>CM053792.1:358747926-360095810 GCA_028749045.1 Cupressus sempervirens | reverse complement strand
AAAATTTCAGGACATGTAGTTAGTTCAATAATTCATAATTAAAAAAATACTCATCATAAAATTACAAAAAAAACACAAATTCTAGATTATGACTCTTAATTATCATCCTACCAAAGGGATATGCAAGATACTAAATATAACTTGGTCTTTTGTGCTGCACATGAAAATAACTATGTTATGTTTTCTAAAAAAAATTAGGGACTATCTGGGTAAGTGCACCAAGTTGTGGTGCCAAAAGGGGGGTATAAGTGGACACCTTTTTCCTGAAATCTACAAATTTTGAACTTCAACAAGAATTTGAAGATAGTTACACTCAAAATTTTAAGATATGACAAAAACAAAAGTTGTAGTCCTTTGAATCTAGTTTCTAAATTACTATTTTTTTTTTCAAAATGGTTTAGTTTTAGGTACTCAAAAAAGGGGGCCACAAAAAGTGGTATTGTTTATTCCAAAAAAACATAACACAATTCAAAGTGTGGCCCCCCTAAAATTTTAACTTTTTTTTTGAAATTCTTTAATCGCTCTCGTCAAAAGTTACTTAACACTATGTAGTTTATCCCAATTTTTTTTTGGGTAATTTTATAATGTGTATTTTTTTAATGAATTTTTAACTAGACACATCCCAAAAACATGAAATATCTGTGTGCTCCCCCTAGAAATAATTGAAAACTAACCTAAAATCAAAACTTTTTTTTTCAAAGTGTGTAGAATGGAGTCTAGTTTCTAAAAACCTAAGTTGTTTCAAAATTCGATGAACGAGCTAAAATCTATAGCCCAATTAGTACATGGTGGTTTTTGACAAAAAATGAACATACATTCAAAAGAAATTATAGATGAAAGGCTTGAAATAGTTCAAATTAAAAATAAATTATATGGTTAGATAGCTAACACAGAGACCTATAATGCTATGTAACCTGATCTTATCGATACCCAACCATGAGAAATTTTGAAGGGGAGCACACAAGAAAAATCAATCATTTTTTATATGTTTGCTGGAAAACACGTCTCAAACCTATTTATAAACTCCAATTTTTTGGGTTGGATCTCCAAGGAAAAACCAAGCCTTAGGCTTGGGTTTAATGCAAAGCTTTCAATAGCATGTGCGCCCTATAGCACGCATGCACTATTGAAAGCATTAAATTCTCAGTAGTGTATGCACGCTATAGTGCTCATGCACTATTGAGGCCTAAATTGTAAACCAAGACCAAAAGAGAGCTAGGTGGGAGGGGGTGGGGGGAAGGGAATGGCTATGTGTGTGTGAGAGAGACAAAGAGATAGAGAGAAAGTAGGGGATGGAAGAGGGGAGAGAGTATAGGATGGGAGAGAGAAAGTGAGAAAGAATAGGGGTGGCAGAGAGAGTATAGGATGCGAGAGAGAGGAAGTGTGAGAGAGAGTACATGTTGGGAGAGTGATTGAGAGTAGGGGATGGGGAAGAGAGAGAGAGTAGGCGGTGGGAGACAAAGTGGGAGAGGAAGAGCGAGAGAGAGGAGGATGGGAGTGCATGTGTGTGAAAGAGAGAGAGTATGGAATGGGAGAGGGAGAAGACAGAGTAGCTCGAGAGAGAGTAGGGGATGGAAGAGAGAGTAGATGATGGGAGAGGGAGTGGGAGAGGGAGAGAGAGTGGGGATAGAAATGTGTGTAAGAGAGAAAGAGAGAGAAAGAGAGAGTAGGGGATAGGAGAGAGTGTAAAAATGTAAGAGAGAGTAGGGGGTAGTAGAGAGAGAGAGAGTAGAGAGGGAGAGAGTGAGAGAGAGAGAGAGAGAGAGAGAGAGAAGAGAGAGAGAGAGAGAGAGAGAGAGTAGGTAGTGGGAGAGGGAGTGGGAGAGGGAGAGGGAGTGACAGAAAAAGTAGGGGATGGGAGAGGAGAGAGGGGGATGGGTGTGTATGTGTGAAAGAGAGAAAGTAGGGAATGAGAGAGGGGAGAGAGAGATAGAGAGAGTAGGAAATGGCAAAGGGATGGGAGAGAGAGGGAGAGAGTGAGAGTGTGTGTGTGTGTGTGTGTGTGTGTGAGAGAGAGAGAGAGATAGTAGGCAGTGGGAGAGGGAGTGGGAGGGAGAGAGAGGTGGAATGGAAGTGTGTAAGAGAGATAGAGTAGGGGATGGGAGAGAGTAGGCAGTGGGAGAGGGACTGCGAGAGAGAGAGAGGGGGGGAATGGGAATGTGTATTTATTTATAAGAGAGATAAAGTAGGGGGTGGGAGAGAGTGTGAGAGTTTGAGAGAGCTTGTACAAGATGGGGGCAAGAGAGAGAGAGAGAGTAGGGGATGGGAGAGAGTGTGAGAGAGAGTAGGGGATGGAAAAGAGAGAGTGAGAGTAGGGGATGGGAGAGAGAAAGTAGAGAGGGAGAGAGAGAGAGAGAGAGAGAGAGAGAGAGAGAGAGAGAGAGAGAGAGAGTAGGCAGTACAAGAGGGAGTGGGAGAGGGAGAGAGAGGGGGTATGGGAGTGTGTGTGACAAATCTAGAGAGTAGGGGATGGGAGAGGAGAGAGAGAGAGGGGGGATGGGAGTGTGTGTGTGTAAGAGAGATAGAGTAGGGGATGGGAGAGAGTGTGAGAGAGAATAGGTGGTGGCAGAGAGAGCTCATATAGGATGAGAGAGAGAGAGAGAGAGAGAGAGATTAGGGGAAGGGAGAGTGTGAGAGAGTAGGGGATGGGAGAGAGAGAGTGAGAGAAAGGGATGGAAGAGAGAGAGACTAGAGAGGAAGAGAGAGAACTTGAGAGAGAGAGAGAGAGAGATAGTAGGCAGTAGGAGAGGGAGTGGGAAAGGGAGAGGGAGAGAGATAGGGGTATGGGAGTGTGTGTGACAGATGTAGACAGTGGGGGATGGGAGAGAAGAAGAGTGGGGGGATAAGAGTGTGTGTGTCTATGAAAGAGAGAGAGTAGGGGATGGGAGAGACTGTGAGAGTGTGAGAGAGAGAGTAGGGGGTGGCAAAGAGAGAGTATGGCAATGGGGGAGAGAAAGTAGGCAGTGGGAGAGGGAGAGAGAGAGGGGGGATGGGAGTGTGTGTGTAAGAGAGATAGAGTAGGGGATGGGAGAGAGTGTGAGAGTGTGAGAGAGTAGGGGATGGGAGAGGAGAGAGAGAGTAGGGGATGGGGGAGACAAAGTAGGTGGTGGGAGAGTGAGTGGGAGAGGGAGAGAGAGGGGGGGGGATGGGAGTGTGTGTGTGTAAGAGAGACAGAGTAGGGGATGGGAGAGAGTGTGAGAGAGTGTAGGTGGTCGCAGAGAGAGCTCGTACAGGATGGGAGAGAGAGAGAGAGAGAGTGAGATTAGGGGATGGGAGAGTGTGAGAGAGAGTAGGGGATGGGAGAGAGAGAGTAAAGAGGGAGAGAGAGAACTTGAGAGAGAAAGAGAGATAGTAGGTGGTAGGAGAGGGAATGGGAGAGGGGGGATGGGAGTGTGTGTGTAAGAGAGACAGAGTAGGGGATGGGAGAGAGTGTGAGAGTGAGTAGGTGGTGGTAGAGAGAGCTCGTACAAGATGGGAGAGAGAGAGAGAGAGAGTAGAGAGGGAGAGAGAGAACTTGAGAGAGAGATTGTAGGCAGTAGGAGAGGGAGCGGGAGTGGGAAAGGGAGAGGGAGAGAGTAGGGGGGATGGGAGTGTGTGTGTGACAGATGTAGAGAGTAGGGGATGGGAGAGAAGAGAGTGGGTGGATAAGAGTGTGTATGTCTATGAAAGAGAGAGAGTAGGGGATGGGAGAGAGTGTGAGAGAGAGTAGGGGGTGGAAGAGAGAGAGTACAACGATGGGGGAGAGAAAGTAGGTGGTGGGAGAGGGAGTGGGAGAGGGAGAGAGAAAGAGGGGGAATGGGAATGTGTATAAGAGAGACATAGTAGGGGATGGGATAGAGTGTGAGAGTGTGAGAGAGTAGGGGATGGGAGAGGAGAGAGAGAGAGTAGGGGATGGGGGAGAGAAAGTAGGCAATGGGAGAGGGAGTGGGAGAGGGAGAGAGAGAGGGGGGATGGGAGTGTGTGTGTAAGAGAGACACAGTAGGGGATGGGAGAGAGTGTGAGAGTGAGTAGGTGGTGGAAGAGAGAGCTCGTACGGGATGGGAGAGAGAGAGTGAGATTAGGGGATGGGAGAGTGTGAGAGAGAGTAGGGGATGGAAGAGAGAGAGTGAAAGGGATGGGGGAGAGAGAGAGGGAGAGAGAGAGAATGAGAGAGGGAGAGAGAGAGAGAGAGAGATAGTAGGCAGTAGGAGAGGGAGTGGGAGAGGGAGAGGGAGAGAGATAGGGGGGATGGGAGTGTGTGTGACAGATGTAGAGAGTAGGGGATGGAAGAGAAGAGAGTGAGGAGATAAGAGTGTGTGTGAGAGATCTAAAGAGTAGGGGATGGGAGAGGAGAGAGGGTGAGAGAGGTAGAGAGAGTAGGCTGTGGGAGAGGGAGAGCGAGAGAGAGAGTAAAGGATGGGAGAGGGGAGAGAGAGAGTGTAAGGGATGGGAGAGGGGAGAGAGAGAGGGTAGGGGATGGGAGAGAGAGTAGGGAGGATGGAGAGTGATGTGTTTTCACATAGTGCGTACACACTATAGTGTGTACACGCTTTATAGTGTGTACACGCTATAGTGTGTATGCACTATGTGAAATCACCTAAAAATGGTCAAAAAGAAACTTTGGGGCCCATTTCATCCATTCTCTACTTTTGGTCTATTACGCACTCTGTTATTCTGATAGAAATCATAGGTTTCAACATAGAAAACACTATTTCAACACTTTTGGAAGCTAGCAAACACCAAAGTCAATCATTGGATACATGATTTGAAGAGTTTTTAAATATTTCTTATATAGAAAAGGTTAGTGCAATCTATTTTAAATATTGTTTTTTGATATATAGATACAAATTTGATTATAATTTGACATGTTTAATATATAGTGAATTCATTGAAATTTGTATGTTTGAATGAAATATTATTTCAAAATGGTTAGAAATTTGACAAGTCATTTGATATATATTGTGTATTCATTCAAATAATTATAATTTTATATGTATTTGAATAATTTGTAATTTACACATTTTAAATAATTCAGATCTTTGAATAATTTGACATGTAGAAATCATCAGCATGCCAAGGAAGAAACCAAAAACTCAAACAAATGAAGATAGGGATAGAGATTTGGAAATTAAAAGAGATAAAATGAAATTACTACATGAGCAAAGAAAATTGCAAAGCAATAATGAAGAATTGACTTTTGAAGAGGATCAAGAACCACAAGTACAAAGAAACAAAGAGGAAGAATTGGAAAAACAAAGAACAAATGAGACTATTATGCTCAAGAAGACAATTGAATTGTGAAGTTACACCATCTTCCAATGTTGGAGTCGTATCGTCCACTACACCATCTTCCAATGTTGGAGTCATATCGTCCACTACACCATCTTCCAATGTTGGAGTCATATTGTCTACTACACCATCTTCCAATGTTGAAGTCATATCATCCTCTCATGTTGAAGAGACACTGATTTGTAGATCCAACGATATACGCACTCCATCATGTCATGTTGAAGGCACAACATCAACACATCAAGTAGGTGATATTCTATCTTTTGCATCTTATTTTCAAGGCACATCATCTTCAGTTCAAGGTATGCAATACACTCAACCTTATGTTGATGTTTAAAATATTGAGAGAATGGAAGAGATTATAACACCTTCTAGAATTTGTTTTAGAAGACCAAAATATTTGATTGATATTGATACTAACATTTTGAAATCAATGTCTGACAAGATTAGCAAGTGTACTTGTCAAAGAAAAGTTAATCGTATGTGGAGATTATTTTTTGAAGAATTAAATATTACATGTCAATGCCAATTATTTGTTGAAATGATGAAGAATTTTAAATTTAGGCCTATCATGAAGATTCTTGGGCTAAGAACGATGGACGATTCAAATGAAAAAATATTGTAAAGAATCTAATGAGTGCTTATGACAAAGTGGGTTCTAAATCATGCACCAAAGATAGTAATATCACAAGAAGAGTACTTATATCAACAATAGTAAGTAGCCAAATGAAGAAAGCTTGACTCATGAGAAAGACAAGAAAAATATTAAAAATTGGTAGAGGTACTCTAAGGAGAGCCATGCTAAGGTGTGAGAGATTGGAAGATCTAACAAAAAATGAGTTATGGACATTTAGCAGTAGACTACCGCAAAAGGATAAAGAAATTGGTGAAGCCTTGAAATCATTGATCGAAGATTTTTGGAAAAATAACACATGTGTTTCCCCTAATCAAAGAGATGTTGTAAGAAGGAGAATTGGTAGCCAAAATTGCGACCCACATGCAAACCATTTTTTGGACTCAACTCAGACACAATTTTTTGTAAAATTTATTGGTATGTATCCTCAAATTCGAATAAGTCAAAGATTTTTTGAGATGGGTAAACCTTTTTATGTGAAGATAAATCACACATGCACAACTTGTTGTTGTAGGATACATACTGAATTTTCTAACCATTTTGATGTTTTTAGGCATATATGTGTAGTTTTGCATTCTCAGTTTGTTTTGCAACATTGTGACATAAATGAGCCACCAAGATCTTCAAGGGAATTCATATCCAACATTTTATGTGAAATAGGGGACAGCCAACAATTTTACAAGATATCATGCTTGGATGGTACATGCTTATTTTGTGGTTCTTTACAACTTTTATCAACTTGTCAACATATCGATAGTACACATGCAATTGGAAATGAAATAGTAGATTACAAAAAATTTAAGACAGTGACATATGCTCTAAAAGATGGGAAACATGGTAAAAGATGTGATTTAGTCATTGAAAAGATTCCAATGTATGAGTTCATGAATATTTTTTGTAAAAAGATTATTTACGAGTATGCAAGGCATACCCATAGAGCTCGATGGCTAGATTTGCAATTCAAGTTGTGCAAGGATACATTTCCACTGGATACCATTGTTTCGGTTGTAGATTTCGTAGAGAACTACACACTGCAACCACAAAATGAGGTGCAAGCAAAGTATTATACTTCTCAACAAGTTTCCATATTTGTTCACATAATAGTCATACATTCACCTACAAGTACATAGGATGACAAGAAGATTTTGAGGGAGTACCATTTTTACATCAGCGATGATCGATCACATTCTACAGAGTTCGTACATGGTTGTTTTCAACTATTTTATAGAGATTTAGCTAACAGGGGCATAACATATCATCAAAATATTATTTAGTTAGACAATTGCACATCTCAATTCAAGAATGCACAAATGTTCTATTAGTTGAGCAGGATGCATAGGTTGTGTAGAAGTCAATATATGTGGAATTTCATAGACGTTGGTCATGGTAAGGGAGAGCACGATGGTGCAGGCACATGCATTAAATGAGCCTTGGCTCATAAAGAACTAAAGTACAAAGATGGAGCAATATTGATAGATGCAAAATCCATCATCCAATGGTGTAACACTACAATGGGTCCAGGTAAGGAAGGTGAGTCTACGGTTCATAGATTTTTTTGGTTGATAGATAATACTAACATTGCACCATATCAAGATTGTTGCACACTAACAGGATCTAGTGAGTTACACTCTTTTAGAGGCTCTGATGCAAGTTCATGGAGTATTCACACACACAAAATGGCATACTATTGTCCATCATGTGTAGAGGAAAATTGGGATGACTGTGAGTCAACTAAATGGATGGACAAATGGGATATATGAGTTTTGGACCCAATTGACACCTATCTTCCCCCACAAGCACTCGAAATGGTAGAGATGGATTTGTCTATTGACTTTGACCACTTTTCAGATCTAGTGCAACTTGGTAATATATATATTTATATATCTTTTTAATTTCAATATGTAACTTTATAACTTTTACCCAAGTATTTTCTGAATTAATGACCGCATTTTGTACATTTGTCACTGTAGGCCATGTTTTTGCTGTTATTGCACCTATTTTTATTGTTATTGCTCCGTTAGCTCCAGGTGGCAAATTAAACCCTATCCCCAACCTTGTCCTATCCCCTTTTGATGCAAAAAGTATGATGAGCCCTTTAGACAGCCCAAAATGAGCAAAAGTGTAGAAGTGTTCAAAGAGACCCTTCTAGGTCTTGATAGGAAAAATCTACAAAAAGTCAACTCTAGGAGGTTTCAAGGCATCAATAGGTTTATTTTGGCATATCTAACTTGTTCCAATCAATACCTTTCAGTTTCAATACCTTCTAAGGCAAAATGCTCAATGTATCAAAATGTTGTCAATGCAAGTTTTTCCAATTTTGTGACAGCAGCAAGACAAATTGATCAATAACTTATGTTTTTCCCAAAAGACTCTTTGAAGAAATGGACGTTTTGGATACTCTTTATCCTCGCACAAAACATATATAAAACTTAGATACCCTTCCTTTGGAAAATATCAAAGAGCCTTCACGCTGCCCCTATTTCCAATAATGTAAGAATGATGCAATTACAAAGCAACTGATAGGAAGACTTAAGATCTAGTATGTTGATATCAAAGGTTGATTTGGAGCCATTCTCCTATATAAAGTTAACTAAAGGAATATGTTGATTGTATCACTTCATATGTACTTACAAAGAATATCATATGTATGAATTGATGTAGTGGTATAATCCATTGAGGGAGAAGTCTTACCATGACTTAGAGAGAATTCTTAGCATGACTATGGGAGAATTCTCAGTGTGATGTTGTAATGCCAAGATAAAAAAAGAGAAAGAAAGTTATAATCGAGAATAATAAAAATTAAAGGGGCATATTTTATGAATGATTTGTTACCTTTGGAATTTTTGTCAAAGTGGGGGAGATTGGTTATAGGGAGATTATTTATATGGAGATGAAGATAAAATATTGAATGGACTTATATGAAAGGTATTGATGTAAAAATAGAAGATATGAGTCAAAGGGGGAGAAATGAACTATTGGTGAATGCTACTCAGGGAGAGAAGTGCTATAGTTAAGATATGAGTCAAGCAGTGACACAAAGTAGAGAAGTGTTGCAATCTAGTTCTATGAGTATTTTCATAAGGGGGAATATATAATAGAAAAATGTGGAAACATTATTGTGTTTCATCATAATTTGAAGATGATAAATATTAGTGAGTATTGAAGAATATGAGTGTACTCATCCATGAATAAGTCAAGAGGATATGTGAGTATTGTCATGTTACTAGATATTGATTGAATAAAGTATGCATTGTAGAATGTTGTAGGAGTTTCAATCCTATAGTTTGATTATGCTATGTATAATGATGCTATGTTTATGATAGTACCTCTTAATATGAATAATTGAGTAAGTTACAATTGATGAGATCAAAGTAGGTAATTGCTAAAATAGTCATTGACAAGCAATAAATTTATTTCAATGTTATAAATATCATTAACATATTAAATAGGTTTTTTTTGGCATATCTAGCATGTTCTAATCAATACCTTTTAGTTTTAATACCTTCTAAGCTAAAATGCTCAATGTACCCAAATGTTGTCAATGCAAGTTTTTCCAATTCGGTGACAGCAGCAAGACAAATTGATCAATAACTTCTTTTTTTCCCAAAAGACTCCTTGAATAAATGGATGTTTTGGATACCCTTTATCCTTTCACAAAACATATATAAAACTTAGATACCCTTCCTTTGGAAAATATCAGAGATCCTTCACGTTGCCCCTATTTCCAACAATGTAAGAATGATTACAAAGCAATTGATAGGAAGACTTAAGATCTGGTTTCCAAATTTTGCACAGTCTCTTAAAATTTCTTTAATTAGGAGATTCCACACTCAATTTCAATCTAAGAGTTCCCTAACCCCAGAAGCCCCAATTCACCCTTTTAGAACCCTTATTCCTAGGGCTTGGTCAATCCCACATGTGCCAACACTTTTCTGACCAATTAAAGATGCAAACATCAATATTTTTTCATCACAAGCATGTTTCCAAACTCAAACACTATCCTTATTAAGACAAATCTCATGTTATAGGTCTATCCCCTGAACTTTAACCCTTGTTTTCACAACTTTCTTGCTTGGTGGCCACCAATTCTTTAGATTAAATGCTCATTACAAGGTTAGTAAGCATGGTACATGTTAGAGAAGTGTCTTAGGGAGTATGGTTTTAGTTGTGTGATCGTATCTGTGGTGATTCTTACAAACTAAGTTGATTTTTTGAAGATCCTAAGTTGTGTTATTGTGATATTTTAAATTGGTTTGAGATAGTTTAGTTTTGATTTAAAGTGTTTAAGGCAAGTTTTCTAGAAACAATCTAGGAAAAGGCTTGTTAAGAGCTCATTCCACAAATGAAGCCCTAACTTGTATTTGAACTAGTGAAATTCTCTAAGATTCTAGAAAATTCAAGTAAGGAAGGTATAATTATAGATTCCTAGAGCTCAAGAAGTGTCTCAATGGAAAAACCATGTTTGCCTTAGTCCCTAAGTTGAATAGCTTAGTGTATTTAGGTAGGATTGAGACCAAAAAGATTTTAAAATGTTGAATTGAATTGATGGGCAATTTAGTGATGGATTTGAGTTATTTTTGGTTAGTAGAGGAGGTCTGAGGCCATGCACCAATTATCTAGTAATTACTTTGAAAACCAAACCTAGTGTGACCTTATTAGGTCTATGTACTTTACATGGGTTAGGTGCTATAGGAATGGAATTGGGAATCTAGGCTTTGGAGTCTTAAATAAATTCCAAAAGGGTGTCTGAATCTACCCATAGAATAGTTAGATTTCAACCTAAGAGGAATTTAAGTCCAAAAAATCGAAGTAGGAAACCTATAAGGAATTCTATGATAGTCAACATTTTGTGTTGTATGACAATTGGAGGGTTAAACCAAGAGTTGATTTTCAATCAGTTCAACATAAGGAAGGTGTCCCAATAGAAACTTGGGGTTTTTGAAGCCATTGGTGAAGAGTTACAGTTATTGGCTTGGAATAGGGCTAGTGTCTCTAAAACAAAAAGGTGCAAGATCTTGATTGGAGAAGTACTCACCTTGGAGGAGTTCACAAATGACACTATCACTTTGGATAGGCCATAAAATGATATCCTAATGGAGTAAGATATTAGGAAGGCCACAAGTTTAGTTTGGTAGATTAAGAAGAAGAAAGTGCTTAAACCTATCTTCTTGCTCAACATCTCTGCATTAGTGAGGGGGAGATAAAGAGGATAGATGGCTACATAGATATGGAAAAAAAATAGAAATATAAAGAGGGGGGGAATAAGAGAGAGTGAGATACAAGGATAACATGAGCCAAAACTACCAAATTGTAGTGCTTGAATCCATCATTAGAAAATTGACACCCAAATTTGAATACGAGTCTACAAAACAACATGTTCGTTCCACTTGCCATACTCTTTAATTTCCTTTTAAAGATACTCTATGATTTTCCATAACATGCATTTTAAATTCGTTAACAAATATAACTCCCTCTTACAAGTATCTTATGTGTCATCTTAGATTCATCCCCCTCTAATGTGAGATATCTCTCTTTCCTAAACTATTTATTAAACTTTTATTTTTACCTTAATCTAGTTACTATAGAATAATAGCAACACATTCCAATCAACTGGTGATTATGTTACAATCATTAATATATGAAAACACATAAAACTATTAGTGATTATGTTACATTTATGATTTTTAAAATGACTTTGTTTGCAAATAATCCATCTTTTCTCTACTATCTCTAACATTTTTTAATTGATGATAAAGAGTGGTGGTTATGTATTGAAGCTTAACAAATGGAGAGCTTCTCAAGCTACTAATTTCTTTCATGGAGTTCCTAATAAATCTCAAGGTTCTCATTTAGGTGACCAATTGCCAGGAGGTCCACAAATATTGCCTGATAAGGTTTATTGCTAGGAGGTCCTAATCGATCTTGACTGATAAAGTTTATTGCTAATCAATATTGTATCAAAAATTCAAACTAATTAGGTATTGAATTAAACTTGATAAAAAAATGATAGAGAAGGAAAACTTTAAACATGAACAAGATCATAAATCATATGAGGATGACATATTTCAAACGATTAACTTATGCTTAAATAGTGATAAATTTTATTGTTAATCAATATTCTATCAAAGTTTCGAATAGATTAGGTATTGAATTTAATGTCATACATAAACATATCTAATTTAATGTCATACATGCACATATCTAATTTAATGTCATACACGAACATATCTAATTTAATGTCATACATGAACAAACATATAATATAAAATGATAACCAATAATGTCATGTACATTAACAAACACATAATATATTATGACAACCAATAATGTCGTATATGAACAAACATATCATATATTAACCAATAATGTCATAAGTCGAATAATGTCATACATCAAATATAAAATGTCATATACATCAAATGTGTATCGAATATGTCCATTGATGCCTATATATATACATGTCTAGATCAACTATATCTTTTCCTTCTTGTGAGGGGTTTTTTGTCGTGTGGAGGGAGATGGTGGAGATGATGGGGTCCTCCTGACACACTCGCTCGTCCTCTTGTTGAGGCTCTTCTCCAACTCAAGCTAATACAAATGAATTAGATATGAATCAATACTTATTATACGTTGAAATCAAATATATGTACACACAAAATCAATTATTTTCTTACCACCATCAAATAGTCAGTCTATAAGTCCACCTCAAAGGCTCGTGGACGATCAGGCATGATGAGACCCTACAAAAATTCAATAAATATAATCACTTATAAATAACATTAGAAATTTTGAGACTAACTATTATAAACAACAACTAAAATGAAGAAAATTCGTTCATACCTCAGTCAATGGCTATGAGCTAGCCATAGCTACGGCCACTCCATGATCAATAGACTATCGGAGATGAGGAGGTGTGTCCGACGTCATGAGTTGCATGTCATACAATACACATTACATGTAACATGAAACATGAAATAAATATAATCAAATGAATTAAATTAACATGAAACAATTGTACCTGTACAAAGCTCGTATGATGTCTATGCTCCAAGTCTGTAGTAAAGGTTGAGGGTCTTGTAGAGAACTGATGCACATGCATAATTCTTTTGTCAATCCTTAATATGATTACTTAATAAATATATGTATTAATTAAAATGATTAAATCGATACATACCTTTGGACTCGTGGAGGGGACAAAAAATGGGCCTAGAGGATCACTGCTAGGCTCAGTAACACTCTGATCCTGAATTTTGAACAATGTCAATAGATGCTAATTAATTAATCATTCACTATACATATGAAATGTGATCAAATTAGTAAATTGTAATTGTAATTTACCTATGTGTCAATGCCAAATGTGTCATTCAAGAACTGATCAGTGACGAGCCCATCTTCTGCACCATCTCTAGCATGAGTGCCAAATGTGCATAGGGATCTGCACGAAGTGCACATGTGACCACGATGCACAGAAGGCTCCCCCTCAACTAATGGGCTCATGGAATGGATGAGGCTCCACGTCAAAGCATTAATGGTCCCTAGAGCACTGGTCTCTACATGTTCCTTCACAACTGAAGGAATAGTCACATGCTCATGTTGTGGCTTGACCACAGGTGCCCTAACTACATTAGGGTCATGACGTGCTCCCGGCCTCTCAAATGATGACCCCCCACCTCTACCCTGGGAGTCTAATATATCAAAATAATTGGTGATCTCCCCAAGGACAAACTCACAATATAATTTCTTCAAAAAATACATGGGGACCTCGTGATTGTTTCAAGGAGGGGCATCAAAAACCATCCACTATCTATCCCAAAAATTATTTCTAATAGCATCATGTATGCACCAATGGATGAGGAACCGTTTAGTACCCTCTTTAACAGTATTTTTCTCATCGAGTTTTCTAAATAATGCACATATTCTACCTTTTGGTATTTATTTTTTTTAACATCTTCATATGACAATTTATTTGCATAAAATCTTTTTTGTTCAACCCTCTTAACCCGCCAAATATCTAACTAACCACTAACTAAGGCTATCTGGGTCTTAATGGATTCGAGGGATGATGCCAATTGAGTCCTCATTGGATTGGTTTGTCTAGATTCTTTCAACTGAGCAATGAGTCCTTCTAATTCAATTTTTCCTCTCTCTATTTCATTTATTATATTTTCTTGTGTGCTTGGCAGAGGTCTTGCAATTGGTTAGGGTTGTGGAATTTGTTGTTCTTCTTGAAGAGGGTTTTGGTTTTGAGGTTCTTGAGGGTTTTGTGGATTTGCTGGTTGATTATGGACATTTCTTGATAAAAAATCAATTGAAATCCAAATAAATAAACATATCTAAATAAAAATTGTAAAAACCCTACAAAACAATATGAAAAACATATCAAACAATGCAAAGTTAAGTTTAGATCACATACGGTGTCGGCATGGGTGTGCTTGTGATTTTGGATTTTGCCAACGAGGAGGCATATTGGCAAGGGATGGTAAAAATGTTGGATTTTTCAACCCACGTGTGCACTGCTCTACAGGAATAGTAAAAACCTCTAATGAAAATGATGGGATGCGGGTATGCAGCCCATCATATATAAAAAAATTATTTTTATAAAAGTGCATACATGCTATAGTGCGTACAAACTATAGTGTGCACATGCTATGGCCATAGTGTGTATGTACTATAGCGCGTACGCACTATTGAAAATATGCAAAAAAAAAACCTGTCACCTTTTTGGCACCACAACTCGGTGCATGTGCCCACCTATTGTGTCTGCATGGTTTGACCCACCTAATCTTATCCATTTTGTAAAAATTATAGTAGTTTAGAAAGTAGATTCAGAGTACTACAATTTATATGTTTTATACATCTTGTCATTTTTAATGGATGACCCTCAAATGTCTCATCCAAGTTCAAGTTTAGTTGATTTCAGAGAAAAGGTGTCCCCTTATACCCCCCTTTTTGTACACCATCTTGGTGCACTCACCCGTATTAATGGTATTAATGAAGAGATTTATCAAATTGATAATACAAATTCATAGGCACAAGTACCAAGACTATTTGATAAGAATGTGATTAGAATAAAGGGAATTTTCAAAAAAACAAAATGAAAATGGTGAGGTTGCGAGAAACAAGGCAAGATTAGTTTGCAAAGGTTATGCCCAAGAAGAAAGAATTGACTATAGTGATATGTTTGCCCCTATTGAAACATTGGAAGGAGTTGGAACATTGTTGGCTTATGTTACCTACAAGAAATTTAAATTGTATTAAATGGATGTTAATTCAGCATTTCTAAATGGAGTACTTGAAGAGGAAGTCTACATATAGTACAACCTAAAGGATCACTTGAACCTTAATAGAGATACATGATTTTCAAATTGAAAAAAGTTTTGTATGGACTAAAGCAAGCACCAAGAGCCTAGTATGAAAGGTTACATTCATATTTAATTAAGATTAGATTTTTTAGATCAAGTGAAAATTGTAATCTATATTTGAAGAATGAAGTTGAAAACATGGTGTTGATTGTTGAGATTTTTGTGGATCATATTATATTTGGTGGTAATTATTTTTTGTAAAAATCATTCTATGATCAAATGAGAAAGGAATTTGAAATGTCCATGTTTAATGTCATCAAATTTTTCATTGGCTTGCAAGTTCATCAAACAAAAGATGGTATATGTGTGACCCAATCTAAGTATGTGAAGAAATGTTTGAAAATGTTTGGAATGGATGACTCAAGGATAGTTGGTACACCTATGGTGACTGGATGAAAATTATCTAAGGAGGACACTACTATAGAGGTAAATGAGACACGTTATAGATCAATTATTGGAAAGTTACACTATGTTGTGCATAGTAGACCTAGTATTGCACATACAGTTCAAATTGTTGAAAGTTTTCTTCTAATTCTAAGGAAATTCATACGATGGTTGTTAAAAGGATATTTTGATATCTAAAAGGAACTAAAGATTTTTATTTTGGTACAAACAATATGGTGACTTTACACTTAAAATCTACACTGATATTTATTGGGTTGGCAATATGGATGGCATAAAAAGTAAAAGCGGTGGAGCTTTCTTCTTGGGAGAAAGACCAATTACATGGTTGAGCAAGCAATGGAGCTACATTTCATAATCTATTGTTGAAGATGAGTATGTTGTTGTAATTATTTTTTTTAATATTATTTGGATTAAGAAATTGTTGGAAGGAATGCAAGAGGAGGTAACCAAGCCTAATACTATTTACTGTGAAAATACTAGTGCAATAAATATATCAAAGAATCTAGTGATGCATGTAAAAACCAAGAATATATCTATCAAGTAACATTATTTGAGAGAGAAATTTCAAGAGAATAAAGTGAGGATTGAATATGTGAAATCCAAAAAACAAATTATAGACATATTACCAATCCATTTCCTAAGGATGCTTTTCAGATCTAAGGGACAAACTAGGGGTCTTTCCCTATCTAAGATTCACTAAGTGAAGATGTGTGTTGCATCAATTCATCGATTATCATATATATCTTTGTGGACTTGATGCAAGAGTTCACTCTTTAGGGATATTTCCTAGATTTATGTAAGTGATTGCAATGAAATTGACGTAAATAGTGCATGCAAGGTACAAGGTTTTACTAAAAAGTTTTATAAGTTTCACATTGGAACTTATATTTACCTTTGGCATTGTTGCAAAAGGGGGACAGAATGACTAAAGGGACAGAGTGACTAAAAGGGAGAGAATAAAGTATATCCAAAGGGGAATAAATTAAGAAAATGTGGAGATAAAAGTGTTGAAGATATAGACCAAGTGAACTTGATGTTGAAATCTATGGTAGAGAACCAAAATCAAGTCAGAGAGCTGAAAATTTGTATTTTTTTCAATGCATACATTTTATTATCTTATGTGTAATGTTTTTAATGTTAAATCATACATCTATGTGTTTGCATCAATACCAAAGTGGGGGATTATTAGCCCCAACTGATAATGTAACTAAGAATGTTGTTATTGTATGTAAAAGAGTCATATCAATTTTTATGTTGTCATTGATATCAAAGCCTTAGTTGGTTAGATATTATGCTAATTCAGTAGAGTATCATATCATTTGATTGATGAGGAGGATTTAAAGAAAGTATTGGAATACATTAGAATAACTGAGATGGGAGTGAATTAGTTATTCAAGGTCCAAATGTACAAATAAAACTTTTTGGTACTTAATAGATTCATATCCATAAAAACATATCATGCATGCATCCATTATAACATCCAATACCTTAACTTAGTAGGTCATTGTCCTAGTTCAAAATAACTTTGTAGAAATGTAAGCATGAAATACCACAAACTCATTCACGCAATTTGTCACAAGGATTTTACATTGAAACCCAATTTGGGAAAAACCACTAGTGAAATGCTACCCAATTTCACTCTTTTGAAGTGATGCCATATTAAAAGCCAACCTTGTTAAAGGTTACAATATACATTTTTAAATGCAACCCGGTTAAAGGATTTCAATCACCCTATTAGGAGTGAGCCTTGTTAGAAGACTTTATAACATTCCATTAGAATGTCTCCTGGTTAAAGGATTTACAAATGACTATTAGGTTAACCTTAATCCAAAGGATTTATCCAGACTGATACTGTTGTTAGAAAGTAACAAAAAAGACTTGATTTGATAATAAAAAACAACTCACTTGCAAATTATTGATCTCTAGTTTAGTCCTCCATTCTTCTAAGCATTCATACTCTTCATCTTTGATAGAGTGTTCACTCTTCAAGAATCCATGCTCTTAAGCCTTCTTGATTTCCATGCCAATTGCATAATCTTCTATTCAGCCATCATATGAAGTAACACCCTAGACTTCTTTTCTTCCTTAGGTTCTTGCACATGATAGCCTTTTCTTCTAGCCTACTATCTCTATAAATAGAGAATTTAGATCTTTTTTCATTTAACCACAATTGTCCATTTTAAAGTTAGTTAATATTTAATGAATCTACCCACTTTTCCATTTTAGTCCCTTCTAGAAACTTCTACAATCCTCTTTGAATTTGCCTCAAAATGATTTATCTTGAATTTTGTGCCACTAGTTCATCATACTTATCTTCCACATGCTTCACATAATTTAAGAAATCAAATTAGTCGGTTCAGATTCTTCAAATCTTTGATTTAACACCTTTTTCTATCACCTAGCATCTACACTATTCACTCGGCAATAATAGCCTTTTGATGCTCAATAAATATTGGGTTGCTCGACATCAACTAAGTTTTCCTTCCTCAGTCACTACTATTATTTCTTTGATTCTCGACACATACTAAATTTTATTGACGCTTGGTACTTACTACCTTTCTGATGCTTGGCACATACTGAATTATGCTCGGTCTAAACTAAGTTTTCTCATCTTACACTATTTCCTTAGCCAAACTTGGTAGACACTTTTTATAAAAATTCTTCTTCTTAGCTTTGCTAAAGTAAACATTCACTTTAGCCTTAAGTAGATCAATAATAAATCATATTATACATGTCTTACTTGGTCTTAGTGCTCCTTTTATACACCATATAACTCAACCTTTCTCTAGGTACTCTTGTTATATTATCTTTTCAAATCCTCTTCATCAATCAAAAAAATGATAGCATTCAGACCAAAAAGCAATTGTCTCACCAACAAGTAGCAGGTTTGACATCATTAACAAAATAATGATTATTCCATGATAGGTTCCACACTACAAACAATCTCCCTCTTTGGCATTCATGGCAAACCAATATCAGCAACAACACAAAAAATAAAATTAATACCTTGTATTGAAATCTCTCCCTCTATCAATATATGTGCCTCTTTCTTTTTCCTTTTCTAATATGTTCTCTCTGATATCTCCCTTAATTGTATTGAAATCTCTCCCTCTATCAATATATGTACCTCTTTCTTTTTCCTTTTCTAATTTGATCTCTCTAATATCTCCCTTGACCTTATATCTCCTTCTTTGAACTCTCTCTCTACTATCTCCCTCTTTCTTATATCTCCCTCTTTGACAAAAATGCCAAAGACTTGTCATCTATTCATGCAGATATAATCAATTCAGGTTCTCCCTTTGTGACTATAAATATTTTGATTCAACTCCTTCATTACTTTAGATAGCTCCTAAAGTAAGATCTACTGTACCAAATTTTAAAAATATGGCATTCTACTCAGTTGATGCAAGTCACTACTCTTGCTTCTTAAGTAGCTTTGGATAGGGGTATCACCCCTAGTTTACCTCTAAGATATTCATTTGCATCCTTAGGTAAAGCCTTTGTGAATATATCAATTATCTTTGTGTATTTATTCACATATTCCATTCTTCTTTGTCTTGAACCAACTCTCTCAAGTAATGATACTTGATTGCAATGTGTTTTGTCTTTGTGTGCATCATAGGATTCTTTGATATGTTTATAGCAATTGTATTATCACAATAAAGTACAACAGGTTAATTAATTTCCTCCTGTATTCCTTTGAGTAGTTGTTTGATCCATACCACATTTGTACAACTCACTAGAGCAATCATATACTTAGTTTCATTAGTAGATTGAGTTATACAATTTTATTTCTTACTAGTCCAAGTGACCAATCTCTTTCCTTAGAAAAATGCTCCACCACTTTTACTTTTTTTGTCATCAATGTTTCCTTTCCAATCAACATCTATATAGGCTCTTATTTCAAACTTATCATTCTTCTTGTAGTATAGACCATAGTCTTTTGTTCCTTTCAATTATCTCATGATCCTTTCAATAGCCATCAAATGGTTCTCCTTAGGATTTTCAAAAAATCTTGCAACAATCCCACTAGCTAATGCAATGACAGGTCTTTTGTGTACTACATATTTCAATTTGCCAATCGTAGACCTGTACAATATTTGATTTACTTCAATAGAATCATCAGTTTTGGATAGTTCATGTCATGTCACCATAAGAATACTAACAAGTTTTGAATCCTCCATACCAAAAGTTTTCAATATTTCCCTTATGTACTTACACTGAGTGATATAAATACCCTATTTCATCTTATATGCTTGCAAACCAACAAAGAACTTTATCTCTCCAAACATAGACATCTCAAACTCATTCTTCATTACATTTTCAAATGTCCTACATAATGAATTTGGTCCTCCAAATATGATATCATCATAAAATATTCTATCTAGTAAAATCCCTTTACCTCATTTTGTCTTCAAGTACAGATTGTTCTTATCACTAGTCTTCTCAAAACCAATCTTCACAAAATAGTTGTGAAGCCTCTCATACTACACTCTTGGGGCTTTCTTTAAACCATATAAAGTTTTGTGTAATCTGCATACCATGTTCTTGTTGTTTGGATCAACAAATCCTTCATGTTGTTCAATGTAAACCTCCTCTTCTAGTATATCTTTCAAAAATGTTGACTTTACATCCATTTGATAAACTTTGAAACCTTTATATGCAAAGGAAGTAAGTAGAGTTCTTACCCCTTCCAATATTGCAACTGGTAAAAATGTCTCTTCATAGTCAATTCCTTCTGCTTGTGCATATCCCTTGCAAGCTAATCTTACCTTATTCCTTGTGACTTCACCATTTTCATCTAGTTTATTTATGTACACTCACTTGGTTCCAATCACATTCTTGTTCTCTGGTCTAGGTACTAGAGTCCATGTTTTGTTCTTCTCAATCTGATCAATCTCTTCTTTCATGTCTTTACTCTAATCTTCATTCTCTAATGCATCCTTCATTGACTTAGGCTTATGCATGCTTAACAAACATTTATCACTTCTCAAACTATTTCTTTTTATTGGCCTCGTTTCTTTATCTCCTATAATTTGTTCAATAGGGTGATGTCTTCTGGAATACTTTGACAATCGTGGTTCTTTTCTTCTCTCTTCAATAGGTATGTCAACTTCAAATTCACTATGCAATTCTGTATCAGGTAATTCAGCATTCCTTTCATATACATTGATCTCAGTATTAGAATGTACCTCAGCTTCTATCTACAACTCAGTTCCTGGATGCAACTTGGTTCCTGAATGCAACTCAGTTCTTGAATGCAACTTGGCATTCATTGTATGTGACTCAAAAGTCACTAATACTTGTTGTTGTTGATTTACAACTCGGTTCAGAACTTCATCAACATTCATGTCTTCATATTAGTATATGAGGATTTTGTACTCTTCAGGTTCCTTCTTAGGTTCATCTTTGTGTACCTTTGTATGTTCATCAAATTTCACATTTGCACTTTTCACAACTTTGTTAGTGTTAGTATTTAAACACTTACAAACTTTACTTCTTTTGGAATATCCTAGAAATATACCTTCTTCACTTTTAGTATCAAGTTTACCATTCTTTTTATCCTTAACAATGTAGCACTTGCTTCCAAATACCTTAAAATATTTTGCATTGATTGAGTATCCATACCATAGTTCAAAAGGTGTGGAATTTGTACATTTCTTGACTTATACTATGTTCAAGGTATAGACAATTGTGCTTACAGCTTCTCTCTAGTATTTTAAAGCAACATTCTTCTCCATCATCAGTGTTCTAGCATAGTCCATTATAGATCTGTTCCTCCTTTCAACAATCCCATTTTGTGGAGGGGTCCTAGGTGCAAAACTTTTTCTTTTAATTCCTCTTTCATTACAGAATATCTCAAACTTATTTGATGTAAATTTTCCACCTCTGTCAAATCTCAGACATTTAAAGCTTTTACCAGTCCCTTTTTCAACTATTTCCAAGTACCTCTTAAACATTTGAAATGCCTCATATTTTTGTTTCAAAAACATAACTGTCATCATCCTAGAATAATCATCAACAAATAGGATAATGTACTTGTCACCTTTGTAGCTCTGTACATTAATTGGTCCACATAAATTAGTATATTCTAATTCCAAATTTATTTTGAGGTACTCTTGTTATCATCATAGCTAGGTACTCTTGTTATCTTATATTTTCAAATCCTCTGTTTGTTTGTGGTGACTGATGAGGAAAGTATTGTACATACTTCATAAATTCTTTGAGGTTCAGGGCATCACCCCAAAAAAAAGAATTTGGGTCGTGGCTGACGTTGTGGCTAACATATGACTGACATATGGTTGACATGTTGTAACCCTAAAGTGGCATAAAATTACTTGTATAAAAGGGCTTAGGGTTAGGTATTTATCATTAAGTTGTGATGCAAAATTGGTTCTTGCATTGGTATTGAGTTGTAAGAGATTACAGATTGTAATCATGTTGTAATCATTGGATCATAATAATATCAGACTTGTTGTTTGGTGGATGCAGCCCAGGGATTAGGTGAACCAGGTTAAATCTTGGTGTCATGTGTTCTTTTTTGTGTGATCTATTATTTTATGTTATTGGTTATATTTGCATGTAATTGTTATTTTTTTTCTGTGATTTAATCCTAACAAGTGGTATCAAAGCGAGGTTGTTTTTTCAGTTATCCTCTACAGGAAAGTCTCACGATTGATTTGGAGTCTCACGATTGAGTGGGAGCAATGGTAGATGAGGGTAAGTTGAGGGTTGATAGGTTTAATGGGCAGAACTTCCAGTTATGGAAGATGCAAATGGAAGACTATATTTATCAGAAGGATTTATGGAAGCTGTTAGAAGGCAAAGCCAAGAATTAAGGATCTATGTCAAATGGTGAATGGGATCTTTTGAATAGAAAGGCACTTGGAAGCATTCAATTATGCTTGGCACCATTGGTGGCATTTAATATTACAAAAGTGAAGACAACAGAAGAGTTGATGAAAATCCTAGCGACACTGTATGAAAAGCCCTCCACTTCAAACAAGGTATTTCTCATGCTACATTTATTTAATATGAAAATGGCAGAAGGTGGATCTATTGCAAATCATTTAAATGAGTTTAATACTATTACTAGTCAGTTGTCTTCTGTGGGTATCAATTTTGAAGAAGAAATTAGGGCTCTCTTGATTTTGTGTTCTTTTCCTAAAAGCTGAAATGGCTTGGTAATGGTTGTGAGTAATTTTGTTCCTGGATCTAGTACCCTAAAATATGATGATGTGATCGGTGTTATTTTGAGTGAGGAAACTCATAGGAAATCCTCAAGTGGATCTACATCAGGAAGTACTTTGAATGCACAAAGTAGGGGTAGAACAACTGAAAGAGGAAGTAATTCTGCAAAATCATGGGAAATCAAGAGGAAATTCAAAGGGGAGGAGGTCTCAATCGAGAGGACCAAACGACTACTAGTACTATAGGAAACCAGGTCATAAAAAGAAAGATTGTTGGAATCAAAAGAAAAATGAAGGAGATAAACCAAATGGAGACAAGGAGAAAAATGTGGTAAGTAAAAAATCCAAAGAGGATTCTTTTCTTCTGTCTTTAGAAAGTGTTGATGATTCATGGATTTTAGATTCAGGTGCTCCATTTTATTCTACACCTCATAGAGGTTATTTCATTGATTATGTCCAAGGGGATTTTGGGCTTGTTTGTTTGGGGGATAATGAACCCTATTAGATTGTTGGAAAGGGAAAAATTAAGATTAAGTTGCAAAATGGGAATCATTGGCTACTACATGAGGTAAGACATGTTCCAAGGTTGAGTAGGAATTTAATTTTAGCAGGGCAACTCGGTGATGAGGGTTGTGTAGTTACTTTTAATGATAAAAATTGGAAGGTTTCAAAAGGTTTTGTTGTAGTAGCAAAAGGTGTGAAAGTAGGCACCTTATATATTTTTACGGGTCATATTGTTCCTTCTACTTTAATTGTTTCAAAGAAAAATGAATGTTAAGGAACAATTATTGTAGTTGGGCAGGGAGAACAAATAGTTGTTGTAGATTCTGATACAGCGTTATGGCACAATAGACTTGGGCACATGAGTGAGAAAGGTATGAAAGTACTTCATTCAAAGAAAGTTTTACCAGGTCTGAAATGAGTTAATATGAATTTCTATGAATATTTTGTATGGAAAATAAAAGAGAGTGAGTTTTGTAAAGACTAGGAAGGAAAACAAAAAGGAGAAATTAGAGCATGTGCATACAAATGTATGGGGACTAGCTCAGGTATCTCCCCTTGCTAGCTCTCATTATTATGTTACATTTATTAATGGTGCAACTAGAAAAGTATGGGTTTATTTCCTTAGACATAAATCTGATGTATTTCAAACTTTTAAGAAATGGAAATGCTTGGTTGAAAATGAGACTCGTAAGAAATTAAAATGTCTTATATCTGATAATGGTGGTGAGTATTGCAGTCATGAATTTGAAGATTATTGCTCCACTAATGGTATTTGTAGACAAAAAACTATTCCAAGGACTCCATAATAAAATAGAGTGGCTAAACGCATGAACAGGGCTATAATGGAGTGCGCAAGCAGCATGAAGTTGCATGTTGGGTTGCCCTTACACATGTGGGAAGAGGCTGTCAATACTACTATATATTTTATTAATAGAGGTCCCTCTACTCCTTTGGGCTGTGGTATTCTAGAGGAAGCATGGATTGGTAAGAAGGTGAGTTATTCTTTTCTCAAAAAATTTGGCTGTAAAGCATTTTTTCACATAGATTCTGAAAATAGAACCAAGCCGGAAGCTAAGTCAAAGAAATGTGTATTTTTTGGATATGGCATTAATTAATTTGGTTATAGGCTTTGGGATTTTGAAAATCATAAAATTTTAAGAAGCAGGTATGTCATATTCAATGAGAAAGTGTTGTACAAAGATCTATTGCAGCAACATGAGAAGAAAGAAGATGATTATGTAGTGATGGATGATACTTCAAATGCTGATGTTATAGCCATTCCTCATGATGTGAAACAATTATAACAACAAATACCACACACATCGGTGAATGTTAGATGGTCAACAAGGCAAATTAGACCTCCAAAAAGATTTTCTCCTTTTTTGTATTCAATTTTACTTACTGATGCTAGTGAACCTAAATGTTATGATGAAGTTGTATAGGTGGATGCTAAGATTTAGTGGGAGTCTACAATGAAAGATGAAATGGACTCTTTTCTAAAGAATAAGACATGGGATTTATGCAAGTTTCCTACAAGTAAAAGAGTTTTACAGAATAAGTGGGTTTACAAGCTAAAAGAAGAGGAAGGAGGTAAGAAAAGATTTAAAGCCAAATTAGTTGTGAAAGGATTTGCAAAAAAAAAAGGTATTGATTTTGATGAGATATTTTCTCTTTTTGTTAAGATGACTTCTATCCATACTATTTTAAGTATTGTGGCTACTAAAGATTTCCATTTAGAGCAACTTGATGTTAAAATAGCCTTCCTTCATGATGATTTGGATGAAGAGATATATATGGCTTAGCCACAAGGATTTGTTGTCAAAGGTAAGGAGAACTTAGTGTGCAAATTGAAGAAAATTTTATATGGCTTGAAGCAAGCACCTCGGCAATGGTATCTAAAATTTGATAGTTTTATGCATGAGAATGGATACAATAGGTGTCATTTAGATCATTGTGTTTATTTTAAGAGGTTGGATGATGACAGCTATATTATTTTAGGTTTATATGTTGATGATATGCTTGTAGTTGGGTCTAACATGGATCACATTAAGGGGCTGAAACACCCATTAGCACATGCATTTGCTATGAAGAATTTGGGAGCAGCAAAACAAATCCTTGGTATGAAGATTTGTAGAGATAGAAAAAATAGAAAATTAATGCTATCTCAAGTTGATTATGTTGAGAAGGTGTTGCAATGTTTCTCTATAGAGACTGCTAAAGCTGTCAACACAACTTTACCTAGTCATTTGAAGTGACTAAGGAGATGTATCCTAAGCCACAAGAAGATGAGGATAAGATGTCCAAGGTACCTTATGCTTCAACTATAGGAAGATCGATGTATTCTATGGTATGTACTAGGCCAGATATTGCACATGCAGTGGGAGTCATTAGAAGGTATATGAGTCATCCAAGAATTGAGCATTGGACTGTCGTCAAATGGATTCTCGAATATTTGAGAGGAACATCTAATAAGTGTTTACACTTTGGGGGCTCTACTACTTATTTATAGGACAATGTTGACTCATATTTGGTAGGGGATATTGATACCAGGCAGAGTACTATAGATTATGTCTTTACTATTGATGGGGCAGTCGTGAGCTAGGTTTCTAGGTTACAGAAGGTTAATGCTTTATCCACTACAGAGGCAGCCAAGGAGATGATATGGCTTCAATTCTTCTTGGAAGAATTGAGACATCCACAGAAGGATAATTATTTATTTACAGATAATCAGAGTTTCATTCATCTTGCAAAGAATTTAGCTCTGCATTCAAAGACCAAACACATATAGTTGCGATACCATTTCACTCAGTTAGTTTTGGAGGATGGACACTTAAAGTTGGACAAGATACATATAGATGAAAATCCAATAGATATATTTATAAAGGTAGTAACAAGGGAGAAGTTGAACTCCTCTTCAGCTTTGGTTGGTCTTCTAGACTGAACATGAATAAAAGAACAATAGTGTCTAGGGTGATTTGATCCAGTGGGAGCCCCATGTGGTAGCAGTATTGCTATAGGACCAGTCTCCAAGAAGGATATTGTTGTCTAATGTGGAGTTTGATCAGTCCCCAAGTGGGAGATTATTAGTTTGTGGTGACTAATCAAGAAAGTACTGTACATACTTCATATATTCTTTGGGGTTCGCGGGCATTAGCTCGAAAAAAAAATTGGGTCGTGGCCGACATATGACCGACATGTTGCAACCCTAAAGAAATATAAAATTACTTGTATAAAAGGGCTTAGGGTTAGGTATTTTTTACTAAGTTGTGATGCAAAATTGGTTCTTGCGATGGTATTGAGCTGTAAGAGATTACGGATTGTAATCATGTTGTAATCACTGGATTGTAATAATATTGGACTTTCTATTTGGTGGACGTAGCCTAGGGATTGGGTGAACCACATTAAATCTTGGTGCCTTGTGTTCTTTTCTATGTGATCTATTATTTTCTATTATTGGTTATATTTGCATGCAATTGTTATTTTATGTCTGTGGTTTAATCCTAACATCCTCTTCAGCAATCCAACAAATGATAGCGGTCAAACCAAAAAGAAATTATCTCACCAGCAAGTTGTTAGGATTAACCTTAGACAAAAATAATAGTTACATGTAAATATAACTAATACCATAAAATAGTAGATCACATAAAAAGAACACAAGACACCAAGATTTAACGTGGTTCACCCAATCCCTAGGCTACGTCCACCAACAACAGGTCCAATATTATTATTATCTAGTCACTAGTATATTTGGGATCATTTTTTGACTATTATTGGTCAATTGGTCAAAAAATTTCTCATCAAAATTTTGACCAACTTACTAGTTGGTTAAAATTTTAACCAATACGTTAGTTGAAAACTTTCAAAATTGTTGGCACAATTTTTGCCAAGTACTGGTCAAAATTTCAACCAATGCTGGTAGAAAACTGTACAACATTGGTCAAAATTTTGACCAATGCTTGGTGGAAAATTTCCAGGCGTTGGTCAAAATTTTGACCAATGCTTGGTTGAAAACTGCCAAGCGTTGGTCAAAATTTTGACCAATGCTTGGTTGAAAACTGCCAAGCGTTGGTCAAAATTTTGACCAATGCTTGGTAGAAAACTGCCAAGCATTGGTCAAAATTTTTTTGAGGCATTCCATAAAATAGTTCATATGCCTTGCCTATGATTTGACATTTTGCATGCATCTTGTACTCTCTCATCCAACTAATGGATTGCAAAGAGTGATCTAAAATGATGATGCTAAAAAACACACACAATCAAATCCAAAATGAACTTGCATTACAAATAGATTGTGGAAATTTGATATTGTTAATTTTGCATGCATGTCTACTAGGACAATCACAAACTTAGACATATATATAATAGATTTGATATTGTTAATTTTGCATGCATGTCTACTGGGACAATCACAACTTAAACACACACACACACACAAACACACACACACACACACACACACACACACACATATATCAGATTTCCACAATCCATTTGTAATGCAAGTTCATTTTGGATTTGATTATGTGTGCTTTTTAGCATCATCATTTCAGATCACTCTCTGTAATCCATCAACCGGATGAGAGAGTACAGGATGCATGCAAAATGTCAAATCATAGGCAAGGCATGTGAACTATTTTATGGAATGCCTCAAAGAAATGTCATAAAATATATATAGAATTCACTCTAATTATAGTCATAAACTATATTGAGAAAATCAAAATAAATAAGATAAATGCATCATGTGAATTATGAATAGAAAAGGAAACGAATTTGTTTAGATACTGTCAAACTTCATAGCCTAAGGATTCACAAAAGAAATCCTTACCTGACTCAAGAGCACTATGCTAGCTATACGTTGAATTATGATTGTTTCTATGTTGGAAAAAAAAAATACTAGATCAATCTAAACTTGAAACAAATCTTATATACAAATTTGAAATTTAGCATTAGCTTTTGGGGGGAAATATCTCAAAATTGATCAAAAAATAAACCCTAATAAGACCCCCAAAAAAGTCTATGCATTAATATTTTAAAATTAAAATCCTAAACAATGAGCCTATTTTAATATGACATAGAAGAAATGTTTAACTTCAAGTGCAAAATTCCTCCAATGACATTGCTAAACGCAATGGACAATTAATAACTATTTAACAAGAAAGGGCTTATGTTAAAATAGTGCACAATGAAACACAGCAAAACATGATTTACAAATATACTACTCACATTTTGCATTGTTATAGTGCTCGCACTCCTTTTCATCACTAGCCTCATTGATCTTGTGTGAAATGATTAATGAGGAAAAATGCAATGTAAATCTGAACCCATACCCCAAACTGGTCATACAGAGCTTAAACCTAAAACAAGGCAATACAAAGATCAAGCTTTGCATTTCTCTTTAAAGGCGTAGATATCAAAATCCTAGTAATGGCAACACTAGAGCTAAGGATGGAGAATGTAGCTATAACATCATGAAAAGTAAGGGCATTCCATCTAGTGGTCTAGAGTACACAAGAATAGAATAAATTTATGTGAAAAAAATCAATGTATTTCAATACAATAGATGAACCACTTTCTTTTGATAGATAAAGGCACCTCAGACAATTTTCTTCAGAAGGTAAAAGAAGCTATGAAAATAGAGTATGACTCATCCCGCAAAGTGAATAGCTCATTACATTAGTGAGAAAAGTTTCTTCATGAGGTAACCTACAAAATATGATTAAGGTGTTAGACTCACTTTGACGGTGTCCAAAAAAATCTTCCTTCTACAGAAACTATTGAATGGAGAATTCAAATGAGGCAGTCCCTTCTTGCAGAGAAACTAACTCAAGAGAAGAAGAGGTATATATGTTGTAGTCTTAAAGATAATAGAACAATAGACATCTATTTTGTTTTGACATTTCAATAGAATTGAGAAAACAATGATACAAGAACATGAATCTCAATAGATCTCAGTGAGCTGGCAGTGGCATGCCTAACTAATACCACATAGCATGATGCAATTAAAAGCTAATATGCACTTCAACTCTAATCCAGATGAGATAAGCTACAACAAAAAAATTATCGCATTAAAAAACTTATGGTATATGTAAGTTTTTTATTAAATGCTTCATTTCTTTTTATTACCATAGATATTTTTCTTTTATGCTTTACATATTTCATTAGCCTAGATATTCTATTTTATGCAAGAGTTTTATTTTTCCTTACAAAGAAATTCACATACATGTCGAAATGAATGTGTGTGTGTGTGTGTAATTGTAAGGATGAAAATTAAATACTTTTGCATCTCCATTTTGGCCTCAATCTAATTGTGTGTCTCTGTTTAGTGTATATGTGAGTGTATATGCTTGCAAAATGGAAGCATAGATAAGTCATGTGAATTGTTTGACAAGATGCCTCAACGTAATGTGGTCATCAAAAGCCATGGTTGCTAGATATGCACAAAATAGATATATTGAGAGAATATATTTGTTTAAGTTGCAACTGCCCTGGTAGACATGCATGCAAAATGTGGAATCATAGGTAAGGTATTTGAACTATTTTATTGACTGCCTCCATGAAATGTCATCTAATGGCAAGCCAATATTCTAGGATATGCATATTGATTTGTTGAATATATCTGCACACACACACACACACACACACACACACACATGTATGCACATATGCATGTGTATATTTATATCAGAGAAAATGAGTTAAATATATGTGCTTTGCCAACATCTCTCATCTGTGCCAAAATGGAACCTTTGAAATTGGTTATAGACATCTCTCAAAGCATAAATGATAGAGAATTATTGTTGGATGTTGTTTCCATTAGCTTGGTAGACATGCATGCAAATCTAGAATCATAGTCTACCTTTGCACAATATAGCATGGTATAGTTAGTATTGTTACTACTACTACCACTACTACTAACTAACCTAGCCTCTTGCTACTCCTACTGGCAACTAAAGTATTGTATGTAAGCCACTTCTACTACATAGTGTATACAAGAACCTTCCTTTTCCCTTTCTTCCTTCTCCACTGAAAAAGATCAATGCAGAAACATAGATCATAAGGGCACAACAAAAGAAAAAATATATATCCACTCTTGAATCATAAATGAATGAATGGAGGGAAAAACTAGGTGGCGGCATAAGTTATAACACAATCAATCAAAATTTAATGACTTTTAATTCCCATTCCATTCCCCCGACTCAACAAAAGCTTCCATTGTGTAGCCCCATGGTTTCTCTTTATCATTGATTTGTGTGTATGCAAAAAGGAGAGATAGAAGAGCCTACAGTCAGAATAGCACATCAAATCCATGTACAGCAATGAACTTCAATGTTCAGTGCCTGGTCATTCATGACTTTATATTCTTGCCTAGCTTGGAAAAATCCCAACTATTTCTCATCAAATCCCACCTAGATTTATATATTGAAAACTCAAAAACTAGGAAAACAAAAACCATTATTAGTGTCAGTAGATATACTAAATGAATATATGAATGCCATGGGAATGTTGTATAGTTGAGGTAGGGGGTTGCAATTATGTTGTAACTTAGTGTTGACAGGAAGTCAATACCAAAAAGATTGGTGCCACAAATTGTCCTACTCAAATGCGACAAGGGTTATAGTGTTCTTAGGGTGTAATTGATGGTGTTTTTGCACAGATTTTTTATGGTTTCAAGCAATTTCATTTTCAAATAAAATCAAGTTTCAAAAAATTTCATTTTCAAATCACATAAACTAGGTTTCAAGCAATTACATTTTCAAATCACATAAACTTGAAGCAGTACACATCCTTACCCAGGTAGTGTAGATCATATGTGGGCTTGCAATGTTGATATTGCTGGCAGAGATTGTGGAATTTAGCTTCACATAAACTGGAAGAATGCTGGCAAAGATTGTGGAATTTATCTTTGCATAAACTGGAAGAATGTTGGCAAAGATTGTGGAATTAAGCTTCACATCTACCAATTACATTTTCTTGAATATAATTATAAACACAAAAATTCTATATATGTGTGTGCATAAATATACGTATATATTTATGTGTGTATGTATTTACATATGTATACATAGATGCAACACACATGTCCATATAAATCTACATACGCACATGTGATTGTAGTGCATGCATGTATCCACATATATATCCCAATTTGTACATATCCTACAATTATGGAATGCTATAAAACCACATTTCTTTGAGGAATTCCATAAAAAATGGTATACAGCCATGTACACACATAGCTATATACATACATATAGATATTATATATGTACATACATAAAAAAACATGCATACATACACACACATGTACATGCCATGTGTATTCTTCCACAACTTGCATACATGCCCACCAGGCTAGTGGCAACTGTAACATGCAACAAAATCTTTATTATTTATGCTTTGAGGGACATCCATAATCAAACTAAAGCTCCTATTTTGGCACAAATAGTGAGGATTCTTCCAAATGTTGTGAAATATTTAGACCTCCCAACTCATTTTCTCCAATATAAATCTAACTTGGTTGCATAGGTACACATACCCAAGTACTAGGTACATGTACCCCAAGTACCAAGTACTCATTGGAGAGCATCATAGCTAAGGACCTTAATTAAGATTTCTAATTTTGTTTCAATTACTTTTTTTCACATCAACCTTTTGTTTATCAAGCTTAATTCAATATGTAATTAGTTTGAAACTTTGATACAATATTGATTAATAGAAAAGTCTACCACTCGTCGAACTTGTAGAGTGCAAGTACCCAACTATCCATACACAAGTACTAGGTACAAGTACCCCAAGTACCAAATACTCATAGGAGAGTATCATATCTAAGGACCTTGATTAAGATTTATGATTTTGTTTCAATTTTTTGTTTTCGCATCAGCCTATTGTTTATCAAGCTTAATTCAATACATAATCAATTTGAAACATTGATACAATATTGATTAACACTAAACTTTATCACTCATAGAACTCATAGAGTGTGAGGTGGTCTATAAGTGTCATTTTAAAATAGTTGGTATTCATCCCATTTTCATGAATGCATGTTTGCCATATTGACAATCCAAACAATTGCCTAGGGATCTACAAGGTGAAATGTAAGGAAAGATAGCATATGTCCACTATGAACTCTAACAAGCACAAAAATATAAGAAAAATTGAATACCTCTGCTTGGCACTCCTCCATGATAGCTTTTCTAGCTTCTGCTTCTAGCTCATAGGCCTTCCTCCATCTAGTTATGTCTTCTTCTACCACTGTAATATCCTCCATGAGACCTTCAACCTTTCAAGATGATAGAGTGGATCAATTAATCATTTGTTCCTAACAAAACCTATCCCTACAAACTTCATAAATAAACATCTACCAATTACCACCATATAAATTGAAGATTAAAAATGAAAACATTGATATTTTTTCATTTCTTTAAAAACTAGCATATGAATACACAGAATATCCAAAAGTGTTATTACATTTCCTGTTAGTGCAATTTCCCTCTCTTCAAGTTCTTTAACACATAACTTATTTTTTGCCAGATCTTGAGCTTGGCTTGCTGAAAGTTCTCTTAAATGGTCGACTTCTTCTCTGAAATATGATGGTAAAATGAAATTGAAGTGAAATGTTTAGCAACTAAATAATGATATATAACTTCAAGAATGTGTAAGATGTCTTACTCCAACAAAGAATATCTTTCAAGTGTGACACATATTGCTTAGCTTCAATTTCACAAGCTATACAAATATATATAAAAATAAAGAAAGCATAAAATTAGTTAGTGAGAATACATATTATGATTTTGCAAAGATGTTCACCATTATGAGATGCCTTTGTTGTCAAAACACATACCTTGACGCTTCCAAAGAATGTCGCAATTCTGTTATTTCATATCGCATAGTTTTTACTATATTCTCCATGGGAGAAGCCTAGGTTGAAAAATAAAAAATAGAGTATTAAGTCCATTTTTTCTATTGCCCAATCATGTCAAAGACAACCACTATCATGGGAAGAGATTTTAGGATTCATATTAGATAATCTTCTTGGGAAATGGGGTCATATTTGAATCAAAGGTTAAGTGGTGGAGTTCTTGTATTTGTATTTAATAAAAACTAAGGTATATAGGACTAGGAATGACAAAACCATTCTTTGTTTGAAGCCTTGAAAGAATTTTACCTAATTTTCCATATTTGGCCTAATTGAGGGCTATTATCCCTAAAGCCTTAATTTGACCCAAGTTTGCTAAGAGCCCTAGAAAGGGGGTAAGATCTTAGAGAATTGGAGTCCACTTGGAGAGATAGAGGTCAACATTGGGTAAAGGTTGGTAACCTTGCTTGGCATCTTGCAATGGGTTGGGTGCTACTAGGCACTTAAGAAGATTTTGGTGGATTAAGATTGTAGACTCTACATCAGTTGAGGTGAGATATGAGCACATATTTTGGGTAGCTTACAAATTACACTACCTCAACTTGGTGATGCAAGCAATTGGCATCCAAATAAAGTGGCTAAAAGAAATAGTGTACATTACTCAAGCACATCATTCTTTTCTTTGGAGTGTTATGATTTCAGGATATTTAGATGATGAATTGATTAGGCTTTAGACCTTTCCAAATAAAAGTGGCAAAAAAGATGACTTATTGGGATGAGAAGATGAGAGGTAGATGGATTTGGGTTTTGTGATTCCTTGGTATGTTAGTTTGAGCTTCACTTGGTTTCAAGAATACTATAATATTCTCTACTTAACAAGGCCAACCACATGAAGGTGGAAACTCATCTGACCTCACCCCCCTCCCCCTAACATCAATCTAAATTCCCCATTAACATCTAATTACATACTTCATTCATTTCATTCATCCATTTATGAACTATAACATTCAATCAATACAATCAGATAACATTCATTAATATGATATAAAATTCATTAATACACAATAGTAATCAAGACTTTATATTATATTATTAGAAGATTTTACAAAAGTTTTGCCTTGTTCAACTGCAGGCACCGGGGGAAAAAGGACAAGGCAAAGAAAACCCCTAGTATAGCCTAGGACTGGAGTCCTATATACATTATAGATGCCCTTTATAAGGGTCTTTAAGAAGGCATACCTCCTTTTATACAAGGGGAGGATTTTTGATAGAAGAACCTCCTAAAAAAAATACAAGGTTGGATCAAAATCCGTCTCAGCCAGATTCCCTTCCCAACATATTGGGAATTATAAATAATAGCAGCTGAGAGGGTTGCAAATATTAATGTTGGAGGAAATTAGAGCGACAAAATTTTGAGGAGATCTCTGGTCTGCTTAAAGAAATGGACACTAGAGGTAAATGTTGTAATCCTTGAATAACCTGCAATAAATTTTAAAAAAAATCCATGGCAATGAAAAGAAGGGGGGTAAGGGGTTAATAGATCTTACCTCCCTAAAACAAATATCCGACAAGTCACTTGTTCTCAAAATAGGAATCCATAAAACTATTTAGCACATTACACTTCTAGCTTTGGTCACAAATAGAAATATGTATATATAGAGTAGAGCATATGAATGATTCAGATCTACATATGTATACATATACAGGTATATATACTTATGGGAGATAGTTTGTATATATATATAGACATACATACATATATACATGTATGGAAATATACATTTAAACATATATATCTACATAAATACAATTGTAAATATATATGTATATACATTTATATATACACATATACATATATAAATCTCTATACATATATATATTATTCTAGAGGACAAATAATAATTTATGCTAAGGAGAATAATAAATTTTTGTTTGTCTCTATAATATATAAATTTAATCTAGCGCCCACAAAAGAGGACAAACAAATTGGCTTCAACCAAGGCTATAAAGTAGTGGTTTCCTACCACGACATAGATTCTAGTGTCCAAAGAAATGTAGAACATTTTGGTGCATTGGTTCACACAAAGGTAAATAGGCCCAATCAATAATAGTTAAAATTGAAAACTTCATGAGAAATAATCTATTTGATGTTAATTTCGAACAATGATAACAATGTGCATGACATTTCATTGCATCCTTCTACTCCTGGCATAGATCTTACTCATGATTATGAAGGCTAATAGGCACATCGTGACTATCTTCAGCATAAAGGCTAATAGGCACATCGTAACTATCTTTGGCATTCTCCTATGGCTCTTGTGGTTCTAATCTTATAACATGAGGCTTCCTCTTCTTTTTTTGAGCATAAGGCTGATGCGTCCCTGTAATAAGGAATAAATGGGTTTAATTCTAAACATTTTTTTTAATGTTATAAGTATTTCATTAATCTAAAGAACATAATAGGGATTTTCTTTACTTGATAGTGCCACATCATCTACCATATTTTGTCCATCCCCAACCTCAACATGGTCAACACTAACATCATGCTTGACTCCATTACAACAATGTTCTCCATACACCAATTGCAATTTAAGATGCCAAATTTTATTAATAATTACATAATTAATTTTCAATAAAAATTGAATATGTACCTCTATCACTGTGATTCACATCAAGGCTTTTGTCATGTGTAGGATATGTGCCTTCATAATCATGAGTAGGATCTATGCCAGGAGATTTGCATATTGGGCATGCCTTGAACAAGATACTGAAAGATTTTATCAACAAATATATGCTACTTGAAGGGTATAAGGTGTACTATGTGCCTGGTTGGGATTGTCATGGGCTGCCCATTGAGCTCAAAGTTTTGCAGCCCATAGACCAAGAGGCAAAGAAAGAGCTCACACCATTGAAACTAAGAAAGAAAGTTTCTTAATTTGCCAAGAAAATTGTGTGTTTATATATGTTTGAACACATATATAACATGTGTATTTATATTCAAGAAAATGCAATTGGCAGGTATAAAGCTAAATCACACAACCTTTGCCAGCATTATTGATGCATGTGCCAAAACAAGAGCTTTGGAATAAGCTATCGACATGCATTAAAGCATAAATAATTTGTGTCAAATGTTGTAGTCACAATTTCCATGGTAGACATGTTTGAAAAATGGAAGCATAGACAAGGCATGTGAATTTTTTGACAGAATTCACAAACATAGTGTGGTAATGGTATAACACTACTAGTTTTTTGTGTGTTGTTAAACTCCTTTACCCAACTCTTAGTTTGTTTTTAGGTGCTTAAAATGGATAGTACAGATATAAGAATGGCAGAGATTAAGCCCTAGAAACCATGAAACATATTGGGTGAGTCGAGGATGGTGCCTTGGAGGACACACAATAAAATAGTTTAATTGCCTAATGTTATCAAATTTGACCAATATAAAAAACTTCTATCGAGACTCAAAAAACTTCATTTTAATTACTTGACGTTAATGATTGACAATTTCAAATCATTCATAAATGTAACAAAATTGTTTCTCTGATGTTTAGATCATAATCCAAAAATCAAGTTGATGTTTTCAAGTAAACATTTAACATCAAGAATCTATGACCTCCTCACTTCTATCAATCATTGGTATTGATTTTTTTCTAATGTCACATTCTAGAACACTTATGAAATTCATCTTTGAAGCTAATTATAGGCTATCATAACTTTGAAATACAAAGATTATTTTTTTTGCACAGAAGCATATTGGGACATTGAAAACATAATAATTTCTTAAATAGATATATCATATTAATTTAACACCATAAATTAAATCCAATATGATTACAAGTATCAATACAAGAAATAAAAGTTGAAATTACTCCTTAATCCTATGTATCCTCAAAAATCTATAGACAATAAGATTAATGTAAGATAGATACAAAGATATCATTCCTACCCTACATAGTTCAATGATCTGACAAACACCCCTTTAAATTCCCACTAATTAGTGATTCCTAGTCCTACATCATGTAGCTAATGAAAAACAAATGTTCCATAGCTACTTATAGTCTCTCTAAATATGCATCTGCCTAGGTGGAGAATAGGCCACCAAAGATGCTTAAACTTGAGTCTCAAGTTTCTACTCCAATTTTTTTGGCTTTGAAGTACTACCAATTTTGAGTGCTATAAAGCACATCCCATGTCAAATATATTCCCAATGTTGAAACACTAGTCAACTAGTTCTCATCTAGATCACCCCACATAAAATTAAGGGAACTAGGCCAAGTATGGACTTGAAGATATTGAGGCTCACTATTCACAACCTCCTAACATCTAGATTCTACATGACCAAACAACATTGGATTGGCTTCATATGTAGAGACACTTCTAGAATTGTCAAAGCAAAAAATTGGAATTCTTACTAGAAGTCTATTGAGAAATTAAACCCAATCCATATAATAGGAGGAATTCGAAACAACCGAGGACTTTAGGACCAAAAAAGAAAAACATATTTTAAAAAAACCAAAAATCTCAATTGATCCTCACTTTCAAATAGCTTTCTATAGAATAAAACCCAAGGATTCCAAAATAACATCCAAAGATTATACTCTTTGCAAGATTCAAACTCTGAACATCCCAAAAACTATCAAACTATCTTGGAAACATATGAATCTTCCAAGATGGCAATTTTTTTGTGGGGTGGCACATTCCAATTCAACATTCTACCTATACATAGATGAACATTGGCCAATTATAATTATATGTAACCAAAACTAAATATGTTACACATTCACAAAGACAGCAAGATAATGGTGCTTATATTTGCCATGAACATGAATTGTAGGTATAGGTATACATAGGAGAGCATATGAATGATTCAGATCTGCACATGTATACATATACAAGTATATATACTTATGGGAGATAGTTTGTATATATACATATATATATAGACATACATACATATATACATATATGGAAACATAAATTTAAACATATATATCTACATAAATATAATTATAAATATATATATATATATACATATATATATATATATATATATATATATATATATATATCTACATAAATATATATATATATATCTACATATATATATATATATCTACATATATATATATCTACATATATATATATCTACATATATATATATATATATATATATATATATATATATATATATATTAGAGATTAACTTGCACCAGTGATTAACAGTGATTAACTTGCACCATAGATTGATTGTCTTCATCTTTGTTGTGGGCTATGGACTGAGCAATTCTTCATTTGGAGAGAAGGTTTTCATCATGGCAGTAGTGCATAAAATATCTCAAGGAATAACTAATATAATCTACTTGAGCTCAAATTTCTATAGTCCATAGACCAAGAGGCAAGGAAAGAGCTCACACCATTGAAACTAAGAAAAAAAGTTGCTCAATTTGCCAAGAAAACTATTGATGCTCAAAGGAAATCATTTAGGAGATATAGAATATGGGGAGAGTGGGACAATCCCTATCTAACACTTGCTCCAGAGTATGAAGCTACATAGATTGAACTATTTGGGCAAATGTTTTTTCAGGGCAAATTTTGACCAACACGGTAAATTGTGATGGCACTCAAAGCACCAAAGAGATCTATCACACCCATGAGAAGAAGACCTTGCAAAATAAATTAAGGGTCTTGCCATCCATTAGAAAATCTTGATCATGAAACCAAATGGAGAAGATGTCAAGGGAGAAACACAAGCTTCACACAAAAGCATGTGACAAAACAAGATCCAAGACACACACACAACCTAGAGCTCCCAAATGTTGCAACATATATTAAATGGAAAGCATCTACAAAAATAGCCCTCAAGAAAAAAACCATGCAACTGACAAAATATGTTTAGGATTGAAGTAGAGACTTTGAGTAGCATAATAGCGATAAGGAATTTAGTCTTAACATGAAACTTAGTAAATTAGTTGCAAATTTATCTGACTAACTATCTAGAAGAATGAGATAAACTTTCAAATTAACTCTAATTTATAATAGTAGGCTAAGCATCTAAGAGAACTAAAGAGAGACTTGCAATTTAATTTAAGTTACAATATTTAGCATTCCAACTGATAGATTGGACTTGTGAAGATATACTAGTAATATGATAAAAGGTATCTAATGTTTCAAAGGATTTTTATAAAACTTGACTGAACACTTTGATTTAAGCTTGACTCATCATCTCTAGTGGGCATCTATCAATGGGATTCCAAGTGGTGGAGCAGTGGTAGATGAAGATCCAGATCTGCAAGTAATTATCTTGCAATCAATGGCTTGGGTATCAATCCCAATGACTACAATCAACATTCTCACATTCATCAATCTCTCATCATTTTGATGCATCTTGCAGTCAAATATAGAGATCAAAACTATTCCCAATAATATAACAATAGAAATTCAATATCTATACTTAAAGACATAAACATAGAATACTTATCTCTTCTGAGTTTATGCAATGATTTCCATATATAGAATCATAAAATTGTTATCATAAATAGAGCTTCCAACACAAGCATGCATAAAAATCCTAATATTCAAGAAAGTATCTCTCACTACTCATCAACACTAGCAACTCTCAGGCAAGTGGCTCTGTCAACCAAATCTTGTTGCCATTCCAAAATAGCAATGCCAAAAATAATATATGTGAGTATTTTTTCCAACTACAAGCTCCTTTCACACACAAAAAACAATATATGTGCTTTTACTAGTACATTTGACCTCATTTTTTGACCAACTATTAAAATGTTTTAGATTGGTCTGAATATGGAAGGAAAAATATCTTCTTCTTTCTAATTGATGCCCGTGTTGGTCGAAATTTGCCAAAGTTTTTATGTTGTTGCAGTCAATTCCATGGACAATTCCTGGAAACATTGTTGTTGCATTCAATGGTCAACTTCTTTATGCAGTGGTCCAGGTAAAATGAAAAAGGTTTTCTATTTCATTATTTGGTTTTCACGGAGTGCGTGAAGGAGCTAGAGCGTGTGATTTTGTTGTTGTTGAATTTTAGCATCTGTCAAAGTAATTATCTAACTAACATATACATACATGTGTATATATATGTATACATATATACACACAGATATGTATACAGATCAATTAAGTATATTTGATACCTCTAATTATAGTAGGCTTGTTAAAGGCACTTGCTATACTACAAATTTGCATATTAAAGACACTTGCTATACTACGAATTTGCATATGTATACATATATAGGTATATAGATACTAATGGGAGATAGTTTGTGTGTGTGTGTATATATATATTTAGACATACATACATATATTCATATATGTAAATATACATTTAAACATATATATCTACATAAATACAATTGTGTGTGTGTGTGTGTGTGTGTGTGTGTGTGTGTGTGTGTGTGTGTGTGTGTGTGTGTGTGTGTGTGTGTGTGTATAAATTTATACATTTATACATATATAAATCTCTATACATATATATATATATATAACTAATTGGGTTTCTAATCTTGACTTGGTCAACATTGTTGATTTAAGGTTGCTTCTTCTGGCCTTGCACTTTCTTCTTTGCAGGTTTTTTTTAAACATAGCTCTACATCCATCCCCAATTTCAAGTGATTTGGCAATGCATCTATTTTCTGCAAAAAACAATACCCATTTCTTGTTTTAGTTTCAGATAGGTCTTTCTCAACTCTTTCATTTGGAGAGAAGGTTTATGTCATGGTAGCAGTGCATAAAACATCTCAAGGTATATATATATGCATTCATACATACATACATACATACATATGTAGATATGTACATGTAAGTATATATGTTTAAACACATATATAACATGTGTGTTTATATTCAAGAAAATGCAATTGGTAGGTATAAAGCTAAATCACACAACCTTTGCCAGCAGTATTGCTGCCTGTGCCAAAATAAGAGCTCTAGATGGTGCAGATGCTATTGACATGCCCATGATACTTAGTTTGGATTTTGTAATTATGCAAATTGTATTTGTTGAAAACAATCTAGTTTGTCATTTCTAGGATACTTCTCTTGTTGAATCTTTAATTGTTCTTGATGTGCTTACCTTGGAGAATTTTTGAAATATTTGAGTTGTAATTTGGGGACTCTAATGGAAAAAATACTTCTTTAGAGTTTCTAAAATACATACCAAACCTAAGCCATTGGCAATAAACAAACCCTCGTCAATTTTGCAAAGTGCTTCTTAGAGTTCAATTAAAGTGCTTGTCTCATCCATAAAGAAAGTTCACTCCATAAAGCCCAACATAACTCACTGAACCAATAAATCTTGAGTCAGTACCATCTTTCCCTAAACAAGAAAGCTTAAAGTGTGTCTAGCAATGAACCTATAGAAATCTCATAGCAATCCAACCCTATCTAAAAAATTTTGATAATAAAAAACTAGATGTCAATGGAAGCTTTGATACCATTGGCATTTTTCAAAATACAATTGAAAATTTAAGGAGCCCAACCCATAATAGAATAATTGTACCCCAAACACTTGGCTTGTGTAATCTTAGGGCAAGAAGCAAAGGATTTATCATTTACCTTGAGACATTCTCTAGCCATGTCTGAAGAACTTATCACTAAAACAGGGTGGCTACCAAATTTGAGATGCATTGTCCTACTTTTATCTTTGAGAAGATTAAGGTTTCCAATCATAGGAATAGCTCTAGGGTCAGGAGGGAGACAACTCCTATAATTTCCAAGGCTTTTCAGTAGAATTGTTGTACATTAGTTTTTACAATTGTTGCTTTATGCTCATTCTATCCCTTAGAGAATGAAAAAATAACCATGCAAACCTATTTTAGCATTTCTTCATCATCTTATATTTCAAGAATGGGTTTTAGGCTTTCAAGAAACTTAATTATCTTGTAAATGGATCCTACTGTGAAATTTAACATCAGAAACATGATAATAAGTTGAAGAAGACCAATTATTTAAAGTTTTTTTTTTTTTGAATGAATTAGACATGGCCAAACATGGAAGCTATTATATCCTTGACACAATATTGAAGAGGGTTGGTTATTTGTGGCCCTATAAAAGAGATGAATGCAATGTCATAGAAAAGTTTAGATAAAGAAAATGTTTAAAACAAATTTGATTGCATGAATACCCCTTAGTCCTTCATATTAGGTGTAAGGGGTTTTGATTATTTGGTTACTTATAAAAGGGAAAGGTTGAGATGGGGTAGACATTTGATTATCCATCAATTGCTAGAGAAATGGGGCTAGGATTGTGTATTAGTATAATTATTCAAGAACTTGTTAGAGAGATGATGTTGGGATCATCTAAAAAGAATTGATTATTTGTGCACTGGTCAAGATTATACCTCTAAGAAAATTAGTGGTATGGACACCCTTCATTTATTGGACCTAATTCAAATAAGTTTGGTTCTTCATGCAACCATTAGAGGGACGGGGTATGATCTTTAGTGGCTTGGAGACCATAAGTTCCTCATGCTAAGCCAAAGAAGTTTGATTATTCTTGTACTTTCTAAAAAGACAAGGTTGAGATATACACTAAAAGGAATTTGAAAATATAGATACCCATTGTTCCTTGACAATAAGTGGGGGATGTTGAGATAGCATCTTATTTGTGCTCTTGTAAAAGGAAGATGTTGAGATTGAACCTTGAGAGAATTTGGTGGTGTGAAGGCCTTTAGACATTGACACGAGTTAAAGAAGTTTGATTTTGTTCACATACCCATTAAGGGGATGAGAAAGAAAGATACCTGAAAAGAGTTCAACGACCTGGAATTCTTTTAGTCCTTTTCTAAGTTGAAAATGTTTGATTACAATGCACTTGTGGCATTTATAAATGACTCAAATTTCTAACACAGGCCAAATGAAATGATTGGTTTACCATTACTTTTAGTTGGACTAACATAAGTCATAGAATTCAATAAAGGACTACATTAATATCATCCATACTTCATATTCTACTACATTTGACTAGAATTGAACTGTTGATTCTAATATTGGTGTGACACATCCTTGCATATCATATTGATTTTGAGAGCCTTATAACCTTGTGCCTACTACAGAAAGTTCTCCTTAATCAAACCAAACCATTAACCTACATTTAACTAGAATAAATGAAAATCTATAAATACATTTCATGGATATCAATGATGTGCACTAGGTTTTTTTGGTGTGAGTAGCAGGATGATGAAGACTATTTTCCTCTATTGGTTTGACCTTCTTGTATGTGTATTTTCTTGCAATGTAGATATAGAGGCATAGGTTGAGAGCACTAAGAGAAACCGAGAGCCAATAGAAATAATCTAAATGGCATTTGTTAAGGTTGTTCACAAACCAACCATTGTGACCTCCTCTTTCACTAGTTGTATCTATAATGGTGATAAGAAGACTGCTAATGAAACTTGCAGCACCAACAACACTAAGATAAAAGGCAATCCTCAAGCTTCTCATGCTGTTAGGAACTCGGTCATAGAAATACACTTGTAATCCCACTAGTGTGAACACATTTTCTATTTCAAGGAATATGCACTGTGGACATAGCCAAAAAACACTGAGGGGTATTATGGCCTTGGGAGTGTCAAGCAATCTATGAGCTTTTGCTGCATTTATCCTCTTTTTCTTAGAAAGAGCTACACTCACTAGAAATATGATGGAGAAGAACATGCCAACACAAATTCTTTGAAGTATGCTTATTCCTCTTTCATTGCCAATGAACTTTCTTGCCATGGGTACATGTGTAGCCCTTTCAAAGAATATGGCAGTTTGTAAACCAAACACTTTAAAAGAAGCACACCACTATTGATAGTGTATATAATGTTAGGCCTTGTTCAAGGTGGGCTTATTTAAAAAAAACATTAGTTTCTCACCTTGAGAACTTTTGTGTAGCACGCAGTCAAATTGCAGATCTCCATTTAATGTCCTTCACCTACTTCTGCAAGTCTTATACATAGCTAATGGTGTCTCCAAAAATGGATGCCTTGTCCATCTACACAAGCAAAAACAAAACCCCCTTTCAGAAAAAACAAATAGAGAACTTCACATAGAATCTTCAAGAAACAAAAGAAAAAGAAACCAAAAAAGAAAAGAAAACCCTAATTTGGAATACTGCCTTGGTGATTTTGGGAACAAGAGCACACAAAGCATAAAGCCTCTCATTTAGCTAGTCGTGGGTGAAGTGATTCTACACTGCTCTTTGGATGTTGATTTGACATCTCGAATTGGAAGAAGACCTCAATGCATGTCACAGGTTCTATAGAGTTCATTCAATGCCACAAAGTGGTGCAAACGAGTCAAATTTGTAATGCTCAAAGGTTTGAGGGTCAGGTGAGAGATTACACATTCGACAAACCAAAGATGAAGCCCATGTTTGGCATAACAATGAGTGTGCATAACAATGAGTATACATAACAATGAAATAGGGCACGACCTTTTTTATTTTCAAAACAATATGAAGCCTGTGTTGGTCAAAATTTTGACCAAAATGGGCATGGATTTTTTAAAAAAGATATTTTTCCTTGCATATTCTAGCCAATATAAAACATTCTAAGAGATGGTCAAAAATTTTGGTCTGCAAATGGGGTCAAATGTACTAGTGAGTGATTACAATTCGCAATCACTTATAGCTCAATGCCACTATGAGAAGCCAAAATATCACCATTACATTATGAAAACTCTAACCCTAAATCTTTTTATACAAGCTTTTTTTTCTTACAAAATTAGGGCTAGAATAAGTCATCCAATAAGAAAAATAGCAGCTGACGCCTTTTACAATATAAGGGAATTTTTGGCTTCGGGGGCACTGCCCCCGAAAACCCCTATGAAGGTGTTGCCCCTTGACCCCACCCTATACTATGATAGGGAGCGCACCTAGGGAACTACCTTAGGACCCCACAAGGGTGTTGCCCCTTGACCCCACTCTTAGGGGCACTACCCCAAACCCCCATAGAAATAATATGGGGAGAAAACTATGTTGAATAAGTTGCCAAGTTTGATTAGGCTCCACATCACAACAATCTCCCACTTACAAACTGATCATACTCCACAACAATAACCTCCCACTTGGAGACTGATCATAGCACTGCTAAACCTATAGCTCCCATTAGAATATCAAACCACCCTAGACTATGTTGTTCTTTTATGTTGTTCAGTCTAAAAGACCAACTAAAGCTAAAGAGAAATTTAGCTTCTCCCTTTTTACTACCTTTGTAAACATATATGTTGGATTATCATCTGTATGTATCTTGTCCAACTTTAACTGTCCATCATCCAAAACTAACTGAATTAAATGGTACTACAATTATATGTGTTTTTTCTTTGAATGTAGAGTAGAATTATTCAAAAGATGAATGGAACTTTGGCTATATGTAAACAAATAATTATCCCTTTGAGGGTGTCCCAATTCTTCCAAGGAGAACTAAAGCCATATCATCTCCTTGGTTGCCTCTGTAGTGGATAAGGCATCAACCCTCTACAATCAAGAAACCTAGCTCACTATTGCCCCACCAATAGTATATACATAACCTATAGTACTCCACTTGGTATCATCTTCCCATGCCAAATCTAAGTCAACATATCCCTATAAATCAGTAGTAGAGCCCCCAAAATGTAAACACTTACTAGATGCACCTCTAAAATATCTAAGAATCTATTTAACTACATTCCAATGCTCAAGTCCTAGATGACTCATATACCTACTAACAACTCCCACTATATGTGCAATATCTGGCCTTGTACATACAATAGCATACATCAAGGTTCCTACAGCTGAAGCATAAGGTATCTTAGACATCTTATCCTCCTCTTCCTTTGTCTTGGGACACACCTCCTTAGTCAACTTCAAATGACCAAGTAAAGGTGTGCTGACAGCTTTAGCATTCTCCATAGAGAAACATTGCAACACCTTCTCAATATAATCAGCCTCAGATAATGTCAGTTTCATGTTCTTCCTATCTCTACAAATCTTCATACCAAGGATTTTTTTTGCTATCCCCAAATCCTTCATAGAAAATGCATGTGCTAACTATTCCTTTAACCCCTTAATGTGAATCCATGTTAGACCCAGCTACAAGCATATCATCAACCTATAAACATAAAATAATGTAGCTGCTATCATCCAACCTCTTAAAATAAACACAATGATCTAAGTGACACCTTCTATATCCATTCTCATGCATAAACCTATCAAATTTTAGATACCATTTTCGAGGTGCTTGCTTCAAGCCATATAAACTTTTATTCAATCTGCAAACTAAATTATCATTACCTTTGATCTTAAATCCCTATGGTTGTGTCATATATCTCTTCATCCAAATCACCATGAAGATAGGTTTTATTTAACATCAAGCTACTCCAAATGCAAATCTTCAGTAGTTACAATACTTAAAACAGTGTGAATAGAAGTCATTTTAACAATAGGAGAAAATATCTCATCAAAATCAATGCCCCTTTTCTGTGTGAATCCTTTGACCACTAACCTAGCTCTGATACCACTTGTTAAGATTACCCTTAGACAAAAATAACAATTACATGCAAATATAACCAATACCATAAAATAGTAGATTGCATAAAAAAGAACACAAGACACCAAAATTTAATGTGGTTCACCCAATCCCTAGGCTACATCCACCAACAGCAGGTCCAATATTATTATTATCTAGTGATTACAATCTGCAATCCCTTATAGCTCAATACTACCACAAGAAGCTACAATATCTATTACATTATGAAATCCCTAACCCTAATCATTTTTATACAAGCTTTTCCTACTTACAAAATTAGGGCTAGAATAAGTCATCCAATAGGGAAAATAGTAGTCAACACTTTTTACAATATTAGGGCATTTTTGGCTTTAGGGGCATTTCCACCAAAAATCCCTGAGGGGGCATTTCTCCTCGACCCCACATTGTACTATAATAGGGAACACACCTGGGGCACTGCCCCAAGGCCCCATCTTAGGGGAGCTGTCTCCAAACCCTCATAGAAATAATATGGGGGGGAAACTATGGTGAATAAACCTTTGAGTTTGATTAGGCTCCACATCACAACACAAGTAGCAGGTTTGAGATCATTGACAAAATAATGATTGTTCCATGATAGGTTCAACAATACAAACAATATCTTTTCAACATAAAGTATCATGATGATAGAGTTGATAAGTATTGGTATTCAGTGGATACTTGAATGAATTTGACTATGATAGTATAATGTTAGAATGATTATTTTCCATTGTTTTATTTTGTGATTAAGTTCATAACTAGTGAGTCAATGAAAGGACCATAGTATTAATTGAATTATTATAGTTGTCACTGAGTGCTTGGCAAAGAAGAGGTAAAGTTCAACATTAACTAAGTAATTCTAGTGTTAACTGAGTGACGTGTTACCCAAGTCAAGTTGAAATATTCACCAAGTGGAGAAAAAAAGAAAATTATTAATTTGAGGCTGAAAAATGATGAAAGTTGAGAATGTTCAAGAAGCATAAAGGATAAGGATGAAGTTTTTTATAAGATCAATAGCTAGAATAATTTAAAGATGATCGTATGGAGAAGATTTTATATTTCCAAAATGAGCACAAACTTTGAGGTGAACTAGAATTGACTGAATGATCAGATGCAATCAATCTGAGATCTATGGTTATAGCTAAGTGGAAAAATCTAGAAGGATCTAGAAGGAAGAAGTTAGCTATTTAAGGAGATGAATGAGATAATTATTGGTTTCTGATTTTTGTTAATATTGTTGATGAATTGCAAGAATTAAAGAAGAATAAAAATACAAGGTGAACTGAGCATAATAGTGGTGAATAGATCAAGCAAGGGAAGTGCTAAAGTGGAAGGGATAGTGTGTTAATCATCCATAAAGAGATTAGAAGGTATAAATAGAGTAAAATAGAGATATGAACAAGAAAGGTAGTGCTAAATCTAGTAGATCATTTGACTCTTACTTTCTTACCATTATAGAAAATAAAATATCTTTACCAAAAGGACCTAACAAGCCCATGAAATCCTATATGGTAACATCTTAGTGGTGTTTCTAAGTCCTTTAGAGTAGGCCACTCTTTATTAATGACAAGGAGTGATAATTTCTAGATGATCTTTGTTTAAAATCCTCTAACTAGGTCACCCTAAAAATGTGCATGTGAACCTTTAACAAGGTTGGATTCTAGCAGAGCTCACTTTAGAAGACTTAAATTTTTGGGTTGTCAATTCCTAGGTGGTGTTTCCCTTTACAGGGCTTCCATGTTAAATATTTGTGTCAAAATGTGTGAATGTTAATGTGTTGTAAAGTTGGTTTTCAAATTATTTACTTAATGTTGCAACTCATTATAAGCCAAGTTAATACTATGATACTCAGTAAAGCAAATAATACTATGATACTCATTATAGCTCATTCATAGATCTTGTCCCTATTGTATAAAGGATCTAAGATATCTTCAATATCTTTTGCCACCATCTTTAGAGGGGTCTTTATCTTCAACACCTTTTATGTTAGATATAGAGTCATCCTACAATAATCCCTTATTTGGATATCATAGTCATCTACTACATTCATCCAATGATCTTCTAATGCATCCTCATGCACAGAATACTTTTCTATCAGATGGTGTACCATCCTAATGTTTTTGAAGTAGGGGTGAGGGGCATTGTACTCTTCCAAGGGATATTGATCCCAAAAAGACATAATTTATTACTTTTGTTTGACCTCAAAAGCATTGATGGTGATGGGCTAGACCCATGTCTACTTATGGTGTCTTCTCACTTTGTTGTATGCAAAAGTGAGTTAGCATGCAATTTCCAACAAATTAGCCTATCAGATGGATATCTTGGGAGCTTCTTTGGGTTTTCTAGAGTACCAGCTACCCTAAGATAGGTGAATTTTTTAAACTAAATGTAGTAAGTGTTGATCTCTTTGATCTTGGTCGTTGCTTCTACTTACATCCTTTTTGCATAATCACCTTCTATTAATCTAATGATTGCAAAGATGAAGCCATAATTCACCAACCCGTATTCCACACTCTTCTTTGAGAGTTTCTTTTTTAGCAATTATGGATACACCACATAGGGCCAAGCATTAGCATACTACATGCTCCCTTTCCTATAGAAGCTTGGGTAATCTTTGCTTCTTTCTACCAGTAAGTGCACCATATATGATATCATATAGAATCTTGGATCAAAATTCATGGCTATGAGTTGCTCATGCAAATTATCACTAAGGATAGTAGCCCAATCAGTTGGCATCTTTGTCATCTTGATGGTTTCAATAAAGTGGATCATCCAAATGTGAAGGTTTCCTACTATAGAAAGTCTCATGACTCTGCTCAGAAGTAAAATTACATATCCAATGTCATACTTCATATACCCCTGTTCATGTCCAACTTGCCGACTCTACAGCCTACTAGTGTTCGATCAATTAGGAAAGAGGATTGAATTATTTCTCTAGCCTCTTCTCTATTCTCCTAATACCATCTTTCTACTCTGTCATAAGTTATCTTCAAATATTGGTTGGCCCTAAAAAGATGGAATACCTTTTCAATGTTTCTTGATCAAAGATCCAAGACTATCTCTCCTGTAACACTCGTAACGACCTTTTATTTGGTCACATAGTTTTTTGCAAGAGTCATTATGAGTTCTAAGGACTAGACAGATGTTGGATGTGATGCCACGTTAACAAGGCCTAACTAGATAAGTGAAGATACCATTGCAGATCATTCTTTAGGTTTTTTACAAATTATAAGGAACACATTCTAGTCTATATGCCCAAGTTTTGTGTCTTTGATCTCAACATGCCCATCTTGAAATTAGGATTTCCTTGGTACACCTTGGTACTTGAATACTACAATTTTTAGAGCTATCTTTTCCACCATTAAAGAGGATGATGATGCCATATTATCTACACAAGAAAGGCAACTTTAGTTCAAAAAGAAAATTTAACCTAAAACAAACCCTAATTTACACCAACACTTGTCAAAATCAATCAAAAATAGTCAATCCCCCCAAAATGCCATATTATGCACTTTAGTGCACCTAGCATAGTCTTTTAGGTGCGCAGGTGCACTAATTTAGCCCCTATTTGGCCTTCTGTGTGCAGTTGCACATGTGTGAACCTAAGAAAGGTGTGCACATGTGCATGTGTGTAGTTGCGCACATGTGCAATGCATATGAAAATTGAGGGAATTAACTTAGGTTTTGATTTTTTTAATGATCACAAAAGTGTGCACATGTGTAGCTAATTGAGGTGTGCATGTGTGCACTTCCATAGTGCCTTGTGAAGGTTTTCATTTGTTTTACTTTTAATTGTTTGAAGTGTAAGAGAAGGTGCACACAATGTGCACCTTAGGGAGGTGCACATGTGGGCATCTTCCTACAGTGTTAGTGTCTTAGTTTAGGTTTTTTAAATTGTCTACAAAAGGATTTGGGAAGGTACGCATGTGTGCACATTCATGGTGCTCTAACCTTTGGTTTTGTTGTTTTTAAGTCAGGAAGCAGCAGAGATCAAACACGTAGCACACTTGAAAGGGTATGGAGGTGCACAAAAAGGAGGAGGTAAGAGAAAAGTGAAAAGATCTTAGGGAGTCTAGGGTCTTATATAGACCTCAGTCCCTAGTGTACGCCATTATAGATGTGCACCCTCTAAATGTGCACACATACACAGGTGTACATTGTGCACATCTCTAAAAGGAGATGGAATGCGTTCTAACACACTCTATGCACATGTGCATTGCACTAGTGAACTTAAGCACATGGAAGTTATAAAAACTCATTTTTTCTCCAAACTCTAATTCTTTGAAGTTCCCAGTCAAAGACTAGGGCTTGACCTAGACTCCTGAGGGAGTCCAAAAGTTACCTAGACTCCGGACTAGGTGTCTGGGAGACAAAAATTTACTAAGGGGTCCCCATTTTTAGGAGAAATGGGGTGTGCATCGTGAAACCACAACATATTACCTTCATTCCATACATCATTTTTAATGCCCTTCTATAACCTTAACCTCCTTCATCAGGAATCTAAATTATTAACAAATACTTATGATTTTTGATGTCATTCTTCCTCTTGTGAACTATATCAAATATTTTTATAGCATTAGTTCTTAAGACTACACAATCCATTTGCTTCCTTATGGAAGGCTTGGCCTCAAGTTAGACCACTTCTCTTTTCTAGGGATGCTATAGGCAAGTCACCTTCTTTTTTTGTTTATAACAAATCTAATGCTCATAGGTTAGACCACTTTCTCTTACCCAACGTTGTTCAGCCAAATCCCTGTATGAGAAGGGCATAAGACTCATTATGGACCTATTGGCTGGAAATCAGTTAAGTGACTAGGAAACTCTTAAGCATAAGTATAATATCTTGGCTACTCAAAATAAAACTTATACTTTGATTTTCAAGGCTTTTGGTTCCTTTTTCCTTGGCAGGATTCTTGACCCTATTCAATTCATGCAACATCTAAAGTGGAATGATGGTACTTTGTTCTAGATGACTCTTCAAAAAATATTTATAATATGATTAAAGATAATGATACTATTCTTAATTGGATTAATCAAAGTTGGAATTTTAGTTGGTCAGTCTCTAGATGACACTTTATTCTTTACCATTTTTGGCATTATCCTTGTGAACCCAAAAAGTATGTTTCAAATGGATTTTACTTCTTAAGAAGCTTGTTGTTGGTAATAAGTTAGAGTCTTTCAGGATTGATTCTATCCCTTGTTCTTTTTGTAATCAGTCGAAGTCTTTTGAGCATTTTTTTTAATTCTAAATTTGCGAGTGAAATTTGGTCTATTTTTCTTGGGAAATTCCCTATTTGGAACTACAAGAACAGTATTTCTTGGCAAGAAATTCTAGTTGGGTTTGTTGAAAGTTTATCTTTGAGTTTGATTAAGTTTTTTTTTGTTCTTACCATGGAAATCCTTTGGTATCTTTGAAAAAGGAGAAACAGAGATATTTTTCAGCACAAAAACAAGGAGCTTACCAAGTTTAATATTAAACTCGTACATTTTTACATAATGTCATAGGTTTTGGTTGTTCTGGAGATCCCCATACATAGCTTCATGAGTTGATATGAGAAGGAGAAATTTTCCTATTCAAAGAATATGTTCACTCTATCAATATTTTGACTTATTTTATGACATGTTGAACATGAACGAAAAGGAAAAGATGAATAATTACACCCATGAAAGCAATGTGAATAGGAGAAGATGGATCCATGATACACAAGAAGAGCATACCATAGTGTGACATGGTGATCAAATAATTATCACTCATGATCAAAATGAAGAGGAGATTGTGCTTGCAGTCACCAATTAGTTGGTAGCCACAGGGCTTTAATACTAAACTTTGTTGGAAATCCCTTTTTGTATTGTATACTTTGTAGTCTCTAGCTATGTACCCTCTAGGCATGGATCGTTCTGTAAATATGTTGTTTCAGTTTTAAGAGATAGGGTATTTGGGCTTATGCCTATACACTTTCCTTGGCTATTGTATTCTCAATTTGATACTCTATTTTAATTTATACACACACACACACAATCCATCCCGCTGTCATCACTGCTCGGTGCCTACCATCTCATTGCCCGAAAGACACCGATAGGTGATGTCACTCCCCAATTGGGTGATGTCATTTTACTAGTAGGTGACATCATCAACCAATCATCGCAAAAAAATTTAGCAAGGATTTTTTTGCAGGTGCTAGTGTCATTTTATGATGATGACATCATCTTTTTGGCGACAATTTTTTTTTTTGGCAAGTAGATTTTTTTCTGGTGACTATATTTTTTTCTAGTAGACGTCCATTTGACAGCCATATGTCCATCAAATTTTTTCTAGTGTCTGTAATTTTCCAAAGAGCTCATTCTTTGGAGGAGCAGTTCATTTTTTTCCATAACTTGATCATACAGAGGTCTTTTTTCGATCTGAAAGAAGTATCAAAAAGTTGGTTCCAAGCCAGAGATGATGATGCTAGTTTCATTTTATGATGCAACCATTTAAGCTCCTATTTTTGGCATTGAAGTAGAGGCTTTAGTTTCCTCCCTCTCTATGTCTAGCGTCTAGGTTTTCTTCTTAATTTTTGTGCTTTACATAGTCATTTCTTTAGTTTATGAGGATATATTTATACTTTGTGGAGGGTTTCTTTTTCCTTTCTAAAATTTAATTCAAAATTGACCCTTCTACTTTTGTCCTCTTCTCTCAATGTCAAACCCCTTTATGGCCTAACTAACAGCACACAACTACCACAATTGGAAAGCACACATGACTAAGCTTCTTATTTCACGTGACTTATGGTCATGTTTGGATGAGAATCAACCTATCCTATAGTGCCCTTTTGAGGTTCTTCAACATATAAATAAAATGGATGAAGCCATGGGCTTGATTGCACTAAACATTTCTAATAGTCTTTTGTTTCACCTAGATGGTTTGGCCACCCCTTGTGCTATGTGGACCAAGGTTCACAACTTTTTTGGCATAGTGAATGAGTTCCATGCACTACATCTTGATGTAGAGTTGACTTCTTTGACACCTACCAGCTTTCCCACCATTGAGGACTTATTGATGAAGTTTAAATCTTTGCATTCAATTTTGCAGAGATGTGGGAAAAACAAAACAGATGATGAGTGTATTTTTTTTAATACTCTCAAAGTTGCAGGGATAGTATCAGATCTTTTCTTCCAGTTTCTACTCCATTATGGATGCTTTGGACAACAAACATGAAATGCCTTCTTTTGAGACCTTAGGTGATTAGTTGACATGGAAATAGGCAAAGATCCAATAGGTGGATTCTTTTGGCTCTTCCAGCCAAGCATTGGTTGCTCAAACTTCTTAGGGGAAACCAAAACCAAAAGCCAAACCAAAGAAAGATACACTGAAAATTGATCCTAAACCTCTAGCTAACCCTTCCAAGAGTAAATATTCTACGAAGTCTACTAAGTCTTCCTCCAAGACTAAGAAGAAATAAATTAAGACCTACATTTTTTGTGGAAAGGATGGAGATCTCATTTCCAAGTGTTAGAAATGTTTAGAGGCTTTAGAGGAAGCCATGCAGGAGCATCACATTTCTGCTCCTAAGTCTTCATCCCCCATGCAGGGAAAGGTCACACTCTTACTACATGAGCACTGACTTTTAGGCCTACCTGGATTCTTGATTCTGGTGCCCCTCACCATATGACTCAGACTTAGTATTTGGTCACCTCACTTGCTCCTTGTACTATTTCATAGATTGTTTTTGGGAACTCATCACATCTTCTAGTCTTGGTTCTAGTTCTATTGGATTAGCTAGGGGTTCTCTTCAAGATATTCTTTTTGTCCTTGACATCTCAATGAACCTATTGCCTATTTATCAAATTTTCCACTCTTGATCTAGTAAGACAATTGAGTTCTCACCACATGATGTGGTTATTTGGGACTTACATGATTCTGAGTTGATTGTGGCTACTAGAATTGTTGACTTTGCATCTCGCCTATATAGATTTGATGGATTTGAGTCTTCTAATGGCATAAGTTCCTATCTTGTAGCTCATGTAGATTCAATAAGAAAACTTTGGCATGAGTTTTTGGGCCATGTCAATTATAGGATATCTTTACTAGATGAGCACATAGGCACTTGTTCTAAGGCTTCACTAGATTTCCTACACAAATGGTGTTTGTCAAGGTTGTGCTCTTGGCAAACAACATAGGGATCCTTTTCCACATGGATGAGCTACTCATGCTTTGGCACCATTAGATTTGATTCATACTAACCTCATGTCATTTCCCACTCCTTTTTTCAGTGCCAAATATATGCTTACTTTCATTGATGACTTCTCCAAGTGCACATGGGTGTACTATTTGAAGTACAAGTCTAATTTCTTTGATTCATTTTGAGTCTTCAAGACATTTGTGGAGAATCAATCTAGTGTTTCTATTCAATATATATGCACAAATAATCAAGGGAGTTTTTGAACCAAGCTTTCAGGGATTTTTTCTCTAAACATGGTCTTCAACATTATTTTTCAGTGCCCTACACCCCTCAGCAGAATGGTGTGATAGTGAGAAATAATAGAACACTTTGGGAGATGGCTAACTGTATGACACTATTCAAGTCCATGGATTCATCTTTTTGGGCAAAGGTAGTCAATTGTGCAAATTGTACTCAGAATCAGATGCCTCACAAGGCAGTTCAACATAAGACTCCTAAGGAGGCTTGGTCTCATGTCAAGCCTAATGTATCTTCACTCCAAGTTTTTGGTAGTGAAGCATGGGCATTTGTACTCAATGCTCAAAGGAGAGAAATGGAGCAAAAGAGCTAGAATGTCATTTTTGTTGGCTACTGTGAGGATGTTAAGGCATACAAGTTGTTTGATCCTGATTCTAGACAGGTCCTATTTCAATGGGGTGTCTAGTTTGATGAGTGCCTTCTAGTACTAGACACCCTATCTTTAGAGTCTACTCCACTTACCACTACTCCCTCATCCTCTCCAGTATCTTTTTTTGATGATGAGGATGATGATCTTGGTAATCCCCCTTTACCTCCGCCACAATATCCTCCATAGATGCCTAAATGGGCTTGTGTTATAGTTGAAGCTATAGGATATCTAGCTGGTGACCCTTCCACATCCCATTGCATCTGATCTCATACTACACATTCTAGTCTTCTCAGTCATGTTATTTGTGATGATCCTCAAAAATTTGCAATAGTGACAAGACATTCTGAGTGGGATAGTGCCATAGAGGAGGATTATTCTTCTTTGATAAACAATCATTCTTGGGATCTCTGTTCTCTTCCTAAGGGAAGAAAGTTAGTTTGATGCAAATGATTATATTATATTAAGTTTTCTGTTGATGGTTTTATTGATAAGTACAAGGTAGTTCTTGTTGCAGAGGGTTTTTTATAGATTGAAGGTATTGATTACACTGAGACATTTGCCCCTGTCACCAAGATGAACTATATTTGCCTTCTCTTATCCCTTGTAGCTTCTCAAGGATGGCCCATTTTTCAAATGCATGTGAAGAGTTCATTCTTGCACAATGATCTTACTGAGGAGATTTACATGGAGAATCCTTAAGGATTTGTGCAGGATTCCTCCTTGGTTTTTAGACTTTGACACTCATTGTATGGTCTCAAATAGGCCCCTCAGGCTTGGTATGAGAAGATAGACTCGTTTCTACTTTCTATAGGCTTTACATGTTTCCATTCTAATCCTACAATATACGTTCAGTGTCTTGAGGCTGAGGTTTTGATCCTTGTACTATATGTTGATGATCTTCTTCTCACAGCTAGCTCATCCTCTATGTTTTAGGATGTTCAGTGAGCATTGATAGAATAGTTTGAGATGATTGATCTTGGTCTGTTACACTACTTTCTTAGTCTACATATTGTTTAGTCCTCTGTTGGAATCTTTATTTACTAGTAGAAGTATGCTCATAACATGCTTTGACACTTTGACATGCTTGATTGCAAGCTTGATCCCACACCTTTTTAGTCAAGTGTTATTTTGTCTACCTCTTGCACTTCACCTTCAGTGGATCCCACATTGTATCACCAGTTGGTTGGCAGCTTGTTGTACCTAACACATACTCATCCTGATCTCTCCTTTGCAATTGGTCTTGTCTCTGAATTTTCACATGAGCCTCATGAGAGTCTTTGGCAAGCTACCAAGCATAGTTTGAGATACATTCAGGGCACACTTATGTATGGCATTCATTACATATTAGGGATTCCTCACATTGTTGGCTTTACTAACTTAGATTGGGTTGGTGATGTTGATGATTAGAAGTCTACTTCTGGCTTTGTCTTTTGTCTTGGCTCTGGTCCTATCACCCGGTCATGCAAAAAGAAACATACTCACACACTTTCCCTTATAGAGGCTAAGTATAGAGTAGTAGTGCATGCTAGTCAAGAGATTTTATGGCTTTGGTAGTTGATGAATGAGTTTGGTTTTCCTCCTGATTCTCCCACTATTATGTGGTGCGATAATTAGAATGCTATTCATATTTCCTACAACCCAGTGGAGCATTAGTGCACTATACACATTGAGCTTCATATGCATTTCATCTATCAAAAAATTTAGGATGGTGTTCTCTCTTTGAAGTATATTCCCACTGATGCACAGGTTGCCAACATCTTCACCAAATCTTTTGCATCACCACGCTATCTTTAGTTGTGGTCTATGCGTGGGGTTATAGAAGTTGTCCTTGGGGGGTCTTGTTGAGGCCTTCCTTCCTTCATTTTTTTAAGCATGTTTGCTCTATCTCTTTTTGGAGAGGAGTTTTTCCCACTAGGTTTTCTCCATTGTCTCTAGTTTATAGAGATTTCCTTGTTTTGGGTACCTAATCAAGCCTTGTTGCCAAAATCCATTTTCCTACTTTCATAGCTTTGCTAGGTTAGCTTATCTCCTAAGCTTCACTTAAGGGGGGCTATGTTAGTGTAATTATTTATTTACGCTTATTAATTAGATCATCTTGATTTAATTAATTAAGTTGTTTATTACTCTAGTTTATTTAAGCTATCTCTTAGGTGCATATAATTAATATTTTATATTAATTATAATGCGCAACCTAGTTTCTTTTCCCTTTTTAGGGCTTCATTCACCTTTAAGGTTGAAATCTTGTAATTTCTTTTTCATTATCTTGGAATACATCTTGCTCTCACTCCATTGAGATTTCCAAGCAACAATTTTTCCCTCTTTGGTTTTCTTTCAGCAATAGGTTATTTGCATGCAGGTGTTCTTAGCAAACTGTGAAGTTGGTTTTCTCAACTTCTACAATGGTGAATCCAACATTAGTTTCTGGGAAAAACTAATTTCTTTTGGCAATTTTTTTCAACATTAGGAAAAGTTTAATTTTAGGGGTGATTTTTCTCCCACTATAGTATAATTTCATAAAATCAAGGTGATTGTTTCCCTTGTGATATAAAATATATATATAATGTAAGAGGTAATTTTGTCCCTTGCGATATAAAAAATGTATAATGTTTGAGGTAAATTTTCCTGTTTAATGGAAAATATATATATTATATGAGGCAATTTTCCCATTTAATAGAAAATATATACATATTTTTAAAAATTCCCATTTGATGTAATATATATATATATATATATATATATATATATATATATATATATATATATAAGTTAATTTTTCCTTCTAATGAAAAATATATATAATGTGTTGGTGAATGTGCACTTCAAGACAACAAATAAGGTCATATCATCTACAAATGATGTAATTACTAAATGAATCAACAACTAGAAATTGATTGTATGGTTATCAAATTGGTTGTCAGATATCAAAAGATTAGGATCAATATAAAATCAAAGTTGATAAGAAAGTAAGGTATCAAAAGGATGTCACATATGTGGAATATCCTATTGCATTTATGGCAGAATAGAATCTAGCCAAAAACTATTCTTTAAATTGCACATATTCTACTCAGTGCTTTCCATTATCAAAAATTTAGTTGATTGCCAGAAATGGGACTGCCTATAGTAGAGGGATGGTTGAATGACATTGGACAATCAATTTTATTTCTCCATTAGATGGGTTAAAATTCAAGTGTGTAAATATGAATGACATTGGACATCAAATTTATTTCTCTAGCATATGGGTTTAAAATGAATCATTGAAATGCTTATTAAAGTTCTTTAACTTCATTTTTGTGTTGAAAGCATCATTCAAAAACTATTTAATTTTAAAAATTATAGATATTCTAATATATTTAAGAATTATTCTATTATTTTATTATATAAATATAATAATATTATATTTATACTTTTAAATAACATAGAACTAAGAAGATGTTATTATCATTTTATTTTAAAAAAATACAATGCTTACATTTATAAGGGTTATTTTTTGTTCTAATTAATCTGATTTAAAATATGATAATTAAATATCTTTAATTTTCCATATATATATAATTTTGACTCATTTTTTGACAAAAATTGGTCAAATTTTTGACCCATGTTGCTCAAATTTTTGACCAATTATTGTGTTGCTATTTTTTCATCAAAATTTTGACATATGCATGTATGTGTCAAAAGTTTGACCAAGCATTTGGTTAAAAATGGCTTGTGTTGGTGTGAGGACCATTGGTCAAAATTTTGACCAATCTTAGTCAGAATACCCACCAAACATTGTTTGAAAGTTTGACCAATGCTGGCCCTTGATCGACTAGCATACCAAACCCATGAGTCAAAATTTCCACCAAAGTTTGGTTGAAAGTTTGACCAATGTTGGCCCTTGATCAACCACCATGCCAAACCCATGACCAATGAATTGGGAAAAATTTCCACCAAAGTTTGGTCAAAAGTTTGACCAATGCTGGTCCTTGATTGGCCACCATGCCAAACCCATGACCAATGCATTGAGAAAAAATTTGACTAAACTTTGGTGGAAATTTTGACCAAGATGATATTTTAAAAAAAAATTAGTGGAAGATAAATAGATCCAAATTAATCACCAACGATAGTCTAGTCAGTGATTAGTATGGATGTTTATCTTTAGGTCTTTGGTGGTTCTACCACCACCTTGAGATGAGATTTCACAAACCTATATTGATGGCACTACAAGTGGCTATAGATGTATGAGGTTTTTTGATATCGTCTGCATATACAAGTCCAAATGTGATTGTACCTTGATTGTTTCCCTCTCATACCCTTGTAAATCAAGCCACTTCAAAGAGGGAATATAATCCCTAACATTATCACACCCATGATACACAAAAGACTCCTCAATCACCTTGGAAATAAGCTCCTCTGAGACCCTTGACTCCTCTCCAAAATAATTTTCATTAATGATCATAGATATGAGCATCTTAAAGTTCAAGAAGGAGAAGAACCTCTTCATGTTAACAATATTCTATAGCTGAGCCTACTCAAACAGAGAAGTGATTCCTTTGTGAAGTTGTTGGGATCTCTTGGGAGAAAAAGAGTAGATTATCTTGGTAGAGAGAAGCTCAAGAATAGAAATTCTTCAAAAAATTCTCCAGAAGGGGCTATATGTAGCCCAAGCAACCATTCAATAATAGAATAGGGAGAAGAACAAAGTGAGAAAACTTGTATGACACAAGTACACATCCCAACACCTCAAACAACCATCTTCATTCCCTAAGTCACCTTGGGATGAGGGGACTTTTGGGGCTTTTTGGAATGAGGGGAAAATTATGCTATATAGAAAGGACACAACAAAATTCACGATTCTTCAAAGAACCAGAATCTAAAATCTATCACATGTCATTATTGTTGTAAACTTGGTCATATGAAGTTCAACAAAAAGTAGTTGGCTAATCAAAAATTGTGTTTGGAAAGGTGTCAAAAAGTCTCATGTCATAGAGTATTCAAAGGATTCAACCTTCTACACAATCATTTGACCATATTACACAAATGTAATAGAATCGGGAGAAGAACAAAGTGAGAAAACTTGTGTGACACAAGTATGCATCCCAACATAGTAGGTTGCCAAGAAATGGCTCTATCTTGAATTCCAATGGTTTAACTTATATGGCTTCTTTGAATCAAGGAGATAATTGTGTATACCTTTTAAATTTGTCTTTTGAGACTATTTTGAGGTGGTTTTCTATTTTTTCAATTAAGCCCTAGGCAAGACTGTTGAACCCAGCTAGGTGTTTGATAGAGTTATAAGGCTTGAAACTAATGATGGATGGATTGATTTGGGATAATCAAGAGTAGAGAAGTTTAGTTCATTGAGCAAAGATCTTTAGATCATATTTGGTGATAATTTGAGTTCATTGGTGTACCCTTTCATCACTTACAAAGACTGGTTGTCTACAAACCCTTAAAACCTTGGAACAATGGAGTATTTAGAAAATATTGTACAAATGAGTTGGGAGTATAAAACCAAGAAATTATTTAATATTTTCCAAAAGGGTATTTGGATACAAGATTATTTTGGCACCTTTTTTAGGATCTTTCAAAGGTATTCCCTAAAAACTCAAGGAGGGCTAATTGGTGTAAAAAGACTAGTAGCCTACTACAAGGGGATTAAAGAGATCGTTAAGGAACCTATTGGTCTTTAAATCATGATGACCCTAAAAAATATAAAATTAACATGTGAAGAATCCTTACCATGCCATTTGACATTTGGGATTGTCCATAGGTTGGTAGTTGGAAGATTGAATGTAGGAATTTCAAAGGAGTAAGGAAGAGTTTGGAGAATGATTACTTGATAGGTGAGGATCACTGAAGAAGGGGAATATAGAATCCATTTCTCTTGATTTAGGGTCAGATAAGGAGTCCTAAGAGGCTTAAGATGAAGCATGAAGAGTCTTATAGGAGATTAGGACTTTGAGTTAGGGATCATCCCCATAAAATATGCTAATGTGATCGGTTGGGTCAACAATTGTCTCTATCCACTAACATGATAAAATCAAATATTATATATACCAAAGCATTACTTTACAAATATAATAGAAGAAATAACATCCTCACTAGAAAGTTCTGGTATGTTTTAATAGCAGTCTATAGTGATGGAAAATAGACAAGTATTACAAATTTTAATCCTCTTTAGACATACTAGCGCATGGGGTTTTTTGGCTCATCATGATTGTAATTTTATTCTAAGCTCTTTAAACTATGATTGTTACATATTGATGCATTGTCATTCAGACTTTCCCACTACCCATAATAATACCCAAAATATCATCTATTAACTTTTGAACCACTACTATTAATTCATGACTTTATCACCACATGGCTTTTGGTCATTTTATATTTTTGACTGCTACTCTTGACATTCATCTTTGTTTGACTATCTTAAGGTTTTAGAATTAGGGTTTGAGGGGAAGACCCCCCAAAAAAGTTTATTTATAAATATGGTTAAATGATTTGCCCCAAAGCTATGAATGTGTGAAACCATAAATGGGGGACCTCATCCCCAATGAGATTTGAACCTTGGTGGATAGAATTTTAAAAACAACAACTTAATCATCACAACATTCCACTTGGAAAGATCCCCAAACACCTTAGTAAGGTATATTTTCACCATTATAAAATCATTTCCATCCACATTTCTCTACCTTCTTTTAGAATTGTCTCAAAAAGGATAACCTTATGTTGACCATTCCTTTCATCCTATATCAATTATATTTTTCCATGAATATACAAAGGTTTGAAAATGTTTATATCCTTGACCAAAAATAATTTCTCAATTGACTTTTATATGTTGGTCTAATTAATTTTATTATAATTGTTCATAGTCACAATGTTATAACACCTTTTGACAACAATATTTCAAAAAATTGTTTTTCTTTGTATATTTCCTTAAGCTTTAGTTTCTAGTACAAGTATTGGAATAGGTACAAAATAGAAAACTAAATAATTTTCTAATATAATACTTTATCATTGATAATTTATGCAAAAATGGTACTGATATAAATAAATAAATAATTTTATATGACATATAACATATATCATGTGTCTAGGGTCATAATTCAAATGAAAATAATTAACATTACAAATTTGACAATAAAAAATAATAACTATCTTTAATATTCATCTATATTATAAAAGGATTAAGATATAGATCATCATTTTCTTTAAGTTCAATATCATTTGAAGCACAAATATATGCACTACTAATCCTATTATTTGCATCATGTGTAAGTGTCCCATTAGTGTCATTGTCATCATCTATACTAACTCTAGCAATACCTTGAATAAATACACCAAAGTTAGCACACTAGGGGATTAATATTGATGCTTCATTGACTCATCATTATAGTGTTATTTCTTATGTGATAAAAGACACAAAACAATTATAAATTCTTGAGCAAAAACATTTCCAAGTAAACAACACTTTCATACACAAATAGAAAAAATATCATATGTTGAATAAACTAATGATGGCCTAAGAATATTCCTAAAGTCAAATAAACCAAGGATGGCCTAAAAACATTTTACACTCACTCAAACAAACCAAGGATGGCCTAAAAATGTTTTCCCCAACTCAAATAAACCAAGGATATCCTTAAAACATTTCATTTAATCTCTTGCACTTAAGGGATGTTTGCAGTGATGGTATCCAATTTTCCCTTCCCGTATGTCAAGGAGAAAGAAAGCAAATGTTACCAAAAGTAATTAGGTATTCCCATCCCACATAATTTAATACGCACCTTCTACCTCAAGAAACGACTCTCTTAAAATGGAGAATAGAATAAATGATATAAAAATCATGAGCTCTAGAATTAAAAAAACTCCATGTAGGAAATACTTATATCTTCTACATAAATGGAACAGGGCATAAGTCAATAATCCTAGATGTGGCCCAAAAATATCCCCAAAAAATCTATTCTTAAGCAATAATACCATAACTATTGGTGCAACCCCAACTTATAACATTTGGGACATTAACATCCCTAATGGTAGGGCTCTAATAAGTTTTTTCTTCTAGCCAGCAAGGAATAAAACTAGTGTCAATATATTAAAAAATGATCATTTCAATATATTATGAAATAATACAATGGGTAGTACATGCAATTTTATAAATATATTGTAAATAGAGAACATGACTTAACTTGACGAAGGTATGTCAATCATGTGTTTTCAACCCTGGCCCAAAATCACCTTTATTTGATACAATACTACTTATATTTGCAGCAAATCCTATGAGAAATTTTGTTCTTTTTATCACTTCTTTTAATGCATCACTTTATTTCTTAGTTAATAACCAAGAAAGGGCACTCGTATTTATGCAGTCTCAATTGCTATTTGATTCAATAAAATCTTTCAGTCCATGATAGGATTCATGAATCTCATTACAAATTTTGGCAATTTTTTCTCTACCATGCCTTCCATCCAATATTTTTCATAGTGTCAATATTATATTCTTTCAAATATGCATAGCATCAAACAAACGCATGATTGGGAGATCCTTGTAGTATGGTAACCTACTAAATTGAGTAGGATAACTTTTTATTCCTCTAGGAAGTTTGTGGCCAATTTCTTGATGACCTTTACAAGCATCAATTACATCATTGCTAAATAAAAGACAATAGCAAAATATAAATTTCAAACTTCAAACCACAAACTAGACATTACCTCGACAATTTAGTCAATATTATTCCAACTTCCATAGATGAGGTGTCATTCTTCATGGCCTTGATGTTGTCTCTTATTTCTTATTAAAAATATATTTTTCAGTTATTCAATACTTATGATTATTGTGGAGAAATTTCCTAAACTCGTCGAACACTTGCTTTCCTAAACTTCTTGAATGAAATGATTTCATCTTCGGACCACAAACTGGACATGCAAATTTTCCCTTTGTTTGAAGACCTAAAAAATCATGTACAATTGGATCATGTAAAATTATCATGCACAACTTAAGCATACAACAATAATATGTGAGTACTATAACAAACCAAAAAATATGTGACCTTAGCAATATAACATACCACAAAAATGAGTTAGCCCAGGGGCGTCATGTATTTTCCATACAAGCATTGCATGAAATTAAAATTGTCTTTGTCCTATTAGTCTAGAGATGTCATACACAGTGACCCCATTCGATAACTTCAATAACTCATCGATAAGGGCCTCAATATACACATTCATATCTTTAACTTGGCACCTACCTAGTAATTAAATGAGCAAAAATATTACATAATTATTATGACCATTTTGATGCATTGTTTATAAATTAATTTGGATAACTATTAAATAAAAAAATTAATGGTACAATCATTGACAACATTATGTGCTCCCTATTTATGGGCATCCAAGGAGGAATGTTATTGTTAATAACAAAAACATACCACACTGAGTAAGCAGATATCATATCTCCAAATGGATTGACACTTTCTGTTGTCAATTAAAGCTTGAGATTATGAGGTTCTTCTTTAAAGTATGGCCATGTTTTTTCTATCTCTTTAAATGTGGAACCATCCACAAGAATTCACATAATTTCATCTTGACTCTTATTGTGTGCATGGTAATCCATAAATTATGCCAAGCTAGTGCACTTGAATGTATTGAAGAACTTTGTGAGGCACCCTTTTGATTATTTGATCTGACTGATATCTACTAATATGACAATAAGGGCATTGTGTTGAAAATTTATGTTGTTTATGATATATAATATGATCATTGGGACATGCATGTATTTTATGATACTTCATTCCAATTTGATTCATAATGGTAGATAATTCTCAGCAAGGCAAAATGTTTGATGGTGGTAACAAAAAATCACCTATCAACCTACAACAATAAATATGAATTGTTAATATAATGAATAATAATCGTATGCTAACATTGAAAATAAAAAAAATGGCATACCTTAGCAATACATGACATTGCTACATTGGATAAACCATTCATAACCTTCAAGTTCACCAACAACACTATAGCATAGAGAATAGTTGTTTGGGAGACTTTGTATAGGAGCTCATGTGCCTTCTCAAGTATAGGTATATCAAGACCATCTTTATTAGATGCATTACTGCCATCATCGTGAGCATCTTCATCAATTGTACCAATACTATCTTCTTTAATCGTGTCCTCTGATACATTGCCATCTTCTTCCATGGGAGTGTTATCCTCAGCTTGGATATTCACACCTCCATGCTCCTCCAATTGGAAATCTAAATCACCAATTGATGAACATTGTGGCCCCCTTCCACATGAGCATGTTGCCTACAATGACCCTAGGCTATTGTGATTAGAATTCTTTGATTGTTTAAGCCCTTACACATTTTTCAAGGATAATTACATTTATCAACTTGTCTTTGGAACTAAGACCACAATCTAGCAATTGTCTTGTTATTTTGTTATGGGTTCATATCATTAGGCGTGGTCTTTCTTCGTAGGAAAATATATCTACAAAATTATTGGACATGTTGTACTTAATGTTTATATCTGCACATATGGTTTTGAAAGAAAAATTTGGTGTAGTTTATGTGTATATCTACAAAAATATTGGACATGTTTTACTTAATTTTTATATCTTCACATATGATTTTGAAAGAAAAATTTAGCCTAATTAATGTGTATATCTACAAAAATATTGGACATGTTGTACTTAATTTTTATATTTGCACATATGATTTTGAAAGAAAAATTTGGTCACCTCACTCAAATTCACCCATATTATAATCAATGAAAAGTTTTTTGCTTACATAAAATTTCATTATTTGTGGTTAAAGATTTTTTGTTAAGGAAATTGGTAAGGGAGCAAGGACAAAAGTTAGAAGAAGCCAAAGATTTCATCACAAGTATCACCTCCCAAAACCCAATCATAGAAATAAAAAGATAGAATTTGTAGTAATGCAAGATGGAGACGTAGAAGAGTTGGACAAGGTTCCAATAAACTCAAAATTATTAAATCTTCCAAAAAATTAGAATTCTTATATATTCGATGTACAAAAAGCCAAAGTGGGGTAGTAGTGCAGGGACCTAAGATCCTAAACAAGATGGTCAAACATCAAATTTTTGATAGATTAGGTGATTAATAAGTGTCCAAGTTGACACATGGCAATAAGTCAATTTCAAGCATCCTGCAATGCATTTTAGGCAAATTTATTGCATGTTGTAATAAGGCCTATGGACAAGTTGTATGTTAGTCAACATTGGTCAATGCTATGATCTGACCAAAAATCTTCAATTTTATTTTTTTTACAGTTCTTGCATGATTTATCAAGTTTTCGTAGGCATTTGAAGTCAATTGTTTGGAAATATTGAGATCGTCAAAAAGTTGTCATGCAACTTTTCTTGCAAATTTGGAAGGTCAACAATCATAGTTGTGTTTTGATCAAACAAGTAGAGATGAATATGTAAGGTCAAGAGGCTAAATTTTCTGCATTGGATGAATCCATCATTTTTCGCAATTGGCATGTTGAACAATCAAAGTATGGTATTGATGTCACCAAGGCAAGGTAAACCTTGTGTAAAGATGAAAAAGATTGGTTCATGTGGAGCAACTTTGAGTAGAGGTGGTCAATTTGTTCCAATCATGTTAACTTGATAAGTTTTAATTTATTCATTAGTTTTTTGTGGAGAGTGATTATATAGCATGACCTATTCCTCAACAATTTTTGTACTTGCATCTTCAAATTGTATGTGTTGTTGATCATAGTTGACCAACTGATGATAATGTAGCCTATGGTTATAACTTCCTTATCCAGTTTAGAATCCATCATAAGGCACATTTTCCCTAATCTAGTTGTGTCATCCCCATTTGATTTTTTAACACAAAGACATAAATTGTAGGAAAAAATAACTTATTTACTATTATTTTACTCTTGTTGATATACACGTCAAATATCTACTCACTACTACATACTACCCAACCAAAAAGGATACAGGGACTTGAAGACTAGTTTTCAAAGGCAAGTGAAATAGGGGGAAGTTGACTTCTAGAATATGTTGCTCTATCTTAAACTTATAAGGAATCTTAAATAAAATATTTCATTTTCAGAATGAGGAAAAGAATTAAGAACCTGGATATAGTGACTATAGGCTGATGAAGAAGTGATCAACAAATAAGTCTAGAGTTAGTACACCCCACCTTTTCCAACTTCCTCTAAATTTTATACATACAATGGAAAGCCATACCTACAAGTAAAAAGACTTTAGATTGAATAATCATGGCACTATTTAGAATAGCTATGAAAAGAAAGATAAGCATATCATTGGGGAAATTGAAATATTTATGAAGTGATCAATCTGTTAGAAACAATAGTCCACCAAGATAACTATCAAATTAGTTATCCAACAATTAAAACATACATCTTCTTTAACTAAAATTAAACATTCAACCAAAGTAATCAACAACCATAATAAGATGCACATAGACAATTACACCAGATATTTTGACTAGGGAAAACCTCGGTGGGAATGATACCCATAAGATGATGTACTAATATAAATATTCCTTGTTAGGAGTCCATTGCAACATTTAGTACAGTGAGTCCCTGTTAGGAGACTTTGAATCACTATAAGGAGATTCAAACCCTATTAGGAGTTGTAGTACAATGTATGCAAGAAGAGCCCACTGCCCAAACATGTAATTTCAACTACAAGAAGAACTCACTGCTCAAACAAGTAATTTACTATTATTTTCTTCTTTCCTTTGTTTTTTCAACCAAACCAATTACTATTAGACCTTCTAGACCAAGTCACAAACCTTGGATCCAAATATCAAACCTTGATCACTCAAAAAAACCTCAGCAATGAAGTTTTCTTCACTTCCACACTACTTTGCTCAAGTTTTCATTTTGAACTCTTTGCTACTTACAAATATCATCCACACCAATTCCATTCATTTCATGATAAAGGAAAATGTCCTTCCTTTATAATAATTCCATAATCTAATCTCCTAAGTTAGTTGTTAGACCTTCTCAATTAATTATTATAAGATCACTTTAAGAACACATCACACTTAGCGATAACATAAATCTTTTGCCTTGAAACTTGAATAACTTTATGTATGTGTAACATTATGATGAATGAGCTAAGCTATTCATCTCCAACATGTCTTCTTCATGTCCTCAACCTCGATTCTCATAATATCAACTCTGCTGAGAGATATGACAAGTTTACCAAAACATGCCTCTGTAAACTCTATCTCATAACAAACTTACATAACTTCTTCCAAACTTATCATTTCTTCTTTTGATGTTAACTGCATATACTAGATACTTAGAAGTATCTCCCATAACCTTGGATACTTATAATGCTCAACTAGCCATCTATATCAACTTGATCTTTCCATTGTTCTTTTGTTAGATACCACAGAAAATTGCTATGTTGACATCAATGACAAACTCAATCATGAATGTAACATACCATCATAGTAACATATCTACAATACTCCCCCATAGGAATTTCATCAAAATTCATGCTTGTAACACATTTTTGGTAGGTTGGAAAAAAGAACTATTGGTATAAGACTTTTTATGTAGAATATACAAATGAAAATACAATGGTAGACTATAGTGAATTCAAAATTATTATAAACAAGATTCATTAGGAATTTAAGTAAGAAAAATAACTTAGGTTTTTTTTTCTTCTAATTATTTAATGAGAATAGATTCATTAATTAAACAACACCATGAGAATCTATAGCCATGACTAGCTTATCTATATCCATGAATAGCTTAATTTGCATTATGTAAATCCTAAACCTAAACCAAACACTCATATCAAACAACGACACTCAAAAAGTGACCAATGAGCACTCTCCAATTATTGAAAAATATTATTATGTACTATGAATGGTAACTACTAATCCATTTTGTCTTGTATGGGCATAATAGAACCATGTCTCAGTTAAATGATTGCTTCTTACATTTAGTGTAAATAGGAAGAATAGTGATAACATAGTTTCTCAATGCATTAGGCAACACCCAGTAGTTTCTTGATATTTTCTTGCAAACATAAGATTATATATATTAGTCATTATTCCTATAAGATGTGTCATCAAACAAATAAAACCTGTTTGAAAAGATTGTAAGTTCAATTTTCATAGAACAAATTGACAAAATAACAAAATATTATTTTCAAGTACCTCAATCTTCAATAGAGATGTTGTGGTTGCATATCTATCAACCACATTTCCATCATTATCAACCAAAAACTTAGTGAAGTTCCATTTTATGCTATCACCAAAGAGTCCACCTTTGATTGATTTCAAGAACTTGTAAATAGGGGCTACATTACTACCATTGACCTTAACCTACATCATCAAAGTGCAATACAAACACAAAAGATAAAATGTAATAACTTTTTTTACTAGTTAAATGAAACTTGAAAAATAAAATTTATTTTATAATAAAATTTCCCTTAAAGTATATAGTGAATATATCTAATAAGAAATCAAAATATCACTAATATGCTAACCCTACCAAAAATGGGAAACTCTGCTACAAAGTGAGTACATGCCACCTCTACAATCTCCTCATTATCACCTAGTTCTTGTCCACTAAACTGGTTGCAAGGGAAGGCTATGATTTCTACTCCTATAGTTATCCATATTAATATTTATCAATTGCTTGACTCATATTATAGATTATTAGAACAAGCTAAGAACCATTTGTTAAACTTGGTTCCTAGAAAATAATCTGATAACAAATAAGTTGTGTCCTACCTACCAGCAATAGCTAAAAAAATTTAAGAGATTACCATATTATTATCAAGATTACCATTTTTTTGTCATTGATTACAACATTATTAAAAAGATTTAAACTCATCAACCTGTGTTTTTTGAGTAGTGATTCAGAAATAATATTTGTCAAGCTATGATTCAGTAATTGTGATGTTAAGGCAAAAGGGGAAAAAATTCAAAACTTCATTCTAAAGATTCTAGTATTACTATCAAAATTCAACTTGTATTTTTTTATTAAAATTCATTGATTCATGTTTCATAAACTCATCTCTTATGAGAATGAATGACACATTTCACTTATTACACCTAGGTGATGTTCACAGAGGTGAGTTGGAACTTAGGTTTTAGGTTAAACTTGTTGACCTATATTTAATAAACTATGAAATGTAAAAGCTCATCCCTCATGATCACAGTAATATTCATAAAGATTAGTTTTTCTTTAAACTTTATTCTAAAGATTATATTGTTGCCTCATTCTAAAGATTATACCATTGCTATCATAGTATAATGTGTAGTTCTCATTCAAAATCATTGATCTATATAAATTGTGAGTATCGTGGTCTTAGATAAGGAAATTTGGCAGGATGCTAAGACTTCTTGATTCTCAACTTGAACAAGTCAATGAACTTAATTTCTAATAACTATAAGTGATCTATTTTATTGAGCTCTCTCACACCATCTAATCAAATCAAAATTGCACCAATTCAGTATAGGACACTAGTTATCACAATTGGAAATCTTGTAAATCTTAGGAAAAACACCAAATTTAGCTTGGCCACAAACAAGGGCATGTTAGGTTAAAATTCTAGCCTACCCATATTCTCTAACAAAAATACTTGAGTAGCTTGATTAAGACCACATGGCCACATTACCATATATTTTATGTTTCTTTTGTCCACAACCTTTCAAACAATTTCTTGGGTTTGTAGTAAATTTGAAATTTGATCAAAAGCCAAATTATGCAAAATTGATCTCACTTATTGATAGAATTATTGTTCCAAATCCTATGGTTAGAGCAATAAATACACATGGTTCTCTAAAGGTATGATTATTTCTATAAGAATATCAAACTTTGGAATGTATGTAGGATCCTCTCTAATCTGATTTTACTTTCGGTGAAGGTTGTCTACCAGGATGGTATAAAGAGAGGGAGGTTAACTATGGAGGTTGATGGTGATGAGGAACCAAAGAATATAATGTGGGCATAAAATCTACCCTCATTGATTTTGATCTAGAATTCAAATTGTAACCATGACACTAACAAAATCCATCCAATGTAAACACAAACTAGATCCCTAAGTTGAATACAATATCTCCAAAAAATAAGTGAGATCCATAAAATTATTCTAAAACATCTCATCAAATTTAATTCAATGTATACAAACTATAATCTATAAATAATTCTAAAACATCTCATCAGATTTAATTCAATGTATACAAACTATAATCTATAAACAATTCTAAAACATCTCATCAGATTTAATTCAATGTATACAAACTAGAAAAGTTTAAGAGAGTTTTTCAATTGAAGAACTTGCACAAATAGTTGTTAAATTTACTATAGCAACAACTCTATGCATCATTTATCAAATTTTGCACATATAAATTTATATTTGTCCAAAGAAGCAGAAATGAGGTCTCAAATATGATGTTTGATATTCAAAGAGGATAAGTAGCTTCTGAGTATCATAGCTTTTATTCAAATGGTATCCCAAGGTTCAACTATGTTTTTCAAATAGTAGGTGATCCTTTCCTCAATATAATTTTCCATCATGGTACCAGAGCCTGTGTTTATTGATCAAATGTTGGAGGATTTTAGATAGGGTTCAGCTCACTAGGAAGCTAAGGATTTATAGATAATTTTCTACAATTTGAAATAAGAAACCTTGAGAAGAAATTTCACCATGTGCTATAGTATCTCATTCATTGGATAGTGGCCTTGGGTTCAGTTCCTAATCTATCCATTATTTTCAGCATGGCCTATCTTTGGGCTGAGAGCTAGCTGAGGTATCTACAGTGACTATTGCTTGATGAAAGGAAGTTAGTTTTGAATAAATAGTAGATGAAGTTGTGGAGAAATTCATTGAGAACCAAGAAAATATGCAAAACCCTAAGTTGGAGGTGATAATTTTCCTATCAGTTCATCTCAAAGGAATCATGTCATTCTGTCAATCATATGTTAGCCATTTGTAGAAGAAGTGCCAACTCAAATTATTTGTACCATTTTAGCATTATCCAAGTTTATGAGTTGTCAAAAGTGGTGAAAAGATTAATTGATGTCATCTCTAGGAATGTGTGAGGAGTATTTAGCAATAATGTGTATAATGTGAATAATGTTTCTAGTTTTGTCTAAAATAAAACCTAAATCAGCTACTACATTAGTCACTCAATTACATTCCCTTAGAGTGGATTGTAGCTTGAATTGATTCAATTGACTAAGCAAGTAATTGAGCTTGAGAGTCCTTCTAAAGAGTTTCTAGCTGTGGAATTTTGAATGTGTAATTCCTTGGATGAAAATTTGTAAATCCCCTGCAATGACTACATTCGTATGATTTTCTTCTATAAAATATGATATTTTCTCTTCGCGTATTTGTATTTGGATTTAAGTCATTATTTGTGTAATTTCCTATATTGCCAAATATTCCTGAGATGAATTCACCTCGGCCATTTCTTATTACGGATCTAGATCCCACTCTCCTTGTGTTTCCTTTTCTTTCTCCATCAAAATCTAATTTAACCAAATTAATGGGAGGTGCATGCCATTGGATATTTTCTCTATGGTTAATTTTTCTTTAAGGGAAGGGGATAGCTTGAATATTGAATGACTATATTGATTTCATTTTCTTGTCCCAATCAGTATAATATTTTATCATTGGTTTTTTTTTCTTTTTCATTTATAAATTCTTCTATTGTTGTTTTGATATTGATGATGAGGAGACATTTTGTTACATATTCTTCTTTGAAGATTATTCTATTTCTTCTTTCCATATATGTTGAGTGACCATTGATGGACCTACTAGCCAAAGAAGTCCTCAATTTATTTTAGTTTTATTACACCAAGCCAAAAGATACTTCAATATATATTCCAAAAGTATTTCATTCCTAACAGAGATGAATTTGATGGAGTTGTAAAACTAATTCCAGCATATGCTAGCAAATGGACAATGTAGCAATAGGTGACCTAGGGTCTCCTCATTTTTTAATATGCGATGTACCAATTGGGTCCTATTATGTCAATGGATTTTAGTCTATTTCATATTAGGATCCTTTCATGAAGTGCAATCCAAATAAATGGTATATCTTTAGGCAGGATGTTCTTATTCCAACAGAGTTCATTAGGCTAGGATGGATTATGGATTCATTGTCTTTAAACTTCATACCCAAGACTATTGTGGTATGTACTAGTCTTAGCAACACACCAAAAGATGAAATCTTTATTATCTATTTTGATGATTGTTCTATTTCTTAAAATTGCATCTAGTTGTTCACAGTTATCCATATCCTAGGCTATTGAAATTGATTTCTAGGAATATATCTTTCCTAAAAGGTTTTGATCTTCAAAATAGTTTCACTTTATCCCCCAAAAAAATTTTCTATGAGTGAGATCCAATCCTAATCTTCAATGAGTTTAGAAGATAGCACTTCACCTTCCCATGAGTGTCTCCAAATTTTTCTTTTTCCTATCTCCATTGTGCCATGAGAGATGATCAGTGAGTATGCTTCTGCATTCCCAAAGAAAATTACATGTGGAAGATCCTCTCGCTACATTAGCAATAGTAAAAATTATGTATGGATTCCTTGAATCAAGATATTTAGATAGAAAAAAATTTCACCACAATTTTTTAGGTTGAGTGTACACCTTCCATGCTAGTTTTGCACCTAAAGCTTTGTTTTGAAGTTTTAATTTCTTGATACCTACCCCTCCTTTGAGTAGATATGTTGTGTCCCAATTGACAAGTATAATTTTCCTATTTTCTTTGGCACCTTCTTAGATAATGTTTTAAATAAGACCATTATATTTATTACATATAGAGTGATTCATGCTAAAATGTGACATGTTGTATACGACGATGGCAAATAGGATTACCTTGATCATCAAAATTTTTCCATAATGAGATAACCATTTGCTTTTCCACAACTTAGCTTTAGATTGAAATTTTTTGAATACATCATCTCATGTTTTCTTTTTCCTGGAAGTTGTATTGATTGATACTCCCAAATAGGTAATAGACAATGATCCAATGTTGAAGCCAAGAATATTGGTAATGTTCCTTTGATTTGATATGTTGATATTGAAAAAGAAGATATGGGATTTTTCTTTATTCATTATAGAGCTTGATTACTAAGGGATAGACTATTAATACTGGCTTCTACAAATAGAAAAAGTATTATCTGTAAATTGGGAGTATGTAATTGGTTTAGTTTTGGGGCAAGTAGTAATGCCTTTCCAGTGACCACTTTTTTTATTGATGATACAACGTAGAACATTGGCCATAAGAAAAAAAAAAAGAGGAGGATAAAGGATCACCTTGCTTCAACCCATTATTAGAATTGAAAAAAATGAACATTTCCATTGATAAGAACAAAATAACTTTTTGAAGAAATGAAAAAAAGAATTCTTTCAACCCAGAGGTTGCAAAAGCCAAAGGTTTGAATAACATGAACAAGAAAGGACCAAACAACCCTGTCAAATTATTTTGATACATCAATTTGGATTGGCATACCTTTCATTTTATCCTTATGCATTGAGTAAATAACTTTAGAAATGTACATTACGTTGTCTGAGATTTACTTTCTTGGAGTAAAGCCATTTTGATGATATGATCAGCTTTGGAACTAGTTTTGGTGATTGTCATTCACAAGTTAAAAGGGGGAAATGGCTCAAATTACACATTGATTTCATTATATTTGACGGAAAAGGACATGTCTTCAAGAAATTTCAACATGCTCAACAATATCTCATTCACTAGAGGATGACACTGGGTTTAATTCCTATTCTATTAAAAAAAATCAGTATGATCTTTTTTTGATAGTTGAGGTATCTATCAGGGGTCTTTAGGTCTAGTTTTGGTGGCTTGAAATTTAGAAATCAAAAGGGGGAAATGTCTTAGGTGATAAAGGATTTATTGAGTGTGAGGGAAAAGAGTGTGTCTTTAAGTCTCACAAGGGGTGAAGGCTAAGTAATTAAGATTTTTGATCTAACAATACATTCTTGTTGGTCTGAAAAAACCCAATTTACTCTTCCCATTTGAAAAGAAAACATATACAAAAGGGAAAATATCTCAGAGGATCCATTTAAGCTATGGGGTACACCTAATTTAGGTAATGATACCCTATCACTGTGATACTCTTAAGCTACAACATGATACCCATTTCCCATCCTACAATCTTTCCATTCATGTGACCACTTCAAATGATGTTATTAGAAGCATCTTAAAATAAATAGAGGGTGGGAGAAATATGAGAAAATTTACAAAAAATAAGGTGTCATGCTCTGCAGCTATAGAGAAAAAATAAGAATAAAAATCATCTATGTTCCACACACGGACTCCACGGTCTTCCCCTTCCCTTAATTAGGTTTTAATATAATATATGATCATAAGGTTGTAGCCATGTCCCCTCTTGTATGGCCAAGGCCTTAGTTCTGATGGAGCTAACCTCCCTTCTTCCCTCCTCAATACACCATATTAATTTTTCTTTCACCCTTTGGAATTAAAACATTTATAAGAAAATATAATCTACAACTAAACAATCTAGAACAAAAAGAAAAGAAAAATGTGTAACCTGAAGCTAAAGAAAAGGTGAATAAATGGCACCCAGAATCATCATCATATACAAAAGATCAAAATAGTTCACCATAAAGGATTTTATCCTACAACACCAATTTTTCAAGCATGAACAAATCTCTGAGGCCCACACCATTGATGTTTTCCATCTTTGTAGGCTAGAATGACTGCCCTTCAAACACTTGCTAGACACAATTCTCAGAAAAGACTTTTACTACATTCGCACAATACCTCAAAGTGGTGATAGTCTATAATCCACAATTCATTCCTAATAGGATAAAGTTGTTTCTTTGACCTAAATAAACTGTTCAAATTAGGAACCCTATCTAAAAAAATCTAGTCACTTGTAGATTTATTGTACCTTAGAATCTCTCTAGAGGTTTTGGCAGTGGATCCTTTTAACATGTAGAGCTCATTGAGGTAGGAATCTGGGGATCAAAGTCCAACGGTTAGTCCCAGGATCAAACCTCTCTATAGCGAGGGGATGAGGACAGATGAACAAATGTTGTGAAATACCTAAGAAATAATGAATATTCATGATTTTTATTTTCCTATTATGTAACCCGAGTTGGTCAAAATTTTGACCAGCTTGAGAAACCCTAAGTTGGTCAAAATTTTGACCAACTCGGGCATAAAAACCAAAAAAAAAGGTATTGAACAACTCTCTTGAGAATTTGGTCAAAATTTGACCTCTAATGTACTTGTGTGTGTGTGTGTGTGTGTGTGTGTGTGTGTGTTTGTGTGTGTGTGTGTGTGTGTGTGTGTGTGTGTGTGTGTGTGTGTGTGTTATCTTATGAATAACATCAATTATGATTGTACTTGTAACTTACTAACTACAACAATCAATGTTTATTTATAAATCTAATTATTACTAACAATAACTTAGCATTTGACTCCTAATCAATCAAATGATCTAATTATATTTCTATGAAATTAATTTTTTTATAATAATAATTATTAATTATTATTAAATATTATTCTAATAATTATTATTATGAAGACAAGTACTAAATACTAAACAATTACATCAGTCATGGCACTTGTTAATATTCATAATAAATTTGATTTATCTTATGAACCAATTTTTTTGTTATAATTATTCATAACTTATTATTATATTAAATTAAATTTAGCATGACAACCTTTAGATCACAATTACTCAACCGCATGCGATGTGTTTTGGGAAACCTGGGAAAATAAACCCATATTTTGCAAAATCCTTTCAAAAATGTCACACATGTTTAGTGACCAATGTGAGTATAAGTGTGACACAAAATCTACATCATTTATAGTCTACCAAAAAGAAAATACCCCGACCATCGTTGGATGAACAATGATCAATAGCTCGAGGTATATTTTGAGTTGATTTTGGTAGCACTCAATTTATTTTCCAATTACCCCAGAGAGAGGACATGTGGCATACATGTATCAAGTGTGACTAATCAGTACTTTTTAGATGCAATAAATATTATATTGACACGCAATGATGCAGTGTAAGCATCATTTAAATTGTACTAGAAAGGTGATGCATTAGCCACTGTTTGATTGACAAAGATCAATGACTCTAGATGTATTTTGAGTCAATTTCGGCCAGACATAGTTTTTTTCCCAAAAGACCCTTGAGACAAAACACATGGTTTACACATATCAAGTGTGACTAATTAGTATTCATTCATATGTGGTTAATATCATACTAACACACAGTGACACAACATTAGCATCATTTATATTGTACCAGAAAGGGTATGTGTCAACCACCATTTGATCAATAACTCTAGATGTATTTTGAGCTGATTTTGGTAACACTCAACTTATATATTTTCCCAAATGCCTCCAAAAAGAAGACACATGGCATACACGTCTCAAGTGTGACTAATCACTATTCATAATTTCATTATAATGTCATGTGATGAAGTGACATCTATATTATTTATTGTATACAATATAGAGGCAATAGTCAATACGTCAAACATTGTTGGATCATCAAATATCAATGGCTTAAGATGTATTTTGGGCCAATATTGGCAACACTCATCTTTTTTTCAAAATTTCCCCATAAAACAAGTCTTCACAAAGAAATCTTTGACTCTTCATAAAGTAGCAACAATGATTAATTATTAGAGTTAATCCTAAATTATACATGTAATATCACCCATATCATAATATATTATAATGCCAATTATACAATGTACAATGTACATGAAAAAAATTAATATCAAACAAAGTATCGACTCTTGTAATTCTAAAATTTGTAAAATTTTCTTTTGTGAAGACCATAAGGTTTTATTTTCATTGTTCAATCTTGGATCTCTGCACAAATTACCAAGATTTAGTAAAAGCATTGGAGCATCACTCATCAGAAAGGGTTTACGATTTGCAAGCTGCAACACAATCTTAATCTTCCAAGATAGCTCATAGACTGCACTTATCAATTTGAGTTTCAAATTTCCAAGTAAAATCTTGAACACATTTTTCTTACCATATTTTCTTAGTGTAAGTGTAGTACTAGTTGTAGAATTTAGGGTTTTATTTTGAATTAATCATGCATTGTATGCCTAAATTGTTACATTCTAGTAGCTAGCTAACTTGCAAAGTAAAATAATAGAATGACAATTTAGGGTTTATTTTTTAATCGCACTTGTAAATTATAATTTGTGATTGTATAGTTCTTTAAATTTTTCAACAATGACGAAAACATACGTGAGGAGTGGCAGTAGTAGTACACCCCCAAATTAAAATATAGGGTACCAAGAAACCAATAATAGACTTCCACAAACTAGTTAAAACACCAGGTTTCATTGATGAACTCCACAATATTTGTGATCCTATTATCTATGAAAGAAGTATGAAGGAAATTAGATATGAAATTGAAAATAAGTGGAATGGTTCACAAAATGAATCAAAATATGTTAAAATGAACATCATGATAGGGTCCTTTGTAAATAAATTAGCAACATGGATTGCAAAAATGACCTGCATGGGGTTACCTCTAGTATTCCCTTGTCCAAAAAATTTAGTAATTTTTGCAAAAAATATGATGAAAATAGAAAGGAAATTATGAATAAAAATACACAGGATAAGACAAAGTGGATTCTCTAGTCCATTGGCCCTAGGGTATGAAGCACAAAACTCAACCCACATTGAGGACAAACTTGCACAAACATATGAGAACTTACAACTAGATAGAAGCTATTCATATATCAAAGGTTTAGTAGATAGATGCAATATGGTTTGTGATCATAAACCACCTTATGAATTTGATATGTTCTTGTAATGGGTTTAGGATAATATATCCATAATATCAATGTGTTTGGGTTTGGAGAGTAATAAAAGTGGGTGCCATCATTCTAGAAATGATTTTCAATATTCATTATCTAAAAAAATTAGTAAGATGTAATTTTATTGAGCACATTGCTCATCACATGCAAGAACAATTTTTAATGATTAAAATACGTTCACATGAGACATATAGATACACAACCCACTTGTGTTATCCTATGTTATCAAATCATTGTCAAATATTTGAAATAAACAAGCTTCTTCTTAATTTTGAGAAAACAATATATGAATGAACACATGTGATAAGGATGAATGATAATAGAAGGGACTACAACCACTTTTTAGACTTCTTTTTTGCACCCCTTATATCATAAAGTTATAGGAACTCTAATGCCTATATTGTATGTGTCTTGTAAAGATTATTTTCAACAAGGAAGTTAAATTCAATTGGTCGACTAGTACTTCATGGAAGAGTACATCGTATTAAGGTTTTGTAGTTCAATGGTAGAACCCTAAACTTCTAATACATGTAACATGTTGGTATAAGCCTTTTTTCTTATTAGTGTCCAATACTTAGTCATTTTCTAGGCAGCATTGGTTGGTCATCACTGTGACTAAGCCACCTAAAGTAGGTTGAGTTACATGGATTTGTTTATATCTTCATTACATGTCAAGAAAGTCTAAGGTCGACGAGCACCCCAATATAGACCGAGTCACAATATATGTTGAGTAAAGGATAAGAAAATCTAAGAAATGTGAAGATAGTTTATGCCGAGTGAGTCAATAACTATCGAGCATATAGAAGCCGAGGGACAACATGAATATCAATTATGATCGAGCATCAAGATATTCAAGTGTTGAGTAAACTAGTTTTGGCATATGTATTTTTAATGGCATAAACAATTATGTAAATCATTTTCTATGTGATATTTATGGATTATGGATACAATTAAGGAGATAATTATGCATTTTTTCATATGATATCAATCCCTAGGAAAGTAGAGTAGGCAATCAAAAAATTAGAAGGACTAAGTGACAAAAGGGAGAATTCTAGATAGTTGATCTTGATATAGAACCTACTCCATTTTTCTATTTAAGAAGGGTTCAAACCCTAAATCAATGAGAATGCAATGAAGGAAGATCGTGAATATGTGATAAGGTTAAGGATAGAGCAAGGAAGGTTAAGTTTGATAATCAAAGATAGAGATCAGATAGAGAAACCTAGCAGTGAGGGTAGAATGGAGAAAATAAAATAAGAAGATCAATTCAAACAAGGAAAGATAAGATTTGTAATCTAGCATAAAGTGCTATCCAAAGGATTAGGTACTAAGACATTCTAACCAATGTATTTAGGTAAATCTCTTAATAGAGTGGTCCTACCAGACATAATTAAATCTCATAACAAAGTGCTTACTTCATTATAAGTTTAAATCCTTTAATCAAGGTAGACTTAACAGTCTTGCAAAAATTTTAATAGAGTAAACCCGTCATAGGGTAGATCATCAAAAGTGATCAAAATTGTAGCCCTCACGGGTGAATTTTATTACTACAGTAGTGAAGATTTGTGGGCGTTATCCCCACCCAATTTTATCTTCACCTTGGAGGGTTTCTAGTAACCAAAAACTTTGTGTTATGTGATTGCATTTACTTTTCATGTTGATGGATGTGATGCATAGTTAAATCTATTTTACAGTTTATGATTACATGGTATATGATCTAAGATATGAGATGGATTAGGAGTGAAATTAATCTATTATTTTTTTCAAGGATAAAAGTTTTGTAGATCCTGATAAAGCTCCCCTCCCCCCCCTTCTCAGTATCCTGCTTCCCAATAAGACTTCCAACAGTAATAGAGAGGGGTTTTATTGAAATGTGTACAAAAAAAGTTGAACATAAGTGTACTCTTTCATGTTCAAAAAAAGGAAAACCATATTTCCTTCCTTTCCTTTCTCATGCAGATGACTCACATGTGAGACAAAATCATTCAAAGTAGCATAGGATTTTTTATAGTTTAAATTTGATGTTGTTAGGCACTAGCAATATGATCCACTAAACATAATTGGTAGAAAGCTTATATAGTATGGGAACTCTACAAGAAAATTTCAACATGAGAGAATGTCATTGATTGAAAAAAATAAAAATATGGACTCATGAGAATCAGTCAAAAAGAGATGCAGAAATGTGCTAATGAAAACAATATTTCAAGGGAGGAATCATCAGAACAAACTAAAGAATTTCACAAATAGAAAGAAAAAGTGAAGCCTGTGAAATCCTATAATCTTTACTAGAAAGTGGATCACCTAAGTAAAATATATATTCCAAATGGCATAAATAAAGAATGTGAAGATGTACATTGGCCTCGGGGAAAAATAACTTTTTTTTGGGAAATGAGGAAGAATCTTAGTGAGCCTAGGACCTTTATAGATTTTAACAACTTGGATGGGGATGAAACATTTAGAAAATTATGGGATAATGAGAATCAAAATATAGCAACACCATAGCATGATGTTGAGGATGAATAAAATCAATATGAAGTTTCTAAGGATCCTACATCCACTGCTATTGGCACTAGTTCCATTGAATCCACTCCCAAAAACACTACTAGTGCATTTCCTTCACCTAGACCATATATTGTACTCAATCAATAAACAAGGGAAACTTATTAAAGAGGGGTAGCAATGATGGAAAAAATAGGTTATTCTTGGTATCCACTTCCCTTGCTAGAGCCACCAAAACCTAGTCATAACCAGTCATTATGTAAGGAAACTTGCAACCAAAAATATAATCATTTCCATATAATCCATAATATATCTAAAATAAATAGGTAATTGAAATCCATATGCAAGAGAATAGAGAACATACCCACAAAAATGTGACACAAGATATACCTTGGAAAACCCTCACTAAGGGAAAACCCAACCTCCAAAAGCATCCATCACCTTGTATTACTTAGCAAAAATAGCATTGCAATACAACTATGGAAGCTTTCAAAGCTATAGCCACAAGCAAGAAATCCATGTAAACAAGACTGAATGTACACATCCCATGCCATTGTTCTAACCTTCACAAATGCTCCCTTGGCTAACCTATCAAGCCTTGTCTTGCTCAACTTTATTCTTGTCATTTTCCCCTTTTTTGTCTTGTCTATAAAACTACCCTTGTGGTTTCTTATATAGTAGAAAGTCCCACAAAACCACCAAGTGGTATTATATAAACTATGTGCTAAAACCATGTGCTACCTAACCCATTAACCCCACATTTAATATTGGACATTTAATTCTTTTTCCCAATATTAAATAATTACATCAAATATTATTACAATGTTATAATACAACTCATCAAGTATATCCCATGGGAATCTCTACATGTTGCATGTCCATCTAGGTGATTCTAGATGTAACATTACATAATAAAATAAAATAATATGATATAGCAATATTATGAAATGTGTGCAACACCCATGATCTCAACAATCTCCCACTTGTTGTATACATTGCAAAGGGTCAATCCATATTCATATAATAAACAAGGGCACAATCACTCCTAACACATCCACCATCATGGATCAAAGTACATTATATGCTTCATCCTAGTACCCACAACAAAATCAATGTATCTAGCATCTCAAACATGAATGAAGCCACCTACTATTATGCCACTACCACCAAACATACATAGAAGCCATCCAAAGAGAAAGCCACCCAACCTATCACATAAGAATCATAAAATCATGTATCAACTAAAAATGTCAAGCACAAACACCTAATCCAAAGGTAATCACATATATCCATAGTTGTGAAAATTCATAGTTGAAATAACACTCACATCAAGTGCCAACCCATCCAACTATCCAAACCTACAAAGTTATACCAAGTGAATCTCACAAAATCAACATATTCAATCTCTAACCTGAAATCACAAGCCTCGAGAGAAATACCTACCACATATACACCAAGAAGTTCCCACTGCAAAAGATAATGTCAAATATGTAACCAATCCACTCACGGCATCTCAAAGAAGTGAATCCATGTAGTATCAAGGACATCCACAATACATAAAATAGTAAATTGCAAGAACAACTCCCATAACAAGTCTCAAATACTCTCTCAAGTTCTCCACAACCAACAAAAGAAAGAGATAAATAAATAATCATGTCATCTCTCACATGACATACATGACCACAAACTAGTGATCACAATATTTAACCAATCTCAAATCCAATGTAAGTGAAACTAAACATCTTAAAAGATAACCAATACCAAAGAGAAACCATGCAAATTGTAATTTGTATCATGTCCTTTTACACACACCTCTAGATGTAAATTGTGCCAAGTAAGATCTCCTCAATAAAACCCCAACCAAGAAGCCAAAAAAACACCAAAATCATACCATATAACTAATCATGGATGTAAGCTTATCACAAGAATATCAAACTCATAAACTATTCCTAAACCAAAGAATAACCATTCCTAATCCAAGGAATATGTCCAATATAAAACCATCTCCCAAACTCAACCAGGATAACAACATATGTACAAGGAGATTGTTGGAAATATAAGAGGAGTAACTAAGAGGGGAGGATGAATCAGTTACCACAAAAATAAATCTTAGATCCCCTAGAAGTCAATACAAATCAAAATATAAACTCTGATTAAATTTTATTTTGTTGTAACTCGGCAAACACGCAAGCACCTGGTTAACACTAGCAAATACTATAACTCGACAAGCACTGAGAATCAACTATAATTGAATATATTGATCTTAATATGATTAGCTAAGATTAACATTTCATTTAAATTAGTTGCATACACATAAAAGAAATAGCATTAACACAGGTGACATCAAGATTTAACATGAAAACCCAATTTGGAAAAAACCATCAGTTACAACTAGTTTTTGTCACTATTCCGAAGTGAGCCCTATTGGGATCCAACCCTATTAAAAGTTACAAAACACATTGTTAGGTGTGACCCTATTAGAGGATTTAATCACCTTGTTAGGCATGGCCTTGTTAGAAGTCTTCAAAACACTTTAAATAGAAATGCCACCTTGTTAGAGGATTTACAAATAGTTGTTAAGCCAACTCTATTAAGAGATTTAGATCACTGCTACAATGATTAGAGAGTAACAATGAGATGAAATGATTTCTGATGCAACTAAATTTTTGATTGCAAATCTCAATTTTGGCTCTAATACTTGATCCTTCTTGATCAAATGTATCTTTGCAGCTCTACAAGGATATTCTACTTATCCTTCAAATTCACTTCCTTTTGACATCTTCAAATGTTTAATATACTTGCACACATTCAATCCTCAACTTGACCTTATATTTATATCTTACATATTGTCAAGTCAGCTTGAATACAACTGAGAATACTTAATATTCATCTCCTTAGTTGGCTAGAACCAACAACAACAAAAATATTAAACTTAGTATATCAAAACAAGAAAATCTTTTGTTAGCCAACCCTGCTTGGTAGATACTAACAAAAATAGATTTTTCTTCATTAACCAAGTGAGCTTAGTTAACACCAGTTCCCATGCCAAAGTTATTCGTCTCCTGAGTGAACTTGGCATATACTACCTTCTGCAAATTCTCTTTGGTAACTAAGTGAGCTCGGTTAACACTTGTTATCTTTCAACTTTTTTTTATCTCCTAAATGAAATCGGTAGACACTGACTTCTGAACTTGGCATACACAAGAATGCTCAACAAACACAAGGAACTATCTACATTGCCCAAGTGAGCTCGATAGACACTGACTGGTAATGATATGACATTTTATGTAACATTAAAGACAATACACAATTAACTAATTATTTTCAACAATCTCCCTCTTTGGCATTGATGGCAACACAACATGTCATAATACAATGAAATTTTTAGAGCAAGAATAAAGTAATGAAAATATCCTTAGTTTCATTTTGATTCTCATCCATGAGAACTCCCTCTATCAGTGTGAACTCCCTCTTCCTTCAGTTTCTCCCTCTGTCAACAAAAATTTGTTTTCAACATCTTCTTCTGATAGAAAACTCTCCCCCTTTGATATCAGACCAAGTTCTTCAATTATTCTTCTTTTTAATAAAATTTTCTGTTATATTACAAAAAAATCTCCCTCTTTGACATGTCATGCCAAAGACAATATTTAGAGAATATCAATGTACCTCATGTATTGATTTATATGCAATGTACCCTTTTCAATATTGCATCAACTGACTAATCTTCAACATGCTTTGGTTGATGCATCACTAAACTTCACATAGTGAGCTTCAAATAGGGGAATGACCCCTAACTTACCTCGTAGATACAAAAATGCATCCTTAGGTAAAGGCTTGATGAATATGTCTACAAATTGTTCTTTGGAATTCACATGTTCCAACCTTACTTCCTTGTCTTGTTCTAGTTCTCTTAGAAAATGATATTTTATAGGGTAAAAGCACAAACCTGTGTCACCTTTTATAAAGGAAAAGTGATATTCGAATTTAAACTCTTCAAATTTAATGACATAAAAGTGGCATTTGTGTTTAGAATTTGAAGATGATGTAAACTAATGAAATGTGTAAAATTGGATGAAGTTTATGTCTATAATTTTTTTTTAAAAAATTGAGTGAAAATTTTATTTATTTTTGAATTTTTAAAGTCTATTTTTAATTTTTTTTAAATGTTGAAAATATAGAGTTTTTTTCCTATCAAACAAATATATGCAAATTTTCATATTTTGGTCTAATTTTGGAATATGTTAGAGTTGACATATATATCTAGTGCACCAAAAAAGAAAAATTGAAATTTGGCTAATATTTTTCAAGTTATAACTGGTCAAAGTCAAAGTTATCAGAAATTGACAATTTTTTTCTCCCGTCAACCTTTTTCCATCGAATCTACATACTTTTTAAAACAATTTACATATTCTTGAAGAAAACTCTCTCCTCTAGTGCAACATTAAAAAATAATAATTTTTTACATGATTTACTATTTTTTTCCTATTTTTGAATTGACATCTTCCTGAATCTTAAAATACCTACTTGTAATATTTTCAAATTATAACATATTATCCATAATCAAAATAATAAAAAAATTATATGATCATAATTGTAACTCTGAGACCTACAAAAGTATATTTTTAGTTTTTAAAAAAATTCAATTTAGTAGGTCAAATTGGCCTTCAAAGTGAGATGTTTACAGAAGTTCTTATTTTGGCTACCACCTAGGATGCCAATAGGGAGATACGGCCGAAATCATTTTGGCCGTAACCCTTTCAGTTGGACCCATTCTGGCCAAAACCTCCATTGGCCGATTAGACCGCATGTGGTTAATGTGGTTGTTTCATATAAAATAAAGTTCATTTTTTCTTTTTTTAAAATAAATATACAAAATAGCAAAAATTGGAAGAGCGTTTTTGGAAGACAACTAATTTTGAAGCCATTTTCAGCAACTATTTCACAAATTTAATCAGAATTACAAAGGATTGAATATTTTGAAGGTATTTTTTTCTGTCTACTTATTCTTATTTTTTATGTATTCTATATTGAAGCATTAGCTGGCATTTAGTGAAATCTAAATTATTATTTTTTGTTTCTATAGATTAAAGTATTCAATGGCAGTAAAAGGAAAAGATCAAGGAAATACGATAGAATAAGAGATGACAAAATGAAAGGTCATACAAAACATAACCAAAACCAACCTACTGAAATTCTTGAACAGGATGAGATTCATGAAGAAAATGAAACTAATGAAGAGGAACAAATTGATAGTTTTACTAATAGAGACAAATTAGAAGGCATAACAAATTTCATGGATTTGGATGAGGAACTAATTTTTAACCAAATTCCATCTAAAGATATGATAAATGATAACACTATTAGAAAGCACTGTCAGAACATGTGGGATGAATATTTCAAGGATAAAAGTATATTTGGACAGGCACAATTATTTGTCAAGTTATTTAGGAGAAAAGATATGAGACCTATTTTGGAGTTGTTGGGTGTTGATAACAGGAAAAGCCATGTGCATAGTATTAATAAAACAATAGTTTAAAACTTGCAAAATGCTTATAACAAATCGACAACACAACTCAAGGAGGTGATTTGAGTAATGCACGTAGAGCATTGATGACTACTATATCTAGTAGAAAATTGACAAATAGAAAACAAGTACGTGCAATTTATGACGTACTACATATATCTAGAAGAATTGTCCAAAGATACATCAAGAGGAGAAATATGCTAGATGGTAACATTGAGAATAACTTGGTGAATATTTGTAGAGTTCCTCAAAAAGATAGAATTTCTAAAGAGGTAAAAGGACAAGTTGTTGAATTTTGGAGCACACATTCTTTTGTTTCTTCCAACAGACGTAATACTATATAAATTAAAGATCAAGAGATAGGGGCCAAAATTGAACATCCAAAACATTTCATAGATATAACTCAAAGTGAATTATTTCAAACATTCAAACAAGAATTTTCAAATGTCAAAATATGTCAGAGAATGTTTGAGAGTTTGCGTCCTTCCTTTGTACGCATAATAAGATGTGTGAAACTTGTTGTTGTCAAAATCATGTTGAATTTGGTCTACACTTGCAATCATATAAAAAAGTTATGGCAGTATTTGATCCTAATTTGGTCATCCCTAGAAATACAACACAATTTGTGAAGTCCATATTATGTGATAAATTAGAAGACTTAGATGAATTCAAAGTGCAATGCATCAAAAATTAGTGTGAAGACTATGGAGATTTACGCAAATTTTTTGTAATGCAAATTGAGATTATTAATGAATCCACACCAATTTCATGAATGAGATATGAATATGAGACATACCAAAATAAGGCAGGAGATGAATCCAGAAAAATTGTATTGAAGGATAGTGAATTGTGTTATGATGAGTTTATGACCAAGTTCCATCCATTGATATATCCACATATCCAACATTGTCATGGTGCACGATGGCAAGCTAAATAGTTTCACGATTCCAAAAAAAAATTTCCACTTGGTTGTATACTTTTAGTTGTAGATTTTTTTGAGAATTATACATTTGCAACTCAAACAAAGCTTCAAGGGAAATATTATCATTCTAAACAAGTTGCAATATTTGTGCAAGTGACCTATAGACATGCACAATTTGAGGTGGATCAAATAGAAAGGTTGGATGAAAATGAACACATCATCATCAAAGAGGTTCATTTCTATATTAGTGATGATAGAGTTCATGATAGGAGCTATGTGGCTCATTGTTTTGCAATGTTCTCTGAAGATCTCAGAAATCGTAGAATAAATGTTTTAGAGCACTGGATTTGGTCTGATGGATGTGCAAGTTAGTATACACAAACTTACACATTTATTTAACTTTATCTTAACTTATATTTGTTTGGACATGCCTATTTCAATTTGATACATGTACACAAATAATTGTAGATACTTATCATGTTTCATATTCACAGGACAATTCAAATCTACAAAAACATTTAATTGGTTAGCAATGCAACATCCTAGAACCAATGTTAGGTTTTTATGAAATTTCTTTGAAAGTGGACACAGAAAAGGGGAGCATGATGGAGCGGGAGCATGTATAAAATGTGTGTTTCGACAACATGAACTTGTAGGTAAATATATGCATTTTTAATGTGCATGTTTAATACTCTATTGTTGAATGGTGAAAAGTTCATTTTGCTACTTGAGATACTGAATACAATAAGCATTACTTTTGGGAAGTGAAAGGTGAACTAAGTTATATTTATTTTTAATGTATTTTTCAAATCAAGTTGATTTTTTTTATTAAATATTTATTTTGAAATATGACAATTATTTTTTGTATTTGTAACAGTTATAGATTGATCTAATCCTTACAATTGTCAAACAATTTCTGGTATTAGAAGTTTACATCAAGTGATGACTCTAGGAAACCATAAACCTCTAGTAATTAAAGTAAGAGAGAAAACATGTTTTTGTGATGACTACATTAAGGACAATCCAGTGAGTGCATGTGAAAATATTGTGAATGGATATGTTTCATATTGGAATTTGAAGAAGATAGTTAGAAAGCCTCCTTTTGAAGATGTTGACATTGACATTGGCATTCATGATCCTATATATTTAGCTAATTATGAGCACATTTCTGATTTAGTTATGGAAAATTTGTGTGCATATATACATATATATAAATTAATATACATCTATATTCATTTTGAAATTAATTTATATTTATCTATATTTTTATATACATGCAGGAGATATTTTTGCAGTTCAAGCCTTACCAGATAATGCAGAAAATGTGGAGTATTATCTTTTAAGATGCACAAAAGAAAAACACAAGTTGCTAGAGGGAAATATAGATGCTGATCAACAGTCATATTCAATTGGATCAGTTGTTATTGAAGGAACATATTATCAACAAACAAGGGTAATTGATAGTGGTTTTGAATTTATTGAATACAAGCCTAGAGGAAAGGTTTTACATTACAATAACCATGTTATAGCAACCAAATTACAATTTGAAGCAATACAAAGAAGAGGACGTCGTGGAAATCAAAAGTGGAAACTGTCTATTGAAGAACATGAAAAACTTCTAGAGATAATAAAAACTAGAGAGGATCCTAACAATACATTGTTTGTGGAGCTCTAGTTTACCTATGCACTTATTGTGGAGCTCTAGTTTAGCTATGTCTATATAGCTCTTATCCTTTCACATTTAATGTTGACAGGATATTTGTTTTATAAATTTGTATACACTGGATCATTTATCTTTGATATGTGAAATTAGACATGTTTTGTTATTTTTATTTAAATTCGACATGGATATCTCATTTAAGACCACCTCTTAGGATCTCCCCTTAAAACAACCTCTTAGGACCTCCCCTTAAGACCACCTATTAGAACATCCCCTTAGTACCACCTTTTACTTGACCTCTCCTTAAGACAACCCCTTTAGTATTTGTATGTATTTATATACATTGTTTATGTTTTCTTACATATGATTGTTAATGTTGTTATGTATTTATGTATATATAATCTTTATATGTTCTTATATGATACATTCTTTATGTAACTTGTCTATAATCTTTATGTTCTTATATGTATTAACTTTTATTAATTAAATGTTGTAACATGCATTCTTTAGGTCATACTCTTTATATGTTCTTACATGTATATGTTATATTCTATGTTACATATTACATGTTATATTTTATTAATTATAGTTAATTAAGACATGTCATTAAATATAACTAATTATACTTAGATTAAATATAGTTAATTATACTTAGATTAAGACATGTCATTAAATATAGTTAATTTCATAGTTAATTATAGTTAGATTAAATATATTTAATTAAGACATGTCATTAAATATTATAGTTAATTAGGACATTAAATAAAGTTAAATTAAACATAGTTAATAATAGTTAATTTTAAGGCATGTCATTAAATATAGTTAATTATACTTAGATTAAATATAGTTAATTATACTTAGATTAAGACATATCATTAAATATAGTTAATTATAGTTAATTAAAGTTAGATTAAATATAGTTAATTAAGACATGTCATTAAAAATAGTTAATTAAGACATTAAATATATTTACATTAAATATAGTTAATTATAGTTAATTAAGACATGTCATTAAATATAGTTAATTATACTTAGATTAAGGCATTAAAAATAGTAACATATACATAAACATGAATATTGAAAACATATGCATGTCCACATTTAACATAAACATATTTACATACATCTATGAAATAAAATATACATTCTTTATGTTTGTATAAAATCTAAGTTATGTTCTTATATGTATTAACTTTTATTAATTAAATGTTGTAACATGCATTCTTTAGGTCATACAGTTCTTTATATGTTATTATGTACATGTATATGTTATATTCTTACTTGTGCATTAATCTAGCATTCTTATAACATATTTAATTTAGGATCTCCCCTTAAGACATGTCATTAAATATAGTTAATTATACTTAGATTAAGGTATTAAAAACAATAACATATACATAAACATGAATATTGAAAACATATACATGTCTACATTTAACATGAACATATTTACATACATCTATGAAATAAAATATACATTCTTTATGTTTGTATAAAATCTAAGTTATGTTCTTATATGTATTAACTTTTATTAATTAAATGTTGTAACATGCATTCTTTAGGTCATAGTCTTTATATGTTCTTATGGACATGTATATGTTATATTCTTACCTGTGCATTAATCTAGACATTCTTATAACATATTAAGTTTAGGATCTCCCCTTAAGACATGTCATTAAATATAGTTAATTATATACTTAGATTTTTGAAATAAAATATACATTCATCTACATTCTTATGTATAATTTAGGATCTACCCGTAAGACATGTCATTAAATATAGTTAATTACACTTAGGTTAAGACATTAAGATGAATAACATAGACATGTAAACTTGAATATTGAAAACATGAATATAAGGCATTAAGATGAATAACATATACAGAAACATGAATAACACATACATAAACATAAAAGATTAAGACATTAAAAGATCAATAACATACATGTGTACATTAAAAGATCGATAACATACATGTACATATATTTAGAGAATAATGTACCAATATAAAATGTATAAAAATATCATGTATCAAATGTCTGGAAATAACATACATAAAACATCAAAGTCTCCATATAAACATGTATCTAGAAATAACATATAAAACATCAAAGTCTCCATATAAACATGTATCTGGAAATAACATATAAAACATCAAAGTGTCCATATAAACATGTATTTGGAAATAACATATAAAACATCAAAGTGTCCATATAAACATGTATCTGGAAATAACATATAAAATATCAAAGTGTCAAAATAAAATGTAAATCCAAAATACTAAATCAAATGTCTCCAAAATAACATGTGTACATAAAATAAAAGGCCATGATCTAATCAGCTACATCCCCCTCCTGATCCTGGATGTCCCCATAAGGGTCTATCAGCTACGTCTGAACCCTGTGTCAAATGATAGTAGACCAAGTTATGTATAGACAAATTATATCAAATACATGTATATAAATCAAATATATATTTAAATTGTAACATACCTAAGACTTATGACGTGTAGGATCTGCTAGTGTCCGCAAATTAGCAAAATGTAACATACTATCACTCAAACCATATAACACATACACAAACACACACGTATATATAAATTTAAACATATAGACATATTATTTACCATAGTTAAAATAAATTTAAACATATAGAGATATTTACCGTAGCATCATGTAATGCTCTACCGATCTGACTGATATTTGAATCTTGCAATGAAAAACGCTATCAGCATCCAAGTTGATAGTGCAGCCCTGATCTAAAAACATGGAGGTAAATAGGCTAGGCTATCTAGCCATGAAATCTTGAGAGGGGTGGGTGTTGTAGGGTCCTAAGTAGCTGGGGCTGGTTTTGTAGCCTGGGCCTGTGTAGCAGTAGAAGCAGTAGAAGGTGCAGGAATGTCCTCCTACCTCTGTGAACCCTCTGATCCTATTGTACGTGAAAAAATATGACTAATCTGAGAAGGGATGTCACGAAGTGGAATCCCTATGACTGTAGATAATGCTCGATATGAATCCAAAAGATTAGATGCTAAATATGATCCCAAATGCTGCAATGCATCCACCTCTAAGACTACAGAAACCTCTAGTGGAGAAGGTATGTCTACTACTCCATATGCATCATCAACAGGTGCACTAGATGATGTAGTTATGGGAATGGTACCTCAAGATCATAACATATATCTACCACACTGATCAAAAAAAATCGTGTGCGACTATGTGGTGACAGTGGCGATGTTTGAATAAATCTGTGTCTTGATTCTATCATCAGGAACACTCTGGCCTGAAACAACCATCTGTGGAGCTCTCGGCATAACCAAAAGGTTTGGACCCACCATTGCCCATTTGTTAACATGCACAAGAGTGTTTACGGGTCTAAATCTGTCTGAAAGTCTCCCCAAACCCTGCCCAACATGCCCTGGATAATCTATGTAGTCAACATCGTAGTGTAAATGAAGTTCTACAAACAATTATTTGCTAAAATATAGAGGGAACTTCTGTGGCCATCTATGATGAGTGGCTAACCAGGGAGGATACATGAATGGTGCGATGAGCTCATCAGTAAACTTCGTCACAGAGTAGCCTCTAACTCTAGCTCTATCTCTATAAAATGGAAACATGGTCTTCACCATGGCAGTGGAAACCTCAGTGTCAACCTGTCTATACTTCATAATGCTAGTGACACTATGAGATAGAGAAGACTAAAACGTCTCAATGTTAATATCATCAAAAGGGTTGTGTGATTCAATGGTCTGAATCATACTTAACAATGCATCTCGCATTGCTATGATCTTCTCCCTATTAGGGAAAGTGGTAAAAGAGGAAAGCGAGGTGTCCAAAACCTCTATAGCACAAGATAATCTCACAAGTGTATCTCTAAATAACCACTCTCTATCCTCAGTAGAGGATTTCGATCTATGTGTTGTACCAGACTCAGCACTCTGACCCCCTCTATGAACACTAGCATCCCCTGAGGGTGCAGGACCACGATCCCCAAAACCAGATGCCATAATGTATATATGTATATAATGTATGAGGATATGAGCGTGAAGCTACAAGACTAATAAATATCTAAAGATCTACATGCACATGCACACGCACACGCGCGCGCACACACACACACACACACACACACACACACACACACACACACACACACACACACACACACACACACATAAACATACAAGTGTATAAATTAAAATAATTAAAAGTTCAATTTAATTTGAAACACGCATACATATAAATACACAACATTAAATGTATGGTGTTATTCAATTGAATGTAATGTATGTATTTTAAAACAAATTATCTTAGAGACCATATCTAATGTATTTTAACTTGCTCATGTACAAATGTGAAAAATAAATATTCATGTACATGTACATGTATATATGATTTTTTTTTTTTTTTAATCTTGATTAAATTATAACTAAGTGTACACATTTATATGCGATAAAAAAATAAAATTCTTGACTAAATTAGATTTTGATTTAACTACAAGGTTAAAGAATTTTTCTAAATTTCATATAAATGTAAAAACGGTTTCTAAGTTTCATATAAACGTATATTTTACCTAATGTTTTTCTACATTTTTACCTAAAGTTTTTCTACATTTTTCACTAATTTTTTTAAAATTTTTACCTAATGTTTTCTACATTTTTTAGCTAATTTTTTTTACATTTTTACCTAATGTTTTTCTACATTTTTAACTAATGTTTTTCTATATTTTTACCTAATGTTTTTCTACATTTTTAACTAATATTTTTCTATATTTTTACCTAATGTTTTTCTACATTTTTTACTAATATTTTTCTACATTTTTAACTAATGTTTTTCTACATTTTTACCTAATGTTTGACTACATTCTTGCTTATGTTTTAAATAATTTACTAACAAATCTAAAAAATATTTAAATATATTAAAAAATTAACAAATCTAAATATTTCACTCATATAATATGTAAAAAATAATTAATTTAAGTACCATTAACATTTACTAATCAAAAAACACATTAAAAAAAAATTAAAATGGAAAAAAAACCCACTAACCTATTACAGTCGAAACACCTAGACTACTCTCCAAGAAGTTGGGAAACATGATAGTCAAAATGATAGCCGCAAAGGGTTTTTTGGCACTTTTATAAAGCTTAGTGTTTCGGTCGGAACCCTTTCGATCGGAACCCTTCTGACCGAAATGGTACATGCCACATTGGCACGAGAAAATGCCACATATGTACGATCGAAATTGTTCCGACTAAAACTCTGTTGATATCACCAAAGGTGACACAGGTTTGTGCTTCCACCCTATAGCAATGTGTTTGGTTTTAGTATGCATCACTAGATTCTTTGATATATTGATTGCACTAGTTTTATCACAGAAGATAACCACTAGATCTTTGATTTTTATCTTCATATCTGCCAACACTTGCTTGAACCAAACAATATTGGAACAATTAATTACTTTTGCCACATATTTTGCCTCTATTGTGGACTGAGAAATACAATTCTATTTTTTATTTTCCAAGAAACTAGTCTTTTACCAAGAAAAAATGCCCCAACACTGGTGCTCTTTATATCATCAATGCTTCTTGCCCAATCAGCATCAATGAAGGTTTGTAACTCTAAGTTGCCTCCTTTCTTGTACCATAAGTCATAATTTCCAGTACCCTTTAGATACCTCATGATTCTCTTGATTGTCATCATATGATTTTCTTTAGGATTTGCAGATAATCTTGCCACCATACCAACTGCAAGAGCAATGTTAGGCCTAGTATGTGCAACATATTGTAATTTGCCAATCATTGATTAGTATGTGGTTTGATCTACCTCCTTGGAGTCATCATTTTTGAAAAGCTTATGTCTAGTAGACATAGGTGTTCCAATTGGTCTTGAATCTTTCATTTCAAATTTCTTTCATATCTCTTTGATATATTTAGACTAAGTAATGTAGATATCATCTTTCTTGTGTTGAATCTGCAATCCAACAAATTTTATCTCTCCAAACATGGACATCTCAAATTCTATACTCATATCTTCTGAAAATGCTTTACACAAGTCATCATTTCCAACAAACAATGTGGCATCCACAAAGATTTCTGCCAATACAATCTTCTTGTCTATTCCTTCTTTGATATATAGGTTGTTGTTATCATTTGTTCTTTGAAAATCAATTTTTATCAAGTAGTTATGAAGTCTTTCATACCACACTCTAGGAGCTTGCTTGAGACCATATAATGCTTTGTGCAATTTACAAACCATATCCTTTTTGCTAGTATCTACAAAACCTTATGATTTTTCTATGTAAACTTCTTCTTCAAGAATGTAGATTTCACATCCATTTGATAAACTTTGAATCCTTTATGTGTTGCATATGCTAATAAAGTCCTAACACCTTCTAATCTTGCAACAGGAGAAGAGGTTTCACCATAGTCAATACCTTCTTCTTGATAATAAACTTTACAAACTAACCTTTCTTTGTTTCTTGAAACTTTTCCATCTTCATTTAGCTTATTTTTGAAATCCCACTTTTTGTCAATCACATTCTTATCCCTGATTCTAGCAACAAGAGTCTAGGTCTTATTCCTTTCTATCTATTATATTTCATCATTCATAGCTTCAATCCAACTTTCATTATCCAAAGAATCTTTAACATTTCTAGGTTCAAATTCAGCAAGCAAACATGTACCTTTCAATTTATTTCTTTAAATTGCACCATTAGATTTGTCTCCAATGATCTAATCAAGTGCATGGTGCCTTTTGAAATATCTTGCTAATAAAGGTACTTTGGATTTTGAATTTGTTCCACTAATCTCTCCATGATCTTCTATATCAATCTCAGGTCTCACTATCTGTGACATGGATCCATCAAACTCGGTTTACTCTAGAAATAGCTCAGTAGCTTTTTACTATGAATTTGATCCTTTAGAATGTGACTTAGGTTACACTGGTTGCAACTCAGTAGCTTTTGAAAATTTTGGAGACTTGGGAGGTGAAGCTTCCTATCTTCCAATTAGATTTGGCAATGTATTAGATTCATAATAAACAAATCTTTTGTAATCCTTAGGTTCTTTGTTGCTTTCTTCTTCACTCTTTTTTGCAAACTCATCAATACTCACATGTGCACTTTCTATGATTTTATGAGTATTTAGATTCAAACACTTGTATGCTTTACTTTTGTAGGAGTATCCTAGGAATATGCTTCATCACCTTTGATATCTAATTTACCTTTCCTAGATTCTTTCAAGATATAATATTTGCTACCAAATAATTTCAAGTAACTTACATTAGGTTTGTAGCCGTACCATAGCTCATAAGGAATTTGATTTGAGTCTTTCTTCAGTTGTACTCTATTCAAGGTATGCACTACAGTACTGATTGCTTCCTTCTAGTATTTGATTGCAAAATTATTTTCTATCATTAAGGTTCTTGCACAATCCATGATAGATCTATTCCTTCTTTTAGCTATACCATTCTATTGTCATGTGCCAAGGGCTGATACTTGTCTCTTAATTCCTCTTTCAATGCAGAATTCATTGAAATCATTGGAAATGAATTCACCACCTCTATCTGACCTCAAACACTTCAGCTTATTTCCAATTTCTTTCTCTACTCTTTCTAGAAACCACTTAAATTTTTGAAAAGCTTTAGATTATTTCAAATACATTATAGTCATCATTCTAGAATAATTATCAACAAAAGGAATAAAAAATGTATCTCCACTATAGCTCTCTATTCCAATAGGTTCGCAAAGGTTTGTATGAACCAACTCCAAAACTTCTTCTGAATGATAGTTCTTGCTTTTGAAACTAGTCTTTCACATCTTTCCAATTTGACAACTTTTGTATAGACCCATATCAGGTTTCCTCAAGCTAGGGATACCTCTTACTCTTATGTTTTTGTTTATCTTGACCAAATTGTCAAAGTTCACATGATACAACCTTTTATGCCATAACCAAATTTCTTCTACTTGAGCAATGAAAGATGAACTTTCATGGCGATCTAGGTAGAATATATTACCTTTAGCTTGTTTGCCAAACCTAACCAAATTTCCTTTTCCATCCAATAGTTTGGTTGTCCCATTCATGAATTATATCTTGAATCCATTGTTATTCAATTGTACCACACTCAGTAGATTATGCTTTAGTCCTTCCACCCCATAGGTATTGTCATATATGAGTTCATTTTTTAGTGAAATACAACCTTTTCCTTTTATGCAACAAGGTTCATTATTTCCAAATCTAACACTTCCACCATCATAATGTTCGATATGTTCAAACTTTGATTTGTCACCAATCATATGATGAGAGAAATCACTATCAATAATCCATGTATCATTCTTACTTACATGAGAAATAAGTGTCACTTTATTTGATTCATCTTTTATAGCTATATATATCATTTCATCATCTTCACTAATATATGAATCTTTAGCCATAAAACAAGATTTCTTAACTTTGTCCTTGTAATCCTTGTAGCTCTTGAATTCCTTCTTGCCTTTGAACTTACTACTTTTCTTTTCATCTTTGCCTTCTTTATTGGGACATCTTGCAGCGATGTGAGCAACTTCTTCACATGAAAAATAGATTAGAGGAATTGTACCTTTGTACTTTCCTCTACCTTTGGAATATTTTCTTGCAAGTAGGGATTCAAAAACTTCAAGATCATTGTCTAAACTTTCTTCCTCTTCTTCACTTTTTGATTGTTTGGCATTTGATTTCCCACCATTTTGTCTTGAGTGAAAGCTTGGCTTCAAATGTTGCCTCAATACTTTTGGAACTAGGGACATAGTTATCATAGTTATCCAACTCAAAAGCTATCAATCTTCCCACTAGATCATCTAGATTTATCTTATTATTTGGATCGCATCTCATCTCTTGAATAGCAGACACTCTAATTGCATAGATAGGAAGAAAGGTTATGATACCTTGCTTACAATTATTTTGTCATCAATGTCTCATCTAGATGATTTGGTTGCACTCACACTTGCTTTAATTCACTCAACATATTTTACAATATTTTGATCCTCTCTCATCTTCATTTGATCAAACTAGCCCCTAAGACTTTCTTCTTTGGCTCTCCTTACATTGTCATCACCTCCATAGATGTCTTTTAGTTGTTCCACATTTCATGAGCAATAGTGTACCTTTTGACCTCATCAAATTCAACATAATTAAGAGAAGAAGCAATGTCAATCATCATGATGTTGTGATTTTTCTTTTTAGCAATCTCTTCAATCATCAATGTTCTAGTAGGAGCCTTGAATTGGTTATTAAGATATTTACAACCTGAATCACTGATATTTTCCAATTGTAACCTCAAAAGCTCTTGCCATGCCGCAAATTTGTTTCTATTCAACTTGGGTATCTCTCTTTTATAAGACATCTTGATCTTTAGCTTAGGTCCTTGAAACCTTCTCTGCAAGCACCAAAAACTCTTATACCAATTGTTGGAAATATAAGAGGATTAACTAAGAGGGGAGGGGTGAATCAGTTACCACAAAAAAAATCTCAGATCCATTAAAAGTCAATACAAATCAAAACATAAAATCTGATTAAACTATATTTTGTTATAACTCGAAAAACACACAGGCACTTGATTAACACTAGCAAATACTGTAACTTGGAAAGCACTAAGAATTAACTATAACTAAATATATTGATATTAATATGATTAACTGAGATTGACCTTTCATTTAACTTAGTTGCATACACATAAAAGAAATAGCATGAACACAGGTGACATCAAAATTTAATGTGGAAACCCAATTTGGGAAAAACCACCAATTGCAACTAGTTATTGTTTTCACTCTTCTAAAGTGAGCCCTATTAGGACCCAACCATGTTAAAGATTTAAAAATACCTTGTTAGGTGTGACCTTGTTAGAGGATGTAATCACCTTGTTAGGAGTGGCCTTGTTAGAGGTCTTTGAGACACTTCAAATAGAAATTCCACCTTGTTAGAGGATTTATAAATAGTTGTTAAGCCAACTCTGTTAAGAGATTTAGATCACTACTACAATGATTAGAGAGTAACAATGAGATGACCTAATTTCTGATGCATTGAATTGCTGATTATAGATCTCAATTCTGACTTTAATACTTGATCCTTCTTGATCGAATCTATCTTTGCAGCTCTACAAGGATATTCTACTTATCCTTCAAATTTGCTTCCTTTTGATATCTTCAAATCTTCAATATACTTACACACATTAAATCCTAAACTTGACCTTATATTTATATCTTACATATTATCAAGTTGGATTGAATACAACTTAGAATACTTAATATTCATCTCCTTAATCGTCTAGAACCAACAAACAAATCTATTAAACTTAATATGCCAAAATAAGAAAATCCTTCGTTAGTTGACCCTGCTCAGTAGACACTAACCAAAATAGATTTTCCTTCGTTAACCAAATGAGCTCAATTAACATTAGTTCTCATGCCAACTTTCTTTTTCTCCTAAGTGAACTTGATATATACTTCCTTCTGCGAATTCTCTTTAGTAACTGAGTGAGCTTGGTTAACACTCATTATCTTTCAACTTTCCTTTGTCTCCAAAATGAACTCGGTAGATACTGACTTCTGAACTTGGCACACACAGAAATGCTAGGTAGACACAAGGAACTATCTACATTACCCTAGTGAGCTCGATACACACTAACTAGTAATGATATGACATTTTCTATAATATCAAAGATAATACACAATTAACCAATTGTTTTTAATAGAGATAACCAAAGTTAAACCATCTCTCAAATAAACCCTACAAAACTAACTTGTGTACCATACCTAAAGATCCATATCCATGAAACATAAGCATAAACATAATGCACTTGAGAGAAATAATGGGCTACACCTCTCAGGTAGTAAATCATTGAGTAGACCAAGAGTGGCGAATGAGAATGCTCATCAAGATATTCAAGTCTCCAACCAAGACTAACCAAAGAACAATCTCCTCCCAAGTCATATCAAGTGAATGCCCCTCAGAATTACATGCTGAAACTAAATAAATATCCCAATAAATATTGTTAGTTTGTGGTGACTGATCAGGGAAGTACTGTACATACTTCAAAAAAAAAAAATTACTATTCACCAATTGGCTATTATTTATTCGCCAATTTATGGCTAACATATTGTAACTAAATTTAACTCTAAAGTGGTAAAAATGCTTGTATAAAAAGGCTTAGGGTTAGGGGCTATCTCATAAGGTGTGATGCGAAATTGCTTCATGCAGTGGTATTGAGTTGTAAGGGATTATGAATTGTAATCAGATTTTAATCATTGGATTATAATAATATTGGACTTGTTGTTTAGTGAACGAAGCCCTAGGTTTGGGTGAACCACGTTAAATCTTGGTGTCTTGTGTTCTCTTCTATGTGATCTATTATTTTTTGATATTATTTATATTTGTATATAATTATTATTTGTGTCCATGGTTAAATCCTAACAAGTGGTATCAAAGCAAGGTCATTTTTTTTTAGTTATCCTCTGTAGGAAAGTCTCACAGTTGAGTGGTAGCAATGGTAGACAAGGGTAAGTTGAGGGTTGACAAGTTTAATGGGCAGAACTTTAGTTATGGAAGATGCAAATGGAAGACCATCTTTATCAGAAGGATTTATGAAAGCCATTAGAAGGAAAAACCAAAAATTAGGGATCTATGACAAATGACAACTGGGATCATTTAGATAGAAAGGAACTTGGAAGTATTTGATTATGCCTGGCACCATCAGTGGAATTTAATATTACAAAAGTGAAGATGACAGAAGAGTTGATGGAAACTTGGGGGAAAATCATATGAAAAGCCCTTTGCTTCAAACAAGGTATTTTTCATGAAGCATTTATTTAATCTAAAAATGGCAAAAGGTGGATCTATTGCAGATTATTTAGATGAGTTTAATATTGTTACTAGTCAGATATCTTATGTGGGTATTAATTTTGGTGAAGAAATTAGGGTTCTCTTGATTTTGTGTTTTTTGCCTGAAAGTTGGAATGGCTTGATAATGGTTGTGAGTAATTCCATTTCTGGATCTAATACTCTAAAATATGATGATGTGATCGATGTTATTTTGAGTGAGGAAACTCATAGGAAAATCTCAGGTGGATCTATATCTGGAAGTGCTTTGAATGCACAAAGTCAAGGCAGAACGATTAAGAGAGGAAGTAATTTTAGAAATCATGGAAAATCAAGATGAAAGTCAAAAGGGAAGAGGTCTCAATTAAGAGGACCAAACAACTGTTGGTACTATAGAAAACTAGGGCATAAGAAGAAATATTGTTGGACTCGAAAGAAAAATAAAGGGGAAAAGCAAGATGGAGACAAGGAGGCAAATGTGGTAAGTAAAAAATCCAAAGAGGATGCTTTGCTTCTATCTTTAGAAAGTGTTGATGATTCATGAGTTTTAGATTCTAGTGCTTCATTTCATACTACACCTCATATTATTTCATTGATTATGTCCAAGGGGATTTTGGGCTTATTTATTTGGGGGATAATGAACCCGGTCAGATTGTTGGAAAGGGAAAAGTTAAGATTGAGTTGCACAATGGGAATCATTGGCTACTACATGAGGTAAGACATGTTCCAAGGCTAAGTAGAAATTTAATTTCAACCAGAAAATACGGCGATGAGGGTTGTGAAGTTACTTTTAATGATAAAAATTGAAAGGTTTCAAAAGGTTCTCTTGTAGTAGCAAAAGGTGTGAAATTAGGCACCTTATATCTTTGTATAGGTCATATTGCTCCTTCTACTTTAATTATTTTAGAGGAAAATGAATGTTTAGGAATAGTTGAGTAGGGAGAACAAATAGTTGTTGTAGATTCTAATACAACATTGTGGCACAACAGACTTGGGCACATGAGTGAGAAAGGTATGAAAGTACTTCATTCAAAGATATTTTTACCAGCTTTGGAATGTGTTAATATGGATTTCTGTGAAAGTTGTGTGCATGGAAAACAAAAGAGTGAGCTTTATGAAGACTAGGAAGGAAAAGAAAAGTGAGAGATTAAAGCTTGTGCATACAGATGTATGGGGACTAGCTCAAATATCTTCCCTTGGTGGCTCTCATTATTATGTTACATTTATTGATGATGCAACTAGAAAAGTATGGGTTTATTTCCTTAGACAGAAATATGATGTATTTCAAAATTTAAGAAATGGAAATGCTTGGTTGAAAATGAGACTGGTAAGAAATTAAAATATCTTAGATCTAATAATGGTGGTGAGTATTGCAGTCATGAATTTGAAGATTATTGCTCCACTAATGGTATTCTTAGATAGAAAACTATTCCAATGACTCCATAGGAAAATGATGTGGCTAAATGCATGAATAGGATGATAATGGAGCGTGCAAGGAGCATGAGGTTGCATGCAAGGTTTCCCTTAAACATGTAGGCAAAGGCTATCAATACTATTGTATATTTGATTAATAGAAGTACCTCTACTCCTTTGGGTTGTGGTATTCTAGAGGAAGCATGGACTGGTAAGAAGGTGAGTTATTCTTTTCTCAAAACCTTTGGTTGTGAAGCATTTGCTCATATAGATTTTGAAAATAGAAACAAGCTGAAAGCTAAGTCGAAGAAATGTGTATTTATTGGATATGAAATCGATAAATTTGGTTATAGCCTTTGGGATTTTGAAAATTTTAAAAATGTAAGAAGAAAGGATGTCATATTCAATGAGAAAGTGTTGTACAAAGATTTTTTGCAACATGAGAAGAAAGATGATTATGTAGTGTTGGATGATACTCCAAAAGATGATGTTCCAGCAATTCCTCATGATGTGCAACAACTGCAATAACAAATACCACACACTACTGAATGTTAGATGATCGACAAGGCTATTTAGATCTTCAAAAAGATTTTTCTCCTTCTTTGTAGTCTATTTTACTAACAAATGTTGGTGAACCTAAATGTTATGATGAAGTTGTGCAGGTGGATACTAAGATTTAGTGGGAGTCTGCAATGAAAGATAAGATGGACTCTTTGCTGAAAAATAAGACATGGGATTTATGCAAGTTTTCTGCAGGTACAAGGGCTTTATAGAATAAGTGGGTTTACAGGTTGAAAAAAGAGGATGGAGGTAAGAAAATATTTAAAGCTAGGTTAGTGGTAAAAGGATTTGTACAGAAAAAAGGCATTGATTTTGATGAGATATTCTCTCCTATTGTTAAGATGACTTCTATCCATACTATTTTAATTATTATAGCTATTGAAGATTTGCATTTGGAGTAGGTTGATGTTAAAATAAACTTCCTTCATGGTGATTTGGATGAAGAGATATATATGGCTTAACCACATGGATTTGAGGTCAAACATAAAGAGAACTTAGTGTGCAGATTGAAGAAAAGTTTATATGACTTGAAGCAAGCACTTCGGTAATGGTATCTAAAATTTGATAGTTTTATGCATGAGCATGGATATAGTAGGTGTCATTCATATCATTGTGTTCACTTTTAGAGGTTTTATGATGACACATACATTATTTTATGTTTATATGTTGATGATATGCTTGTATCTAGGTCTAACATGGATCATATTAAGGGGTTGAAATGTTAGTTAGCACATGCATTTGCTATGAAGGCTTTGGGGGCAGTGAAACAAATCCTTGGTATAAAGATTGGCATAGATAGGAAGAATAGGAAATTGACTTTATCTCAGGCTGATTATATTGAGAAGGTGTTGCAACATTTTTCTATGGAGAATGCTAAAGTTGTCAACACACCTTTACCTAGTCATTTGAAGTTGACTAAGGAGATGTATCCAAAGACACAAGAAGAGGAGGATAAGATGTCCAAGGTGCCTTATGTTTCAGTTATAGGATGCTTGATGTATGTTATGGTATGTACTAGACCAGATATTGCACATGTAATGGGATTCATTAGCAAGTATATGAGTCATCCAAGAATTGAGCATTGGAATGCAATCAAATGGATTCTTAGATATTTGAGAGGAACATCTAGTAAGTGTTTACACTTTGGGGGCTCTACTATTGACTCACAGGGCTATGTTGACCAGATTTGGTAGGGGATATTGATACTAGGTGGAGTACTACAAGTTATATATTTACTGTTGGTGGGGCAGCAGTGAGCTAGGTATCTAGGTTATAGAAGGTTAATTCTTTATCCAATATGAAGGAAAAGTATGTTGCTACTACTGAAGGATAATTATTTGTTTACAAATAGTCAGAGTGACATTCATCTTGTAAAGAATTCAGCTCTACATTCAAAGACAAAACACATTCAATTGAGGTACCATTTTATTTGGTTAGTTTTTGATGATGGATAGTTAAAGTTGGATAAGATACATACATATGACAATCCAATAGATATGTTTACAAAGGTAGTGACAAGGGAGAAGCCAAATTTCTCTTCAACTTTGGTTGGTCTTATAGACTAAATAGGAATAAAAGAATAGTAGCGTCTAGGGTGGTTTGATCCAATAGGAGCCCTATGTGGTAGTGGTATTACTACAAGATCACTCTTAAAGTGGGAGATTATTATCTAGTGTGGAGTCTGATCAGTCCCTAAGTGGGATATTGTTAGTTTGTGGTGACTAATAAGGGAATTATTGTACATACTTCAAAAAAAAATTGCTACTATTTGCCAATTGGCTAATATTTTCCAATTGGCTATTATTTATTCACCAATTTATGGCCAACATATTGTAACTAATTTTAACCCTAAAGCGGAAAAAATACTTGTATAAAAGGGCTTAGGGTTAGGGATTGTCTCATAAGGTGTGATGTGAAATTGCTTATTGCGATGATTGTGAGCTATAAGGGATTACAAATTGTAATCAGGTTGTAATCACTAGATCATAATAATATTGGACTTATTTGGTGGATGTAGCCCAGGGTTTGGGTGAACCACGTTAAATCTTAGTCTCTTGTGCTCTCTTTTGTGTGATCTATTATTTTCTAATATTGTTTATATTTGCATGTAATTGTTATTTCTATATATGGTTAAATCCTAACAAGTACTTCTCTAATCCAAGAGAAATTAGCATCACCACCATCTCTAAGTATCCATGAGCACATATAACCAATAAATCCACACCAACTTCAAATGCAACATATAAATATCATGAAGTATCCAACAAATTATCAATGTACTCCATACCAAGAAACTAAACCAATATCAATGTCAAAGTACCAACTATGGCCTCAGGAACATAAACATGACAACATGATCTAAACTATCTCAACAAAAGAGATAAAATGCTTCATATGAACATACTATAATATGTCAAAACTCTAAATGCATATCAAGAGTATACCATGACATGATAATGAGATCATCCTCACACCAAGGATAACATGTCAAATGAAAGCATAAACTGCACCTTTACCAAGAACCCCATGAGTCCTCAAGATGAAACCATCTCTACACACCATAAAGAAAACCATCTCCACATACCATGAATAACCATCTCCATACACTATGAATAAAACCAAGTGCACTATGCAAATGTCAAAGAAACTTTTGCAACAATAGTATATAAGACAAACCTCCAACATCTACAAACTCTCAATAAATATATCAATTCCAAAAACTCCCACTCAACTATGGTACTGATTCATCTAAGGTATCATAAAATCCATCTCCTACATGAAGATCCTCTAGGTCTACACTCACACAACCAAATTTTTAGTAAAAGTAAAACCAAGATCTCCAAACCAAGATGATACAAACCAAACTAGGATCTAATCCTATACTACCACCTCGTCACTATCATAAGATCCCAATAAATCGTGTATCCAAGCTATTCATGACATCATGATAAAAAACCATCCTCTAAACATGATAATCAACCAAGACATCAAACCATCAAAGAACTCAAATTGCACATTATGAGCTCTTCAAAAGAAACCAAATAACCATCATCCTCAACCAAGAAGATATACCACCATAACCAAATCAGGAATCCAAACCAATGAACATCAAGGAACTACTTGTATATCCAATCATGTCATGCCAAAATCTATGGCATTGTGATCACATCCATGAACCAAACATCTAATTTTCAATGTCTCCAACCTATCAGAATAAAATAGTCAACCACAATCCTCCATAATGACTATACCTTGTAACAACATCTCATCCCTTCTACATGAAGAAAAATCATAAAACCATGTGACTTAGGGCATACACAACCCAAATCCAAGCCACCAATCTGAATATGCATCAATAATGAAAGATAAATGGGAAAATACAACCCATAACCAAGTCATAAATGCAACCTATAAGTATAGACCGCTTACAACACTACACAACTTATAGACCCAAAAAGTCATAACACATATCCAAATCAATCATTGATAGTCATATCATCATAAGACCAATCTGAAATGTGAATTGAGTCTATAATGACATCAAATCCAAACTTTCAAAATTTGACTCTATATGCCCAAGTTATGCCCTAATCTGTGCTCAAAATAAACAACATCTAACTTTTGGGCTCTTTAAACTTGACAAAATGTCAAAATCACATAATCAAACTTGTACCAAATTGTAGTACTCTAAATTAACTTTCTAATAACTATAAGAAGTCCAAAATCTAATATCCTAAGAGAAAGTTGTGGTCATTTTACCAAGACTATCTGATCTAATTTAAGAAATGGGTTGAAACACAATATCTAGTGAGAATCAAGTACCTGCGATATCAATGTTCAATTTTTGGAAAAACTTGTAAAAACTTGAAAGGATTGTATGCAAACCAAAAGCCATCATATTATTCAAAAATGTAAGAATATATACAATAATGGAACATAAAAACTCATCATAGCCATGAATTCAAAAATTATATGTGGCTATAATAAAAACAACAATATTTAACTAAAACTATTCAAAACTAAGTTTTTATTTACCCCAACTTGTCAGGGTCATAACTCTTGACCTAGAGGTCAGAATTCAAAACCGTTTACACTGTTGGAAAGAAGAACTAAAAATCTAATTTCAATCTCTAAAATAGTGGAGCCTTTGGCTTCCTAGTTTTTAGTACTGATGAAAGTTTCAACTTAAAATTTTGAGCAAAAGACCTCCAAAAAAGCTAATTAAAAAGGCCTAAAAATCTTTTTTTTAAATATCAAAAAGTTTCAAACATTTGATTGTTATGGATAATCTAGATCATTCCTCCCCCCTTAAGAGGTAATGGGCCCAATTGCATCAATCTTCTGTAATAGATGAGGAAATTGTGCTCCAATTTGTTCCTTGGTTAACCACTTGCCCTAATGAGAGAACTAACCAACTCAAACCACCCTATATAGAGGAATTTTTTGATTTCTCAAATATTTTAGCATGACTTTAGTGACATGATCACACTACAATAGAGTAGTAGTTGATGGATTCAATTCTGTAGCATGAATATGTTTAGCATCTTGAGAGATGTCCAATAATAGACGAAAATAAGGTCGTAAAAATTCCACCTTAAAAATTGAATGTAACCCCAAAAAATGTGGCAAATCAAGTTCAAAAGCATTCTCACCAACTTGTTTCTTAATGGTATATGGGCAGTACCAAATAGGACAAACCTTTCTATTAGGTCCTTAGAGGTGCTCCTTCTGAAGATGTAGTGATACCTTGTCATCAATCTAGAAATGATGGGAAGTTCTATGCTGATCATGTCTTTCCTTATACTTCTTATTGCTTTGCTCTAAAATATCATGAACTTGTTGCTATAACTATTTGATCTTTTTAATAATTTTTTCTACTTTATCTGCCTCCTTTTCAATATTTAGTGGCTAAGTAGATTGCAAGATAGGTAGCGCTACACCTATAGGTGCCAATGGTTGATATCCAAGACAAACCTCAAATGGGTGGTGTCCTATAGTAGTGTGGAGTGCACGATTGTAGCTATGTTGCACATAAGGCAATCTCTCATCCCATGTGGGTAGGTGTTTGGAGTGATACATTCGAAGGATATGGATAATCATTCTATTGACTACCTCTATTTGGCCATCTGCTTGAGGATGGAATGTTGTAGACTTTGTCATCTTTGTGTCCATTCTAGCTCATAGTGAAGACCAAAAATTATTGAGGAACCTGCTATCCCTATTAGAAATAATGCTTTTTGGCAACCCAAAATGAACCCAAACATGTTCAAAAATTAGCTTGGCAGTCTCCTCTACTAAAATCATTTTTTTTACAAGCCACCATGATAGCCATTTTAGAAAATCTATCTGCCACCACATATATACAATCATTTCCCCTTCTGTCACTTGGAAGCCCAGACATAAAATCCGTTGAAACATAATGCCTTGGTTTATCAAGGATAGGTAATGGTAGATAGAGGCCCAATTTATGATTTTAAAGCTTTGCAATTATACATGCTACACAAGATTTTATATATAAAATGATCTCTTGTTTCATTTTTGGCCAATAGAAATACTTTTGGAGAATTGCAGTACTCTTACCAATGCCAAAATGTCCTGCCACCTAGCTATAGTGTGCTTCCCATATCAGTTTCTTTCTTTCTTCACTAGGGACACATATGTGACCAATATGACAAAGTAACGCTTCATGTATGTAAAATTCAGGAGCATGCTTCCCTTCTAAGATTGCATTATAAATGTCACAAAAATTAGGATCATCGCCATATAGTTGAGCCCAAGTTTTTTTTTATGGCCACAAGAATCCAAGACCACTGTCAAGCCTATGATTGGAGGCCTACTCAAATAATTTTCTACTTTATTACTACTTCCCTTTTTATGAAAAATGTTGAGGTGAAATTGTTGCAAATAAGATGACCACCTATGATACATATCATTTTGCAACTTCCCTTGTGTTTGCAATAATTGAAGAGGTTTATGATCTGTATATATCATTGTTTCCTTTCCCAAGATATATTGCTTCCATTATTTACAAGACCGAACAATGGTAGACAATTCCTTGTCATAGGTGGGGTACCTTCATACTATATTAGAAAATATCTCTCTATGATATGCAACAAGTTGCCTGTGTTGCATGAGTATAACACTAAGAGCATAATCTGATGCATCTGTTTCTATCTCAAATGATTGTTGCAAGTCTGGAAGGACCAACACTGGAGCTAAACATAATATTAGTTTTAATTCCTCAAATTCTTTTTGTTTTTCCTCTGTCGACCAAAATTTTTCTTATGCTCCACCCTTGAGTGACTGATTAAGAGGCCATGATAAATGTGAAAAACCAAATACAAATCTATGATAGAAGTTAGCTAGACCCAAGAAATGATGAAATTCTATGAAATTTTTAGGAGGTGGTCAATCTCTAATTATTTGTATCTTTGTAGGATCCACATGAACACCCTCACTTTCATTGACATATCCTAAGTATTGGATTCTTTTCATACCAAAAGATAACTTTTCTATGTTGGCATAGAGTTTATGTTTCTATAGTCTCAAAAGAACTTGGTCAACATGTTGTAAATATTTAGACCAAGTTTTGCTAAAAGTTAGGATATCATCCAAATAAACAACTACAAAAGAATCAATGAATGGTCTAAGCACATCATTCATCAACCTCATAAATGTAGCAGGAGCATTTGTAAGGCCAAAAGGCATAACCAAACATTCAAATGAACCTTCCTTGGACTTGAATGTAGCCTTCCATGCATCCGCTGGATCAATTCGTACTTGGTGATACTCAGATTTCAAGTCAATTTTTGTAAAGAACTTAGCCCCCCTAAGTTGATCCAAAAGATTATCAATTTGAGGAATTGGATATCTATTTTTCACAGTAAATTTGTAAAGTGCCCTGTAATCAATACATAGTCTCCATGTCTCATCTTTCTTTCTTCCCAAAATAATGGGACTGCCACAAGGTGAAGCACTTGGCATGATGTGTCCCTTTTCAATTAGTTCTTGAATCTGTCTCTTAATTTCATCATTTTCCAAAACTGACCTCCTATATATCAGTTCATGTGGTAATGGTGTTCCTGGAATTAAATCAATAAAGTACTTGACTTGACAATGTGTTGAGACCCCTACCAGTGATCTAAACACACTATGGTATTCTTTCAAAAATTTATCCATCTTCTTTTTCTGGTCTATTGTTGTCGCCACCTTAGCATGTGTGTTAAGAAAAAATGAATTTGTTTGCTTAGGACAAATCATGAGGAGGACAAAAGTTCTAGTTTGAGAAATTAAATGTTTACATCATTTAGCACTAATTAAAGAAGCAACTTGAGTTGGACAAACCTTTGGTATTCAATATCTCTTTTCACCAAGCTTGATTTTGACACTGTGTGTTCTAGATTCATACAACCCATGCTTTGATACATGTATAGTTGCCCTCAAAAAACATCATATACATCTAAAGGTGTTACATCAAAAATTACTTCATCCTTGAATGGTTTGATTGAGTATGGTAGGTGACATTGTTGATTTATCTGAATATCTTTCCCTTTATTGACCCATCCTATAGAGTATGGTTGTGAGTGTCTTCTCATTTTTAAATGTAACCTCTTAACTGTCTCCATAGAAATTAAGTTCTTTTGGCTACTACTGTCAACAATAAAATGTAGAGGCTTCCCATCAACCCACATTTATGAATGGAATAATATTTCTTCATCTTCACGTGGAACTACTTTCGCAATTGCGACTATGGCATACGAGTCTACTTCTATCATCAAATCATTCTCTTGTTTGTCGAAAGTTTCTATTGGTGTGGATTCAAGCTCAACTTTGTCTCCTCATATTTTTGTCATTGAGTTCTTAATGCTTTGACACTCCTTTGTGTTATGGGTTGGGCTCTTATGTATCTCACACCACATGCATGTATATGTTTGTGTTTTTTTAGTAGCCCACTAGGTATTCTTGGGTGGATTTGAAGGAGGGTCCTTTACCACTTGTTTTCCTCCAAATTTATTACTACCTTCACCCTTAGCTTATTATTTGAAAAGTAATCCCTTTTCCCTTTCTGTTTGATTTTTTCTTCAATTTTTGTAGCATACTTGAAGGCAGTTGCCAATGTTTCAATGTTCAAGAATTCCATTTCATTTTGAATATATCTATGAAGCCCACTATGATATTTCAAAATTTGGTGTTTTTATGAATCTTCTATACTAAGTTTTGCAGAGAATGCATGGAATGTATTGGTGTAATCTTGTTTAGTTTGGTCCCTCTTTTGTTGAAGCAACTGTCATTCTATATATTTTTGTTCATATATATCTTCAAGAAAGTATGCTTCTTTTATGTATTCAACAAATTATCCCTAATTGGGCTTGTTATTAGAGAGTATTCCCAACTCTTCTCTAGCTTTACTTTCTTTATTCAATATTTTTGTTTCCCATGCTAGTTTCACATAAGTTTCAGCTTTCAAGAGGGAAAATGTTATTTTTTCTACATCAAAGAAATGATTCACAGAGAAGTATCAATCCAACTTTGATAACCAATTATCAACAGCATCAACATCAACTTTTCCTTCAAAAATTGGGATATCAAAATTCACCTGTACTTTAAAATGGGTGTTTCCGTGGAACAATGCTACTAAACTGGGTGATTGTTGGTTCTTCAAAATTTGTGAAAATTGATTCATCGTCTCTTCTTGTTGCCTAGCCAAAGCCTCTTCCACCATCTTCTTCATAGAGTCTGATGAATTATCTAACATCTTTGGTTTGGTGCACCACAAAGGAGGGTATTTAGACAAATCTTGTGTGGTCAATCCTAATCTTTGATAGGAATTTCTTGTGTTAGTTGGCATATAGGAGAATTCCCACTCTGGTATCACTAATCTGATTTAAGAAATGGGCTGATACACAATATCTGGTGAGAATCAAGTAATTGCAATATCAATGTTCAATTTGGAAAAACTTGCAAAAACTCGAAAGAGTTGTATGCAAACCAAAAGCCATCATATTATTCAAAAATGTAAGAATGTATACAATGATGGAACATCGAAATTCACCATAGCCATGAATTCAAAAAGTATATGTCACTATAATAGAAAAAAAAATATTTAACGAAAACTTTTCAAAACCAGGTGTTTATTTACCCCAACTTATCAAGGTCGTAACTTTTGACCTAGAGCTCAGAATTCAAAACCGTTTACATTGTAGGAAAGAAGAACTAAAAATCTAATTTTAGTCCTTAAAATAGTGGAGCATTTAGCTTCCCAATGTTAAGGATTGATGAAATTTTCATCTTGAAATTTTGAGCAGAAGATCTCTAAAAAAGCCAATTAAAAAGTACTAGAAAAACTTTTTTTCTAATATGAAAAAGTTTTAAACATTTGATCATTTTGGATAATATGGATCACTATCTTTCTACAATTTTCACTGTGATTATATATATATATATATATATATATATATATATATATATATATATATATATATATATTTATATATTTGTGACAAAAATTATGACGAGATTAAATTTGACGGTTGTCGCAGGCTGAAACTAAAACTTGTTGCATTTTTTATCAACATGAACAAACTAGGGCATATTAAATATCAAAATTGATGGAAACATCAACTCGGATCCAATGGTGAGGTCATTTCTACAAGCTCCCCTTCCTAAAACCCTTATTTAAATGAAACATCCAAAAAACCCTTTTGTTCAACAATTTCACATGCCCAAAATTAGCCAACATCCCATCATAATTGCAAATCCAAAAACCCTCAGATCTACAATAAACAACCTAAAAACCTCATATATCTTTCCCTCTCCTTTATCCTCTCATGTTTTCTCATGGATTCAATCTAGGGTTACAACAAGAAAACCATAGCTCTGATACCACTTGAAAGGAGACTTGCAACCAAAAATATAATTGTTTCCACATAACTCATAATATATCTAAAATAAATATGTAATTAAAATCCACACACAAGAGAATAGATGACATAGCCACAAAAATATGACACAAGATATACCCTAGGAAACCCTCATTGAGGGGAAAAAAACCCAGTCTCCAAAAACATCCATCACCATGTATTATTGAGCAAAAACACCATTGCAATACAACCATGGAAGCCTTCAAATCCATAGCCACAACCAAGAAATTCATGTGAACAAGCATGAATCCACACATCCCATGTCATGTTTCCAACCTTCACAAATGCTCCCTTGCCTAACTTGTCAAGCCTTGTCTTGGTCAACATTTTTTTTACCTTTTTTTCCCATTTTTTGTCTTGTCTCTACAACTACCCTTGTGGTTGCTTATATAGTAGAAAGTCCTACAAAACCACCAAGTGGCATAAACCATGTGCTACCTAACCCATTGACCCCACATTTAATATTGGACATTTAATTATTTTTCTCCAATATTAAATAATTACATCAAATATTATCACAATGTTACAATACAACTCATCAAGAATATCCCATGGGAATCTTTACATGTTGCACATCCATCTAGGTGTTCCTAGATAAAATAAAATAATACAATATAACAATATTATATAATGTGTGCAACACCCATGATCTCAACACGTTGAAGATGACCCATCAAATTCATCAAAAAAGGTGAATTCATCTCAACATTGTTCATCCCATCTTCAATTCCAACTATCACTAACACTTCCACTGGTGGGGATGGCATGGATAGTTTTGGTGGCCCAAAAAGAACATTACAACTACACATTGACTCAATACTATAGCTAAACGTAACCAACAAGCAAAGAAGCACAAGGTTATGGATACTAATAATGATACAATGCTAGTCACAATTCACTCAGGACAAAACCCTAAGAATATTTCAAAACCTCCACTTGCTAGTGGAAGTGGGGCAGGATTAGGAAGGGATGAGGTCATTTTTTTATCATCATAATGTAATTATTAAAACCTCAAGCATTGGTGGAGGAAAGTACATTATTGCAAGTGCTCTTTATCCTTTCCAACATTGTATTGTGTCAGAAGAACCAGATTTTGAATTCAATAATTTTGTTACAAATTTTGAATAAAATCAACAAATGAATAGTAAAAATAACAAGACATTAAAAAAGGATGTGCTTGACATGGCTTGTTTTCAAGAACCTGCATCGATTAGGGTATTTCCAACATATAAACCAAAGAAAACAAATTGAATTCATGATTGTTTTGCCCCCACATTTAAATAACAATATAACAAATAGAGATAAATCCATCAAATTTTCATGTTAGTACCCTAACAATGGATCTCTCCAAAGTAAAAAATGTGGACAAATTCAATGTTGCAAAAAGACTAACTCTATGGTCTACAATTAATTGTTCCAAATAGAGAGAGAGGGGGGAGGGAGGGGGACAGATGGACGGATGGATGAAGGGAGGGAGGGAGGGGCGGGGGGGGGTGGAGAGAGAGAGAGAGAGAGAGAGAGAGAGAGAGAGAGAGAGAGGTGGAGAAGGAAATTGAAAAGTTACAAGAAGACCTGGCAAATGCAAAGGAAAAGGAAAAAGAAGCTAATAATAGGTGCAAATAAATAGAGAAAAGGATAAGAAATGCTTCCTCTCAAGAACAAATTGCATAGCCAAAAAATATGGAGGTGGAAATCAAAATTATGAGGGAACAATTGGAAGAAAGCAACAAAAAACTAAGTGATGTAAGCATGAAGAGAGAAGTAGAACTCTAGAAGTTGGAAGATCAATTGGAAGAAAGAAATATAAACATAGTGATACTAATATTAATATTGATGTAGATGTAAAATTCAAAGAGCTTAGGGAAAATTTATAAGAAAGAAATAAACAACTTGAGAATGAAAGAGTGTCTTCGCAAGATATTTTCAAAAAGTTGGAGTATAGTGGACATACAATCACTAACTATAAAAAGGAATTGGAGAATGAGAAGGGAAAAGAAAAATAGTGGGAAGAGAAAGTAGAGAAAATAAATAAATGAAAAGTGAAAATCAATTGTCACAATTGGTGCAAGAGGTGCAGAAGAAAAATAAAATAATCACAACCTACGAAAACAACTAGAATGAGTCAAATGAAAAAAAATTAAAATTGTCTAGTAAATTAAAGAAAAAATGTGGAGGGGGATTATGGACAATGTTGATAAGTTGTGTGATTGGTTTTAATTGTATCATAGTGTTCAAGTTGTTTATGGGAGTATCAAAGAGAAGGTTGAGAAGAATAAAGACCTTTTTGAGCTCGAGAAGACTACAAGATAGATTTTACACATAATCAACACAAATAGTGATAGATATTTGGTAAGAAATGGAATTCATTAGCCCATTTGTGCATCAATAAAGACATCAGCTATCATTCAAAAATTTTAGAGTATAAGGGAAGGAGAGGAATATTTGAACTCATTTGGGAGAAAACTCACCAAGATGAATGACAAAGAAAAATTAATGATAAGTCTTTGTTTGCCTAATCCTTTCCCTAGTAACTCATCTCCAAAATCCATTGAAAGGGAAGCTTACCTAAAAGACTTAGAGGCCAAAATAAGATCTAAATTAGTCAAGTTTCCTCAAGATACAACTCCTGGAGGAATTTGAATTGCATCAAACCATTGGAAAATATCTATTGGATGTAAAATTTCTTTCAAGTACATCTTCCAAATATGGGTGTCTAAGGAAGTTGCAGGTCATCTACTATAACATAACAAATATTCAAATTCCAAGTGAATCAAAATTCAACATCCTAAAAAAGATGACCAAATCTTCAATCATCTCATAAGACAGCAATCAAAGTATGTAAAATGTGGAAAGTACTTTTAATCATCTTTATAGTGTATATTGTATTTCTATGTTTAATAGTTCGATATGAGTTTGAAGCTTGAACTTTATTTCTTAAACAAGTTAAATGTAGCAGAATCCATATGCTATTTTGCTTAATAGGCTTGTAAAATACAAATGCAAAAAATAATTTTGATACTAAATTTTTTATTACTCTTCCCATTAGGCAAATCAGCCTAAATCTATTGTTACTCCCTCATTTCTATTGAAGGAACTTTAGGTTCATTTTCTAAATCTAATGGTTGCAAACTAAATGCTTATAACTTATGATTATGAAATTGGGTATTGAAATTTAACTTTTGAAAAATAGATTCATTGAATTATATCAATTATCATGTGTAAATAAAGTAATGAGAATCAATATGAATTTCTATATTTTCTTAAAATTGATGAAAATTATCAAGGATCGTACCATAACAAAGTATCCTATGAGAAAAATAATGGAAATAAAAATCAATAGTAATGGTAAAATTTGAATGATTGGCAGATCATCTAACATACAATGTACATGTTTGTTTGACATTAGACATTTAGAGAATGATATAACTTATTATGCATGATAGATGATGAGACACAAAGAATATTTTCCAAAATACAAAAAGTAGATAGTACTAATTACTAATAAGTAATAAATTCAAAGTTTCCATGTTAAACCTTAACTATTAGAGTTCCCATTGCATCTCTTCATTTGAATCTTCAAGTTCCTTGCCATCAAGTTCAAATAGTGCTTCATTATGATCTATGTTTTATTGAGTCTGCATACCTCCAATTACAATTTTAGTGACCTTTCGTAAGGAAATTTATTGACTTCATATCTAGAAGTATGCAGCCATAGGAAATTTTCCAAATTCTTGTCTATTTTATTTCTTACCTTTGACTTTAGGAACCCCATACCACTGAAAACTCTCTCATCCTCCATAGATACCAATATCATGGTTAAACATAAATCGGTAAACTTGAAATATTCTTTTATTGTATCCCTCAAAATTTTGCTCTGAGCCAAATTTATCCAAATTTTGGTTATAGATCCTTCTTCTGTGGGGTTCCACATAAGATCATATTGTTCCTTCATTGTCTTTGTAAAATGACATGATATCTCTCTCAAACGAGATTCGTCTAAAATTTCATTTATAGTTACCCCATTTATTTGTTTGGTTTTTCAAAATGTATCTATCAAACTAATAACTTGTCTCTAAAATATTTCAGACTTCTGAGACTTCCATAATTGGAAAACACAATACACATTCTTCAAGTAATTCATGTGGAGGCAATATTTCTTTAACTTCTAAGGAAATATTATAAGAACTTTCATTCAATCAATCCATTACAGACTTCACAATCTTCTCAAAAAATTCCTTTGTAATAGTTAATTTTGGTTGCATGGGTTTCTTTCCTTTTCTCATAGACACAGCTGGACTTCCATAGTAGTGCATTGGTATCTCAACACCCCATATATTGGCACATAACTCCCCTTTGGATCAATCTTTAAAAAGCTATCAGGATTGTTCAAATATGTGATTCTCATCCACCCTAAAATGTTTCCATCTACACAAAATGAATCTAGATTTCTATAGAGATTATCGAGGGTCACGCATGTCATTTTATGCAGCATATTATATTCTTTAATATACATAAATCTGTGTTGGATCTTCTTCATTATATTCCTTATTTCCTCTAACATGGGGAGAATGACTGCTAACATTAAGAGTATATCTGCATTACTAACATTTCAAGTTTCTCACCATATTTTCGTTAGCAACCGTCGTTACAAGTTGACTCCATTGTACCATGCAATGATGGATATGTAGAAAAAGCTTGATGCACTAGTTCATCCAAAGAGATCCATCTGGTATCATTATCCTTAAGAAGCTCTCTCCTATTAGTCCCTCGAAAAACTATTGAAATTCCTTGAATCATTTAGGACTTTGACAGAAGTGTATGTAGATCTTTTGATTAAAACTTTAACTTCATATATTTGTGAATAGTTGCTAACAATTCCAAAAGCTAGATTCATTTTGTAGGCCATGCAGTAAATGCCAACAACATAAGGTGCAAGAAAATCTTTTAACTTTGTGACAAGACCATTCTTGGCCTTACAGTACTGAAGCTCCATATGCTCCAACACACACCAAATTTTGGGCAATCATCATGTAATATTTTCATGTTCAATTAGACAACTCTTTACTAGTTCAAAAATATTTTATGTTGTTGAATTATCCTTCATTTTAACAATAGTTAGTAGGTTGTGATCGCAAACAAAATTGTGTACAATATAGACATGTGTGCATATCCAAGAAGTGTTGTCTATTGTTGTCACCTCATCTAAAGACAATGCAATAAAATTTGTCTCTAATTTTTTCCTTGATATTTTTCTTTTCAACCTTAGTAAGACAACTTGCCCATTCCCATCTGTTGTTTACTAACAAGTGACTCCTCAGATAATAAAAAACTTCTAGAAAGTGTAATAAAGCACTCAATGATGGATAGTTTCTCATGGCACACTTTTTCCTCAAAATATAAAAGACAACACTTAACTGAAGAGATTTACCCATTTCTTCTACTTCCATTACTTTTCCAAGAAGACATTTAATTGATCTGTTTACTTCAGTAGATTTCATCTATTTTTTCTCTTGAAATTCGATTTTTTTTCATTCTTATAATGTTGACATTCCTCCTTGGTTTTCCATCTTGTCACTGATTTTTCCACTCCATCTATGATTTTCTTCGCATAAACTTTTCCCATATGCTTTTCTATGGTGTCAATTTTTAGCTGCAACATCTTTTCCTTTTTATTTTTGTGCATATCATACAACTACATTCTACTGGAGGGTCACCTTCATTTAGATTGCAATATAGGTTCAATAAATTGATACTTTGAGGCCCATTCTGTTTGAAAATTCCTAATTGATAGATCCTATATCTATACAGTTTTTGATTTCATGTCATTTTTTACTTTCTAAATCATTTTTCCCTTTTTCTCCTCATACACCATCACTATCTTTGGAATTATCATCCAAGTTTATTATATGGATATTGTTCTTGTTACTTTGGGTATTTACCTAAAGATCATGGCTACTTCATGTATTTACCTAAAGATCTTTGTCAAGTTTATCGTGATCAAAGATATCAGGCTCGCTAAATTCTTCAATATGTGGTAGTGGCACTAAAAGTGATTAGGAATCTTGTAAATGTAGTTGTGATGTTGTAGCTTCCTGATTTTGGCCACCAAAATATCGTAACAAGGTCATGTGAGTGTATTTGGTTGACCTTTCTTGGCTTCCATCACATGTAGGACTCTTATTCTTGTTCATGTTTGACATCTCTAAAGAAATATAGGTTGCCTAAAAAATCAAGTTATTGAAGAAGTGGCAATCAACTATTGCATATATGTATCTAAATAAGATTTATTGGTTGTATGACCTACACTATAAAACATAGATGTCCTATGCCTCCTTGGTTACTAGGTGACTCAGTGATCACTGGTCCCATATGATAACTAACCACGAATAGTATAATTTGTACCTACTAAATAAGAAAAAACTAAAATTGCATTGTCCAGGCATATAGGGGTTTGAGTTACTCACCTTTGCCTTGATTGCAAGAATTAGTCACCAATGCTCTCGTGTGTTTGAGAAATTAAGACTTCTTTATTGATCAGAATTAAGAGAACCTACTGATTTTTTAATGTATTTATACCAATCCTTTTTGGAAAATTTTGCAGGAATATTATAGCATATACAAAACATTTGGCAAAGCTCACGTAGTAAAAATACGTCTTATGTAATTTCCAAGGTGATTATGGTTTTTCCAATATATGGCCATGCATAATATAGTTGGTGGGGCTTGCGTCCACATATTTGTGGGGTGAATCTTGTCCCTCTCCTTAAAAAAAACTTTTAAAACCATGGGCGAATTTAGGCCATCCCAAAAGTTCCCTTCATAAATCATAAGTGAATGTGTTTAGCTTTTCATGTGCAAAAAATAATTCTGACTCGCTATATCATGTGAAAAGGAGAGTCGATGGCATAAATCCTGTGATGATGGGCTCGAGGGTGCAACCCATTTTTGGTAAACTAGGGGTGACACTCCTTGCCATAAATGTAGAAAAAAATCAACAAATTGGCATAGGCTAATATATAAAATTTACTAATTGGAAAATATTCACCACTAAACTGAACCTTGTATGACTATGTATCATATAATTCTCCTTTTCTCATGAGATTTTCATCTGTAGGAACACCCACACTCAACTACTTCTTACTCCCTATGAAGACAATCTTATCATTTTGAGTCATTCTATCATCTTGCAGAGGGGTTAGTAGGAAAAACCTTACCATCCTTTCTAATAATACAAGTATTATTAGACCCATCATGCATTGTCCTCCTTATGTGTTTCCATGGTCTTCCCAATAGGATATGAAAACCATAGTTAATATGTCATAGATCACCTTATCACAATATTTTCCAATTGATAACTCAACATGGTCCTATTCTTGAACAAAAAGGGAATGATTATCATTCACCCAAAATACTCTATAAGATCTACTATGGGGTAACCTCTCCAAATGCAACTTTTCTACCATCTCTTCGAAAACTACAATTATTATGAGAGCCTAAATCTATGACCATTCTACATATCTTTCCTTGACTTTTTCTTTGGGTTAGAAATTGAAACCCTTTGTGTTTCTTGCTACTACAATGGTGTCCTCCTTTACATCAACTTCTCTCCTTCAACCTCTAGATTTGAAATTCTACTACCTTTACCTTCTTGTTGTACTGATTGCACCCTTCTCTCAATCTTATTTTCAAAGTTTGTATTCCTTTCAGGGCACTTGAATGATGTGTTCCCTACCTCAATGCAAGTATAACATTCACCAGTGAATACTCTTGTTCCTATACCTGATCCAAATCTTCCTCTACCTCTGTATCCTCCTCTCTGATCAGAATTTGGTTCTCTAGATTTTTCCTATCTCCTTTCCCTTGGCTTGCATTAACTATTCTAGAACATATTCCTATATTATAATTACCTCTACTACCTCCTCCTTGTCTCTCTTGATTCCTCTTTACCCTTTCCTTTTCTCCAATTGTGAACTTAAAAAATCCCATGATGTCTTAGGGACATTCAATCCTATTTTGTGTTGCAAGTTGTCCCTTTCTACTTTCTCCTCTCCATCCTCTAATTCTCCTCTAATACTTCACTTGTAGAATTGATCTATATAGGTCATGACATTAAGGTCTTTTTGCTTCATAATTTGTCTCAACCTCTTGTTCTGAATATCAAAATTTGATGGAAGGAGTTGATCCTTCATCATAGCCACCATTGTATCGCATGGCATAGATTTTTAACTTACTTTAGCCTCTATGTCTACTTGCATACTACTCCACCACGTCAATGCAGTGCCTCTCAAGTTGGTTTTTACAAATTTAACCTTCTTCTCCTTACTCATCTTCTCATGCTCAAATAAATTCTCTAGGACTTCTATCAACCATAATACTTTTTGAATGTCCATTTTTTCACAATAAATTGGTAGATCTATATTTGTCTTTCTTCCTCCACCTTGTGCTGCCTTCAATAGTTTGATCATCCTCCTTCCATCGGGGTCTAACTCTTCTCCTACTCCTCCATAGGGATTCTCATCTACTCCAACTTCTTCCTCTTCATGTTCATTGTATTCCCTTCTCCTAGGGTTTATTTTTAATGCTTCTAATATTTCCAAGATGGATGCATTTTCTCTTCTCCCCTACTTTAATTTTCTTTCCATGTTAGCTTATTTCTCTCTCCTTTCTCTTGCCTCTAGGTTTTCCCTTAGCTCTTAAAAGACAAGGCAAAAATTTAATTCAGGTTAAGCTAGATAGAATCATGTTGTCCCCTAGTTGGTCTAATCTTTCTAATCACTATCTCCTCCAAACCTATGTCTACCTCTAATCAAAATGGTGTTATGTTGGATTAGTTTGAAAACTAGAAAAAAAGGCCCTAGCTTTTCAAAATTGAGATCACCCTAATTTTAGAAGCTTGGGGGATACATGGTGGAATACTCCTTTCTCAGCTTCACTTATGGTTCAAATAAATAAAAACATAAAATTATCAAAGATAGAGTGAAGGGATGGAATAAAACCTCTTTTGGAAACATCTCTAGAGGTAAATAAAAGGTTGCTACTTATCTTAAAGATATAAAAAGCAGAATGGAGAATGAAGAACATGATGAGAATATCTCCAAAGAGAAAATATCCCTAAGAGAAAGATGGGTGAAACTGAACAAACAAGAGGAAGTGCTCTAGAAGTGAAAGTATATATTTGAATGGTTAACTATGGGAGAAAAAAATCCTCCACATGTCAACCCTTAAATACTAAAGTAGAAACAAAATTGGGAAGATTCAATTGCCTAATGGAAACTTTCCTGAGGGGGAAGAAGAAAATATTAATTGCTTGTTAGCTATTAATGAGGTACATGGAAATGATTTTCTCAATGTTATCCCCATCGTGATCAAAAAACAAGATGATAAAAACCTGACCAAACATGTCACTTCCCAAGAGGTGGAAGAATCCATTTTCTCTTATGGAGCATTTAAAGCTCTAAGGCATGATGGCTTTCCCCTTGGTATTTTTTGACTCTATTGGAATATTATTAGGGGGAAAATGTTTAATATTTCTTGGACAATAAGACATGTCTATGAAATACACAAGATAAAGACAATAGCCACAGGATGACAAGAAACAACTATAAGACAAGGAACATTAGAAAAATACTCTCTAAATATAAAAATAGATGTTATAGGAAACAATAAAATGCAAACAAGATTAGCCAAGGCTACTAAAAGACATATCTCTAAGTTTTTACAATGCAATTTGACAAGGAAAGATCGAGTTCATTGATGCTACATCTAAAAAAAATCATCATGAAGCCTTATTTATAACTAATACAAAGATAACAAAAATAGAGGTAGTTAAGAAAATGTATATAATGTAAAAGCATATATTTAAGACATCAAAAGATAAAAATGTAGATCAAGTTATACATAGCTACAAGAAATAAAACATTAATCTTCATTATAATACAAGTACTCGTATTAAAAAGTTTCACTATAAGAGAAGACTGCTTGGCATTTCAAAACATCAAAATGGAAAGCAAAGAGTTTTTAGATGGACAAGAAAACAAAAGGTTATAGAAACTCCTTTTAACAGCTAATGTGTGTCTGGATTCTGTGAAGTAGCATCTTAATGAGTCACTTCTATGTGAATATGGATGCATGTTTTTACCACTGATTCTTAATTTCCACTCATCAAAAGTTTAAAGAATCTTTTAAAGAGTTTTGAATAATTATTACTCTCTAAGGGGTGGGTCTTTGGCTTTTCATTTATATTTCAAGGAGAAAAGGAAATACATTAATCGATTGTATTTAATTTACTCTGGTACTAATAAATTTGGTGATTATATGCATACTGAATAGGAAGCGAAGGAATTGCATGATAGGGGCATCAAAGAGAGAAGTATCTAATAAAAGATTGAGAAAGATATTTAAGTTAGTAGATGTAGATGTAGTGTCCTCCATTAAGGTGGTTATGGGTGAGGAGGCCTTGAGAGGCACAAAGTATATGCATACAAATGAAGTTTCTTTAGCACAATCTTGAGATGAGGGTTGTGGTTAGAGAAGCATGGATAAGACTAAAAAAATATTTATTTTCTTCCTACATTATGATTTTTACCACCAAGCTCAAAGAATTTTGGTGCTCTTCGCATGCAAGGTTGAATCTGATGTAAATCACCACTTATTACTTTCAAAAAATAAATCCTTAAAAAAGTTAGAGGTTAGTGGTTGTCACTCTAATAGTTCAAAATATCCCCTTTCAATTTGGCATACCATGTCCAGAGGATCAATATTACTATTCAACATATGTAAATAAAAGGCTCAATTTCTTTACTAGGTCTACACCTACACTCTTGATCATATATAGCCACTTAGAAGCTTTTAAACAATTTACAAAATTTGAGTTGCTTAAAAGTTTTTTTTTTCATTTTGAAGTTTGATTTGCAAAGTTCAAAGCCAATTCAATCTTTTTATGGATGAAAATAAAGAGAGAGCCATTTTTATATGACATTGAGAGGACTTAAATCAAAATGGGGATATTGTGAAACCATCAAATTGACAACCACTAATCTCATTCATTTTTAAGGTAAACAAAATTGTGAAGGTAATTGGAGGTGATTTACATTAGAATCAACCTCGTATGCAAAGAGAATCAAAATGAATCAAGTTTGGTGATAAAATTTAGAATGCATGAAGAAAAAATAAACTATTAGGACTAATTTTTTTGCAAAGTTATAGGTGCATATTCAACTTATAGGATTAAAGGTCCATTTGGTTGTTGGATTTACAAATTGACGGAATTATGCAATACTGGAATTAGCCAATTCTGGAATTTCTAAATCCAAAAATAGCTTTTGGAATATAGTTGGAACCATTTGATTCATCTGAAAGATGAGTGAGAAGATGCATTTGATTACTAGAAGTGGAATTGGAATAGGGTTTTTTTTTTGTTTTTTTTAATTTTATTTTTTTAAATAAGGCTTTTTTAAAAGATTTTTTAAATATGCTATAAAGAATTTTAAAAAAGTTAAAATTCCAAAGTAGTCATGATATTACTATAAAAATTTATCCAACATATGTATACAAAACAACAAAGAAGTCCAATCTTAGCACATTTAGGCATATGGCCCAAACAAGTTCAATCTCTATACAAAATCCAGATTCTATGCACTTTTACACATATAGTCCCAATAAATAAGTCCAATTATAACACAACGAAGGCATCGTAGGAAGATAATTTCAACTTTTTCCATTAAAGCAATCTCAACTCTAACCACCTCTTGAGTCTTACACAACTTGCAGTTATTTCCTTCATCATGTAGTATAGTTGTAGATGGCTCATCGACTCAACTAAAGTATCGACATCCATTATTCTCCTACAACACCAAATCTTCGTTAGTTCTTACTATAATAATGATTAATTCTTATATTGTTTTTAAATAGAAAATGTATTTACATTAACAATCTTTTTCCAATTTGAACAACACCAAAATCGACACCCAAAATTACTCTATGTAAAGTCTTCAACAAGCATGGGCCAACACCATATTAACACACCGACCAAAGTCATCAACCCTATATCAATAATGCACCATCAATACTACATTTGTTACATGATTATTATAATAAACCATGTAAACCAACGAAATCTTATGTAGAAGCACACGCAAGGTCTCATGTAGATTGACAAATCTATCACATTTGTGTCTAAAAAATACTTTTCATATTTTTCAATGGCACCCCAAAACAAATTCTATCCATGATAGAAAATATTAAATAGCATCCCAAAACAAATTCTATCCATGATAGAAAATATTAAATATGTCAAGAGTGCAATGCAACAACATAATGCCCATAAAAATCATAAAATATTACCTGAAAAAAAGAAAGGAAAAAAAAAATATATATATATATATATATATATAAAAGTTAAACCACGATAAAGTATCATTCTACATGATTATAGAAAAGGAAAAATGGCATCCTTAATATTTATTACATCACTTTGTCAATATAACCAAGAAGGAAGCAAAAGCATGCAATTCAATGTCACTTTTTTAACGTACATGCATGCAATTCAAGATAGACTTCGTTGAAAAAAAAGAAACTGTCATAACATGTCAATGCAATCAACAAGCAAGAAAAAGTAGTATTTCTTTGCCACTATTCAAATTTAAGTTCACTTGCTCAACTCGCCATGCAATGGTTTCAACATAAATTACACGTTTCATCTAGAATAATTTTATAGAGGTAGATTTGGTATAGTCCAAATGAAATTTACATAGCCTAAAATGATCAATTTTCGGTAACAAAACAAATAGATTTTCAATCATTTCATTCGACAGATAAGCAAGGCTTCAAAATAAAAGGAACATAAATATACATATGAACGTAGATGTGCATCATCGTTATCCATATATACATTTTCATATTACAGTTGTACAACATGGATGCATATGTTTAAATCATCAATTTCAGAAGTAAACACTTGGGCGGACTCGTTTGAACCCCCAGATAAGTCAGGTGTCGACATTTTGAGAGAAAAATCAGGTAGCATTATTTGATAAAGGTTGATCCCAACTCTGGATGATGCAAGTCCAATCGGCCAAAATTATTTTTGAATCCACAAATCAAAACCAGAACAAGAGCTAACCCTTTCCTCTCACGCGCAGCTACAATTTGCTGCAGGCCAAGTCATCACATGTAGAGTAAATTGAAAGTTGAAGAATATATCATTTCAATCTGTATTTCAATTTTGAGGGTTGTGTTATAGTATCTTGAAAGGTTCACTTATACCATGATGGAATGAGAATGTTTGTGAAGGGCGAGAATATGGTTAGGAGCATTTTTTCCACTTTTTGTAATTTATTTGTAACTTGACACAGATTCATTTGGATAATAAACATGCCGAGCTCATCAAAGAGCCCAGAGAAACTTCAAAAATTATCACACCAAGTCCGCCTCGACCATCCACGTATTTTAATTCAACCTATGCAAAAGTCATCACAAATACATGTTGTCTCGTCAATTTCCGTGCGCTGGATGGTTGGAAGTGCAATGCTTGACTAGAAATTCATCTTGGCATAGCACCAAATCAACGATTTATAAAACAATGTACATGAAATTTACAATTCTGCCAAGTTCAGAAGCTTCTCAAATGATCTTAGACACTTCAGATTAAAATATTGATGATTGGATAAAAGACTAGAAAAATATTCATCTTAATCTCGTGTCTCTGTCTTTTACTATCCTACAAATACACCACTAGATCCTAATTGGCATATTGATTATAGAATAAAAATTGTGATTTTTCTTATTTAAATTACTCTAAACCTAAGAAGGTGATACATAATTTTTCTTCAAGTAATCAAATCAAAATTCATGTGTATAAAAAAGAATGGAAATCTGAAACATGTTTACAAATGCAATTCTGTGTTGGTTTTGTTACCTACAAGTAGTAAAGTCTAGACTGTTAGAAATATGAATCCACTTCTGACTGAACTATACTAATGAATAGTATTTAAAGCATTCAATGAATACATGTAACAAAATCTATCATCTCGCTTTTCATTAGTATAAATGCATCCACAAATCCTTCATGCCCACATTATCATGCAGGGAACTTAAAATAGAACAAAATCCAGTGGAAACATGTCCTAATCAATAGCATTGAAAGCATATTATGAATACAAGTAACAAAATCTATTATCTACTCTTCATTAGTATGCATGCATCCACAAAATCCTTTCCTGCCCATATTATCATGCAGAAAAACTTCAACTATAACAAAAACCACATAAAATAAACAATTAAGAGTTTTATGATATGTTCTACAGAAATCAATCACACACAGATTTCAAATAATGGGTTGTGATAAAAGAAAATTACTCCAGATTTCAAAAAATGGCTTTGTGATACATGAAAAATTACCCAAGATTTGAAACAATGGATTGTGATAAATGAAAAATACTCCAGAATCCAGTGCAAAGAAAACTTATTTGGGCAATAAATATAGAGATTTATTTCATCAAAAGAAAAAAAAACCAATTTCCTTGAATAAAGCTATAACGAATGAGCCTCAAAACCTAGTCTTCATCCACGACGTACAATATCATAGTTTCATTTGTGTAATACAAACAACTACCTCCATTTATAGAAGCTCAGCATGCCGCTCCCTTTAGAAGAATATCTGTACATTAAATGAAATCTAAACTGTTCACAGTATTTACATGGAATCTGGAAAAAGAGTGCCCAGAAAATGGATAAAGAAAACCAGCAGAAAATTCAATCAAAGTATTATATCAGAAAACAAATTCAAGAAGAAATAATTACAAACACACCCAGCGTTAATAATCCAAAATAAGTTATCCAATGTTCCTAAGAACATATCAAATCTTCAAACTAAGATCACTGCCCTATATTCACAAGCTTTGAAGTATCTAGAGTCATCCAAACTTCATTTGTATATATTTGACTCTCTCCTCTTCACTCATTCTCAAGAACCCCTTAGCTCTTGTGGTTTCAACCGAAAAAGTACCATATGCCTTTAGCATAGTATCTTGACTAAGTTGAGGGATGGCTTTGAGGGCATCATACACATTCTTTAAAACATTATCTAAATCCCCTCGATCCACTTCAATAATTTGAGGCTTCGTGAGGACCTCACGTAACTTATTGATGAGTTCAACTATGGCATCCATCAAACCAGCCACGCTTGCCTTTTTCCTCTTTGGCTTCCTTGATGATGATGGTGACATTCTCTGTTTGCCACCTACACTAGATTCATTGGATTGAACCAAGTCATCACCCAAATCAGCAGAAATATCAATAGGTGTAGCAAAATCCCCATCATCATCCTGATCGAGGGCCTCATCCATAGGGTGCCCTTCCTCTGTCTCTTGAGCCATTGGAACTATAGTACCTTCAGCTAAGTCATTGTAGCATGCGAACAGCTGCCTCTTATACACTTTGGCTTTTTTGAAATCTTTTCTCTGCGAGTTGGCATAATGAATGAATTAGTTATTTCCCTTTCATTACTAACTTAATAAGATAGATTTTACTTAAATCAAAAGAATTTCAAGAGCATATTACCTTCAAAAGCTCATCTCTTTTGCGCTTACGCCTCTTTCTTCTAGCTTCTTGTGCAGATGCTATTATGGCTACTGCAAGGGCGGCAAGAACAACTGCAAGAACACGAATGACTCTGGTCTTCCTAACAATGATTCCTTGAACTCTTATATCGTTAATGAGATCCATCAATGACCTAAAACCACGTCAAAGACAAAGATTTCAGAGACAAACTCCACTGATATTCATATTATTATTTCATCACCAAAATAGCAAAAACAGAAAGACAACAATATTCATCCCTCTATGTGATATCAAGAACAGAATAGCAAAATCTGCATATTTACATACAGCTGCAAGGAGTTTTAGGATTTCACTGGTTCTGGAAAGAAATTATATCATTTCTTCTATTTTGCTCATACTTCTGAGAATTACTAGATCATGGAGATTGATGAAAAGTGGTCTAAAAAGCTAGTATTTTGAGCATTAGTTCTAAAGAGAGCATTACTGCATAACAGACTGTTCATAGTATACCTATGTATCAAGAATTCTGGCAGACCATAAATCAAAGAAGATATCCACGTGAACCCTTTAATAACCACCTATCAGATTGATATACAAAATAGAACATGAACAGGAAACCCAAAGGAAAATCAACCAGTATTATGTTTTTATACAGCCAAGAGAGTCCCTAGAATGAGAAATATTGCATAATAGTATAATACCAGATCTGGAATCAATATTATTAAATGTCTTGTTATATAATAAGAGATCCTGTATAATGTCCAACTCAATTCTAGGATGCAGTAATGGGCATGAATTACTTAGACAGTACCTACATAGAGTTCCTTCTGTATAATAAGATTGAATGCACTGGGCACTATTATACAGTACAAATTCAACTAGTAGTCTTATGAAGTGATAGAAAATAAGTCTAACTTCTGTATTGCTTGTAATTTGTATGTAATCAATCGGTTCGCAGTTTAGTTGAGTAGCACAACCATGCAAACTCATTATTCATGAATCAGCAAACCAATCAAGGAGATAGCAGAAAGAAATGCATGAAATGAAACAAGTTGCAAAAACCTTCTTTGAAACAAGTTACAACCACCACCCGTACACAATGTTCAGCCTAAAGACACTGATTCAAACTGAATCCTGAAAATCATCATAAATTAGTTGATTGAGATGGTCAGCTGTAGTTTTCCTAGTTCATGTGGCTGAAGAAGAACTTAACACTCATTAACTTCTCTACAACCGGATTAAATAGGGCAGAGATGTACGAGTCTGACCTGAGACAAGAAAAGAGCTGCACATGGGCTCAGAGATGATCCTGAAATCTCAGGGCCTATACAATTTGAACTTTGAAGAATAAGTTCCAAGTGACTTTTTTGGGCTTGTTAAAAACTGATTCAGTTTTCTAGGAACCCATACTGCCAAAGTTTGGCTTGTTACAAACATATTCAGCTTTTAAGGAACCCGCACTGCAAAGCTTGGCAATATAGAACATGTACATCACTAAACAGCATTACTTTGTCTTGATATGAACTCATAACATATGGAACAGAAAATCAGAACCAAGTGTCCAAGCAGAAGTTTGGTTGGTACTTCTTCTATTTTCTTTTGTAGGGCATTAAAATGTTCTATAGAACCCAGGTGCATAAATGCATACATAAATTTAACTCTTGTGAGTCATGCCAAGGCATGGAGAGTGCATTAAAGATCTAACTAAGAGTTCCTGAGGTCAAATATGACTGCCCAACATGCATGCTACAAACTTTTAGATTAGCTTGAACTTGCATTTGACGGTAAGTCTTGACTAATCATAGTATTTGTCAAATGTTGACAGGTCAAACCCGCTGAGGTAGAGTTTTAGAAAATACAAAATAAGATTCCAATAAAGTGTAGAATAGGTTTGTTCTGACAAAAGGTACCCATAGGCCCATGACCTAAAAACATTAACCTGCCTCTTTTATTTTCTCATCTAGTGAATCTTGGAGTCAAGTGGAGGATAGAGTGAGCATAATCATTCTTATTGTGCACTTTCTTGTATTTTATAGTCATCATGCTTAACAAAAGTGTACAAGTAGTATGGAACAAATAGAGAAGAAGTTCCAAGAGACTTTGGGGAGCAATTGACAATTGGCCTACATACATATTGGATCTTAATGAGCAGCACTTTTTGCCAATGTAAAGCAAAAACAGTTCTGTAAGAAACCCAAAAGGCAAGATCAGGCAAATCAGAGCAACTTTGTCTGTGAGTATTACAACTGTTGATCAAAATGCCAGTTTGCAAAATGAGTATAACATGTACAATACTTTGTCAATGAGTATTATAATAATAACATCACACCAGATGATCCTTTTTAATTTGCTGTCTATCCTCATTCAATCATCACTGCTCCTCTCATGCACTCCATGTTAGAATATTAGTGGCAACATTGAAGCTATTTCTAGTTAGGACATAGTATCCCATAATTAAACTTGAGCTGAAATTCTGCCATCTTCATTCAGCTGTATAGGCTTTATTGAGGATTAATGAAGGGAGATTACCTGACATGAATTTGACAGCAATAGCTCCTTGGAGCATTTTTTACTACATTTTCTTTCATTCTACAATCAAACACCATGTGGCATTAATCCTTTATTATAATCCTTACTTGTCTATTATGTATCATTAGCTGCCTGTTAATAGATTGAAACTTTTGAGAAACTTGACATTTAGAACCTAGAAAGTATTGATCCACTTGTCTCCTTACACTTGAATGAACAGCCCATGAGAAAACAAAATGCATATATGTGAACTTGCAAAAATTAGCTAAGTCACAATCGCAGGCTACTAATCTGAATAATAATCATCTACTGAATAAAACCGGGAATGCTCTACAGAAAAAAAAAGAGATCATAAGAACTTGAAAACACTACCAACTATTTGATTCCTTTTGCGAATTAGAAATGTATTAGAGCACAAGATCACCAAAGAATCAATGTAGGGAAGGGATTCAATTGTGTTTTTAGACAAATTTCAATGTTTCAACTTTCATTTGCCATAAATATAACTGCATTGTAAATATGAAAATCTTCAATGCATGAAATATTGATCACATTGGAATTGTTGCAGACATTCCGATAAAAAATTCAGAGTACCAATGAAGGGAAAAGCCTTCAAATATATTAAGAAACCAAACCTACTTCCAACAAGAAGGTTCAATAGAAACTTAGTCCTTGAGCATGAAAATGTACAAAAACAATTATGGAAATCACAGAAACAATTAAAAATCGATATACACAACACCCATTTAATAAAAAATGACATCAAAGAACCCTAACATGGGTAAGTATAGAGATAATTCTAAAGAAACATTGAGCTTTTTGCTAAAAGTTAAAAATAACCACAAATTTGAAAAAAAAGATGACTATGATAAGGGCAGAACAACTACAATTCGATCAACACACTCAAGGAAAAAGGTATAAACAACCATGAAATGCAAAAATACATACTGAGATGGAGAAATAATCATAAATAGAGAAGATGCAACGACTGAAAGGGAGCTTTAGCCAGTAAAATGGAAAAAATGATTGAAACCCTCCATGGTTTATGTTGAAAAGAGAATGATATTACAGATAAAACAAGGCAAAATGCAATGTCAAAGGTGCCCAAGATTTTAAAAAAATACAGAACTTTAAAATGGATGCATACCTGTAGAACTGGTATAGTATTGTGCAAGAATCCTTGATAAAAGCTTTGCTCAGTGATTGATTTATTATTTTGAGCGCAAAATGTAGACGTTCTTAGGAAAGTTGGCTATAACCCAAATCTAATTCTTGTGCCATAAGTTTTTGTCTAAGCCTGTAAAATTCATGTCAAAATCTGCAAAATTTTATGTTGTGATCAATAAAAGATCAACCCAAAAGAAAATCTGCCGAAGAAAATTGATTCAAAGGACATGCATATAAATTTATTTCATTACTTCTTCAGCAAACCCGAGGAAGAAATGAAATGCTAATGGTATTGAGTGAATTCCTGACTGCAAACCCTAGCTGTCCTTTGTTCCAACGGGGGCCAAAATAGAAAATGTGAAATGTAAAATGAATAGTAACATTACTTTCATATGGAAAATGTGAGCAAACAGACAGACCCAAAAACTTTATAAATTCTGGTTTATAAAAACAAGTGGAATTGGAATTGGTTTTCCAACTCTACCTTTTGAGGTGGAAGATTCGTATGTTCATTTTGGGCAAAAATTAAAATTTGAAAAATCTAATTCCATTTTTGTTTTTTCGGAAAAAAACTGAGAATTTTGGAATTCGGGTATTTGCATTTCCCAATTCCAGCAACCAAATGGACCCTAGGTGTTCAATCATGGTGAAAACATTAAATGCAAGACATGTACATTTAGCAAAGGTAAGCATCGGATGAACAAATGAGTTCTGTTTAAAACTCTATGAAATCAAAATTCATTAAATCCTTAACAAAATTTACCAATGTCAATCAAATCTGAATGTGAAATCCATGAAATCACTCAATAATTAATAAGAATGCCTCTAGTTTCATTTAAATTGGTCATGGCTTTAACCAATGCAAATTAGAAGGCTGATATGCATAAAAAAAGCCATACATTTAAAGTGATTTGGCATGAATAACAATGGATCCACCATTGATGAATGACAAAAGGGCAATTTTATTAAATGGAGCTTTGATTTACATAGGACCTCCATAATTATTGATTTTTAGTGAAAACGTTATACATAGAGGTCCAATTTTCTTAAATTCCAAGCACCGCGATTAATAAATACAGAGAGGTATATAATTTATAACTTTCAAGGATATGCAAAGGGCTGCAATCTATTAATTGAAGAGCTGTGATTCGTAATGGAGGAAAACTTAAATTTATTTTTTTACATTATTCAAGACCGAGCTGGACTAGAGAAAATAGATGTGCCTCTCTGGGCCTACAATGTCATTTATATCATTCCAGATCTTAACAAAACTCTCTCTTCATTTTCAACCTTAAGTAGATTGAGTTGGCTTTGAACATAGCAGACCTAACTTTAAGGTGTTACATCCCAAATTTTGCTACATTAAAAATAATCTTCTAGCCGTTGGAAAATTTCATCTGAAGTTAGTTGTTAAGTAAATTTGTTGAAGATAACTGTTCATGTGAAATTGATTTATCAAATGTTGTTAAGAATAGTTTGATTCTTGTGAAATGGAAATTCGGTTATTAGTTACTGCTTCATATGACATGTTAGTTAGCCGTTATGATGAGAATTGAAAATAAATATCTTAGAAATCGGAATGATTATGTGATATTATTATTTCAAAATTATGGGAATATGTTATTACCTGAAGTCGTTTCCATTTTGCAGGATCACGATGAAGGGGAGGAGTGTTGCCAAAATGGGAGCTAGGAAGGGGAGATCCAAATCCACTAATAACCATCAGGTATGTAATCTAACCACCTGGACCAAAGATGAAACAGCTAGACAAGCAAGAAGTACAAGGGGTGACCATGAGCTAAATAGTTAAATTAAAAACATTATAAAACTCTAATAAATATTACCTTTATTATATGGATGGATCTCTGTGTATTTTGTTTAGCAATTCCATCTTAGTATGATAATATCGTATCCATATTCATACTTAGGTGGGTATATAATGTGTATGTATGTATACCCATATATATACATACATATAGATAGATAGATATATGCAATCCCAATATTTGGTATGTATGTGTGTGTGTGTATGTGTGTGTGTGTGTGTGTGTGTGTGTGTGTGTGTGTGTGGATGTGTATACTTACCTACAAATTAGGAATATTCACATGAGCATGAATATGAATAGATGCGACATTAATATACTAAGGATATCTTTGGGTTATGGTGCTGCCGCCATTGTTCTTTATTTTTGAACCTTGTCTATAGTCTTTCCTCATTTTTATTTAAGCGGCCACCTTTATGCTTCACCTTCATGGCATGCATCTTTAATATATTTCTTTGTGACTTTATGTTTTAAAGATTGGGCAACGTCTCCTTGTCACTTGATCATGGCGTAACTAAGTATGCTGCAGGGCCTCTATCATTTCTTGGCCGCTTCTTTTATTTGAATATATACTCTCTGTCATGTCGAGCGGCGTTCACTTCTTCTTTTTCATATTTTTCCACACCACAGTTCCTTCTGATTAATTGTTTTGTCTCTACCCAATACTGATCAAGACTTTGATATTATTGCCTCTACTCAAACCCAAGAGGGTGCATGTAAACAGCAGCAGAGCTCTGTTCATGCAAAGTTTGTGATTCAAAATCAGTATCATGCATTGGATATCATGAAATTTTTGGAGCTCAGGCACCAACCAAAATCATATAAAGCCGTGCTAATTGAATCAGTTCATGCTCCTTGTTTTAATTACAGTATATCCTGCCTATTGTTTAATATCCGAGCTTGTCGATTATTGCCTAAAGTCGGCCATGTCATTTAATCTGTAAACTAGAGCTGAATGAAATGATTCACCGAGCTTTATGTTGTTTCGATATGCTACACCTTTGGTACAACTTTTGAATTATCATGATTGATTTCGAAAAGCTGCTCCTTTGATAAGTTATGAATCCAAGTTTCTTATGTTTGAGGGAACTGTTGATCCCATCCAGGGATATAATCAATATATCCTTGAGATAGGATACTGCCCATATATTTAAATTATTGATCAGTAAGAAACAGCGATCCACTTATGATGCCATAGGCCAGAACAGGCAAGAAAAATGGCAGATGTGTAAGTAATCAGAAATATAAAGCATATGATGAAACTCTCGTATGTGAAGGACCAATATGGTTGAGATCCAAAGGGAGACAGTGGGAATAATCCTGCAATGACAGAACATATATTACATCAGTAATAACATTCATAAAAACAGAAACTAAGTTAGCTCATGGAAACTCATGTATATTTTTTGTTGTCAAGTCAAGCGATGGATGATGGGGCATCCAAGTTGCCTATCCGAAAACCTTGGCCAAGGTAGTTAAAGGCATGATTGCCACTATGAACTGGTCGGAGTGTTGGCAGTTGTGAGATAGTTAGTGACAGGAAAACAAGCATCATTAACATCTTATGAAAAACAAAAGAAACAAGAAATAGTTAGTGACATGTCCACCGATATTAAGAAGATCAAACATCCTAGTTTCTCAAGCTCTGAGTTAAGAGAATATGCCGAGGCATGGCTAACTAATATGGAGCAATACTTTGAAATTAGAAGCTTTTCCGAAACATCTAAAGCAGTATGGGGAATATATCGTCTCTCCGAAGAAGCAGCTACCTTGTAACATATCAAATTTCTAGACTGAAATATAGATACTTAATTCTAAAGGTCGTAACTAGAACCAAATAATCGAAAGAATGTAAAACAGTTAGGAAAAATAAACCACATAACCATATTACAGAAGTAAACATCTTTAACACTTTTCAATCCATTTCATGTGAAAATAACTGAATTAACCTTTCAAACTGAACTAACTGATTTCTATAACAATTCAAAATGAACTAAATTATTTCCATATATTCCATGAATAATATGATAATTACAAGAAATGAACTTGCAAGATAAAATCCAGAAATAAACATGTAGAAACCAGCTGAGGTATCTAAAGACGTGTGTAAGCCTTGGCTTTCTAGTAAGAGAAGAAGCATTGACATAGGCTTAACCTCCCAAAAACGGACCTTAATAATCCCCACACAATCTTTTGACAAGAAAGGCCCTCCCTACCTCAGGGTTAGGCTTGGGGCATTATCAATCCAGCCATCCGAGCATACCGATGTTTAGAATGTCCGCTCAATTATAGGCGGGCATGCTTGATTAACTAGCACCACCGATATCATGTGATCAAATGGAAGGCAAGCATGCCTCCAAACGACCTTGGCAAAGGATTTAGATGGGTTTATGATACCCAATCACCACTACTCAACTTGACATCAAGGTATATAAATTGGACAAACATGAGCTTACTTGGGAAATCTGCACAAGTTTATTATAAAATTTATCATATTAGCATCTATGGTAGATCTGATTTCTGTTCTTCCCTTGCAAGGATTTCTTTACCTCTTCACCCTCTTTCATTGGCCATTCCAACCAAGGTGAGTCCTTGGTGTTGTTCAACTTTGTTAATCACGGATTTCTATCCATTAACGGGTACACCGCTAGTAAACAACTGATGTAAGATGCACTTCAAATCAAGCATCATGTCGTTCTTATGATTCGGAACCACACTTGTTCAAACAAAAGACAACTCACAAACGTATCACAAAAAGGAAAAGACTTGTTCTTTATGAAAATCTCTCATACTGTATATTAGCCCCAATCCGATATTTGACAGTTTGCATTGATCTTGAATGAAAATAAAAAAGGGTCAACAGAACATAAGTCGAGTGTGTGGACAATGAATGTACAGCTGATGCATAATTAATAAGAGTCGGATGCATGATTTATCCATCAAGAAATATTTGCATCCATTAAGAGGTATGAAGAAAAGAATATATAAACACCAACATAACATGAAATGAAGGCTTTGTGGCACTTAAGGAGCCTCTACCAAGCGGCTCAAGCCAACTTGACTATGAATGAAATGCGATTACTATTTGGAGAGGCCCGTGTTGAATTAGAGGTATTATGCTTGGCATATAGATAGAACAGTAAGAACAGAGATAAGGAGAAGAATGTCGTCTCCACCAGACATGAAATATTCTAAATCTTCTTTAGGCTCAAGCGAGCCACGGCTCAAGGTGGCAGTTTCAATCAAGACCATCGGTTTCAAGTTCATCAATTTAAAAGAAAAGGTGATGCCAAGTGTACATGGTCACCTCTCATGGAGAGTTATAAGTTTGAATTTATTAAAAAGTTCCTAATGAAAAACTTTTATATATATATATATATAAAATTTTCAAATGATTCCATCATGCTATTATTATATCTAAAATCGCACCCATTAAAATATGTATATCTATATACATGTGTAGTTTGAAGAATTATGATGTATTTTACCAACATATCCTCTTGATATACGCACATGTATATATACATATATTAATAGGTACGAACTATAGATATTATTTTAATATCATGGTGGTATCATACATTTATATATAGATACATAAATAGGTGAAGATAAAGACAATGGAGGCAACATCACAAAACAACAAAGGTAATGGTTTTGAACATGAATTTTGATTATGATTAAATATATAGGTTTTATATGTTGTCCAAGTAGCTCATGCATGTCCAATGTGTGTACCCTATTATAATGTGTGTACCCTATTAATGATTTGTTTGATCAAATGAGGGTATTGAAGTATAGCATCAGTCAAAGTGATATACTCATTACATTGAGTACTTGTATTCATGATTTATATGAACATTGTCTTTTTATGTCTCATATTATGTGTGTGTGTGTGTGTGTGTGTGTCTATTTATTTATAAATGACTTTACTTAACTAATCGAGCTCTTATAATGAGAAGAGACTATCATGTTATGAAGTTCTTGAATGTGATTATTTTACCACCTCCTGATTGTCAATTGTGAAGCAAACTAATTGTATTTGCTTATACACCGACAGTGATCAAGTAGGGACATGACCCTACGTGGCCTTTGGCCAAGTAGAGTCATGTCTCTATGGTACATGACTTTGTTGTAGCTTCTGTCGAATTGATTTTATCATGAGATACCTCGTTGATAGTAAATTATCTTTAAGATAAATATCTTATATATAATATATATTATATATGTAATATAATATATATTATGCATTATATATCTTATATATAATATATATTATATATGTAATATAATATATATTATGCATTATATATCTTATATATTATGCATTATATATCTTATATATAATATATATTATATATATAAGATATATAATGCATAATATATATTATATTACATATATGGTTAATTTATTAATATTACATATATGCTTAAAGGTGAGTTATACATATAGTTATTTATTAACTAAATGATGATTAACTATAGACACATGTCTCTTGAAGAGACATGTCTTCTCTCATATTTATATGAGATCCAAATCTGCATTTGAAAATCATCAATAACAATGGCCATGATTTCACATTTTTAGAAACAATCTTAGGGCCCGTTTGGTCGCGGGCATAGGAATGGAGAATAGGCATATAATATTGCGAATAGGAATGGCTATTCCAATAACAGCTATTTTTTGGAATGGGTATAAGCTCATTTTAGAGGCAAAATGGGAATATGTATTCCTATTCCCTATTCCAAGTGACGAACCAAACAGAAAATAGAAAACGTATTCCAACTTTTCTATTCCTATTCCAGCAACCAAACGGGCCCTTAGTTACTTCAACATGGTATCGGAGTCTAATTGCAGAAGTAAAACAAGTGCAAATTTAAAATAAGAATTGACTCCAAAGTAATGAAATCGGTTCTAATCATATGAATACGTGGTATTAGTTTGTGATTTATATCCTTTCCAGGGGCCAGTCATTTAAAAGAAGCAGTAGATAAAGCTATTTCTGTCATGATAAATAAAGCGAAAGTCCAAGCCAAAGCCACGTCATAAGAGTGAAAGAAACGATCAGATTCAACCAAATCATATTTGGTCAACATCTTAGTGTGAAGCAATAAGTTTACCAAATATGGGAACCACAAAGTAGCAAACAAACACTAATAATTATGTTGGAATCTGTGAGAATGTATGCAACGAACAAACAGGAGTATTGAGTTTATGCAATGATGAAATGTCTAACTTATGAAGTCAATAAGAACAATGTGTCATAAGGAATATGAAGTCAACTTTAACTTATCATGAAGAAAAATATGGATTGTGCAATAGGAAGACTGTCTAATATATTATGTGCTCTGCATTTATAGAAAACATCACAACCGGCCAAAGTGGTGTGAAGTTTGAAAAATACAGTCAGCAATATCTGAAATGATTAATTCTATCAGAGACTTCTTCTCCTCGCGTATATTTATATTGAGATTACATCAGACATAACATTACAGTACAAGAATTATCTTTGGAATATTAAAACTGATCTTATCATTCTATCCAATTATATCAAAAGAGATTGTTCATGGTAAGGCTATATCTTCAATTCAATTCCTCAACATGTTTGCAGAATGTTTTCTAGTCTACGAAAACCAAAATCAGAATCGTACGTCGATCTTATGATCTACAACATATAGTTTTTTACATAACCAAAGCTTGTTAAAGATATGCATTAAGATTAACCCGAGTCTGCTGAGAAATGAAAATAACAAATAGGTTTGCCGACAGAACAAGCCATGAATAAATATGTTGAGACTATTGGAACAGTGATAAAATAATCAAATACAAGCAATAATCCTTTATACACGTCAACAAAGAAGTGTCATGTTTCTACAGATGCCATCAGGATTGAAAGTAATCATCAAAGATATCGTGTCTATCCAAATCAGTTAACAATAATGAGAAGCAATCAGAAATAACAGCAATTCCAAATGTAAATTCCACCAGTATTTACAAATAAATGGATGGTAGTGTATTCGTGGAAACATATACAGAAATTGAAGGATGCCACGCAAGCAAATAGTGTTTTATGTATTGATGGCATACCATTTGTTTTGTGAAGGCGATCAAAGCCTATAGAATCTTTAAAGAAACCGATCCATAAAGTCACCATGCTCTTGGGATTGAGAGAGAACATCATATTTTGAAAGAGCTATTAATGCCACCATAATTATACATGAACGGGACAAAACTTAAAGGTATCGTATTACATGGCACATAGTTTCATTTAAATAAATTACCGAGGAAGACATTGGTGGAGTTGTTGATCAATCTTCTAAAGGTATGATATATTATTTAAATTTTATCTAAATAATATAAATCAATAGAAGTGTGATCGTAATTATTCATGCTTATGATTATTTATTAATTCATTTGTATGGATAGATATAAATTTACATTTATGTAAAATAGTTAAGAGGCTTATGATAATGGTTATCTAAATTTGATATTATTATAATAATAAATAAATAAAAAGAAGAAGAAGAAGACTATTTCACAAGAGAAATAGTCGATGGTGTTAGTATGAGAAGAGCTTGATAGTCTCCAACTAACATGATCATATAATCTTTTCTAATGAAATAATTAATGTAATAAATAATTATTTTTGCTACAATAAAGTCTAATGGAATGAAAGATTAAAAATTGATGTGTAGACAAGTATTTATTTGTATTTCCATAAAAGCTATTTTGCCTTGATTTTTCCTTCGAGAATGTTCTTGCAAGAAAATGAAGATTGAGATTCAGAGGGAGCCCGACATGTTATTGGCAACCACCTTGAAAGAGAGGGAGCAAATAGAGGATATGGTTTCGTCAACCGTCAGCAATATCGATTATACTGATTCAGAGGGAGTAAACCAATATTGTGATGGAATCTTTAGTGATCGATAAATTGTAATAGTCAAGAGGGTTGTAATTCATGCAACTATGTGAATGGGCCTACCCCTTGTGTGCATCATAAGATAGTTGTAGAGTCATTCAAGTGGCACAACCATACTCAATCAAGATATTGGCATATCGTGGACGAATTTATGTTAGCTTCTATTATTAAGCTTAATGAATGTTTGGAGTTTCAATGGATGAAAAGAGCAACTTGGAACGTAGAAATAAGTTATCAAAATTGATATGATGTAGAAGTGTTCAATGATATGAGTGGGAAATTTACATTGTGAGGGTGAATAATAGGCAATGTATCATTCCCACTTGAACCATCCTTAGAAAAGGAGATATTCCATGACCCTCATGGGTAGATAAGTACTTGTATCTTTTACATTTATCTATTCATTTATTTGTAGTTCTACACATACTATAAGGGTTATTTGCTTTGATCTTTTCCTTTATGTTTGAGGATATTCTTACAAGAAAAGAAGGTTGGTACTCTACATATGCTACCGAATATTGTGCAAACTCAATCTAATGATAGTAGTTCCAAAGTCCCTAATGATCAAGATGGATAGAATAAGGCTCTCATCTTTGATGGTTGAGATTATGAGATACTTCTACATTAAGAGGGAGTATGACACTTCTTCAAAGGCAATGCAAAAGCTTAGAAGATTGATACTTAGAATTAATCTAGAAATACATGTGGATGACTGCATGATGTTGATAGGCCTACGCCTACATCATGAAGGAGGGATTAGTCCGACAAGAATCCTTAGGTAAAGAGAGTTTTCAAAGAAGTAACTAGAGGACCTAACTTCCCAAGATCGATGTTCAGAGGGAGAAATTTTGAGATGCAATCTTTTGTGGATGATATCTTCTCTACAAGGACAAGTTCTAAGAGAAATTCTTTATAATGTGCTCTCCTCTATGAGAGAAAAATATGAGGTGAAAGCACTTTGTACCACCCTATGAATGGGTTCATGGTGGTTACTATTTCACATATGATATGTAATGAAAGGTGACAATCTTTCATTGACATATATAAACAGAAGGTAACCATTATAAGATGGTTCTTTGGGCCAAATTTTGCCAGACACCATGATAACGAACAAACAGAAGGTAATCTTTGAAAGGTGACGATCTTGCAAATGATAGGCCTGTTATTATGACAATTTGTTCCAGATACGCCAGAAGTCATTGATAACGAAAGCATTATGATTACTCTAGATATTGTTTCGGACAATTAGAGATCATAATATATGTTATAATAGTGTTCATAACATTGTGATTGTAGTTATTTGACAAGTCACTATTTCATGAGTGTTAAAGTCAGATAATATGTTGTGTATAGATATCCTTGATATTGATATCTCATAAAATGTTTGTCACTTGTCCCTTGCTAAGAGGGAGTGTTGAAGTATAGCATTAGTCAAAGTGATATACTCATTATATTGAGTACTTGTATTCATGATTTATATGAACATTGTTTTATGTCTCATATTATTAATAAGAATATATATATATACACACACACATATATATGTGCGTGTGTCTATTTATTTATAAATGACTTTACTTAACTAATCGAGCTCTTATAATTAGAAGAGACTATTATGTTATGAAGTTTCTAAATGTAATTATTTTGCCACCTCATGGTTGTCGATTGAGAAGCAAACTAATTGTGTTTGGTTATACACTGACGGTGATCAAGTAGGGACATGACCCTACATGGCCTTTGGCCAAGTAGAGTCATGTCTCTACGGCACATGACTTTGTTGTAGCTTCTATCGAATTGATTTTATCATGAGATACCTCGTTGATGGTAAATTATCTTTAAGATAAATATCTTATATATAATATATATTATATATGTAATATAATATATATTATACATTATATATCTTATATATATATATATATATATATATATATATATATATATATATATATATATATATATATATATATATATATATATTATGCATTATATATTATTATATAATAATATAATAATATATTACATATATGGTTAATATATTAATATTACATATATGCTTAAAGGTAAGTTATACATATAGTTATCTATTAACTAAATGATGATTAATTATAGAGACATGTCTCTTCCTCTCTCCTCTCATATTTATATGAGATCCAAATCTGCATTAGAAAATCATCAATAACAACGACCATAGTTTTACATTTGCAGAAACAATCTTACTTCAACATTGGGGAGCAACAATATTTTCCAAAATTGACTTAAGATTGGGTTATTATCAGCTTCGAATCAAGGAAGAGAACATTCACAAGACTGCTTTCAGATACCGCTATGGGCATTATGAGTTTACAGTGTTACTCTGACATTTTCCATGAACCTCATGAATAGCATATTCCAAGATTGTTTGGATAAATTTGTGTTAGTTTTTATCAATGATATTCTTATCTATTCCCAAAATGAAGAGGAGCATTTAAAAGGCATCTAGAGATAGTCCTTCAGAGGCTACTAGAACATAAATTGTATGAAAAACTGTCCAGGTGCTCTTTTTACCAAAAAGAAATTCAATATCTAGGTCACATTATATTGGCTCAAGGAATAGTTGTAGATCCCGCCAAGATTAAGGCAATCAGAGATTGGCCAGTACCTAACAATGTGTTCAAAGTCAAGAGCTTTATGGGCTTAGCTGGATTTTACGGGAAATATAGAGATTTCTCCAAAATCACATATCCTATCACCTCACTTGAAAAAAAGGGAAAAAGTTTATTTGGACCAAAAAGTGCCAGACAGCCTTTGATTATTTAAAGTAAAAGTTAACTACCGCTCCAATACTCAGAATACTTGATCCAGAAGGTCAATTTGTAGTTATAATGGATGCATTAGGGAAAGGGCTAGGATGCCTATTGATGAAAGAAGACCAAGTTATTGCTTACAAGTACAAGAAATTGAAAAATTATGAACAAAATTATGCACCGCAAGACTTTGAGCTAGCAGCCATTGTTCACGATATATAAATGTAGAGACATCATCTAATTGGGAAGCCTTTCGAACTTCGAACAGATCATCATGGGCTGAAATATATATTTATCCAACCTAACCTCAATGCATGATAAAGAAGATGGTTAGAGTTTCTAGCAGATTATGATTTCGAAATCAATTATATCAAGGGTAAAGAAAATAAAGTAGCTAGTGCTCTAAGCCAACGAAGGCATATATCAGCTATAGTAGCAATAAATATTGGACTCAAGGAGCAAGTACTACAGTGTCTACTTGGTGACAACTTCTATAACGAGATCAATCAAGCACTTCAGAGGGATCCTCAAAGTCCCAGATATGAAGGATACCACCTAGAGGAGGATGGACTTATGAGATATAAGAGAGAAGGATGTACATACCCAAGAATCTAGAAATTCGAAGAATGATCTTAGAAGAAATTCATGCAGCTCCTTACTCCGGACATCATGGAGTGACCAAAATGTTGGCAAATATAAAACCCTTGTATTTTTGGAAAGGGATGAAAGAAATCACAAATTATGTGGCAGGATGCCTCAAGTGTCAGAGAGTCAAGGCAGAGCATCGGTAACCAGCACAGCTATTGCATCCAAATGAGGTTCCAGAATGGAAATGACAAATAACTACCATGAATTTTATTGAAGGGTTACCCATGACCCAAAACAAAGATAATACCATCCTAGTGGTTGTGGATAGATTGACTAAGGTGGCTCATTTCGTACCGGGTAATCTAACAGATGGAGCATCAGAGATTGCTCATAAGTTTGTAAGAGAAATTTTTAGACTTCACAAAGTTCCAAAAAAGATCATATCCGACAGAGATGCCAAGATAGCATCCAAATTTTGGCAAACCTTATTCTCAACTTTGGGAACTAAGTTAATACCAACTCAGCTTATCATCCTGAGACTAATGGTCAGACATAAAGGGTGAACCAAGTGTTGGAGGATCTCCTAAGGATATATTGTATCAATCGGCAATATCAGTGCGAAACATATCTTCCATTAGTAGAATTTGCATACAACAATTCTTACAAATCTGCAATTAAGATGGCACCCTTCGAGGCTCTATACGGACGTAAATGCAAAAACCCAATGAGTTGGAATAGGATTGAGGACCGAATCATTGTCAAAACCAAGATGCTTCTAGAGATGGAGGAATAGGTAGTTAAAATTTGTCAGTGGCTGAAGGAAGCAAATGATCGAGAAAAGAGTTATACAAATCCTAGAGAGTTTTCAATAGGAGAAAAGGTTCTCCTAAAGGTGCTCTACCTCCAACCCTTGCCAGAATGCATAATGTGTTTCACGTGTCATAACTTAAGAAATATATATCTCATAATGAGCATGTCATTGATTGGAATCACTTATAAGTGTGAGACTCCGGGGTGGTGGAAATAGGACCACTCAAAATACTCAAGGTTCGTAAGCTTCGCTTGCGGAATCAAGACATAACACAATGCAAGGTCCAGTGGGTCTAGTATCATGAAGAAAATGCTACTTGGGAAGACTATGATGAGATCTTCCAAAAATTTCCTCATCTTTTCTAAGAACCTGAATTATAAAAGAACTCTAAGTTATATGTATGTATGTATGTATGTCTATATATGTATGTATATGTATGTATGTCTATATATGTATGTATATGTATATGTATGTATATATATATATATAGATTATGTTTTTAATTTTACTTTAGTATCTTTGTTATGTTCAAAGTTCATTGAGGACAATGAAACACAAGGGGGAGGATATGTTACATCCCAAATTTTGCCACATTAAAAATAATCTTCTAGCTGTTGGAAAATTTCATGTGAAGTTAGTTGTTAAGTAAATTTGTTGAAGACAATTGTTCATGTGAAATTAATTTATCAAATGTTGTTAAGAATAGTTTGATTCTTGTGAAATGGAAATCTAGTTATTAGTTACTGCTTCATGTGAGATGTTAGTTAGTCATTATGATGAGAATTGAAAATGAATATCTTAGAAATTGGAAATGATTATGTGATATTATTATTTCAAAATTATGGGAATATGTTATTACCTGAAGTTGTTTCCATTTTGCAAAATCATAATGAAGGGGAAGAGTGTTGCCAAAATGGGAGCTAGGAAGGGGACGTCCAAATCCACTAATAACCATCAGGTATATAATCTAACCACCTAGAGCAAGGATGAAACAACTAGACAAGCAAGAAGTACAAGAGGTAACCATGAGCTTACTACAATTAAGATAGTTTCTATTATCTTTGTTTAGTATCTAATGGTTATCTATAATAATCTCCTGTAAATATTAGAAATATTCTAATATTTAGTTTCTTGTTCCTAAAATAGAATGTTTCTATTCTTTACAATTGTTTCCTAAGGAAACATCATTCAGTCTCTTGAATAAATTGACCTCTTGATCCCTATTAATAACAAGCATATATTTTCTAGTTACTTCGTAATATGGTATCAAAGCCGATACTCTAAAAAAAATTGAAAATAATTATAATTTGTTAGTTGAAATTACTTGCCTTTTTATTTTTGAAATTATTTTCATGCATATTTGCTTCCAAAACCTCTAGTTCGACTAAGGCAAGAGCCTACAACACAACGGTAAATTGTGAGTCTCTTATCCAAGAGGTCTTGTGTTTGAATCTACTCGTGCTTAGCAAATAATTATAATAATTAAACACAACACATAATAATTAATCTTGACTTTCAGCCTCTTACCGATCAAAAAAAAAAATCTAGTTTGACTAGGGTTTTCTGCCAAAAAGTTGTGCCATTTTGTCTGTAACTCCCACAAATTTTTCCGGTCTACAAACTCGCACCCTTCTATCTACAACTAGCGCAACTGAATCCTTTAAAAATCGAGGGTTATTCTTTGTTGTTCACGTGGAGGTCTATAGGGCATCATTTTTCTGCAACTCATGCCCAAAATTTTCTGCCGCTCGCATCCAAATTTCTCTTAAAACCCCACGTCTATTTTGTAGCCCATTTTTTTCATTTTTTTAAAAGTGGTCATTTTTTGCCTATTTGGAGGCATATAAGGTTTTTGCAAACCTCTCTCATTTACTCGCGCCTAGATTTTGTAATTTTCTCTGCAAATCTGCCATTTGTCTAAGCTTTTTTGAAGCTTTTTTGCAACTAGGGTTGTTTTTGTTTGAAACCCTAAATTTCTATATTGGAACAAAAAAAATCTACAAATTCTTGGTGGGTTTTTCAAGAGTTCACTTGAGTTGTTGTCCATTTTTTCTACGTGTCTTGATTTTTGAGCTAGTACATCCATAATCCAACAACATATTCCTTCTGGATTTTTTGAACTCTCTTCCGGGGTATAGCTGTAATATCGCTCTTCCCAATCTTTTAAATATTTACCATTTGATTTCATGAACAATCGATGATTCCTCTCCTTTGTATTTGCATTCATTTATATATTTCATTGTGAGAATGGATGTGTCTATTCAAATTAGTTTGTTATATTTATCATTTATTTATATTAATACTTTAATATTATATATGTGAATCATATCATATACAATCTATTTCTCTATTAAATATTACGATTATAACATAATATCATATTATATGATAATGATATTATTTATTTATATTTTTATATGTCTCTTTCTTATTCAAATGTTGCATTTGATATTATGAAATATTGAATTTATGATCCTATATAATATTTATATGTACAATTATCATATATTATTATTAATAGATAATATAGTATTATCATTTCATTCAATATTGCTATATTTATCTAAGTAACGTATTATTATTATGCCAAAATATATTATTTTATATTATAACTCTTTTATTTCACTATCATGATTAGGGGACATGATAGTAGCTCTTCATTTTTTTTGGGTCTTCTATTTTTTGCCTCGAAGTACGTGTCTTCACAATTTTTTTATGTTTTTACACTGAAAAGCGTGCTATGGGACCTCTAACTAATATTTTGATCGAGGAAAATTAAAAGTTCAACAGTTGCAATTATGGCACGAGGAAAAAGCGAATGCTAATCATCTTCGAATATCGTGACAGTGATAAGGTGGTTTTGTTTCACAACAGTCTTCTTAGCAAAGGTCCTCTGCTCCAGCTTCAGAAGGCTCCAAAAATAAGAACATCCAATGCAACTATTGCCACAAGTATGGGCACATGAAAGTTGAATGTTGAAAGTGCTTAGCTGCCCTATCTAAGCAATCTAGTTCGCAACCCACAGCGAACAGCACAGAGCACACTAGGCAGATAGAATCTTCCTTTTTCACCTTTTGACAACTTTGTGCTCTAGATAGATTAACCATTAAGGAAGGGTATTACAATAATAGATAGTTTCTATTATCTCTATTTAGTATCTAATGGTTATCTATTGTAATCTCTCATAAATATTAGAAAGTTTCTAATATTTAGTTTCTTGTTTCTAGAATTGAATGTTTCTATTCTTTACGATTGATTCCTAAAGAAACATCCTTCAATCTCTTGTACAAATTGATCTCTTGATCAAATTTAATAACAAGCAAATATTTGTGATGTGAATATCAGGATTTAACTGTGTGATTTTTGAGTCAAACTCATTGAGGAGCAAGCTTTGGGTTTAACTATGGAGGAAACTCCGTAGTTAAGCGCGCTCAGGCTAAGGTAGTACTGGGATGGGTGACCTCTCGGGAAGTCCCGGTGCTTCACCCCTGTGAGCATCACCTAGATCCAATGAGTGCTAAGTGTTCCATTTATTCTCATGAGAGATGGATTCACGTTGAATCACTACTCATGAAACATGAGTCAATGAGTTTGACTCAAAAATCACACAGTTAAATCCTGATATTCACATCACAATTTGACTTGCTGTGGAAATTATCTCCTACTTATCAAGCAAATATTTTTCAAATTACTTCGTAACAGAGCTTTAAAAACATTATAAAACTCAATAAAAAATATTACCTTCACTATATGGATGGATCTCTATGTATTTCATTTAGCGATTCAATCTTAGTATAATAATATCATATCCATATTCATACTTAGGTGGGTATTTAATGTGTACGTATGTATGTGTGTGTGTGTGTGTGTGTGTGTGTGTGCGCGATCCCAATATTTGGTGTATATATATGTGTGTGTGTACGTGTATACATACCTACATATTAGGAATATTCACATGAGCATGAATATGAATAGATGTAACAATAATATACTAAGGATATATTTGGGTTATGTTGTTGCCACCATTGTTCTTTATTTTCAAACCTTGTCTATAGTCTTTCCTTTTTTTATTTAAGCGGTCACCTTTATGCTTCACCACCTTCATGGCATTGGTATTTAATATTTCTTTGTGACTTTATGTTTTAAAGATTGAGCAACGTCTCCTTCCCACTTCATCTTGGTGTAACTGAGTATGCCGCAGGGCCTCTATCTTTTCTTGGCCACTTCTTTTATTTGAATATACACTCTCTGTCATGTCAAGCAGCATTCGCTTCTTCTTTTTCATATTTTTTCACACCACAGTTCCTTCTAGTTAATTGTTTTGTCTCTACTCGATACCGATCAAGACTTTGATATTGCCTCTGCTTGAACCCAAGAGGGTGGATGTAAACAGCAGCAAAGCTCTGTTTATGCGGAATTTGTGATTCAAAATCAGTATCATGCATTGGATATCGTTGAAAGTTTGGAGCTCGGGCACCAACCAAAATCGTACAAAGCCATGCCAACTAAATCAGGTCATGCTCCTTGTTTTAATTACAGTATATGCTGCCTATTGTTTAATATCTGAGCTTGCTGCTTATTGCTTAGAGCCGGCCATATCATTTAATCTGTAAACTAGAGCCGAATGAAATGATTCTCCAAGCTTTATGTTGTTTCGATATGCCACACCTTTGGTACAACTTTTGAATTATCATGATTGAATTCGATAAGCTGATCCTTTGATGAAGTTATGAATCCAAGTTTCTTATGTTTGAGGCAATTGTTGATCCCATCCAGGGATATAATCAATATATTCCTAAGATAGGATACTGCCCATATGTTTAAATTATTGATCAGTAAGAAAGAGCAATCTACTTATGATGCCATAGGCCGGAACAGGCAAGAAAAATGGCAAATGTATAAGTAATCAGAGAATAGGAAGCATTTAATAAAACTTGTGTGAAGGACCAATATGGTCAAGATCCAAAGAGAGCGAGTGGGAATAATCCTGCAATGTCAGAACACATATTACATCAATAATAACATTTATAAAAACAGCAACTAAGTTAGCTCATCGAAACCCCTGTATATTTTTTGTTGTCAAGTCGAGCGGTGGGTGATCGGGCATCCAAGTTGCCCATCTGAAAACCTCGGCCAAGGTAGTTAAAGGCATGATTGCCACTATGATCTCCAAAGCTCGGAGTGCTGGCAATTGTGAGATAGGCTGATTAGAAAGTGCCCACAGCCTCATCAATTGACTGGCTGACACTCTAACACCAAAATGCTCAATGGCTAGATAAGGGTGTCCCAGGCCAACTCCCAAGGTAGGGAGGGCCTTTCTCATTGGAGATTGTGTGGGGATAATAAGGGTCTGCAATTGGGAGGTTAAGCCCATTACAATGCTTCTCCTCTCTTTCAGATGCCAAGGCTTGCACAACTCAGTGTCATCAATCATATATAATCTGGTACCCTTTTCCTTGTTTATTTTGCACTTTACTTTTGATGTTTACGTTACTTTCATGTATTTAATTATTTCTTCAGTAAAGATGTTGGATTGTAAATGAAATTGAAATGGTAGTTAGTAGCTGTTAGTCATACATTTTCTAAGCAGTTATTTTGAATGGTAGTTTTGAATTATTTGGAATAGTAGTTTTTGTAACTTGTATTTTCCTTCATGTGAAAGAGTAGAATAACTGATTTAACTGTAACTTCCTTTCAATTGATTGAGATTGTTATGAATCCTATATTATAATTCAGTAAATTAGTTCCAAATTTTTAGCATGTTACAAAAAGGCAGAAGCAACTTCCCAGCAATTTGAATTTGGTAAATTATTTGAAAGCTTATAAGTGGATATAGATAATTAGGAGTTTTGGTGCAGACCCAGTAAGGAAATCGAGCCTTCTATTTGCAGATCTGGAATAGCAATATTGATCCTCTGTACATGGTACATCAAAACAAAATGGGGATATTGTGAAAGCATCAAATTGACAACCACTAGCCTCTGAGTTTTTTTAAGGAAATCGGAATTCTGTAGTTAATAGGAGGTTATTTACATCAAATTCAGCCTAATATTCAAAGAGCAGCTGAATTCATCAAGTTTGGTGGTAAAAATCAGAATGTAGGGAGAAAAAACAACTGTAAAGAGGATTAATTTGTTTGAAAACCTTTAGATGCATATTTGACAGTTAGGAAAAACAACCTGTACAGAGGATTAATTTATCAATAATGTATGAATCTTCTACATAAGACTGCCTAAATATGTCATCTTGGAAACAAATTTAAATAGTCCTTCTCAGGAACACATACAGAAACACAAATGCAAAAAGATCAGAAAAGTTAATTAAATGTAATGAAAAATCATGATAATTAAAGCATACACTAAAAGAAATGAAAGACATAGGCATTCCATCAGACAATTTTTTTCATTAGTAAATATGTACAGAAAGACATACCAAAGAACTGCCACCAATCACTTCATTCAAATTGTTGCCATATAAAGAAGTTTTCCCCTAGCTAGAAGGAAGAGCTGTCAAACAAACATGAGAACATATCCCTTACCAAACCTTACATAAAAATAACAGAAAAATGAATAGTAGAATATGTCTCTTCCTAAACTTATGCGTTTCGAAGCTTGAGGAAAACAAAGGCACAGTTCACAAGCTTGTAATCCAATATCTAAAACTAAACAATTCCATGATTTGCAACTAGTGACCGTATATCTCAATACTGACAATTGGATGAATCATACATGAGCATCATACAGATGCAATGTAGATTTATTTCTTCCCAATAGGATCCACAGATATCTATAGCTTGCTGCAACAAAGTATACAACTCTCTGGCACATAATTTATGATTGACTAAAATGCCAAATCTGTACAAAAGCATACCCTAGTTCTACTTCTACTACAGGACCCAGAGTTTGAGAGTGAAAGGTTATTTGGAGAACATTATAGCTAAGGACCTTGATATCAATATTAATAATGAAAAGCAGGCAATGGATTTCTAATTTTTGTTTTTTATTTACATATCAACATAAAACTATCAAAATTTATAATCCCAAATGTATAATAATTTGTCGAGGTTTTGAAGATAGAATTACATTTATCACAAGTTTAATTTTATCTTTGAGTTTCTTTGTTGCTTAGTTCCATGTCCTTTAGCCTTTAGGCTTTATGTAAACATGGATTATGCCATATCAGATAAGCAGGATTGCAGTAAAAGAATTTACGAGTATCACAGTTTATAATATTTTTATTTAGAGGACCCAATTCAATCAGAATATCTTATATAAGAGATGTGTTACTGGATATTTTTGTTGCATTAATTAGAGTCATTTTCCCTTCATCTAGATCCAGGAATGGACCAGATATGGCTAGACATGAGCTTTATCCTGATGGATTAGAGGTGCTTGTCCCATATCCTTGTCAATGTATGACTCGGGTAAAGCTAGAAGAAATACTGGATATGGCCAGTATAATATACCATCCATTTGTACTTAAAAATCAATAACATAAAATAAATAACTTAAGGAAAAATAATAAAATTTAGACAAAGCACCTACCCTTGTAAAGACAGGAAAAACACCTCTATTCAAACATAGTATGTAATGCCTTTTGAGCTTATTGAGATTATTTTTCACAGTTTTGGGCCTAAGTGTATTTTTTAACAGTTCAAACTCGAAGGGTTTGTGAACTGATTAATGGATGTGGAAATTCTATTTTCTGAGTTAGTATGTGTAGGCTGCTAGTTTGTTCCATCATGTAATTGCCATATGCAGAAAACTCAAGTACATGGAATGCCACTATGTCCCCAGAACTAGGCTTACATCTTCAGGTGACTATTAGTATCATTCAATAAAACCTTACCCTTGTTTTTTCATCTATATATCTGGATTTTTATAACTTCTTAAATTCCATACCACTTATTCTACCCTTGCATGGGATGCTACTTTCTTTTTTCATGTATTAACAATAATCAGTCCCTGTGAAACTCTAGTATAGGGAAGCAGACCACATCCCTACCCCCCATGTTCGTATCTTTCATTGACTATGTTTTTGGATGCTAAGGTTGTATCCTTAATCATTTATTTCAATTTGTGTAACTTGATTATAATAGTATCCTTGTCCCTGTTACACTTATCCTACATCTCTTGTTATTGATAATAATAGAAATGCTTACTTTAAAGTTTATATTCACATTAATAATATTATAAATGACTGTGCTTTTTGGTATTCTTGTAAACCATTTCTTAAATTTTCATATCTAATTATATGCATGCCATATCCTATCCACTATGTGTCCAAGGTTTTAGAATATGTCCTTATAAAACTACTGGAAGTCAAGTTTGGCACTACTTTACAGGTCAGTATAACAGATGATGAGACTGATGCAATCAAGGCAAGGGAATCCCCAAGGGAGATGTCCAACCTTGCAGCTAGAGACCACACAACAGAAAATTCAAAGATTCAACACCAGCAAATAGGAAACAACTGATATTCTCACTAATCACAGGAATCGATTACATTCAATTGGCCTTAGCATGCAGTTTACATTCTCATAATATATATGCCTCATTACTAAGCCCTATTCCAGATCATCACTATCCAGATCCCTTGGCCATCAACCATCATCCCTCCTTAAACAACAACTACCAACCTACTTACATACGAGATTGACAGCTACGAGTCGTCTGATTCAATCGCAATCCCCAAGATAAAGAAAATGTATTAAATGATATAGGTCAAAACCCAAATACATGTGAACACCCCAAATAGATATATCATGTCATGTGAACACACAGGGAGGTTGATCACATATGTAAGAATATAGAACAATGTGCCACTTAGCTTTTGTGATCGTAAAACACCATCGCAAGCCAATTCATGCCAACCTGGCCGTTAGAACAAGAAGACCAATCTAGGACCGACCAATCAAGAGATAAATTCATTACAGAACATCAAGGCAAGTTGCAAAGCCAAACATATGATCCCCATCAGGAACACATAATGTAATGAGCCAATTGGAATGATCTCAAGAATAGAAACAGGAAGAAAATATTTTGAGGTGATGCAAGATTGCCAACTACCCAAGGATGCTCTAGCATTGAACACCCCAGGTGAATAGAAGATGTTCCATAAGAGGAACTTATGAACATCTAATGGGATTCAAGACATAAATCCTAGGCTCGTTCTTAACCCACATATCTTCTTTGTTTGTGAATAACACTTTTTGCGAATTAGTGCTCCATAAATGGATACATTAACTATCCAAATACACAAACCCAATAGTATACCATCCATAATCAAGTAACTACTTTGTTACTGCTTCAAGTACCTCTTCTCAAATCATTCATCCCACACAAATTTCTTCCACCTTTGTCACTCAAATAGATGATATTATTGTTTGTTTCCCCTTACCTCTATCATTATTCAACAACTTTCTTGTCTCTAATCTACTCACGAGATCATTCACCTCATTTGATACCACTCTTGTACTCTATTGTTGCAGCCCAATGTTGTAGACATCAACCTTAACCAACTGCACTGGTTTAGATTCAATCTTCTACACACTCAAGACCTTAGATGCATTTGTAACCACCTATTACATATCACTTTCTATCCTCTGATACGTATCAGTCTAATCTTGGAAGGTGTAAGTCCTCATAACACTCAATGTCCTGGTATTTCTTCTTTCTTCCTTCAAAGGAATCAACGTAAGTTTCTTGTCATCCTTCACAATCAAAACTATAGTCCTTTGGATCATGAATAGCTCCAATATCATACTGCCAAGTTCTACCCAGTATAACATGGCAAGCACTCATGTTAACCACATCAAATAACACTCATCCTTCTAAGGTCCAATTTTGAACTTAAGCCAACACTGCTTTCTAACTTTCACCATATGATCATCCTAAAACCAACTTATCTCATAAGAACAAGAGTGCTTAAGTCTCCTTACTCAAATATTATGTACCATCTCCTCTAATAGAAATTTATTAGAACTACTATTGTCCATTTTTACCTTGAAGTATTTATCTCCTGATATGCAAATAGTTTGGAACAATATCTCTGTCTGAACATGCTCAAATTCCTTCTTTCCCAACTTTAATCTCTCAAACATTAGAGAGAATCTCGTCTTACGTGCAACTATACCTTCAATAGGTTCATCATCAATTTGCTTCATTAGTACCACTAGGTTTTGTTTTCCTTTACCTTCGCTATATCCCTCCCAACATCAATAAGTTTTATGTGCAACATTTCCACACTTGAACATGTAACTTTGAACTCTTTGTTGTCACTCTCTCCTAAGAATCCTTTGACCAAGTTCTTCCTCAATTACAAACTTCTCTTTGCACTTATCAACAACTTGCCTATCCCTTCCCTTAGGATTGTTTTCTTTTCTTTTCAGCTTATCTTTTGTCTTCAAGGCATAAGGATAAGCATCTTCAATTGCACAAATCCTCAACATACTTAACTCGTCTTGAATATTAAGTCTCAAACCATTAATATACCTATCCACCTTCTCCTTTGATGACTCCCGGTGTCCAAATTTGATTGTTATCTTGTAAAACTCCTCAATGTACTCTTTTACACTCAAATCTTTTTGTTTCAGATTCTACAATTTCACGAAAAATTCTATTTCATAGTCCTCCAATATGAACTTGGCCTTAAGTCTAGAAGTCATAACTCTTCACCTAGTGATCTTAGGTTCACCATTATCTTCTCTATCCTTTTGTAACTCTTTCCACCATAAGGTAGCATGACCCTTCAACCTAGTTTGTACTAAGCTAACCTTTTGTGGACCCTTAGCATCGTCAATCTCAAAGTAATCTTCTAGTTCAATAATCTAATCTATCAAATCCTTAGGGTGTAAAGAACCATATAAGTTAGAAACACACACACACACAAACAAGCACACGCACACGCACCCACACGCGCGCGCGCGCGCACGCACAAAATTAGGAGAAGGAAGAGCATTCGAATGGAACTCTCTCACACACACACACACAGTTAGGAGAAGGAAGAGCATTCAAATGGATAATGTGCCTCCTACTTTACCTACAACACTTCTAACCCCCAAAGAGCCCCGAATTTTGGTTTGATTATCCAATACCAACCTCCTCACTGTCATATCTCTCATTGCTAGTAATATTTTCTGGGGTTCAAAGCTGCACGTAATCCATGTAGATACCCACTTACGAACTATTCTTACATCTAAACTGAGACCAATCTATCTTATGTGTGGTCATGTTTGTTGTTGAACCTGGTAGCCTAGTTATTTTCTTCGAAAATTTGCATAGAACAATGAGTCTAAACACATCCAAGGAATATACTTTCTTTCTTTGGGGATCGGTGGAAAGATTCAATATTTTAGATCTTGGAACATGTTGTTGGAATTTATAGATTCCTCCACCATGACAATAAATTTGTTCATATTTCTTACTGATGTGTAAATTAATTTTACTTTTAACATGTGCAAGATGCTAATTCACCTTGCTCAAGTAAATTTAATTAAGGTTTTTCTGATTATATACTTAACTGCTCTAAAAGGCTTTGGAATCCAAGGGCACGGACATGGAAGTTGATCTGTCAAATCTGGGCACTGTAAGTACTATGTTTGCAACATTGTTTAGGTAAGAATGAAAGAAATGCCTTTTTATCATATTGAAATGTATGTAGTTGAATCTATTATAAGGATTCCAATTTATGATGCTAGATTCTGATCTTTCAGCAAGCTTGTTGTGCCTATTAAAAAATATATTTTTTGTTAATGTTCGTGAGGATTCTCTCAATAGAAATGTGACCATTAGGCCTCTGCCACTTGGAAGGCCTGCCAGTCACAAGGCAGATATTGCAAGTTCAATCCTAGCTTGAGGTTGTCTCGTATATTCATTAGAAGTTTTCACTGACACATTTCTTGCAGGTAGAAAAGCAAGTGGCTCATTTATTTGGGGTAACTATCACACGAGAACAAGCTGAAGTTAGGATAGTTGCTAGAGTCACTTCACCTACATAAAGAAAATTTAGGGCTTCTTATATCAGCTGAATCTGTCTTTAAGAGGAAATCCTATCTTATATCAACTGAATCTCCCTGTAAGAGGACATCCTAATCTTATATCAACTGAGTCTTCCTTTAACACTACATCGTGCATAATACAATGTGTTGGTTTATTGGCTTAGTTAATTGAAAGATTCCTCACATGATTGAAGCTCAATTAAGAGTGTAATTAATGTATGTTTTTTATTTTTTGTGGCTTCTTTATTTTGAGTAGAAGGCAAATAGTCATTATGGCCTATCCATACAGGTATTTTAAAGACATGAAATCAAATATGTAACTTTGTAATGTTGTTAAGTTTCTTGTGTGCATTGATTTTAAAAGTAGTGATATAGCATTGTTAATTTTGCACAAATGTCTCAATGTAAACTTTTGCCAATTTGTGAAGGCTGAGAATTCCACTGATCATCGTATTCAAAAGTGAAACTCTAGGATTAACCTTTTTTTTTGGAAAGAGATCATTTTCATGTGTGTTACTGGCAGACACTATAGTTCACTCCACAAATTGATTATTAATGATGAGGATAGCATGTTGGATGGACATAAGAAAATATCATCAAAAATCAAGGTCACTAATATGAAATACAGTTAATACCAATATTATAAAGGAAAACAATGAGAAGATGGGGTTGTCTTGTTTTCTGCAAGTCAATATTTACTGTGTAGCATATACAGACTGTATAATGGGTCAATTTTGACTTTTTTGAAATGTATTTGCTACTTATTTTACCCAAGAATGACATCAGAATGGGCTATAAAATGCCTGGAGCTCTAAAATATGTTAGAAGCAAATATGTCGTATGATCCAAAATGGAAATGCTTTTTCCTGATGGTGCAGTATCACATTTTACTACTTTTCTCTGACACCTGACATTGTTCTATATCAAATTGTTAGAGGTATTGAAGTTAACCCTGCAGAGATCTAATATATATCAGCTAATGGGAATATTAATAAATTGAAGGTTGAAAAGTTTAATATTCTATGTTTTATTTGAGATTTTGGATTTTAATTGGTTCTGCAGTTTTGCAGGAAGATAGTGAAAAGACTGGTAAAGTTAGTTCAGTTAGAATGTATTTCTTACATTTTCAACTCTATAATCTGGATTCATCAATCAATACAGTGTTCACCATTAGGCCATGATGTTATTGGTTGGTATTGGCCTTGAAATTGTATTATATTGACTCTTAAATAAAACTATTTTACTACACAGTTGGATATGACTAAGGATCCCGATGCTGCATTTTTTTAAACAATTGAAGGCCTTCAGCCATGTAAAGTCTCTAAATTCAAAGCAGGCACACACATATATGGAGTATATTGTATACGAACTTTTTAAATTCAATCTATATTAGTTTGGTCCAGTACCCTCAATATGGAATATATTGAGACATTTCATTCTATTACAAGCGACGATTATTTTAAGAGTGCGAGCTATACCATTGACCTATTTGTGCAAAGCCTTTGACTCTTTTGAAGATTCTTCAGAGAACCTTAAGGAGGTATAAGCCGAAATACTAGCCAAGCGAAATGAACTTCGACGATTTGAGATGGAATACAGAAAGGTATTTTATACGATATTTTGAAATTAGCAATTCTTCAGAAATAAATAAACAAATTGTCTTGTAATCTGATTTTAAATGCCTTCACTACAAACATGTAAGGTGGTTCCTCGACTTACCTGTAGATGTTCCCGTCCACAACAAGGAAAGCTCTAAAATCTCACTCCAAACCCCACCAAACCCTAGATTCTGGTAGCGGCCAGCAGAAAGACTGAAGAATCTTTAACAGACTTCAAATTTTCCACCGAGTTATGACTTCGAATGTATTCAGAATCCAAGCAACAAAATGGGAAAGCGGGAAAATGAAATGAGATCTTTTGGTTTGGATCAAATTTGTAGAGACAGAAGGATAGACATTTTTGTTGCCTCATTTTATTAAAATTCTTATCACTTATTGACCTAAAGTTTGGATGCATTTGACAAATAACTTAAAAAATGACTGTTTATACTGATATTTATTATTTATTTAATAATGTAGGCTATGTTACTCAACACATATTAATCATTCAAAATTTGTTAGATAAATATTAATGTAATTGTACTATTTTAAAATTGAAGCACATACATTAGAAGATCTTTTAACTCTCCCCTGTGTGGTCCTAGGTTTGTGAATGTATTTATGTTCTAATTTCTCGTGTAGTGGAGTTTATGGCCCTTTTATAGATGTTATTTTTCTATCTCTAAGATCTCGATGTACATCCTTTCCTTGGAGTAAAGGTTTAGGTCATCCATGACCCCTAAGTAAGGAAAAACTTCATCCCTAACCTCTGTTAAGGGGTGAGATCATCTCTTACTCATGGTATTTTTCCTTGGATCAAGGTTTTGACTTTTGGTTTTTTAATTATTTACCACCTTCTTGAGTCCACCCTTCTCAAACTTTTTTTTTTTGAAATTGCTATAAAATAAAATCTTCTCCCTTCATTTGGCCATCTATGACAATCCATTATGTTTGTGAGAAATTCATTGGCATCTGCAAGCATCCATTATTGTCCTTTGAGCATTCATTTGAGAATTAAAATCATCCGATGTATCATCCATTCAAGCAAGCTTTCAAGGAGTATTCAAGAGTTTAATCCTTCAGACATTCAAGAGCATATCTTCATTCACGGATATATTATTTGGTGTTAATAGATCTATTTGCATTTATGGAGAGATCTTACATCATTATTGAGACATCATCTTCGTGGATGGTCGATATGAATCCTCTCATGGAGGTTTGACAAGTGAGGTGGATACTTATATTGGTCTTGCTTATTTATGCTTTATTGTTTAAGGTTGATTCTTCAAATGGGGCTTGACTAAAGCAAGCCCCTCCCTGCCAACAAAATACCTTTTTTTCTTGCTCCCAAGTGTAGATTTATAGATTTCAAAACCGCGGGACTCAAATTTTATAACTAGTGTTCCTGGTAGTAGATTTATCTCTAGATCTCAAGATTTTGTGCTGGGTGGATAAGGGAAGACCTCATCGCTTACCTAGGTCATCTGTTACCTCCAATTTATCCCTAAGCTCCAATTTGTCCTTGTCCAGAGACCCCCAAATTCACAAAATTCAAAAATATCAATTTGTAGGTCTCTGATCTAGAACAGTTTTAGAGTTCAAAAGTTTTTACAATAGTTTCAAGCATATCTAAGTTTTTCTCCTCATTGGCTTACAAGGTTAGTTTTATGCTTTGTTTCATCATTTCATTATATTTACCACTTATTTTCATATCTATTTATTGCATATTTTCAGTTGTTATACAAGTTCTTTCATTGCTTACATCTCATTTAGTTAGTTTACTCACACCTGATAATCACTCAATCAAATCAATCGATAATATAATAATCAAGGTAAAAAAAATTGATAGATAGTTGCCCTTGGAGTCTAGATCTTGATAGTGAACATATATTTTATATTGTCACCCTTGTACCCTCATAGCGTTGTGTCCATCTAGTTTGAACCCTTTTGAAGGGTTATGCTTGAAGGTCATTTTACTTTCCCTGGTGTGGCATAAAAATTTAGGACAATTGATATAATTAGCATAACACCATCTCCCACACACATTATTTTAATTTTGATGTTATATTTTGATGAACTTTCTTTGTTACACATCTTTGCATAAGCGTCTTCTTGATTTGGTAGTTGAAAATTGCATTCATAATAACACTTTCTTTATTTGGATCTTGTATTAAATCAAAAATCACAAAATAAAAAGAAAAATATACAATGCATTTAGTACTCATCATTTTAGCATTAGCTTGCATTTTTATCATAAATGGAAAACATTTTTAAAAAAATGCATTGCATTTTGTAGCTTACTTTTACACTTTCATTTTTGTGTTCTTGTACATTGTTAGTTTTCCTTTGTGCATGATCTTTATCTTTTTTAGTCTCATTTATAGTATTCTAGTTAGAATAAGTTGTAGGCTCGTAGGTTCTTTTGATCTCAAATCATCCTTCTTTCCTAGGAATCTTTATGAGACCACCATGCTTCCTTGTGATCCTAATCCTAGCATGGAGCATTTGTTAGATAACTGAGAGGGGGGAGGGGGGGGGGGGGGGGGGGGGGGGGGGGGGGTGAATCAATTATGTCTAGCTATCCTACAATCCCTTCAAACACTTTGGTACCAAACAAACTTAAAAAAACATCAAAAGCAATCACTCAGTGATCTCATTTAACTTCACAATTAACACTTATAATCAAATTACTTCCAAACAATTATTCACTGTTTATGTTGTTCCCAAATATCATAATATAATTATTCTATTTACTAGTTATTACCAAGCTGCAATAAAAAGTAAATAACATGAAAATCAACTTGCAACATAACAACATTCACACATTTGACACCATGATTTTTTACGTGGAAACACTGTAAAGGGAAAAAAAATACCTACAACTGGCAACTCAATATTTTCACTCTTTCGAAATGAGCTTTGCTAAGAGTTAGCTTGTTAAAGGTTTACATACACATTGCTAATATGGCCTTGTTAGAAGATTTACACCAAAAGATCATCTAGACCTTATCACTCCTTGATCCTATCTAAAAAGTGATCTCCTCTAAAGGACTTATAAACACCATTAATCAATGTTACCATATAGGATTTCATAGACTTTTTAGGTCCACTTGGTTAATGATATTTTTCTACTATAATGATTATAAAGTAACAATATAAATTGATCTATTAGGTTTAGCACTACCTTGCTTATTCAAATCTCCTTTTCATTCGCTCTCTTTCTGATCTCCTCCCAATTTCTTTACCAGTTGATTCACACCTTCCCTATTTCACTCTTATGCTTAGATCTTCTCATTGCTCTTCCTGGTTCACCCTACTTCTTTTATCTTCAACAACTTCCCACTTTGATCTCCATCCTTAGCATTCGATCAATATCCAACCAACAACCAAAAACTTTCTCAACTACTCCTTAAATAATAGTCTTTGTGCTTCCATATTCTTCCAATTATTATTGCTTAATCATAATCGTTGATCTCAGATTCATTGCATGTAATCACCTAGAAAATATAACTTTCATTGAACTTTGTGCTTGTCCTTATCCTCCTTCAATCTCCATCATTATATCTTCATTGTATTTCTCTTGTCATTGATCATGTAACAAACTTTAACTCATGCCTTTGGAATTCTTGAACATTCTTTATTTCCACCAAAAGTAGGCCTCAAATTCCATATTTAAAAACTCATTCTTCTTGCTCATACTTGATGAACACAACTTTTCACTCAGCCAAAACATCACTCAATCAATACTAAACATTCTCAAGTAACATTGAACTTCCACTTCACTTAGCCAAACGCTTGTAGAACATTGTAATCAATCGATGTACACCATCTTCCTTCTTTAGCCTGGTCACTCAGTGTAGCTTATATAGCTCGTCACATTACAATGTTACATGTTTGTAAAATAATCAAACCAACATTACATTATCACTATGCAACTCATTCAAGTGTTCATTGAATACCATATATGTGGACTATGCCATCAACATACTTTCTTCAAATCCTCTTCATCAATCAACTTGATACAACACTCTACTAAATTAGCAAAATGTCCAATTAACTAAGACTTGACATCGAAGACAATATAACAACTGATTCAATGACTCTTTTACATACATTCATAGCATTCTCAATCGCATAACCAATTGGGGCTAACAATCTCCCCCTTTGGCATTGATGGCAACACATAACATATGATTTTACATTATAAAGCATTATATAAGATAATCAAATGTATGCATTGACAAAAATACAACTATTCAATTCACAAATCTTCATCATTAGGTTCTTTGTAACGCTTTCAAAAGCAGCATCATTCTCTTTGACATCATCTTCTTCCTCTTAGTCATTTACTCTCTCTTTGACTTATTCTTCTCCTTCTACTGACTCTCTCCATATTTATTCTCCTTCTTCTACTGAATCCCATCTCCCCCTTTGAACATAATTACTTACTGGTATTTTGCCCCTTTACTTGTCTCACTTATTCTCTCCATTGATTTTACATTGATTGTCTCCCCTTTGACAACAATGCCAAAGGTCATTATAAGTTCCAATGTGAAACTTACAAAACCTTGTAGTTATCCTTGTACCTTGTATGTATAATTTCATTACAACTTCATAAATTTTCCTAAGGTGTGAACTCTTTGTATTAACTCCATAAAGATATTTCCATTAATCCACGAATTGATGCAGTATGCATCTTCACCTAGTGAATTATGGACAAGAGCAAGAGCCCCAGTTTACCACTTAGATACTCAAAAGCATCCTTAAGCAATGACTTAGTAAATATGTATTCGGTTCATTCTTTATACTCCACATATTCAAGCCTTACTTGTTTCTTTTGTACTTTCTCCCTCGAGTAATGATACTTGAATGATATATGTCTTGTTTTTGCATGCATCACTAGATTTTTTGATATAATTATTACACTAATGTTATCACAATAAATAGTAACATACTCGATTATCTCTTCTTGCATACATTCAAATAGTTGCTTAATCTATATAATATTTAAACAATTGATTGCAACAACAACATACTAAGCTTCAATAGTAGACTATGAGATACAACTATGTTTCGTGCTTGTCAATGTAATCAATATTTCTCCTAAAAAGAAAGCTCCACCATTAGTACTTTTTCTATCATCAACATTACCATCCCAATCAACAATTGTATAGACTTTGAAATTAAAGTCATCATCTTGCTTATACCATAGGCCAAGATCTTCAATTCCTTTAAGATATTTAAACATCCTCTTTATAATAGTCATGTGTGTCTCCTTAGGGTTAGATGAAAACATTGCACCTATACCAATAGCATGTGCAATATCTAGTCTACTATGTACAACATGTTGTAATTTACCAATCATGGATGTGTTTCATTTACTTCTATAGATCTATCTTCCTTTGACAATTTCATTCTAGTCACCATAGGTGCATCGACTTGCTTAGAATCCTCCATTCCAAATGTCTTCAATATTTCCTTAACATAGTTAGTCTAAGTAACATACATACCATTCATTTTTTGATGAACTTGTAATCCAATGAAAGGTTTGATCTCACCAAACATTAACATCCCAAATTTTGTCCTCATTTTATCACCAGATGTCTTACATAACATGTCATTTCATCCAAATATAATTTCATCTACAAATATTTCAACAATCAACACCATACCATCAAATTCACATTTCAAATATCTACTTATAGATTATTGTTTTCACTTGTTCTAGCAAATTAAATCTTAATCAAATAAGAATGTAACCTTTCAAATCATGCTCTAGGTGCTTGTTTCAGTCCATACAATGCATTGTTCAACTTACAAACTATGTTCCTATGATAAGGTTCAATGAATTCTTCAAGTTGTTCTATGTAGGCTTCTTCTTCAAGTATTTCATTTAAAAATATAGGTTTGACATCCATTTGATAAACCTTGAATTTCTTGTAGGTAGCATAGGCCAACAATGTTCTCTCTCCTTCCAATCTCACTACAGGTGCAAAAGTCTCACCATAATTTATTCCTTCTTCTTGGGCATAACCTTTGAAAACTAGTCTTGCCTTGTTTGTCACAACTTCTCCATTTTCATTAAGCTTATTTCTAATAATCCATTTTGCTCCTATCATATTATTATCTACAGGTCTTGGTACTAATGTCCATGTATTGCTCTTCTCAATTTGATCAATCTCTTCATTCATAGCATTTATATAGTTCTCATTCTCTAATGCAACCCTAACTATTGATGCAAGAGCATCCTTTGTTTCTTTTCTATCTTGCTTGTCTTATTTTTTTGTCGAGTTCCATTGTTGATCGAGTTGCAACTTTCTCTGAGTTTGAGTTCTAGTGTTGGTTGAGTTGCAGTTTCAAGTGAGTTGAAGTCTAGTGTTGGTCGAGTTCTAGTGTATGACAAGCACTAGTATTTGTTGAGCGCAATATTGGCCAAGTTTGTTTGGTGGTTATTTTTCACGATGCTTAGTTGTGTCTAAGTCTTTCTTTGGTCGAGCTTTTGTATACATTGGTTATTTTGTGAGATGACTTATTCATTTATTTTAAGTTGTCCATTTAATGTAAAAATCATTCATTGAGATGTGTGTAGATCATTATGTGGTCAACCTTCTCTAATGTGAAGATCTAGAATGTTCTATAAGTCATTTTGGCAAGTATAGATAAAGGTGTCTAGGATTTGGTCAAGTAGTATGTTTTGGAAGGGAGTCTTAGAAGGAATAGGAATAAGGAGCATATAGAGCCATATTGACAGTGAGATTGTGGATCTCAATTTGTAACATGTAAATCATTTTGTTGGCTACAACAAGGAAGGCCTTATGATAGGGAATGTTTGTGGATCATTTGATGAATCAATAAAATATTTATATCTCTCTCTCTTCTTAGTGTTGTTTTATGTGTTTTTCTTCCCTTGTGTTTACTCTCTAAGGTGGTTTGATAGTTAGGTGTACTTCTTGCCCTAATTATCTGATCATCCCTTGCATCAAGTGGTATCAAAGTGAGGTTCATCCTTGTGGAGATTAGATCATATAGAACCCTAATTGATCTTGATTGTAGGGAGGTAGATTCGAGTCTGACCTATAACTTGTAGAGGGTTACGATCTTGGAGGAGCATGTTCAAAATGATTTGAGGTAGAGGAAATGTTGATAATGCTATTATGGACATGTTCAAACAAATAACAACCAGATTAGATATTGTGGAGACATCCCAGAGGAGAGGAGTACATCTTGATGATGTTAGTGATGATGATGGAGCCCTTGCAACACCAAACCCTAATCTTGAACTTGAGGTAAAATACGACAAGGAAATATTGTTGCAAGTCTTGTCTAGGGAACATTCAAAGCCTGTTGTTGAAGTCACAAGTTATGATGGAAGATTAGACACTAATGCTTTTCTAAATTGGATCTCTAAGATGATTTTTTTTTTGAATTTGAAGGCACTTCTGATAATAAGAAGGTGAAAATAGATGTTACTTAGTTGAATGAAAAATCTTTAAGGTTGATCAATGTAGACTTCTTCTTCCAAGATTCCATCCAAAAATTTAGATTTGACATCCATTTGATATACTTTGAATCATTTGTACGTAGCATATGCAATCAAAGTTGTCACTTCTTCCAATCTTGCAACTGGGGAAAATGTATCTCCATACTCAACTCCTTCCTCTTGTGCATATCCCTTACAAACTAGTCTTGATTTGTTCCTTGTGACTTCATCTTTCTTGTTCGCCTTGCTTCTGAATAGTCACTTTCTTCCAATCGTATTATTGTCACTTGTTCTTAGTACCAATGTCCATGTATTGTTCTTCTCTATTTGATCAGTTTCCTTGTCCATTTCATTAATGCAATCTTCATTCTCAAGTGCATATTTAACTGATCTAGGTTCAAACTAACATAGTAAACATTTATCATTTTTCAACCCATTTCTTATCACGACTCCTAATCTTTATCTTCAATGATTTTGTCTGGTGTATGGTGTCCTCTCACATATTTTTCTAAGATAGGTTCAAATCTTCTTTCTTATTGTGGTAATTCACTCAATTTTTCTTGCATATCTCCTTCATGCATCTCTCACTGCAACTCGACATTGTATGTCTGATGTTCAATTTCCTCTCTTATGCAACTTAGCTCCTACAACTTGATGCTCAACAAAGATTGTCTACTAAACCTTGAGAGTTCTTGGATGCTAATGCTTGGTATCATCTCTCCCTAGTTCAAGTAATGCACTAGGTTCTCCTTCATAAATGTAGACAAAATTTCTATAATATTAAGGTTCTTTCTTGCATTCTGCTTCATTCTTTTTAGCAATTTCATCAACTCTGACATTTGTACTTTCCACAATTTTGTTAGTTTTAGAAATTATATGCCTTACTTTTAGTGGATTATCCTAGGATATACCTTCATCACTATTTGCATCAATTTTTCCTTTCCTTGCATCTTTCAATATGTAACATTTACTTCGAAAGACTCTGAAATAATTGACATTAGGTGCATAGCCATACCAAAGTTCATAAGGGGTTTTGTTTATACCTTTATTAACTTAAACTTCATTCAGTGTATACATTGTAGTGCTTAGTGCTTCTCTCTAGTACTTTTTTCCTTCTTTTAGTTATCTTATTCTATGGTGGAGTCCTTGGTGCACTCATTTGTCTCTTGATTCCTTTGGCATGCAGAGTATATTGAACTCATCTTATACGAATTCACCTCTCCTGTTTGATATCAAGAACTTTAGACTCTTACATGTTTCCTTTTCAACTCTATCCAAATACCACTTAAACATTTGAAATGCATCAAATTTTCCTCTAAGAAACATGACAACCATTATTCTAGAGAAATCATAAACAAGTAGAATAATTTTTTTGTCATCATAATATCTTCTAAATCCAATAGGACCACATAAATTAGTATGAACCAACTCCAAAATACCATCAGAAGGATAGGTCTTTGCTCTTGAAACTAGACTTTTTGATTGTTCCCACTTGAAATTGTTTGCACATCAATGTATCAGGTTTTCTCAATCTTGGTAATCCTCTTACTCTTTTCATCTTACTAATGCATGCTAAATCATCAAAATTCACATGACATGATCTCTTATGTCAAAACCAAACATCTTCAAATTGCACAAATAGACGAGTATATCCAAATAGGTCTAGATAGAACATATTACCTCTTGTTTTCTCTCCACTTCCAATTAGTTCACTGGTAGCATCATAAATCTTGGCCTTCCTATTTTGGAATTCAATTCAGTTATGCCACACTCAACAAGTTATATTTCAAGCCATCAACCCAATATGCATTATATTATTGATCCTTTACCTTTCACATAACATAGTGCATCATTTTCAATCTTAACACTACTACCATTATAATGTTCTAGCTTTTCAAACTTACTTGTATCACCAGTCATATGATGTGAACAACCACTATCAGTTATCCATCTATCATTCTTATTTACATGTGAAATTAAAATAGTTTTCTGATCTTCATCAGATTCATCTGTCATTGCAACATAAACAACTTTTTCAGCAATGTAACATGATTTATTACCTTTTCCTTTGTAATCTTTGTTATCTCATTTATTTCTCTTGTGTATCCTTCCTTAGTACTTGTTGTCTTTCCTTTCTTCCTTCTCATTAGTTTTAAGACATCTTGCAGTAATATGACCAACTTTGTTACATGTAAAATAGATAATAGGAAGCTTACCTTTGTATTTATTTTTTCCTCTTGGTAACCTTCTTTCTAATAATGCTTTAAGATCATCAAGATCATCATCTGATTCACTATCATTGTCCACACGCTTATCCTTTTTCTTTCTTTTAGATCCATCAAGGGTTAGTTAAAACTTGAAAAACACTCAATAATAGGTGTATAGTTATAAAAGTTTGACAATTCAAATACAACAAATCTACCAATTAGACTATCCAAGGTTAGATCATTACCAAGTGTACATCTTAGTTCTTAAATTGCATATACTCTAGTTGCATAGACATGAAGTAAAGTCCAAAATACCTTACTTGTCATAGTCTCATCAAATGTGTCTAATAGCATTCACAACCTCCTTGATTCAACCACAATACTACGCAACAATCTCTCCTTCTTTTGTTCTCATATCATCAAACTTGCCTCTCAAACTTTCTATTTTATCCCTTATCACATTTTTGTCTCCTCCGTGGATTTTATCCAACTTGTCCCACATTTTATTTGTAGTAATTCCCTCCTTTACATCATCAACTTTAACATAACTCAGGGAAGATTCCATATCTATCATCATTTGATTATGTTCCTGGTTCTCCTTCATTTGTTCAATAGTAGTGAGTCTAATTATTCAATATATTCATTTTCTAGGTAGTATATTGCAAAATCTAGATAGATGTAATCTCATTATTCATTATTATGTTGGGAAGTTCTCTTTGTTAAGATTGGGTACCTCTCTCTTGTACATCTTGATCTTTAGCTTTAAGTTTCTTCAATCTTTCCTTACAAACACCAATGCTCTAATACCAATTGTTAGAATAGTTAGAATAACTAAGAGGAGGGTGAATCAGTTATCCTTAGGTCCAGATGTACTGATTCAACATATAACAACTTCAAAAAAAATATTAAACCTTATAAAATGACTCAACCAATATAGCAACTTATCAACAATTTAACTTATTCATTCATCACTAGCTCTCTATTTAGTTTACACTGATTAACACAAAATAAACAACAATAAATAATATGCATCAAAAAATAACATTTGCACATATATGACACCAAGATTTAACATGGAAATCCAATTTGGGAAAAACCACCAAGTAACATGCTACTACTTTTTCACTCTTCTAAAGTGATTCAGGAGCATCTTGAGTCTTTGAGAAGTCTTGCATCAACCAAAAATAGCTCCAATTTTATGTACCAATATGTTGTTCACGAAGTAGTAATTGCTAGTTTCATTTTCATGTTATGCATAGTTGTCAACATGTGAAGTACTTTTCCTATATCCTCTTCCTAAGCACTTGAATTCTTATGTTCTATATTTCTCGAGTTCTATATCGTTCTTTGTGGTCCTATTTCCACCTTGTGTGACATATTGTTCTAATTGGCACAATTTTGGTTGATTACATGACATCTTGCATAGTTAAGAGTCAAATCCTAACACACATGTGGACCTACTATCAAGTGTGCATCACTTTATATGACCATTTGCATGGGTTTTATTTACTCTTCCAAGTATGGACCTAAATTGTAAATAAATGCTTGACTAGCCAACTTCTAGCTTAGCTAGCTATAAAATAAGGTTAGTTAGATGTGGGAAAGGGGATTCTTAGATAATAAAAGATAGAATATGTGAGATAAGGCTCTAGGATTAAATAATTCTTCTTTTGTATTATAAGGCCGCAACCCGGAAGGCCTCATATTCAAGCATACTATGGTTACTCTATATTTGAAGTTAATTATTACACCTACATTTATGTGACATCTGGCCTTTTGTTCTCTATGGTTTCTTTAATAAATGTACTCTTTCATGTGTAACTCTGAGCAAGGAATGTTGATTGTTTAAGCTGAGTTTATTCCACATGTTGTTTTAGAGTTTTCTTTGCACCTCCCTACGTTAGATGGTAATAGAGCGAGTTCTTTCTTGAGGCTTGGATCATGGAGAACCTTGTTAATTTGGTTGTAGGGTGACATATATGAAATCTAAGCAATAGCTTGTTGAAGGTTACAATCTTGCAGGAACTATTGTCAATATGGTTTGTGGCAAAGGAAATGTTAATAATGCTATTATGGACATGTTGAGGCAAATTGAAGTGAGACTTGAAGCTATGGAGACATCACGAAGAGGAGGTGTACATCTTGAAGATGTTAGTGATGATGAAGAAGAAGCACCAAATCCTAACCTTGAACCTAAGGTCGAACAAGATGAGGAAAGGCTTCTAAGAGTTTTGCCTAGGGGAAATGTTAGAGCTGTTTTTGAAGTTGCTTTCTACAATGGAAGACTTGAGACTAATGTTGAATTAGATTGGATTGCTAAGATATTTAAATACTTTGAGTATGAAGGTACTCTTGATAATAAGAAGGTTAAGATAGAAATCACAAAGTTGAACGGTCATGCTACACTTTGGTGGGATCATTTACAGACTTAGAGACAAAAAAGGGAAACAGAAAAGATCAAGACTTGGGAAAATATGATTAGAAAGATGAAGAAGAAGTTTCTCCATGCAGATTATCAAGTTAACTTGTTGAAAAATATGCAAAATTTGAGACAAAAAGATATGAGTGGAAAAGAATATACTCTAGGGAACTCTGCAAATTGGATATCAGATCAGGACATATAGATGATGAAACTAAGAAGGTGGCAATATACCTAAATGGTTTAAGGACATCAATTCAAGATGAGACTAGCTATGTTAAGATGGACAATGTGGAATAAGCATAGTAATAGACTTTGAAGCTGAAAAAATATTGGAAAAGAAACATGATCAAAGGCAGAGAGGAAGAGGTGGAAAATTTTAGAGACATAGAGGCAGAACATATGGAGAAGGTGGCAGATCTGATGGTGCAATTCAAGATAAGGAAAAATTGGAATGGAAGGAAGAACCTATTGGAAAAAGAAGTAACTACACTAGAGGTGGCTATATTGGTTACACTAGGAATAATAATGGTGGAAAAAGAGAAGAATATTTTGGTTTAAAGGTACTTGTTATAACTGTGAAGAAGAAGGACATAAGACCTTTGGATGTACTAACTCTAGGAAGAAGATTGGAGGCAATCACAGGAGCACTTTGGCTTGTGAAGAAGTTTTTGAAGTGCCTAATGAGCCTAAAAATGGTAAGAATCTGATGTTAAGAAGAATCTCATGGAATGAGGGAATCAATGGATAACCTATTTTAAGAAGAAGTATGTTCAAAACTAGATGTAAAATAGCTAGAAAATCATTGATAGTGTATGTTTTGACAAATTGGTATCTGAGGAGATGGTTAACAAGTTGTAGTTGCAAAGAATGAGACATCCTAAAACTTATCATGTCACTTGGATCCAAAAAGAGCATAAATTACTCGTAAGTGAATAATGCCTTGTTAAATTCAAAATTGGGAATTATTGTGATGAACTCCTATGATATTATGCCTATAGATTATTATCATATTCTTTTGGGTAGACATTGGTAGTATGGTAGACAAGCTTTGCATGATGGTAGATAGAATCAATATACTATTTGGATAGATGGAAAGAAACAAATATTTATACCCTTGGTAGAGAAACCAAAGGAGAATCAATGTACCATAGTCAGAGTATGTTTAGTTGAAGGTAATCAATTTGCTAGAGATGTGAAGGAACAAAATGTTTGTTTTGCTTTGATTCCTAGAAAGACTAAGAAATAAAATGAGTTAGAGCATGCACTTAAGATTGAACCTTTGTTAGAAAAATTCCAAGACATAATTTATAATAATGTACTTGTTGGTTTACCACTGGTGAGAAGTATAAGTCATTGGATGGATTTGATACCTAGAGCTAGTTTTCCTAATAAAGCACTGCATAGATTGACACTTGATGAAAATGTTGAATTGAATAGGCAAGTGCAAGAATTTCTCGAGAAGGATCTGATAAGAGAAATTTCGAGTCCTTGTGTTGTACATGTTTTATTAGCACCTAAGAAGAATGGAAAATGGAGAATGTGCACTGATTCTAGAGCTATAAACAAGATAACGGTGAAATATAGATTTTCTTTGCCTAAAATGGATGACATAATAGATAGTTTGATTCGAGTGAAGTATTTTACCTAGATTGATTAGAAAAGTGACTATCATTAGATCATAATTAGGGAAAGGGATGAATTGAAAATCATTTTAAAGACTAATGAAGGTTAATATGAGTGGTTGTGGTTGGTTATGCCCTTTGGTTTAACTAATACACCTACTAATTTTATGAGATTAATGAATGAGGTTTTGAAATGATTCTTGGGTAAATTTGTGATTGTATATTTGAATGACATTTTGATATTCAATAAGACTAAGGAAGAGCATTCTTGAACATGTTAGACAAGTACTACAAAAATTGAAAGAGGAGAAATTGATAATCAACCTTAAGAAATGTTCATTCACGAAGGAAGAGATTGTGTATCTTGGTTTTTTTATTTCCATTGATGGTTTGAAGATGGATCTTGAGAAATTGAAAGTTATTCTTGATTGGTCTACACCTAAGAATATTGGTGAGGTAAGATCACTTCGTGGATTAGCAAGTTTTTTATAGAAAGTTCATAAATTTTTTAGTTCTATTTGTAATTATATGACTAGGACTATGAGAGGAGATAAAAGGATTTCAAGTGGACACATGGAGCACAAAAGAGTTTTGAAACATAGAAACAAAATATTACAAAATTGCCTACACTTTCTTTGCCTGATTTTAGTAAAGCTTTTCAAGTTGAATGTGATGTTGGTGAAAATGCTATTAGAGCTATTTTGAATCAAGAAGGAAGACATGTAGCTTTCTTTAGTAAGAAATCCAATGATGCTAAGAGAAAATATTCAATTTATGATCAAGAATTCTATGATATTGTTCAAGCTCCAAAGAAATGGAGACATTATTTAATGCTTAAGTATTTTGTGTTGTATACTGACTATAAAACATTGTAGTATTTGGGAAGTTGAAATAAGTTGAATCAAATACATATGAAGTGGGTTGATTTTTTGCAGAACTATTCCTTTTCTTTGAAACATAACAGCGGATAGTCAAACAAGGTTGCTGATTCTTTGAGATGAAGAAGGAATTTGCTGATAGAAATGCGAATTGAGGTACTCGATTTTAACGATTTAAAGTATTTGTATGAAACTGATCTTGATTTTGTAGAACCTTGCAAAGATTGTAAGGAATAAATGGCGAGGGACAAGTGGAGCGATTATTTCATTCAATAAGACATTTTGTTTAAGGGAATTCAATTCTGCATACTTAGAGGATCTATGAGAGAGAACATCATAAAAGAAAAAAAATAGTGGTGGACTATTGGACATTTTGGGATTGATAAAATAGTAAAGTTGATTTTAGATAGGTACTTTTGGCCATAGATATATAAAGATGTGCACAAAACAATAAGAAGTTACTGAATTTGTCAAACAACAAAAGGGATTAGTCATAATTTGGGGTTATATTCACCATTACCTATACCTGATAAGCCTTTGGGAAGATATTAGTATAAATTTTGTTCTTGGTTTTCCTATTGTTAGAGTAAATAATTAATTATTTATTCTATTTGCTTAAGCTTACTTAGGTTAATGCATTTATTTAATACTTTTATATTTAATGCATGTAGTGGTTAGTTGTTGACAACACGGGAGTTTGTTCCCTTCTTGTTGTCAATCTTATCTTCTACCACCTTCCAGTTTGTTCTACAAGCTTCCATGAGCTCTTTATAAGCGGGCTCCCTCATTGTATTTTCATATATCATATTGCATATTGTAAATACATTTCTTATTGTGTTTGCATAATTTGCTCTCATGTCCGTTTAGGGTTTTCCCTTGCTCCATGCTCTTCCCTTCTTGTCTTCTCTTTGACAAGTTTGCATGTAGGTGATCTTGGGCGTCTTCGGAGTTGGATTTCCTCAACTCCAACATGGTATCAGAGCCTTCCTGCTGCTGCTTGTTGAAGAAATTTTGAAGCTGTGATTTGAAGTCACAAACCCTAGTTTGTTTGTGCATTTTTTCTTCGAATCAGGGGATCAGTGAATTTTTGGAGCACTTTCAGCCCAAATGGACATCACCATTGGATCCGGAAGGCCGTTTACAGTCAGAATTCATATAAAGCTTTTCGATTTTGGACACAGGGCAATTTTGGGGATTTTTTGAAGCCTCCAAGGTCTGTCGTACGAATCATACGGACGCGGGGATGAGAAAAAAAAAAATTCGGGCACTCAGCTAGGCGGCCACCCAGCGGTCACCGCCGCACCACCCAGCGGCCGCCGCTGCCACCGGCAGCGCCGCCGCTGAGTTGCTGCGGCCCAGCGCCGCCTTGCGGAGGCCTCCGCCCGCCGACCTCCGCCTCCAGCTCCGCTCCGGTGGCAATTTTCGCTCCTGCACCGCTCGCTCCTCCTGTCCACTCTGCAACCGACATGTGGAGGATCTGCAACACAGTCAGTGCCAGCAGGGGTGACACGTGGCCTGGGTGCCACGTGGCACACTCCACGTGGACCTGCCACGTCACCCCTGCCACATCAATTTTGCCACGTGGCCCTTTTTGCAGCAACGACTATCTAGCCGTCAAATTTAATGCCCTAAATTACTGACATCAGCATGAGGTCAGCGCTGCATCAGCCCTTGCATGCACCTCTCTTGATTTTGTTTTGGAGCTACCTTTGGTTTTCTGGCCATAACTTTTGCATACGGAGGTATTTTTCCGATCCGAAAGAAGCGCCGAAAAGATGGTTCTGAGACGGAGACTTTGGTGTAGGTATTTTTAGGTTTTGATGCTTTTTTATTGCCCATTTTTTTAGTTGAAGTCTGAAGTCCTATTTTTGACTCCGACATGCATATCTTTTGCGTCCCACGCCTATTTTTTGAAAACTTTATATTTTTGGAAAGCTGGTTTTGTCACCTTTTCAGAAATGCAGTCCTTGTCCTTAGTTTTTGGCCTCTACTCTTTCTATCATAGTTTTGGCATTTTTGCTATATGGTGGATATCTTGAGTGTTTTAGGCCCGATGATCGTTTTCCTGGCATGGTTTGCTTTGTTTTCGACTGTACTTTCTTTTGTTGCAGCTCTTTTTCCATTCTGATCATTGTAGCTATCATTTTGAAGCACTTTTTTGTTTCACACTGAGATAAAGTGCCACTTTTGCATTTCAGGAATCATGAACGTTGTTTTGAGTCAGTTGTACTTGCACTTTTTTCATAAAGCACCATGGGGGGGATTATTTGTTTGCTATTTTAGGCATTCTCCCTTTGTCAAGTGAGTGTCCCTTCCACGACATTATCCCTATGCAGAGTCAGTTAGACCGTGTCCTTATCGGCGTCTGTACCTCTTTTCCTCTCTCCTCGTTCTTGGTTCGTCTGTAGGAGACTTTGGCTCACCTTCTCAGTTGCCTGTCATCACACCCCGTCTGCATTAAGGGGGGGTTATGCTGTTATTCTAATGCATCCATGGTTCGATGGTTCGATAGTGTGAACTATGTATTCAGTGGTTGATCCTATATATAAGGCGATTGTAGTGGCTGGCTACCTATGCATTTCGGTGAGATGGATCATCTACCATATAGACATGCTCAGTTCGTGACTTCTTCTTCCATGGAGGTTCTTTTAATCAGCAGTTTGGTAGATTTGCGGCTTCTTCATGCTTTCGTGATGCTGCTTCTTCATGATCACTCATTGTTCTTGTTTTAGGGGACAATTTCCCTAGTTGGAGACTTCTTCAGTTCTTCACTAGGTTCTTACCTCTTTTTGGGGGAGGGTTTTTCCCACGTGGTTTTCTCTCTTTCCCCGTTTACAGAGGTTGCATCTTATTGCATTGTACTTGGGTACCTAAAATGGCCTCAATGCTGGGACCCATTATGCATTCATCTTAGTTTTGTGAGCTTAAGGCATTTCCCTAAGTTGCACTTAAGGGGGGGTGTTAGAGTAAATAATTAATTATTAATTATTTATTCTATTTGCTTAAGCTTACTTAGGTTAATGCATTTATTTAATACTTTTATATTTAATGCATGTAGTGGTTAGTTGTTGACAACATGGGAGTTTGTTCCCTTCTTGTTGTCAATCTTATCTTCTACCACCTTCCAGCTTGTTCTACAAGCTTCCATGAGCTCTTTATAAGCGGGCTCTCTCATTGTATTTTCATATATCATATTGCATATTGTAAATACATTTCTTATTGTGTTTGCATAATTTTCTCTCATGTCCATTTAGGGTTTTCCCTTGCTCCATGCTCTTCCCTTCTTGGCTTCTCTTTGACAAGTTTGCATGTAGGTGATCTTGGGCGTCTTCGGAGTTGGCTTTCCTCAACTCCAACACCTATAACTTAGAGAGGGAATGATTATATTTTGGTGGTAGTTGAAATGTTTTCGAAGATGTTTCATATCATACCTTGCAAGAAGACATCTGATGGTGTACATGTAGCTAAGTTATTCTTTAAGAAAGTGGTGAGATTGCATGGATTGGCTAAAACTATTGTTTCAGATGGAAATACTAAATTCATTAGTTATCTCTAGGGGACACTTTGGAAGAAGTTGAATATAAAGTTGAAGTTTATTTTTCTACATTTCATCTACAAACAAATGGACAAACTAAAGTTGTGAACAAAAGTTTAGGTAACTTGTTGAGATTTTTGGTGGGAGATAAGCCTACTAAGTGGAACTTGATATTGGCACAAGCAAAGTTCACATACAATAATTTTGTGAATTGGAGAACTAAGAAGACACCTTTGAGATTATTACTAGAATGAATCCTAAAGGAACTACATAATTGAAGAATTTGAACCTCGAGACAAAGAGAAGTGTTGAAGCTGAATAATTTGAAATTTTCATGAAGGCTTTACACGAGGAAGTTAAAGGGAACTTGGAAGACAATAGTCTGGAATACAAACAGAGATAGGATAAGCAAAGGAGACATGAAGCTTTTGAGGTTGGTGACGAGGTAATGATTCACTTGAGGAATAATAGATTTCTAGTTGGTACCTACAGTAAGATGAAGATGAAGAAGTTGGTCCTTGTAAGATTCTAAGAAATTTTGACAGTGGAAATGCCTTTGAAGTTGATCTAGACCATAAGATATGGATATTTCACCTATATTCAACATTGTAAATATCTTTGCGTATTTTGAATTTAAAAAAAGAAAGTTGAAAGGTAACCTAGATTATCCTAAGAATAAAAAAGATGACATTAAGAAGATCTTGAGTAGCCAAATATGTAAAAGCACCAGAGGAAAAGACTACATAGAATACCTAGTTTAGTGGAAAGACAAACCAATTGATGGTAGTTCATGAATTACACAAGCTGAGTTGAATATCTATGATTCAAGTTAGAATATTAGTCATGCTTTATGTGGACATCAACTCTTTATTAACCCTAGGTGGCTAATGCATGAGCATCTTGGGTCTTTAAGCAATCTTGCATCAACCAAAAAAAGTTCCACTTTTCTGTACCATTCTATTGTTCACAAAGTAGCCATTGTTGCTTTTGTTTTCATGTTATGCATACTTGTCATCACATTGAGGAACTTTCCTAGATCCTTGTACTAAGCACACAAATTCTTATGTTCTATATTTCTCAAGTTCTATGTCATTCTTTGTGGTTATGTTTTCTTATTATTTCCACCTCATGTAGCATGTTGTTATGATTGGCATGGTTTTGGTTGATTACATGGCATCTTGCATAGTTAAGAGCTAACACCTAACACATGTGTAGACCTACCATCAAGTGTGCATCACTTCATATGACCATTTGTGTTGGTTTTGTTTACTCTTTCAAGTATGGACCTAAATTATAAATAAATGTTTGAGTAGCCAACTTGTGGCTTAGTTGGCTATTAAAGAAGCTTTATTAGATATAGGAAATGGGCGCTCTTAGGTAATAGAGGATAGGATATTTGAGCTAAGGATTTGGGATTGAAGATTTATTATTTTACATAAGGTCACAACCCAAATGGCCCCACAATTAGGCATGTTGCAGTTGCTCTATATTTGAAGTTCAATCATTACACCTATATATATGTGACATCTAACATTGTGTTCTTTGTGAATTCTTTAATCAATATACACTTCCATGTGTAATACTGAGAAAGGAGTGTTGATTGTTTAAGCCAAGTTTATTCCACATGTTGTTTTAGAGTTTCTCTACACCTCCCTACATTATAAAGTGAGCTTGGTTAAGAACCAACCTTATTGAAGGTTACAAAACACATTGTTAGGTGTGACATGCTTAGAGGATTTAATCACCCTGTTAGGAGTGGCTTGGTTAGAGGAATTTGTATCATTCCATTAGAATGTCACTTAATTAAAGGATTTGCAAATGATTGCTAGGTCAACCTTGATTAAATAATTTTACTATCACAGTGGTTGGAAAGTAACAACTAGGTTTGATTTGTCAAGATACAACTCTACAAATTCATATATCCATTTAGCTTATTTCATATTTTATTAACTGGACTTCATTATACTCTCCATCTCTAATCTCCTTGGCAACCCTTCAAGCAATCACAACTCACCAATATTCTCACTTTTCCTCTATTACTTTGTTCTTCACATATTCTCCATAAAATCACTAACAAAAAATGAACTAACCTTGATAAAAATCCATTATGCCTCCTTAAATAGGTGGCTTTGATATTTTTCTTCATAAACATCACTGTATATCTTAGGGTTTGATATTATTCATTGAATATATCAATCATTTTGTCATTCTTTCCCTTTCTTGACACTTCAAGAAACTTCTCTTTAAATTCTTGCATTTGGTCTCTTAATAAACTCAATTCATACATTAAATACACTATGTCATCAATCTTTATCATCCACGCATTTTGAACAATCTAAGAGTTCAACTATATCAGCCTCAAAACCCAATTCTTCACAAACTGTTAAAATGATGACTCTCGGTCATCACTATGTTCCTATGCTTGGTCATCATTGGGTAGCTCAGTCTCTACTATTCTATCTCACTCGGCTTACACTGGCTCTCTCAATCTTCACTATGCTCACTAGCTACTACATTTTCCTTCTCCATCTTGCTTGACCATAAATAACACTTAACTAATAGTGCTTGCTTGACTATCTCTTAAGTTCCTTAATATTTTCCTTCATTGACCACAATTTACTAGGTCATGCTTGTGCTTTTCTAATATCTTCTATACTTCATATGATAATCAAACAACACATGATTTTTCAAATACTTATTGATTAGGTTCCCATTGTAATTCCAACATACTTGCTCCTCTATACTCAATAACTTTACTAGTTCATCTACTTAACTCTCTTTTCAAATCCTCTTCATCAATCAATTGATATGGCACTCTACATTGTTAGTAAATGTCTCACTAGTAATGTTTGACATCAATGACAATATAAAAATTGTTCTAATTTTAGTTTCCAACATGGATATGTTATTTCTGACTAAAATTTTGTAAGCTTCATCTCCTAATACTGATTTTATTGTCCATTTAATTGCTAGTGATAATCTCTACGTTTTAAAATATTTTGAACCCAAACCTCCTAATTACTTTCTTATTAAACATCACTTCTAGTTAACCCAATGTCTCTTTATGTTCCTTTCCCATATGACAATAGAAAGTCCTTAAATTTCTTATAACTATATTGAATTGTGCTCAGTTAAATAACTAGGCTAATAAATAATTGATAGTATATGAGGATGATGTTTTTTTTGCATACTTGAAGCCTTCCTACTTTTAATGCATAGTTAGAACTCCCCTTGCTCTTTTTTTTTGTCAATTATATATTTGATCCATAGCCATATGTCATAGATTTGGGGTTGACTAAGAATGGGTTCCCCAACTACTTTACTTATTGATTTGGTCCTCACCCTAGTTTAGACCAAATATCTTGTATCAATTAAGAGAGCAATCTAACCAACTAAAGAGGATATATTTAGAAAATGATACTTTGCTTCCTGAAGTAGAATGAACTAATCTAATTTTGTTATGATATTTTGTAAATTTACTTTTTTTAATTCAAATATAATCGTATTATCATCTACAAATTATATGTTGATCATTATGAAGTCTCACACCTTATGCCTTAGGTGAGCTAGAGTTACCTATGGTAATGTACTTTAAAGAATCAACAACTATAACAAACAAGGATAGGGCCAAAGGACATCCTTTTTTGTTTGATTTGAAGACAAGACCTCACACCATTTAATTCTACCCAAGATCTAAATCCATTTAGGAGACTTTGAACCATTTGTTTGAAAAGTTTAATAAAGCCAAGCTCTCAAGAATCATGTTGATAATTTCTATTCTATTCTATCATATAATTTTGTTGGTATCCCTAACTATTGTTGTCTATTAGTGTCAAACACTTAATAATAAGTAGAGTGAGATGATCATCACTATGACCAAGCTACTCTATATAGGTTGATTCATGGGATAGACTTGTAAATAAATATGTATATGCTGAGCTCTATAGGAGCTAAGCAAGTCTTTGGCCATCGAGTATTTTTAGTATAAGTTGAGCTCTATAGGAGCTAAGCAAGTCTCTGGTCATTGAGTATTTTTGGTATAAGTTGAGCCTAATGATTGTTGAATAGTTTAAACACATTGAAGCTAGGTTAAAAAGAAGGTGTTGAGCATAGTAGAGACCGAATAACAACAACGTGTACAGTGAATGTCGAGTATCAGAGACAATAAGTGTTGAGCAACAAAGAATTCACATTCAAGTTAGGAATGATGCAAAATTTGAGGTAAACCATTTTGGGTTGACATGGATAAGACATTTGATATTTGTAGAGGTTGTTATAGAGGTTATTATGCATTTTATGGTATGGATTACATATCCCTATAAACAATGTTTAACCAATCAGATGAAGAGGCAAAAAAGGGAAGCATATAGAAAACTCTTTAAGAAATCTTTAAATAGAGAAGATCAAACCCTATTTGATAAATGATGCGGTGAGAAGAAGTGAGCAAGCTATTCATATATCACAAAGTAGATTGAGTGTGAAAGTGCGAACATTGTGAAGAAAGCAAGAGAGTTGAGTTTTGTTATTGCAGAACAAAGGAAAAAACCTTATCAAGTAGTGGACATCAAAGCTATATTAGATCAAATTTAAGAGAGGAGATCCAAAACCATCTTTTTAGAGCAAACCAAGGGTTAGGTACTGAATCATTTTTAATAGATTGAGTCAAGGACAATCTCTTAATAGAGTGGTCTTAATAGATATTTGTAAATCTCTTAATTGATTCTTTACTTTGTTGTAAGTTTAAAATCCACTCATAGGGTAAGAATTAACAACCTTAACAACCTTAAAATGAGTGGACCCCTCACAGGGTAGATCATTATAAGTGATCAACATTATAATCCTAATAGGTTAACTTTATTACTATAGTAATGAAGATTTGCGGGTGTCATCCCCAACCCAATTTTACCTTCACCTTGGAGGGTTTATGGGTAACCAAATCTTTTTGTTATGTGCTTGCATTTCATACATGTGATTGATAGATTAGATCCACATACTACAGTTTAATTTTACAAGTTATGTTATACATGCATTAGACATGAGATGCTAAATATAGTGAATGAACTAAAGTTATGTGAAAAGATATAAGTGTTACGGATCCTAATTCACCCCCCCTCTCAATATCTTAGTTTCCTAATTAATGAATGATTTGAGCAATACAAATCCACAAAACTTGAAGAATACTTGCATGTAAAAACCTGTCACAAAGAAGAAAAAGACAAGAAGAGGCAAGGGTTTTGCTCTAAAAATATGCAAATTGTATTCTCAGAAATGAAAAAGATGAAATATAATTACAAAAGATCAATCCTTGTAGAAGGAGATTGAAACCCAAAAAAGGGTAACATAAAAGGAAAAACTTATTTAATAATTTCTAATTAATTATTAAATGTGAATGCAAAAATGCATAAAGAGAAATCTTAAGAAGGGAGTAAAGGTAATTTAATAAATTAAATTAAATTAACATTTTAATCTAATACCCCCTTTAAGATGAGCAACAATTCAGCTACAAACAATGTAGAAAGAGAAAGGAAGCTACAAAGTAATGCTAAAAGCAAACTAGGATCCCAACAACAAGGCCTAATGAGGTACCCAATCACAACCAAATTTCTATGAAATGGAGAAATAGAGAAAACCTAGTGGGAAAAACTCTACTCCAAAAAGATATAGCAATAAAAAAGAAGGAAGGAAGGACTCATCACTAAGACCCCCCAAGTACAACTTCCTTCACCCCAAGCATAGAACACAACCCAAGATATCGTGGGGATGCAAAAAGTTTAGTGAAGATGTATGCAACTTGTTGAGCGGTAGGAATGTACTCCAAGCTCAAAGCATAATCCTAAATTAGATGCCCAATGAAGTGCATGTGAAGCTCAATGTGCTTGGTTTGTTGATACTCAAATGGGTTACAAGAAATATGTATAACACTTTGATTGTCACGCCACATAAAGGTGTGATCATGTTATACAACTACCATGTATTCTACATTTGTAGATGATAATGTTTGATCATGGTACTTCTTGCAAGACTATGTGATAGGACTAGAACATAAGACAAATCCAAAAGTAGATTTGTGATCATCAATATAACTAGCCCAATTTGAATCTATGAAACCAACAATGTGATGATCCCCTAATGTGTATTGAATGTCATAACATGTTGTACCTTGAATGTACCTCAAGATATGTTTGGAGGCTTGCTAATGGCTCTCATGTGGATCATGGGAGAATCAAGAGATAAGTCCAACCGTAAGGGAAATATTAGGATGTGTGTGTGTGCTAGGTATAACAAACTACCCACAAGTTGTCTGTATAAAGTAGAATCCACTGTAGGAGTAGAGCAAGTGGTAGATAAAACAACACTTGACTGAAAAGGTGTAGGAGCAAGCTTGCAATCAAGTATGTTGAATCTCTGAAGCATATCAAGAGCATACTTCTTCTAGAGTATGGCTATCCCATCTGAAGACTAAACAACCAGTAGGTCAAAAAAATAGTGCAAAAGTTCTTGAGGTTTGTCATCTCAAATTTCTCTCTTAAGGCTTTCTATAAACTCTATATCATGGAGACTCGGCTACCTATAATGATGAGGTAATCTACATAATTCACAAGTATTAATAAGTCAACCACATGACGTTGAATGTAAACTATAGGATCGGAATGACACCGAGTGAACTGTGAAGCAAGCAAGAAGGAATCCATCTTCTCATACCAAGATTGAGGGTCCTATTTGAGACCATATAAAGACCTTTGAAGCTTGCATACTAATGAAGAGTCCTACATAAAACCATGAGGCTAATCCATATAGATCTCCTCATGAAGGTCTCCATGCAAAAAGAAAGTCTTCATGTCCATCTGATAAACTGTCCATCCCTATGAAGCTGCAAGAGAGAGTACACGGTGAATAGAATTCATCATGGTCAGAATAATCAATACCCTTAACTTGTGAAAAACTCTTTGAAACAAGATGTGTCTTGCACCTATCAATAGAATCATCTACAACATACTTTGTATGGTACACCCACTGACACTGAACCAAATTTCTTCCTTTTGAAAGAGAACAAAGATCTCACATGTGGTTCTTCATCAAAGAAGAGTACTCCTCATCCATATCCCTATCCCACTCTAAGTGTCCTATTGTTTGTGAAAAACTCTATGGATCATCTAAAATGGCATGACTCAAGAGGCCTCTACATTAATTCTAAGCACGAGTGTGACAAGCATCAATAGGATCACCCGCCAAAGGTTCAGCTGCATCAACAATATCATGAGCCCATTTGGGAAATTGCAAAACATCTGGTGGAGGTGGTGAAGGGGGATCAATGCCTAGATATTCCTTAGAGGATGCATAATCTTGTAGAGGAGTAGAGGAAGTATTGGGTAGTGAGGAAGAATTTGGAGATGGAGGATCCATTGGAGGATAACGCTCATCAAACTAAACATCTCATCAAAACAAGACATCTCTAGAATTAGGATCAAGCAACCTATATGCCTTCACATCCTCACAGTAGCCAACAAAGATGAGTGGTTGACTCTTCTTCTCCATGGCTTTCCACTGAGCATCTGGAATAAATGCCCAAGCCTTACTACCAAAAATGCAAAAAGTAGAAACATTGGGCTTGACATGAGTCCAAGCCTCCTTAGGAGTCAAGTGTCACAATGCCTTGTGAGGCATCTAATTTTGAATATAGTTGGCACAACTGATAGCTTCAACCCAAAAGGAAGAACTCATAGCTCAAGATTGAATCATACAATTTTCCATCTCTCATAATGTCTTGTTCTTTCTCTCTGCAACCCCATTCTATTGAGGGGTGTGGAGAACTATAAACTAATGCTATAAACCATGCTTAGTGCAAAAATATCTAAAAGATTAATTCACATATTCCCCCCATTGTCAGTGCATATATGCCTGAGAGATAGACTAGATTACTTCTCTACAAATATCGTAAAGATTAGAAAGGAATCAAAGACATTGAACTTGTACTTCAAAAAGTAAACCCATGTGCATCTAGAGAAGCCATCTATGAAGGTGAGCACATATCAAGCACCTGAAAAAGATGGAGTGGGAAATGACATGAGATCATTGTGTATCAACTATAATGGTGCCTTAGCATGTGTGGATCTACCTACTAGAAAATGATCTCTGTGATGTTTTCCAAGTGCACAACCTTGACACACACTGTCAGTATAAGAGATTTGAGGTAACCTAATCACTAGCTCCTATGTACTCATCTACTATAGATATTTGTAGTTGACATGACCAAAATGCTTATGCCAAATTTTGCTCATTGTGTTTGCATGAGCAATGAGAGAAACTTCTATAGAATTAGAGCTCTCAAAGCCATCAAACTGATATAAATGAGACTGTAGATCAACAATCCCAATAGAAAAAATCAACTCAGGATCATGGAGGTCTCAAATAACTACATCATGTGGTGAGAACTCAACTGTATTTCCAGAGCCTAAATGACAAATATGAAAGACAACAAGAGGTTTGAAGATATGGTTGGAACCAAGAGAACATCTTGTAATGAATTGCCTTCTAAAGAGATAGTTCCTAAACATGTGAGTGAAATTTGAGAAGAATCACCAACTACAATCTATATAGTAACACTCTGAATAAGTGAGATAACCAAATCAGGTGAATGTATCATATGATGTGAAGCTCCGAAATCAAGGATCCAAGAAGCTGCAGAAGACAATGCTCATGTAGAAAGAGCATGTCCTTTCCCTATAGGAGGAGGTGGAGGCTTCAAAGAAGAAAAAATGGTATGTTGCATGGCCTCCTCTAAAGCCTCAAGATGTTTCCAACACCTGGAAACTAGATGTCCTTCCTTGCCACAAAAACTCTAAGGATCATCTATGTACTTCTTAGTCTTGAAGGAAGACTCACTAGACTTAAAAGAATTACCCTTTTGAGAGGGTTTCTAAGAATTTGATTTAGGAGTAGGCTTGGAGGAACTCTCATTACCCATTGAATATGACTTATGCTTCAGTTTCTACTTCAACTTCCCTGTAGATGTCTGAGCTACCAATGCCTTTGTCTTTGAACCAGTCATAGTATCCAACTATGTAAGCTTTGACCGCTCTCTAGTCAAGAAATCACAAAAGACCTCAAAAGTAGGCATAACAAACATATTACCCAAAGCATCTTTGGTGGAATAGAAGGTAGAAGCAAAAATCTAGAAAGTTTCCACAAAGCTTAGAGAGAATCAGATAAATGCACTTAGTGTTAGTCTTCATCTTTCCACAACCCTGCAATAAGGATCTCTATTGATTAAAATTCATCAAGAAGTCATCATTGGTAAAAGAGGAATCTAGTATAAGAGAGGTAAGCTCTACCTCAATCTGAAGTGCCCTTAACTCATTCACATTACCAAATAAGCCTTGAAGCTTGGTGCACATAGCTAGAGGGTTATTGCACTCATCAATATGAAACTATGGACTGTTGGACACTTATAAATCAATCAATTCCATTTCCTCATTCATCTTTTTCCTATGTTGCATGACCTCATAAGGCCTTTGAAAAATTGGTTACACTACATCTAAACAAGACCACAACCCTTTTGACCGTAAAAGTTGAGTCATCAAGTTCTTTCAAGTATGATATTTATGAGGGGTCAGAAGTTATAGACAAGAAGAGGTCTCGACCATTGTTTTAGAAGGTTTTGACTTTTTTTGAAATGAATTTCTGGTTTACATAAGTAAATAATAGAAACAATATGACAAAATGCCCTCACAATGCAAAAAACTAAACCCCAACTCTAGTAGGAATGCATAAATGAGAGAAGAGCAAAACATATTTAGATATGAATCCCAAATACTTGGTATAAAATACTGGTGAAATGACAGAGAATCTGGAAAGTTCTTGAGAAGAGCTTTCTGGTGCTTTTGTCAAATAAAAAAATGGAGCTATAACAAAGAAGTTATGCCCCTCAAAAGATAGAAGCCATCAATAGACTTCAAGCACAATAAAAGGTACAAAACTAGAAAAAATCCAAAAAATACCTACTTCATTGTCTCTGTCTCTAACCCAACTTTCTGACACTTCTTTCGAATTGATAAAAGACCCCTGTATGCTCAAGATATCACAACAAAAACTATAGGGCCCCTAAAAATCAATAAAAATGATTTTTATTTTTATTTTAAAAATAAAGAATAAAAAACTCTGACAAAAAACACCAGCGGAGTGGTGGTGGTGTAATGACGGGTAGTGGGCAAAACCACTGGGCTGAGAAAAGTGCATGTTGTTGCAGGTGGCGGCATCAATGATCAAAAAGCAATGGAGCCGATGAGAAAGTGACGGTCAATGTTGTCCAAAATTGACAAAATTTATATGAAAATGGGGGTTTTGATGTCTTTTGAATCCAACCACGAGGGTTGTTTGGCCTTAAAGTACTCTAAAAATTGGGGACCCCCTATTTTCACAAAATACTCGAAAAACACCAGACCTGTTCTGTTAAACCTTTGTTCTTCTTTTCTCCAAATACCAAACAAGCTCCAATAAATCTAACTCTGATACCATGAAGAATTTGATAAATACAAATCCACAAAACCCGAAGAATAATTTTATGTAAAAATTTATCACAGAGAAGAAAAAGACAAGAAGAGGCAAGGGTTTTACTCTAAAAATATGGAAATTGTATTCTCATAGATGAAAAAGATAAGAGATAATTGCAAAAGATCAATCCTTATAGAAGGAGATCAAAACCTGAAAAAGGGTAACCTAAAAGGAAAAATCCATTTAATAATTACTAATTAATTATTAAATGTGAATGCAAAAGTGCATAAAGAGAAATCTTAAGAAGGGAGTAAAGGTAATTTAATAAATTAAATTAAATTAATGCTTTACTCGAGCAATTAAGACTTCCAACCTTTGGTATTAGAGAAAATCTTCTCTTGAAAAAGTCTAACATATTGGGAGTTCATCTCTTGGATATGGAAGTATATCAATTGAGAAAAGTTATTAACAATCAAGTGATTGACATCCAACTCATACTGCAATAACTTGAGGTAGCAAGACAAGAACTAAGGAAATCCCTAAAAAGGAGAAAGGAAATGGCCATTCAACTAAATGAGTTGAATTTTGGAGAAGTTGATAATCAAGGACAATTGAAAAATAGAAATTCAAGTGAGAGTGATGCAACAATTGTAGATCTACTACAAAATAATAATATTCTAGATGAAGAATTTAGGGGACTAAAAAGGGAACATGAGATCCAGTCAGTAAGGGTATGTGAAATGACCGAACAAAAGAAGAAAATTAAAGAAGACAAAGTTTTTGTTGAGGAAGACAAAAGACAAATGATAATTAGACTTGAAGAAAGGACATTTGATGTGCAAAAGATTACAAATATTCAACTAGACATAATGAATCAACTGATAATTGTAAATCAAGAGTTGAACATAAAGGACATGGAAATAAAAAATATGAGATCACATAATAACTTATTGAGGAATGAATTGAAGGCTAAGAAAAAACTTGTGGATAAATTCAATAAGCCAAATAAAGTAATGAAATACCTTTAAGAACTAATGAGATCATCTAGTATCACTTTTGAATCAAGTCATACAAAGAAACATTCATTTACCAAGCAAGGAGAATATACAAGATTGGAGAACTAAAAAATTCAAAGCTAAAATGCAAGCCAACATGTTATCACTGTGGAAAACTTGGTCACAACGCAAACATCTGTAGAAGCAAAAATGGTATACAAAACCCTAAACCTAAGTTTATTGGCTATTGTTTTTACTACAATAAGCAAGGACACCAAATACATGAGTGTAGATCAAGAATGAATAATGCTTCTACTACACCTTGACTTGAAGGCTATTATTACAATTGTCAAATGTTTGGACATAGAGTATATGAATGTAGATCATGGACAAGGCCATATTGGACTAACAAAAGGTAGAATTATGCACCTAACAATGTATGTTCCAAATTTCACAAGTTTGGACATTCAAGCAAAAAATGCATGTCCCAAGTATTAGAATCAACTCATTAACATAGAAAGGGTAAAGGAAAAGCAGGCATTGAACAAATAAAGAAGGAGATGAATCAAACTAGGAAAAAGAAGGTAGAGGATGGAAAAAATGAAATGAATGGAATTGAGATCACTCAATCTAATGGAGAAGGTGATCACATAATCTCAAATTGATCAAAAATGGTACGTAAGGAACAACATATTTAAATGATATATCTTACATTAGTTCCTAACATAAAATGTGCTAAAGTTCATATTTGCATAAGAAAAGATGCACTAGAATAGATCTATGAAGAGTACAGGTACAAAAGAAGCTTTATATGATAAGTGGTGAACATTAGTAAAATTGTCTATATTGATCGAACATTGCAATATGAACTGAGTACCTTAAATGCCAAACACATGTACAAATCGAGTTAGAAGGAATAAATTGAGACATATAGTGGAAACTGAGTTCAAAAGGGTCAATATTGACTGAGATAGTTGGCTTCCACCAAATAGAGTACACAATGTTAATGCAAACCCTAATTCAAGCAAAAGAGAGTATATAGTGGAAAATTAAAAAAAAACTTGTCGCACCTTGCATACATAATTCGAGATCACAAAGTGATTTGAGTGATTAAGAGATTTCAAGGATATCTAGAGTGAATTTGAGATAGAAGTTTGGTCAAGTGTAGATTTGAGCAGTGATGAATTATTGAGAAGAAATAAGTTTTCAAACCCTAGCAAAGAAAGATGACAATTTCATAATCAATAAGAAAGAGCCAAGGAATAGAGGCAAGCAACGTTCAACTAGTGAAGAGTCACACTTGTCCTCCACCCAAATTTTGTGCTGTTCCTAAGATCACAATGAAGGGAAACTCAAACGGTGTGTTATCCTTGATACCACCTAAAGTTATTATGATCCACGATGTACAAAGTTGTTACATGTATAAGATTGGAGAATTTGGTGACTATGAGATTCGAGAGGCATATGAAAATTTGTGTGACGAAGGATTTTTGAAGGATGAATTCAAAATTTTTGAGAGGACAGGGTTAACTTGTGCCCTAGATTTTATGAGGAACTTCAAGATAGAATGCATCAAGGTAGTGCTAAGTAAGATTCATGACATGAAACTATGGCTAGATAATGGACCTACAAAGATTATAAAGAAGATAATTCACAAGGTCACAGGGTATCTAACCTTAGACAAGAAGAAGACCATGTGATGCTTGAGTCGTGAAGAAATTGAGGCAAATATAAAGGCCAGGTGAAATGGACAAGGGTTTCCCATCTCTGACATCACTAATCCATTGACTGGATTTTCAATGAGAGTAATTTCTCACAAATTATACCAATCAAGCAAACTGAACAATGTACCGTGTATGGTAGTTGACTAGGCATAGAAAATTGTTGTGAAAGATCATGAATATGATCTTGTCGAGTTGCATAAATTTTAGTTAGTAGAAAACCTGATATCCATTAGGAAGACAAAGAATTCTATGTGTAAGTTTGGATCACTTATCATGTGAATTTTCTTTTATGTTCATAAATATTTACTTGGTATTGGTAATATTGTTTGGGTACAAGGCAAACCAATGACAAGAAAAATTAGTGAATACATAATTCAATTAGCAAAAAATTATGAAAATTCCATGGACATATATTTTAAAAAATTCAAACAGAGAATGAAGATGAGGATAAGAATACCAAAAGAATTGGTAATGAAATATTGTAATGATGTATATTTTTTAGTGGACACAAATAACACATTTGTGCAAGTAGTATAGCCAAGGAAGGCATGGATAAAATTATTTGATTATGAAATTGATAGTGACATTGTGAGTGCAAATATTGTTGCACTATTCAAAGAGGATATTGATACTGAAGTAGAACATTTTGGAAATTATGAAGAAGTTATGACAAGAATTACTGTTGATATAAAAATAGCTTCTAAGGAGAAGAAAATAAGAAGATGATTGAAGACCTAGAGGAAAAACTAGGCACATAAGGCAAAGACAAAGAACCTTTGCAACTCACACAAGGCTTGAAGAAGATGAAGAGAAAGATAGTGGTGATGAGGAAAAGGAAGAATCAAAACGATATTGGGGTAAATCCCTAGTTTTAATTACAACACCCACCAAGAAGGCTTAATCTATTAAGCGTAAAGAAAATGATGTTGAAAAGAAGATTGTGGTGGCGCCCCTCTCTCTTCCACCAAAAACCAAACCAAGGACAAGGGTAGTAGTAGCACGTATCGAGCCATCAACAAAGAAAGGGATAGTAAAGATTACTAAACCAAGTAACTCCAATGTAAAGCAAAAGAAATAAAAAGCCCTTGTGAACCAACCTAAGAGAAGAAGATTGTTAAGAAGAAAGAAGTTGAAGAAGAGGATGTGATGAGAATGAAATCAGTTGAACAAACCACAATACCTAGAAGAGCAACAACCATTGATGAGGTATGTGCCAACCTATGAAGCTCTACAGGCTCATCCAATTTTAGATTTGTAAAATATGATACATTGAATACGTTGATAGAACTAAAAATGAGGAGGCCATGATAGACATGATGGCAAATAATAAACTGGATCCAAATGAAATAGAGAAGAAGATTCTAATAGATTTGTACAATAGACTAGATAAAATATGACAACATGCATCAACAATAAAGAAAGACATTAGAGAAGGCACATTAGCCAAGTTATGCCTGATTTATCAAAGGAGAAGAAGGCAACATTTTTGGAGAAGTATAGGAAATGATTTGTTCTGAAGTTCAAATTTTTTTATCATTTTACAAAATAAGATTGGAGCTATAGTTTAGCAAAATGAGTTACTGTGGAAGAGCATTTTTAGTCCATCCACTAAAGGAGTGGAATTAGAGAAAGAAATTGAGACAATGACCATTAAAGATGACCAAAGTAATGAAGTGAGTTCAGGTGTTGCAAGTCCACAAGGCAACATTTCACATATTCCTGATGTCACCCCTGACACTCTAGTTTCTGAGCAATAGAAGCCCTTAGATGTAGATAAAGAGAAGCAAGAGGAAGATTAATTAAATAAATACACAAGTGTAGACATTTCTATGAAAGGTCAAGAAGGACCAAATGTGTTAGGACCTCAAATTGAGGAAAATAAAGTTGTACCGAGTGCTACTATTGTTGTCTCAAGCACTGATATTCAAGCTAGATTGAGTGGTGATACCCTCGCCAACTCCAAAATCAGTGCCAAGCAACAACTCTCCCTCACCAAGTAAAAGGAAAGCAATAAAGGATAGCTCTCCAGATATTCAAGTTAGTCTAGATGAAGTTATTGAGATGCAAAAATGGGATTTGGTAAATCTCACTCTTGAGAAAATGATTTTTTTGCAAGAAATTTTTGCGAAAAAGAAGAAATAGGAAGAGATGAGAAGAGAGCATCAACAGGGGCAAGTATTGCATGACATAAAGGACATTTTTATTGATGCATTTGATACACATAATTTTGATGGGCAAGCCCCAATTATTTTTTAGCTTCTACATATAGTTGAACAAATAAATGTTGGAGACATAGAAGCAAATGAATGGTTGATGGCTTGGTCAACCAAGAAATTTGAGAATAAGGTTCCGAAGAAAGTCTCAACAAATATTGTTGAGAAATAACTTGAATTATAGGAGTGTGTATAGAATATAGAGAAACTTATACAAAAGGTACAACATTTTGTGGGATGTGTCAAGATTCACCAATGATCTTAAGGCAAACATCCAACAAATTCAAGCTAACATGTAGCAAACAAATAACACTATTTCACAGTAAGCTAAATCCAGCTCGAGACATTATAATAAGTTATTATTTTCTCAAGGCAAATTGGCCAAGCTTCAGACAACTGATACTAGCACAAGGTCAAAATTGATCTATATCCAATCTATGTTGATACCTAATTTGGAGGTTATGTAATGAGAAATAAAGTAAACACAAGGTCTTATTCAAAAAGATCATAATTTTTTAGTTGTTGATAATTTGATTGACTTGGTAGCTCAATCAGAGTTATAGAATCACATTTTGGAATCAACCAGAACTACTTGGGATCATGCACATTCTATAATTCAACAAGTTTGCAAACTATTCATTAAGAAATATGGTTTGATTCCACCCATTCAACCCCAAAAACAACCATGAGTGACAAAAACAAGTAGGAAATAAAATGATAAATTGGTTAATGATGATTACATATTTTGAGTGGAAAATGACTAAAAAAGGAAATGTAAGATTAGTAGAGTCAGAATCAGAATTCAAAGATCAGAGTTCAAAAGACAAACATGGTATGACATTGAAATAGTCAAACTACTTAGAGTCATGTACATACATGTATTGTTATATTGATTCATTATTCATTGGTTATTTATTTAGCAAAAAGTTTTGTAGTTCTATAAGAACTAAATCATAGTCTGAGGGGTAGTACTTATATTATCATTGTAATGATGTAATTATGACAAATCATTTTTTCTACTAATGTCAAAGGGGGAGATTGTTGGTATCCTAACTATTGCTGTCTATTAGTGTCCAACACTTACTCAAATACTAGATAAAGTTAGACGGTCATCATTGCGACCAAGCTACTCTATATAGGTCAAGTCATGTGATAGACTTGTAAACAAAGATAAATATGCCGAGCTCTATAGGAGTTGAGCAAGCCTTTCCTCTGAGTATTTTCAATATAAACCAAGCTTAATGATTGTCAAGCAACTCAAACACATTGAAGCTGAGTTATACAGAAGGTGCCAAGCATAGTAGAGACTGAGTAACAACAACATGTACAAAGAATGCCAAGTATCAAAGATAGTAAGTGTTGAGCAATGCAGATTTGACATTGAAGTCAAGAATGATGCAAACTTTGAGGTAAACCATTTTGGGCTAACATGGACAAGACATTTAATATTTGTAGATGTTGTTATAGAGGTTATTACAGATTTTATGACATGGATCATAGATCCCTATGAGAAATGTTGAACCAATCAAATGAAGAGGCAAAAAATGGAAGCATCTGGAAAACTCTTTAAGAAATATTTAAATAGAGCAAATCAAACCCTATTTGATATATGATATGGTGAGAAGAAGCAAGAAAGCTATTCATGTGATCATAGAGTAGATCAAGTGTGAAAGTGTGAACATTGTGAAGAAGGAAAGAGAGTTGAGTTTTGTTAATGCAGAATAGAGAAAGCGACCTTATCAAGCAGTGAAGGACAATAAAGCTATATCATATTGAAGAGAGGAGATCCAAAACCATTTTTTTTAGAGTAGACTGAGGGTCGGGTACTAAATCAATTTTAATAGATTGAGTCAAGGATAATTTCTTAACATAGTGGTCTTAACAAATCTTTGTAAATCTATTGATTGAGTCCTTACTTTGTTGTAAGTGTAAAATCCTCTCACTGGGAAAGACCTAACAGGCTTAATAGTCTTTAATAAGGCAAACCCCTCAAGGTTAGATCATCAAAAGTGATCAACATTGCAATCCTAATAGGTTAACTTTATTACTACATGAATAGAATAAAATATGATGATGATGATATGATTGGGAACATAGGACCTATCCTTAACCCGAATTCCCAAAAGGAATTATGCAAATTGATTAACCACATGAAAGTGATCAATGCACAAATGAATCAAATAATAGAAAATATGAAGAAAGGAAGAAATCCTATAAACTACTATAGAAATTAAGTACTTGAAATCTTGAATGAATAAAAGACAAATACTCACCTCAAAGTAGAGTGAGTTTGGAAAATGCTAATTTCTGATGTTTGTGTGTAGTTTCAGGGAATTCTGCAACTTACTCAAGACTAAAAATGTCGAGATGGAGAAAATCCAAAAAAATTTTGTCCAAGTTTTGAAGGGTGGTCAAGCTTGACCCAAATAGCGGGGCACAATCTTACCTCAGTGCACAATTGTGCCTCAAAAGTTTGACCTTAACCTTAACCTTAGTCTAGAATCAACCTTGAAATATAATTGAAATTGTAACATGAAAAACAAAGCAAATGAAACTATTCACCTTGCTTATATTGAAAATCCTTGTGGAGGATTTGAATCCTTGAATCCACAAGTACATATGCTCAAAATGAATGAATTTAAGATGTCTTAAATCAATGGCATTAGATCTTCAACGCCAATCTTGAATGGATCTTTTCATAGAAAAGATCTTGGATGAATATGGACGTGGATGGAGAAATCTTCAACAAGAGGGCTCCATAGAGATTGAATCCTTCAATGGCTAACAATGTATCTCGTTGATGAATTGGATGCTTGAACACTTGAATGCTTGAATGCTTGAACACTTGATGGATAGTAGATCTTCACTTCATATAATGTTCATCCCATACCTCTCTTTTGTGTGTACACTTCATAATAGGTGGATCTCAAAATGAGGGAAGAAGGCTTCCTTATATAGAGATCTTGGGCACAAACTTCTAGAGAAGGCCAAAATTGGAGAATTAAATCCTAATTAACCTTAAACCCTAAAAATGGACTTAGATGAAATGAAATTTAAGTGTTTACCATTCTAAAACCCAAAATAGCCAACCCAAAAGCGGAAAAATGAAACTTTCCAAAGCCTGATATCCCAAAACCTTTGGAAATTGAAAATTAGACCTAGGGTTAGGGAGGAGGTCGACCCTACCCTAGGTTAGGGTCAAGGTCATCCTTGACATAGGTCAGGGTTGAGGTTGACCTTGACCCAGAAAGTCAAAGTCCTCAGTTTCACAAAGAAAGTTGTTAAAAAGAAGCTAGAAATAGAAAAAGAGAAGCAGGACAAGGGGAAAAAAATAGATCCATGCAAATACCTATTCAAGGAGCTTGACATGACCCCAAACCACTTACTTAGAGGGCTAAACACTCTTAACATGGAAGTACTTCCATTTAAGATGATACACTATAGTACTGAAGATTTGTGGGTGTTATCCCCACCCCAGTTTTACCTTCACCTTGAAGGGTTTATGGGCAACCAAATCTATGTTATGCACTTACTTTTCATGCATGTGATTGATAGATTAGATCTGCATACTACAATTTGATTTTACAAGTTATGTTATGCATGCATTAGACATGAGATAGAAAATGTAGTGAATGCACTAAAGATGTGTGAAAAGATATAAGTGTTATAGATCCTGATTCACCCCCTCCCCCCACCCTAGCATCTTAGTTTCCCAATTAAGACTTCCAAAAATTGGTATAAAAAAAAAGGTTCTCTTGAAAAATTCTAATAGGTTGGGAGTTTAGATCTTGGAGATGGAGGTTTATCAATTGGGAAAAGTTATTGACAACCAAGTGACTGATATCTAGCTCATACTGCAACAACATGAGGCAATAATATAGGAACTAAGGAAATCCTAAAAAGGATAAAAGAGATGGTCATTCAGCTAAATGAGTTGAAATATGAAGAATTTGATACTCAAGGACTATTCAAAACTGAAAATTCAAGATAGAGTGATGCAACACTTGCAATCTACTAGAAAAGAACAATATCCTAAAGGAAGAAGTCAGAGGACTAAAAAGGGGACATGAGATATGGTTGGTAAGGCTATGTGAAATGACCTAACAAAAGAAGAAAGGTGAAGAAGACAAGCTTGTCATTAAGGAAGACAACATACAAATGACAATTAGACTTCATTTGATGTACAAAAGGTTACAAATACTCAACTAGACATGATGAATCAACTGATGCTTGCAAATCAAGAGTTGAATAGAAAGGACTATAGACCATATGGCAAGACATATTTTCAATTAGTGCCAAAACACTTAGTCATTATGAGAAGTCAGTAGTGATTGAGCTACCAGACATAAGAATTAACCAAGCTCATGAATGAACCAAGTTAACAAGGTTAACCAAGCTAGTAGAGAACAATATCATCTGAGTTAATAGTATCCACCAAGTTGAAATGTCAATGGAGTTGACAGAATCTACTAAGCTTCAACGTAAACCAAGTTAGTAAAGCATTCTTGTTCTAGAATAAGAACCAAGTAGGTAGAGCATTGTGAACCAGACCAACCATGTTTTTTGAGTGATCAGTATGGACCTAACATCTAGTATCAACCAAGTGCCAAAGTTTTCTGAGTTGAGAGTGTTGCCCAAGTGTTTGCAGTATCACCCATGTAAGCTATTGGACCCAAGTGTCAGCACTGAGACAACTTCATAATTATTTTTGGAACCATTGATGCTTTAACCAACTTGTTGATATAGTTATTTGGATGGATATAAATATAAGGTACTATAATTGTCCAAATAATGTACTATGAGTTGAAGGACATCAAATACAAGTGAACATAAAAGAGTAGAGTATTTATAAGGCTACAAACAACATAAAGGAAAGACAAAAACTCCTCTATGATAGTTAAGTGACTAGTTTACTTTAAAGGATCTTCATTAGCAAAAAAAGTTACATAGTAGAGATCAATCCATTGATTCATCGTAATAGGTGCATCCATCCCAAATCCTTTAACAAGGTGGACCTAACAGTACTTTGTAGAAATTCCTAATAGAGTACATACTTTATTGTGTTGTATACATCCTTTCATAAGGTGGACCTAATAGTCTCTCTTTCTCTTAACTGAGTAAATCACCAAAAGTGATCAATTGTAAGCCCTAATAGGTAAACTTTATTACTATAGCAGTAAAGCATTGTGGGTGTCATCCCCACCCTAGTTTTACCTTCTACTTGGAGGGTTTCTTAGTTACCAATCTTGTGTCACAGTGTTATGGTGATGTTACTTTATTGCTTTATGTTTAATGCATACAAGTAGATTAGGCAATATAATAAAGTAAATTAAGGAAGTGCAGTTTTAAGTGGTTCCTGATTCACCCCCTACCTCTCAATCACCTAGCTTGCATTACATTTCCAACAAGGAAGTGGAAATAGAAAATCTAAGATCACATAATGACTTATTGAGGAATGAACTAAACATTAAGAATGAACTTGTGGAAAAATTCAACAAGCCAAATGAAGCAATGAAATACCTTGAATAACTAATGAGATCATCTGGTGGAACTTCTGAATTAATTCATACAAAGAAAAATTTATATACCAAGTATGGAGAATCATCCAAGAGTGGAGAACTAAAAAATGAAAAGCCAAAAGGCAAGCCAACATGTTATCACTGTGGAAAACTTGGTCACACTACAAACATCTGTAGAAGCAAAAATGGCATGCAAAACCCTAAACCTAAGTTTATTGGTTATTGTTTTTACTGCAAGAAGCAAGGATATCAAATACATGAGTGTAGATCAAGAATGAAGAATGCATCTACTACACCTAGATTTGAAGGCTATTGTTACAATTGTCAAAAGTTTGGACATAAAGCATACAAATGCAGATCATAGACAAGGCCTTATTGGACTAACAAAAGGCAAAATCATACACCTAACAATGTATGTTCTAGATGTCATAAGTTTGGACATTAAAGCAAAAAATGCAAGACCCAAGTACTATCATCAAATCATAATCACACAAAGTGTAAAGGAATAGTAGACATTCAACAAACAAAGAAGGAGATGAATCAAACCTAGAAGAAGAAGGTAGAAGATGAAAACAATGAAATGAATGGAATTGAGGTCACCAGATGCAATGGAGAAGGTTATCACATCATCTCAAACTATTCAAGAAAGGTATGTAAGGAACTCCATATTTAAATGATATATCTTACATTAGTTCCTAACATAAAATGTGCTAAAGTTTATATTTGCATAAGAAAAGATGCAGTAGAATAGATCTATGAAGACTATAGGTACAAAAGAATCTCTATATGATGAGTGTTGAACATCAGTAAAATTTTCTATATTGATCGAGCATTGAAATATGGATTGAGTACCTCAGATGCCAAACTGGTGTACAAACTGAGTTAGAAGGAATAAACCAAGGCATATAGTAGAAATTGAGTTCAAAAGGGTCAATATCGACCGATATAGCTGGCTTCCACCAACTAAAGCACACACCATTAATGCAGACTCTAATTTGAGAAAAAGAGAGTATATAGAAAAAAATTAAAAATATTTATCACACCTTGCAAACATAATTCAAGAGCACAGAGTGATTTGAGTGATTAAGAGATTTCAAGTAGATCTAGAGAGAATTTGAAACAAAAGTTTGGTCAAGTGCAGATTTGAGTAGTGATGAGTTGTTGAGAAGAAAGAAGTTTTCAAACCCTAGCAAAGAAATATGGCAACTTCATCATCAACATGAAAGAGCCAAGGAATATAAGTAAGAAACATTCAACTAGTGGAGAGTGACACTTATCCTCCACATAAATTTCATCTTACTCCTGAGATCACAATGAAGGGTGACTCAATGGGTGTGTTATCCTCGATACTACCTAAACTTATTATGATCCATGATGTACAAAATTTTTACATGTGTAAAATTGGAGAAGTTGATGACTATGAGATTTGAGAGGCATATGAAAAATTGTGTGATGAAGGAGTTTTGAAGGAAAAATTCAAAATTGTTTAGAGGAAAGGGTTAACTTGTGCCCTAGATTTTCTAAGGAACTTCAAGATAGAATGGATCAAGGCTATGCTAAGAAGGATTCATGACATGAAACTATGGCTAGAAAATGGACCTATAGAGATTACAAAGAAGATAATTCACAAAGTATCTGACCTTAAACAAGAAGAAGACCACGTGATGCTTGAGTCATGAAGAAATTGAGGCAAATACAAAGGCAAAGTGAAATGGAAAAGGGTTGTCCATCTCTAACATCATTGATCCATTGAGTAAATTTGTAGTGAGAGTAATTTCTCACAAATTCTACCAATCAAGTAGAATGAACAATGTATTGTGTATGGCAGTCGACCAGGTGTGGAAAATTATTATGAAAGATCATGAATACGATCTTGTCAAGTTGCATAAATTCTAATTAGTAGAAAACCTGATATCCATCAAGAAGGCAAATAATTCTACACGTAAGTTTAGATCACTTATCATGTGCATTTTCTTTTATGTTCATAATTATTTCCCTGGTATTGGTAATATTGTTTGGGTGCAAGGCAAACTAGTGACAAGACAAATCAGTGAATACATAATTTAGTTAGGGGAAAATTTTGAAAATGCCATGGACATATATTTTGAAGAATTCAAACATAGAATGAAGATGAGGATAAGAATAATAGAAGAATTGGTAATGAAATACTATAATGATGTATGTTTTTTAGTGGACATGGATAACACATTTGTGTAATAAGTGAAGCCAAGGAAGGCATGTATAAAAGCATTTGATTATGAAATTGATAGTAACATTGTGAGTTCAAATATTGTTGCACTACTCAAAGAGGAGATTGATACTAAAGCAAAACCTTTTGGAAAGTATGAAGAAGCTAAGGCAAGAATTACTATTGATATCAAAATAGCTTCTAAGAAGAAGAAAATAAATAAGATGATTGAAAACCTAGAGGGAAAACTAGGCACACAAGGCAAAGGCAAAGAATCTTTGCAACTCACATAGGGCCTTGGAGAAGATGAAGGGAAAGACAATGGTGATGAGGAAGAGGAAGAAGTAGAAGGAGATCAGGGTAAAGCCCCATTTGTTATTACACCACCAACCAAGAAGGCTAAATATGTTAAGCCTAAATCAAAGAAGTTGAAAAGAAGATAGTGGTAGTGCTCCTCTCTCCTCCACCACAAAATAAACCAAGGACTAGGGCAAAAATAGTACGTATCAAGCCATCAACAAACAAAGGGGTAGTAAAGATTACTAAACCAACCAGCTCCAGTGCACATGAGAAGAAATCACAAGCTCATGTGAGCCAACCTAAGAATAGAAAATTGGTCAAGAAGAAAGAAGTTGAAGAAGAGGATGCAGAGAGAACATAATCACATGAACTAACCACAATACCTAGAAGAGCAATGACTATTGATGAGGTATGTGCCAATCTACAAAGCTCTACAGGCTTATTTTGTTTTAGATTTGTAAAATATGTCACATTGGATAATGTTGATAGAATTAAAATTAAGGAGGCCATGATAGATATGATGAAAAATAATAAATTAGCTTCTAATGAAGTAGAGAAGTAGATTAAAATAGATTTGTACAATACAGTAGATAAAATATGGCAATAGACATTGACATTAGAGAAAGACATTAGAGAAGGCACATTAGCCAAGGTTATGTTTGATTTATCAAAGGAGCAAAAGGCAACATTTTTGGAGAAGTATAGGAATAGATTTGTTCCTAAGTTCAAAATTTTTATGATTTTGCAAAATAAGATTAAAGTTGTAGTGCAACAAAATGAGTTTCTATGGAAGAGCATTTTTGTTTTGTCCACTAAAGGAGTAGAATTTGAGAAATAAATTGAGATAGTAACCATTCAAGATGACTAGAGTAATGAAGTGGGTTCAAATGTGCTAAGTCTTTAAGGAAAAATTTCACCTATTCATGATTCCACCCTTGACACTAAAGTTTTTGAGTAATAGAAGCCCTCAGATGTAGATAAAGAGAAGCAAGATGCAACATAATTAAATAAAGACACTAGTGTAGACATTTCTACCAAAGATCAAGAAGGACCAAATGTGTCAGTACCTTAAATTGAGGAAAATATGGAGGAAAATAAAGTTGTGCCGAGTGCTACTATTGTTTTCTCAAGCATTGATATTCAAGCTAGATCGAGTGGTGACACCCCCTCACCAACTTTAAAAGCAGTGCCAAGCAGTAACACTCCCTCACCGAGTAAATGCAAAGAAATAAAGGATAACTCTCTAGATATTCAAGTGAGTCTGGATGAAATTATTGGGATGAAAAAATGGAATTTGGAAAATCTCACTCTTAAGCAAATGATTTTGGTGCAAGAAATTATGGTGGAAAAGAAGAAACATGAAGAGATGAGAACAGAGCATCAACAAAGATAAGTATTGCATGACATAAAGGACAATTTTGTTGATGCATTTGATACATGTAATTTTGATGAGAAAGCCCCAATTATTTCCCATCTTGTACATATAGTTGAACAAATAAATACTAGAGACATAGAAGCAAATGAAAAGTTGATGGCTTGGTCAACCAAGAAATTTGAGAATAAGGTTGTGGAGAAAGTCTCAACAACCATTGGTGAGAATAATTTGAATTATAGGGATGTACATAGAATATAAAGGAACTTATATAAAAGGTAAAACATTTTGTGTGATCTATCAAGATTAACCTATGATCTTCAAGGAAACATCCAACAGATTCAAGCTAATATGCAACAAACAAGCAACACCATTTCACAGTTAGTTGAATACAGCTCGAGACATTACAATAAATTATTATTTTCTTAAGGAAAATTGGCCAAGCTTTAGGCAACTGATAGAAACATGAGGTAAAAATTGATCTCTATCCAATCTATGTTGATACCTCATTTGGAGGTTATGCAATGAGAATTGAAGTCAACACAAGATCTTATCGAAAAGATCATAATATTTTAGTTGCTGATAGTTTGATTGATTTGGCAACTCAATTGGTGTTATAGAATCAAATTCTGGAATCAACTAGAACCACTTGGTATCATGCACTTTCTATAATTCAATAGGTTCACAAACCATTCATTGAGAAATATGGTTTGATTCCATCTATTCAACCCCAACAACAACCATGGGTAACAAAAATAAGGGGGAAATAAAATGATGAATTAGTTAATGATGATTACATATTTTGAATGGAAAATGACTACAAAAGGAAATTTAAGATTAGAAGAGTCTAAATCAAAAGTCAAAGATCAAAGTTTAGAAGACAAACATGGTATGACATTAAAATAGTCAGACTACTTAGAGTCATGTACATATATGTATTGTTATATTGAATCACTATTCATTGCTTATTTATTCGACAAAAAGTTTTGTAGTTCTATATGAACTAAGTCATAGGCTGTGGGGGAGTACTCATATTATCATTGTAATGATGTAATCAAGAAAAAGTGTTTTTGCCACTAATGTCAAAGGGAAGATTTTTGGTACCCCTAACTATTGTTGTATATTAGTGTTAAACACTTAGTCATATACTAGGCAAAGTTAGACGATCATTATTGTGATCGAGTTACTCCATATAGGTTGAGTCATGTGATAAACTTGTAAATAAACATGTGTATGCTGGGCTCTATAGGAGTTGAGAAAATCTTTGGTCGCCGAGTATTTTCAATATAAGATGAGTCTAATGATTGTTGAGAAATTTGAACACATTGAAGTTGAGTTACACAGAAGGTTCCAAGCATAATAGAGACTGAGTAACAACAACATGTATAGTGAATATCGAGTATCAAAGATAGTATGTGTTGAGCAACACAGATTTGACATTCAAGTTAGGATTGATGCAAACTTTGAGGTAAACCACGTTGGGCCAACATGGACAAGACATTTAATATTTATAGAAGTTGCTACAAAGGCTATTACACATTTTATGACATGGATCATAGATCCCTCTGAGTAATATTCAACCAATTAGATGAAGAGACAAAAAAGAGAATCATCTAGAAAAATCTTTAAGAAATATCTAAATAGAGTAGATTAAACCCTAATTGATATATGTTGTGGTGAGAAGAAGCAAGCAAGCTATTCGTGTGATCATAGAGTAGATCAAATGTGAAAGTGCCAACATTGCAAAGAAGGAAAGAGAGTTGAGTTTTTTTATTGCAAAATAGAGGAAGTGACCTTATCAAGTAGTAAAGGATAGTAAAGCTATAATAGATTAGAGATCATATCAGATTTAATAGAGGAGATCCAAAACCATCTTTTCAGAGTAGACCAAGGGTTAGGTATTGAATTAGTTTTAACATATTTAAGTCAGGGACAATCTCTTAACATATGTTTGTACATCTCTTAACCGAGTCCTTACTTTTTTGTAAGTGTAAAATCCTCTTATAGGGTAAGATCTAACAGTCTTAATAACATTTAATAGGGCAGACCCCACATGGGGTAGATCATTCGAAGTAATCAACATTGTAACCCTAACATGTGAACTTTATTACTGTAGTAGTGAAGATTTGTGGGTGTCATCCCCACCCTAGTTTTACCTTCACCTTGGAGGGTTTCTGGGTAACCAAATCTTTGTGTTATGTGCTTACATTTCATACATGTGATTGATAGATTAGATCCACATACTATAGTTTGATTTTACAAGTTATGTTATGCATGCATTAGATATGAGATGGTAAATATAGTTAATGCACTAAAGTTGTGTGAAAAGATATAAGTGTTATAGATCCTGATTCACCCCCCTCTCAGTATCTTACTTTCCCAATTAAGATATCCAACACTTTTTGTGTTCTAACAATAACATTACAACTTTCTAATTATATCATTAATCCTAATCTATTGCATCCCAATTGATAATCAAGTTAAATTCCAAATATATATCTCCCTTTTAGAAACCTAGGTTGGGTTGGATTAATAATATTAAGTAAATGTATTCAATTCTAAGGGAAATAGTCTTGGAAAGAATATTGTAGGAGATAGTCAAGAGGGTAAGTGATATTTTACTAGTAGACCTACTATAGAATTTAATTTAAGTAAATTAAAAAACCATTCTAGATTGACCTTGTATAATTCCATGGTTATTTAATTAGGCCCTAGTGCCTTCTCTTTCTCAAAGAGAGAATAACCTTATTAGTTTCTTTAAGGGAGATATATTTATCTAAGGATATAGCATCCTCTAGTGAGACATTTTGGGGGATGATGTTTTTAATTTTATCTATAGCCTCCTCCATGTTATTTTCGCTCCCCTCAAAATAAAATAGTTTACTATAGAATTCAACAAATTCTTGAAGAATATATTCCTAAGTTTTCAATTCCTTTCCTTCCTCCCATATAGATATATTTTTATCTTTGGCTTCTTTATACTTTAGTAGTTGAAACAAGAATTAGGAACCCTTGTCATCATGATATATTCGATTCAATATTTCTCTTCTTTTAGCCCATCATACCTTGATGTTTTAAAATCTCCCCATAACTTCCCTGATTGGGTTGTAGCATCTTTGACCTCTAGACTAGTTGTAAATTCTTGGAGAATCACTTAAGATAGAAAAATATCATTACAAATTTCATATTATATTCTTCTATTGATCTTAGCCTTCATCTTCTTCCTACATGGAAAAGTATTCTCCAATTGTTTATGTTATGTGTCCATCTCTCAATAGCACTAGTGTGCTTTACAACCCCCAAATTAAAACATCTTTTCATATTTAATGTTTTCATTACATCCTCATCTTGAAGTGACTAATATTGAGTGAAAAATGACCCTCATTTCCTTTTCATCAATATATTTCCCCATTTGGAATAATTGACATATAATGGGATGGTGATCAGAGAGGGTATATGGGACAACTTTCATAGACACCCCATATCTATTATTTTTGAAGTCAAGTGAAACTTTTTTGGCATACAATATGTCAATTCTATAATAGATCCTCTTGTGACCTTCTAGAAATTAGACTAGGCATACAAGATGTCTTTATTGTAGTCCTTATTTCTAGCTAAGGGATAAAATAACTTGTGTTTACTAATTATTTTGCACAAAAAGTATTTATCATTACCTTTCTATTCAAATCTCTTCCGCTTAGATTTATCTTGTGCATATTTACTCATATTGAAGTACTCACCTATGATCTAAGGGATTCCTTCTAGTAAGAACATCCATTTACAAAGATTAATCATAGCTAAGTGGTTATTTACAATATACACATTGCAAATTCCCATTAAAAATGATAAAAAATCCTCTATGACCGAGGAATCAACCCCATATAGAGATATTTTTACTCCATTTGGGGCCAATAGAATAGAAGCCCCTCCTTTTCCTTTCTAAGGGATGTAAAAAAGCATATAGGATCCTTTTAGATGAATTTAAGGTTGATTTATAATGTAAACCCAACTACTAATTCCTATTGGAGGATAGAGATATCAATAACTTTATTCATCCTAAAAAATATTATAATAATATTTTTTTTGTAAGCCTTTAATAGGGCAGACCATGAAAATGGTCAAACTATGTAACCTTAACATGTGACACTTTATTGCTATAGTAGTGAAAAATTGTGGGTCTCATCCCCACCCCAGTTTTACCTTCTCATTGGAGGGTTTCTAGGTAATCATATCTAGTGTCAAGTGTTTATGTGGATACATTTACTTTACATGTTATTTCAATATGTTAATGCACACATTGTTTTAAATTAAAAGTTTTATTGGTTAAAGATTAATACTTCTGATTCAACCCCCTCCTTAGAAGTATATGTTTCCCATTTGTAATTCTAGCAAATAATGGGTCCCACCTTTAAACCAATTTTGACACTAAAATCAATATTTTTGAAACAAACCTCACATTCAAGCGACTATATCTCTAAAACTATGAATAATTTCAAGATGACATAAACTAGTGATTTCTAGTACTCTATTCCTACTTTATAACCATATTTTTTAATTCAAAAAAAAGTTTATGAAAGTCAATTTTTTCTTCTTCTCCAAAAAGTGGTACATATGAGAAACCAATATTTTTAAAGAGTGACAGTTCGTTTGACATGCATAACTTTTTTTCTAAAAATTATAATTAGGTAATTCTTTTGGTGTTGGATTTTTGACATCAATATCTACAGGGTGTATTTGGTTTGATTCAATTTGGTTGAATATTGTATAGTTTATGAAGTTTTGAAGTGACATCAATCATAATTCAAGCATACATTCATTTTGACATAGATCAATTTATGATAAATCTAATTTTATTTTTTTCTAATAGAAAGCTATCTCAACAACCTATTTCCTAGATATTTTTCAAAAATTTTTTGACCTAATTTACAATTTTTTCCGAAGTGTCGAAGTCAGTTGATGTTCAATCGGTAATGAAGCATAATAAGTTAAACTCATATTTGAAAGTCGTAATGAATATAATATGTATTACAATTATAGTCATTGGAAAGCTTGCTCCAAGCAGCACAAATTGGCATTTTTTATTTTATCTTAGGAGATCATTCAATCTCAATTTTGGGGGTCAAAAGAGCCAATTTCATTTTTTTTAAAGAAAAGAGCACCAAAATTTTATAAATTAACATGTTCATGCGAACACTATGTTTGTGCGTGAACATACAAGCTTGATGGAAAATGGAAAAATGACTCAAAATTGCTGTAAAAATACATTCGCATGAACATATTAATGTTCGCTCGAACATACAAGCCTAATGGAAAATGGTAAAATGGCTCAAAATCCTCATAAAAATATGTTTGTGCAAACATATTAATAAGGGATGTTCGCACGAACATGCAATTCTTTTATGTTCATGTGAAAATCATTAATGAGTTTGCCCGAACATACATAAATTGAATATGGGAATTTTGCATCATTTCACAATTTCCTTTGTGCCACAAAAGTGGTACCCAATATTGTGGGTTCACCCCCCAACAAGTTTGGTATCTCAATATGAAAAAATACTCTTTGGTAGACCATGTAGTCTCACCACGTCTCTTAAAAACAACTCTGCCACATGAACAACATCACTGGTCTTCTTGCAAGGAATAAAATATGTCATTTTTGAAAACCTGTCAACCACCACAAAAATAGAATCATGCCCACACTGTGTCCTCAATAATCCAAGAACCAAATCCATGCTGACATCCTCCCATAGCTTATTTGGTACAGGTAATGGCTGATACAACCCTCTATTCTACTTCACCCCTTTCGCTATCTGACATACTCTGTAACTTTGTACAAACTTCTTTAAATCTTGCTGCAACTATGGTTAGTAATAATTCTTAGCAACCAAAACAATGGTCTTATCTCTACCAATATATCTAGCCAATCCTCCACTATGCTTCTCCTTGACGAGATTCTCTCTCACTGAACTTCTTGGAATGCACAACTAGATTCCTTTGAACGACATACTATCTTGGATCATGAAAGCCAACCACTTTTTCCTATCAAGTGTAATAGGTTTTGTACAAGCCTTCCATGCTTAACCAAAATTAGGATCATCTAGATATAAAATACTAAGTTCCTTGAACCCAACCACCTCTATCTGCATTTCTGTCAGCAAAAGTTGTCTTCTACTAAGAGAATCTACAACTTTATTAGACTTTCCACTTCTATATTTGAAAATAAATATATAACTCTACAAAAACTTAAAACACTTCAAATTCCTTTGGTTTAATTTTCCTTTACTATTAAAATATTGCAAAGCTTGATGATCAGTATACAAAATAAACTCCTTAGGAAGAAGACAGTGTCTCCACTTCTTCAATGCTTGAACTATAGTATAAAATTTCTGATTATAAAAAAAAAAATTTATTTTTGCATCATTCAACCTTTCACTAAAATAAGCAACAGGTCTAACTTCTTGGCTCAAAAAAACTCCTACTGTAGTACCACTAGCATCATAGTCTACTTAAAACACCTTTTTAAAATTATGAAATGCTAAAATAAGTTGCTCAGTAACTTTCTATTTAAACAAATTAAAACTCTTATACAGTCCACTTAAATTCTTTCCTATCCTCTCTCATTATTTTAGTCAAGGGTCCACAAATACTACTAAAACCTCTCATAAAATTTCTGGTAAAAACTAGCCTATCCATGAAAAGATCTTACCTCTATCACACTCTTTGGAGTAGGCCATTCAAGGATAGTCTTCACTTTATCTAGGTCCATTTTTAGACCTTCTGTTGAGACTAAAAATCCTAGGTACACCAACTCCTTTACAAAAATGCACTTCTTCAGGTTTATCAACAACTTTTCTTCACTCAACTTATCAGACACCTTGTGAATATGAATCAAATGCTCCTCCAATGTCTTACTAAAGATCAAAATATCATCTAGCTAAACAATGAAAAACTTACCCAGAAACTTCGTTAGTACCTCATTCATGAGCCTCATGAAAGTGCTTGGTGCATTGATTATCCCAAAGGGCATGACTAACCACTCGTACAATCCCTCTTTTATATTCAAAGTAGTCTTCCACTGATCATCTTCTTTGATATGAATTTGATGGTACCCACTCTTCAGATCTATCTTTGTGAAATACTTAGCTCCACTCAAATAGTCCATAATATCATCTATCATTGGCAATGAAAATCTATACATAATTGTGATATTGTTGATAGCATGAGAATCTATGCACATCCTCCATTCTCCATTGTTATTTGGTGCTAATATGGCTGGTACAACACATGGACTCAAACTCTCTCAAATCAACTCCTTCTACAATAATTCACGAACTTGTTTGTTCAACTCTTCACTTTCTATTGGTGTCATTTTGTGTGTTGCCTTCTTTGGAAAATTGGCTCTTGGAACCAAATCCTGTTGAAAATAGATTGATACAAGTATGATAAATGTGTTTCAATCATTTTTTTGTCACTGATGTCAAACTTGCTACTTGCTGGTAAGACAATTGCTTATATGATTTAAGTACTATCATTTGTTTGATTGATGAAGAGGATTTGATCAAATGAGGTAACAATAACACTTAGAGGAAAGTTTGAGTTATGATATGGGAAAGGAGTACAAGAATTAGTTAAGATAGTGATATTATAGTGCATTGATAATCTACTTGAGGTTGCAAAGGTTGGTCACATTGATTAAGTACATAAGAACAATATAAGTAAATTTTGTCTACCAAGCTTGATAATTTTCATAGTAGGTGCCAAGCAAAGTTAGTGCAAGCTGAGCAAAAAATTAGTTACAGCCACGAAAAGTCAATTTTAGTGTAAGTTGAGTAAAACAATGTAAGCCGAGTAAATTTTAGTTGATGTCAAACACCTGTAAACTTGAGTTCATGCTAAGTGATTTGATAGTAGATGCCGCATGTGCTAAGCATCATAAGCCAATAAATGCCAAGTGTCAACATTATGAGAAAGATCAAGAATTTGATGAATCTAAGTTGACAAGTTTGATTTCTTGGATTGTGTTAACCGTGTGGAAGATAAGGTTGATGAGCTAGTGGCACAAAATTCATGATGAACTATTTTGAGGCGAATTCAAAGAGGATTGAAGGAGAAGTTTTTAGAAGAGAATGAAATAAAATAAAGGGGTGGATTCATTGAATCCAACCTAATCTGACCTAATCCTAAAATAGACAATGGAGGATGAATGGAAAAATATCTTAATACTTTATTTATAGAGATGGCTGGTCAGAAGTAAGGGTTGTCATTTGTGAGAACCTATGGAAGACAAGGAGTCTAGGGTATTGCTTCATTCAGTGACCTAAGAAGAGACTGCATTGGAAAGCAAAGCAAGAAGGCTTAAGGGTATGGGTGCTTGAAGGGTAAATAAGCTATTAGAACTGAAGTGTGTGAAATCCAAGTAGCATGGAGGACTGAAACAAAGATCTTTGATACACAAGTGTGTTTTAAGTTGTTATAAAATCAAGTCTTACTGTTACTTTTTAATCATTGGATCAGTCTAGGGTAAATCCTTTGGATTAAGGTTGACCTAACAATAATTTGTAAATCCTTTAACGAGTTGACATTCCAAGTGAATGATATAAAGTCCTCTAACAAGTCTCACTCCTAACAGGGTGATTGAAATCCTTTAACTGGGTAACATTTAACAATGTGTATTGTAACCTTTAACAGGGTTGCCCTTTCATAGGGCATCACTTCAGAAGAGTGAGAATGAGTAGCATGTTATTGGTGGTTTTTCCCAAATTGGGTTTCCATGCTAAATCATTCTGTCAAATGTGTTGTTGAATTTGTTATGTTTCATGTTTACATTTTTGCAAATTAATTTGATAGTAACCTACAAGTTTAAGTGATTGCATAATCTAATGGATGCATGAACGATGAAAATGTTTTTATGGATATGGGTTCACTAACTTGTGAAAAGTTTTAATTGTACATTTGGACCTTAGATAACTGATTCACCCCCCCCCCCTCTTAGTTATTCTAAATAATTCCAATAATTGGTATCAGAGCCATTTGCTTAAGAGGACTAGTTTGAAGGTACTAGAAGCAACACGATCAAGATGTCAAAAAGAGAGGTACCCAAGCTCAATAGAGATAACTTTCTTGATGGAAAAGTCTGATGAAGCTACACCTAGGAGGATGTAGAGATCATGCACAATCTACCATTGCTATTGAGTATGTTGATCCTACTGGAGTCTTAACTGGTGAAGATCTTAAAAAAAAAGAACACAACTAGGCAATGTTGGAGATTGCCTCTGCCCTAAGCTATGTCGAGTTTGATGATATCAAGGGTTGTGATAGTGAAAATTAAATGTGGGATGCTCTACACACTATTTATGGAGGTGACAAAAATGCTCTAAGTGCCAAAGCTGAAAGTCTTAGAGGTAAGTTTGATGATACGAGAATGCAAGAAAGTGAAAATGTTGCTCTAAATTGTTCTAGGATAAACAAATTTTGTTATTGAAATAAGAGGAGCTACTGGTAAAATAGATGATGATACTATACTAAGAAAATTTTTGAGAATACTATTTCCTATCTATGCTATTAGAGTTTTTGCAATACAAGAACTAAGATGTATGCTAGGTAGGCTTACTGCTTTTGAGCTATCTAATTTTGATAATTAAAAAACTAAAATATTGAGTTTTCTTTCAAAGCTAAGCTATCATTGAAGGAATCCAATGAGAAGAAGAAGAAAAAGTTAAAATATGTGTCCAGTGATAGTGATATAGATGAAGAAGATGTAGATCAACTTGAAGCATTACTAGCAAGGAGATTTCATAGAGGTAAAGGCAAGTTCAAAGGTAAGTTTCATATGTTTCAATTGCAATGAGGTTGGTCATATTTCTACTAGATGTCCAGAGAAGAAGAACTACGGAGGTAGTGACAAGTACAAAAGTAGAAGAGATGAGGACAACAAAGATTACAAAGATAAAGACAAGAAGTCTTCCTATATTGTTGAAGAGGAAACAAAAGATGAATCTGATGATGATGAGGCAATTGCACTAGTGTCTTGTATGAACAAGAATGGTAGATGGATCATTGACAATGGGTGTTCACATCACATGACTGGAGATAAAAGTAAGTTCATTACCTAGAATTGTTCTGATGGAAATAGTGTAAGGTTTGGTAATGATGCACCAAGTTTGATAAAAGGAAAAGGTTCCATCAAACTCACAAAAAAGATTTTATGTGACAATGCTTATTATGTGGAAGGACTTAACTATAATTTGTTGAATGTGTCACAACTGAATAATTCAAGATGTAAGGTTGAGTTTGAAAACAAAATTGCTAAGATATATGATACTAATGAAAAATTGAATGAAAAAGGTGATCAAACTAGAGGTAATCTATTCTACCTTGATATAGAGGCTGCTACTTGTTTAATTGTAGAATTTGATGATGTATGGCTATGGCACAAGAGGTTATGTCATGTTAATTTTGATAACTTGGTTAGTATCAATAACATGAGAAGAGTTAGACGTTTGCCTAAGTTGAAGAAGCCTAACAATATAATTTGCAAACAATGTCAGTTAGGCAAAATGACAAAGTCAAGTTTTAAGAGTAAGACTCATACCTCTAAAGGAATACTTGAGATTGTTCATATTGACTTGTGTAGACCAATTGAAGTGCAAAGCTACAAAGGAGATAAGTACATTATGCTATTTGTTAATGATTATTCTAGAATGATGACAATTATGTTTTTGAAATAGAAATTTGATGCTTTCCAAATGTTTAAGAGGTACTTAGCAAGAGTTGAGAAAGAAACAACTAAAAGTCTGAAATGTTTGAGATTTGAAAAAGGAGGAGAATTTACATCAAATGAGTTTGAGATGTTTTGTAATGATAGAGGAATCCAAAGATAGACATCTTCTCCTAGAACCCCTCTAGAAAATGGAATTGCTAAAAGGAGAAACATATCTATAATGGACTATTCTAGGACACTCATGATGGAGAAGAATGTTGCTTTGAAATACTAGAGGGAAGCTGTAAGTACAACTGTCTATACCTTGAACTGTGTGCAAGTTAAGAAAGGTACACATTCAACACCTTTTGAACATGGTATGGATACTCACCCAATGTAAAATATTTTGAGGTATTTGGAAGCAAATGCTATATTCTCAAAGATTTTAGAAATGGTAAACTAGATGCAAAAAGTGAGGAAGGTATATTCCTTGGTTATTCCACAATAAGTAAAGCTTATAAGTGTTTACATACTAATACTAACAAAGTTGTGGAAAGTGCAGATGTGAAATTTGATGAATATACAAAAGTATATGAGGCTAAACCTATGAAGGAACTAGAAGAATACAAATCATTTGTATACTTTTATGAAGGTATGCCTAATAATGAAGATGTTGTAAATCAAGTTGTAAATCAATACCAAGTTTCAGTGACTACTGAGTCACATACTATGAATGTCAAGTTGCATTTAGGAACTGAGCTACACTCTGTGTTGAGTTACAGAATGAAGTTGAGGCACATTTTGATTCTGAGATTAGTGTACATGAAAGAGATGTGACTAATCTTCCTCATTGGGGGTAATCCATCATGTACATTATCTGATACAATATCAAAAAAGTCTCCCAACATGTCTACAACTTCTGTAGGTATCTCCTCTACTTCTTCTTTACTAGCTTTTGGAATTATAGTAAAATACATATGCTCACACTTCATACCTTGGAGAAACTCTTTTCCATCAACAAAACTTATTTTGACAACACTACATACCTTTTCTTCTTTATCTTTCAATGGCTTCAACTTATGTTTCACTCCATCCTTGGTCATAGTGTAGGTATTTTCTTGCCCATGATGTACAACATGCTTATCAAACTACCATGACCTACCTAGCAACATATGACATATCTCCATAGGTATGATATCACAAAGTACCTCATCCTAGTAACTTCCAATCTTGAACTTCACTAAGCACTGCTCATTGACCATGGCCTTGTGGTAATCTTGCACCCAAGCAATACGATATGGATGCAAGTGTTTTTGTCTCTTCAGCTTCAACTTTGTGACCATCATTTCTGACACTAGATTGTTAGTACTTCCACCATCAATGATCACATTAAAACACTTATCTTCACATTTGCACCTAGTGTGAAACAAACTCCTTTTATTAGGTTCATTCTCACCACTCTGTAGGACTCTTCTGTTAACTAGTACTTTTCCTCTTTTGACATCTTTAGAATGTGATGATCTCACATCTTCATCAACATGTGAAAATTTGGCTTAGCCTTCTGTACTTCAATATATCCTTCCTTGGTGCTAGGAATATTCAAATGCTCTGGGCCCTTGTTCACATTTCTCACAAAAGCCTCCTCTTCTAGATCCTTGTCCTTTGCCTCTTCCTCTCAGATCTCTATTGTTTTGATCATGGAAATGATTGGAATTTTTTCCCCTCTAGTTCTAACTACTATTTCCAACCTCATCCTTTTTCTTTTGATCATCATTACAGCCTCCATAAGATCATCCGCCAGATCTTCCACCATGACCTCTGCCACTATTCTTGTTGTCAAATGTCTTGCTCAGTTTCTCCTTAACCCTTAGGGCAAACTGGTATGCCTCCTCAATATTATTCATTCAAACCAGACTCAACTCATCCTAAATACTTGGCCTTAACCCATTAAGATAATGAGCCACTTTCTTCTTATCAACTTCTATATGGTTGGTTCTAATGAGAACTTGGTAGAACTCTTTGGTGTTAGATTGTGGTGACTGATTAGAAAAGTATTGTATGTACTCCATAATTTTTTGGGGTTAAGGGCATCACCCCAATTTTTTAAAAAAATTTGTTTGTGGTTTTATCCTAACATTTGGTACACTCTTGAATAGATTTTTCGGCTTGCTTCAACCCTTGCATTTTCTTCAATAGATTAAGCTCATAACCCATAGGAATGAATTGCCTCTTTAGTTTAGCTATTATCTGATCCCATCTAGTGATTTTGTCCTTTCCCTTTCTATTTCACTCTAAGTGAACCTCTTGCTACCAGATCTTTGCATGTCCCTTTAGTTTTTCCTTCGCAAACTTGACCCTATTAGGATCCTTAATATCTTCATACTCAAAGTACTCCTCCAATTCATTGATCCAATCGATCAGCTCCTTTGGATTAAGATTTCTCAAAAATGTGGGAACTTCAAAATTTAGGCATTTTTCCAATCTTGGGGATGGCCTTAAAAAGTCTCTCTTCCTCTGGGTTTAGAATTGCCTTTGCTTCAGTATTTTTTTCTACTTCGTCCTCATCCTCACTTTCATCTCTTACGGGAAGATTTATTCCTCTATGCATTTGTTCTTCCAATGCTTGCATTTATCTTTGGAAGGCTCTAGAGACCTCAGGTGTAACACCTACAACTCTTCTGCCATGCTCTCTTCATGGAGGCATTTTTGTGCTTTTGCGAAAACCCAAGTGTAATGTACCTCATAATCGATAATCTATCTACATGCTCAGCCCAAACCATGGTCTTGGTGCAAACTACTTCATAGTCGATGATCTATCCACACACTCAAGAACTCTAGCTCTAATACCACTTGATGAAGGGTGCTTCCCGTAATTCCATAAACCATAATAGAAATGAAGATACAACATCAAATGCAAGAACAAAATATGGACTTCTTATTATCACCACAAATGTGAAATTATAGAATTTATAGTTATAATATGCTAACCCACATGGGCACCTTCATTACAGTAATATGCAAAACTAAGCTGTAAACTACCACCCAAAGTTGTTCTAGACAATATTCAGGCCTTTCTTAAATAGGCAATTTTATGACACATAGGAAGGTTCTAGACATTCAAACTTAATACCTTGGGCTAACAGACCCTAACAATACTTATAGAGTTAGCCAAATACATCTTTGACAATTATTTTAGAAATTTTGGGTAGCCCAACTTTGGAAGGTCATAACTCTAAAACCGTTGTTCTAATTGGCTATTATAACCATTTTTTTGAAAATTCTAGCTCCTAATCTACAGGCTTGGAATTGTGCAAGTACTCTTCTATTGAGTTTTTGGACCTCTTCCGGGCACTCTAAGGCCTTCAACAATGAGCTTGAAGATTTTTCTCCTAAATTTTCTACTGAAAATCTACAATAACTTCTTTGATACTTAAGTTGGAGCAATGAAATTTTTATGGTAGACTTATAACTCTAAAATGAACCTTCATGTAGAAAATGTGAACATTCTGAGCTCGTATGACAAATTTATTAAAAATAGCAAGTTCCTAGAAATAGCAACCCCTTGTCTACTAGTCCTTATTAAAATAGAAAGATCAAAAATAAAAATATTTTTGGGTGATGCAAGATTGCTCTTACACCTAGGATTCTCTTGCATCATTTAGTTATCTCAAATGTAGTGCAAGAGCCACAAGATAATCTAAAGGTGTTCATGATAGACGAGATCAATAGTCAACATTGAAATCTAAACCCTGAAATTGTTTCCCCCTCTAATGACTCTTTTATGCTCAAAGTTTGCATCAAATGTGTAGGTGATGGATAGGGAAACAAAGAGAAGTGTTTGCATAACAATTGAGGAACATATGGTCTTTCATGGAAAAAAATAGAAAGGGTTTAAGCATCTACCTTATCACATATAGAAAGGTTGGGAAGCGATGGAAATGGATGACGATACTAGTCAGAGTTGCAAGATGAAAAGTGAGACAATCCTAAAATGTGAGTAATTTGGGTATTACTAAAGTTACTATTACACTCATTTATCACTTCCACAAGTTTCATGTATACTCACAGTATATCAAGTGATTATACATATATACATACATACATGCATGCATGCATGCATACATACATACGTACGTAAATACATACATACATACATATATATTATGTTATGACACAGTCAAATATATTTCTAAATTTTCTAACTTAGTTTAAGTTTGATAAAATAGGTAGAAAAATATGTCAAAGTCACCCTTTTCATAAATTCTCCAGTCAATATTAGCCTGCTACCATTGCATCCCCTATTTTGCCTTCTATTTTATCATTGGAGTTGCCCAAGGCCTGGGTAAATTTTGTCAACTTCATCATCTTTGTTATTGTGTTTAAAGCTTCCATCTAAATTTTGTTAAATGCTATGTGTTTGGGTAGGCCCACACTAGCACCCTTTCCCTACCTAAGAGTCTTAAGAGACATGTTTTCCTAGGGATAGCCTAGAAAATCTTAGGATGGTGTTAATTGAGTCGGAAGCAATAGACACTTGCCTATAAAATATAATTTTATTTAGACAACTCTAGAAAGAGAAAAAACCTATCAACCTAACCTATTTCCTCTATACTAGGAAAAATAATGTTGTTTTGTTGTCCTTGGTATGATATCTTATAGTACAACCCTTGAGTTGTAGTTTTTTTTCAAGATGAAATTTAAAGGAAATAAAGGCCCTACAAATTGACCTGGTGAGGATTGATGCTATAATTATACAAACCATGCAACTTTATTTTAGGATCAAAATTTTGTCTTCTCCATCATTCACCTCTTCTTCAATATTACATGCAACAATTTATTTACTGTTTTTAATTTTGTCACTCCTTGGTTCTAGTTCTATTAAGGAGACACTTATTTAGCGAATATGGATCAATTCATTTCCACCATATATTTCAATAAATCTACATGAAAAGTGAGAACTTTATAGTTGTTTCAATTGTTATTACAAGGAGTGAACTGTAGGTAGTTTCCACTATAGTTTTTAAAATATATTTGTTTCAACCATATGATTCTTATGATATATTTGAAAGTTGCAATTTTTTTTATAGAAAAGAACAAAGAGTTTTTGTTTTTTACATCTCCAAAATAGAGCATCCTCTATTATTAAAGAGAGTATTATTATTCAGAGAAAAAATTTCCCTGGATTATTTTTTGTGTTCGTAGAATTATAGTATTATATTTTCTTTACTGATCTATATTATTTACTGTCATTGTTCAATTTATACACTTGGCTTCTCTTATGCTTTATTTGACTTGGAAAACCCCTAATTTTATTGCACCAATTCTTGATCACACACCACACTCAAAATTCAAGGGTCATACTATTATTCATTCAGTTTATCCATCTAAGAGTCTTTGTTTCTAGAGAATATGATAATTAAAAATTGTGCCAACATTGTAATTAGTGTCTAGCCATGTGCACAACTCCGTCTTAGTTTAGTTTTAAACAATTTTGAAAATAATTTGAAATAAAAAAATAGTATAGAAGCTTAGAAATTACACACACACACACACATCATTCAAAGGCTTAGAACATATATTATATATCAAACTAAATTACAATGTATTTTCCCCATTCAAGTGTTGTCAGTAGAGGGAAAAGTACGAGGAAGAAAGCCCCCAGTATAGCCCATGAAAATTTTTTTTCTTGATTGCATATGGTACATTCACATTTTTTTAATTAACAAAGGTCTTTAAGAGGGCATCCCCTCCCTTACTTTTTGATTCTGCATATGAATTTCTTTACATCATTTCTTTCTTTACATAATTAAGGAAGATTTATGGATGTTGCTTAGTATTTGGAGTATTTGGAAGGTCTACCTTGTAGTGATAAGTTGATTGATATGTTGTTTTAAGGTGTCTTATAAGTAATAGGTATTTACCTTCACTCTTTCCAATTAGTGATTTTTTTTTGTGCTTTTTCAAATTCCTAGCTTATCTTGTTATAAAAAGGTATCATACTCATCTAAACTTCTTTTTTGTTTTGGTTGTTGTGATTTTTAGTTAACTTGTTGAGATCAATGATTTCCCTAATTCTTGATTAATTATATTTAGACAAGCTGCAAAATTTTCCTAATCATGTTGCTTATTTTCCATTATAGATTTGTTTATTATTTTCAGAATTCTTTTGATTTAGATGTAAATAAAGCTCTATACTTAGGATATTGAATGTTTATGGTTGTAGCAGTTTGGCAAGGGTTTTTAATTTAAAGTATACTTAGGATATTAAATGTTTATGGTTGTAACAGTTTGGCATTGGTGTTTTATTTAAAGTATACAAATTTGAAGTTTATAACAATGGATGTATCTCCCATTATACATATAGACAAATTTTTCAAAAGTAATAATATCTAGCAATTGTCCTCTGCTACTATCTAGGGTTCAAATGTTAATGTATTGTAATGGTCATTAATGGTTAGAGTGTTGGATGGTATTTACAAATTTATTTCAAGTTAATTTTATATTGTATAACATTATATATTAAAATGATATTGAAGATCAAAAGGCCATGCCTTCATTTTTATCATTAGGTTGTTTTGGATTTACAGATAATTTAGATATTATTACAGTCAAATTGTTTGAATTTATAGATCATTAAACTTTGAGCCCTGTTATATTGCACATGATGACTATCTCCTTTATTATCCATTTCATGCCAAATTATATGCCTTCCTACTTGATTGTTCTTGTTGCTAATTAGATTGTTAATTGTTGTCTGCAATTATCCTCTTTATTTGTTTGGAGATTTGACAGGTTTATATACTTCTTAGGGAACTAGTGACATAATGTATTCATTCTTATTATGTTATTAGCTAACAACTAATTTTCATGCCCTGTTTATTATCATACATCTATTTAAGTTAGTGATATTGGATTTAGTATTATTTTAGTTATGAATAGTCCTATTTGATTCTGAAATTGAGAGTGACATTAAATTTATTAATCATATTTTGTTCTAAAGTGAAACTAGAGTGTTATTAAAAGAGAGAAAATTAAATAGAGGCTTCTTTAGTTCGCCATAAGGATCAATTTAAAGCTTAAGGAAATCCTAATTTTATAGATCAAATCCTTTTCAAATGTAAAGTGTAGAATAAAACTAGGAGCATTATACTTGGGGTTAAAATCCCCGTCCAATTCAAGTTGATCAACACTTAAATTTAAATAAGTTAATGTATACCATAGTTTGGATATTTAGTTTATAATCAAGCCAAAATTTAGTGTATCAAGTAAATAGCGGATGATGATTAATCACCCAAGTAATAATCTTGATAAAAAAAGAGACTAAAATGTCACCTTCTAGTTGTCCTAACGATAAAAATGTAAGGTTTTACTTCTTGAGAGGGATGATATAGCTAGGGGGACATATAATTTTAACAAACATTGTCTAAGGTAAGGCTATGAGGAGGGGAAAGAGCCTAAGAAATAAGACAATAACAAGCTATAGAGGGGAATATCTACAAGTAAGAGACTAGGAGTTAGAGATTGAATATTAGAGAGTAGGGTTGGAGTAATTGCCTAAGGGAGCATCCCATACTATTTACTGAGCCTATATCTAGCTTGAGTCTATTTTAATTAGTAGAGTTGGATATGTTCCTTTTTCCTTTGTTTTAATATATTTGAATATGAGTTATAGGTTGTAGTAGTAATTTTTGGTATAAATATCTTCACCATGTTCTCCCTTATTTTCTAAGTTATCTACCTCTTTATTCCCCTCTTGATAAATGTGATGAATCTTGGTTTCCTCAAACTTGTCAATGACTATTAATGCATAATCGAGTTTGGAATTAATTTTCTAATTTGGAGTACTTCTTATTCTAATCGCATTTAAAATTTATCTAAGAATACCCTTTGATAATTACTTTTTTGATTTCCAAATCTAGAATGAGGTTTTATTCTTCCATTAGAGCTTCTAATTCTATAATGTTATTAGAAGTTACTGCTAGAGGCTTCACTTTTTTGGCCATCCACTTTCCTTCATCCGGATGAATAATGCACCCTAGTCCTCATTTGTCGAGATTTCCTTTGGATGCTTTTCCAAAGTTCATCTTTTCCCATCCTATTAGAGGTGGTTTCCATTTACAACCTATTGTAACTTGTTTTTTTGATTTGGGGTAGATCATAAAAGGCGGGCTTATGATATTACTCCATTTTTTTTGCATCTTTGCATCTCAGTCTGAGAATGTCCCTTCTTCTTTGATTAAGTTCCTAAGATCATTGTTCGTTACTTCAATTATGTTGGCTTCCATTTTTTTGAGTAGGGAGGTTAATGTCATTTCTCCATTCAAGAATATTCTCTCATTTCTCTCCTTCCATATTTCCCATAGGAGATAGAGGGTGAGATTTTCCAAAGGTGTCTACATATTTTGGAGTATCCACTTTTGGGCCAACTTTTAAGGTGATCCCATAGGTTTTTAGGAAGATCTGAATACCAATTGAGTTTTTGACTTAGTTATTTCCAACAAGAATTGGCAAAAGGACATTAGTATAACAAACATTCACTAGTATTAGAGTCTTCTTTGCATAGTGGACACCTTAAGGGTCCCTCAAAGTTTGACTTGGTGAACCTACATGTAGTAAGGCTTATTTTTGTATTGTAGCCCACAAAAATATACCTACCTTATGGAGGCATGCTCGATCCTGATGTAGGTTTAGAGGGATGTCTATTTTGTCCCATCTTTGTGAATTAGTTATTAATTTGTATTCCCTCTTTACACTACATTTTCCATTTTTAGAGGCACCCTAAATTAGTTTGTCATTCCTTTCTTTGTGATTTTCTTGCATTTGATTGATAAATTATTTAAATGTTGTTTTATCCTAATCAAATAGGTTTTGCTTTCTACTTCTTTTCATTTCCAGTTTTCAGTTCGTTCCTCATTAGGATTTTGTAAGTAATTACTAACATATTTTCCCCTAATATTAGTTAGTGTGTTCTTAATGTTTAAGGGAAGGTTATGACTATTCGAGGAGGGTAGCCCATCCCACGAATCTTTCCAGAATAAGAATTCCTCACCTTTTCCTATGTTCCATGTTAAGTTGTTGTTGATTAAGGGTTTGTATTACACCATAAAGTTTCATACATTAGATCGTTTAGGTTCTTCGTTGGAATAAAGATAAGAGGTCAGAGTTGTTTAGGTATTTTTGATATAATATTTTTGCCCATTTAATTTCATGCTCATGGTACATTCTCCAAACTAATTTGGCTCCTAGAGCTTCATTTTCCCAATTCATGTTTTGATACCTAGTCCTCCTAACTCTTTTGGCCTATAGATGTTGTCCCATTTAATCAAAGCTAGTTTCTTTTTGTCCTTTATTGCATTCAAAAAAAAATCCCAAGTCTACTATCTAATTCATTTTTTCATTTCTTTGGGAAACAATAGGAAGTGCATTTCAAGTGGGAATAGTTGATAGAACTAATTTTATTCTAGTTGTACATCTCACTTTTGTTAACCATTTTCCTTTCTAATTTTCTATTTTTTTGTCTATCTTTTTGATTATAGGGTTCTAAGATTTGACTTCTTTCACATAGTTTTCCAATTGTATTCCTAACTATTTACATGAGAATACACCTTTTTCATATACCATTAGGTTACAAATCCTTCTTTATTTTTATGGTTTTGTGTCTAGTAAGAAAATCTCTAATTTTTTAGGGTTTACCATTTGTACCAAGGCTTTCATGTATGTTATAATTATTTTTTTGATATTTTGGGCTTCTTCCATAGTGCTTTCTCTTGGGAAAATAGTGTCATCTACAAATTGCTGGTGTGTGATGTTTGGTATTCCTTCTATTACTATGATTCCCTTAATATCCCCTTCTACTTGTGCCTTCTTAATTGCTCTTCCAAAATATTTTGCCATGATGATGAAGAAAAATTGTGATATTGGTTCACCTTACTTTATTCCTCTTGATATAATGAAGAATCCTTCTGGAGTGCTATTGATTAGTAGAGATATTTTTTGGGTAGCCATGGAGTTAAATATTATATTGATCCATTGATTGGAGAAGCCAAATACTTCTCATGTTTTTCATAATAATCCAATCTACTTTGTTGTAGGCTTTCTGAATATCTAGTTTTATCAACATGCAAGCTTATTAATTTATGTTGAGTGTATTATGTCTTGTATGATTATGATTCCTTCTAGAATTGATCTCTCTGGGATGAATCTTGTTTGTTCTTCTGATATTAATTTTGGAAAAACTAGTTTAAGCTTATTAGTTAGTGCTTTCGATAGTATTTTATAAATTATGTTATAGAGACCTATTGTTTTAAAGTCCCTAGGTTCCACATGATTAGATTTTTTGAGAATTAGTGGTAGGAAAGTATTATTGATTCTAGTCAATAGGGAGCCTGACTTCCTTGTTTCTTCAATGGCATTCCATAGGTCGGTTCTTAAGATATCCCAATATTTTTGGAAGAAGAATGCTTGGAAGCCATTTGGTCTTGGAGATTTGTCTAGGTTCATGTTGAAGAGAATTGTTTTGATTTCTTCCAGTGAAAAATGGTGTATTTAACCATTTTTTACCCTCTTTAATAATTAATTTCATAATGTTTTTGGCTTGGACAAGGTGATCAAAGTACAAAATTGTTTCACAACTTAGTCAAGGGAAGAAGAGTAGTAAATAAGATATTTGGAATCAAAGACAAAAAAGGAAGGCTATTAGAGGAGGTTGATTCTATCAACAAGTAAGCTACAAGTTTCTACTCTAAAATCTTCACTGAAGACATTTAGGATAGACTTAGAGAAGGTATCCTAAAAATCATAAAAGAGGAACACAATGTGATGCTAATGAAACCTATTTCAGTGGAGGAGGTTCAAGCTACATTATTCAGTTTAGGGAGTGACAAATCTCTAGGGTCGAATGGCTTTCCTGCACTATTTTTTCAAAACTCATGGAATATTATTGAGAAGGATTTATGGGAAGTGGTGGAAGAATTATGGAAAGTGGGTTTTGTGTTTAAATATTTAAAAAATACATTCCTAACATTGATACCTAAAAAAGGTGCTAAGAAATCATTTCAAGACTTCTGACCGATAGCCCTATGTAATACTACTTACAAAGTTATTGCCAAAGTTAGTGTGAATAGATTGAAATTGGTTTTGCCTACTATTGTTTCAAGGGAGTAGAGTGGATTTTCTTTGGGGTGATCAATTTACAAAGGGATTATCATCATGCAAAAAGCTATACATAATTAGATAGAGAATAGGGAATCGTGGAAGAAGTTTTATGGCGATCCATTAAAAATACCAAAATGAATAGGGAATGAAAAGGTTTAACAATTACCAGGGGGATAGACACGATCTCACATTTATGGTTTGTATATGATACATTTCTTATGGGGGAAGCTTCAATTCTTGAAGCAAAAAACATTAAATCTATTCTTGAGAAGTATAGCAAAGCCTTGGGCCAGTTTATAAATTGGAACAAGTCTGATTTTTTTTTCTTTAATACCCCCATCCCAACTCGAGAGCACATTTGTAGACTTTTAGGAATGAATAGGGGCACATTTCCTAAAAAATATCTTGGGATCCTTCTATTCAATGAGGAAAATAGAGCTAACCTATGGAAAGATCTAATGGATGCTTGTGTTAAAAGACTTGATAGTTGGAAAGGGAAATTGTTGGCCTATGCTAGTAGAATTTTACTAGTTACAGTCTATTATTTTTGCTATCCCTATGTTTGTAGTGAGTTGTCTCAAGATCACTTTAAAAGTACTTAGATATATAGAATAATGGATGTGGAAATTTGTTTGGAATGGCGCACATGAGGAGGAGAAGATTCCCCTTATAGCATGGGATTTGATATGTAAACCAAAGAAGCAAGGTGGTTGAGGCTTAAGAAGATGACACTTGGTAAACAAAGTTCTTGGATCCAAGTTGGTTTGGGATATGTATGATATTCCATCTTAGTTGTGGCTACAAATTATCCAAGCTAAATACCTAGACTCCAGCAATGCCTCTGGGATTCTTATGGTTAGAAACCCTCCAAAAGGATTAACTATTTAGATTTTTATTTTTGATTGTAGATAGGTTATAGCAAAACACCTATCTTGGTAAATAGGGAATGGTAGAAGGGCCTCCTTCTAGGAAGGATCATGGAATGGGGAACCTATTCTAGCTGATTTAGAAGAGACCCAAGAGATTAGACAAATCCTAGTGAGTGAATGGGGGGATAAAGTGGTTAAATATGTTAAAAGGAAATAATCTCCCTTTGCCCCTCAATGGGGATGGAAAGATTTGGCTCCCTTGAGATTATCAGAGGATCAAAAAAAGATTGATTTAAAAGATTTTCCTTGGAAGGAATGTTGTTATTTAGGAGAAGGAAGATAGGGTAATATTGTGTGCTGTGAAAAGTGGAAGATATTCAACAAAAGTGGGATACCAGTTGTTATCTAGGATAGAAAGGATGGATGATTGGCCCTCAAAATTGTGTTGGGCTAAAGATTGTTTGCAAAAAGTAGGGACCTTTTCTTGGCTACCCATTCAAGGTAAAATTTTAACTTGTGAAAGAAGGAAGAAATTTGGTTTTACTAGACCAACCTAATGTATCATGTGCATGAAGGAGGTGGAATATGTAGATCATTTACTAGTTCAATGTGATTTCACACAAGCATGTTGGGATCGATTAAGATATCTTTTTAATTGGTACAACCCCCTACCAAATAAGATATGGCCTTTGCTTTAGTGCTGGCCAAAAGACTTCAAGACACTAGTAGAATTTTGGCAAATAAATGACTACATGACCAAAAAATCTAGTCACAAGACTAAAAATTCTAGTCATGTGACTAAAAGTGATCAAATTCTAGTAATGTTTTACAATTTATAAGTACAAGTGACTAAATACATGACTAAGTTGGTCATCGAGTAAAATCACAAGGTTAGACAAGGACAACTGACTAAATAAATGACTAAATAATTGGTCACTAAAAATTAATCACCCAAACAAATGAGTAAATGAATGATCAATGATTTTTTTATCATATTAATACATTCTTTAACCATTTTAAAACAAATATTACTCACCAATGATTTTTTTAATCCTATCAATACATAATTATTAGTTGACTTCCTTAAATCTCCTCTCAACTAATATTGGACTAGAAATGAACTCAAAAACAACCCAATTTACACTCAAACTCTTCAAAATCTATCTATAAACTTGTAAAGAAAATAAAAAACCGTCTATGCACTCGAAAGAGAACTCCAAGTCTATCTTTGCATATCAAAAAAGTAATTATTATTTTTTATCTCAAAATATAATTTCTATTACTCATATTAACATAATATAATAACCATGTTTACAAAATATAATATTATTTCATTATTGTTACATTTAATATATTTTAGTATTTAGTAAATAGTGAGAAAAATTATTTAATAAATATTAAACCTTGGTATAAAAATATTTAATAATAAAAATAATAAATCTTTACATGTTTCCAAATTCAATTGTGTTGTCCTTTGCATCCATCATGGGGATGTGTAATAGACAACAAAGAAGTAAATGATAACAATAGCATACTTTGCATATAAAAAGTGGGGAGAGATGGAAGGAAGGAGACAAAAATAAGAATAGAAGGCCAAGTGGCAAAGGGGAGAGAAGACCCCATGTAGAGGAGAAAATTAGATTGCATTCAAAATAAGAAAGTGAACAAAGGACCAAATGAAAGAAATAAAGAGTCTAAAACTAACTCACACAATAATTAAGACCCAAAAAAAGGACAATATATCTCTAATGAATTAGGAATAAAATAATTATAAAAATAATACTAAAATTAATAATAATAGCACAAAATATTAAAAAATGGCACCCATAAACATAATAAAATGAATGAAAAAAAAGACATAAGAGGAGAAGGAATAATCTCTATAAATAAGCTTATAGATTAAGGTAAAAGATAATAAAATAATAATTAAAATACTAATTATAATCATAAAAAAGAATAAAATAATAGTACTAGTAGTAATAATAAGGTTAATAAACTAAAAAATAAAAAATAAAAATAGTAAGAACTGAAATGATACACACACACATAGATATACATACACATACATATATAAACCATGATCTGAAAATTACAATATAAGTTTAGTTTCGACTTATATAAACCAAGAAACACATGTCGATATATATAGATATGTGTTTCTTGGTTTATATACATACATACATACATACATTTCATTATTTTTGTAGCTTTAGTTGTTATGATTTTATATTTTTTAGTTTTTAGTTTATCATTTTCTACTATCAAGTCTTATTAGTTCCCCCAACACACCACCCCCCCCACCCCCCCATTTGACACCATTTCATTTTTATATTTTTATTCATTGTTATTAGGGTTATTATTATTATTTTCATATTAGTTTTATAATTATTTTATCCCTAATATTTTAGAGATATATTGTCCTATAGGTAGTCCTTAATTGTTTTTTAATTCTTTAAAAAATATTCTTATTGTGTATTTCCTAGCATTTTGAGGCTACCCATTAGGATTTTACAACTTTAGCTAGGAGAGATCGTCACCACTCATCAATTCCTTTCTAGGTTAATTTCATTTTTTACTAGCATAAGCATTCTTACATTGTGATCACCTAAGTAACAAAGTCTATTTCAAATTGTGATATTGCTATCAAGGTTCAACTTTGTAGATTTTGAGTCAAACTCATTGACCCATGATTCATGAGTAGTGATTCACATGAATCCATCTCTCATGAGAATAAATGGAACACTTAACACTCAATATTGGATTTAGGTGATGCTCACATAGGTGAAGCAATTCCCAAAGGTCACCGATCCCAGTACTCCTCTAGCTTGAGCACGCTTACCTATGGAGTTCCCTCCATTGTTAACCCCACTCTACTTGCAACCCCATTTCAAATGATTTATATTGTATAAAAAGATTAGGAATAAAATAGTTATGATTACATAATATTGAAATTAATTATATTACATTTAAGTTATATTTTAAATTAAAAAAATATTATTAATTCCTTAAATATGAATTCCTAAATAGTCCAACCAAGAGCATTTGGATTTTGTTGGACATATATTTATATTATAAATTTATGAATATTTTACAAATGTTAAAAATCATTTCTCTCTATATTTTTATTGGTCGAGAATAAAATGAGTAAGGAGAAACATATTTTTTTTTATAACTAATAGATAAATATATTTTGTTAACCTTATATCCACACCCATTAACTTCTATGTCCACTAGTTTCTAAGTGATTCTTTTTCTCTTCTCTAGCCATGCTAGTTAAAAACTACGATATTGTGTGATCAGACATATTCAAACTAGATCTAATGTTCTATTTCTATGTCCAGAGCATCAACTATGGGAAGAAATAATACCCTACAACCCTAGCCTAGCAAGGAGTTGAACATGGAGGAAGTCTAGTCGGTGGCAATCTCCCCCTAGCCAGACATGCTTTCTATTTTATTGAGCTACCTCATTGATTTCCTTGTTTTACAAAGGTACTCTTCCTTCTAAACTGATTTCTCTTCCACATCATGCCTATAGTTGTATTAATGCCTGCCTGCATAAAATATTCTCCTTGTTGTGCCATTGCCTACAATGTAGATTTAATTTTTTGAGTTTGCAGGTACTTAACTCTTCTCATTAATACACTACCATCTCTAACAAAGATTCTTTGAATACCATGAATGTCCTAGTATTTTCCCCCAATGCCATTCTCTTGTTGTATCGTTGGTTTTAGTGCAGATATGAAGAGATGCCTCTTCTTGTGAAATGGAAATATTAGTATAAGGTTCCACTCTATAGAAAATTAAGTGGATGCGGGTGAGGCTAAGACATTTATATAAGACACCCATAGCCATAATATTGTCAGCACCTTTTTAGAAATGTAGCAAAATAAGGGCATTAGACTTAATGAGCAGACATTAATGTCTATTACAGTTTCGCCCTACCAGGTCCTTGCACAAAATGTAAAAGCATGGACAAAGCCAGTGAATTGTTTGACAAAATGCCTCAAAGACTGATTGTTTCATGAAGATTTATAATTACAAGCTGTTCACAAAATAGACTTTAAGGAAAATTTTATCGGCCTGCATAAAACTAAATTTAGTAATCCCTGTCAGAATCCTTCTGATCAATTTCGAAATGGGGAGCTTTGGAACATGGTATGAATATCCATCAAACCATAATAGAAGGGGGTTTTCTCTTGGATTGTAGAAAAATATGGAAGGATGGACAAGGTAAGTTATATGTTTGACAAAATTCCTTTATGAGATGTTAACTCTATAGCCAATAATTTTGCTACTTTTCTAGAATCTTGAGCTTTTTGTTTAGTAGAAACTACCTAAGTTATATTTCTTGAGATTTCTCTATGAGCCATTTGATCTCCCCAACTAGGTCACCACCAAATTTAGTTTCATTAGTAGCACTTAAAGGAGTCATTATTCTCCACAGCAATACATTTTTTCATGAAAATTATTTTAATTGTGTTTTATACTTCCTCAAAAAAATTGCTTCTACTCCCTATAACTTGAAATTGTGGAGTTAACTTTAGAGATCTCTCATTTAGATTTCACACTCATCGATTATGGATTCACACACTTGAATCTCATTTTTTAACTATTCAAGTTCTGTTATTTTTTCATCCATGATCTACTTCAAGTTGTCATGTTGTTGAGCTATACCCTTACCCTTTTTCACTATAATACTCAATTTATCCTTGGTTGATGACAATTTCTGCTTTGACTTCCCAAGCTGTATTTGTAGTGAATCTCTTTGTTTCTGCAAGACCCTTACTTCTCTTGAAAATACTGTAAACTTCTTAAGGAGATCATCTCTCTCACTCTTATACAGTGTCACTATTGATGTAACTCCTAGTTTACTACCTAGTTCCAATGCTTCTTGTTCTTTTTCATCTGATGCCTTTCAAAAACTCAAGAATTCTTCTATATTAGATGCCAAGATATCTTTGTGTACACCGTAAAGGCATTTCTTGATTAGTTTCCTTATGCATCTCTTCTAATCTAGAGAGAGGCTTGAAATTGTGTATGAGATCCAATAGACATTCAACCAAGCATTCATTGTTGGAACTACAAGGAAAATCATTAATATCTTCATGCTACATTGCATCTTCAATCATATCTATTAATATTTTCAGCATACCTTCTATATCAGCTTTGATAGTTTTCATTTTAGATTCTTGCTTTGCAACCATAGCCTGTAACTCATAAACATTGGTGTATAATGCTTCTTTTTAAGATATATCCTTCACTACTTTGTCTATCTGAAATTCATTGTTCTTGTGAGGTCCTCAACAGTTTTCAAAAAAAGTTCCTTCTCCCATTTTACTGTTGAAAGGTGTGGCTCAAAAATAAATGCATTCCCTTGTAATGCATCAAGCTCAATGAAAAGTGAATTAGAAGCTCTTTGAACTTATTCAATCTAAAGTTGGGCACTAGCTAGAAGGGGTATATGGGAATTATCCAATACCTCTTCCCATTACTGAATAAGTTCATTCCTTTCCAAGAGAGATTACTACAGGATATTAGACAACTCAGCAAGATTTAACTACTTGTGCTAGAGTTCTTCATGTCTCCTCATCAAATCTTCAATCACTTCTTTTTTATTTGAGTTGAAAGTGTCTAATCATGAATTTGATGACTAAAAACTCATGTCACCTCTATCATCCCTCTCAGACATTTCTGGATCCAAAATTCTAAAAGGAGCATTTTGAATAAAACACAATCTCACTCCCGCTATATTTTCTTAGTGATTTCCTTGTAGTGAAATTACTCTAACAAATTTAGTTCCTCAAGAATTTCTTCTATTTTCTGAAGAATATAATCCTTCTCTAGAAATGATTCCCAAAGAGCAGTTGCTAAATTTTAGATATATGCTAATTCATATTCTAATTTCTTAACATGTTATCCAGCTTCTCCATATGATTAAGAATTATCTTAGTCTCCTAAAATGTGACATTTTAAAACTACAATTCATGCCAATACCTTAATAATTCATCTGACTTCTTAGCTAAAGATTGTTTAAGTGCATCATGTTGTTGAACCTAGCCTTTACCTTTACATATAGCCATGCTAAGCTTCTCTCCCACAGATGTTAATTTTTTCTTTGTCTACTCAAGATCTAGTTGCTTATTCATATCCAAACTCACTGACTTAAGATCCTCTTCTATTTTATGGATTAACTCTTTAATATTTTTTAATCTCTTCTTCCTATTGAGATTTTCCTGACTCAATTTCATTAATTTTCTCCTATAACCAACTTAGTTCCATCTCATTGCACCTAAAAGCTTCTTTCATTGCAACTTACAAAGGCATTTTCATTATATCTCTCAAATTGTTATCAAATTGTAGGACCAACTCTTCTAGGAATTTCTTATTGAAATTTTTTTGTTGAAAAAAAAGTCTTATACTTTTCAACTTCAAGAAGCAAAAAATATGAGATTCCAGGTGATAAATTTAGTGCATCTTTGGATCAATTACTATGACTTCATCCTGATTGAGCTCATCAATGATAGAAATTAACTTTTTTGATATTGAATTCAAGTGCCCATTCAATATAATATTAGTTAATCCCATAAGTTTTTAGTGTTGTTTGTTATTATTCAGATTTTGCATCAATATTTTTAGTTCTATAATAAAAAGTTTACAATTATACCAGGCCAGCGCTTATCATAAAATAAGCTTTAAATGAGAAAATCTAGCATTGCTCATACCTTATTACCCAGGCACAAGATTGTTCACAACTAACAACGAATGATGTAAAAAGATTATCTATCATAAACATGTCACTAAGTGCTGTCAATCATCTTGTACTGCTTCCAATTTCATTTAAAAAAAAATCAAGTTACAATAGTCTATAAATTTTGTGCAGAATTGAATTGTAGACCATTGCATGTCGACGATTTCATGACCAAAATTTGTTTATGTTTATTGAAATATGCCATTTATTCGATATTTCCCTACAAAATGCACCAATGACCAAATTTCAAAAACTCAAAAATACAACAGATTCTTGCAAAATTTTCAGTATCTGTTCTTCATGATCTACATATTTTATGAATATAGGAAAAAGGAAATTGACATTTTTTTGTCTCGAGTACGTTTTGTAAGGAGCTTAGCCCGTGTCAAAACCAAGTGGGGTCACACAATACATTTTCATAAAGTTTATGAGGGTGAAATTCCTTTTTGCTTTTTTTTTCTTCAGTGTGCTCAGTTTTACTGAATGGGCCACAAAGTGAACCACTTATATTTATATAACATTTTCTTCAATTTGTTAAGTAAAGGATGGAAAATTTGAAAATAATGGAAGTTTCTTTAATTATAACAAAGTGGGTTCATGTAATATACCCTCATAAAGTATCTGAGATCCTTTCTAATGGTGATTTTTTCCCCTTTTCTTTTCTTCAATGCCCTTAATTTCACTATATGTGCCAGTGTGAGCCTCTGATATTCAAATAGCATTTTCTTTTAGCTATTAAATTCATTACTTTCTTTTGAAGTTTTAGGTAGTTTCATTCATTTGATTAAGAAAATGGACAAATTCTTATGATCAAACGTTATTAACTATTATGCACATTTTTATTTGTGAGACTCCTTGTTAGATCTTTGCAGTTTAAAGTTTTACTTGTTTAACATTAGAGAATCTCCAAAATTTGTACAGGACGAAAGGTTTCTTATTGTTTATTTAAATGTTTGTTTAGAGAATGGAGACAGGGAACTCTTAACCAAGGTGGCTTAATAAGCATTGGTCCACCAGTCCATGATCCATCCCCTAGTCCAATTGTTTCAACATCACGAAAGAAATAGAAAATAACTCATGTGTTGCCATCTCTACCAATGCAACCACATTCAATGATGCATCCTTTTCCAATTGCTGCAACAACACAACCTTCATCATCAGCAAAAAGAGGAGCTTCACTTGGAACTAAGAACAAGAAAACCAAAGTAGTGAGCAATTAATTTCTAAATTTGCTCAATTTTTATTTTATTTTATTTATTTATTTATTTTCTGTTGCTTTAAATATTTGTCTTCTAAATCATAATTCATTCCAAGTATCTATAAGTTCTATAATAAAAGAGAATTGTTGTTTACTGCAGAGTCAGCAAATGCTTGTGTTGCTTGCCCCAATCAAGGCTCAACAGTTACCTCCTGCTCTTCCAGCAGTAGGGAGAGGACAGTTTGGGAATTGAGGACCATTAGAGCCTCCAGGTTTGAGTGAAGCTATAGCTCTTGACCCCTTGGTGGGAAAGAAAGTGAGGACAAGGTGGCCAGAAGACAATAGCTTTTATAAGGCTGTTATTACCAATTATGATCCAATTAAGGTATTGAAATTATTTAAGTTCAATTATGGAAATTATGATATCTATGTGAAATATTGCTACTCAATAAATATTTTTTTTGTTATAACACAAGGCCATTAAAAAAACCTTATACTTTAAGAGGTCCCACTTCATATATTGTAGGGTCATTGCCACAATATTTTGTTGTCTACTTGGTGTTTTCTCTTGCAAGGTTGGGGTTTTAAAGATTACAGTGCCACAAATTTGGTATCTTTTAGAATACATTCTTTCATTATGTGGTCTAAAAAACCTAGATCCATGGCTTATGTTTACCTTTTTAGTATAAATGACAAGTTTGAATATTATTCATGATTGCTAAGGATCTTAAATTGAAAAAACTTATAGCAATAGGCATAACCCCAACTATACAACTAAAGCTTTCCTTGAAATTTACTTTAAAATGAATAGGAATTGTCATAAGATTACAATACTAGTTCAGTAGATACTTGGATATGATTATTGTAATATTTTTTAACAAGTTACTTCTAAAGTGTCTGATATGCCCAACTAGTTGTACAGGTAGAAATTTGCAATTCTTCCTCATTATTTCTCTCACCCTCCCCTTGTCCTACTGCCTATATGCTACTCTTTTCTAGACCTATTGACCCTTCACCAAATAGAGATATTTTTTGTACAAATGGGTTCTTGTAGAGTAAACTTTATTAGTTGCAATGGTTATTTACTTCAAAAGTGACTTGATATGCCCAACTAGTCATACAAGTAGAAATTTGCAACTCTTCCTCATGATTTCTCTCAAACTCCCCTTGTCTTGCTGTTGATCTACTGGCCTTTCCTAGAATTTTTGACCCTTCACCAAATACAGATCTTTCTTGTAGAAATGGATTTTTTTAGAGTAAACTTTATTAGTTCTTGTGGCTATTTGTAATGCCTAGTTTATTCTCTATCTATCTATCTAGCTTTACATGTGCTTTTTTATTGTAGTAATATGCCCACATGCTCGCATGTGCAAAACCATTCTTGTTTTCTTTCAAGTCCCATTTTTTTGCTAGTTATAAGTGTTATCAAAATTTCATTACCTACAAAATTTTGCTTTAACATTTGTTACTGTTTATCAATTGCATTCATTTGCCACTGTTCACAGAAATGGAAAAAAGTATATTACATTGATAAAATGAGAAAATTCTTTATTTGTATTAAACAATGACAAATTTCAATTTGGAGTTTATACATTGAAGAATTAAAGAACATGTACTGAATGAAAAAATGATCAAAATCTCTCACACAAGACCGTGAGAGTAACTTAGTATTCATTATTCTTGTGCAAATAAGGAACAAAAAAATAAAAAAAATAGAATAAATGATACAAATGAATATGCAAGAGTATGAGAAAGGGAACCAGCCATTGCTTGGAGGTATATGGCTGGTTTGAGTCTGCATTCCCAAGGTTTCCTTGCTAAAATTGAGTTCTTCCTGATTCCCCAAGCATCCAACTCCTGCAAAAAGTGAAAGGAAGGTACAGGTTAGATCCATATGGATCTAAGCAATGTTTGGTTCTACAAAAATATACATATACACTTGTACCATTTACCCATGATCCTAATTTGAACAAGAACAGTGAACTCAATCAATCATGGAGCAGCAATATCAGAGTTTGAAAATCAAAACCATGTATACAAGTGATTTTATTGCTAACATGTTTGTGTCATGTGTAGAAGGCAGGGACATTGATATTTAGGTGACAAGATAAATTGTTGATGAAGTTGTTTATAGGTGTCATGAGCCCATGCTCAAACCCTGTAAGTCAACTCAATCAACAATTTTTATCCAGATGCAGAGAAAGGAATTAAGCAACAAATAGTATTTAAGGGATATGTTAACCGAATATGAAACCTTATGCTATAGCTAAAATAGAGAAATTGGGAATAATCATTTAAGGGACAAACTTTAAAGTTTGAAACCTTATGGTTATTTAAATATCAAATCATTATAGACCAAGTTCAATGATCAGCTGTCACATCACGAAAAAAAAGAAAAGCACAAGTAGCAAAATGGTTTCGCAGAAATGCAAGTTTGCAACATTTTTTATGATACCCATCAAAAGGAAATTGTGGCTAACCAAAAGAGCTTATTCAAGGAGCAAAAATACACAGAGAAAACATAGATTTCTTATATTTGTGAAACCCTTCTAACCATTTTCAAAGACCCAGAAATGAAACAAAGCAAATTCATACATGCTTACCTGTTATTGTTCATGGCGGCTCGAGCTGAATGAATGGACACAGTTTTTTACTTGAAAAAATGTGAAAAGGGGAAAAGGAAAATGGAGCGATGCCTTTAATCAACACACAAAACTGTATTTCAAGTTTTCATGGCGCGGTAAGTAGTAGAGAAGTTTTTTTTAGGCTCTCATGGTGGCAAGGGTTTCAAAACCCTTCATCATCATAAACAACACGCAAAATGGAAAAGTGAAATGTGCTTAATGATGCTAGAGTTCGAATGTTAAAAAACCCCTTTCTATATTTTAATATCCTTTCAAGTCTGAACCCTTATGCCTATCATCATTTTCCTTTATTTTATTTCCCTTAGTTTTGTTTAATAAAGCTCAATGTTTAAATATGTTAATAATGTGTTAATATTATCTTGTAAAAGATATATTAATATGTTATTAGATTTCTTATGAGCTTTATTTTTATTTTGTATGTGCATAGGCATTAAATAAATTGATTTTTTACGATCAATTAATTACCTGTGAGGCATGCAGAATTAGTTGGGGAACAAATGGAGGGAATATAGGACTTGCTTGAGCATATTTAGGGATCAAATTGAGCATTCCAAGGGGTTTTTTAGGGTTTTTTATTGACAGTTTGAGCCTTTTGAGGATAGTTTTGATGAGTCACATGGGTGGTTGATACCTTAGCTTGACTTTTTCAATTAATTGATGCTTGTTGGAGGAGTGGAGGTGCTATTTTCAGGGCTATGATTGTGCATCCAACCCAAGGAGTGGGGAGGATCTTTGTACTTAGTTTTTTTTTTGGGGCATTTTTTGGGGGAGAGAGTTCTGAGTTGTAAAAAAAGAAGAAGAAGTATTGAGTGATATTTTTATCCTGAATATTGTTATACATTTTTTTGTAACTATTTTGGAGAATAGTTGAATATATGATAAGCTTTTACAGGTTCATTGTGGGAAGATTTTCAAGCCTTAATCTTTTTTTTTGGTGCTATGTAATGTTCTGATTCGATAGTTTAATCTGTGAATTCAAGGGTTCCTTATTAATTTGTCTCAGCTCTACCCTATCACTGAAGTGTATTTTGTCTGCAGGTCACCTTTTGTGTTTGTTTCATTTTCATCTTATTAAGTGAAAATTTCTATTTCCTTAATGAGTGAAAATCAAGACCTTAATGTGAAAAACTGTTGCAGGCCAATATAAAGTTTGAGTGCTTACTAGTGTTTTCTGATATATTGGTGGTAAAAGGCTATTATTTGTTGAAATCTTTCTTTAAACATCTTTGGTGCATCACCTTTTAGAAAGCAGTTTTAATTTTCTGTTTGCAGTTTATGAAATACATGGTAACTTAAAGAAAGAGTGATATTACATTTACCATATGGAAAAATGTGAGCATCATCCCATTGCTTGAAGTCTCCAAACAAGAGATGTGGACATTGTTAACAACTAAACAACTATATATATATATTAATATATATGATTTTTCCCTTGTTGATTAAAAAATGGTTTGTGTATGGTTAGGGACTGCATGCACTCATTTATGATATTAATATGAGCAAGGAGACTTTTGAATGGGTTAACTTGAAGGAGGTATGCCATTTTCACTCTTTTGATTACTCAAGTCTTGAAATTGAACACTGCATCTTGGTTAGTGTGTAGTGTTCAATTTCTTAACTATGTTATATGCATTGCCTTGATCACACTTGTTTATGTATTTCATTTTTGGTTAAATGCCGAAGACTTGAGTCATCTATATTTTACTATGAGAAAAATCAACATATTTCAATTTTGGCATATACTGTTAGTATTTCCATGTCTCATAGTAAAACTGCTTGTCTTGTCATTTTGCTTGACCTTTTTATCTCAAGATGAATGTGAATGGCTTACTAATATTCTATCAATTCCTGTTTGAGCATGCTCATAAGCTCACTATATTGAGGAATATGTTTTTGGGTTGGCTTTTACCACCCTTGTAAAATTTTGGACTTAATCATTCTGTTATGGTTATTTTTGATAAGATAAACAGGTTTTATAGGGACCCTGAAACCCAAAAGTAGCTACATAAACAAGGCTAATAATAAGCAAAAGAAGCCCAACCAGAATAAAACAAGTCTAATGGCTGATAATAAGCACGAGGCCTAGCTGACAACAAAAGCCAACAAAAAGGCCAGAACAAATTGTCTTTAACAGAACAAAGCAAGAGCTAGAACAAAAAGCCAAAAGAGAAACAACAAAAACACAAAAAGATAGCACAAGAGGGCTACTCTTCATTCTTCTTCTTGAGATCGTGCATGGTTTGGGCAGCCTCATAAATCTTCTGGTGCTCCTCGGCCATTTGCTCCTGGACTTTCTCCATTTCCTGGTCCAAACTGGTAAATGTGATATCAGTGGCCATATCATCATCAGACCTAGCTCTTCCTCTATCCTTTCCATCCTCACCTACCAACAGGCCTCTGTCTTTGAACACACCAGTTAAAGAGAGAATATTGTCATTGATCAAATTGAGGAGAAAGATCATCTGACTAGCCAAATTATGATTGTAGTTTTCAAGATTCTTAATTCTCCTCTCAACTAGACTAGCTCTATCATCTTGATCCTCTTGGTTCTCATTTTCTATCTTCTTCTTGTTGCTCTCCAACTGACAAACCTTCTCTCTGACCTATTCTAGCACATGATATAGCCACTTGATTGATCTAAAATTATCAATCATGCTATTACGAGTGTTGTTTAGAAGGTTCATACCCGTCTCTCAAGCATTATTAGAGATGGCCACAATAGCAGGGTTTATGAGCTCTTCAAGCCCGTGCTCTTCCTAATTTTCCACCCGAATCTAAGGATTCATAATTTCTTTATAATTCCCAACGTCGCAGTTCTTACATTGAAATTCCTCCAATCTTTTCTCTGATTTTTGACAAGCACTTCCCCCTCTTTAGCACTAGTATTATCCTTTTGCTTCTCCTCGGAGTGAGAGTAAGGATGGGGATGAATAGGGGAAAGGGGGAGAATCGTAACACCCAACCCTTGATTCGAAACCCTCTCATCATCTGCATCATCCCTCTTTCATTTTTTTCTGGCATGGTCCTCTTTAATCTCCTCTTCCATCTCCTTGTCTTCATCATCAGAAGCCATGTCCTCCTCATCCTCATTATAATACATATCATCTTTACTAGAGGTTTGGCCACGATCCCTTGGGCTCTTTCTTCTTGGGGTTAAACTAGAGGACTGCTTCTTAACAAGACCCTTAATTTTCTTTCTAGAAGAAACATTCCCCTCCTCCTCTAAGCTTATGCTCTGAATATCATTAGAGTCAGAAGAGTAGCTGGAGCTACCATTTTCCTCATCCGCATCCAGCGAAGGACTGTTGCTAATTGTCTGAGCTTTGAAGTACTCATGGATAAGCAACAACAATCCCTTATGTAGAGCAGGGTTCAAACACCTTGAGAAAGGTTATTTATTTCAAAATTTTGTCCAATCTAATAATATTAGAATATCATTCCATATCTTTGGGAAGTTTTATTGGAAAGTATTCTTATACAGGATGAGAATATTAAAATATATATATATATTTTTTCTTAACATTAATGTGTGGGTATGATACACATAGCTGAACCAATGTTAGTCATTTATAAACTTTTCAAGAAAGAAAATGTTATTTTTTTCATTTTAATTTATGGGCTTTATAAATAGTTAGCATTACAACAATATAGGTGTGGTTATAGATTTATTTATTTGTCTTTTTATTTATATATTTGTTACTTGTGAGTATTATTTGTTTATGCATGTAATATTATTCATACTATTCAAGTTATATGTATCTTTTCTATCTTATTATAGGATTATGTGGTGCACCAAGAAGTTAAATCTAGCTTATTAGGGAAATAATGCAATAATTTAGAGAAGTGTAATTGACATGAAATATAGTTTTAAAATGCTTCAACATAACAAATTAAAATTGTTGAATTGTTATTGATAAAGATTTATATTATCATTTTTTATAATAACTAAAATTTGTGTTCTTTGAGAAGAGTGGATCATGTTACAGTGACCATGATCATGGTAATCTAATGTTAGGAAGACGACTTTGTCAATTTTTGCATAATTCTTTAAAGGGTACTAGCTCAATGGAAGAGCACTTGCTTTATAAGTAGGAGGATGGTGGTTCGATTCCATCGTGCCCTAATATGAATAAATTAATGATTAAATAAACTACCAAATATGTTACCAAATATACTACCATATATTTTTCCAAAATACTACCATATATACTACCCAAAAAACTACCAAATCAACTATCAAATATATTATCATATATACTACCCAAAAAACTACAAAATATACTACCAAATAAAATACCATATAAACTACCATGCAACAACAATAAATGACTAAATCAATGACCTAATCAATGATTAAAATAGTTTAGTCATAAATTTGGTTGGGAGATAAATGTTTGGCAATAAATTACCATTGGTCAAATGATCAAAATTAGTCACATATCTACAATTTTTAGTAGTTAATTTAGTAATATATTGTTGTTTTTGTACTAGTGAGAAGATGACCTTTTCAAAACTATGGATCAACCCTTCAATAGTTATTTGGGAGGTGTGGAAGGAGAGAAATAGAAGAATTTTTCAAGAAACTATAGGAATTAGTGGACATAATTTGGGAAAGAATATATAGAGCAATAGGTGAAACTTTGCAAGTGATTACCTCTTGGGGGAAAGAAAACAAGATATTTTCTTCATGGGATTGTATGATACAACAAAATTGGCAAGATATAAGAGTTAATTTTCATGATGATGGAAAAAGGAAAGTGGATCTTATAAATGGGAGGGAGAATGTGGTTTGGAACTTGTCGGAAGAGAGATGGATAAAAATAAATTTTGATGGAGCCTCCAAAGGGAATCTAGGAGTTTTAGGAGTAGGGGCAATTACAAGGAAGGCTAATAGTGAGGTTTTAGCTTTAGTAGTAGTAAGATTACTGGATGGATCTAATAATGTAGCAGAAGCACAGGTAGCTCTCCTAGCCATCAAAGAAGGAGCCAAATTGAGTGCTAGCAATGTCCATTTAGAAGATGACTCTAAGATCATTGTTAATGCGCTGAAAAAAAGACAATCACAAACTTGGTATTTACCTAGTCAAATAGATGAAGTAATTAGGATTTTGGATTAGTTTACAAACTTCAAAATCAATCATACTAATAAAGAAGAAAATTTGGAAGCAGATAAATTAGCTAATATAGCCACATCTATATTGGCGAAATGACGGTGGAGGATTTTATTGATTGTCTGGGACATGAGTTAATACTATTAGTTGACACTACATATTTTATTTAGTTGGAGCTAGCTATGCAGTAGACTTTTAATTAAGGAAAAACATTAATGACATTGCTTATGAAGGACATGATGTTTATTGATGAAATTTATATACTCTTCAAAATAAGAATAATTATGATGGGACAGATGAAGCATGTGAAGTGAAGAGTGTAGAACAAGTTAAATTTCCTATAATTACCATTTCCTACAATAGACTTGTTTAGAAAGTAAGGTAGTTTTCTTTGCAAAAATAGGAAATTGGTTAAAATGGAGGCCACTTTCTCAGTGGATTCTGATCAACAGCTGAAGGCTTTTAAAGGACTGGTAGGATGGGAACAAGTAAATAGACTACTTAAAATATAGATAGAGGAGATGATATTAGCCTTCATGGGGTTATTGGGAATTAGTTTAAAGAAAGGGTAATAAAAAGGAAAACTAAATTGGATGTGATCTCAATCTTCATCGAGCAGGGTCTAGAATTGAATATGAGCACCTATGAAGTGGGAACTGTAGTGCAAGCCTTGTTTGCAGAGGATATATTGGGTGGGCTGGAATCAATTATGGAGTGGTCGATTCTAGGCATTAGGAAAGATATAAGTGAGTGTTTTATAGATGAAGATGATGCATGAAACTTTAGATATATGCCCTTTCTATGTTGGAAGGCATGAGTAGATAACACTTTGATGTATTGGAAAGCAGAGGAAGCTTGGTAGAGAGTAGTGAGGGAGATGGGGTGTGTGGAATGGTCTGAGCGAGAATCAGATGTGGAGCCATGGAGGAATGTCCCTCACCATAGAAGGAACATCAATGGCTCATGGTATAGATCAGTTGGACACTAAAAGAGAACTAATGAGGGAGGAGAACATATAGTTTTGATAAAGATGACAATGTAGAACACTAAAGAAGGTGGTGGATGGAGGGGAAGATTGTTTGGTTTTGGAGCTTGTGAGAAGGGTAGCTTAGAAGGGTAAAAGTTTAAATACAATTAGATATGCAAAATAGGCAAAGGAAACAAGTTTTGAATTTTGTCAATGGGTCAAGCTAGTAGCCAAGTGATGAAGTAGCACACAAGTGGGCAAGGCTCAAGTTTTGCTAATACGAAAGAGTACATAAATCAAGTTCATTAATGATGTTTTTGGTAGAATTGAAATGTGAAAAACTTTAAATATTGTATTTATTTTATGAAATAGAGGGAGGATCATATAGATGAAAGTCAATTTTTATAGGAGGAGAGGATTGTAGGAAGGAAGGGTAGAAGGTGTACTTGATAGTTGGATTTGATACAAGATAACATTGTTATGTATTTTTAATTTTTAATTAATAATAATACCTATTACTGGTCAAATTTTTTTTTAAAATGTTTTGGGCTGAAAGATTAGAGCTTTCATAACCATTGAGGACATATGTGTAGTAATTAACAAAAATGCTATCTATTTTTCTTGGTTCTTCTATCATATCTCCCGCACTATTTTTATTTATTTTTATTCTATTGATATTTCTATTATTAATAGTATTGTCACAAAAAAATCTAGTGTTGTGGTCTCTTTCTATTAGCCAGTTCTCATAGGATTTTTGTTTCCAATATATTTCTTCTTTTGCTAGTATGTTTTCTTGTTTCATTAGAAGTTCTTTTTCTTTGTTAAATTTTTCACTGTCCATTCCATTTTTAATTACTTCTTAATTATTTTTCCAATTCTTCTTTGTCATCCAATTTTTCTTTAAAGATGTTATTGAAATGGTTTTTATTCCATCTTAAGATTTTTTCTTTTAAATATTTGAGCTTGGATTTGAAATATAACATCTTAGATGTTGAAGTTGATGGAATATCAACCCCATAGCTCCCAAGAATCACCTGCATGCAAACACCTGTCACAGAGAAAGAAAGAAGCAAAAAGCTATGGAGGCTAGAATTGCCAAATCCATAGATAAGACATTCTTGATGAGAAAAAAGAGAGATCTTTATTATCAAAAGTGAATGAATAAAATTACAAAGAGATCAATCCTTATAAAAGGAGATCAAAACCCTAACAGGTAAAACCTAGGTTGCATGATAATAATTAATAAAATAATTAATTATTATATGCCTAAAGTTTAGCTGAAGTAAAATAGAGATAATAAGTGACTTAATAATTACATCAAAATGATTTAATTAATAAGGCAATATCTTATTACTCTAACACCCCCCTTAAGATAAACTTAGGGAGTAGCTAAAAACCTAGAAACTACTGCTAAAAGAAAATTTGGGTCTTAACAACAAGACCTGATGAGGAACCCAAGCACAACCAAATCTCTGTAAAGAGGAGAAATAGAGAAAACCACATGGGAAAAACCATACTCCAAAAAGAGATGGAAATAATGTTCCAAAGATAGGAACAAAAGGATGATCATGAAGAACACCATTGAAGCATGAAGCTACAAACACTACCAAACTATTGATCTAAAGAACCTTCACTATATAGAACATGACTAGATAGAGAAGATTAAGTCTAAAGAGATGGTCAATTGAAGATGGAAGGTATCTTCATGGCCTCCAAAAATAGGAATGGAAGAAAGTACTGCCCCGCCTAGAGATCTCTAGAACAAGGATAAATATAAGCTAAGATTTTTTTTTTAAAAAAACAAGTATCTATGCACATGACATATGACATAAAAGGATCATAAAGATTGTAATAGAAGACTAAACAACCATCCAAACACCAACAGATCTCCAAACACCACTACTGACCAAAAATGACAAACCATGGAAGAATGCAAACAATTTTGAATCTGAAACATTTTGAAATCAAAATGCAATTCCAAGGTATACATGAACACCACAAAGGGTAGCCAAAAAATTCCCAAAAACTTTCACTCAAATTGAAAAGTGCCCACTATCCGCCTGGACATGTGTTCCTAATACTTAGGTGATACTTTAAATCAGCACTATGCGATACTTTCTAGTGTCGTATGACCTTTCTAAAGAAGGCATGTGATACTTTCAAAGTCTAGGTGACACTTCTAAAGAAGGTCTGTGATACTTCATAAGTATCATATGACCTTTCTTCAATGGGCATGTGATACTTCAAAGTATCACATGATAGTTTCTCCTATGGGTGTGTGATACTTTTTAGTATTGCATGATTCTTCTTCTTTGGGCTTGTGATACTTTAAATTATTGCCCAATGCTAAAGCATGGTCACCCAAGAACAAAAATAAATGCTCCAAGGACAAACTAAGGGATAAAATGGGAAGTTAGAACCTCCACACTAGGGAGTACTAGATCCATAGTTGAGGCATAGAAACTCAAACTAAAACTACAAGAAGAAAACTGCATCTAACCATCTAACACAATAGCGAAGGGAAAGAACTGAAAGCAAAATCACAATATACTAAAATAATAAGCTAAGTGTGTGGTTCCTCCCAACTATAATAGAATGATGAAACCCCAAAGGTCTTGTCTATCATTTGTGCGTAACATCCCAAACTACCAATTAGATAGTCAGAGTTTTCTTATAAGGACATCACTATGAAAGTGTAATAACATCATAAGAACAGGAAATCTAACATGCTAAACCAAAAGCAATAGATACTCCAACTAAGAAGATAACATTATTTTTCATATGCTAACATCATAATAAGGGAATGTGCCAATAAACTAACATCATCTAAACATGATATACAAGCATTCCAAGGGAAGCATAAATCACAAGAAGGCATACTCTAGAACCCAAAGTATCAAGTGAAAACATCCAGTAATAGTCACACTAGGACAATAGACCATCTCTGTACACCAGTCCACAACAATGGTATAGGTAGCTACACCTCCAAACCAAATGAAACTCATAGGTCCACTCATGCCATTCTAATGGAGATAATGATCCAACCACAAACACACTTAAAGAAAATGTCCATGGCTAACACTACACCAGACAATAATGATGACTGAAACCAAGATCAGAGACAATGCATAAACTACAAGTCCTGGTCAAACACTCAATGGGATACTATATAGGGTCTGAAATCATGGAGAGTCATATGGTATTAGATAGCTCACACTTCCCAATAGAAGGAGCAAATCCAAAACATTTTTATTATCTTAATTTCATTACCAACCCAATATTTCATTTAGTTATCACTTGATTAAAGATTCTACATGCAAATGCACTGGGCATGGACACTAGGCTATGGAGATAGAAGCCCCCTCCATATGCTACCCTACCCTACCCATGCTAATCCAATGATGAGTTTCTGTAGGCATGCATATTCTCACCCAACCCCAAATGATCATAACTTCTAGAAATACCATGAAAGATCGAGCCTTGCAAAGCACCAGAAAAATGCACACACACATGCTCATGTGTGGCACACAACCATCATGAAGATCATAACACAAGGACTGGATGAGAACACAAGAAAAATATCACTCAATTGAAAACAAGCTTGAGAGGATAGATGTGTCATGCATCCCAATGCAACAACAAAAGTGCAACAATGGTTTGATTGACATCCAAATGGATGATCTAGGTCCACGACCAACATCATGCCAAGAAAAATTGAGAAAATAGGGTGGCACACAAAATGAGATAAAAACCCCCAAAACTATAAAATTTTAAAATTAAAACCCATTTGGTCTTAGGGCACAAAAGCCTTGAAGACCCAATAAAATTTGGGTTCGAACACCATATGAAAAAATGACCAACATAATAGTGTGAAACCCCAAAACCTCATCCCAAAAATTGGGAAAACATTCATACCTAACCAACTAGTCATAACCAACAATTATAAATGGAGGGGAACACTAGTTCTTAGCCTCCTAACAAACAACGATTGGAAATAGATAGAGAAATTGAGATGAAACAAGAAAATGGGAAAGCCCTTCCTGACAGTCAGAAGGGCTAAAACAAAAAACAACTAGGTAAAATAAATAATTCATAGATACAACTAAAATTGATGGCAAAGCAAGGTGTTCTGAGCTGGATCCAATGAGTTCATCCTCGCAAAGATCCCACGCTCGTAGCTCTCACAATGAGCATAAAACCAATCCTTCAAAAAAGGATTTCAGAAAAAGCTCTCAATTTTCCAAATTGTAAAAGTGAGAAGTGAAGAATTAAATTCTTCTTTCAATACTTATTCACTTTTGAGTGAATAATTGATTAGGGTAAATAGCCAGTTGGACTAGCTAGACTCCGAATCAACCCAAATGAAAACAAGCTTCTTCTAGTAGTAGAAATTAATCTATGACAAAGTTGCCAAGAATTAAAATTAGTTAAATAAAACATGAAAACCCTAAAACCAAAATCACAAAAGGCCTTAACAACTTTATGACAAAGAGAAACTCTAAATGCACAGACATGCTCACTAGTCTAATCGCATAATGCAAATGAGTTTGGATTTAACAAATCACCGAAAGATTTAATTAAACATTTAAATAAGATATCTCGACCATATAGGGATGACATTGGTAAAATATGAACAACTAAATTACTAACTCCATGTGCCACTGCCAGGGATATAAATCCTGTACACTAAAACACATGACCAAGTGCAATTGCATAAAATCACATAGCTGAAGCAATAAATGCATTAAATAATCAATTTAACCATTTATTCAATTATACCAAAATAATCTATTTACATCACTCACATTCACATAAAACATAATGAAGCACAAATGAAGTAAATATCCATAGCATATAATCCATCACATAACAGAATCAAAGATATGTCCAAATACTAGATAACCAGATATCATCATAAACCTATTGTCATCTCAAAATGGCATCAACATGCAAATATGATAAAATGAATAACATAGTAGTATAACATCCATGATACTGAAATCAAAGTATAACATTTGATGCATAGGTCATCTCAAATAAAATATAATAAGATTCTCAAGTATCTCTTGAATCAAAATATAACAAGGTTCATAATACAAACATGAGAGGCACTACAAAGAATGTCTATATGGTAAATGATCCATCTCACTAAAATACATAGGTATCCAGTCACTGCAATCACCTAGTACATAGGATCAAATATTAAATACATAGCTCACTCCATTGAACCAAGAAAGCAATAGAATCAACATAACCCTCTATAAGACTGAGAGGTAAGACATGAACACTAAAACTAAATGCAATATCTCCTGTAGAAAGAAGAACCAAGAACATCAATAGTGCAAAAGAAGTACAAACACCTATAATGGCATGTGTCATCAACACATCATGAAGCTAATGTCTTGGAAGGAACACTCACTTGACAAAAGAAGATGGAAAATATGGCCAACACGAAACCTCCCAAGGCACTTTATAATGTAGTGTGAGTACAATAAAAAAAAGATGTGCAAGATCCTGAAATGCAATAGAGTGAGACTTTATCTCAATACGTTTGCAAAAATACTACAAAAGGATGTTAACATAGATCAAAATAGACATAAGGTTGATACAATATATAAAACAACCCATGAAAAATCATCTAAAACAACAAAATCAATTCCTAGACCTGAAACAACCAAGATATCCAGTATAATGAATAAAAACAAAAAACTAAATGGGATGTGCCTATAGAAAAATTTGAAAAATAGAATGTCTCAAAATATATCTCTAGGAATGAAAAATAGAACTTCTAAATTTGACAGCCAAAATAGGCTAACAAATATTATAAAAAATCCAAATAAATTGTGCCATCATGACGGGCTCAGACTAAGCTTTCCTGTGACATCTCATTTGTGAAAAAAAAAGTCTGGATGAGCAAGTTATGGTAAAAAAACTACATGTAGTTCCAAAAAAAGCATTGGAAAACCAAAAAATTAACACCACAGAATCTGTGCTAGAATACCTTGAAAAGCTTGCCCACCAACACCATAAATTGCCTCAAGAAGTGTGCCAATCATGTACCAAAACTATCTCGATTTGTGTGCCAAAAAATCTCAATTTGTGTACCCAAAAATCAAGATTTTTTATTTCAAAATTTTTTTGGCACATTTCTTGAGGTGATGATTTTCTAAATTTTTTTATGAAAACCAAGATTTTTTGGAATGTTTCCCAAGGTAGTGATTTTGTGATTTTTGGCACGTAAATTGAGATTTTCTTGATAAACTAGAGATAATAAGTGACTTAATAATTAAATCAAAATGATTTAATTAATAAGGCAATATCTTATTACTCTAACATTAGATCCTTCGTAGTTGCCTTCTATCCACCTTTGCATGATATTTTCCATGAAGTTGTCATCTAAGAACCACATTTTTTCATATTTAAATGGATTTCTAGAAGGTTTGGTTTGTTTTTCTATTTCTAATTTAATAAGGAAATTGTCTGAACCAACATTGGTAAGGATTGAGGAGTGAACTGCATAATTGACATTACTTAGATCTTCCTTGAATATGAATTTGTCCAATATCTTAGCTATGTGGTTGGAAACTGACCTTTTGTTATTCCAGGTGTATAATTTGTTAGTCAGAAGTATATCAATTAAATTATCATTTGTAAACCATTCTCTAAAATCATTCATTATTTGTGATCCTCCAAAAATTTCTTCCAAGTTAAATAGAGCATTGAAATTCCCTCCTATGCATATGTTGGCTATTTGGTAATTATCAATAATGTGTTAGTTGCATTCTATAATGCCTTCTTGTCTATTGTAGGGATTGGTGTTGGAAATTACAATTGGAACAATTGTTATGTTGTCATTGATGTCAAAACTTATTGGTGAGACAATTTACTATCTAAATTGAGTGTCATATCTAGATGATTGATGAAGAGGATTTGAGAGTTGGCCATAACAAGAGCACCTAGATGAAAGGTTGAGTTATGAGAGGAAACAATAATGGACACTTGATTAGTTATAGCTTAACAAGATAAAGTGATTGTTTAAACATGCACTACAAGTGAAGAAGTCAATTATATTAAAGCTTTGAAGAAGTGATGAAAGATTGACCAAATGAATAGGCTTGACTGAGCAAAAGAGTAGAAGATTAAGGAACTTGCAATGTATGTTGAGTGATGCTAGTGTCAATGAAGTTCTAGTATGTGCCGAGCAGAAGTAGTGTCAACCAAGAACCAATATGTGTTGAGAAGAAGTAATGTTGACTGAGCATCAGTATTGACTGAGTGTTAGTAAATGTGGCATACATAAATGATAGTAACGATTGACTAACCCACTAATGACCGAGTGTCAGAAAACACTATTGGCCGATGGACACCATTTAATAGTTTATGAGAAAATCATGATTTCCAGTGAGTACTTGATTTCTTAGAATATGTAAAGCATGTGGAAGATAAGGATTAATGACCTAAAACATTTAAACTAAGGAAATCCGTGTTTGCATATTTCTATACAAGGATTTAAGAAGAAGTTTGGAGAAGTTTCTATAAGAGAAAAGAGGAGACAAAATGTTGGAAGGATTTGCTGAAGCTAACCTAACCCTAAAATATGTAATGATGTTTAATTGGAAAATATCATAATTACCTATTTGAGGAGGTGCGAGGGTTAAGTTTAGAAGTTTTTGAGGTTAGCAAAATTGGTGAATACCTAAAAGAGGTTGGAGTAGTTGTTGATGCTATTGATTGGTGAACTTAAGTACTAGACTGAGAAGAGTTGTGAAGAGGTGAAGAGTGATTGCTTGAAGGGTTTCCAGGAAGATCAGAGACAAAGATGACAATGAAGGCCAATTAGTGGATCAGTTTGTGAGCCAAAATGCAATCTACATTTTCAAGTGAGTTGTATTAGTTAGATCAAAACCTACTATTACTTTCTAACCATTTTATCAGTATTGAAATTCTTTAATCAAGGTTGACCTAATAGTCATATGTAAATCCTTTAATCAAGGTGGCATTCTAATGGAATGTTCTAAAGTCCTCTAACAATATCACTTCTAATAGGTTGATTAAATCTTTTAACAAGGTCACATTTAATAGTGCATTTTGTAACCTTTATTAGGGTTGACTCCTAATAGAGCTCACTTTAGAAGAGTAAAATATTGATGACATGTTATTGGTGGTTTTTCCCAAATTGGGTTTCTACATTAAATCTTGGTGTTAACTTCTGTGGATGTTATTTGTGATGATTTACTATTAATGTTTTACATTCTGCAAGTCTATTATATTTAGGATAGTGGACTACTTGTTGATGTTATTAATAATATTATATAGAAGTCGAGCTAATGGATGATTAGATCTGAAGTAGCTGAAGTGTTTATTTATTGAATTATCTAGACCTTGGATAACTGATTCAACCCCCTTAGTTATTATAAACATTCTATCAAATTGTTTAAGAGAATTGGTGCTTGTAGATAAAATTTTGAAGATACTTGAAGCTAAAGATCAAGATGTACAAAAAAGGAGGTGCCAAGATTGAACAAAGAGAACTTCCCTTTGTGACAAACTTTGATGTCGCTACATCTGACAAGAATTAGAGATAGTGCAATACATTTTGTAGATAATGTGTATGTGGAGATAATAGTTCTTCCTTTGAAAACTCAACAAATGAAGGAGAACCAAGAACACAAACAATCTATGTTAGAGATTGCATCAACCCTAAGCTACATCTAGTTTGATGACATAAACGATTGCAAAACTACCAAGGGAATTTGGGATACACTGCAAACCATCTATGGAGGAGAAAAAAAAGTCTTGAGGGCAAAATTAGAAAGCTTGAGAGGTAATTTTGATGAAATGAGAATGTTGGAGGGTGAAAATATTGTCTATTATTGTAGAAGAATCAAGGAGGTTGATAATGCTATAAGAGGAGAAAATGGAAAGATTTATGATGAGACTATGATAAAAAAAGGTATTGAGAACTCTACTTCCCATGTATGCTATTAGGGTTTCTGCAATACAAGAACTGAGATATACTCCTAGTAATAACTTAACTCTAGAAGGTGTGATTGGTAGACTTACTACTTTTAAAATGCAAAATTTTGATAATTTTACCCCTACCACTATTGAATCTGCTTTGAAATCACAGATATTTCTTAGTAAGAAAGGAAGAGGAAAAAGTATGAAAAGTGACAGTGATGGTTCAGATGATGAACTTGACAAGCTTGAAGGATTTATGGCTAGAAGAATTCAAAGAGGTAGATGAAAATACAAAGGTAAACTTTATATAATCCATTTTTCATGTAACAAAGTTGGTCATATTGCTGCAAGATGTCCTGATAGAGAAGATAAGTATGAAATAAAGGGAAAGAAAATACAAAGCAAGAAGAGATGACCAAGAATATAGGATAAACAAGGACTAAAAAGACAAAGGTAAGAAATATTTTTACATTTCTGAAGAAGAAGTTGTCTATGTTGCTATGAAAGATGATTTTGATGAGGATGAGAAAACTACATTACTTTCACATGTAAGAAAAGGTGGTATATGGATAATTGATAATGGTTGTTCACATCACATGACTGGTGATAAAAGTAATTTTGAAACCATGGAACCCTAAAGGATCAATACAATTGACTGATAAGATCAAGTGTGACAATGTTTATTGGGTTGAAGGACTTAACTATAACTTGTTGAGTGTTTCACAGTTGAAAAAATTAGGATACATGATTGAATCCCATCACAAGAAGGCCAAGATATTTGATGCTGTTGGTGAACTAATTGGAAGTGACGATCAAACAAGAGTAACTTGTTATATCTAGATTTATCTAAAGAGGCACATTTGTTTGCACAATATGAATATATATGGTTATGGAATAAGAGGTTATGTCAAGTGAACTTTGAGAATTTGGTAAGCATTAGTAAGATGAAAAGAGAAAGAGGTTTGTCAAAACTAAAGAAACCTAATAATGTTATGTGTAAACAATGTCAATTGGGAAAAATGATGAAGTCTAGTTTCAAGAGCAATACATACTCATTTGACGATATCTTGGAATTGGTTCATATAGACCTTTGTGGACCTATTGGTGTGAAAAGTTATTGTGTAGGCAAATATTTCATTCTATTTGTTGATGACTATTTTAGGATGATGACTATGATGTTTCTTAAAGAAAAAATTCATGCTTTTCAATTGTTTAAGTGGTATTTGGCCAAAGTTGAAAGGAAATAGACAAGGGTCTGAAGTTCTTGAGATTTGATAGAGGTGGAGAATTCACCTCCATTGAATTCAATATATTTTGCAATAATAGAGTAATCAAAAGGCATATGTCAGTACCTAGGACCCCTCCCCAAAATAGAATAGACAAAAGGAGAAATAGATCAATTATGGACTATCCTAAAACATTGATAATGGGGAAGAACGTGTCATGGAAATACTAGAGAGAAGTTGTAAGTAAACCAGTTTATACTTTGAACAGAGTGCAAGTCAAGAAAGGTAAAAATGTTATACCCTTTGAATTGTGGTATGGATATGCACCTAATGTGAAGTATTTTAAAGTTTTTGGAAGAAAATGTTATACACTAAATGATACTATTAATGTTAAACTTGATGCTAAGAGTGATGAAGGCATATTCCTAAGATATTCCACTAAGAGCAAAGCTTATAAGTGTTTGAATTCTAACACTAACAAAATTATGGAAAGTGCAAATGTGAAAGTTGATGAATATGTAGAAAATAATGAAATAGAATGCAAGAAAGAACTTGAATATTATAACACTTTCATATATGTGAATGAAGGTGTTCCATGCACCCTACCTAAGCAAGAGAACAAAGTTGCCAATCAACAATAGAATGAGAATGCCAAGTTACAAAAGCCAGTTGCCGAGCAACAAATTGCAGGTGCAGAGCTACAAATTTTTTTTTTTTGAGGTACATGCAAAAGATGCCAAACATTAGGAAGATAATGGTAAGCAAGCATAACCTGAACCAAAGAGACAAAATGAACTTGAAATCATTGTTCACGATGAACCTGTAGAAGAAGAGAGAAGAAAAGAACCTATACTAGTGAAGTATGTGAGAAGACATCATGCACCTAAGAAAATAATTGGTAGGGATAACTTTAAGAAACTCCTCCCAAAAAAAAGAGACTAAAATGCCGAGGAATCCAACATTTTATGGGTTGGAAAAAATTTCATGTCAAGGATGATTTATTTGTTCCTCTAATAGATAAATAAATGCCTTTTTTTTTTTGCCAAAAATTAGTTTGTAATGTCATAGGCAAATTACTTGTTTTGTAGGAGAATGAATAATGGTCTTGGATAATCTTTAGTGGCAAACTAAAAGATTATTTAATCTGAAAGTGAATTTACCAAGTGACCTTTAAGGCTTTATGGTTGCTAAGTGTATTCAGTACTGTACTGTCCTATTATTAATAATGTTATTGTCACCATTACCAACTTGTCTACCAGCACTTTGGTATTGTTAATACATTAATTTTGTTGACCATTGATTAATTAGAGATCACCGACATAAGATGCATTTCAGGGCTAGTTGCTTGAAAAGACCTAGAGCGACATGAAATTCTTCAAAATGGAGACACATGAAAAGTTTTGCATGAAAACCATTAACTAGAATGTAGTGGGAATCATATCAAGATTAAAATCATATATGTGGTACTAACAGTTACAATTATTACATTCCATTTACAGCTAGCTTGGCAGGCACTCCGATCGTCTGACATTAATGCAAGTACATTTCCCACACTTGCAAATTAATAGGAATACAAAAATAAAAGATATGAAAGATTGCAAACAATTTAATGCAACTTCTATTAAAGAGTCTATTCAATTCCTCTTTCACTATCATTTCTCAAATTCTCAAATTTGGTTTGCAAAGTTTCTTATGTTTGTAATTGTCATGGATACATCAATTTGGTTGAAATGCACCACAGTAGGTATACAAAATCCCTTTTTGGGCATGATACCTAAGGATGTCCTAGCAATGTTTTACACAAAAGATGCCATAGGTCTTTTTTTCTACTATGCTTTGTTTATGGCCCTCGGCCTTGAATTCTTAAGAAATTAGAAGAGGCATTGCGTGTCCACACTCCTGCTTCCTTGCATCTCTTATCGACCTTGGAGGCATTTTGATGCTTTTGCATAACATTTTTAAGGAAACATTTTTAGAAGACGATGCCAAAACTCTTGTATTGGTAGAGCAGGTACTGTGGCCAGGCATTGGCATCCCTTTTGTAGACGTAGCAGACAAGTGTTGAGAGCAAGGCATAGGGAGAATAGTACATAAGAATCCCTTCCTGCTCGACATGAATGAATGCCAATTAAATCTTTATCAAAAGTGGGTGCAGCATGAGAGGGATTTTCTGTGAAAGTGGTTGTTGTTAGACAACTTCAATGACATCGACTTCACATGGCTGCATGAGTTTAACGATATTATCATCTCCAAGAGATTCCTCATGGAGGGGCTTGAAGACCTTTCTAATTGAAGGCTTCAAGCCCTTAGCCTACTGATGCTCCTTGTTCCCTATTTTCTATTTCCTTGACCCTTGCCCTTGGGGTAAAAAAATGTTTTTAAGATTTTTTTTTTGATAAAATGATAAGTAGTTACATCGGATTGGGCCTTGCTCTTGAATGTAAATTATGAAATAGTAAAATTAGGATGATTTAATCAGCTATTTTGAATATCTATACTATGAATTTGTATATTATACAATCTCGAATATAATCAATAAAAATAATTATTTTTGGCTTCTCAATTTGTTGTTCTTGTTTGTCTACAACTCTATTTTTGACTTCTCAATGCACTATTCAAATGTTAGTCCGTGACTATGTTATAAAAAAATAACTGTTACAAAGTTAGAAACAAAAAAGGGTTTCAACAATCCCTTTATGATTTCATATTTGATTAATGATTTAGAGTAAAAAATTATTCAATTGAGAATTATCCAATGAAAATTTGTAATAGGTACATATGTATGGCCGATATATTTCAAAACATGTAAATTTGGATAATATATGAACGCAAGGGCCAGGGCCATGCAAATTATATAATAATAATAATAATTAATTATTGTAATTAGTGATTTTGTAGTTAATAGTTATAATAGTGTTAACTATTGTTAATTTATTTAAAAATATTAAATAAATAAAAAAATAGTTTGTTAAAGTTAAACTGATGATACATGTAACATCATGATTCATGAATCATGCAATTTCAAATGTATAAATAATATTGAAATTTGATTTGAAAATAAAAAGTTCAAACTATAACTTATATATACATGTTCATATAAAATATTGAATATTGAATATTAATCTATTAATTCATTACTTCCTATTTTCAAATCTTAATTTATTTAAATATTATGATCATTCATATTTTGAATTAAGGGCTAAGGGTTATTAAAATTTAAATTAAGTTATCATTATCAAGATGAAGTAATTTAGCAAATATTGATTATAATCTAAATCATTTTTCATTAAGTAAAAATGTCACGATTATTAAATTAAGATATCATGATTAAGCGATTATTGATTGACGAGTGATTACAATTTACAAATTATAAATTTATATTTTCAAAAATTTGATGTTTCATTAATTTTACATGTTTAATTTTATTCTAATCCAAATTAGTGATTTTGGAAATTGTCAAGAAATTTAAATAATTTGTATGTTTTAACTAAATCATTTAGTTAAAATGGGTGCACCAAGTTATTGCACTTTGTGATTTAAATTTTAATTTGCAACAATAAGATAAATTATAATTTAATATTTGTTATGTGAAAGGTTTAACAAATTTATCTAGACCATTCTATGAATGAGATAGATCAACGACTGCAACTCTATTTTGGGCCAAATTTTAAAAGATCTAAGTTAAATTCTAGTTCTACTTGAAATCAGGACATGTGTCCCAAAATCACTCAAGAAATAATGTATTAGTTGTAGTTTGAAATTCTTTCTTATAGTTATGTTTGATCATTAATTGAAAGAAAGATCAACGACCTGAGATGAATTTTGGATTGATTTGGGGAATATTTTCCCATGTGCCTAGATTCATCCATAATCCTTACATGTGTACGGTCATTGCAATGCTTGATTAAGTGTCTATTATTATGTTTAGTTTTTGTTATTAGTTAATCCTGACTATTAATTAAAAGAAAGATCAACGACTTGAGATGAATTTCGAGTAAATTTTTAGAAATGCTATCACTGTTGTCAAGAAACATCCAAAATTATGACATGTGTCAAGGACACGTATCCGTGTCAAGTGCCACGATTCTAGATGAGTCTTGAAAACAACAATAACATTCCACAAATCGACCCAAAAATCATATCAGGCAGGGGTCGTCAATTACTAAGTTTGATTTTTATTATTTAATTTATTTAAAATGTCCAAAATTCAAATGTATTGTGTGATTAATTATTACCTCTTATTATTATAATAATGTACATTATTGATGACAGTATCTTACATGTACATTGTATAGAGTACAATACTATAAACCATTAATTACTTACATTTTAACTTTTAACTATTAAAACTTTACTTTTATGTTTTTAGACTATGAAGTTCAGAGTTCTTGAGAGTTTGATATTGTAGGCTTTTCAAATTTCAACTTTTCAAAGAATGTGTTTGAATTCTATTTTCTATTTTGAAGACTAAAAGTCTAAATCTTGAGTATCACAGGACAACACCAATTATCTAAGTATCTACTAGCACTGGAATTCTTGAATCTCAAATCTCAATTCCAGGTATTTAAATTTTTTTTTTTTTTTTTTCAGAGTAATTGTAGTAATAGAAATCTTACTGTCTTAGGTTTACACTTCACAATTTTTTAAATTAGGGCTTGAAGAAGAATTTTGTGTAATAACTAGTAGTAGGCATGGGCAAACCAAAGGCAAAAACCTCCAGTATGAGTGCAAGCAAAAAGGAAAATAAAGACATTATAGAACTCAGGCAAGTGCTACAAACCCTAGGTTTCACTGATGAATATCACAATATTTTTTATCATGTTATCCATGGATATTTGGGAATCATGGGAATTAGACATTCATCATTTAATAAGTGGAAAGATCTACATAAAGGGATAAATTATCTCAAATATAACAAAAGTATTGGTGCACATACAAATAAACTAGCTACTTTGGTTAGCGGATTAGCAAACCACGCTATACCCAAAATATTCCCTTGTCCTAAAATTGTAATGCTATATGCTCATAATTATGATGAAAATAGAAAGGCAGTTATAAACTAAAACACTTAGGAGGAAATTTTATCCATAATTGAGAGTGAATTTTTCACTATGTTAGACCTAGGGCTAGGGTTTAAACTAAAAATCTTCAACGAGTGCCTTGAGTTGGATAAAGTAGCACAAGCTTATGACAAACTAGATAGAGTTTTTTAAGATTCATATATTAAGGGTTTAATAAACTCAGAGTCATCTACTAATCATACTAGTGTTACTATTAAGTTGGACATAGATCATAAGCCTCCTTATCAATATGATATTTTTGTGCCATGGGTTCAGAATACTATTTCTTTGTTAACATTTTGTTTGGGATTGGACAATAACAAGGAAGCAGAGGCCAGTGTTCTTGAAATGATTTATAATATCCATTTTTGAGGTTAGTTAGTTGAGAAGGTAGAAGTAAGATATAATTATGTTCAACACATTGTTGAATCTATGCAAGAACAATTACTAATGATTAAATAAAGTAAAACTATAGGAAAGATGAAGACATTTAGGTTCACAAGTTACTTGTGCTACCTTCTTTTAGCAAAGCATCACTTGATATTTGAGATTGAGAACAACAAGCTTGACATTGAGGTCTATAAGTTTGATGAGAAAATCCAGAAGAAATCAGAGACTCCAAGTCCAGAATATGAGTGGACACATAAGATGAGAATGTTTGGTAACAATAATAACTACAACTATTTTGTAGACTTCTTTTTGGAACCTATTTACCAAAAAATCATAGGCACTTCAATGCCTAGATTGTCTATGTCTTGTAAAGATTGCATTCAACCAGGAAGTCAAATGCAATTGGCTAACTAGTTCTTCATGGAAGACTACACTGTGTTAAAGTTTTACAATTCAATGGTTGAACAATGAAAACTTCCAATGAATGTTATAGAAAGGGTTTTTGCACCAGAATATGTAGGATAGATGGAGAGTGTAGATGAAATTTTTAGTGGACATCAAAATAAAATGATATTTCCTTCCTCGTCTTTTGCAATTGGAGGCCTCCCATTTGAGAGAAAGGCTTTCAAAGTGGAGAATGAATTGGTCTTTCTTTTAGCTTTGATTTTGTTAGTCACTAGAATTATGATCCACTGAAGATAATAAAAACAAGACTTATTGCCAATGGGAACTCTACAAGCAAATATCAACATTAGGAGATGCCATTGATAGAAAAGTTAAAAAATATGGATTTGTGGGATGAGGTTAAGAAAGAGATGGAGAAACATACAACAAAGAATAATATTTCAATGAAAGAATTTCCATCCCAAATTGCAACATTTCACATATCAGACTCACACAAATCAAAGCCTCTGAAATACTTAATTTATATAAGAAAGCATCTCAGCCTTATAAGAGTTCTATGCTAAAAGCAATTAAAGAGGCATGTAGGTCTGAATAATGGTGTCAAACCCAAATAATTGATTTTTGGAAAATGAGACACAATTTGAGTGAACCAAAGACCTCAACAACTTTTGAGGAAATTGAGGAGGATGAAATTTTTAGAAATTATTAGAATAAAGAGCATCTCGCTATAGTATATAAATCTAGCACTTGAAGTGATAATGATATTTAAAAATAGAAGGACCCTGACTCTGATGAAGATATTCAAGGTACTTAGGATCCCAAGTCAACCAAGCATATTGCTAAACTTTGAGTGATTCAATTAAACAAATATATAGTAATGGGGTAACTATGATACAAAACATGGGTTATGCAGCTATAGGGCCATTAGTGCAAGTTGTGAAGGGCTTTGGAATCCAATTGCAGTACCAGACCCACCCAAAAGTGAAAGTAAACTAGTCATTGGACTCTCTGATGAGGTTGAAGATGATTCATCTAGAAAGGGAAAAAACATTATACTTCTAGTTTTGAAGGTCATCCCGACACAAAATTTATTAAATCTTCAAATCCAGTTGAAGTTGATCCCACTAGCACTAGCACAGGTGAACCTTGTGCAAAAAAGAAAAATGTTATGATAATTACAATGCAAGAAATGTCAACGGTTACTTCACCAATGTATGCACCAGTAGCTTTTGGGAAAAAAAGCTATGAAAAATAGTCCTAAAATACAAGGATTTGGAACAAGTCATCTTCAGGTTGTTAGCAATCCTCAAAATATAGTTGTAGGTGGAGTAAATATAACTAGATTTGGAGGAGCATACAACAATACAACTAATAATTCACCTTTCAGACACTCAATTTTTTCAGCAAAACTAGATTTTAGTTTAAATGAATTTGCAACAAAGTTTGATCAAACAATAAAAAGAAATAGGCAAATTATGAAGCTGTTGAAAAGTGATATAGTTGCTAAACATCAGGGATCTAATAGTAACCATAAATTTCAAACATATGATCCAAACACCAAAATGATGAACTTCATGGCTCTTATGCCCCTAGCTAGAGATAATAATCCACTAGAAAATTTAATAAATCGCAATGATGTACAAGTTACTAGTCTTCAAATGGATATCTCAAAGTGAAAAATATTGAAAAATCAATATATCAAAAGAGAGAATCAAAATGGTCTACTCTACACTTCTGAAAGAGGAGAGAGAAAAAAAAAGGCTTGCAAAGAAAATAGAAAAGTTACAAGTAGACTTTGATAATGTGAAGGCCAAGGAGAAAGCAGTAGACAATAGGTTCAAAGAATTTCAAAAGAGAATAAATAATTCTTTTTTTAGAAAAGCAATTGTCTAGCAAGAAAAGATGAATGAACAACTGAAAAATATGACTAAAGAATTGGATGAGTAAAAAAAACAATTTGAGAATGAAAAATCCTCTACTACACAGTTGTTCAAGATGTAGAGAATAGTGCATAGATAAACAATAAATTGAAAATTGATCTAGACTCTGCTGTCAAGGAAAATAATAATTTGAAGATTTAATTTGAGAATGAAAGGAAAAAGTACTCCTCTATAGAAAATACATTCCATAATTTGAAGATGGAATTGGAGAATGAAAAGAAAAGTGAGGAGTCTAATGAAAGGATAATTCATATTTTACAGAAGGAATTGGGGAATGAGAAGAAAAAAGAGGAGTCTAGTGCAAACACAATCCACATTTTGAAGAAAAAATTGGAGAATATGAAGCAAAAGAGGAGTCAACCTTAACACAATCCACAATTTGAAGAATAAATTGGAGAATATGAAGCAAAAGAGGAGTCAACCTTAACACAATCCACAATTTGAAGAAGGAATTGGAGAATGCGAAGACAATGGAGTCTAGCGCAAACACAATCCACCATATGAAGAAGGAATTAGAGAATGTGAAGAAAAAAGAGGAGTGAACTGCAAAGAAAATCCTTGATTTGAAGAAGGAATTGGAGAACATGAAGAAAGAGGAGCCTACTCATACTACAAACACACTCCATGATTTGAAGAAGGAATTGGACAATGTGAAGAAAAAGGCGGAGTCTACTGTGAAGACAATCCATGATTTGAAAAGGGAACTCGAGGATGAGTAGAAAAAAGAGGTAACTATTGCAAATACAATCCAATATTTGAAGAAGGAATTGGAGGATGAGAGGAAAAGAGCAACTAATTAGCAAGGGAAAGTAGAGGAAATACAGAAAAAGAGTGAAATAGAGATGTTTGAAGTGAAGAAAAACATGAAGAATGCAATTTCACAAAATGCAACTACATCTTTTGAAGACCATCATGTCAAGGATACTATAATAAATACAGTTAAGCTTATCAAACAAGAAAATTGGGAGAAACTAATGTAGAATAGTGATAGCTTGTTTGAATGACTTGATTTAAATAGCAATATCAGAGATGTCTTTGAAAATGTAAAAAAATGTTGAGGATAAAAAAGTATCTTCACCAATTCCTTATAAAATATTGCAATTTTTTTTTGAACAAAATATAGAGATCCAATGATAGGGATTTGACAATCCAAGGAATAAACAACAACTGTGATGCCTCTGCAATGGCCTTAGATTTCTGTCAAAATTGTGATGAAGCTATGGAATATGCTTCCAGAGACTTGATGAATATGAATCATAACATACTTCACTTGCTAAATGTTGGGTTACCAAATCCAATTGACACAGATGACAAATTCATTGGAAAAGAAGATTACATGAAATAGTTGCACAACATCATGAACTCTAATTTAGGCAAATTGCCTAAGGAAACCACTTAGAAAGAATTGAAGGTTGCACCAACCCACTATCAACAATGAATGAAATTATAAATAAATTCCTCAATTCATATAAAAATATCTCTTTTAAGTATTCATTTTTGACAAGGTCACAACTATTTATGTACAACCTAAAAAAATAGAGCTTCCAAATGATGCAAAATGGAGCACCCTAAAGAACATACTTGGAGTTGGGTCATCTACTCAATCTATTAGTGTCATTCATAGCACTAACAAGTAACAACTTAGTAAGTGATATTAGTATGATTATTTTGTTACTTGTTTATATTTAATTTCAACTTTCTTTAATGTTAATTTTCACAGGAGTCAAGAACCAGCCTATCAGGATAGCTTGACAACTAGGCCTACTATTACTACCTAGAGTAGATGGAAATTGTTTCCCTACTCCTTGAAAAAATATACAATTGGAAATATGCCAATGTGATTATACACACATAATGTAGTACTAATCTAATTATATATACAATTACAAACCAACCTGCAACTATTGTTTCTCCCTTATATCGCTAAAAAGGAATTTAGGGTCATTGACTCATTTGCAAAGGGTTTTAATATTCTACTTCTCTAGGCTCTATATTTGTATAATTGATTGTAATTTTTAAATATACTATGTTATGTATTATGTTACATGACGATTTATAAATTATAATACAATTTTTTAAAAAGAAAGTTTATTCTGTAAAATGCATTATGTTACTATTTCTTAAAGAAACTAGAATCAATGAAAATTTAAAAATGTCCAAAAACTAGAATTATGAATGAAAATTTCAAGTTCAACATGTATAAAAACTAGAATCAATGAAAATTTCAACATGTTTAAAAAATGCAATCAATGAAAATCTCACAATGTATAAAAACTAGAACCAATGAAAATCTCAACATGCGCAGACTCTAAAAACTAGTTTCAATGAAAATCTCAATGTAACATCAACATGTTTAAAAAAAATTAAGCATCTATAATAGGAGAGTGAATGAAGGGCATAAATTAACTTCTACAAACATAATTAATTAGTAGATGGAGTCTTAGACATTGGTAAGACCAGAGCTACTAGCTTACTACTTAACTCACAAAGAACTTGATAAGCTGCTATAGTTCCCAATTTGATTGGACTGGCTCAACATCACTATCATCAGAATCCTTCTCATTTATTTCACATAACATTTGATTGTTTGTTGTGTTTTCTTTAGATTCACTATCATTATGCATGCAAAAGTCAACTTCATCATCATTGCTTCCAATATCAGGACATGAACCACTACCATCACCATTGCCACTGCCACTGCCACCACCACTATCACAGCCACTTGGGTTTGAAATATTGGCCATCCCTCTTATTTGACATTTGTTTCTCTAAATGATGAAAGCCTTGTCATAAGGGAAACTATCTACCTCATACTTATTAGAAACAATTGACTAATTGTGTATTGTCTTTGATGTTACACAAAATGTCATATCATTGCTAGCCAGTGTATGCCAAACTCACTTGGGTGATGAAGACAATTTCCTATGTCTATTGAGCATTCCAGAGTTTACCAAGTTCAGAAGATAGTGTTTATTGAGTTCACTCGGTTGTCAAAGAAAAGTTTGCAGAAGTTGAGTGTTAATTGAGATCACTCGGCTAATGAAGGAAATGTTGGATGGAACCAGTGTTAACCGAGCTCACTCAGTTACCAAAAGAACTTTGTAAATATGCAGTGTTAACTGAGTTCACTTGGTTAACATAGGAAAATTTCTTTGAGTAAATATCTACCAAGTAGGGTCAACTAACAAAGGATTTTATTATTTTGACATATTGAGTTTAATTGATTTAGTTTTTGGTTCTAACTGACTGAAGAGATGAACATTAAGTATTCTAAGTTGTATTCAAGCAAACTTGACAATATGTAAGATATAATTATAAGGTCAAGTTGAGGATTGAAAGTGTGGAACATAATAGAAGATTTGAAGATGCTTAGAGGAAGTGAATTAGAAGGATAAGTAGAATATCCTTGTTGAGCTACAAAATACATTCAATCAAAAAGGATCAAGTATACAAGCCAGAATTGAGATCTGTAATTGGAAATTTAGTTGCATTAGAAATTAGGTCATCTCATTATTACTTTTAAACCATTGTAGCAATGATCTAAATCTCTTAATAGAGTTGGCTTAACAACTATTTGTAAATCCTCTAACAAGGTGGCATTTCTAGATTGAATTGTCTAAAGACCTCTAACAAGGCCACTCATAACAGGGTGATTAGATCCTCTAAAAGGGTCACACCTAAAAGTGTGTTTTTTAACCTTTAACAGGGTTGACTCCTAACATGGCTCACTTTAGAAGAGTGAAAATTGGTAACTAGTTATAATTGGTGGTTTTTCCCAAATTGGGTTTCCCCATTAACTCTTGGTGTCACCTGTATTCATGCTATATCTTTTATGTGTATGCAACTAAGTTAAAGTTAAGGTTAATCACATTAAGATTAGTATATTCAGTTATTGCCAAGTTAAAGTTGATTCTCAGTGTTTACCAAGTTGTTGCATTTGCTAGTGTAAATAGAGTGCATGTGTGTTTGTTGAGTTACAATAGAATGTAGTTTAAACATAGTTTTGATTTGTATTGAAATCTAAGGGATCTGAGATTTATTTTAGTGGTATATGATTTGCCCCTCCTCTCTCAGTTACTCCTCTCATATTTCCAACAATTGGTATCAAAGCTTCTTGATGCTTGCAAATAAGGTTTCAAGGACATAAGCTGAAGATCATGATGTCTTACAAAAGAGAGATTCCCAAGTTGAATAGAGACAACTTTGTAGCATGACAAGAACTTATGGAGTTGAATATGGCAACCATCAGTGATTCAGGTTTGAAAATTTTAAACACTACTTACACAACACCTACTAGTACAGTGACTATAGAAGAAATTGTTGAAAAGAAAAATCATAATATCATGATCATTGACATAGCATCAACTCTTAACTATGCTGAATTTGGTGAAGTCAAAGGATGTGCTACTGCTCATGAAATGTGGACCAAATTGAAGGATATATGTGGACATGATGATAATGTAAAAAGGGCCAAGGTAGAAGCTTGAGAGGTCAATTTGATTAGATGAAAATGAGATAGGATGAAAACATTGCAAAATATTTTAAATGAATCAAAGCTAGTGTCAGTGCTATCAAAGTTTCTGGAGGAACAATTGAAGATGTAATAGTGGTAAGCAAGGTACTTAGAATCCTTCTTCCTATCTATGCAATTAGAGTGTCTACTATTCAAGAGATGAGATGTGATCCAAATAATAATATAACTTTGGATGTTGTAGTTGGAAGGTTGACAACATTTGAACTAGATAACTATGATAATTATATTCCTAGTTCTAGAAATCTTGAGTTTGCATTTGAAGCCAAGGTATCACTCAAGAAGAAATCTAAAAAGTCTAAAAGAAAATAATCTAAAAGTGAAGAGGAAGGCAGTTCTGATAGTGATCTTGAATTCATTGAAGCATTTCTTGCAAGAAGGTATCCCAAAGTCAAGGGAAACTATAAAGGTAAAATTCCTTTAATCTATTTCTCTTGTGAAGAAGTTGGACACATTGCTGCAAGATGTCCAAACAAAGAAGACAAATATGGGAAAAAGCACAACAAGTAAAAAAGAATTTCAAAAACTTCAAGAATTTCAAGGACTACAAGGAAAAAGGTAAGAAATCTTGTTTCATAACTAAAGATTTAAATAGTAGTGAAGATGATGAAATGGTGTATATTGTTGTAAAAGATGAATCTAATGATGAAGGAGATAAAATTGCACTTATCTCTCATGTTAGCAAAAATGATACATGGATTATTGATAGTGGCTTCTCACATCATATGTTTGAACACATGGAACATTATGATGGTGGTAGTGTGAGATTTGGAAACAATGAACTTTGTTGCATAAAGAGAAAAGGTTGTATCTCACTAAGCAATGAACTTAGATGTGATAATGCTTATTGGGTTGAAGGACTAAAACATAATCTACTAAGTGTGGCATAGTTGAATAACATTGGATTCAAGGTAGTATTCATGAATGGGAAGGCCAAACTATTGGATGGAAAATAAAATTTGGTTGGGTCTGGAAAACAAACAAAAGGTAATCTATTCTATCTAGATCTTAGTGAAAGTTCATATTTTATTTCTCAAGTAGAAGAAAGATGGTTATGGTACAAAAGATTATGTCATGTAAACTTTGATAATATAATCAAGATAAGCAAGAAGAAAAGAGTAAGAGGCATTCCTAGCCTGAGAAAATCTGATATGACTCTATGCAAAAATTGTCAAATTGGTAAGATGGGAAAACAAGTTGCAAAAGCAAGGACCATCATTTTGAAGAAGTCTTGGAGTTAGTTCATACAGACTTATGTGGAACCATTGGAATAGAGAGTTACAGTGGAGATAAACATTTTATTCTATTTATTGATGATTATTCTAGAATGATGATTGTAATGTATCTAAAAGAAAAATTTGAAGCTTTTCAAAAATTTAAGTGGTATTTGGTAAAAGTAGAGAAGGAAATTGGAAAGAAGCTAAAATGTTTGAGATCAGACAAAGGTGGTGAATTCATTTCCAATGAATTCACTAAATTATTCATTGAAAAAGGAATTAAGAGACAAGTATCAGTCCCTAGTACACCTCAATAGAATGGTATAGTTGAAAGAAGGAAGAGATCCATCATGGATTGTGCAAGAACATTGATGATAGAAAATAATGTTGCAATCAAATACTAGAAGAAGTAATCAATACTATAATGCATACCTTGAACAAAGTACAATTGAAGAAAGAATAAAATCAAACTCCTTATGAACTATGGTATGGCTACAAACCTAATGTAAGTTAGTTGAAAGTATTTGGTAGCAAATGTTATATCTTAAAACATATTTCTAGAATACTCCTGTAGAAGTAAGGCATAAAAATATTTGAATTTGTCAACTCATTAAATCATAGAAATTGCACATGTAAGAATTGATGAGTTTGCAAAAAAGAGTGGAGAAGAAAGCAAAAAAGAACCTAAGGATTACAAAAGATTTGTTTATTATAAACCTGATATATTGCCAAATCTATTTGGAAGTCAGGAGGCCTCACCTCACGAGTCCCCAAAATCTCCAAAAGCTACCGAGTTGCAACCAGTGCAACCCAAGTCACAGTCTAAAGGACCCAAGTCATAGTTAGAAGATACTGAGTTGTTTCTAGGGCAAACCAAGTCTAATGGACCCGAGTCATAGATAGTGGGACCCAAGCTTGATATAGAAGATCATGAAGAGGTTAGTGGAACAAATTCCAAATCCAAAGTACTTATGTTAGCAAGATATGTTAGAAGACACCATGCACTTGATCAGATCATTGGAGACAAGTTAGATAGAATAATGACAATAAACAAATTAAAAGGTACATGTTTGCTTGTTGAATTTGAACATAGAAATGTTAAAGATGTTTTGGATAATGAAAGTTGTGCTGAAGCTATGAATAAAGAAATAAAATACATAGAGAAGAATAAGACTTGGACTCTTGTTCCTAGACCCAAGGATAAAAATGTAATTGGTACAAAATGGGTTTCCAAAAATAAGCTAAATGAAGATGGAGAAGTTTCTAGAAATAAAGCAAGGTTAGTTTGTAATGGTTATTCTCAATAAGAAGGTATTGATTATGATGAAACTTTTGCTTCTATTGCAAGATTAGAAGGTGTTAGAAATTTACTAGCATATGTAACATATAGAGGATTTAAAGTTTATCAAATGGATGTAAAATCTGCATTCTTGAATGAAATTCTTGATGAAGAAGTCTACATAGAAAAACTTGAAGGTTTTGTAGATCCTAGAAAAAGAGCTATGGGTTGCAAATTATACAAAGCATTGTATGGTCCCAAGCAAGCTCCTAGAACTTGGTATGAAAGGCTTCATAACTACTTAATAAAGATTGGTTTTCAAAGAACAAATGATAACATCAGTTTATATATCAAAGGACTAGACCAGAAGATTGTGTTGGTAGAAATCTTTGTGGATGACACTTTGTTTATAGAAAATGATGACTTATGCAAGACATTTTTAGTAGAAATGAGTAAAGAATTTGAGATGTCCATATTTGGAGAAATAAAATTCTTTGTTGGATTCTAGATCCAACAGAAGAAAGATGATATCTACATTACTCAATCCAAATATATCAAGGAGATACTAAAGAAGCTTGGAATGGAAGATTCAAGACCAGTTGGAACACCTATATGTCTACTAGAAGAAGCTTGAAATGGAAGATTCAAGACTAGTTGGAACACTTATGTCTACTAGACATAAGATTTCCAAAAATGATGATTCCAAGGAGGTAGATCATAACACATACAAATCAATGATTGGAAAATTGCAAAATGTAGTGCACACAAGGCCTGATATTGCATTAGCAGTTGGTAAGGTGGCAAGATTCTCAACAAATCCCAAAGAAAATCATATGATGGAAATCAAGAAAATCATGAGGTATCTGAAAGGTACTAAAGAATTAGGTTTATGGTTCAAAAAAGGAGGCAATTTGGATTTGAAAGCATTCACAGATGCTGATTAAGTAGGAAGTGTTGATGATAGAAAGAGCACCAATGGTGGAGTATTCTTTCTTGGTAAATGAATAGTGTCTTGGACAAGAAAGGAGCATAATTGTATTTCATAGTCCATAGCAGAGGCCAAATATGTGGCAACAATAGTTAATTGTTCCAATGTTATTTGGTTCAAGCAATTGTTGGCAGGTATGAAGATAGAGATCAAGGACCCAACGACTATCTTCTGTGATAACACCAATGCATTTAATATATCAAAGAATCATGTGATGCATACCACAACCAAGCACATTGCTAATATGTGAATACTAAAGAGAAAATTGTAGATATATTCATAAACCATTACCTAAGGATGCATTTTTGTATCTAAGAGGTAATTTAGGGGCCATTCCCTTATCTAAAGCTCACTAAATAAATTTTAGTGATGCATCAACAAGAGCATGTTGAAGATTAGTTAGTTTCAATGCAATATTGATAAGGGCACATTGCAAATGAATCCGTGCTTGAGGTACATTGATATTCACTGAACATTTTCTTTTCCATGAGATGTCAAAGAGCAAGAAGTTTACTATCATACCTCACATAAATTTTATAAAGAAGGAGAGTATATATTTCTAGAGATATCATTGAGGAAGAACTTGGTCTAATATTAAAGAAGGAAAGTTTTCTATCAGAAGAAGATATTGAAGACATAGTTTTTTTGATAGAGGGAGAAACTAAAGGCAGCAGGACTTCACACTGATAGAGGGAGTTCTCATGGATGAGAAGTAGAATGAAACTAAAGATATGTTCCTTACTTTATTATTGCTCTAAAATTTTATTGAATTATGACATGTTGTGTTGCCATCAATGCTAAAGAGCGAGATTGTTAGAAATAATTGATTAATTGTGTATTGTCTTTGATGTTACACAAAATTTCATATCATTATCAATCAATATATGCCGAGCTCACTTAGGAAATGAAGATAGTTTCTTGTGTCTTTTGAGTATTCCACAGTTTTCCAAGTTCAGAAGACAGTGTCTACCAAGTTCACTCGGTCGTCAAAGAAAAGTTTGTAGAAGTTGAGTGTTAACCGAGCTCACTTCACTAAAGAACTTTGTGAATATGCAGTGCTGACTAATTTCACTTGGTTAACATAGAAAAATTGCTTTGAGTTAGTATCTATCGAGCAAGGTTGGCTAAAAAAAGATTTTCTTATTTTGGCATATTGATTTAAATTGATTTAGTTGTTGGTTCTAGCTGACTAAAGAGATGAATATTAAGTATTCTGAGTTGTATTCAAGCTAACTTGACAATGTGTAAGATATAAATATAAGGTCAAGTTGAGGGTTGAAAGTGTGGAACATAATAGAAGATTTAAAGATGCTTAGAGGAAGTGAATTAGAAGGATAAGTAGAATATCCTTGTTGAGCTACAAAGATACATCCAATCAGGAAGGATCAAGTATACAAGATAGAGTTGAGATCTGTAATCAACAATTTAGTTGCATCAGAAATAATGTCATCTTATTGTTACTTTCTAACCATTGTAGCAGTGATCTAAACCTCTTAATAGAGTTGGCTTAACAACTATTTGTCTAACAAGGTGGCATTTCTAGATTGAATTGTCTAAAGACCTCTAACAAGGCCACTGCTAATTGTATATGCGAAATGTGGCCTTACACTTCACACACACACTTCAACATATTCTTTATATGAGGATTCATCCCAGAATGAACATTAGATTGTCCATCCGAAAATCATCCAACAAGCCGACCTGTCGCCTTCTATCTAAAGGGATTTTGCCCATTAATATCCTCAGAATTGAGGTGCGAGCAACCAGACCCTCTAAGAACAAAGGATTTGAAATGAGATGCAACTAATCTATGTGAATATGCAAATTAATCTAAAATGAGATATGCAAACTAGTCTAAGAACATATAAAAGAAACTATGCTAAAGATGTATGCATATTAGATCTAGATGAGAATTAAGCTAACAATGAAAATCTATGAGAATGTAATAAGCTTAAATGAGTATGCAATTTGGCAGCAATTCAATGCAAATTCTAATTCATCCTCTAAAATGAAGAAATGAGGGTCTCTTAAATAGACTTTCCTGAAACCTATCAACAGTTGAGATCAATTTCAATCAATGGTCAGGATTGAAAATGAAGTTCAATCATAAAGGAAGATTCCCAAATCAAAGGGAGTTAATTGGCTCAGATCTAAGTGTAAGAGTCAGTCAACTTAGATAGACTTTAGTGTCAGAGTAAGTGATCTGAGTCATTTCCAATTTGATCAGTAGTGAACTAGGAATTTCCCTTTTTTGAACTGAAAAGAGATTTTAGAGAGATATTTAATTTAATAAAATGAAATATGCTCTCATAAATACCTTTTCTATTTTAATTAAATAATTCCATTTAATTAATTAGAGATACTTTTCTATTTAATTAATTAGGAATGACTTCCTATTTAATTAAATAACTTTTCTTAATTAATTAGAAATAGCTTTCCATTTAATTAAATAATTTTGTTTAATTAATTAAAAATAGGCATATTTAATAAATTAAATTAATTTAATTTTATAGTACATTAGCCTTAGGAGATAATTTAATTTAATTAAATTATAAATACTTAATAATTAAATTAAATCTTAATCAATAAGTTTAATGTGACTAATGTGAGTCAATACTATAGGAATTAAATAAAGAGTATGATGAATGTAGATTTAGATTTTCTGCATTTGACAATTAAGTCAAGTAGCGAGTAGTAGAATAAGAATTGCCTAGTGACATAGGACTTTAGAATCGATCAGAAATAGACCAGAATTGGTGATCGTGGCAATAAGCCAATTTTGGGGTATTACATTTTGCCCCTCTTTGAATGAATGTGTGAACAACATGTTCAATTCAAAGAAAATCAGAAAGCATGATGCGAAGATGAGATTGGTTCTGAAGTTGATGATATGAAGACCAATTGATAAGCTTTTGAGGACTATATCTAGAATAGAGCTTAATCCCAAGGAATCCAAGCAGAATGCCTAGATACCTAAAATTGATAAGCATATAAAAGGTTTCTTTAGAATGAAGTTTGACCTTTAAGGATCCAGATAGACCACCTAGATACCTGAGATTGATAAGCATTTAAAAGCTTTCTTTAGAATGAAGTTTGACCTTTAAGGATCCAGATAGAACACCTAGATACCTGAGATTGATAAACATTTAAAAGGTTTCTTCAGAATGAAGTTTGACCTTTAAGGATCTAGATAGAACACCTAGATACTTGATATTGATAGCATTTAGAAGATTATCTCCAGAACGGAGCTTAACCTTCAAGGGTCCAGATAGAAAACCTAGATATCTGAGATTGATAAAAGATAACAAGGTCCAATCATGAGTCATAGAATCATCCCCAGAACAAGGCTTGATCCTCAAGAGTTGAGGTTTAGACTGTCCCAATACCTGTCCATCAAACTTTGAGAAGAGCTGTTATAAGGTTGATCAATTTGATGAAAAGATAAGATAGATGGAAAAGATGCCAGATAAGAGGGAACAAGATGCCCCAAGTGATGAGATGCCCCAAGTGATAAGGACATAAGATGGGAACTAGATGCCCCAAGCAATGAGATTGAGATTGAGTTACATTTAGTTCAATGATGTAATCATCCTACCCCCTTGGGAGCGAAATCAAAAGATGACACACCAGAAATATGATGTAGGCAACATTAAGAGATATTGGAGAAATCCAAGATTCAGTAGAATATGGAAGAGATTAGAATGATTAGAAGATGATTCAAAGTCAATTTATCATGCTTTTGAGGTCCAGAAGACCAAGTTTGACCATTAGTTGATTAGAATTAAGAAAAGTTGACTTGATTTGAATATTTTCAAAATGAATTATTAAAATATGAAGAATTTAGAATTGAAAGGATTTTAGGAATCCCAAGATATTAGATAAATTCAGACTGCACAAGCGTTTGATCACGTTGGTCCCCAAAACTTTAAAATGCATGTTTGAGGCATTTAGGTGTGTCAAATTTTGAATCCAATCTGAAAAATGGATCTAGAACGGTCCAATTAGCTAGGGGGTGATTTTCGCACAAATCTGAGCACTTTTAAAAATTAGGTCCACCCCTATATAAGGGTCCAAAGTGTCATTTTCAAACTCATTTGTGCTCTTGTCTTCTAGTGATTTTGAGCTCTGAGAGAGACATGGCAGTTAATGTGAGATATCATCGATTCAAGCACTCTAGATGTCACAGCCGGCCAACAGACTATGAGCCACTAGTGAGTCTTTGATTCCTTACCTTCGTACTTTTTATTTCATGCATTTCTAGGTCATTTATTGCATTTATTAGCATGTTTTTAGGAGGTCCAATCAATCTTCGCATGAAGCCTGTCATCTTTCGCGCGAAGATCTTCTTTCTTCGTGCGAAGAAATAGGGTGCGTTGTTTCTTCACGTGCGGCGGGGATTATCTTGGCGCGGGAGGCATTCATATCTCATGTGAAGAATGAGATTCTTCGTGCAGAGGGAATTCGTTTCTTATATGTGAAGATCTTTTCTAGCATGAAGACGTAATTCTTTGTGTGAGATTTAAGATCTTCTTACGAGACTTTGCGAACTTCGCGCAAGATTTCACGAACTTTGTGCAAAATTCCATGACATTCATGCTTAAAAGTTTCACTTTCGTGCTCAAAAATTGTATTTTAATTTGTTTTGATGTATCATTTCGACTTGATACTAATTATTTTGTTTGTCATTTTTGTTGTGCGTGCAGGTCTTTGGTGATGTCGCATTCAAATCACATTACCCACCATATGGAGAGTTATTGCGGAGTCTCGATGATGTTGATTGAGCACACATTGCTTGATTGGGTTTGTCTTCACTATGCCAGGTTCTAGTCGTGATGGTGAATCACGACTTACTGACAGCTTTGGCAGAGCATTTCCATTCGGAGATGAACACTTTTCATTTGTTGATGGGTGAGATGATGATCACCTCAGAGGATATATGGAGGATATTGAGAATCCCATTTCATGGCTCTCGGGTCATTTATGATACAGTGCCCCGAGCAGGGATAAAGGCACTATCCATTGTGTTTGGGAGAGAGCTACCGAGGGGCAGGGCCATCAGCTAGGATGAGTTGATGCACACCTATGGACCGACACACAGGCTGGCATCTATGCTGGCTAGATTTTTGAGCTGTTTCTTATGTCCTGACAGAGGACATCATGGTTTGGAGTGTGGGTGGGGAGCCATGCTTCGCAAGATGTTGGAGGCACCCGAGATCTTTAGGTGGGGCCAGTGCATGTTGGCCCACCTTTTTCATGAGATGCACAAGGTAGTCTTCTATGAGAAGAAGATGATGACAGCTGGATTGTATGTCTTACAGATATGGGCATGAGAGCATCTTCCCATATGCAGGCCGATTCATGAGGATGCCCGAGAGCCTATGGAGCCCTATATATGTAGATATCAAGGGCACATTACCTAGGTCCACCTAGGTAAGACTGAGCACTGGAGGATACGTCTTGATGACCTAGTCTCCATTGTATGGCGACCTTGGCGAGAGACAGAGGACTAGGATGATGCCCCCAGAGAGCTACCATGGATGTTTAGTTTAACCAGGACCACATCAGTTATAGAGAGATTTGTGATTTCACGAGTGTGGCAGTAGTATGGCCGACCACAAGACATTTCTCCAGAGTACTGTGCCTATGCCAGGTTGCAGAAGGATGTTGAGCAGGGATGGCCAACACAGATGGATCCAGGGCGGTCCATGATAGATATTCGTAGCCTAGCTGGAATTGAGTGGGACTACATACCAGAGGTAGTAGATGCAAGGATAACGCCTGCGTATTAGGATTTTTTGATCAGCCATCTGTTCCCATGCTTTACAGATCTAGTGGGGATGGCAGGACAGGCATAGAGGCAGGTGCCCCAACAATAGTAGGCACAACCACACTGCCAGGTCAGCCACAATAACAGCCATGGGTCTGACACCAGGTACAGCAGATGCAGATTCCTCTATGACAGATGGAATCAGACCCAGGTGCCGGGGGTAGTGGGACTAGTCAGAGTCAGTGGCAGCGACATAGGATGGAGGAGGAGGCCCCACAGTAGGAGGCTCCATAGCAGTAGGTGCCACTGCAGCTGTAGGTACCACCATAGTAGCAGGCACCACCACAGCGACAAGCACCTGAGATGCTTGATGAGGACATGCCAGATCAGCCTGCAGCTATGGTATAGGAAACAATATGACAGTATTGAGAACAGATTCATTAGGCCTCCCGGCAGTTGGGGGACCTACAGATTTCAATGGTAGTCCAAGATGTGTAGTTGGTGGAGAGATAGCGGGAGATAGATTGATGGAGAGAGCACGTCGAGACTGCGAAGTAGAGATTGGAGTTGGTGTAGGATGAGGTCCACTTTCAGTCAGCTTGGGCAGCTTACTATTATGCTGCATATACGAGTGCGGTACTAGATGAGACACTTCAGGTTTAGTACTTTTCTCAATATGCCCGAGAGTTTGGGGGTGCACGACCTCCTGGCAGACTAGATATGCTACCGTCGCCTCTGCCACTTGCTACTCCTACTCCTCTTGGAGGTGAGGGTACGGGATAGAGTTAGATGCTCTGTGCCTGACTCTGATTTTGATCTCTGGCTATGTATCGACTGGTGTGCCAGCACCACATGTATCATTTTTGATCGATTGTGCTTGAGTAGTGCCCATTTTTGTATTGATCCATTCTTTTGATATATATATATATATGAGATCTTGAGCCGAGTATCCTTGTGTACATGTCATTGTTTATTTTGCTTTACTTTGATGTACATGAGATGTCAATATGATGATGATGAGATACATGCTGTACTTTGATAGAATGCATATGTATGTTGATGTGATGTGATGTGATTATGTGGTGTAGATATCATGAGTTATATGGATGTAATGCATATGGAAATGGATTGACATCTCATGTAGTGTTGCGTGTTTTTTCTTGATAGTGATAGGTACTTCATCGAGGAATACGAATCAATAGAATGAACGCTTGTGCAGCCATGGAGAAACTTGATACATGTGGAGATGCCCCCAATCCTTCATCAAAAAGGGTAGGAACAGAATGACCATCGAATTGTGTGCTTATGCAAATGCAGCATGAAATGTGCGACTACGCTAAATGCAACCCTAAGTCTGGTTACCAAGCCTCAATATTTAATCATCATCGGATATAGAACAAAGCTCGTAGGTCATACAATTCCCACTGACATTGTAATCATGGAAATATGAATATAACATATGTTATTGGTTTGTTGGGATTAAATGTAAGCATTCGAGGCACAAGAAGCCAAAATGACTAGAACATTTGTCCCTTTTAATGTAGCAAGTTAACAAAAGCATCAAAGCATAAATGCTAGGATGACCAGAATGTTGCTTGCATGATAGACACACCAAACAGACGGGAGATCCATCTTATGCTAAGTATTCAGTATTTACTCTATTTGCAATGACCCTTGCATTCATAACCTGAGACATAAGTGTGCTAGGTATACTCACAATGACCCATATGTTCACTTAGTAGGTTGAGTATCAGTATTTACTGTAGCATGAAGAGTTCACTCCAACAAACAAGGAGAAGAACCAATGTTATTGGTATATTCATATAAAAGGAGTCGAGGTACACACGACCATCCAATACGAGATGAAGGCTCTTATAGTGAACACCCCTTTTATAGGAATAGATCAACTTATTGGAATTGAACCATAGACATAAAACAAAGAAAAGATCATGCCCCCAGTCATTACTTCTCTAGTCGAAGATGACATCATCAAGTTGCTCGAGGAGATATGATAAAGAAAAAAAAAGCAAACAAAGCAAATGCTCAGCATATCCAAACAAGTATATTTTTGAGTTCAATGTTTTTGGGATTGATGTCAAGTGTTAGTGTCCAGAACATGTTTGCAAGAAATCTCTTTAGTAGGGTGACAATAGTAGGTAGACGTAGTCAGAATGACTGGTGACTGAGGTCAAAGAGGAATCTTCATGATGAAAAACCTAAGAAGGATCGAGCGATAGTAGATAGACACAACCAGGATGACTAGTGATTGACGCAAGAGAGATCTTTCATAAAGGAATCTGGAGATGTTACCCAAGCAATAATAGGCAGACATAGCTGAAACAACTGGTGGCTATTGTGAAAGAGATTCTATGAGGAGAATCTTGAAGAAAGTGACACTAGCGATAGTAGGTAGACACAGTGAGGACCACTAGTGACTGTCACAAAGGAGATTCTATGAGGAGAATCTCGAAAAGAATGACACTAGCGATAGTAGGTAGACGTAGTGAGGACCATTGGTGACTATCGCGAAGGAGATTCTATGAGGAGAATCTCAAAAAGAGTGACACTAGCAATAGTAGGTAGACGCAGTGAGGACCACTGGTGACTGTCACGAAGGAGATTTTATAAGGAGAATCTCAAAAAGAGTGACACTAAGGGGGAATGCCCCCGAGCTGTGACAAGACTAAATCCATGGATACATGAGAGGAAAGCAGGAAAAGTAGGAAAATGAAAGCATGAAAGCAACTGTACAAAATAGTCAAAAGATGCGCTACAATATGGAGCATCGGGAACAAGAGGCACTTGTTTACCAGGTTTTCACCTTCTTGGCATGATTTTCCTTTTTTTTGCTACCATGATGCCTGTTTCCAGGTTTTCACCAATGACACTTTTTTATTTTTGGTATTTTTCTTTTTTTGATTTTTTTTTTGTATTTTGTATTTTTCACTTTTTTTTGGTGTTACCAAGGCACCTATTGCTAGGTTTTCACTAGGGTAACAATTTTTTTCAAGACTTTTTTAGATTTTTTAGATTTTTTTTAGGACATAAATATGTACAAAGAGTTTGCTGATATTAGATCAATTGTAAAACCGCTTTAGGTGGAGAGTGTTGACAAGTTCTTTAAGCACTTCTCCTTCGGTTGTGGAAAGCTAATAGGTGCTAGATCCATATACTACAGTAATGATGTACAGACCAAGCCATTTTGGTTAAAACTTTCCCTTTTGTACTCACTATTGTTGATTCTTAGGGTTCTCTCTTAGGACGAGATCACCCAGCTGGAAGTCACGTGGCTTGACCCTCTGATTGTAGCTTTGTGCTATTCTTTGTTGATATGCTCGTAGATGATCACATGCCACTTGTCGACGTCCATCTAGTAACACAAGCTCTTGAAGCCGAGCTATCCTGTAGTCATCATCAGTGATAAGGCCCTTCATAGAGATTCTCAAGGTAGGAATCTCGACCTCTATTAGAAGCACAACATCTGCCCCATATACCAAAGCAAAGGGAGTCATGCCCATTGGAGTCCTGATGCTTGTCCTATATGCCCATAGGGCTAGATTGATCTGGAGATGCCAGTCTCTCCCTGACTTGCTGACTATACAATAAAGAATTTTGAGGATCGCCTTATTAGATGCCTCAGCCTGTCCATTACCCTGGGGGTAATAAATAGAAGACCAATGTTGTGTGATTTTGAATTTCTTGCATAGTTCCTTGAGGTCTTTATTCTTGAATTATCCTCCATTGTTAGTAATGATTGATGACGGTACACCATATCTAAAAATGATGTAGTTTGTGATAAAAAGTGCTATAGTTTTTCCATTAGCAATTATGAGAGGTACTACCTCTACCCACTTTATGAAATAATCTATAGCCATGATAATGAACTTATGTCCATTAGAGGAGGTTGGGTGGATCTATCCCACCAAGTCTAAGTCCCATTGTTGAAATGGCCATGTTGTAGTGGAGGGAATCAACTCTCTGGCTAGAGCGTGAATGAGATTCCTATGTAACTGACACTGCTTGCAGGACCTAGGATACTCGATAGCTTCTTGCTCCATTTTGGGCCAGTAGTAACCAGTACGAAGGCCATTGGAATGAGATTTGAAAATGCCCTCATGAATGTCAATTAGTGGGGATTTGGACTCTTTGGGTTCTAAACACCTAAGGAGTGTTCCGTCGAGACCTCTCCTATACAGATCGTTAGCAATAATGACATAATGTGAAGCATTACAGATTAGTTAACGTTTCTCATTCTAGGTTAGACCTTCCAGAATGGTTTGATCACGAAGGTAGGAATAGATGTGATGGTAGCGAGATGATTCTTGTCCTATAATGGAACAGATCATCTTAGAATTAGGGGTGTCATAGGCTAGGTAGTGTAACGCTTCCACCAAGAACTCATATCAGAGATCATTTTCAAGTATTTGTAGTAGAGAGGCCAGAGTGGCCATGGAATTAGTCAATTTATTATCTACTCGAAGAACTTTCTGGAAAGTGATGTGTGCAAAATAATTCTTTAAGTCATCAATCATGCGCTTGTAAAGAGTTAGTTTCTCATCCTTTGTTTGGTACACATCATTAACTTGGTTGATAACAAGATGAGATTCACCAAAGATATCTAACTGATCCACTCTCCATTCAGCTGCAATTTTCATGCAATTGATCAAAGCCTCATATTCAGCAATGTTGTTTGTATAGGGAAACATAATCTTGTACGCTTTGGGCAATGAGTATCTCTGTGGTGTAATGAAGAGTAATCCAACACCTGATCCTTGTTGTGTGAAGGACCCATTGAAGAACATAACCCATGTGTGGTGCGTGAGTGTCAGAATTGACTCATTTGGGAAATCAATGTTCATTGGTGAAAGACTATGTATGGGTGCATCAGCTAGTTGATTTGCAATTGCCTGTCCCTTGATAGCCTTGCATTCAACATATTAGATGTCAAACTCATTGACTATCATAACCCATTTAGCCAATCTTCCTGTGAGAGTTTCCTTATTGAGAAAGTACTTTAGTGGGTCTATTTTAGCCACAAGCCTCGTAGTGTGGGCAAGCATGTAGTGTCTCAACTTCTAGGAAGCAAAGACAACTGCCAAGCAAGCTTTCTCAATAATGCTATAGTTCTTCTCATAAGAGACCAATGTTCAACTCAAGTAGTAAATAGCTCTTTCTTTGTTGTCATTATCTTCTTGAGCCAATAGGATGCCCAGAGATGTTTTAGTGGTTGAAATGTATAAAAGCAAGGGCTTCCCATGAATAGGAGGCATCAGGATTGGTAGATTGACAAGATAATGTTTAATCTATGTTAAGCTTTGCTCACAATCCTAGATCCAATTGAATTTCACACCCTTATGTAAGGTCTTTGTGAAGGGTTTTAATTTATCCGCCAATTGTGAAATAAACCTGTGAATAGATTGAAGCCTTCCCTATTGTCCTCTCATCTGACTAATGTTCTGAGGTGGTGGCATGTCCATTATTGCTTGTACTTTCTTTGAATCTACTTCAATTCCTTTTGCAGAAATAATGTATCCTAGCAACTTTCTTGATGTGACACCAAACACGCATTTCTTAGGATTGAGCCAAAGATTGAACTTTTCCATACGATCTAGCATGGGAGCCAAATCTTGTAGATGAGTATTGCGTTTAGCACTTTTGACCAAGGTATTGTCAACATAGTCCTCCATGGTTCTATGCATCATGTCATGGAAAATTGTAGTAACAACCCACTGATATGTAGCACCAGCATTCTTCAAACCAAATGGCATCACATTCCAACAAAAGGTTCCCCATGCACATGTGAAAGCCATTTTCTCTTGATCTTTTGGTGCAATTTTTATCTGATTGTATCCAGAAAAACCATCCATAAGTGAGTACATCTCATAGCCAGCCGTCATGTCCATGATCATATCAATATTAGGGAGCGAAAAGTCATCTTTAGGACATGCCAAGTTAAGATCACGAAAGTCTATACAAACCCTAATAGATTTATCATGCTTGGAAATTGGAACAATATTGGATATCCATTCAGCATAATCAATTGCACGAATGAAACCAGCCTTTAGAAGTTTCTCCAATTTTGCTTTGACGAGCAATGCAATGTGAGGGTGCATTTTCTGAAGCTTTTGTTTAACTGGTTTGATGCTTGGTGCTATGGACAAATGATGCATGATAAGATCAGGATCCAATCTTGACATGTCAGAGTATGTTCAAGCAAAATTTATTTTATTTTCTTTGAAAAAGGTAATGAATTGTTCCTTCTCTTCAGATGACAGTGACTGTGCCAGATGTATCATATGAGGATGTTCTTCTGTGCCTAGGTTAATCGGCTACATCAGCTCTATCAACACTGATGATCTCTCCTAAAAGTGACTGGGAAGTACATCAAATATCTCATCTGTGGGTGCCTCAAAGAGGTTTTCACCCTTGGATACGTCTTTTGTTTTTACTTTTTTGGGTTTCGACACTGCCACAATGTGGTTTTCACCATCGGACCTTTTGCATTTTTTCTTTTTAATTGTGTGACTAAGATATTTGATGTCAACCTCAGTCATGTTGACGCTCTGCTCATTGGTGGAAGACGTTATAGGTTTGGTAGCATTTAGGTAACAGGTGAGAGCATAGTCATTCTAGAATGTGGGGACTTTGCTAGATGCATTGGGGTTCCAGTCTATAAGCTCAGGATGTGTGAGTGAGAGAGTAGTGGCTGGTTCAATTGCGTTCACAGTATAGTCATTAAGTGTGTGGACCAGCAATTTAAGACCTACGACGACCTCATCCACAGGTGTGTTCAAACTCCTTAGAGTACAAACATTAGTAATTGACGATTCTAGGACACTAGTTGGATCTAACCCATGTGACCTAACCCTAGACATTTCACCCACTTCAATTTGGTTTTCATAGACATGCACTTGGTCAATGTCTTTATCAATAGTCACTTCTGAAAGAGAGTCAAACTCATATTCCTTAGAATCAGTGCTACATGGTGAGAGATTATAGAACTCCCCAATAGTGATAGGGACATAGTCACCTTCATCCTCTGGATTCTTACACAAATACTCAACATGGCATGACTGATTAGATTCTCCCTTTTCTGAATGATATTTAAGTTGCTCAATATTGTCCTCAAAAGAATCACTAGTATCATCCACAGTGCTAACACATGGCACAAAGTCATCTGGCTCAGCAAAGAATTTACTGAGATCATAAGGGATAGGATGAGGATAGGAATCCTCATCATCAGATTCTTCCTCTTGAGTATCTGACTCAGCTTGCGACTCATTTTCAAATGAACTCTCAGGTGTTGGTATGAATTTATTTGATCCCAAATGAAAAGGAACTTTCTTAAATCCTAGGCTAGTTGTATCATGGTTGCTTCGAGCTCTTGCTTTGATAGGATCAATTAGGCCATTGTTATTGCAACCAATAGGGCTAGTTCCCTTGTAACTAAATCACTTCATAAGCCTAAGACCAAGTCCATATTTCTTAGGAGTGATTTCTTGAGCTTGTTCTATTAGGTCCACTAGAGCCTCTTCTCTGTAAAGCCATGCAGCAATGGCTCTATTTTCACTTTCATCCTCTAAGAGAATTGTAGCCTTGACAAAATCACCATTATACTTGATTTGAGATGTCAGCATGAACGACTTCTTTTCCTCTGAGGGTCTCCCATAATGTCGAGGAGACTCTGGGAGAGATGTCAATGACAACAATGGTTCAATTTGGTACTCTCCCATACCAATTTCTTTTAGTTTGAATGACTGCTCAATTTTTTTTAGCCTATTTTCATGATAATTAGTGGACTCACAGTTAGCAGGGATGAAAGTTTCAGTAGCTTTGAGCATATTGCAGGTGTAGCTAGTAGTGGTAGGAATAGTAACTTCAGAGCCATGAAATGGGAACTTGATGCATTGGTGGTATGTGGATGGCACATCATGCATCTCATGTATCCATGTTCATCCTAATAGAATGTTGTAGGCCAAGGGAATGTCAAGCACCTGACAGGTGACATCCCTTTCGACAGGACTGACGCGAATCGGTAAAACCACAAGACCTAGAGACTTTCATTCCACTTTGTCATACACTTTGATAGTGATCTTTCATCAAGGATCAATAGAGTCCTCAGAATAATTCAATTGTCTAAGTAGGGCAACAAAGACAATATTTAGGCCAATGTCGTTATCAATGAGTACTCGACGAACACGTGTCTGATGGATCATAACCTCGATGTGTAGAGGTTGATTATGTGGGTGACTCAGCGAGATGTCATCTTCTTCAAAAAAATTCATAAGATATGGCAAGGTCAGGTGACCCACCATGGATTGGAATCGCTCAAGATCAAGATCTTGAGGAACATTTGCCTCAGTGAGGGCTTTATAGAGAATTTGCCTATGAGCAGGCGAGATTTTAAGTAGCCCAAAGATGGAAATATGAGCATTAGTTCATTTCAACTAATCGAGAACACTATAACTGGTTGCTACCAAGTTTGTTATGGGTTTTGCACCTTTTCTAGATAGACCAGCAAGGGTTTTGTCTTTGTGTTGTTCAAGATCTGAAGTGGGAGGTGCAGGGCCTTTGAGCACCAACTTGGCACGAGAACGAGTGACAACATTAGCACAATGTTGTGAAGGCATATTATCCATTGCATTGGAAGTAGGGCCCCTCAAGACAAATGGTGTCTTGGGTTTGTTGTTATCTTGCTTTCCCTTAATGGTAATAATGTCGTAGTATTTAGAATCCATAGGTTCAACCATGTGAATGACATTGTCATCATTGGAATATGTATAGTTGACCTTGTTGTAGGGTTGTGGTTGCGAAGTCTCTTCCTTTTCATAAGCTGGGAAAGGTTCTTTGAACGCTTTGTGATCCAAGTTTTTGTTATGTCCATCTACCACAAGATCACCAGCATCAATCATCTCCTGGATTTTATGGCGCAAGTTTATACAGTTGCTAGTTTTATGTCCCTTGTTTTGGTGATACTCACAGAATGAGGTCTCATTCCACCATGGTGGACATGGTTGTGGATCATAGGGATGATGGTTATCCACTGGTGAAATAAGCTTATGTTGTAGCAATGTTTTGTAAACCACATCCAAAGGTTCTCCCAAGGGTGTATACTCTCGCTTGGGGCATGTTATCCATGAGTTTCTTGGTTTGTTCTTGGATGTTTTGTTGTTAGGGGGAGGTTTCTTAGCATTTTTGGCCACTTTGTTTGTGAGATTAAATGTAGTTTTAGCAGGTTTGGGCATGACATTGTCAACAACTCCATCATGTACAATTTCTTGATTCTTGTTGACATGTTTGGGTTTATCCCTGTTGGAAGTGGAACCTTGATTTATGTCTCTCTGAAGAGTGAGTTCACCTTTCTTGACCATAAATTCTTCGATATAGATAGCCTATGTAATCATGTCCTCAAAGGTATGTGGACCTTGTAGTTGGACTCTATATCCAAAATCAGGTAGGAGGTTATCAGTGAAAATGTCAAGCTTCTTCGTTTCTAGGATTTTACAGGAATACTTGGTGTATAGTTGTCTCCATCATTGGAGGAATGTGAGAAAAGGTTCTCCAACATTTTGTTTAAGGTTGCATAGATCTCGAATATTGATAGGGTGTTGTATGTTATGAGAATATTGCTGAACAAATAGATTGGCAATTTCATCAAACGTTTTGATACCAAGAGGTAAATGTGAGAAACACTCCAAAGCCTGACCACTGAGGCTTCTAGGAAATAAAAACATGAGGTAGGTTTGGTCATGTATGAACTCCATAGACAAAGCACCAAATTCCCTCAAGTGATCTTGGGGATTAGTAATACCAAAGTACTTGTCATATTTGGGTAGCTCTATGCCTTGTGGAAAAGGCAACATGTTTATGCTTTTTTCAAATGGAAATGGGAAAAGAGCATCCAATGTGTATGTTTTTGTGGGTTTCTCTTTCTCATGCATCATCTGAGCCAATTGGTCTTGCATAATTTTTAGTTGTTTTTGGAGCTTAGAAGTCTCATTTTCTTCTTCAGGCATGATAATGGTTTCCACATTGAAATGAGAGGGTAGTTTAGCTCCCTCTTGGGCAAGCTTGAGAAATTAATTTTCTTTCTCTTTGTTGAGTAGGATTCCCATGACCTTTTAAAAGTTTTTATCTCTTTGACATTTTTCTATGTGTTCAGGGAGTATTTCCACCTCTTCCTGTTCCTCATCGATGTCATAGTCTTTCTCTTTCTCTTTGTTATTCTTACGTGTTTCTTGATGTCGACTATGACTACCATGTTCAAGTTCATGATTAGTCATTATAGGAACGTGTTCTATTTCTGTGTGTTGTGTTTCAAAAGATCCTCTGAAAAAAGGATCAAACATCGTGTGTGGTAATACAGGATCTCTACCTGTCTCAGTATCCTCTTGGTACAAAGTATTCCTAATTTGTTGCAGGTTTATGGAAAATATTTGCTGAACTCAAGATGACCTGGCAGGTGAGGGAGATTGTGAAGATGCCTCACTAGCCAAACTAGATATAGATTGCGTAACAAAAGGTAAGTGACCTCTGCCACGATTACAACCCCTAGCATGACCACATCTAAGGTTATGGGGATAAAACACATTGCTGCTTCTGGTTGTGACAGTCATAGACACAGACAAGAAGCTAAAACCTGGACAAGCACTACACTAAGACTGAGTCTCAAAAAAGACAAAATAATAGTAAGAATGTTGTTCACTAAGGCACAAATGGTTTGATTTAAAGGCTAGAATAACCAGAGATTATGACCAATGTGACACAAAGTATGACAAGCATTAAGACGAGGACAAAAAATAACTTATGAGACGAGACTAGTCAAAGTGCAAGGTACAAGTCTTCAGCTAAGAAAAGTGCCATTGTTTCAGGACTGGTCGTAGACATAAAGTGACAAACAGACACAGAAAAAGGCAGTGTACAAAGTGCAAACAGCTAAAATAGATCAAAAAGTGGAAATGCTGATACAGGATCTCACGCGAGAAACTTCTACAGGTCGCATGAGGAAGTTTTCTAACCCGCGCAAAGAAGTTTCCTGGATTGCGTGAAGGTCAGTGACAATAGTTTAATTTCATGCAAGGAAGTTCAGAGGGTTGTGCAAAGACTCATGACAATAGTTTAATTTTGTGCGAGAAGAAAATGATTTCGTGTGAGGAAAAAATGATTTCGTGCAAGACTGAAAAAGTTTTCGTGTGAGAAGACAAACCAGTTTTACAATAGCGACTGAATTTGACAAGATTTTTGGACTTTTCAGACAGAGTAGATAGATTTTTGAGACAGGTTCAATTGGATAGACAACGAGATTGTGCTTGCAAGATGTTTGGACAAAGTTTTGAGTTTTCAATCCAGGCAAAGTGTTTAAACAAGATAGTGGGAATCAAGCAGTAGTCAAAAATAGTCTTGCCAAGGACAAGGCAACTCGACAGGATATGGGAATCTTAGCCTTTGTTTGTTGTAACTGTTTTGGACTTTTTTGATGACTCAATAACAAGCATGCTTTATCCCTAGAAAGAAAAATTGGTAGAGAATGAAAAACCTTTGTCCCACATCTTATGCGCATGCATGTACCTCACACAGCTGTGTCACCTCCTAGAGGACACCCATGTTTTTGGTATATTCAAAGGACTCAATAGTATACACTGAACGAGCACCCTTGTGGCAGGGGACGAGCATGTATACCACCTTCAAATGTCTAGTAGCATGCCTATGGTGAGTTCTATAGGAGAGATTATTCCCCCTCCTTGCACAAAGATTATGCCTCCTTTTGGAGGTGAATCAAGTGGCTTCTAACTAAGAGGTTTTTACTTGGCTTCCATTAGTATTAATTCCCAGTGGCTCCGCAAGCAGAGTTGAGACCAGCAGCCCACACCAGCATCTAAAAGTGCACACTACTTGTTTAACAAGCCAGAGGCTAGCACCGACTAATGCACAGACAGAGCCTCCCCTTGATATACGATATCAAGAACCATGGGGAAAAAAATAATCTGGCTTTGGAGTCTTTTGCTCTACAAAGCATCTTGATTATAGTGAGTTGGAATCTCTGGTGAAAGGAGTGTGCTCACTTGGGTCATTCCTGAAGGTTGGATCACCCCGGTAGGCCCTCTAAAGGATTGACACAGACTAGTGGTTTAGATCTAAGGGTCTAAGTTTTTGATTTCCCTCAAGGGGAAAGAGCATAATCCTCTACCTTATTTCCTCGCCCAAACACACAAGACAAAATCATTAATGACTTGGCTTAATCAATCCAAACTCATTCTTCCTTAAAGATTTTTATTCCCTTAAAGGAAATCATTGTCTTATCTTAGAAGAGAACAAGCTTTGGAGAAACACGAAGCTGCTTGCCTTCTTTAGAATGCCATCTTTTTGAAGCGTCTAGGTTTTTGATTCACTCTTGGTCATGACCTCCAAGAAGTGAAGAGTGTATTCTCCTATTCTTCTGTCTTGCACCCTAGGAAGTTCACAAGCCCCTAATTAGATTAATTTTGAAAGTAATAAGAGAAGACACATTGTTTTGTGGGTTTGAAAATATTGATCTTTGACAAGTGTATCTTTGACAATCGTCCTGCAAGCAAATAGTTAGTTTGTTTTCGAGTGAGTTTTAAAAGGAATCTTCGGCAAACATCCTACAAACAACGATTAAGCTGCAAGAAATCCAGAGAAACAGATCAAGACAAGCACATTAGTGAAATCAAACAATTTGAAGATCAAAAAATAACGCTTAAAACTGAAACTACTGTCACAAGATTTCACGTGAAATCTTTGTTAAAGCTGTGCGAAATTGTTTTATGGCTCGCGCGAAGAAAACAGGTGCTGTGCGAAGTTTCGTGCACTCAGACACTTTCTCACGTGATACAAAAAGAATCTTTGCATGAAGATTCTTGATCCTCGCGCAAAAATGAACAGTCTCACGCAAAGATTCTCGAATCTGTACAAAATAGTACAGACAAAAAACACAAAAATGATTTAAAAATGCAGAAAGAGGCTAGAAAAGTTGATTTTCTTAGCCCTACGGTGGGCGCCATAAATATATATGCAGAATGTGGCCTTATGCTTCACACACACACTTCAACATAGTCTTTATATGAGGATTCATTCTGAAATGAACATTAGATTGTCCATTCGAAAATCATCCAACAAGCGGACCTGTTGCCTTCTATCTAAAAGAATTTTTCCCGTTAATATCTTCAGAATCAAGGTGCGAGCAACCAGACCCTCTAAGAACGAAGGATTTGAAATGAGATGGAACTAATCTATGTGAATATGCAAATTAATCTAAAATGAGATATGCAAACTAGTCTAAGAACATATAAATGAAACTATGCTAAAGATGTATGCATATTAGATCTAGATGAGAATTAAGCTAACAATGAAAATCTATGAGAATGTAATAAGCTTAAATGAGTATGCAATTTGGTAGCAATTCGATGCAAATTCTATTTCATCCTCTAAAATGAAGAAATGAGGGTCTCTTAAATAGACTTTACTAGAACCTATCAATGGTTGAGATCAATTTCAATCAACGGTCAGGATTGAAGATGAAGTTCAATCATAAAGGAAGATTCCCAAATCAAAGGGAGTTAATTGGCTCAGATCTAAGTGTAAGAGTCAGTCAACTCAGATAGACTTTAGTGTCAGAGTAAGTGATCTGAGTCATTTCCAATTTGATCAGTAGTGCACTAGAAATTTCCCTTTTTTGAACTGAAGAGAGATTTTGGAGAGATATTTAATTTAATAAAATGAGATATGCTCTCATAAATAACTTTTCTATTTTAATTAAATAATTCCATTTAATTAATTAGAGATACTTTTCTATTTAATTAAATAACTTCATTTAATTAATTAAGAATGACTTCCTATTTAATTAAATAACTTTGCTTAATTAATTAGAAATAGCTTTCCATTTAATTAAATAATTTTTTTTTAATTAATTAAAAATAAGTGTATTTATTAAATTAAATTAATTTAATTCCATAGTACATTAGCCTTAGGAGATAATTTAATTTAATTAAAGTATAAATACTTAATAATTAAATTAAATCTTAATCAATAGGTTTAATGTGACTAATGTGAGTCAATACTATAGGAATTAAATAAAGAGTATGATGAATGTAGATTTAGGTTTTCTGCATTTGACAATTAAGTCAAGTAGCGAGTAGCAGAATAAGAATTGCCTAGTGACATAGGACTTTAGAAACGATGAGAAATAGACCATAATTGGTGATCGTGGAAATAAGCCAATTTTGGGGTATTACACTAATAGGGTGATCAAATCCTCTAATAGGGTCACACCTAACAGTGTGTTTTGTAACCTTTAATAGGGTTGGCTCCTAACAGGGCTCACTTTAGAAGAGTGAAAATTAGTAACTAGTTGCAATTGGTGGTTTTTCCAAAATTGGGTTTTCGCATTAAATCTTAGTGTCACTTGTATTCATGCTATTTCTTTTATGTGTATGCAACTAAGTTAAAGTTAAGATTAATCACATTAAGATCAGTATATTCAATTATTGCCAAGTTAAAGTTGATTCTCAGTGTTTACCAAGTTACTCCTTTTGCTAGTGTAAATCGAGTGCATGTGTGTTTAAAGAGTTATAATAGAATACAGTTTAAACAGAGTTTTGATTTGTATTGACATCTAAGGGATCTGAGATTTATTTTAGTTATAACTGATTCACCCCTCTCCTCTCAGTTACTCCTTTAGTATTTCCAACAATATCTAGAATTGTAAAGCCTAAAAAAATTATCCAATTTTTTTTCTAATTTGTTTCTAACCTTTGACTTCAAAAAGCACAAAGTACTAAAAACTGTCTCATCCTTCACTAAACCCAATATCATTGTCAAACATCAATCGATAAACTTTAAATATTCTGGTATTGACTCTCTCAACTGATTGCTTTGACCAAGGTTTTTTCAAAGCTTTATTACTATTAGTGTAAATACGTATTTACTATTTACACTTAAGTTTACTTAGGTTAATACATTATTTTATTATTTCTTTGGTGAGACACTTAGGAGTTTGCGTACTTTTATGAGTTGTCATACTAACAACACAGAATTAAGCAACTCTAATTCAACACATAGTGTCTACAACACTGGAGTTTGCATAATTAACTGAGTTGTCATGTAGACAACACAATTATTTGCACTTCTATTTTAGCACATGGTGTCTACAATATTATTTTGCATGCTACACCTTTATAGGCTTATCCTCTCATCATCACACTTACTCCTATGCTTAATGGAGGATAATCCACACCATTGCATGTCCTTGGTTGTATGACTTATCATGTTGCTAATTCTTATGCATTCTAGAAGCATTCCAAAGGCCTTTATATATAGGCACTCCTAGTGTACTTGAACATTGAATCGAATACATATCGATATTCTGATCATACTCTTTTTGGTCTACTGTTGTTCTTGTGCTTGAGTTCCTTGATCTTGGGTGAATTTTTCCCTAAGGCAAATTCTTACATGGTATCAGAGCTTGGAGAATTTTTCTTCACATAGCTGTTCGAGACTAGTGTTGCTTTAGCACTACGATCCAGATCCAGAGTATCATAGCCATTGGGAGCATCTAGAGCCAAAACAAACCTTGCCATTACTTTCAGAACATCAATTCAATGAAAATTGACTATAAATTTGTCTACCCTAAACCAAAGTCAATTTTGAGGAAATTTTGTTTTGCAAATCGACACCCGAAGGCCTAATTTGCAAGTTTGGTATGATCTTTATTTAGATTTGCAATTTGATTTTCAGATCTATTTTTAAAATTTCCTCTGTATTTTCATTAGCATTATTTTGCTATTTTCAAAATATTTTTGAATTTTTTAGCACATCAGGGCTATAGAGAATTTTTGTTGCACAGGGATTGGGCAATGACATCCCAACCCTACGCAAAATATGCTCTTTTGATTGTAGAATATTCCCTTCATTTATATCGGCAGGCAAATTCTAGCCAAGACAATCGACTATCACACTACTAACCAAATCCATGGCCCACACTAACAGATCACATTCCAAGACCAATGGATGTGTTTGATTTAGCTCTGCAAACTCCTTTTAAATAGCGCAAATGGATCTCACACAACCCATGTGGGATTTTAATCCCACCTTTCGGTGTTAACACTCCTCTTTGACACCGTAGTTAGTGTTCTTGACCATCGACAAAGCCTAATTCAGTGCTGCTTTAAATTTCTCATCAAGCATGGTTTCCAAAATGCCCAACGAATATTCCAGTGCTTTGATGACAAGCTCTTGATAGATCGAACATGCAAGCCTTTGACTCAACATGACACCAACTGCTACATTAGCTAGAAGTCCACGTCGACCACCAACCATTCCACATAAGTAGTGCCCAGTCGACAAATCAAACATTGACACACAATGTCCCCTCACAAAGCCATGCAGTTCTGTGACATGCCACTTAGTGACTCCACATTCTACACTGATAGTAGCAGTTAGCCACGTCACTTGCATGTGGACCCACCCTCTTAGTTGACTTAGCCCACCCTCATATAGTGCCACCTCAAATTTTGTACTCTGACATGTGTTAGTTGTACACCTCATTAGCCTACCACGTTAGTAAAGGAGGCCAATTTTTTGCTTGTGTCAACATTTCATGGTGTTGCAATTGATGCTATCTGACTATCATTCCTAGGGAAATTTCAATTGCTGCAATAGTTGTTTAATTGTCAAATTTAAACTCACAATTTTCTACCCAAACCCCTCTCCCGATGTAGTTTTGATTTGATAGTTTGACTTTGCGAGGCCATAACTCCAAATCAGTTGCGATTTTTTTGATTTTGGGTAGAATTTCCTAAACTTTTTAGTGGTGTAGTTCTTTTCTAGTTTTGGTGCATAGATTTGTCAAAAATTGCATTTTTTGGTGATTGTACCTATCCAATCTTGCATTTTGCAACTTGAAATGCTCCATACAGGCTCATCTAGACACATTTTTAGGTTCCATTTTTTTGAAAGTGTGTTATTTTTTGTCTACTTTCTAGATCTACAATCAAATTATAGGGTTGTGTGGACAAAAATATCACTTTCATACTTAGAGTATTTTCTGCATTGTAATACTTTGATTACTTTTCAAAATTGTTGTACATATGAGTTACAATGCTTAGTAACATATTTGAGCCTCAAAAGACAGTTGTAAACAACAAAATCAGAAGTCCACTTTGTACATTTTGACAAGTGGCCTATTGTACATGCACTATATATAAAGTGTCAAAAGCATGTTTTTGGGGGGTCTCTTTTGATTGAGTGAATAGGGGGGTGTGTATTGTATTCTTCTGTCTCTCTTTTGTACTCTTTTACTTTTCTACATCATGGGTTCACCTAAAGGTCCACTTCTAACTTCACACAATTATTCTACATGGAAACATATTATATGGAGTAGATTAATGGAAAAAGGTCTAAGTCTTTATGTTGATGGTTCATTTGAAAAACTCACTGATGCCACAACACATAATGATTGAAAAATTAAAGACCAACAGGCTTTAGGAATTATTAGGACTTGTATACATAGAGATCTCTTCTTCCACATTTCTAGTTTCAAGGAAGCCAAACCTACCAGGGATAACTTTAAGGAACACCCCCCTCCCAAAATTTATAAAATTGTGGCGAATCACATGTCATTTGGGTGAAAAAAAAAAAATAGTGTTGGCGAATTATGCGTCAATGGATGGATATTTGGTGGCAATTTTTTTAATAGTTTAGACAATTTTTATAAAATAATGGCGATTATAATTTTTGTTTTTAATAAAATTATCAATATTGATGGCGAATTATGTTTTGAAACATGGATATTGGTTGGCCAATATTTTAATAACTGATACCTTTTTTATAAAAAGTTGGCGAAATTATTTTCCAAATAATTTAATTAATTTATTTGTTATGGTGAATGGTTTTTAGAAAGTTATAGTTGGTATGGCTATTTTCAAAAGATGGGAAATAAGTAGCCTAACCTAACATACCAACTTACATAAATTATTGGCCACTACCACTGTAATTATGTTAAATGTATTATTTGAGAACTCAGACCGTCTGATGATCCAAGATCAATGGTTGAGGTTTAATTTTGGCCAACATTTCTTGAAGGAAGAAGAATTGTCAAGGTAGTCACCGAAATGTTGACATGTATCAAGGTAAGTTGTATGTGGAGTACAGTGCACCCGAAAAGAATTAAATGCCATGCCATGTCTGGAATGAAACCTTGAACTTGTTCAAGTGTCCGGAATGGTGACACATTTCTGTCTAGCGTGTATCACTTAAGTTGTAGGAGATAGTATATTGATGTCTTGTCACTGTTAATTACAATTTACAATTGGCCTTTTCCATCGGCGAAGCAGCTTCACACGCATTACAAGACATGCCACAGTCCACTAGCACTAGTACTATTACTATTAGTCTTAATTACAATTGGCCTTTTCCATCGATTAGGTGGCTTCACACGCATTACAGGACAATGGACGATATTAGTGTTTAATTACAACTGGCCTTTTCGGCACGTACTTGCAATTATGTTCAAGATTTGAGAATATTTGCTAATTTAATGTAATTGAATTGGCAGTTGAACGGAAACAAACAAATAATCCCTGGCACCCTGCCCGCCAAGCTTATTTATAGGTGATTGAGCTACTTCTTTCATCATTGCTCATCTCATTTTTGGTAGTCGATAGGTCTGGTTTGTTAATTGTTTGTTAATTTTTTGGTCTTAGTTTGAACTTTGCAGTAAAGATGGACAACCCTATTCACCTGAGATGCATTTTGGAAGAGGAGTAGAAGGCCTTTCTAGGTCACGTTCCTGAGGAAAACCTCTTGTCAATTTGTAATGAGGTTGTTCCATGCTCTGGTGTGAAGTTTGTTATTGCTGCTATCAAAATGGTTCTGGGGCGCGAGCTTTTGAAGAATGAGAATCGATATTGTGTCAACAGTGACATTACATCACAATTTCTAGCCTCCCTGCTTGACCTCGGAGAAGCAAGGGCCAAAATTCTACTGCTCCTGAGGAAGATTTTTAAAGTAGTATATTTGGGCGATGACATTGAAATTGTTGCTCATACAGTTTTAGGAGTGGGGATCCCTTGGGCGTGAAGTCCACAAGCTTCTAGAACCTGGCCAGAATGTGGTCCTACAACCATTTTTGCTGGGCTTGACTGCTGGGTAGTTGCAACACCATAGGAAATGCGCAAGAATTGGGTTGAATTTTCTTCGAAAATGGTTTTTCCTGGATGAAGTGGAAGATGGCAACAACTGGCTACAAGAATTCACAACCATGGTCAATTCTGGTGGTTTCTACAACGAATAGTACAATAGTTCTAGAGTCTAGGGTTTTCCCCCGATTTTATAAATTTGTAAATTTCAAGAAATATCAATGAAATTTCTCAAGTTTCAGTTCCATATAAAATTGTATTTCATTGTTTTAACTTCTTATGCTTACTTATGCAAGATTGCAATATTTTGCATTTTAAAATTTTCTATTGAATTGTTTATAAAAGCCTTTGTGAATATAAAATATTATTAGTTCCTGCCTTTGCGAGGAAACTAATGGAACCACCTAGTTCCATATTAGTTCTATAATCTAAAAATTTCATTGATATACCAATGTTTGCAAAAGGTTTATTAATTTGCATTTTTTTGAAATTGAAAAATATAATTTTTAAAAAACTTTATTGGTTCATGATGAAAAAGGCAATGAAAAAATTCAATTTTCTTCATAAAAAATACAATTTTTTTTTCAACACCTCTATTAATGCAAGCATTAATTGCAACCTTATATTTTCTTGTGACAAGTGGATTAGTTTAGATTAGAATTTAATTATTTTTATTTTTACATATCTAAACCAATGCTTTTAATAAATTTTCTTTTATTATTTATTTATATATATAATTTTATTAGATTATACATTTATTTAACATATATAATTTTTACTATATTGATATTTTTAATTTATACTTTAAAATACATAATATTAATTTTGTATCAATTTTAATAAAGTTCAAATTATTTAGCTTGGTATATTATCAACTTTATTTATTATAAGTGTGTTTGGTTTTTTTAAAGCATAAATGTTATTTTAAAATTAATTTATGTTTTTTTTAATGCATTATATTTAACCTTAAGAATATTGTCCAGCTTCTACAATTGGATAAATTTATCACTTGAACAAGATATATCAAACAATTTAATAATTGAAATTAATCAATTTAACTCTTTTAAAAAATTTTTATACAATTTTATCTATATCTCATGTATAATTAGTTGATAAATATCTTTGGTATGATAAATGTTCTTTAGGATGTCATCTAATTTTAATTTAGCATGATACTATAATGTTTATTTATATATTCTTTTACTATTTTAATTAATATACATCATTGCAGTTATATAATTTAACGAGTGCCACGTCGTGGCATGTACTTGCCTAATAGTTATTAGACTAATTAGAAATTAGGACTTAAATTTTTTTTCAAAAGTTATTATACAAAAATTAGAAAAATAGAATTAGTATGGAGTTAACTTATAGTTTTTATACTAATTAAAAATAATAATTTAAATAATAAATTTAACACTTTTACTAAAATATTATGTCTTTATAGTAAATTGAAAAAAATTCTAAATTTGCATTACATTTATGAAGGGTATACAAAAATTCTAATATTGGCTAAAATAAAGACAAGAATTTACTAATTTTAACTTCAATTAAAATAAATTCTAATTAGGTACAAAATAATTTAAATATTTTATTATAATATATATAATTATACAAATATACATTTAAAATAGTTTACTAAATTATTTAATTTTAATTTTAAAAAATGAAGTTAGTGAAGAAGGTTCTAACCAATCCTTCTCTAGATTTAAAATTGTATAATTTATAGATTATTGCATATCAAAATGTTATCAGAATCACCTAGCTTAGGATTAACCCAATAAACTCTTTTTTCTTGAATTATTAATTTTTTTAATAATATAATTATTTCTTATTCAATTTGCAAATTGTGATATTGAAATCTATGTAAAAGAAAATTTATGTCAAAAAGTATGCGAGAATCTAGCCGAAAATAAATGAACATGGAGGTAGCCTCCGAGAAAAGGGGTCTTATAACACTAAATAAAAAGAACCAATTATCATTCAGATAAATAGTATAGATAATATATGAGAATAATAAATTTATATAAAAACTTTAGAAATATTTGATAAAAAGAAAAATAGTTCATTTTCATTGGTTGGTTGATTCTAAACTCATTCACTTATTGTGCAAACTGAATGCAATTGTACTAGCCTACTGGCAACTACAATAATATACTAACTATACTTGTAATTTAATGGGAGTGGGACCCACAACCCACGAGGCCACCACACCATTCACCGGTGCCGTTGGATGTTTATAGATCAACGATCAAAATTGAGTTTCAGGATGAAAGGAAAAAGAAACCCTGTCATTTCAAACACATCCCAAAAACATGACACGTGTCACTAAACTCCTTGGTCGACCAACAAATAACAATGTAGTTTCAATTTGGTGATGACGTGACACTGACACGTCTGACTCATGATGTGAGTCATCCTGATACCTGACTAGCTTAGTCAATGGGAGTGGGACCCATGACCCACAGGGCCACCACACCATTCACTAGTGCTATTGGATGTTTATAGATCAACGACCGAAGTTGAGTTTCAGGATGAAAGGAAAAAAAAAACCTTGTCATTTCAAATGCATCCCAAAAACATGACACATGTCACTAAACTCCTCGGTCGACCAACAAATAATAATGTAGTTTCAATTTGGTGATGACGTGACACTAACACGTATGACTCGTGATGTGAGTCATCCTGATACTTGACTACCTTAGTTAATGGGAGTGGGACCCATGACCCACGGGGCCACCACACCATTCATCGGTGTCGTTGGATGTTTATAGATCAACAATCGAAGTTGAGTTTTGGGATAAAAGGAAAAAGAAACCCTGTCATTTCAAACACGTCCTGAAAACATGACACGTGTCACTGTTCAGGTAACACATTGACATAATCACATTCCACTTGCAGTTAATAGTGACGTTATGAATGACATTAATACATTATGATGGGTTAGGTAACACTAGTTGTCAACGATTCCACTCACATTTAAATTGAAAGTGTACTATGTGACAAGTGTGACGACTATAGACTATAGAGTACATATTGTACAATTTTGGTGCGTTAAGTTTCTTTAATTTTGCAGTTATACGTTGTCTACAGATTTAGAAATTAGAAAGGGGTTACAAATTACAATTTACAAAGTTACAATGCAACAAGCTTACAGATTCTTAATTTCTAGGTTGAGGATTGTGGTATGAGGAAATAAAAAAACTACAGTCTCTAGACTCTCAGCTCTCTGCAAAAATCAAAACTAAGGGCAACGTGAACGTGAACGAGTAAGTGTAACTACTAAAATCCTAAAAATTTACGTCCCACATTTTAAATTTTACAACTTTACTGTTTATATTATATAGAAAAATTTAGTCTGTAAGGTTTTAATTTTGAATCACCCTTGTAGGCTTGTAGCTGTGTTTAAATATTTACCATGATGGGCAAAACAAATACCAAGAATAACATGGGCAAAATAGCAGAATTCCACAATATGCTTAAATCACCAGGTTTCAGTGATTTATTCCATGATATACATGATCTTGTTATTCATGGAAATAAGGGTATAATGGAGATAAGATTTGCACTTGAAAACAAGTGGAACGATCCAAATAAGGCTTCAAAATTTTGTTCATTTAACCCTAGTGTAAATGCAACTGCAAATAAAATTGCACTGTGGCTAGTTGGGTCGGCACACATGGAATTACCTCAAGTATTCCCTTGCCCAAAAATTGTTATGCTTTGCGTCGAAAATTAGGATGAAAATAGAAAAGCAATTGTGAATAAAATTACTTAGGAGGAAATTTTGTCCATAACTGAGAGTGAATTTGCTAGTCTGTTGAACCTAGGGTTTCAACAACAACAATCAAACGTACATATTGACTTGGGAAAGCTGATAGATGATTATGAAAAATTAGATGCAGAATAGAGATATTCTTATATCAGAGGAATAACAAGCAGTTGTAGGCTGAGTCCAAATCACATGCCTCCTTATGATTTTGAATTTTTTGTGCCATGGGCACAGGACAGTATTTCCTTGCTAGCATTTTGTTTGGGATTGGATAGTAACAAACAAGTGGATGCCAACATTCTTGAAATGCTTTATCATATTCATTTTAAAAAAGAACCATTAAGATATCATTTTATTGAGCACATTGTTCATTGCATGCAAGATCAATTACTAATGATTCAAAGAGGTTCAAAGAAGACATTTAGATTCGCAACCTACTTGTGCTATCTTCTCCTAGAAAAGCATCATGCATTATTTGAGGCAAACAAGCTTTGCAATCAGACTGAAGCCCAAAATCCAATATATGAGTGGACACCTCAGATAAGGATGATTGATAATAGAAGGAACTACAACAATTTTGTAGACTTCTTTTTGGCACCAATGTACCATAAAATTATAGGCACTCTAATCCCTAGATTGCCTGTTACTTGTAGAGATTGCATTCAACTCAGAAGTGAACTACAATTGGTTGACTGGTACTTAATGGAAGAGTACACTGTGTTAAGGTTTTATGGTTCATGGGTAGAATCCTACAAACTTCCAATACATGTAACAGAGAGGGTATTTGCATTGGAATATGTATGAAAAATGGAGAGCACAGATGTACTCTTTCATGGTCAACAAAAGAAAATGATATTTCCCTCCTTGCCATTCTCCTTTGGAGGGTTCACATTTTAGAGAAGAGGATTCAAAGTGGCAGAAGCCTTTTTTTCAATTTTTTGATTTGATGTTGACAGTCACTGGCAGTATGATCCACTGAACATAATTGGAGCAAGGCTTAAGGGCATTGGGACTTCTGCAAGCAAATATCAACATGAAAGTATTCCTTTGATTGAAAATTTTAAAAACATGGACTCCTAGGAGGAGGTCAAAAAATAGATGGAGAAATATGCTGCTGAAAATAATATGTCAATACAGGAATTGTCATCACAAATAATGGCATTGCACAAACAGAAAGGAAAAGTGCAGGGCATGACATCGTCCAATTTCTACAAGAAAGTTGATAAACCATCTACAAAACCTATTCCAAAAGAGCTAATGAATGATTGTATAGATGCTGGATGGAGTCGAAGCAAAATTTCTCAATTTTGCGAAATGAGGAAGAATTTCGGTGAGCCAAAGACCTCTTTAGATCGTGATGAGGCTAAAGAGGAGACAATATTTGACGAATTATGGAATAAGGAGCATCCAACTGAAGCACATCACAGTGATATTGATGATGATTATGATGACCAGGATTCTTTGAATCCCTCATCCAGTACACAAATTCAGAGAGGAGTTGATGCATCCACCAAACTTCTATATAGCAAAGGGGTAGAAATTGTAGAAAAAATGGGCTACCAAGGTTTTGGTGGTCTGGGTCCCAATGGAGAAGGGGTTTGGTTACCACCTCAACCACCAGCTGTAGCACCAAAACATGGTTAGAAACCAAGCCTTGGGCATGGAGATCAATCATCAACTCAGTCAATTCCATCCACATTGGATTCATCTCAGTTAATTAAATTTGTTCTTGCTTCATTTACAGTTCCACTTCCAAGCACTCGGATTCAATCTGAATCAATTGTCACTCCCATAGTTGTAGATATCATGGGTACAACTACAACTAGTGGTCCGAAAAGGACATTGTATATCGATGCAAAAAAATTTGGTCTCAGAGATCAAGAAAGTGTAAAGAAGTAGAAGGTTATGACAAGTATTAGCAGTACTACTAGTACAACAATGCTAATGGTGACTGTGAGTCCAACAATTGCCCATCCTTCAGGACAAAACCCTTAGGACAGTCCACAAACCCCACTAATGGGTCTAGGTGTTGGTTATCCTCATGGTATTGGTGGAAGCTCATACATCAGAGCAAGTGCTACTGCTATTTCACCATTCAAACATTCAATTGTCTCACAAAATCATGATTTTTGTTACAATGAATTTGTAACTAACTATGAAAAATCAAAAAACAAGAATAGACAAAATAGTAAGAGAATGAAGATGGAAGCAATTGCTGCAGCTTATGATGTAGAACTTGTAACTAACAAGCTATTTCCCACATATGACCCAGATAAAGATATGATGGAATTCATGGTTGTTATGCCCCTAGCTAGAGATAACAATCCACCAGAGAGTCAGTTAGATCCATTTGAATTTCAAGTTAGCACCCTCCAAATGGATTTATCCAAAATTAAAAATGTGGAGAAGATAAATGTGTCCAAAATGACCAACCAAGTGGTCTACAGTTCAGTGATGAAGTTGGAGAGAGAGAAAGGAAAGCTTTAGGGCACAATAGATAAGTTAAAGGCAGACCTGGCAAATGTAAAGGCAAGTGAGAAAGCAGCAGTAAACAGATGCAAAGAATTAGAGAAAAGGATAAAAAATTCATCCTTTAGCTCTAAAGAAGCAACTGAACAGCAAGAACAAATGGACGTAGAACTGAAAACTCTGAGGGAAAATTTGGAAAAAATGAAAAAAAAACTCCAAGATGAAAAACAATCTTCAACAAAGTTATATAGAAACTTGGAGAATGCTGCAAATGTAAACAATAAGTTAAATAAAGAATTGGAAAATATGAGGGTAAAAACAAAAGAGTGGGAAGAGAAAGAAAAAGGGTGGGAAAATAAAGTAGAGCAAATAAGAAAACATAGTGAACACCAGTACTCAGAAATGAAAGAAGACCTAAAGAAGGCAAATGATACTATTAAAAAATATGAAAACGGCTTGAATGAACATGTAAATAATACAGTAAAGAAAATAAAAAATTACTTCTGGGGGCAAATAAAAACTTCTACTGATAGGTTGTGTGATTGGTTCGAACTCTACAAAGCTCTTACAGATGTTTTTGGGAAGTTGAAAGAGCAACTTGAGGAGAACAAAAGTTTTGGTCAGAGATAGAAAACTGCAAAGCGGATTATGGAAGAAATCAACAGAATTGCTGATAGGCATTTGGCAAGCAAGGGAATTTAGGACCGCATTGGTTCAATAATAAAGGCAACCTCTATATTTCATAAATGTCAAAAACTAATAGAAGCAGAAGAAGTTCTTGCTTTTTTTTGGCCAAAGCTCGCCAAGATGAACAATAAAATAGCAAAATTGATATCTCTTGGTTTACCGAGTCCTGGACCTGATTTCTCAACAACGGGTTTCGTTGGAAGAGAAGTTTACAAACAAAAGTTGGAGGACCAAATAACCTTTGATTTAGGAAACCTTCCTTAGGATAGAACTCATGAAGGCATTGCAAAGTGCATCAAAACATTCACAAATTTGCATGCACTAGTGGAACCAACATTGCTTGAAACTCGCTCTTCCAAGTATGGAATGTTGACGAGAATGTAGGTCATTTACCATAACATGAAATTTTTTTCCCTTCCAACCGAAGAAGAATGGAGCATACTATAGAAACTTATAGTCTATATGTGAAAGTACTTTTAGTTTCAATCATCTCTATATCTTTACTATAGATGAATATCTTTCATATTATCCTACATACTACAGTCTAGACTTTAGAATTGAGTTTAAAGTAACAAGTTTGAACTTTTTTTTTTGAACAGGATCAATGTTGCAGTCTTGCAGATGCTATTGCCTATGCTAAAATTTCTAATTTACTAAATCGGCCTGTCAAATGCAGAAATGTACAACTAAAGTTGTAGAGATGTTTTAGACTTGTAGATGTCTTACTGATTTAGATTTTGAGACTTCACATTAGGCAAGTTGACCTGAAGCTGTTGCTGCTCCCTTTTTTCTATAAAAGGGAATTCAGGGTCATTGGCTTATAAGAATTGTACCATATTAGCTGAATATTGCAAATGAAAACCATTAATAATTATTAATTGTGGAATTCAATCTATGATTCTATCTAATTTTCATGTTTTCCAATTCAATGTATGTTGAATAAATGAATAAAATAGAAAAAAAAATTTCATTCAGGAATTTCAAATTCAAATATGAATGATCATTGATGACATGATATAAACTACACTCTATAGTAATAATACTCTTTTTTCTCAAATTTTAATGATGAAACATAATACATTCTAATTTCTTGCTTTTCTAAAATGAACATTGAATGATATGATATCATATAGTAGTTAATAAGTTCAAAAAATACCTATTGGTTGCCACTACTAATTTAGCAGAAATTTCCTAAATTTTCCAATTCATCTCTATGTCGTCATCATCATCCAATTCTGGTAGTCCAGTTGCTTCATTGTTCTCTTCATTTTCGTTTGTGTCTTCTTCAACTTCAAGTTCACTCTGACCTCCACTTCTATGACTTGGACTCCCAATCCCATGGCCAATGCTACTGCTAATTGTACTTGTCCCACTTGGAGTCACTGTAGGAGACTGGTTAATGGTGATGCCCAGTCCCACCCTTCTTCTTTTGCTTCTTTTCTTCCAAATTTCCATTGCTTTTTGAAAAGGAAAAGTATTGACATTATACCTAGATGTGTATACCTCAAGCATGATTCCAAATTCTTGTCTAGTTTGTTTCTTAGCTTTGATTTTAGGAAGCCCAAAGCACTGAAAAATCTCTCATCCTCTACTAAATCCAATATCATGGTTTGACATAGATCAGCAAGCTTGAAGTACTTTGAAATTTCTTCACACAACAATGTGCTCTGTTTTAGTTTTGTCCAAAGCTTTGTTGCCGAGCCCTCTTCATGTGGGTTACACATTAATTGATATTGATGCTTCATGGTCCTTGCAAAGGTGCTTGATTGCTGTCTAAGAAGACCCTCATCTAATATTCCATTGATAGTCACTCCATTGAATTCTATAGATTTGCAAAATTCCTTTATCAAAATCAACAACCTTCTATGATAATCTTCCTTATTGTTGAAGCACCAATATTGAGGAAACACAATTGCCATGGCCTCAAGCAGTTGATCATATGGGAATCATGATATTATTTCAGAGGAAACTCTATAGGTTATGTCCCTTGCAGTAGATGCTATAGACTCGACGATCTTGGTAAACTCTTCCCTTGTAACTCTTGTAGCTCGCTTCTTTGGGGCACTGTAGTACATTGGTATCTAAAATCCCCTTACACAAACACATAAATCTCCATTTTCAACGATCTTTAAATAATTATCAGGATCGTCCAAATCTATTTTTGCCAGTGATTAAATCTATCATCGAATAAATTTAGGTCAGTACGATAGAGACTATCAAGGGCTCAACATGACATTTTACGCAACTGAGCATATTTTGCAATATACATGGCTCTTTGCTGGGCTTTTTTCATAATTAACCTCATTTCTTCTAGCATGGGAAGAAGAGATGCCAAAGTCAAAAGTGTCTCTATATTGCTTAACCTCCAAAGTAGGTTGCCACATCTATGATTTTTTGCATTGTCCCGATTTTCATACATCAGTCCAATCAAAGATTGATATTTGGAAAATACTCGATGTGCTGGTCCATCCAAAGAGATCCATTTGGTATCAACATCTATTAGAAGCTTATTTCCATCGATAATTCCATCAACAAAGTGTTGAAATTCCCTAAAATGCTTGGGACTTCGACAAAAATATGCATACAACTCTCTTACTAAATCTTCAACCTTGTTTACTAAAGGAAACTTCTTCACAACTCTAAAAGCAAGATTCATCCTAGGGGCCATACAGTGAATGGCAACAACATATGGTGAACAAGAAGCCTGCATCTTTGTGCAAAGACCATTCCTTTGACCTTGCATTATTGAAGCTCCATCCGCTCCAACACAGACCGACTTCTTCACTATTGTCAATTCATCCATAGCTCCATATTCAATTAAATTGCTCTTTACTAACTGAAATAAAGTTTCTGCTGTCGCATTGTCTCTCAATTTAGCAACAGATAGTAGATGTGGTTGGCAGCCATTATTCTGTACAGTAGAAACATGCATGCATACCCATGACGTATTATCTATTGTCGTAACTTCCTCTAAGGACAATGCAATAAAGCTTGACTCTTTTATTTTTCTTTGTACATCTTCTATTTCAACCTGTGCAATACAACTTGCCCATTCCCATCCACTGTTTATCGACCGATGACTGACAGGATAGTTAAGAACTTTCAGAAAGTGTAAAAAACCACTCATTTTTGGATAGTCTGTCATTGGACGCCCTCTGCTCAAAATATAGAAAACATTACTTAATTGAACAACTTTTCCACATTCTTCTACTTCACTTGCTTTTGCAAAAATAGCATTAATAGAACCTTGAACTTCACCAGGCTTCGTCTGAAATTTTTGAAACATATAATTTTCTTCAACATTCCTTTTATGTTGACATTGCTCCTTTTTTTTTTATATCTTACCACTTTTATTTCCTTACCATCTACAGTTGAGGTTTCGTAAATCTTACCAACATATTTCTCTATGGTGTCTAGTTTAAGCTGCAACCGCTTTTCCTTTTTATACTTCCAACTACAAAGTGCACATCTGCATTCTACTGGTGGCTCACCTACAATTGGATTTTCCACGAGCTCAATGAATGGATACTTTGCTACCCAATCAAATTTAAATCTCCTAGCCATCTCCCACTGATGATCAATTTTTCTTTCGATTTTCCTCTCCCTTTAGTGTCATTGTTACTGTTAATTGCACCATCATCATCATCAAAGTCGATTGATTCATCCTGGTACTGGTTATTTATTGGATATTCTTCTTCAAGGTCATCTTCATTAGAGATATCAAGTTCTGCAACTTCGTCACCAAATTTATTAGGCTCCCCAATTTGTTGAATAGACTCCTGTGTAGGTTGAGATTGTACAAGCTCCTCTGATGATGTACCTTCCTTACTTTGACCAACACTATTGCATCTACCCCCGCCAAAGTATGAAGATATATTTTTACATTTCGTTGGCCTCTCTTGGAAATCTCCACCTACATTAGTCCTACTCCTCTTCCTATTTAAATTTAACTGTGACATCTCTATCAAATTAAGGCTACAATAAAATACTATGGACTCATAATCGTAGTCATTCCGATTCTCTACTGATCGCAATACTATGAAGAAGGCTCCTTCTTTCGACATGTTTCAATAATGAAAGTCATGTCTTAAATAGACAACTACAAATAAACCGTTTTTATTTTGGTGAATGGGTCGACCATTACATATGATAAGAACTAATATTTGGCGAAGCCCGCGTAATTTCAAGTAATCGAGTTGGCGAATAGGTCGAGAATTTGGGACCCCATTGTGTGTGATGCATGTCAAATTGGGTCCTGGGACAAATACAAATTTCACATAGGAAAATGGGAATTTGGCGAATGATGATTGTCGAAAGAGACACTCAATTAATTCTGTGGCGAATAAGAGTAAACATTAAAGAGAAATATGGGCGAAGAACTCAACTACCAAACTGAAATTACGTAATAATAGTGGTGAACATTCCAACCACTATATGAGTATTTTATAAAATTTGGGCAAATTGGTCAACTAGTATACGGTATTTTTTTTGCCAATTTCTATAGCCCGATCGGGACATATTCGCCAATTGGCGACTAATTGCCACTAAAAAAATCCCTGAAACCTACTTGTGACAAACTTGAAGCATTGTATGGTAAGGTGGATGAGGAAAAAGGATACCAAATTGAGGATGACCTACTTCTCTTGGATCCTAAGAATTTTGACACAATTCAAGATTATATCAACAAAGCCAATGCGTTTAGAGCACTACTTAAAGATTGTGGTAATACCATGAAGGATGATAAGTTGATTCATCACATCCTGAAGAGGCTACCTTCAGAGTATGCTTCTTTTGTTTTGAGTTATAACACTTACAGGTTTACCATGAGAAGTGCTTTCAAAAAGCCTACATTTGATGCATTTGTAGAAATGTTGATTTTTGAACTATCCCACTTGATAGATATGAGACTTCTCATGTCTTCAAAGACCAAAGCATTGGTGGCTAGTAATGAGAACCAATCAAGTCAAGGAGGAAAAAGTTCAAGCAACAACAAGCAAGAGTAGTGGAAGCAAAAATCACAATCTAAGACACAACAATCCTCCTCACAGCAAAGCAATTCTTCTTCAAACAAGAAGGAAAGTAATGAAAAAAAGGATAAACTTTATGTGCATATTGCAAGAAACCGAATCATGATGAGCATCATTGCTAGAAACCTACTCAAGAAGAACATAATTCAAGTGCCAAATGCTTCCAAGGGTTCAACTCCCACCATTTCAAAGGGAAAAGGGCAAGCACTTATGGCTGGTTCAAGTTCTTCAACAGAATGGATTCTTGAATTAGGTGCCTCATATCATATGGGTTCTTCAAAGGGAGATTTTTCTTCATTGAAGTAGTCATAGGTACCATACATCTTTGTGGGAGATGATACAAAAATGGAAGTTGAAGGGAAAGGACATGTGGAGATGGAAAATGGCGAATTCAAAGATGTTCTCTATGTTCCAAATCTTAGCTCAAATCTCCTCTCAATTTACCAAATAACTCACCTTGGAGATGGCAACAAAGCTGAGTCCCTTCTAGATTTAGTAATGGTGCAAATTCTCAAAGATGATTCATTAGTTGTAGTGGGAAGTCAATCATGACAAGAGGCTTTATTCCTTCTCCCATTTTGTGCCTAAGTCTTCTTCACAAGCCTTGTTTATTCAATCACATTCACAAATCAAACTATGGCATGAGTGGTAGGGTCATCTTGCCTTCTGCTATCTTCAACAACTTTGGTCCAAAAACATGTAAAAGGTCTACCTATAATCAACTTTTCTAAGGGTGAGTGTTGAACATGTTCAATGGATATGCATCTAGAGGAGAATTTTGATAAAGGGAAGTCTTCATGAGCACCAATTGTTCTTCAGTTGGTTCACATGGTTTTATTAAGTCCTTTTGCAGTGACATCAGTTAGCCAAGGTTGCTACATACTTACTTTCATTGATGAATTTTCACGCTACACATGGGTCTACTTTCTTCATCACAAGAATGAAGTGGTTGATAAGCTTCAAGCCTTCAAGAGTTATGTTAAATAACAATCAAGGAAAGCCATCAAGGTTCTTTGGATGGACAATGAAAGCAGATATGTGGACAGAAGACTAAAAGACTTTTGCAAACTTAAGGGCATTGATCTTTAGAATCCACTAGCATTCAGTCTGCACAAGATAGATGTTGCAACACTGAGGATACAAACTCTTAAGTCCATGGCAAGTTGTATGATACAAGCCAAGTCTTTTGATCCATCATGTGAAGTCAAAGCTATAAGCAGTGCCAATCACATACTTAATAGGTCTTCTCATACTACCTTAGATGGAAAGACTCCTTTGGAGGCATGGTGTGGCAGAAAACCAGTTGTGAAACACTTCAGAGTCTTCAATTGTCCAGCATGGGCAAACATATTTTCTAGGGGATGCAAGGCACCACCACCTAGGCCTTGTACTTTCATTGGATATGATGACGATGTTAAGGCATATAGACTTATGGATCTTAAGACTCATGAGATTTTCATGAAGAAGGATGTACACTTTGAGGAAAGTTCACCTAGCTTATCCTCTAATCCTCTCCACACTACATACACTATGGAAACTGATAGTGACACCAGTGATAGTGATTCAACAGACTCAAATATTTGGGATCCTATCGACAGATGTAGCAATCGCTCACATCATTAACATATTCCACATACATACATTGCCATAGTGATAGGTCTAGCACAACAGGGTACACCTTGTCTTCCAGCTCCAACAACAGGAGATAGCAGATATTTTAGGTTTGTTCATGGAGTCATACATAGAAAATTTGTGAGACATAATTGATGATATACATCTTCTCTTTGATGAAGAATATCCTTCTCCAATTGTTGCAAGGGCTCACTCTGACCCTCGTGTCCATTCTCTACATGATCGATCTTCGCAGGTTGATACAATTATGGATCCCTATGTACAATAGTTGCAAGAGGTCTCTTTATCATTTGAGGAGATAGTTAGTTCTTTGGGATAGGTTTGACGTCCATCCTTGTCAGATCTGCACTCATTCTTTTCGGCAGTGTTGGAAGGAGTGAACATTAGCATCGACACATGGATAGTTGAGTAGGTTTCAAAGGCATCATTCATCATCGAGATTATTTCTACACATAGGGGAAGCATCTCACTTCTACCCTTGCCATTGTTTCTTCCAAAGGGGAGCAACATTATTTAGCACTCATGGACCAGCTTCTACCTTGGAGCAACTATCACTGATCGACACTCTACATTTAGGGGGGGGGACTACCTTGTCTCTCTTCTTCTTCTCTCTTATGGGAGGGACTTTTTCCTCTTATGAGGTTTTTTATCTTTTCATTCTTCACTATTGTATATACTTGATGTATTTTGTAATGGATCGGGGTCTTGATTACTCCAGCCATCCATGCATCTTGTATTTTTGTCTCTCTTTCTAGGGGAGGGTTTTTCTCATGAATTTTTTCTCTTTCTCTGCTTTATGAGAGATTGCATTTCATTATGTACATGGGTACCTAACATGGGCTAGTATCCAGGACCCATTATGCATTTCATCCTAGCTTTTGTGAGCTTAAGTGCACTCCCCTAAGTTGCACTTAAGGTGGGGTGTTAGTGTAAATATGTATTTACTATTTACACTTTACTTAGGTTAATGCATTATTTTATTATATTGCAATACTTTATTATTCCTTTGGTGAGACACTTAGGAGTTTGCGTACTTTTATGAGTTGGCATGTTGATGACACAAAAGTAAGCAACTCTAATTCAGCACATAGTGTCTACAACATTGGATTTTGCATAATTAACTAAGTTGTCATGTAGACAACACAATTATTCACACTCCTATTTTAGCACATGGTGTCTACAACATTATTTTGCATGCTACACCTTTGTAGGCTTATCCTCTCATCATCACACTTACTCCTGTGCTTAATGGAGGATAAACCACACTTGGTGGACATGTGCTTGGTTGTATGACTTATCATGTTGCTAATTCCTATACATTCTAGAAGCATTCCTAAGGCCTTTATATATAGGCACTCCTAGTGTACTTGAACATTGAATTGAATACATATCGATATTTTGATCATACTGTTTTTGGTCTACTATTGTGCTTGTTCTTGAGTTCCTTGATCTTGGGTGAATTTTTCCCTATGGAAAATTCTTATAGTTACCAATCCCTCTTCATTTATATTCTCCATAAGATCATATTGTTCCCTCATTATGTTTTCAAGAGAATACGATTGATCTCTCAGTCGATATTCATCTAAAATTTTAGTTATAGTTACTCCATTGATTACTTTAGTTTTGCAAAAATGCTTAATCAAAGTTGTCATCCTTCTTCGAAAATCATTCAGACAATTTAGAGACCAATATTGAGGAAAAACAATAGAAATTGTTTTGAGCAGTTACTTTGGAGGAAATCTATATCTAATTTGTGATGAAAGATTGTAGCAAACTCTCTTGATAGAGTCAATGATCTTCTTGAAGTCTTCACTTTTAACACACGAAAGTACCTTCTCTAGTTCTGATTATACTTCACTTCCTGATTCATTAGGGCTAGACTTGGGTCGACGTGGGCATAGTACTATATTGGTATGTCAACTCCACATACCCTAACACATACCTCATTATTTGTAGCAATATGTAAAAAGTTCCTAGGATTGTTCAAACCTATGATTTCTATCCACTTTGCAAAATTTGATTCATCTGATGGTTGTAATTGATATAGAGTATTCAGACTATTACATGTCATTTGACGTGGCTTATTATTTTCAACAATGTACATAACTCTTTATTGAACCTTTTTCATAATATTTCTCATGTCCTGTAGCATGGGGAGAATAGCTACTAAAGTTAAGAGTATCTTAACATTAGTTAGACTCAAGTATAGCCAACAAAATCTGTATTGCACACAATGGATTAGTCCAAGCAATGACAAATATTTAGAGAAAACTTGATGCACTGGTCCATCCAAAGAGATCCATCTAGTATCATTGTCTTTAAGAAGCTTCCTCCCATCAATGAGTCCTTTAGCAAAGTGTTAAAATTCTCAAACTCATTTTGGACTTTGACAAAAGTATTGGTAAATCTCTTTGATTAAAGATTCTAGTTTATGAACACAACCAAAATCAATGACAATTCCAATAGCTAGATTAATTTGATGGGCCATGCAGTGAATGGGAATAGTGTAGGGTAACAAATAATTTTGGATCTTTTTGCAAAGATTGTCTTTATGACTTTGCATAACCAAAGCTCTATCTACTCTGATACATACCAAAATTTTGGCAATCTCAATGTAATTCATACCTCTACAATCAATTAGAATACTCTTTAATACATCATATAAAATTTTGGTTGTCACAATAAAATTCAATTTATCAATAGATAGTAGAAAAGGTTGACGAAAAAGATCATTTACAGTACAAACATGCATGCACACCCAAGAAGTATTATCAATTGATGTGACTTCATCTAGAGACAATGCAATAAAATTTGACTATTTTATTTTTTCTTTCATATCTTCCTTTTCAACCTGTATAAAACAACTAATCCATTCCCATCTATTATTTACTGACCAATGAATGTTTAGATAGTTTCAAACTTTAAAAAAGTGCAATAAATTAGTAATTGAAGGGTAGTCCATCCTAGGACTCCCTCAACTCAAAATATAAAAGATGACATTTAACTACACATCTTTTCCCATATGTTCCATTTCCATTGCTTTCCCAAGGAAATCTTCAATAGAACCTTTTACTGCAGAATGCTTCTCCCATAATTGCTCATGTAACTTGTATAATTTGGCATTTCTAATTGAAATACCCCAAAATTGGCTCATTGCCATTATACCAATTCTAGTCTATTTCTGATAATTTCAAAGCCCTATTCTAATAGGCAATTCTCATTCTGCTATTCATTACTTGACTTAATTGTCAGATGCAGAAAAACCCTAATCTGCATTCATCATATTTCTTATTTAATTCCTATAGTACGTACTCATATTAGTTGCATTAAACCTACTTGATTAATATTTAATTTAATTATTGAGTATTTATACTTTAATTAAATTAAATTATATCCTAAGGCTAATGTATTATGGAATTAAATTTATTTAATTTAATAAATACGCCTATCTTAATTAATTAAATGTAATTATTTAATTAAATGAGAAAGGTATTTCTAATTAATTAAAAGAAATTATTTAATTAAATGGAGTACTTACTTCTAAATAATTAAACAAAGTTATTTAATTAAATGGGAAGACATTCCTAATTAATTAAATGAAGTTATTTAATTAAACAAAAGTGTCTCTAATTAATTAAAGATTATTTAATTAAATAGAAAAAGTAATTATGAGAGCATATTTCATTTTATTAAATTAAATATCTCAACAAAAATCTCTCTTCAGTTCAAAAAAGGGGAATTTCCAGTTCACTATTGATCAAAAATGAGTTAACACAATTAACTCCTTTTTCTACTCAAATTTAAAACAGTTAACTCCTTATTTATCTCAAATTAAGTCTGTTAACTCCCTTTAACTTGGGGATCTCCCTTTATGACTGAAACTCATCTTCAATCCTGACCGTTGATCTGAATCAATCTCAACCGTTGATGGATTACAGGAAACTCTATTTAAGAGACCCTCATCTCTTCATTTGAGGGAGGATGAATTGATTTGCTATCGAATTGCTGTTGAAATTCATGCTCATATTTACTTACATTTCTTGCATACATTCTCATTTTTAGTTTAATCTCATTTTAGTTTAATCATGCATATGCTTAATCTAGTTTGCTTCATTTGTTCTTAGATTACATTGCATCTTTCATTTTCTTAGATTAATCTGTATACTCATTCTTAGCTTAATTCCATTGTCAAATCCTTCGTTCTTAGAGGGTCTGGTTGCCTACACCTCAATTCTGAGGATATTAACAAGAAAAATCCCTTTAGATAGAAGGCAACAGTTTGCTTTGCAGGGCAAATTTTGGATGTACAATTCAATGTTCATTTCGCGATGAATCCGCAAATAAGGACCGTGTTGAAGTGTGTGTGTTAGCATAGGCTGCATTTTCACGTATACATTTCTGGCGCCCACCGTGGGGCAGGGAAAATCAATTTTTCTGGCCTCTTTTTGTATTTTTTAAATCATTTTTTTGTTCTCTATCCGTACTGTTCCGTACAGGTTCGAATCTTCGCGCGAAACTATTCATTTTCACGCGAGGATCTAGAATCTTCGCGCGAAGATTCTTTCCGCATCACGCGAGAAAGTTCTTCGGCGCGCAAATCTTCGCGTGAGACTTTATTTTTTCGCGCGAGCTAAATTTAATCTCGCGCAAGCCGGATTTGATTTCGCGCGGTCCGTAAAACTTCTTCGCGCGGTTCGTAAAACTTCTTCACGCAAGACTTTATTTTTTCGCGCGAGCTAAATTTAATCTCGCGCGAGCCGAATTTGATTTCGTGCGGGCCGTAAAAATTCTTCGCGCGGACTATCAGGAATTTTGTGTGAAACTCTGCTGACAGAGGCAAATTTTTTTTGCATTGATTTACGTTTTTTTTGATTTTTCTGTTGACTGTTAGCAGTTTCTAGTGTTTCTGTGTTTTGTCTTGATTTTTTTGAACAACATAGTAGCGGTTTCTAGAATAATGGGAAAAGCATGCTAAAGTTGTCAGGAACAGGTAAGAATCTACTAAGCGCGTTGCGAGGATCACCAGGTAATCTTCATCAGCTGATAACATTTCATTTGGATCTAAAACAAACATCTTTCGTGTCGAGCTTGTGTGTTTCCTTCTGTACTTCCATTTTACAACACATGCATAAACTCATACTAGGGTGTAATCTCTGTTAGTATTCATTTAGCAGGCTTAGTCTTTAGTGATAGATCTGATTAACTATCTTGGGTTATTGGACTCGCTAATCCGCTGGCCCCTCGTTCCACCCTGTGGTTGCAAGCTCAGCGCCACGTTAAATAGGGGAGGGGTCTACAGGACATAATCGTTGAAGGCTCCACAAGGAAACCCTTTTGTGCTTTTTAGAACTCACTAATTTTTGAGTTGTGGACTCGTTTTGGCTTGTGTGAGGGGTTAAATGTTCCACATCTTTGGACTCACCTCACATTAGTTAAAGCGTTAAGTGTACCACCTTGTGCTTTTTGATTACTTTTAGATAGATTTGCTTTCAGGAATTAACATCTGTACACACATAGTAATTAAGCCCCCATGAACACTATTTGTGGATCTTGAGGGAGTGGGTTCCTAGTGAAACTCCTCTCTAAGACGGATTCCTTATGGGTGGGGAGGATACTTTGAGCATCTCGTAGATAGATGAATCTTTGACTTGTTGATTAAGGCATCCTTTCTCCGGAGAGGTTGATAGATCACAGGAAGATGATATCATAGATCTTTAAGGGATAATCTTAGTCTAGCGTGTCAGATTAATCTGTTTGCTTTGATTGAGCTAAAGGTGAAAAGGTGTCAGAACCTTGAATCTGGAAGCTAAGTCCCCTTGTGGTATACTATTGTGAGTCAGTCACCTTTAGAGAGGGTTAACCGTAGCAGACAATCCCTCTACAGGGAAAACTGTGATGACGGAACCTCAAGCGATAATAGCCATTTTTGCCATGGTAGTGACAACCGCTATATAAATGTCCTTGTGGAAGAAATCTCCACGGGTGTGGTTCATTGTGGGTTGTTAGATCTCCCTAGTAGCTCTTGAAGATTAAGTTCTCAGACTGTGTCAAAACCTCGGTGCGCCGGGATTAGGGGTCACCCCTGTGAGCCATAAAAGTTGCAGAGTCAAACCATTATTAAATGCCTTAGAGAAGCCAACTTTTATTTTTCTAAGGAACACGTGCGATGATTGCAAAACTCTTTGAAAATGTACACAAATAGCTCTCTTATGGATTAAACACAAACTAAGTCACTTGATTGTTCATGCGCAAGGTTGCTTTTGCCCTTGCTCATTATTTTCGGACGTGCTTGAAATCACTTGCTTGCTATTCTACGTGCCTGTTTATCTGCCTGGTTATTGGATCGATCAAAATTTTTGTCAAAATTAGTCGCTGTTGTGAAACTATTCTGTCTGTTCGTGCAAAATCATTTTTCTCTCGTGCGAAATCATTTGGATCTCGCGCGAGCCTATTTTGCCCTCGCGCGAAATTAAAGTTCTGTTGTGCATCTTCGCGCGATACAGAAACATTCTCGTGCGAAATTAAAAACTGTTATTAATCTTCGCGTGAGACATAAACATCTTCGCGCGGGCCGTAAAACTTCTTCGCGCGACCCGTAAAGGTTTTTCACGCGAAGTTTTGTATCAGCATTTACAATCTGGGTCTGTTTTAGCTATCTGCAGCCTGCACGCTATCCTTTTTTGCGTCCATTTATCGCTCTTTGTTTGCAAACAGTCCTGGAACTGTGACACTTTGCTTAATTGAAAACTTGTGTCTTATACCTTGACTAGTCTCGTCTCATACATCCTCGTCTTAATGCTTGCCATACTTTGTGCTGTAGTGGTCATAATCTCTGGTTGTTTTAGCCTTTAAATTAGACCATTTGTGCCTTAGTGAAAAGCATTCTTGTTACTATCTTGTCCTTTTTGAGACTCAGTCTTAGTATAGCCCTTGTCTAGGTTCTAGCTTCGTGTCCTTGCCCATGATTGTCACAACCAGAAGTGGCAATGTGTTTTATCCTGATAACATTAGACGTGGTCGTGCTAGGGGTCGTAATCGCAGCAGAGGTAGCTTACCTTTCTCTACGCAATCCATATCTAGTTTGGCTAGTGAGGCATCTTCACGGTCTTCCTCACCTGCAAGGTCATCTCAAGATCAACGAACATTTCCCAATTTGCAACAAATTGGGAATCTTTTTTACCAAAAGGATACTGAGACAGGTAGGAGTCCTGCATTCTCAAACACAATGTATGACCCTTTCTCCATGGACCCTTTTCAAACACAACATACGAAAACTGAACAAGTTCCTATAATGCCTAATCGTGAACCTGAATGGGGTAGCCATAGTCGATATCAAGAACAACCTAGGGATGACAAGGAGAAAGAGAAAGAAAATGACACTGATGAAGAACAAGAAGAGGTGGAAATCCTTCTTGAACACATAGCAAGATGTCGACGAGACAAAAATTTTTAGAAGATCATGGGAATCCTAATCAACAAAGAGAAAGAAAAGTACTTTCTCAAACTCGCCCAAGAGGGAGCTAAACTGCCCACACATTTCGATGTGGAGACCATTATCACATGTGAAGAAGAAACCGAGACCACTAAACTCCAAAAACAACTGAAAATTATGCAAGACCAATTGGCTCAGATGATGCATGAGAAAGAGAAACCTAAAAAGACATACACATTGGACACTCTTTGTTCATTTCCATTTGACAAAAGTATAAACATGCCGCCTTTCCCAAGAGGTGTAGAACTACCCAAATATGACAAGTACTTTGGTACTACTGATCCCCAAGATCACTTGCAGGAATTTGGTGCTTTATCTATGGAGTTTATACACAATCAAACGTACCTCATGCGTTTATTCCCTAGAAGCCTAGGTGGTCAAGCTTTGGAGTGGTTTTCACATTTACCTCCTAGCATCAAGATGTTTGACGAAATTGCTAATTCATTTGTTCAGCAATATTCTCATAACATTCAACACCCTGTAAATATTCGAGATCTATGCAACCTTAAACAGAAGGTGGGTGAGCCTTTTCTCACTTTCCTCCAACGGTGGAGACAGCTTTATACCAAGTACTCCCATAAAATCCCAGAAACGGAGAAGCTCGACATTTTCACCGATAACCTCTTACCTGATTTCGGGTATACAGTCCAACTACAAGGTCCGCGTACCTTTGAAGACATGATTACACAGGCTATCCGTATCGAAGAATTTATGGTCAAGAAGGGTGAGCTCACTCTTCAGAGAGACTCAAAATAAGGTTCCACTTCCAACAAGGATAAAATCAAACATGTCAACAAGAATCGAGAAATTGTACATGATGGGGTTGTTGATAATGTCACACCAAAACCTGCTAAAGCAACATTTAATCTCACAGACTGCTTCAAAGCAGCCAAAAGTGCTGAGAAGCCTCCTCCTGACAATAAAATGTTTGGGAATAAATTGAGAAACTCATGGGCAGCACGACCCAAGTGAGAGTATACGCCTTTAGGAGAACCTTTGGATATGGTTTACAAAACATTGCTCAACACAAGCTTATCTCACCAATGGATAACCCTCGTCCCTATGATCCACAACCACGTCCACCATGGTGGAATGAGATCTCATTTTGTGAGTATCACCAAAACAAGGGTCATAAAACCATCAACTGTATAAACTTACGTCATAAAGTCCAAGACATGATTGATGTTAGTGAACTTGTGGTAGATGGACATAACAAAAACTCGGACCACAAGGCGTTCAAAGAGCCTTTCCCACCTTATGAAAAAGGAGAGACTTCGAAACTAGAACCCTACAATAAGGTCAACTATACGTATTCCAATGATGACAATGTCATTCACATGGTTGAACCTATAGATTTTGAATACTGCGACATTATTACCATAAAGGGGAAACAAGATAACGATAAACCCAACACACCATTTGTCTTGAGAGGCCCTACTTTCAATAACATGGATAATACATCTTCGCAACACTATGCTAATGCTGTTACTCGCTCTCATGCAAAATTGGTGCTCAAAGGTCCTACATCTCCTACTTCAAATCTTGAACAACACAAGGACAAAGCCCTTGCTGGTCCATCCGATAAAGGTGCAAAACACACGACGAACTTGACTGTAACCAGTTATAGTGTTCTAGATCAATTGAAACGAACCAATGTTCACATTTCTATATTTGAGCTACTTAAAATCTCGCCCGCTCATAAGAAAATTCTAGACAGAGCCCTCACTGAGACAAACATTCCTCAAGATCTTGATCTTGAACGATTTCAATCCATGGTAGGTCACCTGACCTCACCTCATCTTATGACCTTCTCCAAGGAGGATGACAACTCACTGAATCACCCACACAACCAACCTCTACACATTGAGGTTATGATCCACCAGACACGTGTTCGTCGGGTACCCATTGACAATGGCGCTAGCCTAAATATTGTTTCTGCAGCTCTGCTTAGACAATTGGGTTATTCTGAGGACTCTATCGATCCTCGATGAAAGATCACTATTAAAGCATACGATGAAGTAGAACGAAAGTCACTAGGTCTTGTGACTTTACCAATTCGTGTCGGTCCTGTCGAAAGGGATGTCACCTGTCAGGTGCTCGACATTCCCTTAGCCTACAACATTCTGTTAGGATGACCATGGATACATGAGATGCATGCTGTGCCATCCACATACCACCAATGCATTAAATTCCCATTTCATGGCTCTGAAGTTACTATTCCAGCAACTAATAGCTACACTTGCAATATGCTCAAAGCTGCTGAATCTTTCGTCCCTGCTAACCGTGAGTCTACTGATTGTCACAACAATAAGCTGAAACAAATTGAGCAGTCATTTAAATTGAAAGAAACTGGTATGGGAGAGTACCACATGGAACCAGTGTTATCATTAACATCAATTCCAAAATCCCCTCGACATTTTGGGAGACCCTCACTAGCAAAGAAGCCATTCGTATTGACACCTCATACCAAGTTTAATGGTTCTTTTGTCAAAGCTACAGTTCCCTTAGAAGATGAAAGCAAAAACAGAGCCATTGCTGCATGGCTTTACAAAGAAGAGTCTCCAGTAGACCTAACAGAAGAAGTTCAAGAAATCACTCCTAAGAAGTATGGACCTGGTCTTAAGCTTATGAAGCATTTTGGCTACAAGGGAACTGGCCCTATTGGGTGCAATAACAATGGTTTAATAGATCCTGTCAAAGCAACAGCTCGAAGCAACAGTGACACAACTGGCCTAGGGTTCAAGAAGGTCCCTTTCCATTTGGGATCCAATAAATTCATACCTGTACCTGAGAGTTCATCTGAAAATGAGTCACAATCTGAATCAGGTACTCAAAAGGAAGAATCTGATGATGAGGATTCTTACCTTCATCCTATTCCTTATGATCTTGCTAAATTCTTTGCTGAGCCAGATGACTTTGTGCCACATGTTAGCACTCTGGATGATACTAGTGATTCTTCTGACGACAATACTGAGCAACTCGAATATCATTTAGAAAAGGGAGAATCTAGTCAGTCATGTCATGTTGAGTATTTGTGTAAGAATCCAGAGGCTGAAGGAGAGTATGTCCCTATCACTGTTGGGGAGTTCTATAGTCTCTCACCATGTAGCACCGATTCTCATGAATATGAATTTGACAATCTTTCAGAAGTGACTACTGATAAAGACATTGACCAAGTGCATGTCTATGAAAATCAAATCGAAGTGAGTGAAACGTCTAGGGATAGGTCACAGGGGTCTGGTCCAACTAGTGTCTTAGATTCATCAATTACTAATGTTTGTACTCTGAGACGTTTGAATACACCTGTGGGTGAGGTCTCCATAGGTCTCGAATTGTTGGTCCACACATTTAATAACTATACTGTGAACACAATTGAACTAGCCACTACTCTCTCACTCGCACATCTTGAGCTTATAGACTGGAACCCCAATGCATCTAACGAAGTCCCCACGTTCTAGAATGACTATACTCTTGCCTGTTACCTAAATGCTATCAAACCTGTAACGTCTTCCACCAATGAGCAGAGGGTCAACATGACTAAGGCCGACATCAAATATCTTAGTCACATAATTAAAAAGAAAAATTGCAAGAGGTCCGATGGTGAAAACCACATTGTGGCAGTGTCGGATCCAAAAATAGTAAAAACAAAAGATGTATCCAAGGGTGAAAACCTCTTTGAGGCGCCCGCAGATGAGATATTTGATGTCCTTCCCAGTCACTTTCAGGAGAGATCATCAGTGTTAATAGAGCCAACACAGCCGATTAACCTAGGCACAGAAGAACATCCTCATGTGATACATTTGGCTTAGTCATTGTCAACTAAAGAAAAGGAACAATTCATTGCCTTTTTCAAGGGAAATAAAATAAATTTTGCCTGGACATATTCTAACATGCCAGGATTGGATCCTGATCTTATTATGCACCACTTGTCCATAATGCTAGGCATAAAACCAGTTAAACAGAAGCTCCGCAAAATGCATCCTCATGTTGCATTGCTAGTCAAAGCCGAATTGGAGAAACTTCTGAAGGCTGGTTTCATTCGTGAAATTGATTATGCTAAATGGATATCCAATATTGTCCCTGTGTCCAAGCATGATAAGTCTATCAGAGTTTGTACAGATTTTCGTGATCTTAACTTGGCATGTCCTAAAGATGACTTCCCACTCCCTAATATTGATATGATTGTGGACATGACAGCTGGCTATGAGATGTACTCACTTATGGATGGTTTTTCTGGATACAATCAGATAAAAATTGCACCAGAAGATCAAGAGAAAACAGCCTTCACATGTGCATGGGGAACCTTTTGTTGGAATGTAATGCCATTTGGTTTAAAGAATGCTGGAGCTACATATCAGCGGGCTGTTACTACAATCTTCCATGACATGATGCATAAAACTATGGAGGACTATGTTGATGATACTTTGGTCAAAAGTGCTAAACGCAATACCCATTTGCACGATTTGGGACCTATCCTAGATCGTATGGAAAAGTTTAGTCTTCGGCTCAATCCTAAGAAGTGTGCATTTGGTGTCACATCAGGAAAACTGTTAGGATATATTGTTTTTGCAAAGGGAATTGAAGTAGATCCAAAAAAAGTACAAGCAATAATGGACATGCCACCACCTCGAAACATTAGTCAGATGAGAGGACTACAGGGAAGGCTTCAATCTATTCGCAGATTTATTTCACAATTGGCAGATAAATCACAACCCTTTACAAAGACTTTACATAAGGGTGTGAAATTCAATTGGAGCCAGGATTGTGAGCAAAGCTTAACATAGATTAAATAGTATCTTGTCAATCCACCAATCCTGATGCCTCTTATGCATGGGAAACCTTTGCTTTTATACATTTCAGCTACTGAAACATCTTTGGGAATCCTGTTGGCTCAGGAAGACAATGATAACAAAGAAAGAGCTATTTATTACTTGAGCCGAACATTGGTCTCTTATGAGAAAAACTACAGTATTATTGAGAAAGCTTGCTTGGCAGTTGTCTTTGCTTCCCAAAAGTTGAGACACTACATGCTTGCCCACACTACACGGCTTGTGGCTAAAATAGATCCCTTAAAGTATTTGCTCAGTAAGGCAGCTCTCACAGGAAGATTGGCTAAATGGGTCATGATACTAAGTGAGTTCGACATCCAATATGTTGAACGCAAAGCTATAAAGGGACAGACAATTGCAGACTAGCTAGCTGAGGCACCCATACCGAGTCTCCTACCAATAAACATTGATTTTCCAGATGAGTCAATTCTAACACTCACTCACCATACATGAGTTATGTTCTTCGATGGATCCTTCACACAACAAGGATCAGGTGCTGGATTTCTTTTCATCACACCACAGAAATACTCATTGCCCAAAGCATACAAGATTCTATTTCCTTGTACAAATAACATTGCTGAATATGAAGCTTTGATCAATGGTATGAAAATTGCAGCTGAATGGAGAGTAGATCAATTGGATATCTTCGGTGACTCCCAGCTTGTCATCAACCAAGTAAATGATGTGTATCAAACAAAGGATGAAAAACTAATTCCTTATAAGCACATGGTTGATGACTTGACAAAATATTTTGCACACATCACCTTCCAACAGGTTCCACGTGCAGATAATAAAGCGGCTGATGCCATGGCCACTCTGGCTTCCCTTCTACAAATGCCAGAAAATGATCTCCGACATGAGTTCTTAGTGGAAGCATTACACTACCCAGCCTATGACACACCTGATTCCAAGACGATCTATTCTATTATAGGACAAGAATCATCCTGCTACCATCACATCTATTCCTACCTTCGTAATCAAACCATTCCGAAAGGTCTGACCCAGAATGAGAAACGTTACCTAATTCGTAACGCTTCACATTATGTCATTATTGCTGACGATCTATATAGGAGAGGTCTCGACGGAACACTCCTTAGGTGTTTAGAACCCGACGAGTCCAAACGTGCACTAATTGACGTTCACAAAGGCATTTGCGGATCTCATTCCAATGGCCTAACACTAGCTCGCAAACTCCTTCGTGCTGGTTACTACTGGCCTAAAATGGAGCAAGAAGCTATTAAATATGCTAGGTCCTGCAAACAGTGTCAACTACACGAGAATCTCATTCACGCTCCAGCTAGAGAGTTGATTCCCTCTACTTCAACATGGCCATTTCAACAATGGGCCTTTGACTTGGTAGGACAGATTCACCCAACCTCTTCTAATGGACATAAGTTCATTATCACCGCTACAGATTATTTCATGAAATGGGTAGAGGCAGTCCCTCTCACAATTGCTAATGGCAAAGCTGTAGCGCTTTTTATCACAAACTACATCATCTGTAGATATGGTATACCATCCTCAATCATTACTGATAATGGAGGACAATTCAAAAATAAAGACCTTAAGGAACTGTGCAAGAAATTTAAAATTACACAACATTGGTCTTCCATTTATTACCCCTAGGGTAATGGGCAAGCTGAGGCATCAAATAAGGCAATCCTCAAAATTCTTCATCGCACAGTTAGTAAGTTAGGGCAAGATTGGCATCTCCAGATCAATCCAGCCCTGTGGGCATATAGAACAAGCATTAGAACTCCAACGGGCACGACTCCTTTTGCGTTGGTATATGGGGCAGATGCTGTGCTCCCGATAGAGATTGAGATTCCTACCTTGAGAATATCTATGAGAGGCCTTATCACAGATGATGATTGTAGGATAGCCCAGCTTCAAGAACTTGTGTTGCTGGATGAATGATGACAAGTGGCCTGTGATCATCTACGAGCATATCAACAAAGAATGGCGCAAAGCTACAATAGGAGGATTAGGCCACATGACTTCCAGCTGGGTGATCTCGTCCTAAGAGAGAATCCTAAGAATCAACAACAACGAATGCAAAAGGGAAAGTTTGAACCAAACTGGCTAGGTCCTTACATCATTACTACAGTATATGGATCTGGCGCCTATCAACTTTCTACAACTGAAGGAGAAGTGCTTAAAGAGCCTATGAACACTCTCCACCTGAAGCGATTTTTCAGTTGATTCAATCTCAGCAAGCTCTCTGTACATATCTAAATGTCCTGAAAAAAATCTTAAAAATCAGAAAAAGTCTTGAAAAAAAAAAAAAAATCCAAGAAGGTGAGAACTTGGTAAACAGGCGCCTCTTGTTAGTCACTTTCATGCTTTTGCTTTCCTGCTTGTCTTGCTCATGTATCCATGGACTGAGTTTTGTCATAGGTCGAGGGCATTCCCCTCTAGTGTCACTCTTTTTGAGATTTTCCTCATTGAATCTCCTTCGTGACAGTCACCAGTTGTTCTGACTACATTTGCCTACTGTCACCAGTGTCACTCTTTTCGAGATTTTCCTCATAGAATCTCCTTCGTGACAGTCACCAGTTGTTTTGACTGCGTCTGCCTACTATCACTAGTGTCACTCTTGTCGAGATTTTCCTCATAGAATCTCCTTCGTGACAGTCACCAGTTGTTCTAACTGTGTCTGCCTATTGTCACCAGTGTCACTCTTTTCGAGATTTTCCTCATAGAATCTCCTTTGTGACAGTCACCAGTTGTTCTGACTGCATCTGCCTACTATCACCAGTGTCACTCTTTTCAAGATTTTCCTCATAGAATCTCCTTCGTGACAGTCACCAGTTGTTCTGACTGCGTCTACCTACTGTCACCAGTGTCACTCTTTTCGAGATTTTCCTCATAGAATCTCCTTCGTGATAGTCACCAGTTGTTCTGACTGCGTCTGCCTACTGTTTTCACCCTACTGAAGAGATTTCTTTCTTACATATTCTGGACATTGACACTTGACATCATCCTAAAAAAATTAATCTCAATGATATACTTGTTTGGATCTTCTGAGCATTTTCTCTTATTGCTTTGTTTTTCTTTATCATATCTCCTCGAGCAACATCGATGATGTCATCTCCGACTAGAGAAGTAATGACTGGGGGCATGATCTTTTCATATGTTTTCTGTTTGCGGTTTAGTTTCAATATGTTGATACATTCCTATAAGAGGGGTGTCCACTATAAGAGCCTCCATTTCGTATTGGATGGCCGTGTGTACCTCGAATCCTTTTATACAGATATGTCAACGATATTGGTTCTTCTCCTTATTTGTTGGAGTGAACTCTTCATGCTATAGTACATACTGATACTCGTCCTATTAAGTGAACGTACGAGTCACTGCGAGTATATTTAGCACACTTTTGTCTCAGGTTATGAACGCAAGGGTCGTTGCAGACAGCATGAATATTGAATACTTTGCATAAGAGGAATCTCCCGTGTGTTTGGTGTGCCTGTCATACAAGCAACATTCAGGTCATCCTAGCATTCATGCTTTGATGCTTATGTTAACTTGTTACATTAAAAGGGACAAATGTTCTGGACATTCTGGCTTCTTGTGCCTCGAATGCTTACATTTAATCTCGACATTCCAATAACGTATGTTACATTCATATTTTCATGATTGCAATGTCAGTGGAAGTTGTGTAACATACGAGCTTTGTTTTATATCCAATGATGATAAATCATCGAGGCTTGGTGATCAGAACTAAGACTGCATTTAATATAGTCATGCATACTTCATTGGCATTAGCACGCAATTCGACGGTAATCCTATTCATACTCCACATGCATCAGATTCCTCCACGGCTGCACAAGCATTTGGTTCATCGATTCTCATTCCTCCATGGAATACTTGTGACTGTCAAATAAAAAATGCACAAAACTATGTTAGATGTCAGTTCATACATATGCGTTCTATCTAAACATACATCTCATGAACATTAGAGAAAAACAAAACAGACAATGACATGTACACAGGAATACTCGGCTCAAAATCTCGTATATATATATATATATATATATATATATATATATCAAAGAATGGGTCAGTACAAATAAAATGGGAGCTACTCGAGCGCAATCAATCAAAAATGATACATCTGGTGCTGGCACACCAATCGATACATAGCCAAAGATCAAAATAAAAGTCAGGCACAGAGCATCTAACTCTATCCTGAACCCTCACCTCCGGGAGGAGCAGGAGGAACAGGGGCAACAGGTGGTGGAGGCGGTGGTGGCATATCCGGCCTGACAGGAGGTCGTGCATCTTCGGAATCTCGTGCGTACTAAGAGAATCACTACACCTGCAATGTCTCATCAGGTACTGCACTAGTGTATGCAGCATAATAATATGCGGCTCGAGCAGATTGGAAGCAGATCTCATCCTGTGCCAACTCTAGCCTCCGCTCTGCAGCCTCCGCGCGCTCTCTCTGGCGATCTGTCTCTCTCTGTATCTCTACCAGCTGCGCATCCCTGACTGCCACTGCAATCTGCAACTCTCCCAACTGTCGAGAGGCTGCATGAACTCGCTCTCGGTACCGCCGTACCGTGTCCTGTACTCCACCTACCGGCTGATCCAGCATATCCTCATCGACCATCTCTGGTGCATGCTGAGGTGGAGGTGCCTGCTGCGGTGGAGGTGCCTGTCGCTGTGGGATGTCCTGCTGAAGAATCTGCTCCTCTGTCTTCTGCCTCCTCCGCTGACTGTGTCCTACTCCACTACCCCCAGCACTTGGGTCTGATCCCATCTGCCATGGGGGAATAGGCATCTGCTGTACCCGGTGCTGGACCTGTGGTGCACTTGTGGCTATGCCTGCTACTGCTGTGATACCTGTCCCTACCCCTATACCTGCCCTGCCATCCCTAATGGATCTGTGAAGCGTGGGAATGGATGGATCATCAAAAATGCTTGATATGTAGGTGTCATCCCGACATCTACTACCTCTGGCAGGTAGTCCCACTGAACTGCAACCAGGTTGCGAATATCTATCATGGATCATCCTGGATCCATCCGTAGAGGCCATCCCCGCTCTATATCCTTCTGTACCCTGGCATAGGCACAGTAATCAGCCGAAATGTCCTGTGGTCTACCATACTGTTGCCACACTTGTGAGATGACAAATCTCTCTATGACTGATGTCGTCCTGCCTGCCAGCGGTCGAGAACTAAACATCCAGGGCAACTCTCTCGAGGCATCATCCCAGTCCTCTGTCTCTCTCCAGGGTCGCCATATAACAGACACCAGGTCATCGAGATGTGCCCGCCAATGCTTAGTCTTACCCAGGTGGGCCTGGGTAATATGCCCTCCATATCTGCAAATGTAGGGCTCCATGGGCTCTCGAGAATCCTCAAAAGTCAGTCTACATACAGGGAGATGCTCCCAGGCCCAGATCTGTAGCACATAAACACCTGCTGCCATGGTCTTCTTCTCGTGGAAGACGACCTCATGCATCTCATGAAAAAGATGGGCCAACATACACTGACCCCACCCAAAGATCTTAGGTGCCTCAACCATCCTTCAGAGCATGAAACCCCATCCACACTCCAACCCATGCTGTCCCCTGTCAGGACATAGGAAGCAGCTCAAGAAAATACCCAACACAGATGCTAACCTATGTGTAGGTCCATAAGTATGCATCATCTCATCCCAGCTGATGGCCCTGCCCCTCAGTAGCTCTCTCTCAAAAACAATGGATAGTGCCTCTGTCCCTAATTGAGGCACTGTATCATATACAACCCGGGTACTGTGAAAGGGAATCCTCAAGATCCTCCATATGTCCTCTGGTGTGATGGTCATCTCACCCATCGGCAAATGAAATGTGTTTGTCTCCGAATGGAAACGCTCTACCAATGCAGTCAGTAAACCGTGATTCACCATCACGGCTGGAATCCGGCATAGTGAAGACAAACCCAATCGGGCAATGTGTGCCCGATCTGCGTCATCCAAACTTTGCAATAACTCTCCATAAGGCGGATAATGAGATCTAAATGATACGTCTCCAAATACCTCCTGCACGCGCAAAAAAAAAAAAAAAGATAAATAAACGATCAATATCAAGTCAAATCGAAGCATCAAAACAAAATACAATGTGATTTCTAAATGCAAAAAATCACAAAATTGGCACAGAATTTCGTGTGAGATTGCAGAATCTCGCGCGAATACATATGGTTTCGCGCGAAATAGTTCTCTCTTCGCGCAAAGAAACTCTCCTCCGCGCAAAAATAGATCTCCTCGCGCGAAGATAGATCATCTCGCGCGAGAAAAGAGGTTCTCACACGAAATAGGATTTGCCACGCGCGAAGAACCTTCATCTTCGTGCGAAGCCAAAATCTCCTCGCACGAAGATATTCCGGCCGCGCGCGAAGAAACAACACATCCTGTTTCTTCGCGCGAAGAAAGAATATCTTCACGCGAGAAGAAATCGGTCTCGCGCGAAGAAAGAATTGAACATCCTAAAACATGCTAAAAAGTGCATAAATGATCTCGAAATGCGTGTAATCGAAAGTACAAAGATGGGAGATCGATGACTCACCGGTGGTCCATAGTCTGCTGGCCGGCTGTGTCATCTGGAGCGCTCAAAACGATGATATCTCAAGTTCATTGCCATGTCTATATCAAAGCTCAAAATCACTAAAAGACAAAAGCACAAATGAATTGAAAATGACCCTTCAAGCCATTATATAGGTGTTGACCAAATTTTTCAAAGTACTCGAATTTGCGCAAAAATCGCACCCTTGGCTAATTGGACCATTCTGGATCCATTTTTGGGATCAAATTCGAAATCTGACACACCCAAAAGCCTTAAAAATGCATTTAAAAATTTTAGGGACCGATGTGATCGAATGCTTGTGCAGTCAAATCTTTCTGATACTTTATAATTCTTGGAATCTTTTCAACTTTACATTCTCCATATTTTCAAATTTCATTTTGAAAATAGTCAACTTAAGTCAACTTTACATGATATACTGCTTCAAATCATATTTTTGGTGTGTCATCTTTCGATTTTGCTCCCGAGGGGGCATGATGATTACATCATTAAATACTTATTGCTCGGGGCATCTAGTTCCCATCTTATGTCCTAGTCACTTGGGGCATCTCATCACTTGGGGCTTGTTGTTCCCTTCTATCTGACATTTCTGCCATCTATCTTATCTTTTCATCAATTGATCAACCTTATAACAACTCTTCTCAGAGTTCGATGGACAGGTATTGGGACAGTCTAAACCTCGACTCCTGAGGATCAAACCTCGTTCTGGGGATGATTCTATGACTCATGATGAGACCTTGTTATCTTTTATCAATTTCAGGTATCTAGGTGTTCTATCTGGATCCTTGAAGGTTAAGCTTCGTTCTGGAGATAACTTTCTAAATGTTATTAATTTCAGGTATCTAGGTGTTTTATCTGGATCCTTGAAGATTAAAGCTTCGTTCTAGAGATAATCTTCTAAATACTATCAATTTCAGGTATCTAGGTGTTTTATCTGGATCCTTGAAGATTAAGCTTCGTTCTGGAGATAATCTTCTAAATACTATCAATTTCAGGTATCTAGGTGTTTTATCTGGATCCTTGAAGATTAAGCTTCGTTCTGGAGATAATCTTCTAAATACTATCAATTTAAGGTATCTAGGTGTTCTATCTGGATCCTTAAAGGTTAAACTTTGTTATGAAGAAACTTTTTAAATGCTTATCAATTTTAGGTATCTAGACATTCTGTCTAGATCCTTAAAGATTACGCTTCGTTCTGAAGATAGTCTTTTAAATGCTATCAATCTTAGGTATCTAAGTGCTCTACTTGAATTCCTTAGGATTAAGCTCTACTCTAGAGAAGGTCCTTAAAAAGCTTATCAATTGGTCTTCGTGTCATCACCTTTGGAACCAATCTCATGTTCACATCATGCTTTCTGATTATCTTTGAATTGAATGCGTTGCTCGCACATTCATTCAAAGAGGGGCAAAATGTAATACCCCAAAATTGGCTCATTGCCATTATACCAATTCTAGTCTATTTTTGATAATTTCAAAGCCCTATTCTAATAGGCAATTCTCATTCTGCTATTCATTACTTGACTTAATTGTCAGATGCAGAAAAACCCTAATCTGCATTCATCATATTTCTTATTTAATTCCTATAGTACGTACTCATATTAGTTGCATTAAACCTACTTGATTAATATTTAATTTAATTATTGAGTATTTATACTTTAATTAAATTAAATTATATCCTAAGGCTAATGTATTATGGAATTAAATTTATTTAATTTAATAAATACGCCTATCTTAATTAATTAAATGTAATTATTTAATTAAATGAGAAAGGTATTTCTAATTAATTAAAAGAAATTATTTAATTAAATGGAGTACTTAATTCTAAATAATTAAACAAAGTTATTTAATTAAATGGGAAGACATTCCTAATTAATTAAATGAAGTTATTTAATTAAACAAAAGTGTCTCTAATTAATTAAAGATTATTTAATTAAATAGAAAAAGTAATTATGAGAGCATATTTCATTTTATTAAATTAAATATCTCAACAAAAATCTCTCTTCAGTTCAAAAAAGGGGAATTTCCAGTTCACTATTGATCAAAAATGAGTTAACACAATTAACTCCTTTTTCTACTCAAATTTAAAACAGTTAACTCCTTATTTATCTCAAATTAAGTCTGTTAACTCCCTTTAACTTGGGGATCTCCCTTTATGACTGAAACTCATCTTCAATCCTGACTGTTGATCTGAATCGATCTCAACCGTTGATGGATTACAGGAAACTCTATTTAAGAGACCCTCATCTCTTCATTTGAGGGAGGATGAATTGATTTGCTATCGAATTGCTGTTGAAATTCATGCTCATATTTACTTACATTTCTTGCATACATTCTCATTTTTAGTTTAATCTCATTTTAGTTTAATCATGCATATGCTTAATCTAGTTTGCTTCATTTGTTCTTAGATTACATTGCATCTTTCATTTTCTTAGATTAATCTGTATACTCATTCTTAGCTTAATTCCATTGTCAAATCCTTCGTTCTTAGAGGGTCTGGTTGCCTACACCTTGATTCTGAGGATATTAACAGGCAAAATCCCTTTAGATAGAAGGCAACAGGTCGCTTTGCAGGGCAAATTTTGGATGTACAATTCAATGTTCATTCCGCGATGAATCCGCAAATAAGGACCGTGTTGAAGTGTGTGTGTTAGCATAGGCCGTATTTTCACGCATACACTAATATGTAGATAGTTGTCCTTCATTTTCCAAGTTAGCACATATTTTTCAACTGCATCTATAGTTTTCTTTTTGTAAACTTTACTGACATGATTTTCTATGGTATCAAGTTTAAGCTGTAACCTCTTCTCCTTTTTTTATCTCTATGCAAATCTTATATCTGCATTCTACAAAAGGCTCACCATCAATTAGATTAGGCACTAGTTCAATGAACCATAACTTTTCAATCCATTCTAATTGAAAATTCCTTTTGGAAAAATCCCAACAAGATCAATCTTTTTTTGATTCCATTTTCGTTTCCCCTTCTATGCACGAACATCATTGATGGCATCACTTTTGGTTTTCTTATCCAAGTCTATAATATCAGTTTGTGACTCCCTACTTAAGGGAACTACCCCAAAATGATTTTCAAGTTCATCCTTAATTGAGAATTAGGTTCACCAATTTGAACTTCTTCAAAATGGTCTCTAACTTGTGATCAATCTCCTTTTTCAATATGCACTGGAGATGTAAGTTGTAAATCTTGTAGGTTGCCAACACTTCCACCATTAAACTATGTGGATAAGGTTCTGTGTTTTGGTGGCCTTTCTTGACTTTTAGGGATCCTACTAGAACCCATCTTGTTTGACATTGCAAATCGATAAAGGATGGGAAAAAAATCAACTTGTTGAACAAAAGAGTTAAAGACTATGATAGTAGACTACTTAGACTACATATAATAAGAATAATATGATTCATTCACATAAAAAGAATACTATGGTACTATAGTCTACGGTACTACCCAATAAAATTTGCAAACTTATCTAATCATGTGAGATGTCTAGTGGATAGTAAAAAATAATCAAATACCACATAAAAAATAAATTAAAAATCACTTACCTTTTATGAAAACCATAGTCCACGAGTCATGACTACTCAATGGACAATGCACTAAACACTCTGAAATTTTAGCAACAATAAGAAATGTTAGTCTCCAAACCAGAAAAGAGTGAATTATTTAGAATAATAGTATCTTATGAATGTATACATACTACCAAACTAGGTTGGTGAATTGCATGAGATTAAATAGAGGGAATGTTAAATGTAGGCAAAGTGTACCTTCCTATGTAAGCCCAAAATATAAAATAGTTGGCTAAACAGGGCAGTTGGTTGACAAACGTTGGGAAAATGGTAGGCAATGCCCAACCCAAGGGAAAATTAATTGGTTATTCTAATGGCAAAATACATTGTTCAATAAGAAAACAACATGTAAAGGATGGAATTTTTAAAAAATAATTGTATCCAAAATGTATATTACAGTGACGATTGGACTGGGATTTTTGACCAATCATGTGAAAACTAATAGGTGAATAGCATGGGCTTTGGATCCAAATCTTATAAATTTTGGGTGAAAAAATTGACAAAATTTACTTCACCAAATGATGATCAATCGATGAGATGTGATTGCCAAATGGTGAAGATTTTCCACTAAAATAATCTCTAATCATTGGAGACAAAGAATCTAGAGTTATGACAAGGAAAAGACTTAGAAGTGAGACATGTTTACCTTTTGAATTTGAACCTAAATTAGTAAAAGATGTTTTGGAGAATGAGGATTGGATTCAAGAAATGAATGAAGAAATTGAGCATATAGAGAAGAGCAAAACCTAGATATTGGTACCTAGACCTAAGGATAATAATGTTATTGGAATAAAGTGAGTATTTAGAAACAAGCTAAATGAAAAAGGTGAAGTCACAAGGAATAAGGCTAGATTGGTAAGCAAATGATATGCACAAGTAGAAGGAATTGATTATAGGAAAACATTTACCCATGTTGCAAGATTAGAATGAGTTAGAAGACTACTTGCATATTCTACTTATTAAGGATTTAAAGTATACCAGATGGATGTCACATTTGCATTTATGAATGAAATACTTTAAGAATTTTTTTACATTGAAAAACTTGAAGGATTTGTAGATCCCACCAATAAGAACAAGGCATGCAAATTGCATAAGGCTCTATATGGCTTGAAACAAGCCCCTAGATCATGGTATGAAACACTGCATAATTATTTGGTAAAGATTGGATTTGTTAGAACTAATGATAAAAATAATTTATAATTGAAGACTAGTAGTAATAATGAGATATTGTTATTTGAAAGATTTGTTGATCATATCATATTTGGAGGAAAAGAAGTATTATGCAAATCATTTGCAAATGACATGAAGAAAGAATTTGAAATGTCTATGTTTGGTGAGATTAAATTCTTTGTTGGTTTACAAGTATATATTGAATGAAGCAAGGTATCTATATTAATAAAAATACATCAAGGAGATATTAAAGACCTTTGGAATAGACAATTCAAGACTAGTTAGTATACCCATGGCCATAGGAAATAAGCAATATATGAATGTTGATTTAGTTGATGTGAACTAGACATTGTATAGATCAATGATTGGAAAGTTGCACAACGTTGTTCACAACAAACTTGATATTGCATTAGCAGTTGGGATTGTTGCAAGATTTTTTTTTCTAGTCCTAAGGAGAATCAAATGATGGAAATGAAAAGGATACTATGATATATGAAATGAACAAAATATAATGGCTTGTATTACAAGAAGAATGACAAGTTTGAACTTAAAGTGTACAAAGATGATGATTGGGTAGGAAATGTTGATGACAAAAAAAGTACAAGTGGAGGAGCTTTCTTTTTAGGCAAGAGACTAGTTTCATGGACAAGAAAGAAGCAAAGTTGTATTTCTCAATCAATAGCTAAAGTTGAATATGTGGCAACATCAGTGAATTGCTCAAACACCATATGGATCAAACAATTGTTGGAAGGGATGCAAGAAGAGATCACTAATCCAATTTTTATCTATTGTGATAGCACTAGTGCTATAAAAATATCGAAGAATATTATGATGCACACAAAGACAAAGCATATTGCTATCAAGTATAATTACTCAAGAGAGCTAATTCAATACAAAGAAGTGAGATTAGAGTATGTGAACTCTAAGAAGCAGATAGTTGATATTTTCACTAAAGCATTACCTAAGGATGCTCATCATAAAACACACTGTCATCTCAAAATGGCATCAACATGCAATATGATTAACTGAACAACATAGTAGTCTAATAGCTATGATACTGGAATCAAAGAGTAACATTTGACCCTCAGGTCATCTCAAATGTAAAACATAACATGAGTAACAAATATCTCTCTAATCAGAAATATAACAAGCTAAATGTCCGCAGCACATAACCAAAGAATCCAAAAAGAATAATCCATTCTAATTACTTAAGCATTTAATAATGATTGATTACTCTGCATTAAAAAGGCATTTAAAACATATAAGCAAACACAATCATAAACATGACTAACCACTGCTACAGGAACCCAGTCCAGTGTAGCATGGTAAAAGAACATAGTGCAATCTCTGCACACATCTCAGGGTAATCATGAAACAACCTCATGATACCACATCGATCCTTGTAACCACTGGCACAAACCTTAGTGAACCAAAAAACACATCATAATCTCAAAGATCAATCAAAAGCATAATCAAAGCAACTGATAAAGAAACATAAATCCAAACACCTCAACAGTGTAGACCACTCAGGGTCACAATCATGATCCATCACAACAAAAGATCAGCAAGGTTGCATCCATCAGGATGACTAACAAAAGTCAAATGGGAGAGGCACTACATCATCCCCCCCAAAGACTAGGCTTACTCCTGGAAGCCTGCAATCCAAGAATAGAACCCAAAACACACAAGAACAAAATCAAAAGCGAGCAATAGGAATGACTCAACAACTCTGTACAAGTCGAACCCAAATCACTCCAACATTCTCAAATCATCACGTTAACCCCCAAATAGGTTAACCACGAGAGAATGGGCGTCACACAAACACAAGGTCCTCCGACAAGGAACCTTCTATGTGCTAGGAAAAACCATCTAGCCATAAAATCAACAATACAAGGTAAGGAACAAGCCTCTCTACCTCGTCAATAGGTGCCCAACTACAACATGCACCAACTACAAGACCACAAACAAGGTCAAAACAAGGCACACTTCCAACAAGAGTTGGAATCATGGGGAAAAACCATCCCAAAATTCCCAAGAATATTATCATGTCACACATGATCATTCTGGAATCCACGTAAACTCACCCTTAGAACAAAGAGAATGAAAGTTTACCAAAAAAAAGAACACACTCCAAAAGACTACTCACCACCAAGTGTAGGAGCACAACACCTCTGCAAGGTACAAAAGCTCAACTAACACTAGGAACTAGGGTAACATAGCCCAGCCAAACAAGATATCACCTTCTCACAAGGTTCAAAGACTTTCGTCAGTGGACACAATCACGAAATGTCTGCATACCAACTCACGAGATGGTAACATGTGTCCAACGATACCATGTCCCTCTAGCACCATGCTAGGAAAACTACACCCAATCTACAACTAAACTCAATCTCTAGCCTCAAGTCAACGGTTAAAGAGAAAACTTGATTGAGACAATCCACATGAAGATATAAGCTTGGGGAGAAGGATACTACAGAGTATTAGGACTGAGAGGGAGTCTCTCTCTCAAGCTCTACACTAACCAGTCCATGATGCATTAGGAAACTCACAATTTCACCAACCATCAACATACTCACCTAAAAACACTAACTGAGCTAGTGACATAACCACACTAGCCTACTCTCACAAGAGAGAAAGAATACGAAGATGTGCCAAGGTCAACATCCAGAAAGGAGAATGTAGACTCATCAAAGAACTAAGTCACTCCCAAACGATAAGGCAACATCATCCACAACAAGGAATGCTCACAAACCACACTACACCTCACAAGGGTGGGTCAGTGCAATAGGAAACACAAAAAACCAAGCACGAACTCCAACAAGTACCTAGTAGATTATGAAGACAAGATAACTCTTCCGTTATGAATAACATGAGGAGTTAAACTTCTCCAATGGCCATAAATACAATATGTCATGATTGAATTGGCCTCTACTTGAAAAGGTACTCAGAACATCGATCAACAACTCCAAAAGCCAAAGCCTCATAGCCAGACTCGGATTGAATCCATTTGAAAAGTGTCAAAAAGATATCGACAAGGACTACAACAAGAAGAAGCTAAGAGAGACCAAGACCTACGATCTGAGCCACCACTCAAATCAAAACAACAAAGACAAAACCAACAGCCTTGGTCACTAGGACAAGCAACGAACGAAATGTCCAAATCCACACAAGAGCACACATGCCCAAAACAACATAAGGCATGGAATGAAAGGTAAATCACACATTGAAACCATCATTACTTTTCTTTCATAAATTCATTAATTAAGCATAACATAAGCACTAATGCATAATGAACTGAAAGATTTTCAAGCAAGGGTCCAAGAGTCACTATAGAACAAGTACATACCTTTCAATTTCTTTCAAAAATAACATTAAGTTTAATCACCATTTAAACCATTCAGTTACAATAACAACTTTAGATCTAACAAAGACACACTAGCATGTTCTCCATGATATTATCCCTTGAACGTACTACCAGAGGTTCGAGATGAACATGATAGAGTCACAACACACAACTGGGCAGCAATAAAACACATCCAGAATAGTCATCATGAAACATAATCAAAAGCCCAAATGGGGGAATTATCAATTCAAACAGTAAGTACCCAAAAAAAGAGCTCATTTCAACAATAAGTCAAATGTGACAACTGTCACAAAGAGAGCGATAGATAAAATTTGATGACTACTTCAAGAGAGGGAATTACTAAAAACTAATGCTAGCCCAACAACATGAGGAAAGTACCTCGAACCAAATAAAATAAGGCATCAAAAAAATCACATTACAGGTGATGACTGAGTATAGTCACACAAGAGGGATAAATCACCACACAATGCTAAGGAATACATCATCCTAGCAACATTAGAGAACACACTCACACACATCGAGCAATATCCCATCAGTAATCTCATGCATATGCAGAAAGCAATAATTTCCATGCAATGCAACATTTAAATATCCATCAAATTAATACAAATTTTCATATGCTTAAGAAGTAATCAGATTGGGGACTTAAGTCATTAACCCAAGGATGTAATGCAAACCTACTCTTTGCAATGATTCACAATAAACACTCATTTTCAAAGAAAAGAACCATTTTATCACCCTAAAGATAAAACATAGAATCACAAATAAGATTCATTCATCAACTTACAATCAGGAGAAAATAGGGAAACAATGCACCTACTCCACAAGGAGAAACAAAAGAGGCACTCAAAGCCAGCACATGGACACCAATTAGTGGCTCCATCCAAAAAGGGTCATACAAGCAACCAACCAAACAAGGCACAATGATCCCACCTACAGAGCCAGGAAGACTCACTTCCTTCTCCACACACTGCTCTAGTTGCATCTACTGGACAAGCAAAACCATCACAAGTAGATACCAAAGCAACAAAGATCATGAGTTCTCACCAAGACACTCGCACTCAACCAACGCAGAAACAACTACATGGGCAACATAAACACAGAGATCCTAATGTTTGAACATGGGCTTTGATACCAGATGTAATGCCCCGCCTAGAGATCCTTGGAAACAAGGATGAAATACAAGCCAAGATTTTTTTTTTTACATGTATGAATGCACATGACAACATCATACAAGGATCACAAAGATCGCAATGGAAGACTTCACTACCATCCCGACAACCAACGAATCTCCAAACGCCACAACCAAACTGACACACACAAACAAAGCCAACAACAACAACGCACTTGATGAGGGCACAAGAAACAACCACTCATCAACAAAACACCAAGTTGGGGTAAAATGCAGAATCCCAAAATTTGGCTAAGCCTGAAATCCTGAAGCCCTGAAAATTGGCTAAGTCTGGATTTCTGAAGCCCTGAAATTTCCTAGAATCCATAACTTATCTCCGAGAGGTCTGAAACCTATCTCAAACGATTTGTCACATATATTAAAATATATCTTAAGTATAAGGAATTAAAGAATTAAATATACGTCAACTTATACTTAAACAATATATTTTAAACCCCTAGGAAATCTGTTTTGAACTAGGAAGGTGTAAAAACCAAAATGGTGTCCAAAACCAACTTCTGAACTTTCATCCGACAAGCCTAGATAGCTCTTGTTTCTCGCGCGAGAAATAAAAATGGTCTCGAGTTTCGTGCGAGATCTTTCATCGCTTTGCGCGAGAAAGTGCACACTTCGCGCGAGGACTACTGAGCTTCGTGTGAGGATTCACATTCTCGCGCGAGGATTCCCTACGTGTCGCGCAAAGATTTACATTCTCGCACGAGAAGTGTATTCTTTCGCGCGAGGAAGAAACAGTCTCGCGCAAGGAAAATATAATTTCGTGCGAGGAAACAAATCAGCGCGACACAAAATGCAAACAAAAAGCTAAACAAACAAGGAAACCTCCACACCGGGGAGTAACGGATCCACGTAAATTGAGGAATGAACACTCGAGTGCAAGAACAACACAGAATGAAGAACATCAAACCATCTAAACTACAGTAGCAAAGAACACACTGAATATAAACATCGCAGAGAACAAAAGCAACATCGCAATGTACATAAATACGTCTCAGGAACAAAACAACCAAACTAAGTATGCGGTTCCTCCCAATCGTCAATAGCATCATAAGACCATCGTGGAACCTAGCCATCCCCCGCGTGTAACATCCCAAGCCACTGACCAGATCGTCGGTACTGTCGTAATAGGGATGTCACTACTAAAAACATGCAACAATAAAAGCATAAGAAAATCTAACATGCTAGTGATAACGCATAAGATAATCCTACAGTAGATAACATCACCTATCACATGCTAAACAACAACAAGCAATAGATATACTACTAAATCAAATAACATCATCTAATCATATGCTAAACATCATGATAAGGGAATGTGTCAAGTAAGCTAACATCATCTAAACATGATATACAACCATCCCAATGAAAGCATAAATCACAAGAAAGCATACTTCGAAACTCGAAGTACCAAGTGAAGACATCCAACAACAGTCGCACTAGGACAAAAGATCATCTCTGTACACTGATCCCTAGTAGTGGTGAAGGTAGTTATGCCTCCCAACCACGTGGCACCCATAGGTCCACACTCGCCGTGCTGATGGAGATAATGATCCAACCACAAACACACATAAAATGCAACATCCATGGCTAACACTCACGCCAGACAGTATGATGGCTGCAACCAAGAACCTAAGACAATGCAAGGAGTACAGGTCCTGGTTAAACACTCAATAGGCTACTATGTAGGGACTAGCATCATGGAGAGTCGCTTGGCATCAAAAAGCCCAAGCTTGGATCGTGCGTTTCAACTCCTCAACGGAGGGCCCCACACACACATTTTATTCTCTTAAGTTTTATTACCAGTCACACATTTTCTTTAATTATCACTTATTTAAAACTTCCTCTGCCAACCCTATGGGACTAAGGTCACCAGGCTACGAGATAGAAGCCCCCTCCATATGCTACCCTACCCTACCCATGCTCATCCTACGACAAGTGCCTGTGGGCATGCATACTCCCATCCCAACCCCAATGATCATAACTTTCGGAAGTACCATGGAAGATCAAGCCTCACAAGTCACTCGACAAATGTACGCAGACGTACTCGTGTGTGGCGCACCACGATCACGAAGATCATAACAAAAGGACAGGAATGAGAACACAATGCAAAGAAAATACCCAACTGAAAGCAACACGGGAAGGATGGATTCTACATGAATCCCAAAGCCAATAAAATCATACATCATGAAATCACTCAACCAGCCTCAATCCGAGAGTATGGATTCTACACGAATCCCAATGATGTAAGAAGACCAAACATCGTGAACTCACTCAATCGGCCTCAATCCGAGAGTATAGATTCTTCATGAATTCTAGCGTTCACGAAACAAAAGCAAAGGTCCAACAAAAAACCATAACAAGTATAAAATCACTCAACCGAACACAATGTTGGGAGTACGGATGCAACACGCATCCCAATGCAACATAAAAGTGCAAAAGTGGTTTGACTGATATCCAAATGGATCATCAAGGTCCACGAACCACATTGTGCCAAGAAAATTTGAGAAAACAGGGCAACACGCAAAACGAGGTAAAAACTCTAGAAATTTAGAAAATTTCAAAATTAAAACCCATTTGGCCTTTGGGTTCAAAAACCCCAAAAATCCAAAAATAAATGGAATCGAACACCGTATGCAAAAACAGCTAGCATAACAGTGCAAAACTCCAAACCCTCATCCCGAAAAATAGGAAAATGTTCATACCCGCCCAACCGGGTAGAACTAACGTACAGAAACGGAGGGGAACACTAGTTCTCAGCCTCCAAACAAATGGCTACCAAAAACAGAAGTAGAAACAATAAAACAGGAAAGCCCTACCTCACAACCAAAAGGGCAAAACGGGAATCCGAACCATAAAATAAATATCTCGCAGAAGTAGCTGAAAATTGCATCAATCCAAGGTTTCCCCGAGCTGGATCCAACGAGCCCAACCTCGCAACGATCCCACGCCCGTAGCTCCCACAACGAACAAAACAGTAAATCCTCATGAAGAGGATTTTGGGTTTTACTCTCCAACTTTCCAATTTGAAAGTGAGAAGTGAGGAATTAAATTCTTCTTTGGATACTTATTCACTTTTCGAGTGAATAGTCGATTAGGGCAAATAACCAGCCAACCTAGTTAAATCCTGAATCGACCCAAACGAAAACAGGCTATTCCTATAAATAGGAATTCATCTATGGCAAAGCTGCCAGAAATTAAAATAAATCAATTAAAAAAGTCCAAAAACCCAAAAACACAAAAATCACCTAAACAACTTTCGCGACAATGCGAACCTCTAAATGCACAGACATGCTTACTAGTCTAATCACATAATGCAAATGAGTTCTGGTTTAATAATCACCGAAAGGTTTAAATTAAACATTTAATAAAAGATATGTTGACCATACAAGGACGACATTGGTAAAATATGAATAGCTGAATCACTAACTCCATGTGCCACTGCCAGGGATATAAATCCTGCACACTAAAAAACACGATCAAGTGCAATTGCATATAATAACATAGCCGAAGCAATAAATGCATTAAATCACCTAATTTAACCATTTATTTAATTATATTAAAAATAATCTATTTACATCACTCACGTTCACAAAAGGCATAACAACGTAGGAATGAAGTAAATAACCATGGCATTAAATCCATCACTAACATAATCAGAGGTATGTCCAAATACCAGATAACCAAATATCATCATAAAACACACTGTCATCTCAAAATGGCATCATCATGCAATACGATTAACTGAACTAAAAAGTAGTCTAATATCTATGATACTAGAATCAAAGAGTAACATTTGACCCTCAGGTCATCTCAAATGTAAAACATAACATGAGTAACAAATATCTCTCTAATCAGAAATATAACAAGGTAAATGTCTGCAACACATAACCAAAGAATCCAACAAGAATAATCCATTCTAATTACTTAAGCATTTAATAATGATTGATTACTTTGCATTAAAAAGGCATTTAAAACATATAAGAAAACACAGTCATAAACATGACTAACCACTGCTACAGGAACCCAGTCCGGTGTAGCATGGTAAAAGAACATAGTGCAATCTCTGCACACATCTCAGGGTAATCACGAAATAGCCTCATGATACCACATCGATCCTTGTAACCACTAGCGAAAACCTCAGTGAACCAAAAATCATATCATAATCTCAAAGATTAGTCAAAAGCATAATCAAAGCAACTGATAAAGAAACATAAATCCAAACACCTCAACAGTGTAGACCACTCAGGGTCACAATCATGACCCATCACAACAAAAGATCAGCAAGGTTGCATCCATCAGGATGACTAACAAAAGTCAAATGGGAGAGGCACTACAGTATTAGTCAGATCAAAATCTAGTGCTATTTTCTAACTATTGTATCAATATTGGAATCCTTTAATCAAGGTTGAACTAACAATCATATGTAAATCCTTTAATCAAGGTGACATTCTAATAGAATGTTCTAAAGTCCTCTAATAAGGCCACTCCTAACAAGGTGATTAAATCCTTTAACAAGGTCACATTTAATAATGTATTTTGTAATCTTTAATAGGGTTGGCTCCTAACAAAGCTCACTTCATAAGAGTGAAAGATTGGTGACATGTTATTGGTGGTTTTTCCCAAATTGGGTTTCTATGTTAAATCCTAGTGTCAACTTGTGTGGATGTTATTTGTGATGATTTACTATTAATATTTTATATTCCACACGTCTATTATTATTAGGATAGTGGACTGCTAGTTGATGTTATTAATAATCTACTATAGAGGGCAAGCTAATGGATGATTAGATCTGAAGTAGTTGAAGTGTTTATTTGTTGAATTATCAGAACCTTAGATAACTAATTCACCCCTCTCTTAGTTATTCTAAACATTCTAACAATTTTTCAATAAACATTAATGAGAATGAGTTTGATGTCATTTCTAAAGCTTTGAATTCTTCCTCCCATCCAATTGTTTAGTGATGTCATTTTTTTATAGTCTATCATTCTGGGGTCTCTTACAATCCAAATACCCCCTTAAGCTCATGTCGATTCTATCATATCTAATTTCCAAAGTCCAAGTTTCTTACTAAACCTTTCTCCTTCATCTATATTTAATTTAGTTTCTTGTATTTAGCTTTGAATTAAATAGTGTTAGGTTGTGCTTGAGAAAGCACTTATTGTTCTAGGGGCATTTAGTCCCCTAACGTTCCACGTAGTTATCCTCATTGTGTTGTGGGAGGGAACTTCCCCTTCCCTAATTTAAGAATATATTTGATTTTCTTTTAGTTCCCTTCTTTACCAATTGCATCTCTGATTTCAACAAGTGATTTCCTTCCTTATTTTTAAATATGTTTGCGACATCTTGGTGCTGCTATGCCTTCAAAAATAACTTTTATGCCTAGTTTATCTATGTATTCATTTTCATTTTTGTAGTTATTTTCTATTAATTTTTATATAGTGTCCTCTTCATCTTCTTTGAGCTCTTTAAGTAGCCGATTACTCAAATCTATTTTCTTGATATCAGATTCTTGACAATGTTCTTGTTGTTCTCCATTGTTATTTGTCTTCCTATTTTCCTTATCCTGCTCTTGTAGCTCTTGTACTTTGAATTCTTCCCATCTTTGATTTGTATCTATTTTATTCTCTCTCTCTCTCTCTCTCTCTCTCTCTCTCTCTCTCTCTCTCTCTCTCTCTCTCTCTCTCTCTCTCTCTCTCTCTCTTCTTGGCTAGCTTCATTGAGCTTACTCAAAAAAGTTTCAACCTCTATTAGTATGATTTTATCACTGTGGCTTTCCTAATTTCCATCCTCATGGTTTTGAAATATATTATTTATTTCAAAAAGATTTTTCCCATTTGTTGGTGTTTGCCAAAATTTAGAAGATTTTCTTTTGGATTCTTTTGTTCTTTTCTTGATTGTTATATGCTCCCATTGGTATGATGTTGTAGAGGGTATTTCACTCCTTTCATCCTCATTGCCACTATTTGTTGAGACAATTGTGGCTTCATTACTTCTCTCTTGTTCTTTTAACTATTCTAAAATTATATATCCTTCTCTGTGATGATATAAAATGTTATTAAAATCTTCATAAGTCATTTTCATAGTGTCTATCTCCATCTAGATCATTGCCTCTTTGATCTTTTATTGTTGATTTATCTATTTCCCCCCCTTTTTCCAAACTTTTGTTTGCAAGAGATAATTTTGTTAATATTGCTCTATGCACTGGATGATTTACAATATTGTCCTCTTTTAGGGTACCTGTAGTTTCCATTGTGTCTATTGGTGTAAGCTTAGTTTTTGTAATTCCATCTTCTTGTTCTTTGCTGATATCTGTGATTGTTTTTGTTGTGTCTAATTGTTTTTTATCCCTGCTGAACCCATTGTTTGAGTTTCTTTTACTAGTAGATTCATCTTTTGGATTTCAGTTGTATTTTGAGTGCTCGTTGGCATGCTTGAGATTATTTGTTGGTTTGTATCCTCACTGGTAACTTCTCTAGCCCTCATAGCTATCTTTTCTTCTCTATACTCTAGAGTATTATTAGAGATGGGGGTGTGGAGGTTCCCCTCATGATTTAGATCCCACCATATCATTTTATCCTTAATGTCATTTGAGTTAGTAAGAGATCATGAGCCAACCTTTTATAGTTGTTTATATTACTTCTTATATCATCTATAAACAACTTTTCCTTAAAGCAATGTTCGCATTGAAGCAATCTAGAAATATTATGCTCAAGGTTAATGAAGTTGTATGTGTTTATAACCTTTTCTTCTAACTAGAATATTATTTCAATCACAGTTTGGTCTCTATTTTCTTGTTGATTTTGTATCTAATCTACTGTAATGTTGCTCATATCTTCTTCTCTAATCTCTCCTTTCTCTAAGTCTTTTTCTCTGTCTTCCATCTATTCTATTTTACTAGGAATCCTTTTACATCTATCTTTTGAGTCCTTTTTTAGATCTATCCTTAGATGATCTTGATTCTTATTTTTAATATGAATTATTCAGAATGTTTCCTTAAGGTTTGATGTGTTTATAATTAAGGGTTCTTATAGAATTCAATTTGATAATTTCTTTTATTTTTCCTTCATATTTGAATGTTAGGTTATAAATTGATTTATTCATTGCTATTATTTTTTCCTTAAATTCATTCAGTCTTGTTAGTGAACAGATTGTCCTCCAAGAAAATGTGTGCAAATATAACCTTGAAGGCCCAAGTGAAAGGACTAATCAGCACCAACAGTTGGACAGGTTATCATTGAATTGATAACCTTCCTTTGAATTTTATCGAGTACAGCTCCCCGTGTAAGATATACAATGAATTAATTATGGATGCTTTTAACCAAAAAGCACAAAAGGATTTCAACATCTACCTGTAAACACAAAGTAGACGTGGAAAAATTAAACAATTACAAGAAAATAGACGGTAAATGACACAAATTCCATTCACCCCAACATGTTACAAAGAACGAAATCAAGAAACGCATTTTCCATCTTCTTGAGAAAGTGCAGAAACAAAGCTATGAAGATTTCTTGCAATTAGAATGTATACAAGAAATAGCAACAATAAAAGCATATTTTAGAGAAAACTAAATTGACACAAAGATCACAATTAGTGGAAAGAGGATCACTCAAGCTCTAAGCTTTGATATGAAATCAACTTTCAAGTCTCCCTTCCCTAAAGCATAAAAGATACAAAGACCTTATTACGCATTTGCAATTACAATCACCATTAAAGAAAACCGAAACTCCTCCTCTATATTACATAATCAAATCACAACTCTCCTATTTTCTAACACACAGTTTAGAAAAAAAAAGAAAAGAAAACCCTCACTTTGCTCCTTATAACCTTCACAAGAAAGATGAAATAAAACTCAAAAATTCCCTCCTTGCTATAGCACATAGTCTGCAGTCTAGGAGAAAAGAAAGAAAAAATGGAACCCTTTGTAATGAGAAAATCCTCCATAAATAATCTCCCTCTGTTTCAGTTTCCCAACGGTTTTAAATAACTGATTCTTGGAGTAACTTTCTCAATACCTTTTGATTACTACCCTTTTAAATTCCATAATATGTATCTCTCTCTTTTTAGTCATCTGCCGGGTTTCTAATTAGCCATATAATTTTTGGCTTATATGACTCAAACATTATTAAAACATGAAGCATATGTTTTATCCTATGAGTCTTTGGAGGGCATGTAAATCAACATAGGTGGATGAGGATTCTAAGCTCCTCACTCTCGATATTCTGTTCAAGTAAAATAATCGAATTATATGTAATTCCCAAAGGCCTTTTTAAGAAGATGACTTCTCAAACAGTAGTTACATTTACACTTTTCAAACTTGGATTTGATGTATTGACTCTGACCGCCAGATGGCATTCTTTCCATTCTGAACAAGTGTAACCTCCTCACCTGCTTTTAACATGCACCATTCCTTTAATAATGACAGTTTGCAAATGTCTCTTCGGTACTGTTGGAGAATGTAATGTATATTGGCTGCACACCAACTGAAATGCTTCAAAATGTAAGCAAAAGAATTGCCCCAAACGATTAAATACAATCAACATCCATGTAGCACTCTCAACCTCATGGGGATTTGGCCTTACATATCTATGGTTGAAAATGCAACCACAGTGCATATCCACTTTATGATCATCCTTGAATGAGTGACAAGAAAAGAAATGTCACCAGTAATGGTACACTTAGAACCAACATATGGGTAATTATGTGGCCTGAAAGTACAACAGCTCTCGTGTCTTTCTTTACTGCAGTATGGAAATATTTCCTGGCAACCATGCTTCATCATTGTTACTCCTCTATTGTCACAGACTCCAGTTACTTTATCAAGACATGATGCACAAAAGTTGTGTATTGGCTCGTGGCCTCATCGACTATTCACCATAATCGTTCATTATGCCTTGTCATGCGTGATATGTCGTGGACATTGCCCGAGTCCTCAAGAATCTTTGGCATTTCTGCAAGCACCTTGTGTATATCGTCGGCACTGCAGCAATGGGGAACGGGCATTACAATACAAAACTCAATTGAACTTTGTCCATTCGGACATCGAGTGGTGCTTGGAGAGTCTATGATCAGAGAAACCCATGCTTTAGCAAAATAATAAAGACGAATTCTTGTCTCTGACTGGTATTATTTATGTTTCTCGTGATTATGCATCATATCTGCCGTGTACATATGTCTCTAACTCGGTGGTAATGTTAAATAGCCTTCATGTAACATAATGAACCAATATATCTCGCGCCGGTATTACTCATGACAAGATTTGGATGGGAGGCCATCGATGGAATGCCACAGATCACCATCCATATGATGTTGTTATTAACTTCTTCGTAGTCAGCACCTTGTTCTTTGATCTTCACAGTGGACTGTGAGTTTGTTGCCACCTTAAGTTGAGGTGATTTCCTTAAATTACCATAGGGCCCGCGAGCTTGGATCTTCACTTGTCTCAACCCGTGCACACACATTTCTTTATGACTTTCCATTAGGACAAGACACAGACTGTCTAGATTGCAAATATTCGACTGCCCGAACATGGTGAAGTGCTCGGGTTTCTTCACTTCATCAACTTTGCTGATGATTCAATATTTGGAGCTTGCACTATTTTCTGGAAGGGTCTGTTTGGTTCATGGAATTTAAAAAACTTGGATTTCTACGAATCTTGGTTTAGTCAAATCAAGGTTTTGCATATCTTCATTCCGATTTTTGAGATTTTACTGAAACTGTTTGTTTCACTCGGAAGATGTGTGAGTGCGTAAGCTTGGAGTTGAAAGCAAATTTTAAAAAGTAGTCCAATCTATTGCTTTTACACTCCTTTAAAAACAAAACCAGGGTTTGATTTTCATTTCCTGCCCGCTAGTAGGAATTTGGAAAACCTGGTTTTGAGGCAAAATTGGAAGTTGCGTATGCTAATTCCATTTTGCAAATTTTGAAACAAACGCACAAATTTTCAAATCCGGGTTTTGAAAAAGCCAATTCTTGTCATCTTCCATGAACCAAACGGACCCTAACTTCCTATGAAGATAAACCCGTGTGTTTTGAGAAGTGGTAGAAAGGAATGGATCTTCAAGTATGGTGCGTGGTATATGTTACTTTGCTTTTGCCTTGGGTGCCACAAATATAATAAGTTTTGGGGTTTGGGTATCTATGTTGTGAGTGATGTTTCTAATGTAGCGTTACTCATGGGATCTCGTAAATATCCTTGTCTTCTCACATTGCAAAATCCAAAATGAATTTCGGGTATCACACATGTTGCTTCGACTTCTTGACACCTATTGCACTCGATGATTGTCCTTCTGCCAGTATTCAAAGTAGGAATCACAATAATTATTCCCCTTATGAGCTTGATTTGATGATCTTTTGCTATACTCAAGTTATTGGTTTTTGCCTTTGACCCTGTAGCTTCAAGAATAACCAAGCATTTATATGTCATTTGCTAAAGTCACGACATCAACTAGACATGCTTGGAATGATATGAGGTTAAACATATGCTGAGCCACTTTTGCCTCCAAGATCTGTTGCATTACTTACCTACACCCTTTATGTTCACCATTCTCGATGAGCAGGGCATACATATGCATTCACAGGTCAATGTGTTTAATCTTTTTACCATAGAGTACATGATGAAGGGTAATGAATGTCTCAAGTTCACAACTTATTGAATTGCCAGACCACACTCTGAACTTTGATTTGCAAGTTTGGGATCTGTTATTTGAATGGTCAACTTTATACTAACAGGGTGCTTCATCATTATCAATTAGAAGCTTAAACCAAATTTGGATTCTGATGCTTAACCGAAATGGCCTTGAAGTCTGAACTACTGAATTTCTCAAATTTTGAAAATCTTGCACTGAAGATTCTGACCATAACCTTGCACTTCTGGTACCTTTTCTTTGAGCACATCTGCTATGCCACTTTGAACCACTAAAATCAAGCCACTGAATCATACATGTGAACCTCTCAAAATAGATCATTAAACCTGCATGAGCAAATTGAACTATTTTGAACCACTTTGAACTACTTTGAACTTCAGTTCGAAGTGGTTCAAAACTTTACACTTGAAGTTTTAAAATCGCGACCATATCAGGTACTAACATGTCCTATTTCCAAAATTTGAAGAAAATTGATTTCATTTAATTTTTCAATATTAGTGTAACACCCCGCTCGGGAACCCAAGAGAAATAAACCTAACATGTTACAATGTTTACTTAACTATTTTTTTTTTTTGAAGTTTAAACAACATCAAGATAACATTAATGCAGAAGCAATATGAACATACACAACAAATACACATTTGCAATTACAGATATAGTTTCAATTCTTCAAGGATTCCTTTAGGACGGAAGTTCTTCCATGGTAACAGTGGTGGTTCATAGTCAGGGAACTATCGCAACTGGCAGCGTAGTATGTGCAATAGGTTGGATCGAGTTCCTCGAGTTCTCAGTGAGGATGCTAGTGTTGGTAGTTTTGATCAGTCACGTGCACCTGGAGCTCAGGGAGGCTTTAGTGGAGATTGCTACTTTTGTGGACAATATGGTCATAGAGCGACCAATTGCCTCGATCGTGGACCTTAGTTTTGTGTTGATTCATGCTTCTTTGTAATGGGCTTCCAGGAGTAAGCCTAATTCTAGGGGGGGTGGATCTAGTGCCTGCCCCTAGTTCGCATTTCTGTTATCATTGTCAATTTGCTTTAGGTTGATTTTATGCATTGATTAGTTTTAGAGATATTGGATTTACAATATTATGATATTATTTCATGTTTTGGATTACATATATACTTGTTGATTTCATTTCATTCATGTGTTGTTAATGATATCTTAATGATTCCTAATTAGTAAATGTGGTTTCTTTCATAAAAATGTTAACATGATGTCTTTAATGATGATTATGGTGTATTGATAGAGATGCATTATTATATGTACGCATTTGATCTTAGATTTGTGATTTTATACTTACCCCATACTTGCATGTGTATGGTGCGCATGTTTATTTTATCTTTCTGTCTGACGTGTTTGATGTGGTTAAGGGAGGGAGTCGTAGTCACCTGCTAGTCGGGATCTACACGATGAACCACTCCCTGCCATCGTCTGTTTAGTTTAGATATATTATATACATGTACATGCTTGTCTTTTATGCAGGATGCAGGTATCAGGCATCGACTTCCCTGAATTGCCAGGATGAGCGTGCCCTATTACAAATACTCAAATGGTGAGAATGGGAAGATAATGATCAGGTCCAATCCTAGCCATAGCCTATAATACTTGTCCTACAAGGAGGACTCGTAACAGACTGTCTACTTTTTTTAAAACCCGTGAGTATTTTGTGCGTATGTTGTTTTGTGAGTCTTTGATGAATTTCTGTTAATTAAGTCTAATTAATAGATTAAATTAATAACTTAATTTAATGAAAAATAATTATGATATTTTGAATATTTAATTATATTTAATTAATTGAGAAATTAATTAAATATAAAGAATTGAATTGGAAGATAAAAGTTTTAAGATTAAATTTAGAACATGATTATATTTATTTAATTTAATAATAATATATTTAAAGTGCATTTTTAAATAAATGCTAAATATTATTGTTATTTAAGTTAATAAATATTTTATCAATTAAGTTTCTAAAAATGAAATTAAAAGTGAAAAGATATTTAATTATCATAAAGATTATAGTTCGCATGATTTATGCATGAGTTGAAAATAAAAGAAATTAATTGAAAAGATTAAACATGTGAGATTAATAAAGATATTTAATCGCATTAAGTATGCATGAGATTTATAAGTTATAAATTAATTTAAAGTAAAGTAAAGTGGAAAGTTAAATAAAGTAATTTAACAATTCACCTAAAGTGCATGAAGGAATAATAAAATAATATTTTAATTAAAAGCGAATTAATTGTGCAAGAAAGAATTAATTAAATAAAATTATTCTAATTTAGAAGTGGTGGTGACAGAAACCCTAAAGGATAATTAGATTCTTTATTAGAGGGTTTTGGGGTCATTATTAAGGAGAGAGTTTTTTAGACACAGGTTTGGAGAGCAATTCAGAGGTTTTCGAAAAGAAGGAATTGTTCGCAGCTTGAGGGATTTTTCTTGCAGTAGAAATTTTCATCCAGTTGTTAGAGTTTTAGCATCAGTACGAGGTAGGTTTTGAAATCTCGTGAATGCAATTTTAATTGAAAATATCTGTTTGCTTCGTGATTGTTGGGTGATTGAAATTTTGTTTATCATCTCGATTGTTTTCAAGATCTGATTGGTTAAAATTAGTCTCTCTTTATTCATATAGAAGAATCATTGAGGAAATTAATTAAATCATGTAGGGTTTGAAGGAAAAGAAGATTTAAAATTAGAAATTCGAATGATTTGTTGTGTCTTCTCTACCATACTATATTTGCAGATAGTATTTAAAAATAAAAAAATTAAATAATGAGAAGAAAGAAAGAGGTTTTATTTTATATATATAAATTGTTATTATTTTAAAAAGAAATATATTTAAAAATAATATTAATTTATTATAATGTATTTGGATTGTTTAAAATATTTTAATATATTTATATATTACTAAAAAAAAAATTTGTTTGAAATTTTATAATTTTTAAAAAAAAAAAAAAATAATATAATAGGGTGGGGACATACCCCCCCCCCCGTACCTGCTGTTGGCAGATACTGCCGCGGCAAACGGTACCGCTGCTGCCGCAGGTAGCAGTACAACTGCTGCTGCGTGCAACAAGGTACCTGCTGTCGCAGGTACCGGGCCAACGGGCCTTTAAACACGTCGAATTAAATACATTTTTATATTTTGTTTTTTTTTTAATATATAAATTTTAATGCATTTTTAAAATGTATTTAATAAATGTGATTTAATAATGTTTTATTAAATGATCTTTATTAATATTTAATAATTTAAATATTAATATATTTTAATGTAGTTTTCATAATTATTAATAGTTTTAGTTAAATATTAATAAATTGATAATCAATGAAGATTTTAATATAAGTATTTAAATGAACAATTATTGATTAATTTAATTAATATTAGCTTAATTAAAGTTAATTAATAATGGACATTATTTGTTAAAATTGTAAAAAATAGATTATTGATTTAATGGAAGATATTAATGAGGGTTTAATGATTTTAATAAAGTCGAATTTGTTTTATTTAAAATCATTAAGGATTGTTTTTATAACATAAATAAATAAATGATTATCCTTAGCTTAGTTATAAGGTAATTGAACAATCATTTAAATATAGAAATGGGTTAGCTAAAAAGGAATGATTGCGAAAACTTATTACCTCGAACATGTGTTTAATTGAAAATGAAACCTTATGTTCAACTTAACTACATGAGTTCGATTAAGCCAAACATGAAACTTACTTTGAGTATCTGTATGGTTTTACTTGTACTTCCTATGCTTGAGATTTTGGCGTTGTTTAGATGTCGACCAGTCTAGGGAGTACACCAGAGGTTTTGTGAGATTTATTTTATACTATTGATGTGATTGGATGTCATGATGTGTTTTGACATTCATATTGGAGATTATATTTATGAGTTTTATTTGTGGAGCTTTTATGTGTACTCGAATGGGAGAACCATCTTGTTATTAGGTTGCCTGTTAAGGAACCAAGTTTGATTTTTATGGGTATTGTGGTATGGGACACAACTGTGTTTTTATGTGCTTAGGAGAGGTTGTCTAGGTACGTGACTTGGGAGTGGCTTGCATAGGGGTCCGGGACCCAAAGTGGTCAGTACCAGGGTAACCTAATGCAAGTTATGTAATAAGTGATAATCTAGTAATTAAAATTTATGGGGGGAAACACACTAAAAAGATAAGTTAGAGATTTTTTATCTACCCATGCCTTTAGTGCTTGTATAGACTAAGGATGGGAATGAGATGAGTGCCTCGTCTTCTTGAGAGGGCTTTCTAGTTTCCATATGTGTGATGTTGAGGGTCCGGGGTTCAGAGTAACTAGTCCAAGGTAACTCAATGCTTGAGGGTCCGAGGTCTATTAAGAGATCAGTCCAGGGTAACTCAAGCAGCCATGTGATGACACTCCCTAGTATGTAGTCTGAGTCTCCTCTGTAGATTTTGTGTATCTCTGGTGGTGTATCTTTTGTCGGATGTGTTTATTATGGTTATTTACTTTCATTGATGATGATTGGTGATTCATGGATGATGTACTTTTGACATGTGGCTTTTGACTTGAGGTGATTGTCTTTTGTTGACTTTATCTTATGATCTTGGTATTTGGTTTATACTTGGTTCATGTATGATGTTTGATTATGTGGTGTCGGTATTGGATTGAGTGTTCTTACTTTTGGATTATTTTATCTTCTTGAGTAGCATGTGTTACCTTTGAGGTAGTTTTGGCTATTAGGAATTCCATGCCTAGGAATATTTTATGTTTGATAGCCGTATGTGGATCGTTCATTATCTTCCCTGCATGGTGGGAGTGGAAGCCTGACTAGGTAACCATGTGGTCGGGAGGTAGTGTCTTCTTACCATTTGGGTTCCCCCTTCACATTGTCAGCTGTTGGATGTTCATTGTAGAAGATGTACCTTTATCATTCTTATTTCTTATCTTAGAGACTTCTTTTCTGATGATGTATATATGTTATCATGTATTCCAATGTATTATATCTATTCTCACATACCCTGCGACATGTGCAATGGATGTTATTTAGTGGACGTACTTTCATTGTATTGTTATACTTATGCATTTGCTTATGCGATTATGTATCTGTTATTTCTTTATGATCTTGAGACATAGTACTTGGAAACTTAAACTAATAAATTTAAAAATTATTAAATGTGACTCAACGTAAAGGAATCCTTGAGGAATTGAAACTATATCTGTAATTGCAAATGTGTATTTGTTGTGTATGTTCATATTGCTTCCGCATTAATGTTATCTTGATGTTGTTTAAACTTTAAAAAAAAAAATAGTTCAGTAAACATTGTAACATGTTAGGTTTATTTCTCTTGGGTTCCCGAGTGGGGCATTACAATTAGATTCTATACCTATGAGATCTCCTATGTCATCCCCTATGCATTTAAAGATTTGAATGTGATTGAGTTGAGGTAGAAATGATTTAGTAATGAACCAATTAGGAGCTTGGTGTTTTCTATTCATTTGTTCATTAAAGTTTGGTTCCCACTTAACAAATTTTATAGAAAAGCCTTTGCAAAAACAATAAGAAACTAACGAAAAATCATCTCTAATAAATTTATTTTTGCAATAAATATATAACAAACAATTGGACTAGGAAGAGATACTTGTTTGTTTCTCGAAGAATTATTTTAACCATCTTAAGGGGTTGGGGTATTTAGATTCTAGGTCATTCTAGTAGGCACAAAACTTTTTTTCCTGGCACACCATCCATCTATTTTCACTCAAGTTATTTCTTATAATTAGAGTGTTCTTTGTATAGGATTCATTTTGGCTGTATTGAATGATGCACCTATTAGATACATATTGATTACCAAAATTTCCTTTTAGGTCCACTTTTGATCTCAAATTAGCCCTAGGTATCATGTGTTGGCAACTTATAGGGGGTTTATATGTAAGGGTGTTTCCAATAGTGTTGATTCCCAATTTCTTTAGAACATATGAAGGGAGAACACCTAGCCTATGAGAAGGGAAATAAATATTTGCCTTGATTGATAGTTGGAATGGTTGGGAGTTGGTAGTCACTTGACTCTTTACATTTTTACCATTTCCTCTTATTGCATTTTTATTGGCTTTTGAAATGACCTTAGTGTGTAGCTTGTTGGGACTCGAGTTCTTGTGGATAGTAAGGTCAGGATATATTTGGCTTCCTATTCCTTGATTTTATTTGAGTATGGGAGAGCTAGGGTTAGCCTAATAAGTACCTTTTTATTATGAGGAGAATTTTAAAGCTATCATAGCCCTAGATATTGGTTTTGGGGTGTTGCTTTCCTTGCATCTCTATTTCATCCTTCCTTTGCATAGTTTTTTCAGAAGTGTGAATCTTGTTACTCATTTGGTACATTTGACCAATCTTCTTGCACAAAGAAGAGAGTATTATAGATTTGAATTTGGATGAAGCCTTTGGTGTTTGGAGTTGAAGTCGAGGCTTGATTCTCTACAAAGATCTAAGGTGTGATTGCCCTAGTGATGATGTTTCCAAATTTTGGATGATGGATTGTGTATTTGGTTTTGTGAAAGTGATGTTAATTATTGCCTAATCCATTTTGCACAAACCTAACTACTACATTCCCCTTTGTTTTATTATAGTTTGGCACTTGGTTGTTTTCTTGCTGCGGACAGTCTTCCATCTTTCTTTATTCGTTGTTTGAGTCCAAGGGAATTTTAGGGGCTTTTGAATACTTTTTTCCTTTTTAGGGCCATAGTTTGCTTCGGGTATCAAGATCTTGTTGCGAAGGCTTCCCTTTGTTTTCCTTGCTTTGATTATTTCCTTCCCTCTAATGTCATGAAGTTTGGCTAGAACCTCAAAGTTGTTTTTACAATAGATTGTCAATTCTTCTTTCTTTTTCGACTCTAGTGGCAAATTGAGATCAAGTTTCAAATGGTCATTGGGAGTCTTTGTTTTAGGGTTTCATTGAGCTTTCTATGTTTTGGTAACACCTCCCCTTTTTGACATGTTCACTTCATGGGGAGATCAAATTTCACAAATGAGATTTTCTGCTCTTCTTTTTCGCAAAGTTCACCTTTTTTTTCTAGGCGATTTCTCCTTTTAGTTAGAAATTAGATATTAATTGATTAAATGTTTATTTATTTTAAATTCACATAGTATTATTATATTATATATTGGATTGCTATATATATTACAAAGTTGCACTTTACTTTTGGTACGCCCTTTTTTTACATATATTTTATTTAATAATTTAATTTTTTTTGAAAATATAATAACATTGAGTTTTTTAGAATATTTTTTTTTCCATTTAGTTTTTAGAGTGAAATATATATTTATTTGTTTTTTTCTAATGTATTACAAATTGGTGGAGTGGTCATATGAGTACTTTGCCTACAAAGCCAAATGTAAACAATCATGTAGTATTTAACATAGTGATCTATTAATAATTTTGTTTATTAAAGAGTATAAACATAAATCTCAATTTATTAAAGAGTAGAAAATGAAAGCTCGAGTATTGTTATTGTTTTTGTTAATTAGAAAATAGTAATATCATGAATATAAGAGGATATTAGATTTAACTTATTATGCATCTAGCTAATTGATTATTTTGTTAAATTGTAATTATTCTCTATATATAAGCACAATTCAAACTTCAGTAGCCATAGCATAAGAACATGATATAGTATTGCACACAACAATGTCAATTATTTTGAAACCTAATGTAATTCTTGTTACTTACTAGCTAATTTTTAAACCAAAGGATATTTTGTAAATATTTCAAAGCCTTTTCTTCAAGTAGAAATGTTGAAGTTTAAGGGGGCTCCAATTTGTCAGAAGACTTTACAATTTTAAATCTCAAAGTTTGGTTTAAAATTGGCTTGAAGAAGGGCTTACAAAACTTGTCTTTGGTAATATTCCAATTGATATATGTAATTTCAGCATATTGAAGACGTTACAATTGTTGTAAGTTATAATATTTTACTATTTTAGATATGTGTATTCTTAGATCATTTAGGCTTGTGATCATTACTCTTTTGACACACTTTGATATTTTGTATTATTTATATAAATTAATTTTAATAAATCTACACATTTGTAATTAGTAGGCACTTGAACATGTTGATACAAGTAATTTTTTAATATTATTTTGAATTTTGAGGGTTGAGATTTATAGGTGTGAGATTAATTCTTGAGAAATTAATCTAACAACCAAGTGGAAAATATTGTTAAGATATGAAAAATTTAAGCAAAATGACATGAAAAAAGTTATATTAGAATTAGATATTGGATTAGATTTAGAGTTGGATTACTATAACAAATAGGGGTAAGGTTAGTATTCAATTTGGAATGTAGTTTAATAATTTTTGATATTAGGGTCGAAGTTAGTTTCCATTCTAATAGATGTTATAATTAATTGTTTTCTCGTATTGTAGAAATCTCAACTATTGAATTACACTTCCCATGACATATTATAAACATATTTGATGAATATGTCAATGAAGGAACATGGTTCAATTGGATATAGCGTGAAAAAGACTTCGAACAAACATTGGACCATGGAAAAGAGGCTTGAAATTAGGCATCTAAATTTAGTGTGCAATCTAGAGTTTAGAAGATCCCATCCTCAAAAAAAAAATGTATATTGTAATAATGTTGAAGTATTGAAGAAAAATGTTCTTGAGATTCTAGCAATTTTACCACTTGAAAGGTTAGTAAAATGTTCTTGAGATTCTAGCAATTTTACCACTTGGAAGGTTAGAATAAGGAGTACAATACTATTAAATTTAGGGAAAATGATGTTTTCAAGAGTTGATATTTTAATATGGCTCTTTTATAACTTACAAGTGTTCATACATTTGTGTGTGCGTGCGTGCGTGCGTGTAATATGTTCTTGAGATTCTAGCAATTTTACCACTTGAAAGGTAAGAAAAAAGACATGCAATACTATTAGATTTAGGGAGAATGATGTTTTCAGGAATTGATATTTTAATATGGTGCTTTTATAACTTAAAAGTGTTCATACTTGTGTGTGTGTAGGCTTCTACCTTTTGTTTAAAAACAAATAAACTTACAATTGTTGTTTTAATTTAGTTGTTTTTAGCTATTCTATAGTATTGTCCCCATATTGTGGCCTTGTATCTAGGAACTTAGGTGGAATAAGTGAAAAAAACAAGAAGCAATCTAATTTTGGATCTCATGAAATCAAGGAAATGACACAGAGTGTTATTTATTTATAAATAAATAGAATGAGATGGGTATAAGCGAATAACACCTAATGTCTAGAAATATTATACTTGAAGACCTATTTTCTTTGTTTGGAATTGAGTTAACTAAAATTTTGTGATATAAATAATAAGATGAATCAAATCTATATTTGTTAAATAATGTATTTTTATTAAGAAAATTAAGTTTTGTCTTGTCCTTCATTCACAAAACTGGGTTGTATGGTAGGAAGAACATCATTTGCTTAGACATAGGCATGTGGTGAATGCTTCTTCAAATTGGACATCCAAATTTTTATTATGCAATGCATCTAATTGGAAATGAAGGCTCAATATTAGAGCTTACTAATTTGGCTCAATATCAAAGCTTTCTAATTTGAAGAAACCAATATTGCTGTCAATTTTGACTTGCACTTCACTCAACAATATGAACATATCATTTTGCTATTGTTCTTTTTTAAGATCTTGAAGACAACAAACAATAGTAGATGTATTACACATGAATAAGGTTTGAGTAAATTTTAGTCTTAAATATTTTATTCAGGGATACCTTCTCATTGGCTAACTATTGCAACTTATTGAGGTGCAATTGTTAGTTTTATTTAAAAGTATGCTCGCATACGAAAACTTGATTGGATAGCGAGTAAAGAGTAACTAGTTTTATTTTATTTATAAGTGTGCTGACATTACATGACTAGATAAATATTAGTTGGTAAAGGTTCACTAGTTTAAAAAGCTTGTTGGCATACATATAATGGATAAATATCATGAGCAAATGATAGCTAATTTTATTCTATATAAAAGAGTGCCAACATATAGAAAATATAACTAGATAAATGTTATCGATAAAAAGTAGCTAGTTTTATGTTATTTAAAAGTGTGTTGGCTTATACATAACATGATTGGATAATTTTATTTAATTTAAAAGTTTGCCTAAATACTAAAAACATGACTAGATAAATATTAGCCGGTAACCTCGAGTTTTATTTCATTTACAAGTGTACTAACATAGTACAGATAACATGACTGAATAAATATCAGACACAGCTATCTTCCCAAAAAAATGTACAGTTGACCAATTCAAAAGATTGAAAACATTATAATTTTTTTTGAAAATTTCATTGTTTGATCATCATGATCTGCATAGTTTGTAGTAAAAAACAACTAATTTTTTTTTTTTTAAAATCACCAAGTTTCTCTGAATCTGAAAAAAAAAAGGTTGGTTTTGTTTTGTCTTTAGTATCTTTTGTGACAGATTAGCATGTACCATAAATATAATAATTAATAATTAATTTTATTTAAGAAGAGTGCTGACATACAGAATAATCTAATGTTTACTGCGAACCACCTCCTTCTTGAGGCCAATGTCTATGCCAGCATCAATACGGCAATTCTCGAGCATCCCGTACTTTTGTCTTCGTCAATACACGACGGGCGGAGCACTTTATGTTTTGATTCGGTCGCTTTCGGTGCGCTCTATGATTGCTTCATCCCCAAGTTTTCTGAGCTTCACCATCTACAAATTCAATCCCACATTCGGAACTCTCCCAAGGCTCAGACCCTCCAATCTCTGCAATATCAAACTCGATCCCATCTGCTTTGAATCAGTTTTCATCTTTTCAATTATCTCGATGGCTCTTCTTCTGGGTCCTCCAGAGCTCTGCGATTTCTCTGTTAAGGAAAAGGTAGAAACAGGGGAAGGGGAGAATGACTTCATAGAGATGCTGAAGCGGGGCATGGTGTTGGAAGAAACGGAAACCCCTCTCATGGGGCGGACGGAGAACTGCTCTCCAACGTATTTGTCCTCTGGGGACGCCTGCCTCGACTTTTTCTTCCATGTTGTGCCGGACACTCCGTCTGAGAGGGTTGTCCAATTGCTGGAAGCCGCGTGGAAGCAAAACCCTCTCATGGCTCTCAAGCTGGTCTGTCAATTGAGAGGAGTCCGAGGAACGGGCAAATCTGACAGAGAGGGATTCTACGCCGCCGTCTGTTGGATGCATTCCCACCACCCCAGAACCCTCCTCGCCAATCTCTCCGCATTTGCTGAATTCGGGTACCACAAAGATCTTGCAGAGATGCTTCTTCGCATGCTGCAAGGACCCCAATGGACTAATCTAAGAAAGACCCAGAAAGCAGCGCACAAGGTGAAGATGGAGCTTGCCAGAGCCAGATCTAAGCGAAGGCATAATAAGCGCGGGACTTCCGGCCCTTTTTCCAGGAAGGGCGCCGCTGCAAGGGAGGCCAAAAAGCGGGGGACTCTCAGACCCAGAGAAGAGCGGATTGAAGAAGATTTGTTGGAAGGAAAGCAGAAGCGTGCAGCAGCGAGTGTTGCGAGGAGGCAAAAATTGATGGAAGATGCGTCGAGAGCCGTCAAGCGCTACACTGAAGATTCAAGCTACAGAGCGCTCCACGATGAAATAGCACAGCATTTCGCCAGTTTACTGGCGAAGGATTTGGCGGCGCTAAACTCGGGCAAATTGGGGGAAATAAGCCTGGCTGCAAAATGGTGCCCTTCTCTCGACTCTTCCTACGATCTTTCCACTCTTCTCTGCGAGAACATTGCGAAGAGGGTTTTCCCGCGCGAAGAGTACCCTGACGTGGCAGACGAGCGGCATTATGCATACAGAGTCCGCGACAGGCTGAGGAAACAAGTGCTGGTTCCACTGCGAAAGGCATTGCAGTTGCCCGAGGTGTATATGAGTGCTAATTTGTGGAGCCAACTGCCATACAGCAGAGTGGCCTCTGTGGCAATGAAGAACTACAAAAAGCTCTTCCTGAAGCACGACCCAGAAAGATTCGCTGAATTTCTTGAAGATGTGAAAAGGGGGAAAAAGAAGATAGCGGCCGGGGCACTGCTTCCTCATGAAATAGTCCAACAAGCTCTTCAGTCGGAGGGCGAGGATGACGTGGCAGAGCTCCAGTGGCTGCGAATGGTGGAAGACATGAGCAGGGAAGGGAGGTTGTCGGACAGCTTGGCGGTGTGTGACGTGTCAGGCAGCATGACGGGGCTTCCCATGGAAGTCTGCATCGCTCTCGGATTGCTCGTTTCTGAATTGAGCGCCGAGCCTTGGAAGGGCCACGTAATCACTTTCAGCGCGAACCCAAAGCTACACTTGGTCGAGGGCGACACGCTGGCGGAAAAGTACAGATTCACCCAAAATATGGAGTGGGGTATGAACACTGATTTTCAGAAAGTTTTTGATGTGATTCTAAGCAGGGCCTGCAGATGCAAGCTGCAGCCGGAGAAGATGATAAAACAGCTGTTTGTGTTCAGTGACATGGAATTCGACGGAGCCTCGTTAAATCCGTGGGAAACAGATTACATGGTGATAAAGAGGAAATATAGAGAGGCAGGGTATGGGGAGCCTCCCAAGATCGTGTTTTGGAACCTCCGCGATTCGCAGAGCACGCCAGTGATGAGAGAAGAAAAGGGCGTTGCAATGGTGAGCGGATTCTCCAAGAACCTGCTCAAACTGTTCGTAAACAATGGGGACATGAATCCAATGCTGGTAATGAAGCAGGCCATTGAAGGGGAAGTATTCGAACGATTGGTTCTCCTCGATTAGCACGGTGCCATTTAGTACGAGGATTCAATTCGAATATGTAAACATGTCTGCAATTGCTTGGCAACGAATGAGATAATTAATGGTCTCTGCTTGAATGAGCTCATATTAAAAAATAAATTAAGATTTGTCGAGAGCGATGACTAATGTTAATTATAAGGAAAAGCTTTGACTCTCTTTGGATGACCTATACAACAGCTACCCCTTTCTCCCATTTTAGATAGCTAAATTTTTTTTTTATATGATATCAAACTTTTAAAAAAAGAAACTGATAAATGAATGACATGTTTATGTGTTTTTAATTTGTGAATATTGATATCCTATGTTTTTTAATTTTTTAAGATTTTATTGAATTAGTGAGTATTCAAATAAATGAAATCAAGTAGATAAAAATATGAAATAAAATTCAAACTCATTTAAATTATAACTATGAGTTTGACATTTTAAAATTTTTATACAATAGATGTTGAAGGTAAAATCTTAATATTTTGTTATGATTGCATATGTTAAATTACTTAAAAAGAAAAATGGAAGAAATGTTATAGATAAGATATTATATCAAAATTTCATTTACTAATTTCTTGAAAAAAAATAAAAAATATTCGTCACATTTATGTTTAGTAGTGGAGAATTTATTTACAGAAAAAAAATAGTAACCTTTTTTAATCCTTTACCTATATTAGTATGGTTACATATTTATCAACTTTATCAAAAAATGCAAATATCTTAATAATTAGATTATATACTTCTCTATCATTATTCTAAGGTATAAAGAGTATATATCACGTTCTTACACCATTTTATAGGTCCACTAACATAATTTGCATCAACGCTTTATCTTCATTTACACTTGTATATAATATGTCCATCATTACTTATAATTCTCATATAATTGAACTAATTAAGTTGATAGGCTTCACTCCTTGGGAAACCTTGGCCGATCTGTTCAGATTTCCCAACGGTCTTACGTCGGGAAACCTATACAGCCATCGAAATTTTTTTTCGTGAATGCAGACAATGGTGCCTAAAACAACAGTGACATGAAGCCCCTCATCAATGCTCATCAGGAGATTGGTGAATAATATTTTCAACAATTGTTAATTGGAAAACAATATTTTAGATGCATAAAACAAAATGAAAATTTATGACATAATATTGGAGTATTAGACTGTGTTATTTGAAGACCAAAATTATCAAAACAATGAAGAGGCTATACAGATCTAACAAATCCCCATATTATTCTAACTACATTAACCAACACGATGACCTAAGAGCATATGTTTCAACAAATTTAGCTGGGATCTCAAATATGTTGGAATTCAAGTGCTCCTAACAGATGTTCAGGGTGTCTTTATATACCTCATTAGCTGATCATTAGAAATGTTGGCTTTGATAAATTAGATGGGTCAATAGAAAAGTTTCCCCCAAAATACTTCTCCATATTGAACAATTTAGATCAAAAATTTTATTTGTTATACATCAAACTCTAATTTTCCATGGTAGTGGCTCTTATGTTTCCTCATGAGTATTTTAATAAAACTTTTGACATTTTTTCGAAGAACAAAAATTCCCTCATCCCTGCAACTATTCTGGAAAAATGGGGAAATGAATTTCAACTTGAATGTTTATGTTTTACCAAGATGTAAGCATCAAATGTTTTCCACATGTTTAGGAGTTGATATATGTTGGGCAAGCTAATATTGGTTTTGCTATTGATTTAGTTTTTTTTAAATTTTTTTTTTTTTATAAGACTTTTACAACATTTCTTTTATTTTGTTTTGGCACTGTTCAACCGATGATGTGGAATACAGAAAGGTCCATCAATTATGAGTCTTAAGACATCTTTCTGAGTCAAGCGTTAAAAAAATAGGGATGGTAGAGCAAAATGATCTACTATGATCTGGTATGATGGGAAGTAAAGCCATATTAAGTCAGTTGAATTTGAATTAGAAAAGAATTTCTAAGTAAAATAACAACAGCCTATAATACAAAGGTAAACTATAGTCCACTTATTTAGTTGACTTGCCAGTCCATCAAGAATTATAAGATTAGTAATTACATATCTGATTGCCATCAATCAATCAAATTTGGAATCAATGTGAAACATATGCTAGAGAGATGCAATAGTATTGGGTCCCACATCAAGTATATCAATCCCACAATGGAAGTGCCAAAACCTCAAGGACAGGATCCCGACCCCCTACCATGCTTTCCCATAGAATTTCATAATATGGCTAATTGTTAGGAATTTTAGACAAACACATTCACCAGATGAAAATTCCCCAATAATTATCCTTTTGAGTTTTCAACAATTCGACAATTAGGAAAAACAAATTACTACATCATGATAACCTTCACTTTGATAGACAATCATTCAAAAAAAAGTGTATTGTACAGTAGTATATTGTCAATTAAAAAAAAAGAAACTTATTAAACAAATAGTTGTTCAGGGTGTCTTTATATACCTCATCAACTGATCATTTCATCAAACAAAAACATGGAGAATAAGGGGAGTGTGAATTGGGTACTCTTGATTATATCATCGAGCATGAATTTTAGTTTTACAGTTGGGTTTGCCACGATTTTTCTCTTTGCAATAATAGTTATTTTGCTGAAAAAAGATATAACTGGTAACCTTAGATTACCTCAAGGGCCCAGAGCCCTCCCCATAATAGGTCATTTCATCTTCTGATGGACAAAGAAAAGCCCTGGCATAGAATTCTTGATTCACTCTCAAAATTTTATGGACCCATTATGCACCTTAGATTTGGTAGTCGCCCTGTTTTGATCATTAGTTCTTCTAAATAGATCCAAGCATACTAGCCCAAGAGAATAAGGGAGATTTGTGAAACTGTGAAATATCTCTTTCAAGAGGTTCAAATGAAAAGAATAGTTAATATGCGAAGTGTAAATTGTCTCAAATGACTTTGAATGTTCTGATGAGCATGATAATGGGGGATGAGTATTTAGGAGAGGGAGGGATGTCATATGAAGAAATTGCACATCTAATTGAAGAGTGATTTGTGCTCCATGCGGCTATCAATATTGGAGATTATATTCCATGGTTGAAGTGGCTTGATTTGCAAGGGTATGAGAGGGCTATGAAGAAGGTGCAATGGAAACTCAACCCCTACATGTAGAGAATAGTGGAGAAGCACAGGGAAAACCCAACAAAAGAGAATGAAGAGATGGACTTCATAGATGTACTTATCTTGCAAGGTGAGAAGAATGGTGAAGAAATTGATGACAAAGATATGTTCATTTTTAAAGCAATTGCTATGGTAAGTTTGTTTCTATTGAATTGGAAGTGTGTATCATGTGTATTGCATATGTATATTATATGTGTATATATATGCTATGTAAGCACGGCTTAAGACAGTACAGCACGCTTACATCCCCTTCAAAAAAAATCAAATTTCCATATACATATGATAATAAATATGACAAACTATTGTTCTATAATTGAAATATAGAAAAAATTATTGAGAAGACAATACAACACGCTTACATCCCCTTCAAACAAACATCAAATTTCCATATATAGATGATAATAAATATGACAAATAAAGTGCAAATAAATGTTCATGTTTTGTGGTACAATTAAGTGCGAGAATTGTAGTCTTCCCACATCCTTCGAGCTATTTCATCTCAAAATTTTGTCTAATCATCTCTATCTCGTCGATTCATCCCATAAGTCTCAAGAATTGGCATATTTATCAGAGCACGACCATCATCGTCTTCTAATTCCACTTTAGATGGAACACCGTCCTCCACTATAATGAAATTGTGTAGTATGGTGCATGCTAATACAATCCTTGTTTGGGTCGTGATATTATAGGATGTCACATGCTTCAGGATAGGAAATCATTGCTTCAAAATACCAAATGTATGCTCTATTACATTCCTAAGAGAGGAGTATCAATGGTTAAATAACTCTTGAGGACTGTTGATTGGGTTCGCTCTACAAAACTCTTTTAGGTGGTAACGAGTATAACGATATGGACCAAGAAACCCAGGTACATTTGGGTATCCAACATCAACTAAATAAAATTCCCTACACAAATAGAAAAAACATTATAGTCAAACTATATCATAGAAGTTTAGATATCATAGAATCATATAAAATATGAATTAATATACCAAGAGGAACCACAAGTGGATCTACTCTAGAGAGAGTCGAAGCAAGCACCCGATTATCTGCAACAAACCCTTCCTAACCAACAAGAACGTATTGAAACTTATAGTCAAACGAACAAACACCTAAAACATTCTATGACAAGTTGCCTTTTTTATCACTATATTTTGCTTGGTTTTCCACATCAATAGTAACTGGCACATGGGTTCCATCAAGTGCACCAATACAATCTTGTAAAAATAAATAGTATTATCAAATACATATTAATATTATTGATTCTATAGCAAAGAAACATATGTCATTATGATGTTTACCTTGAAGAAAGGATCAAAATGGTCCTTCCCAGTGATTGCCAGAGGAGTGGTTGGAGCAGAGGGTAACATATACTTTTTATATAATGCTAACATAGCCTTCAAGACCTTGTGGAAGTATCGACTCACTGTCTCTCCTGAGTGACCAAAGTTATGGCCAATCTTATGATTCCTTATATTGTGGCCAAGTGTATGCAAGAACATCACAAGTTGTTCTTCTAATGTTATGTTTACTGTGTCTTGAATGCTCCCTTTTTCTCTTAGAATTTTAGCCAAGTGAAAGAAGGCTACTCTAGTCATGTGTATTTGGTCATGGAAATTTGTGTGATTGGAATGGATAATATGCTTATAAAAAGGACATGTAGCTCTTCTTCACTTACGCCCTTGTCTTCTACCTTCTTTGTAAGATGCCACTATGTACACAACAAGGGTTGCAAGAAAAACACCAAGCAAACACATGACCTTCAACTTCCTAACAATGGCTCCTTGAACTTCAACATCATCAATAGAATCCATAAAATACCTAGAACCACAATATGGACTACATATTTCAAAAATATAAAACACAAACAAAGAAAGATTTTGATAGTAAGGGAGCATAACTTCTTCTCTCAACATCCAACATCCACTATAACTTATTCTCCCGTGGACACCACAAGTGATAAATGGATGCAATGTGATCCTTGATGATGTAATTCACAATGAAATTGGTCTAAGATGGAAGCTAAAACTATGTAGTTATGAAGCTACATGATCAAATGGAATGATAAATAAGATAAAATGATGCAATTCAACTAGAATGATGATTTTTCAATGCAAGTCTCATAGTAGCCTAATCTCCTTAATAGAAAATGTTGTATATAAATGACTTGATTTTGATGTGGATTTATAGATTCTCAAGGCTTTAAAGAGTTCTGTTTGTAAATCAATGGTCAAGATCATTCATTTAAAAGGAATGGTAGAGATAGAAAAGGCACGTGAGCGATCATTTTGCTTTGCTCTTTAGTTGAATTATGTCAAGGTGGTTAATCTCTTTTAAGCATTTAATTAAATCAATTTAAATAATTTCCAAGTATCCACATGTGAATTTTTTATTTTGATTTAATTAAGTGGCTAGGAGAATTATTTGATTATTGGCAAGTTTAATTATGAAATTAAATTGATCATATTTAATAACACAACTAGACTTTGATTCAATTTATTGGGATTTTATCAATTGACCTCTTGACCATTTTTAGGTGCTTATATAATATGATCTTGATAGCATGTGATAATTCAACTGACCATTGCAATTACTCTGTATTTGTGCAAGAGCAAATTACAGAGTCACTAAATAAAGTTGCTAAAAATTAAATATTGAACTCTCTACATCTGAGCTCAAAAACAAAACAAATACATCTGATGCGCTCATATTTAGTTTGTTAGGTAGGATTTGAAAGAACATAACTCTACATTTACAGGCATTTAGGTTTTCAGAAGTCCAACTTAAATCCTACCTAGCTTACAAAGTCTTTTCTTGAAAGTGTAGCATAATTTGAAATAAAAAACAACTGATTGAGAATGTAAGATCTACTTGACCAAGAGTTAGACTGTGAAATGCCTTTTTTCAGCGATTACAGATGGTGAGGGTTTAAAGAAGCCTATTCTTGAACAAGCATGTAAGATATTGTCAAAATAAGAGGGTAAAACTATAACTTTTATCAACAAATATGGTCAAAGAAACTATTTTTTAGGAATCAAGTTACAACTTACAAGAAACTGGAATCCTTCTAAGTTACAACTTACAAGAAACTATACCTTTCATGCTTGATCAACTGCCCCTTGCTCTGCTTGATCATTTGCACCTTGCCGAGATGCTCATGAAATTGAGGCTGCTTGCACAACACCTTTCACATTTCACTTGCACTCATAAATATTCCCTACTAATTCGTGCAAATCTGAAGAGTTCATAATTAAACTATTGGAAACATGATTTATCTTCCCTACCAAAAATAGTGGGAGCCAGGAATAGTTTCTACATAGTCCCTCTTACACTTTAGTATATTATCATATTAATTTTTATATAGGCTAATGACTTTGGGTCAGGACTCACAATAAAAGGTCAGCATATTTGCATTTTTTATTCGGCAAGTATAGCAAACGGTGTGCATTAGAATTTGGTTTATAAGACATACAGAAAAGTTCATGCCCTACTAGATATTTTGGAAATGCAAAATGTACCTGCGGGTGGGGTTGATTTTACATCTGGGTCAATGTCTCTATAGCTTTTTTTGTTTACATGATAGAAGATCAAAATACATCTGATACACTCATATTCAATTTGTTAGGTAGGATTTCAAAGAACATAACTCTACATTTATAGGCATTTAGGTTTTCAGAAGGCCAACTTAAATCCTACCTAGCTTACATAGTCTTTTATTGAAAGTGCAATAGAATTTGAAATAAAAAACAATTGACTGAGAATGTAAGATCTACCTTACCAGGAGTTAGACTACAAAATGCCTTTTTTCAGCGATTACAAATGGTAAGGGTTTAAAGAAGCCTATTCCTGAATAGACATGTAAGATATTGTCAAAATAAGAGGGTAAAACTATAACTTTTATCAACAAATATGGTCAAAGAAACTATTTTTCAGGAATCAGGTTACAACTTACAAGAAACTAAAATCCTTCTAAGTTACAACTTACAAGAAACTATACCTTTCATGCTTGATCAACTGCCCCTTGCTTTGCTTGATCATTTGCACCTTGCTGAGATGCTCATGAAATTGAGGCTGCTTGCATAACACCTTTCACATTTCACTTGCACTCATAAATATTCCTTACTAATTTGTGCAAATTTGAAGAGTTGTGTAATTAAACTGTTGGAAAAATGATTTATCTTCCCTACCAAAAATAGTGGAAGCCAGGAATAGTTTCTGCATAGTCCCTCTTACACTTTAGCATATTATCATATTAATTTTCATATAGGATAATGACTTTTGGTCAGGATTCACAATAAAAGGTCAGCATATTCACATTTTTGATTGGGCAAGTACAGTGAGCGGTGTGCATTAGAACTTGGTTTATAAGACACAGAGAAAAGTTCATGCCCTACTAGATATTTTGGAAACGCAAAATGTACCTACGGGTGGGGGTGATTTTACATCTGGGTCGGTGTCTCTATAGCTTCTTTTGTTTACATGACAGAAGATCAAAATACATATTGCTATCATTACTATAACTTTGAGTTTTACATCATTATGCCGCAACAATTGTTTTTACATCATAAAGAAGAGAATGAGCAAAATAAGAGTCCGGAAGCACAGCAATGAGTTTGCCTTTTCTACTTATTGCAGAGGTAGGTATATGATGTGAAGGAAGCACCGTGCTGCTATTAATGGATCTCAAACATTTTCAATCTGTGGGTCATGAAAATATTGTGAACATTTCCATGGCCCTCATGAAGAGTTCAATTTCCAAGAATTTAAATGGCACATACTACATGTGATAAACAGAGATTAACATGAAACATACATACCACGATAAACCGTCCTCAGATGTCCAAAGCATAAACCGTCCTCAACAACCTCGATGGGAATAGTGAAAACGATGCATCCAAAGCATAAACCCTCCTCCACAACCTCGATAGGAACAATGAAAACGATGTGTCAAAAATGAGCGCTAAAATGAATAATGGCAGACTCCAAACAATTGTAAAATTTTGAAAAGTATTATGTGGAATAGGAATGAGCCATTCCAATAACATTTTTTTTTTTTGGAATAGACATATCTTTGTATTTAGGGTAAAATTAGAATAGAATTCCATATTCCCTATTCTGATTTGGCAGACCAAACAAAAAATACCAAATCAATTCTAATTTTCTTATTCCTATTCCAGCAAACAAACGGGCCCTTAGTGTTTTGATTCGGTCGCTTTCGGTGCGCGCTATGATTGCTTCATCCCCAAGTTTTCTGAGCTTCACCATCTACAAATTCAATCCCACATTCGGAACTCTCCCAAGGCTCAGACCCTCCAATCTCTGCAATATCAAACTCGATCCCATCTGCTTTGAATCAGTTTTCATCTTTTCAATTATCTCGATGGCTCTTCTTCTGGGTCCTCCAGAGCTCTGCGATTTCTCTGTTAAGGAAAAGGTAGAAACAGGGGAAGGGGAGAATGACTTCATAGAGATGCTGAAGCGCGGCATGGTGTTGGAAGAAACGGAAACCCCTCTCATGGGGCGGACGGAGAACTGCTCTCCAACGTATTTGTCCTCTGGGGACGCCTGCCTCGACTTTTTCTTCCATGTTGTGCCGGACACTCCGTCTGAGAGGGTTGTCCAATTGCTGGAAGCCGCGTGGAAGCAAAACCCTCTCATGGCTCTCAAGCTGGTCTGTCAATTGAGAGGAGTCCGAGGAACGGGCAAATCTGACAGAGAGGGATTCTACGCCGCCGTCTGTTGGATGCATTCCCACCACCCCAAAACCCTCCTCGCAAATCTCTCCGCCTTTGCTGAATTCGGGTACCACAAAGATCTTCCAGAGATGCTTCTCCGCATGCTGCAAGGACCCCAATGGACTAATCTAAGAAAGACCCAGAAAGCAGCGCACAAGGTGAAGATGGAGCTTGCCAGAGCCAGATCTAAGCGAAGGCATAATAAGCGCGGGACTTCCGGCCCTTTTTCCAGGAAGGGCGCCGCTGCAAGGGAGGCCAAAAAGCGGGGGACTCTCAGACCCAGAGAAGAGCGGATTGAAGAAGATTTGTTGGAAGGAAAGCAGAAGCGTGCAGCAGCGAGTGTTGCGAGGAGGCAAAAATTGATGGAAGATGCGTCGAGAGCCGTCAAGCGCTACACTGAAGATTCAAGCTACAGAGCGCTCCACGATGAAATAGCACAGCATTTCGCCAGTTTACTGGCGAAGGATTTGGCGGCGCTAAACTCGGGCAAATTGAGGGACATAAGCCTGGCTGCAAAATGGTGCCCTTCTCTCGACTCTTGCTACGATCTTTCCACTCTTCTCTGCGAGAACATTGCGAAGAGGGTTTTCCCGCGCGAAGAGTACCCTGACGTGGCAGACGAGCGGCATTATGCATACAGAGTCCGCGACAGGCTGAGGAAACAAGTGCTGGTTCCACTGCGAAAGGCATTGCAGTTGCCGGAGGTGTATATGAGTGCTAATTTGTGGAGCCAACTGCCATACAACAGAGTGGCGTCTGTTGCAATGAAGAACTACAAAAAGCTCTTCCTGAAGCACGACCCAGAAAGATTCGCTGAGTTTCTTGAAGATGTGAAAAGGGGGAAAAAGAAGATAGCGGCCGGAGCACTGCTTCCTCATGAAATAGTCCAACAAGCTCTTCAGTCGGAGGGCGAGGATGACGTGGCAGAGCTCCAGTGGCTGCGAATGGTGGAAGACATGAGCAGGGAAGGGAGGTTGTCGGACAGCTTGGCGGTGTGTGACGTGTCAGGCAGCATGACGGGGCTTCCCATGGAAGTCTGCATCGCTCTCGGATTGCTCGTTTCTGAATTGAGCGCCGAGCCTTGGAAGGGCCACGTAATCACTTTCAGCGCGAACCCGGAGCTACAGTTGGTCGAGGGCGACACGCTGGCGGAAAAGTACAGCTTTACCGAAGAAATGGATTGGGATGGGAACACTGATTTTCAGAGAGTGTTTGATGAGATTCTAAGCATGGCCTGCAGATGCAAGCTGCAGCCGGAGAAGATGATAAAACAGCTGTTTGTGTTCAGTGACATGGAATTCGACGAAGCGTCGTTAAATCCGTGGGAAACAGATTACATGGTTATAAAGAGGAAATATAGAGAGGCAGGGTACGGAGCGCCTCCCAAGATCGTGTTTTGGAACCTCCGCGATTCGGGGAGCACGCCGGTGATGAAAGAAGAAAAGGGCGTTGCAATGGTGAGCGGATTTTCCAAGAACCTGCTCAAACTGTTCTTGAGTAACGGGGAAATGAATGCAACGCCGGTTTCAGAGAATGAGGAAATGGCTCCGATGCTAGTTTTACATGAGGCCACTGCAGGGGAGATGTTCGAACGATTGGTTGTTCTCGATTAAACCAACATTTTATCTTGGAATTTTGACACTGTACTCAAATAAGATATGTAGGTGATAAAGTTTGCTACTATATTTTCATCCTGTGTACTGTATAAATTCTATGTTTTATTTATATTAACTGATTTGGGTTTAATGGCAGCGCATACGTTGATTGCATTATTATATGCTTTGAACTTGGTCCACTCATAGGATTTATGCACATTGCTTGACTGCCCTGTTTGCTAAATCAAGACCACATTCTTAATCTATGGAAACTCATAGCGTGTTCTATGCATTCCATTAGTATTATGTGACTGTTAATGTTGGACTTTAGTTTAATGGAGGATTTCAGAGCTGCAATCCGTTAATACAGGTGATCTTTGTTCCTTCATTTCACTTCTTCCTCCGCATGTATAGGCCCTAACTAACGATACTAAGGATTGGCGGTAAGATCTCCTGCATATTGCCCAAGTGTTAGTCAATCATGCTCTTCACCGTGATTTATGTAGTTACGGTACTTTTTTTTCATTTTTTTTCTCATGCAAACTGATGATTATCATAGCTTCATCCGCAAGCCTCGTTTGATGCGGCAACTTTGCATTGTATAAAATAATAAATAATGGATGCTTCTATGCATATTGTAAGAAGAATATGGAATTTTATTTTCATTCTGTGTTTTTTTCTTGATTTATTACTGGCGTGCAAGTTACTGTGCAAGTTATGCTTCTTTCTTAACTAGATCTAGTTGTTCTGCAACTTACAGCTGTAGAAAATTTTGCAGTGACAATTGCTTTCTACATTAATTGCAAACAGACAACTCGAATTTCCCATACATTGAAATTTCTGCATTGGCTTGGAAACACCAAGACAATGCAGAAACAACCATCTACAATCGAGATATTCATTTTGGCCATTCAGACACAAGACACCTTTCCCCATTGTGTTTCTGGTAACACAGCTTCCAAGTCATATCTTTCCTGAAATGGAATTCTCATTTTGGAAGGTTAGATACTACTACCGTATAGGATAGATGCAAAGATAGAAGTTCAAAAACTGAGAGCATTGGAGCATTTCAATGAAACTGAAGGACTAGTTGTAAAGGTTTGCTTGTAAGCTTTCACATGAATGCAAAGCAGTTTCACATTTTAGATGATGCGTATCCCTTTTATATTATATATGATGTTATGGTTCATGATGCACCTTCTTCCTTCTTCCTTAACTACGGATACGCTTGCTCGCTCACAATCACAATAACTATCAATGATTATCTCACTTATGAGATTTATGTTGGTTCTAGCTACCTTCACACAATGCTATTAACTTTTGTATCAAACCAAGATTTTCTTTTCTTAAAGGTAATGTCGCAAGACAAAAATTTCAAGATATCTTTAAGCATAAACGAAAGAGGTTAAGGTTTACATGAGCTCTTCTGCAACCTATATATATTTTATTGAGACAAACACACTATGAACATCAGTTTGAAGTTACAAATAAGTCATTTTATGTTTGGCTAGCTGAACTTACAAAATCTTATAGCTATCTAAAGGAAGCTTCGCCATGCCTACTCAATGTCATAGTACTAAAATAATTATAGTTGAACATAAAATGAAGTGAGTCACCATTTTGACACTTTATAATTTATTTCTATTTATTAAGACATTCATTTTTGTACCTAAGCTATTATTCACACTTTCATTTTGTGCATACTAGAATAATGAAGCTAAGACAACAAGAAGATTGAGACGCAATAACAAAGAGGATTTACCCAACAATGTCATAAGAATACCTTGTAATTTACAGTTTTTAAAACTCTCTCTCTATTCTTGGTTCTTACCATTTTAAAGAATATAATATTGTTGCTAAATAGGCAAAATTGTTTAATATTGTTTTCTATGATTGTGGATTGGTTTATATATTCTCTTGACTTTTCTTTCCCTATACCTCTTTAGTTATGACCATTTCCTTTGGAATTGTGTACTTTTTTCTTCATTTTCATGACATGTAGATGAATCCTACCAAAAATCGATATGATAAACTATTGCAAAAAATGAAGGCCCTTCAAGAACTACTCATATTACAAAATTTAATTTGTACTAAGAATGGATTAACAGCGTCGGACTTACTACAAAGTGTTAGCTTCATCTTTTTTAACAATACGAAATGAGATGGGAAAGATTTTCAATTTGACTTGCTTGATTCTAATGGTGGATCCCAAAATTGGTAGATCCCTCTTGTGTTCTCTTTTTGTCATGTTCCTATTTCCCTTTATGTGTCCTTTCTTGAGGGTATTTCATAGTGGAAATATCTATAGTGGATGCATGTACACTTCTCTTAAATCCATTACTCCCATTGAGAAATTAGAAATTTCTTTAACATGAAGGTGTACACTTTTCTCACATTTTGCATACACCTCCTTATTTGACTATTAATAGTATGTAAGGCATGATCCCGTAAACATTTGAATCCCTTATTTGTCTACTATATTTTTGGATCTCTTATTTGACTACTAATAGTTTGCAAACTAAGAAACTCTGTAAACCAATCTGAGAATTTGAGAAATGATAGTGAAAGAGGCATTGAAGAGACTCTTTAGTGGAAGCTGCATTAAATTGTTCGACATTCACGATCTTTCATATCTTTTTTTTTTGTATTCCTATTAATTTGCAAATGTGGGAAATGTACTTGCATTAATGTTGGACAATCGGAGTGCCTACCAAGGTGGTTGTAAATGGAATGTCATAACTGTAACTGTCAATGCCATATTTATGATTTTAATCTTGATGTGATGTTCACTAAATTCTAGTTAATGGTTTCCATGCAAAACTTTCCATGTGTCTCCATTCTAGAAAATTTCATGTGGCTCTAGGTCTTTTAGGGCAACTGGCCTCGAAATGCATCTTCTGGCATTGATCTCTAATTAATCAAAAGTTAATAAAACTAACATATAAATGATACGAAAGAGATGATAGCCAAGTTGATAATGGTGACACTGAAATTAGTAATAATAGATAGTACACTAGTCAGTAGTTAGTATAGTTGGCAACCATAAAGCCTTAAAAGGTCACTAGCCAATACACTTGCAAATTCACTTTCAGATTAAACAAGTACAGCTTTACCAAAAAAATGGATTGGGACGGGAACACTGATTTTCAGAGAGTGTTTGATGAGATTCTCACAAGGGCTCGCAAATGCAAGCTGCAGCCGGAGAAGATGATAAAATAGCTGTTTGTGTTCAGTGACATGGAATTCGACGAAGCCTCGTTAAATCCGTGGGAAACAGATTACATGGTGATAAAGAGGAAATATACAGAGGCAGGGTATGGAGCGCCTCCCAAGATTGTGTTTTGGAACCTCCGCGATTCGCAGAGCACACCGGTGATGAAAGAAGAAAAGGGCGTTGCAATGGTGAGCGGATTCTCCAAGAACCTGCTCAAACTGTTCGTAAAAAAGGGGGACATGAATCCAATGCTGGTAATGAAGTAGGCCATTGTAGGGAAAGTATTCGAACGATTGGTTCTCCTCGATTAGCACGGTGCCATTTAGTACGAGGATTCAATTCGAATATGTAAACATGTCTGTAATTAGTTGGCAACGAATGAGATAATTAATGGTCTCTGCTTGAATGAGCTCATATTAAAAAATAAATTAAGATTTGTCGAGAGCAATGACTAATGTTAATGGTAAGGAATAGCTTTGACTCTCTTTGGATGACCTATACAACAGCTACCCCTTTCTCCCATTTTAGATAGCTAAAAAAATTTGTATATGATATTAAACTTTAAAAAAAGGAAAATGATAAATGAATGATATGTTTATGTGTTTTTAATTTCTGAATATTGATATACTATGTTTTTTTAATCTTTTAAGTTTTAATTGAATTAGTTAGTATTCAACTAAATAAAATTAAGTAGATAAAAATATGAAATAAAATTCAAACTCATTTAAATTATAATTATAAGTTTGATTTTTAAAAAAAATTTATACAATAAATGTTGAAGGTAAAATATTAATATTTTGTTATGATTTCATATGTTAAATTACTTAAAAAGAAATATGGAAGAAATGTTATAGATAAGCTGTTATACGAAAAAATTTAAAAATATTCGTCACATTTATGTTTAGTAGTGAAGAATTTATTTATGGAAAAAAAAAACAGTAACCTTTTTTGTCCTTTATCTATTAGTATGGTTACTAACATATTTATCAACTTTATCAAAAAATGCGAATATCTTATTATTTAGATTACATACTTGTCTATCATTATTTTGAGGTATAAAGAGTATGTATCACGTTCTTACACTATTTTATAGGTCCACTAGCATAATATGCATCAATGCTTTATCTTCATTTACACTTGTATATAATATGTCCATCATTACAAATAATTTTCATATAATTGAACTAATTAAGCCGATAGGCTTCACTCCTTGGGAAACCTTGGCCGATTTCTTTGGATTTCTTGATGGTCTTATGTCTGGAAACTTGTACAACCATCAAAAAACTCTATCATGAATGCAGACAATGGCACCTAGAAAAGAATGCTGACATATTAAATTGGCTGTTAGAAAAATGTTTCAGGCATAAATATGTATGCATAGCATTGAATCTAGAGGCCATTAATAGGGTTTTATGAATGAAAATGAAGTTCATCTTTCTTAACTTGAATCATTTGATGCTAACATTTATCCTTTCTATTTTATTGATTCATCACCTCAAGTATTGCATATCTCTAGAATGTAATTGATGATTTTTTTGCTTAGTGTTTGACTTAGAAATAAATCAATCATTTTTTTAAAAAAATTTTATTTTTATTTATATGAACACTTCACCAAAAAAACTACAAAAACATCTTCCTATTTCTTAATTATAAAATATTCTTACATGTTTTCAAAAATGAAAAGAAAGATAAACAAACAACAAAATATAAAGGCAAATACATTGTTGCAACGTCATTTGGTATTCTTCTCTAATTATGGAGTTTTGAATCACTGTCTCACATCATAAATGTTTACAGTTATGGTGCGTGGATAGTCCAACTTGAATTGTTGACCAAACAATTTTCCTAAGAAAATAATTTAAATGGTTATTAATTTGGACACATAACTGTGTAATCAAACTAATACACATAGAATCACTCTCAAATTGAAATAATATTTTCTACTTTCTAAGAATAAAATGGGATCAATAAGAATGGATTCAACAGTTGCTTCCTTTAGCTTATGTAAATTGGTTTCCATAAGTGTTGACATAGGTTGACAGTTTCACATTCCAAATCATTTCAAAATATCGGTTGTATACTTCTTTTGATTTAGAAAGATGTTTCTTCTCTTCTGACAAACTTTCAATCCAAGGAAGTAATTAAAAATCCCTAAGTCCTTCATGTCAAATTCAGAAGTCAATTCTTTCTTACATTGATTAATGAGGTGGTCTTCTTCTGTAATCAGAAGGTCATCAATATAAAGGATTAGAAAAAACATATCACCTTCAGTTACTTTAAAATAAGGATTTGGATCAACATCATTCTTGGAGAAGCCAAGACTTAGTAGATATTTATCAATCCTTTTATACCAGGCTCGTGGAGCTTGTTTGAGTCCATATAGAGCCTTTTTTAATTTACACATATAAGAAGCAACATCATGAGTCACAAACCCTTTAGTTTGCTCTAATTATACTTCTTCCTCAATAGTTCCATTTAGAAAGGCAATTTTCACATCCATTTGATGAATTTTCCAACCTTTGGTAGCCGCAATGGCTATCGTGCAGGATTCGTCACACTTATGTTTAGTAGTGGAGGATTTATTTATAGGAAAAAATTAGTAATCTTTTTTATCCTTTACCTATTAGTATGGTTACTAACATATTTATCAACTTTATCAAAAAATGTGAATATCTTATTACTTAGATTGCATACTTGTCTATCATTATTCTAAGGTATAAAGAGTATATATCACGTTCTTACATCATTTTATAGGTCCACTAGCATAATATGCATCAATGCTTTATCTTCATTTACACTTGTGTATAATATGTCCATCATTACAAATAATTCTCATATAATTGAACTAATTAAGCCGTTAGGCTTCACTCCTTGGGGAACCTTGGCTGATTTGTTCAGATTTCCCAGCGGTCTTATACTGGGTCAATGTTGTTTTGACCAATTGAGCACAAGAAAGGAGTGCCACATAGCAAGAAGTTAGATGTAGTTCATTAGATTGGAAGCTTGGAGAATTTGGGTCACGGTGCTATGATTTCATGTGAGATCGGGAGGTTTCAAATTAAAGGGTAAGATGCTATGCCAGGTCATATGATCAGAAATGAAAAATTAAGGACCTACAATGTCATGACAACCGTGTGGCCACTAGATGCTACGCCATTGAGATGTTACAATATCCTTGGTAGATTAGGAGATGAAGTTAGTGAACTCCCAATGCTATGAAATTTCCATTTTCAAGTATTAAATATGAGAAAATGTGGGGCCCACTTGGATGGTGAAGTGGCAAACAGAATCCTACAAGTGGCATCAGTGGATTGTACAAAAATGGAAAAGGAATAAAAAATTAAGGGTTTAGAGATTTTTCATTTATTTTAACGCTCAGATTTTTAAAGTTGAGAGTTTTAAATTGATATAAGATTTTATATAGTTCTAACTATGTAAATTTTTAATTTTTTTTTCAAATTTTAATGATTATTCATAGCCTAGGGGCTGGATTTTCAAATGGAAATCAGAGGCATGATTTTCATTTGAAGTATGCACTATAATATACCATCGGAATCGACAAGAGATGAATTTTCCATTTCTACAATCAGTTTTTATCCAGGGATTTCCCAGATGTAGCTACAGATAGATTTGTAATTTCAGGGCTCCTTAGTGATAAAATGCTAATTTGATGTTTTCAAAGAGAAATAAGATCAGATATAGCCATATTTGTATCATATTTGATTTCATTAATAGTTATGAGGGACGATTTGATTGTTTTAGAGGCAGTTGGAAGCAATGGAGTTTTTGTCGACAATATAATTGAATTTCATGGCAAAAGCATAAGTGACAAGCCGAGATTAGATTTGAAGCTCTAACACAGTTTATGATGTGTATCTGATATTTTCTTCAGAGGATATTTTGCTGATTGTTTTGAGGGATATATCAGATATTTTGTCACATCATTTATGGTTTTAATTGCAGGTAGATGAAGAAGATCAGTTTCAACAACATCAGAATGAAGACAATTTTAGTGGGACACATGTTAGTTTTAGATTCCAGATCTTGAAGTATCTTCTCTTCTATAAATCTTTCTTCTTTTCTCTTTGTAGAGGTTCCAATTTTGAGATTTTCTCACTATTGTGAGTCCATAAAGGTTCTAGAGTTGGAGAATTTCCTGACTATTGTGATACCATTCTTAGTATTCCTCTGTTATGAATAGCAATAGTGTATTTCTTTTGAAGCATTTTATACTATACAGTCATTCCTTGGTGTTATTTTCTAAGTTTTGACATACAAATGATGTATTGGTTTCAATGAGATTAATACAAGAGCTTCATTTTTCTTAGTTTCATTTTGATTCTCATCTCCTTCATCTATTATTTGCAATGTTTTGTTTTTAAGAACAAAGAGCTTAAACTCAATTGCAATCCCTTAAGGTTGTATGTCTAGATAGCTTTTCTATTGGAACAAAGGGCCAAGTAAATGCTTATTTACCTTGACAGGGTTGTAGTTTTCACCAAGACAATTTTATAATAAGTATGAGAGTTTTTATGAAGATAGATGTCTATTTGCAAGCTAGATAGATAGATCAGATGTCTAGATATATGAGTATACTTTAGATGTCTATGTGTATGTTAAGGTTTAGTTGATGCCCAATGGAGAAGGGATTGGTTAGCTTAGAGATTGCATGTTCTGTACTATTGCATACCTAGGTTATGCTGAGATCAAAAACTTTAATCGAATATCAATTTATCTTTTTATGTACTAAGAACTAAAAGTGTTAGTCATTACTTATTTGCTATTACTTTTTGGTTGTAGTTAACTACTATGATCAAGAATTTTATCAGCAAATTATAGAAGAATATTGACCATTCCTGCTATAGGGGATAGTCTTGCAGAGAAGAGTATGAAGATAATAAGATCAATCCCTAAGGTTTGCCCACCTTGGTCCTGTAGAGCCTAAAGTGAAGTGAGTCTTGATGACTTTGTTAATGTTGGCCCAGAACTAAGATTTAGGCTTGTTGAATATAGGATTTAGCTAATCCTTAGGCTTGTCCTTGTCTTTGTTTCTTGGTATCAGGTTTAAATCCACTTGATATGTTCCTTACCAAAAAGAAATCCAACAAAATGGTGACTCTATTGGGGAGAGACACAATGAAATACTACATCAGTTAGGAATTGTATGTTTGTTCTCGTCTTCCTACTATATTTATGTCTCTCAGTTATGCCTTATTCTTGACAACAATATCTTTGAAGATTAGTAACAAATAAGTGAACATGAAGTGCTGCTGTGAATTTAAGGGTCAAGAATAAAGGTTTCTTTCACTTTGTTAAGTGTATGGAATTCCAAGGTTGTGTGTAAGTTTTCAAATACTTGTTGTAAATTCTAGCCCATCTTGTTGTTTTGTGCAAGCTAGGAAAATATTTTCTCACTTAGTGAGTGGTGACTCAAAGTTATATCTCTGTACTAGTGCAATTGTGAAATTGAGGGTATTGTGAAGGTTGCAACAGTTGGAATGCAGATTTGAGGAAGTCATCTCAGGCCCTTGGAAATAGTTGTAAATAAAATATGCGATGCTATGCAAGAGTTACTAAATCAAGACAAGATTTGAAATATACTGTTACTCACAGCATTGAAATGGTTTGCAAACATCACATTTAAGGTATTTTCCATTTTCTTGAGATTTATTTTTCAGGAAAGTAAGTTATATAAAAAGTTTCTCCATAAAATGAATTTTAACACTAAGTAGGAGAAATGTTTAATGCATCTCAACATATTCTATGAAAGATAGTTTTAGAAAATGTATTTACATCTTGGAGTATGTTAGAGATTAAGTTGGTAGGTGAGTTTTCAGATCTACTGGAAGCTACAAATTCTGAAAGTTATTTACGTGAGTTGTAAGTTTGCAAGAAATGACAAATTTCTTTTCACCTAGTATGCAATCCATTGACCAAAATCATAGATCTATCTCTGCCAAGAGGTACATGCCATTATATTTTGATAACATATATGGTTTCCCAAACACCATGCCGTATGATCTTAGAATTTTTTTGCCTAAGTTCAGTGGCAATCATTTGGATTCAACCAATTAGCATATTTAGATGTTCAGTGATTTGATTGGTGATTTTGAGATTGCTCATGAAGATGTGCATATGAAGTTGTTTGTTCAAACTTTAGAAGCTGATGATAGAGATTGGTTCTCCTTTCTGCCGACATGTTCTATTTCATCTTGAGGTAAGTTACATTTAACCTTCATGTAGCAATTCAGGGAAAGGGTAAGCATCTCTGATTCTTTTAAGAAGTTCTTAAAAATTCAAATTAGGCATGGTGAACTTATTCTTGCTTTCAATATCATATTTGCAAGAACCTTGAATGAGATTCCTGATAAATTTAGACAAGATGATCAAGTATGTCTAGTAGTTTATCTGGATGCATTTGATAAGAAAATGATTTATCGGTTGAGGGATAAGGAGCCCAAGACTTTGTATTAGGCATTAATGATGGCAATAGAGATTGAAAACAATGAAAAGTACATACTAACTAGGAGTCATTTCTCTAAGGGTGTTTTCCAGAATGATGAAGTCAAAAATAAAGAGTAGTATCGTGTTGAGTATTGAAATACATATTAGTGTATATGTTCCCTTACTATTGTAGATAATCTTATTAAAAATTCAGAATAAAAAATATGTGAAGTTGAAGTTGAAGTCTCTTTGTTTCAAAAAAGAGATGATCTTGTTTTTGCCAAACAAAGTGCACATGTTTGTAGTACTTCAATATTAGATGTTAAGGTTGATTCATTTGATAAGTTATATGTACAATATTTAATTTCAGTTGTTGCTTCTCCTATTGATGATTTTCTTTGTGTTGAGAATGTAACTAATCATGAAGTTGCAAGGCATTCATCTTAGTTTTATCTAGGTGAAGAGGTTGAAAGTTGTGTTTCAAGTGATGTGAACAATGTTGCTGATTTGATATATGATGAAGAGGCATGGTATGAAGAAGATGATGAGAGTGGTTACTTGAATCAAAGTGGGGAGAATGATATTACATGTTTATGTTCATATGAGTTTGATGCAAATTGGGAAGAAGAGAGCAATTGGGAAAGTGAGTGTCCTTATCCAAGTAAAGGTATGGCTATTTTCCTCTGAAAATGAAAGTGAAATTCCATCTTTGAGTTGTATAAACTAGCATGTAGTTCAAAGTTTTGGAGAGGAATTATGTACGCAATGTGGGGACAAAGAAATTATTTACAAAGATAAAATACCTAGTTGCGTAGATGAATCCCAGGGGACTGTATGTAGCTGTAATCATCAACATATAAGTAATTCTACAATTACTGAAGCAGTGCCTAGTGATAATATAAGAGATAATTGGTGGGCAAGCCATTTGAATCATCTTAGTAAAGATGATGTGAGTAATATTAATTTATATTCTGCATGCTTAGTTGATAAAGTGGATGTTGTGTCTTCAAGTAATGATGATGAGGACTCTATTTTTTCCTCTTCACATGCTAAAAGTTTTCATGACAATGATGTTGGAAATGGTTTCAAGGTTTTCACTAAGCTGTTGTATGGTGAAGAGTTTGATGTTGATCAGCACATCAGTTTTTGTAACGTTTATAAGGGAGCTCTACATGGAATTATCAACCCACTTTATGAAGAGCACATGGAATGTTTAAATTTGGTTGAGGCCAAGATTGATGGTGATGCATTATCTTATTGTTGTAAGAAATCAGATTGTTCTTCTTTTAAGTGTGACAGTAATTATAATGATGACATTGCATTTTGTAATGATGATAGCGAGGTGTTATATGAAATGGTTATTGAAAATCTGCCTGCACCTTGCAAGGAATTTTATGATGAATGCTCTAATATGACTGATTCATTTGTTGATTGTCAAGAATCATTGGAGAGCCCTAGCTTCGTTTTAGTTATTAACATGGATGGCATTTTTGAGTATAAATTTGAATACTCATTTGAATATCAACTAGCTATACATGAAGATACACATTTTCAAGGTGTGTCTGATCTTTTTCCTCAAGCTGAGTTTGAGTCTTTCACTTTGAAAATTGATGGAGTGCATTTTTCATCTATTTAAGACAGTTATCAGTTTGATCCTAATATATTTGAGCATGTTGACCCCTATTTTCATAGTGAGCATTATGTTAAGGATGTTCCTATTATGCACTATGAAACTTAGGAAAGTTATTTTGTTTTTCCAAGTGAACTAATTGAGAATTTTGATATGTTTTGTGAAACTGAAGGAATTTTTTTTTCCAACTTACCTCAGGAAGATGTAAATTAGAATCAACTGTTTGATAGAGGTAAGAAGTTTTGAGAAGTTTGGGTGGCCCGGAGTCACCAGCTTGTACAATTAGAATAAATTCCTTGTTTTTAGTAAGTTGTTTGGAGAAAGTTTTTGAGGGTGGTCTTCTTCCTCTAGAGATCTAAATCGTTGCCATGCTTGCAAGGGGCATGCATCCCCAGACAGATCCACTGATGGCACTCAAAATTGCATTCCCGTTTTGAGTGCCTTTCAAAACTTTTGAGTCACTTTGAGCCCTATAAATGCATTTTCTTGCTTGTGTACCTGGCTGTTGTATTAAGACCTAAGAAGTGTTTTATGTTTCTAACACCTTGCATATAATATGTCTGTGCATCCTATAATGATAATCTGACATTATGAATCATTCTATGTAGTTCTATTTTGAGCAATATTCAACTCTGCATTTTTGCCCAAGTGTCAAATAGTAATAGGAGGCTTATTTTACATTCGAATATCTCTCACCCGATTATGTTTCATAACTCACCACTTTGGGATTGTTTAGAATGCATATAAGTGAACCTATGTTTCAATTTTTGAGTCATTTTTATATGTTTTGACTAGGTTTTGAATCCCTCAAAGTTGGTTACTTATCTCTGTCATGCTGATGCAAATTGCCCAAAAATTTGGGAAGCCTTATTTGACTAATTATAACTTTGACCTAGTTGACCCTATAGAGAAAAGTCCTTTTGCATTATATTTTAGAGGTCACACACTTGCTACAGTCTGGATTTGAGTTTATGAAGAATCTGTTTGATTAGTTTTCAAATGCCATTCTAAATGCAATTTATAACTTTTATTGGTGTCATAAAATACAGATTGATCGGTACCCCTATTCAGGATGTCGTAACTTTGAATTTGTGATTTTCTAGATAAAATGGATTGTACTACTGTGATCTACTCCAAAAATACTTCAAGTGTGCCAGTTTGTAAATCTTGACGAACCTATCTGCACACTTTCCCATGGCCATTCTATTTGCAATAAACACTTTTCTATTGATTTTTCCAATCCTATAATTCTGAGTACCCCACTTCACGCGCTCACTAAACTTGCCTCATTATTCGTCATGAGCCCAAATCATAAAATTACATTCTCCTCATTGAAATGAACTATTTACCCAATTTTTGTACCCTCAAGTATTCGTTTGCTTGGTTTTCAAAGCCAAAATGAAACACACTTTCCAATTTTCTAACTTGTTTATTTGCAGGCAAATTTAAATAGGCAATTTCGACAGTCAATATCTTTTGACTAGATGATCATCATGAGACAAAATCTGATAGGTTCCAAGAATATGAAACAAAGTATTGACATGTTAGCTTTCAGAGCCTAGTTATCTATTTGGGTTAGTTTTTAAAGCTAGCCTATAGGCCTTCCTGTCAGCAAATATCAATTTTTGAAGATAGGGTAAATGGGTTTTAAATGATAATTTAGTGCTTGATTTTGATTTCAAATAGTTTGAGAAGATCAATGGATTAGTTTGCAATGTCAGTTGTTTGAAAACAATTTTTTTTTTAGCCAGGCCCAGTTTGGGGCCTAATTGATTCCATCAGATTAACAAAGACTATAAAGTTATTAAATGATTAGGGGATGAAGCATGTTTATTGTATAGTGAGCACATCATGGAGTTCTTGATTGACTTATTGAGCCAACTTCTCACTCAAAGATTTTTGAGGGCTCTAATGGAAGATCTGTAATGCCCCGCCAAGGGATCCAAAGAATTTCACTAAGTTTGCCAAACAATTTTTTTTTTAAAACATGAAAGTAAAACCATACACAACACTTGCGGAAGCAATAGTAACATCCAACTAAAAGTAAACATAAATAACATAACAGATTACAAACTTTAGAGATCCCTTAACGTTGAATTACTTCTAATCATAACTATCCATCTAACATCACATCCTTAACAATGAAATAACAATGATACATCCAATGTTCTTAAACCATATACAAGTGTACATTTTAGATTGATCAATCATCCACTATACATGTTACAAGGTATGAAAAGCTTAAAAGAATAAACATCCATGTAAATAAAGTACATCATCATCCAATAGAAACCACATTTCATACATGATACAACATCACAAAAGATATAAACATCCATCATGTAAGATAACCATACATCAGAAACATAAATAACTAAGTGCATGGTTCCTCCCAACCGTAAATAGCATCATTAGACCATCATGGATCCTAGCCATCCCTCCGTGCGTAACATTCCAAAGCACCGAAGAGATCATCGGTTATAAACATAGTAGGAATGTCACTCCTAAAACATCCTACTAACATGAAAAGTAAAGCATAAGATATCATCGTCTAACATATGCAAATCATCAATGTAAGGAACATACCAGTAAATACATCCATCATAAGGTATATCATCTATCATAATGATCCAAGAACATAATGAAGATAAATACCAACCAAGAAAGTATTAGCCACGGTGTCTCGGACGGATCTCAAATGATAAGAGTGGAAAATACACTACCACCCGACCGCGTGGAACCTAAGTGGTCCACTCCCACTGTGCTGAGGAGATAATCTCAAGTCCCAAACAGGCTGTCAAAATCACATAGCACAAGTCTCTATAGTCTAGGAATTCTAAAAAGTATACTACTCAAAGGTTCCATCACACAAAACTAACATCTAATTTCCAGAGGCACACAATGACATGTAGGAAACCTACTCTGCAAGTGGGAAAGTGTCATCGCATTTATCTCGTACAAGTTACCCTGGCAGTTAGCTAAACTCCACGGGTCTATACAGATCTCATGCGGCCACTAGTATCCTCTCATACTGACAAGGCATACTATGGAATGCAAGGTCGCAACCATGCGTCTCACTACTCCCATCCTAGCTTGTACAAGCGCTCAAGGCATGGGCGAGAACCAAAAAAATTATCTTTTTAGGTTCATTTAATCCCCATTTAGTGTGTAAATGTTATCAATTATTAACCAAACTTACAATGAGTTACCCTGGCAGCCACTTAGGGCCTCGGCCCCCATTGCAAGCCACTTCCCGACACTACAAGTAGATTACCTACCCTAATGCTCATGGAATCATAATCACCATAGATCTGTACAAGCGAATGTAAAGAAAATCCAAAAGATAATCCATAAAAAGAATCATCAAATATCCATAATAAGAATCATCAAATATCCATGATAAAATCATCAAATATGCATAAAAACCATCAAATCTCCATGAGCAATATCCATAGAAAATCATGACCACAACAGTTCTCTATTAGCAACTGAAGGCATCACTGATAATCATAAGTATCCATTGGTTCTCAATAACCAAAATATATCTCAAAATAAATCACCATATCCATTGGTTCTCTACAAGCAACCAAGAATATCTCAAAATCATACTGATCAAAGACTCCAAAATGGTTCAGTCAAACATGTCACAACATGACATCATCAAGAATAAATCCACATTTTAGTCCCATCATGTCAACTAGAAAATAAACCAAGGATAACTGATTGATGACTCAAAAATGATTAGCTCAAGTGTCTCATACACATACATCTCAACTTCACACATGAAGACTGATGAACAACAAAAAACATTTCATAGAGCATACAATCACATACCATGGTTGGGCTTATAAAGATCGAGACCAAATAAGATCAACATGCCAACACATCTCATAACCCTTGAGCCTCTGGTAACAACCTAGGACTGGTCAACACTAGTCAACCCAAAAACCCAAAACAAGAACCATAAAGAATACACGATGCAAACACATGTTTTGGTTTTGCTATATTACATAGTTGAATAATGTGTGGAGTTTCATTTTCAAGAATACTTCAAATGTCTAAGTTTCATCATTTGACCTACAAGTCAACCCATTTGTTCCCCCGATAACATTATCCTTTCATTATTAAGAATTACATTCTAAAAATAACTTAAGGATAAATATTCACCAAACCTGATCATTATTGACTTTTAATTAAATTGTTCTCTTAATTTGACCAAGATCCATATTACTAATTGAATAACTCTTCCTAAATGTTATTTCCACATTTCAACATTATCAAAGGATCATTATTCTTTTATAAAAGAACCAATTATCAATCCTCAAATAAGAAGAATTATAACTTAATTAAAATGATCAACTTGATCAATCAATTAACATAGGTACACAATCCATGTCCTATTAACATTCTAATAGTTAAAACTCAATTAAATATCTCTAACACTTTAGCCTCTTAATTATAATCATTTTAATAATTAAATCGTTACTAATAACCGTTAAAATATCTAAGTCATTATTCAAGTCATTAGAATAAGACCCATCAACTTTGATATCAATACTTTTACAATCTCATTGAAAGAGTTGTATCAATTAAATCTCCATTACATAACTTAAGTATTAAATCCAATTAACTCTAATTAATTGATTTAATTAATAATTTCACAACCAAACCATCAACTCAATGAGTATCAGTTGACTAACAATAGTTTGTACGTCAAAGTCAACTTCAATCCAATACACAAATATTAATATTTTAATATTAACAAATTATTTTGGAAATCTTATCCATAATAACTACATTCATCTTTCTTAACGATTTCGTATTAATGATAACCATTTCCTAGTTAAATCTCTATCGCCTTTAATTATATTGACAACTCATTAATTGATTAAAATCAATTATACTTCAATTCCAAAACTAATATCCTTACAAAACTTTAATCAATAATCTACACTAGATTAAATCTAAACGAATTCGTTGATACTTGTTCAAACCATTATTTATTAATAGTTTGTTAGTCCCAACAAACATTAATAAATAATAACTCATCAAAACTATAGATAACCGGTCTTAAAGAAACTTTACAAAGCTTCATTGGTTAATATTTAACTAACTCTTAACACTATTAAGGTATATCCATAATTTATTAATAATACATAACAATTCCAATCATAACAAGATTATTAAATGTTATAACAACATCAGCTATTATCAACATAACCTAAATTACCATCTCGAATTATTTAATATCCCTTAAATATTAAGTCAACCATCTTCTGATCTCTTAATATTCAAATTAATGTTTTAAATTAATCTCTTTTCGATTATCAATAGTTGACAATTATTATTAAATCGATAAACAATTACCAACATTCAACATTTGTAAGTAATAAGGCTGAAGACAAGTGCTATATATGTATATATATAATATAACTATTACCAAAGCACATATTTAATATATATATATATATATATATATATATATATATATATATATATATATATATATATATATATATATATATATATATACATATATATATATACATATACATATATACATATATATATATACATATACATATATATATATACATATATATATATACATATATATATACATATACATATATATATATATATATATACATAAATATATATATATATATACATATATATATATATATATATATATACACACATATATATATATATACACATATATATATATATATGTACATATATATATATATGTACATATGTACATATATATGTATACATATATATATGTATACATATATAAATGTATACATATATATATGTATACATGTATACATATATATATGTATACATATGTATATGTATCCATATATATATGTACATATGTACATATGTATATATATACATATATATATATATATACATATATACATATATATACATATATACATATATATATATACATATATATATATATATATACACACACACACATATATATACACACACACACACACACACATATATATATATATATACACACACATATATATATATATTAATAATTACAATTTCAAAATATCATTGAAAGATCGAATTGCATATTAATCATATTGCAAAATGGTTAATAAAACAATGTATGCATTTTACATTATGGCGCAGGCTTTGAGCCGCTGCCACCCAAGTATACGACAGTGCCGTGTGGCAAAGAACAGGCCTGCCGTGGCAGTTGAGCGCCCCGTCGCGGGTACCCTGCACGCTAATGATGTTGAGCACGGGTATAGGGGACTGTTCACCCCTGCGACCTTCGTACGTCGCGCGACTGTTGTCGCTGCCGTTAAGGCCGGGCCGTGCCGATCGCGGTACACTGTACCTGCGACTTACAATCGCAAGCCGGGGGGGTACGAAATTCGTCCCTCCCAATTTTAATATGATATTTTTAAAATATCATTTTTTAGTAAACGATTTTCATTTCATTTTAAAACACTTTTACCATATGGAAAATTCGGATTTAATAAGTAAAGTTTCTCATTTACACAAATATATACATATATGTATATATGTATATTTATGTATATACGTATATGTATGTATGTGTATATATATATATATATATATATATAAAATTTGTTATCAACTATCACTGTATTTAAAATACACATGTATATATTTATATATTTGCAGATTTACAAAAGAAAATATATACTTAGATCTAAAGGGCCTTTCTACATAAGAATTTTCCCTTTTTAAATAATTGTTTTCTAAACATATCCATTAATCCATCCAGTAAGTCTAACTATAAATTTGAAATCATCATTCTCAATTTGATTCTAATTCGAACCCAAACCCGTTTAGATCTAATTTAATTGGATCTAGGGTTTTCTAATGTTTTCTTCTCAACCAATAACATATCTAGATACCAATTTCAATTATAGATTCAATCACAAGAGTATTCAGACACATAGACATGATGAAGACAGGAAGAGAAATAGTGCAAAGAGAATATGCGATTATCACGAGTGTACCTGGACATTGATGCTAATCCGTCATGCCTCTGAAGTCCTTAGCAAATTCCTTCCTTCTCCATCATTCACAACTCCTTCAAGATCCAATCCAATCAAATCCTCCAAGTGACTAGAAAAGATAGAAGGAGCATAGAAGCATGTAGAAAATATATGAGCATGTAGAAATATATGAGCATGAAGAAGCATATGAGCATGTAAGATTGAAGCTTGTAGCTTCCATTAGCTTGTAGCTTGTAGCTTCCATTAAGCTTCCATAAGGCTTGTCCAAACACACTAGAAGAGCCTCTATTTAAAGGCCTCTAAGATGCATCTAGAGTGTCTCTAGAAACAACTAGAAGATAAGTATGACAACCAAGCATGGGTCTTCTCCAACCTTCTAGATGAGTCTTAAGGTTGTAGACACCATGTGCTCAAATAAAATGCTAACTCCTAAGTGTAGACAACTAGTGCATTCTTAGAGTGCAAACTCCAGTGTTGTCTACATGACAACTCCTGAGAATTTGCCAACTCCTATGTGAGCAAATATTAATATAATACACATTAATTAATATAATATTTAATTTACTCTTTCCAATTTAATAAATTAATTTATTAAATCTCATGCACTAACTTTTATAATTCCACTTTTCAATCTTAATATATTTATATTTTAATCACATGAAGTCTAGAATCTTTTAATAATTTAAAATATATTTTCCACTTTTAAATTTCATTTCCAAAACTTAATTGCTAAAATATTTATTAGCTTTAATAATAATATTATTTAGTCATTTATTTAAAAATGAACTCCAAATATATTATTATTAAAATAAATATTGTCACATTCCAAATTTAAATTTTTAACTTTTATTTTCCAATTTAATTATTTTATTTAATTAATTTTCCAATTAATTAAACAAAATAGATATTAAAATACCATATTAATTTTCCATTAAATTAAACCATTAATTAAATCTTTTAATTAGGCTTAATTAACAGAAAATATATCAAAGACTCACAAGGATAAAATATGAAAATCCATCATAGCCAAAATACATACAAAATCAAACCAAGGGTTTAAATCTTGAATTACGTCATCCAACGTATTCAGAGGGTACTCAACTCAGATACTTGTTCTAATTTTACAATTAGAACAAATGGCTTAAAAGGGTTGGGATTTGGACTTGAGAATTTATCTCCCCTCTCTTATCATTGAGATAATGTGATAGGGTACGCTCATCTTGGCAATTCAGGGAAGTCGATACTCGGTACTTGCAACCTGCATAAAAACCACGCATGTACAAGCACAATATATACTAAACTAAACAGGCAATGGTAGGACGTGGTGCATCGTGTAGATCCCGACTAGCAGGTGACTACGACTCCCTTAACCACATCAGATACGCCATACAATAGCAAACACGCAAAGAAAACACGCACACCATACACATGCAAGTATGGGGTAAGTATCCATAAGAAAACACATATGATAATAAATCATCTTACTAATCATCATAAATAACTGCAAACACTGAAAATAATCATCATGCATACATGAAATGCAAAATCTAAGTAATCTCATCACATAATAAACTAAATCCATAGCATAATATTTGATAATCCCAAAACAATTCTGCTAACCATCAACATAAAACTAGCCCTAAAAGAGTTCAGCAATGATAACAAAATGCGAACTAGGGGCAGGTACTACAAGATCTCCCTATTATGGCTAGTTGCTTCTGTAGTGCACTTTATAGATCTTTTAAATATAATGTCTTGTGAGTATTGATCCTTTAACTTTAAAAAAAAATGTGATGTAAAGGTATTTGATCTTTCTTGATGGCATAAATAAGTCCATGTTGAAGTTGTATGCCCATTGAAAAGAGAAGAGAGAAGTAGGAATGTAATTCAATAGCAAAAAGATGCTTCATGGCATGATGAGGAGGCCTTCCTCATGAATCAGAGGAAGCCAACCAACGTCCATGTGAGGATTAAAATAGAGCATTCACAGAAGGACAAAAGATATATACTTGAGCTCTACGTAATGTTCATAGGTAGCTAAGGATACAGAGCCTCCAAGGCAAGAGGACAACATATGCAGGAAATATTCATGACATGGAGGAGAATGCCCATATCCCACACTAAGGAGTAGAGTTTAATGATAGCAGAGAAAGCACTCATGGCATGTGGACTGGGCATGGCAATCTAAAAAGGGGAGGAACTCTATGTCACAATAGAAGAGATCTCCCATGACTCAGCAGACAACATCCACAACAAAGTGCAGAAATTGGAGGATGGTAGCAAGGAGGGCAGAAGGAAGTAGAGGCAATATATGTATATAGCAGAGGCATTGAGAGAAGACATTATGGGGTTGTATATACAAACCATCTTGACAAATATTTTCCCTATAGAAGTGGTAGACCAAAATGCTTTCATCCTTCAGGCATCCATTCCCTTATCTATGCCATATTTCAAACAACTTCATCTAATTCTGCAACAAGTATGAAGATTATAATCAAATTCGTTGCTTGGAGTGCCTTCTTAAGAGGAATATCAATGACTTAGGGGATGCATGGCCAACATTTAAGTTAAGAAGGTTTGTCTCTGTATATTGTAACAGGTCTATTTTGACATTGATCCATGGTTGTGTAGAAGGATTTTTTTAATGTGAAATACAACTCCAATCCTTTAGTCCCATATTTACTAAACGTGGGGAGCTACGAGTAGTTTTATACGCCCATGCACAAAAGGGATATGTCAAAAGACATGCATCTTCTGAGATGTGGAGGCACCTGTAGAGGTGCCTGCCCATGCTTGCCATTAGGGTCAATGTTATTTTGACCAACTGAGCATAAGAAAGGAGTGCCACATAGCAATAAGTCATAGGTAGTATGTGAGATCGAAAGCTTAGAGAATTTGGGTCACGATGCTACAATTTCACATGAGATCAAGAGGTTTCAAATTAAAAGGTAAGATGCTACATCGGGTTGTATGATCAACAATGAAACATTAAGGACCTACGATGTCATGACAACTGTGTGGTTGGGAGATGCTATGCCATTGAGATATTATTATGTCCTCGGGAGATCGAGAGATGAAAATAGTGAACTCTTGACGCTATGAAATTTCCATTTTCAAGTATTACATATGAGAAAATGTGGAGCCCGTTTGGATGGTGAAGTGGTGAATTAGAATTTGACAAGTCGCATCGATGGATTGGACAAAAATGGAAAAGGAATAAAAAATTAAGGGTTCATAGATTTTTCAATTATTTTAATGTTAAGATTTTTAAAGTTGAGAGTTTTAAATTGATTTAAGATTTTATATAGTTCTAACTATGTAATTTTTTTTTTCTTTTTCAAATTTTAATAACTATTCGTAGCCTAGGGGTTGGATTTTCAAATGCACATTAGAGGTGTGATTTTCATCCAAAGTATGCACTATAACATACTGTCGAAATCAGCAAGAGATGAATTTCCATTTCCATAATCAATTTTTATATAGGTATTTTCCAAAAGCAGCTATAAGAAGATTTTTAATTTCGAGGCTTCTTAGTGATAAAATGCTAATTTGATGTTTTGAAAGAGAAATAAGATCAAATATAGCTAGATTTGTATCATATTTGATTTCATCGACAGTTATGAGGGATGATTTGATTGTTTTAGAGGCAGTTGGAAGTAATGAAGTTTTTGTCAATAGTACAATTGAATTTCATAGCAAAAGCAGAAGTGATAAGCCAAGATCAGATTTGAAGCTCCAACACATTTTATGATGTGTATCTAATATTTTCTTTAGATGATATTTTGCCCATTGTTTTGAGGGATATATCAGATATTTTGTTACACCATTTATGGTTTTAATTGGAAGTAGATGAAGAAGATCATTTTCAACAACATCAAAATGAAGATAATTTTAGTGGGACACATGTCAGTTTTAGATTCTAGATCCTGAAGTATCTTCTCGTCTATAAATCTTTCATCTTTTCTCTTTGTAGAGATTCCAATTTTGAGATTTTCTCTTGTGAGACTGGAAAGGTTCCAAAGTTGGAGAATTTCCTGACTATTATGATACCATTCTTAGTATTCCTCTATTATGAACAACAAAAATGTATTTATTTTGAAGCATTTTATACTATACAGTCATTCCTTGGTGTTATTTTCTAAGTTTTGACGTATAGATGATGTAGTGGTTTCAATGAGATTAATACAAAAGCTTCATTTTTCTTAGTTTCATTCTGATCCTCATCTCCTTCCTCTGTTATCTGCAATGTTTTGTGTTTAAGAACTAAGAGCTTAAACTCAATTGCAATCCCTTAAGGTTGTATGTCTAGATAAGTTTTCTATTGGAACAAAGGGCCATGTAAATGCTTATTTACCTTGACAAGGTTGCAGTTGTCACCTGGAGGACTTTACAATAAGTATGAGAGTTTTTATGAAGATAAATGTCTATTTGCATGCGAGATAGATAGATCAGATGTCTGGATATATGAGTATACTTCAGATGTCCATGTGTATGTTAAGTTTTAGTTGATGCCCAATGGATAAGGGACTAGTCATCTTAGAGATTGCATGTTCTTTGTTTTTGCATACCTAGGTTATGCTGAGATCAAAAACTTTAATTGAATATCAATTTACCTTTTCATGTACTAAGAACTAAAAGTGTTGGTCATTGTTTATTTGCTATTACTTTTTGGTTGTAGTTAGCTACTATGATTAGGAATTTTATTAGCAAATTATAGAAGAGTATTGACCATTTCTGCTATAGGGGATAGTCTTGTAGAGAAGAGTATCAAGATAGTAAGATCAATCCCTAAGGATTTCCTGCCTTGGCCCTACAGAGCCTAAAGTGAAGTGAGTCCTGATGACTTTGTTAATGTTGGCCCAAAACTAAGATTTAGCCTTGTTGAATATAGGATTTAGCTAATCCTTAGGCTTGTCCCTATGTTTGCTTCCTGGTATTAGGGTAAAATCCACTCGATATGTTCCTTACTAGAAAGAACTCCAATAAGTTCCACATTCCAAATCATTTCAAAATATCAACTGTATACTTCTTTTGATTTAGAAAGATGTTTCTTTACTTCTGACAAACTTCCAATCCAAGGAAATAATGAAAAATCCCTAAGTCCTTCATGTCAAATTTAGAAGTCAATTCTTTCTTACATTCATTAATGAGGTGGTCTTCTGTTGTAATCAGAAGGTCTTCAACATAAATGATTAGAATCAAAATATCACTTTAGTTACTTTAGAATAAAGACTTGGATCAACATCATTCATGGAGAATCCAAGACTTAGTAGATTTTTGTCAATCTTTTCATACTAGGCTTGTGGGGCCTATTTGAGTCCATATAGAGCCTTTTTTAATTCACACACATAAGAAGCAATATCATGAGTCAAAAACCCTTTAGGTTACTCTAATTATACTTCTTCCTCAAAAGTTCCATTTAGAAAGGCAATTTTCACATCCATTTGATGAATTTTCCATCCTTTGGTAGTTGCAATGACTATCACAGCTCTAACTGAAGTATACCTAGAAATTAGTGCAAAAGTTTCTTCAAAGTCTACTCCTTCCTTTTGAGAGAATCCTCTAGCCACAAAACAAGATTTATGTTTTTCAATGCTACCTTCTGCAACATACTTAACTTTGAAGAGCCACTTGGATGAGATAATTTTTTTTCCTTTAGGTCTAGGAATTATGTTCCAAACATCATTTTTAGTACTGCTTGATATTATTCTTGTTGGTGTAAATATGCATTTACTATTTACACTTTACTTAAGTTTACTTAGGTTAATGCATTATTTTATTATTTTGCATTATATTATTATTTATTTTGCGAGACACTTAGGAGCTTGCATACTTTTATGAGTTGTCATGTTGACAACATAGAAGTAAGCAACTCTAATTCAACACATGGTGTCTACAACATTGGAGTTTGCATAATTAATTAAGTTGTCATATAGACAACACAGTTATTCGCACTCCTATTTAAGCACATGGTGTCTACAACATAAATTTGCATGCTACACCTTTGTAAGCTTATCCTCCCATCATCGCACTTACTCTTGTGCTTAATGGAGGATAACCCACACCTAGTGGAAATGTGCCTAGTTGTATGACTTATCATGTTGCTGATTCCTATGCATTCTAGAAGAATTCCAAAGGTGTTTATATACAGGCACTCCTAGTGTACTTTCACATTGAATCAAATACATATCAATATTTTGATCATAATCTTTGTGGTCCATAGTTCCCTCTTGAGTTGCCAACAATAATCTATTTAGGGCACGTCTAGGGAGTGTAGCGAATAATGGTTGGGACCCCCTTCTATGTTGTGCTTGTGCTTGAGTTCTTTGATCTTGGGTGAATTTTTCCCTAAGGAAAATTCTTACATGGTATTAGAGCTTGGAGAATTTCTCTTCACATAGCCATTCGAGACCATTGTTGCTTCAACACCTTGGCCTAGATCTAGAGTATCGCAGTCATTGGGAGTGTCTAGAGCTAGACCATACCTCGCCATTGTGTCCAAAACATTGATTGGGTGAAAATTGGCTATAAATTCGCCTACCCTAGGCCAAAGTCAATTTGGAGACAATTTTTTTTTTGCAAACTAACACCTGAAGGCCGGATTTGCAAGTTTGGTATGATCTTTTTTTAGATCTGTAATTTTATTTTTAGATATGGTATTTTAATTTTATTTGCAATTCATCAACATTATTTTGCTATTTTTAGAAGATTTTTTTCAATTTTTTTAGCCTAGTTGGGCGTGTAGAGAAATTTTTTTTGCACAGGCACCGAGCAGTGACACCTCAGCCTTGTGCAAAATATTTCATAGAATATTCCTTTCAAATAGTGGCTCACAATTTTGGAAGCACACATTTTTCATATTTCAAGCACATTAATTCTTGACGAGTACAAACCAACCACCAAAGCCCTCAACCACACCGCCGGCCAACTCACGACGGGCTTATTTATTTACCACCCATAGACGCAGTGTTTTAAACACCCCGTAGGGTGTAATCTCATCAATGTTGGATTTTTCTTCAATTTTTTGGTGTGGCATATCAAAGCTACTGAACCTTAGCATAATACCTTCGGCAACCACAAATACATTCCTGCCAACAACCTCTTAATCTAGCACAACATCTTAATCTAGCACAACAATTGCAAATTCTCTTCTTGACAACCTATTCATCTGCCATGCGAACCTTTCAACTGCCTGATACACAAAAACCCTCATCCCAGCCATGGCGACAGTCCCAGCCTGCCACATGGAGTGACCACTACTGGTTAGTAGACATGTGGACATACCAGTTAGAAGGCCCAATCAGACAGCTAAGCTGCCACATGGCGCCCTAACAACACGTAATCCTAATCAGCCTTGACACGTGTTAATACATGCAATACAATGCCATGTGTCAACATTTCGTACCATCCGTATGCCTTGTCAGCTTGCCACATTAGTAAGGGAGTCTATTTTTTGCCTGCGTCAACATTTCACGGGATTAAATTTGATAGCTGTATGACCGTCATTCTCAGAGAATTTTAAATTGGTATGATGAACGTTTGGCCATCAAATTTAAGCTCGCATTTTTTTGCCCATACCCCTCTTCAGATGTGTTTTTTATTTGATAGTCCAACTTTGAGAGGCCATAACTCAGTCATCCAAACTCCAAATCTGGTGCAATTTCTTTTGATTTTGGGTAGAATTTCTTGAAATTTTTAGTGGTGGTGTTCTTTTTTGGTTTTGGTACAAGGATTTTTTAGAAATTGCATTTTTTGGCAACTGTACCTACCCAATCTTGCATTTTACAACTTGAAATACTCTGTACGGGCTCATTTGGACACATGTTTAGGTTCCATTTTTTTAAAAGAGCATAATATTTTTCTACTTTTTAGATCTGAAATCGAATTATAGGGTTGTGTGGACAAAAATATCACTTTTAGACTTAGGGCCTTTTTTGCAATGTAATGCTTTGATTACTTTCCAAAATTGTTGTACACCTGAGCTACAGTGCTTAGTGACAAATTTAAGCCTCAAAAGGTAGTTTTATATGACAAAATTAGAAGTCCACTTTGTACATTTTGACAAGTGGTCTATTGTACTCACACTACATATAAAGTGCCAAAAGCATCTTTTTTGGGGGGTTCTTTTGATTGAGTGAACATGGGAGTGTGTATTGTATTTTTTGTGTCTCTCTTGTGTGCTCCTTTTATTTTCTGCATCATGGGTTTACCTAAAGGTCCACTTCTAACTTCACACAATTATTCTACATGGAAAGATATTGTATGGAGTAGATTAATGGAAAAAGGTCTAAGTCTTTATGTTGATGGTTCAATTGCAAAACCCACTAATGCCACAACAATCGATGATTGGAGAGTTAAAGACCAATAGGCTTTAGGAATTATCAGGAGTTGTGTACATAAATATCTCTTCTTCCACATTTCCAGTTTCAAAGAAACCAAACTTGCATGGGACAAACTTGAAGCATTGTATGGTAAGGTGGATGAGGAAAAGGGATTCTAGATTGAGGATGATCTACTTCTATTGGATCCAAAGAACTTTAACACAATTCAAGATTATATCAACAAAGCCAATGAGTATAGGGCACTACTTAAAGATTGTGGTAATCCCATGAAGGATGATCATTTGATTCATCACATCCTGAAGAGGCTACCTTCCGAGTATGCTTCCTTTGTTTCAAGTTATAAGACTCATAGGTTGACCATGGGAAGTGCTTTCCAAAAGCCTACATTTGATGCATTTGTAGAAATGTTGATTTTTGAACAATCCCACTTGATAGCTATGGAAATTCTCACATCATCAAAGACCAAAGCATTGGTGGCTAGTGATGAGAACCACTCAAGTCAAGGAGGAAAAAGTTCTAACAATAGCAAGAAAAAGATGTGGAATAAAAAATCACAATCTGAGACACAACAATCCTCCTCACAAGAAGGCGGTTCTTCTTCCAACAAGAAGGGAAGTAATGAAAAGAAGGATAAAATTTTTTGTGCATATTGGAAGAAGCCGAATCATGGTGAGCATCATTGCAAGACTAAGAGAGTCAATGAGTTGGAAAACCTACTCAAGAAGAACAAAATTCAAGTGCCAAATGCTTGCAAGGATTCAACTCCAACCACTTCCAAGGGAAAAGGGCAAGCACATATGGAAAAAACAAGTTCTTCATCGGAATGGATTCTTGACTTAGGTGCCTCCTATCATATGGGTTCTTTAAGGGGATATTTTTCTTCATTGAAGTAGTCATGGGTACTGCACATCTTTGTGGGAGACGATACTAAAATGGAAGTTGAAGGGAAAGGACATGTAGAGATGGAAAATGGGGAATCCAAAGGCGTTCTCTATGTTCCAAATATTAGCTCTAATCTCCTCTCAATTTACCAAATCACTCACCTTGGAGATGGCAACAAAGTTTAGTTCCTTCTGGATTCAGTAATGGTGCGAAGTCTCAAAGATGATTCATTGGTTACAGTGGGGAAAGTCAATCATAACAAGTGGATTTAATCCATCTCCCTCTTTGTACCTAAGTCTCCTTCACATGCCTTGTTAACTCAATCTAATTCACAAGCCAAATTATGGCATGAGTGGTATGGTCATCTTGCCTTCTGCTATCTTCAACAACTTTGCTCACAAAAATGGTCAAAGGTCTACCTAACATCAAATTTTCTAAGGGTGAGTGTACATCATGTTTAGTGGATATGCATCTCAAGGAGAAGTTTGATAAAGGGAAGTCTTCAAGAGAACCAATTGTTCTTTAGTTGGTTCACATGGTTTTAGCAGGTCCTTTTGCAGTGACATTAGTCAGCCAAGGCCGCTACATCCTTACTTGCATTGATGACTTTTCATGCTACACATGGGTCTATTTTCTTCATCACAAGAATGAAGTGTTGGACAAGCTTCAAGCCTTCAAGAGTCATGTTGAATAGAAATCAAGGAAAGCCATCAAGGTTCTATAGATGGACAATGAAAGTAGATATGTGGACAGAAGACTTAAAGACTTTTGCAAACTTGAGGGTATTGATCTTTAGAATCCACCAACATTTAGTCCATAGAAGATAGATGTTGCAAAATTGAGGATACAAATTCTTAAGTCCATGAAAAGTTGCATGATACAAGCTAAGTCTCTCGATCCTACACTTGAAGTCAAAGCTATTAGTAGTGCCACTCACATACTTAATAGGTCTCCTCATAGTGCCTTAGATGGTAAGACTCCTTTTGAGGCATGGTGCAGCAGAAAACTAGTTGTGAAACACTTCAAAGTCTTCGGTTGTCCAGCATGGGCAAACTTATCTTCTAGGGAATGCAAGGCACCACCACCTAGGCCTTTTACTTTCATCAGATATGAAGATAGTGTTAAGGCATACAAACTTATAGATCCTAAGACTCATGAGATCTTTGTGGAGAAGGATGTACACTTTGAGGAAAGTTCACCCAACTTATCCTCTAATCCTCTCTGCACTTCATTTATTATGGAACCTAATAGTGACACCAGTGATAGTGCTTCAATAGATTCAGATATGTGGGGTTCTATTAATAGTTGCAGCGAGAGGTCATAGCATTAGCATAGTCCACATGCATACATTTCCACAGTGATAGGTCCAGCACAATAGGGTACACCTTGTCTTCCAACTCCAACAATAGGGGATGACTACATAGCAGACATTTTAAGTTTGTTTGTGGAGTCATACATAGAAGACTTGAGGGACATCATTGATGATATACATCTTCTCTTTGATGAAGATGATCCTTCTACAGTTGTTATGAGGGCTCACTCTAACCCTCATGTCCATTCTCTACATGATCGATCTTAAAAGGTTGATATGATTGTGGATCCTTATGTATAGTAGTTGCTAGAGGTCTCTCTATCATTTGAGGAGAAAGATAGTTCTTTGGGATAGGTTCTATATCTATCTGTGCTAGATCTACATTTGTTCTTTTCAGCAGTATTGGAAGGGGCAACCATCAACATCAACACAAAGACAACTGAGCAGGTTTTTGAGGCATCACTGATCAATGAGATTATTTCTACACACAAGGGAAGCATCTCACTTATACCCTTGCCATTTTTTCTTCCAAAGGGGAGGAACATTATTCAACACTCATGGACCAGGTTCTTCCTTGGAGGAGCTATCACTGGTCGACACTCTTCATTGCGGGGAGGACTATCTTGTCTCTCTTCTTCTTCTTTCTTATGGAGAGACTTTATCCTCTTATGGGGTTTTGTTCTTCTCATACTTTACTATTGTATATACTTGATGTATGTCATAATGGGGGGGGGGGGGGGGTGGGTCTTGATTACTCCATCCATCCATGCATCTTGTCTTTTCATCTCTTTTTTTTGGGGAGGGTTTTTCCCATGAGGTTTTCCCTCTTTCTCCACTTTATGAGAGATTGCATTTCATTATGTACATGGGTACCTAACATGGCCTAGTAGCCGAGACCCATCTTGCATTTCATCCTAGCTTTTGTAAGCTTAAGTGCATTCCCCTAAGTTGCACTTACAGGGGGGTGTTGGTGTAAATAAGTATTTAATATTTACACTTTACTTAAGTTTACTTAGGTTAATGCATTATTTTATTATTTTACATTATTTTACTATTTATTTGGTGAGACACTTAGGAGTTTGCGCACTTTTATGAGTTGTCATGTTGACAATACAGAAGTAAGCAACTCTAATTTGGCACATGGTGTCTACAACACTGGAGTTTGCATAATTAACTGAGTTTTCATGTAGACAACACAATTATTCACACTCCTATTTTAGCACATGGTGTCTACAACATAAATTTGCATGCTACACCTTTCTAGGCTTATCCTCTCATCATCACACTTACTCCTGTGCTGGAGGATAACCCACATCTAGTGGACATGTGCCTGGTTGTATGACTTATCATGTTTCTAATTCCTATGCATTCTAGAAACATTCCAAATGCCTTTATATATAGGCACTCCTAGTGTACTTTCATATTGAATCGAATACATATTAATATTCTGATCATACTCTTTCTAGTTTACTGTTGTGCTTGTGCTTGAGTTCTTTGATCTTGGGTGAATTTTGCTCTAAGAAAAATTCTTACAATTCTATTATTGTATCTTTCCAAACTTGATGCTTGAGAGATTCAACAGCATTAGAAGGTTCAAGGTTTGTAATCTCACACACAAATGCATTGTATGTTAATTTGTGAGGTATTTTTCTTTCTCTGAATGTCTCTGTAGGTGCTGCAAATTCATCTCCTTCCTCTATTATTTTTCTTGCCCAAAGTGGCCTCTTAGAATTATTTTCATGACTCTCTCCTTGAGTCTCTCGAAGGATTTCATTTGAAGTATCTTTAGGATACTTGCTCTGAATCTCAGGAGTAGGAACCTCTTCTTGAGAATAGGGTGAATCATCCATATCTAGTTCATCTAAAATTTTGGCTCTTTTGATGGTGATGTCTTCTTCAAAGATGACATCTTTGCTAAGTTCTATTTGTTTTTGTCTAGGTATGTAGATTATGTAACCCTTACTGTCTTACTAAAATCAACAAGGATTCATTTCCTTCAAGTAGGTTCTAATTTTATACTTTTCTCCTTAGGTATATGAACATGCACAGGATCTCCAAATATTCTCAAATGACTAATGTTAGGTTTCATACTTGAAAAGGTTTTTTTAGGAGTTTTTTTGTTCAAATACATGAGTGAGGACATATGTTTTGAATATAGACTTTTGTATTAGATGCTTCATCAAAATGACATGGTCAAGTTTTGATCATATATCATAGCCCTATTAACATCTGCAATAGTTCTATTTTTTCTTTCAACAACTACATTCTATTGTGGTTTGTAGGGAACTATAAACTCCCTCTTGATCCCATAAAGTTTGTAGAATCCTTTAACTATTTCAAAAGTGTATTCATTCCTACCATCTATTCTTATAATTATAATTTTCTTTTCTAAGGAGTTTTCAGTGATAGTTTTGAATTCTTTAAAGTTTGAAAGAATCTCTTCATATTCTTTGTAGTTAAATAAGTATATCCATGTCTTCCTCAAAAAGTCATTAACAAATATTACATAGTACAAAAAAACTCCTAAGGATGGTGATGACATGGGTCCACATAGGTCAGAGTGTACTAGTTCTAACACATCTTTAGTTTTGCTCAAACTATGAGGAAATGATTTTTTTTTTTTTTTTTGTGTTTTTCCCCAAGGCACAACCTTTGCAAGATTCATTTTGAATTTGACTTAATTTTGGCATTCCAGTTACCAACTTCCCCATAGATGTTAGTGAATGAAAGTTTATATGACCTAATCTTTGATGCTAGATTTCATTTGAATTGGAGGTCTCTTGAACAAGTGCATGATTTGTCTTAGTGCAAAGCTCATATAGTAGTCCTGGTCTTACTCCTATAGTTTGAGCCTTGTTTATAGTTGAATTCTTTTCCCATGATAGTACTTTACCTTCCATGAATGTATCTCTATAACTATTATCTTCAAGTGTTGATATAGATATTAAGTTCCTTTTAATACTTGGTACATATAGAACTTTAGAGGCTAAATAGGTTTTCCTAATTTTAATTTGATGGTGCAGGTCCCAATTTCTTTTACTAAATATGCAGAATCATCCCCCACTCTAACTTCTTCATCTATTTCTATTTGCATGGTTTCTAGATTATCTTGATATCCAGTGATGTGTCTTGAAGATCCACTATCAACTATCCAATTGTTGGACTTGGTTGATATTTGACTAGAAATGGCTGAGTAGAAGGCATACTTCTCAGGATCTTGACCTTCAATTGATTTATAAATTTTGGTAAATGATGATTGAAGTTTTGATCGACCAGTAAAATTTAGTGCATAATGTCCATATTGATCACATTTGAAACATTGAATTTTAGACAGGTATTTCTTCTATTTTGAAGGTCCTTTTCCATAAAAGTTTCTTTTTCTTTTGGAATTCTACTTCTTACCCTTATTATGAGAGTTGATGTTAAGAACATGAATGTCTTCATCTATAGTCTTTTGTTTTTCTTTAATCATTAGTCTCGACTCTTCTTGAAGACAATTAGATCTTAATCAATCTAATTTTGGAAGTTTAGACCTTGTACATGAATGATTCTCAAGAATTTGGTAGTCCTCCTAATACTATTACCTAGATGACTCTTGATTGTCAATCTTATAATCGACTAAAGATAATTGATCTCTCAATTCAACAATTGTCATGAAGAAGGAATTTACTGATTCTCCTTTTTCATGCTAATATTATCACTTGTCTTTTAAGATCAAGTTTTGTGCCAGTGTTATTTAAGATAATAAACTAAAATATTATTCATAATTTCATACATTATCAAAAATGTAATTATAAGAATGAAGTTATCAATAAATAATTAATAATAAATATGACTATTTACACAAGATTGACAAACAAGAAAAATATGGTAAATTTATAAATTACAAATGATTTTGATCAGAATTATTTTTAATCAAAAAATGAATTATTTAGTCTATGATTATTGAAGTTTATCCCCGAGACCCACAATCTTCTAACACAAAATGTAAGTTGAAAAGAAGAGAAGTCCCTTGAAAAATGATGTGAATGTAATAAGAATTATTAATATCTTTAAATGTGTCTTTGAGCATTGATAGTTCATTTATGTGTTTGCAAATGTGCTCATTTTAATGGGAGGGATAAATTGTAAATTAATGTAGCTCCTTATTGATACTTTAAAAAAAATAGTATTGAAGCCAAAATTGTTAGCATCTTTAGAGGGAAATAAGGAGTGAAATAGAAGTTTTCAAGGATATAGTAATTTATAGTATAAATTTGGTACATTAATTTAAGAAATGTATTTAATAATTAAAATTGAATTTTTTCATCCAAGACGAATATTTTATTTCATTATATGATTTATATTACATATTTTCAAGCGAAAAATGACATGGTATAAAAATTAGAGTTTAATGTTATTAAAAAGTTAGAGTTAAACAATAATGATATTATATTGTATTTAAAAAAGAAGAAGAATAAATCAATTCATAAAAGAGCTTTAAACAGGAGAATACACATTTTTTATTGTTTATTTAAAACATAAAATTTTAATAAATGTATCATGAGGAGTGGTGAAACTAAAAAAGTCATGTTACATGTTCTATTTATTTAAAACATAAAATTTTAATAAATGTATCATGAGGAGTGGTGAAACTAAAAAAGTCATGTTACATGTTCTATTTGTATGTATCTATCTGTAATATGTATAATATAAAATAATAACAACTAAATAAGAATATGTAATATTATTTTATTGATTGAACTTAATTAAATTTGTGTTGTGTATGCATATAAAATTTAATTTCAAATATCAATGCTAATATATTTTCATTTTACTAATTAATTTTAATATATGTTAGGTTTTATAAGAGAATTTGATAATTTAAAATGTGTGTAGGTGTATATAATATTTTAATTTTTTTTTCTTTGTTCAATGAATATTTGAATGTACTTCTTAAACATTTCAAATATGAAGAGGTAGGAGAATCCCCTTGTAGCACTAACGTACGACTAACATAACTCAATGCAACCTACCACGATTAGACTTGGACTATGCGTTAAATGTGATCTTGACATAATCTGTGAGGAACCAAGTCTTGATTGACCCTTTGAACAATGCATTATTAAACCCAAGACTACAACATTGCAACCTAACATGATGCATATTGAGCATATTAGTTCTTGGACCATGATCCAACCTAAGAGTTGTCCACAAGAATCACACTACAAACTTGTAACCTACATGGAAATTTTTTCTCATGGAAACTTCCTACATACCCACATCATTATGGATCAAAGTCACAGTATAGTTCTTTTTTGGCTAATCGATCTTTGGTTTGTTGTGTACTCAAGAAACTTATGTAGGATTTCCTTCCTACCACATGCAATAGTTATGACACTTGAGTTCATCTAAGAAGATAAAAAAAAGACCTCTTCTTGTAAGCTCCAACATGACACTCTCATTCTTGGATCACAGTTGCATTCCAGTGCAACCAAATGTACTTAATCACCATCCATGGTAATTGAGCAATAGTTCTTATCATGCTTTACAACTTCCATATATACCTAGGAACATTTAGTTGCAATCTAGAAAAATCCATTATAGCACTTGGATTGCATACATGTGTTCTATAAATGAGAACACTTCTTTGAATCAACATTCATACTACCATGACTCATTGATCTATAAAGATCAATCACACATAACTTAAGTGAATCTTAAATAAGGTAAAAATTAATTTTAAAACTTAATCAAATCCCTTTTAAAGACATTTAATAAAATAGAAATTAAATGATAATAGAAGAATTAAGAGAAGATGGAAGGGTGTAAGTTGACGATGGTGGCCACTAAAATTGGGCCATGACTTCAGATCCGTCTCCAATGAGTGATCAATCCTTTATATAATGTTCAAATGATTGAATACATCAACATACCTTTCACAACCTATAATAAACCCTCTACACAATCCGCTAAGTTGTAAATGAAGCCTTAAAGGTCTCTTTCCCTTAACTGCACAAATAATTTGGCTCAACTAGCCTATCTATACTATTTTTATAGGACACAAAATACTACAAATATAATATTTGCACTATCATGACATTGCTCAAGCTATGTTTTGATGGCTAAGACATTTACGATATTTATAAGAGGGCTTGGATTCAAAACCCAAGACCTTCTTTTTTGGCCCCTTACTATATATCCCCTAATAAATTTTTACCAAAAAAAACCACTCATTCTTTAGCTAATCAACCTAGTCACATGTCAACACAATAAACTCTCCTTATTCAGCATCTACAATTTTTGTCTCAACAATTGAGGCTACTAGGGGCTTTGTGTATAAGGTCTAGTAAACAACATGTCCCTTATTTTGTCAAAACTTAAAGAAGCCTTAACTTTCTCAATCAAACTTTGATTAGCTCGATTGAAGTGACAGTGTAATCATCTCAAGAATCTCTTTAACATGATGCTATTATCTTAAGAATTTGGAAATATTAAATTTTTTGGTGAGAACTATCCAATTAGATCACCCACCTCCAAAACTATCACGATAACCTAGAAGAGATTGTGCAATACTTTCCTTCAAATCTTGTCACTTCGGCACTTCATTTATGAGATTAACTCTCAAGAAACTTACTTGGAACAAGGTAGTCATAGCTCCATTATTGTTAAGGTAATCTTCAAAGAGAAACATCAACACTGAGCTCACCACAAGAATCCCAAACCCCCCCCACCTGCACAAAAAAAAAGCCTTTCACCATCAACAAAAACTCTCAGCTAGTGAAATTGCACCACTGATCTCATAGACTTTATCAAGAACTAATGCACATTGTATACTTAAAAGAATGCTCCTAGAAACACCTTGTTTGAACCATGTATGGAGCTCTTTGTATCACACTTACAATCCCCATAATCTCCACTCTCCAAATAATCCCAATCTAACTATGGGATAAGATACTTAGACCCATGATGAGTTTGCATTGCACCAACCAATTTTAGATACTACTATATCAAAACTGCTCTTGGGTCTATCCCAAACTTGAATCTTGTAATGTCACTATTTTACAAATGTGTTTGAACATTAAGAGCTCTCAAAACTTATAGAGTTGTGTATTTCTCTTGGGACTCTAATAAAGCTAGGATTGGGTAGAGCTCTATGAGAACTTGTTATGTAGCACTAGAATTGGAGTTCTACCAACTTTTTTGTTGCAATACCTTTAATAGGCTCTTGGTCTATTGATGAAGTTGAAAAGGTTCTTAAAAAGCTTACCAAGGATCAAGCTTTGTCGAGTGCATCGCTCCAGGGTAAGGCCAAGATCACACCCTAGGAAAATTTGGTGAAATGGATACCCATTAGTCCTTGGATCTTAGCTAAAGAGTTTTAGTTGTAAGGCTCATCCTCCCATATCAGACATATAAAAATATTTCATAAAGGACCTCCATTTAGAAAATGAACTTGAGCTAGCCTAGAAGAGGAGAATTTATGTTCTTTAAAAGTGGACGCATATAAATGCGACAAGTGAATACGAGAGCTTATCTTATTATATTATTACACCATATGTAAACATATAAATAATAATTTAATATCATATATTATTAGTTGATAGGCTTTCATCTGGGTGAGAGCACACCATATTAGTCTCACACAATTATAAACATCACCCGAAAAACATTTCTCACCTCACTTTCTCACTTTCTAACAAAAGGAAGAAAGCAATGTGGAAAGTTGTTGAAGCTGTGGATGATGCGGGTGGGATTTCTTTCATCTCTTACACATTTTTGACTTTGGCTGACACCAACTTTCTTGAAGAGGACTTTAGCATTGTCTCTACTAGCATCTTGACCACTCTTTTCCCTATTCCCATTCTTGAAAGTACTTCTCATTTGGAGGTTTGCAAAATTTTTGTAGGGTCTTACCACTTTCTCCTATGTGAAGAGGATTGGTGCAGGTGTGGACAAGTGCAAGATATTGTCACACCAAATTATTTACACACAACGGTCAAGTGATGAATTTGAATTCCTTGCAGACAAATTTAGCTGTATGTGGGGTCAAATTTGGAGGATTCTCAATTGGTAGATTATTAATCATGACCATAAGAATAGTGGAGAAGAGAGAACCAAAGCAATATACAAACAAGCTTGGTATAGAATAAAGCATTATTTGAGCATGCCTTTAATCCGGTTGGAATTATGCACCTTTTTTTTTTTACAATTTAGTTTTTCATGTTTGACTGACTTTTGTAGGGTGAAAAGGCATTACATTCATTTTATTTTATTTGTGGGAAAAAAGATTCTATCTTGTGTTTGATGTTTAGATATTTTTCTTTACACAAATGTAAAAAATGAAGCACACACATTAGCCAATTGAATTTATGTGGAGAAAGTAAAAGATCAAGGGATTTAGTGAATTGTTTACTTAGCAAATTCAAAACTCAAGCACCACTTTGAGGATTTTAAAAAATTGACAACTTCGGGAGATTTTAGTGAACTATATAATGATGATCATATGGATAGAATAGATATGATTATGTTTGTCTATATACCTGTATCAGTATTTATTAATGGTGATGTCTAATTGTGCAAAGTGAAGCTATAGTGAATTGAATATGATTGGAGCAAGTACACAGTTAACAATGTGGCTAGCTTGACAAATTGAGGATTGGGAAAATTCAAAATATTTAGCAAGATGAGGATTTTGTCTAGAAATTTAGCATTAAATTAAGATAATAATACGACTAGAATAATATGCTTGATTGTGGTTTTGAGTAGGATGTTTTTTTCATGTAGCAGATAGTAATGCAATTTAAGAGTTAGCGAAGATAACTCTAACCAATTGAATGAGGTTGGAGAAATTTAAGAGTTAGCGAAGCCTCATGAGTATAAAATATTTGAATATTTTAACAATATCATAGTTAACACATTAGAGTTTCATGAAATGGAAAATTTTAGTGAACTAATTATGATAATATTACCATATAATGATTTTTTTTTTTGGTTTTCTACAACATTCTATTGTTCTTTTTAAAAAAAGAAAGCCATATGTTAATAAATGGAGTATAAAAATAAATTAAAATTTTATGCAAAGTTCCATTGTGCTTAACATAATAATTTTTTCAATGTGTGGTATGAGATGCCACTAACAGAGTTGGTGGTCAGTGACAAAAAAAGTTAGCTACCCAAATGACCTTCAAGGTAAAACCATCATGACTTCCAAGTGGGAGACTATGTGATAGTCCACATTGTATAGGGGAAGGTGTTCTCTCTTCCAATGCTAAGAAGAGAGAAGAAACCAAGCACAATTCAAATAAAACCGACTTCTAAAGTTTTTGCCGTCAGTTAGAACAACTGTTGTGGCATCACATAATTGCCACAATGTTTACATGCATTGCTGTGGAGAAATATTTATGGGCTTTGGATTTATTATTGTTATTGTAATCTTATTATATTGAAGTGGCTAGAAAAATAGAAATTAAATGTTGTTTCCTATCACTGACAAATGTCTTCCCATGCTAGTTTTCCATCTCATAGCCCCTATTAGATTTGGAGCTATTTTTTCATTCTTTTTAAATCAAAAGGCATGCAATTTTAATAAATTATTTACAAAAATGTTGAACTATAACTATTTAAGAAAATGTTGAACTATAATTGATGATATATTTCATGCTTTACAATAAAACATCTCCTTAGGCCTCATTTTTTTGCTTTTCCCTTTATTATTTAGGGAACTGTTGACTGTAAATAATTAATTAATTTTTTTTTGCCATGAAAAGGCTTCCTTTATATTGTCTTTTATAGATTATTTGTGGAAATGTTGATTGTAAATGGTAAATTTTAAAGATTTACAATGAAAAGGCTATCCTTTTATCATTTTTTAATAGATTATTTATAAAAAGTAATTGATAATATTTTCTTTAAAATGCCTCTTTTATGTTGTTTTTTAATAGATTATTTGTGAAAATATTGATTATAATTGGTGATTTTTTCATTATTTACAATGAAAAGACTTGTTTTCACTTCCATTATTTTTTCTATCAATTTTCATCTTAGAATAGTTAAAAATCGTCTATGTATTTATCTTATGCTTAGACTTAGTTTTTTTTACTATATAATTGATAATTACTACTTGTAAAGTAATTTCATTCTATGGATATTTCTTCCTAATATTGAATCAAGCTACTTTGTTATATCAAGTTGAAATGTATAAAAGTATTGAAATGAACTTCTTTTCAAAATTTCTGTTCATACCATAGGCTCTCTATTATATTAACATTAGAATATAAATATAAATCTTATTGTGTTTAAATTAATTATTTAGTTGAAGGATGCTTTGAATTGAGTAGTAGATATTTTTTTCACCCTTTTTGTACTTGCCATAGGCAATGAACTATTGCATTCACTTCAACCGATAACTCAATTAACTTGAATATGCACCAATCACAAATAATTATTTTTGTGTAATTTACATATTTCTTAAGTTTTCTAATTTATTTATGATTTTTAATATTATTAATATTAAATATCTTAAATTTGTTTGGCTCAATTAATTTTGTGTTATAGGAGGCTTTTTTTTGGAAGGTTCTCCATATTTCATAGGCTAAAATTCTGATAAACAATTTATAATTTTTTAATTAAAATATATAACTATTTTTCATAAAACTATTTAATTATGTATATCTCTATTAACAATTTACATATAATAATTAATTCTATAAATCTATAAAATATGATAATAATTAAATAATATATTACTATTATATTTGAACAATAATATAATATACAACTATTATACATTCTAAATTATTTCTTTTATACAAAATAGTAAAATGTAACAATTTAAAATACTTTTAAATATTAATATATACTATATATCTAGTACTATATTAACTCTTTCTATATATAAAATAGTAAACTATCACAATTTAAAATACTTGAAAAACATTATTATATACTATATATCTAGTACTATAATTGCTACAATTTTATATTTCTAAAATAAAATTATTGATTATACTTGGCAACATTCAATATTAAATTAAAATTTCTAATTATTATAAAAACTATCATAGAAAGTACATCCTACTATGTGACACTTGTTTTTAATGGGTTTCTTTCACGAACCATGGGATCTATCATCATATCCTAGTCATAATAGTATATCATTGTTATTATGATAGAGTGGGAGTGGATGTTATTGTATAAATAAATTTAGCAAATTTATTGATTCTTGAAGTGAATAATAATAATTATAAATATAATTTTAGGAGTTACTTTTGTATTCTTGGTGATAGAGGCATATGAATAAATGTTGTAGAAGTCTCTAGGAAATGTTTCAGACTTTCTTTCTCATAATGATGTAAATGTGGTTACAGTGGCATGAATGTTTCTATGACTTATAAAATTGTGTTACAAAACACATCTAATTGAGTGTCAATTCTGATACCTAAGTATGAACTCAAGTGGTTAATCAAATAGGGCTTTACGGTAGAGTCAAATGTTCAAGCCCTACCAAACCTATCAGCTATACACTTGCACCAAACCTATTGACTATACACTTTCACCTTGCCATGATGCAAGTGCTAGTATATGAACCTTTCTTTAGAAATATTGTTACACCATGAATTAAAACAATACGTGTAGACTACACCTACGTAGAGAATAAACCATAAGATAAAATATTATCTTTGTTGCGTAATGATAAATTGTCTTGGTTAATAGTAGGAGCTAGGGGAGAGAACTCAGTACTTGAATGGGTTCCAATGGTTGTGATAGAAATTGTTTACTTGATACCTATACTTACTGCCTTAATGTCCAATTTTTTTTTGACAACATTGCAGCAATACTTGTGACTTTAAAATTGTTAGTACACTAATGATTACCCAAAATTGAATGAAATGTACCCTTTGTTCTAAAAGGTAACCAATGATGTGATGCCACATTAGTTGTGCAAGTATGGGTACCCTTTTTGCATGACCAACGGTCTCACTTTTTATTTGTGGTGTTTTGGACAACTTGGCAAAATATATGCTTATGTGGCATCATAATTGATGATGTCGATTTGAAACCGTAGTTATAAGTAGATGACTCGCCAAATAAGTTACTGTAGAAAATTGGAAGTGATTTGAAATTTCAAGATAAGATTTTGATAAGTGTGAAGTTAGGATGTTCAAGTACTAGATACTCTCCCCTATCTATAATTCCTTTAGTCATTAGTCTGCGTGAACTTATACGTGTTTGCTTGCCCTCCACGTTTTCCAAGTCAAGAACAACATCTACAGATTCAATCTCGATCTGCTCCTCTTGGCACTCCAACAATGGTTTAAATCCTCCAATCTCTTGAATATCAAATCCAACTTTTATTGTTTCGTTCATCACCATTACAGCTCCGGATCATGGCGCTTCCTCACGAAATCATTGAACAAGCGGTTGAGTCAGACGGCAAGGATGACGTGTCAGAGCTCCAGTGGTCGAGATTAGTGGAAGAATTGACGAGGGAAGGGAAGTTGTGTGTGACGTGTCGAGCAGCATGAGGGAACTTCCCTTGCAAGTCTCCATTGCTCTCGGATTGCTCGTTTCCGAAATGAGCAGGCCACCCTGGAAAGGCCACGTAATCACATTATGTGCAAATCCGAAGCTGCGGTTGGTCGAGGGCGACACGCTGGCGGACAAATACAGATTCACTCAGAATTTGCAGTGGAGCAGGAAAACTATTTTTCAGAAGGTTTTCGATGCGTTTCTCAACGTGGCCTGCGAATGCAAGGTGCAGCCGGAGAAAATAATAAAACAGTTGTTTGGGTTCAGTGACGTGGGATTGAACCAAGTGTCTCTAAATCCGTCGGAAACTTCACAATTCATGTTGATACATGTATCTTTCTATATAAGGGAGAGGATCTAGTAGTTGAACACCCTAACTTCACGCTTATCAAAATCTTACGTAAAAATTTCAAATCGCTCTCAGTTTTTTACAGTAGCTTACTTGGCGAGTCGCCTACTTATAACTAAGTTTTCAAGTCCAAGTCACTTGTTATGATGCCACATCAGCATGCTTTTTGCCAAGTTGTCCAAAACAGGCCAAAAAAAAAGTGAGATCAATAATAGCGCATAAAGGGTACCCATAGTTGAACAGCTGATGTGGCATCACATCATTAATAATTTTAAAAACAAAAGGTACATTTTCATTCAATTTTGGGTAATCATCATTGTACTAACAACTTTAAAGTCACAAGTATTGGTACAATTTTTTCAAAAAAATTGGACATTAAGTGAACAATTACTATCACAACAATTGGAACCTGTTCAACTACTGGGTCCTCTCCCCTAAAGAGAGATGGGATACTTATCACAATTGGTCAATCTTACAAAGCACTATGTTGTTCAACCAACTTTTAGATGTAAAATCTAATCAATGAAATGCTAAATAAAATTTTCAAATTAATATAATATTAAACACAAATCAATGAAATGCTAAATAAAATATTCAAACTAATATAATATTAAACACACATTTGAATGATTTTAATGAAGTGTATGTATAATACCTTTCATTTTCAAACTACAACAGAACTGCCACCTTGTAATTTTTCCTTACCAAGTAATAATTTAAATCACATAAGAGAATGATCATGATTTGTTCGAAGAAATTAAAATGTAGTGACTACTTGTTCTATTTAAAAAATAATCCTCATTGTAAAATTTGAATATAATTAAAATAGGAAATGGAACCCTCAACACAAAATGTTATACAAATTCATATTGGTAAACAAGAGGAAAAAATCAACACTATTTTACAACTTTAACATAGACCTAACATAGAGTAACCCATTTTGTATCATCAATAGATTAAAGAATTTCTTTAGTGACATTGTAGGGAGAATCATACTAGATATAAACCAAAATAAGCTACCAAAACTCAATAAAAACATAAACTAAACATAAATTGTTAACAAAGATATGTTAGTACAAGAAAAACCTATACCAAGGTTTACTAAACAAAAATAATGAAACAATTATCCTTTATTTGTAAAGGAAGATCTATACGAAAGTTTATAAGCATATCCATACATTAAACTTCATTCCCAAAATATCTTTAAAAGATATTGGATTGACCCAAATCATTTCCCTTTCTAGCATAAACAAAGATAATTAACAGCTTGTTAACACCTAAAACAAGAGCTATATAGTAGCTTAGTTCCTTCGAAAGCGTGGAGAAGGTTGGTTTTGGCTTGAAGGAAGGGTCATTAAGAGGTTTGCATCTTACTCCCATATTTTAGATCGGACTGGTAGGTAACGTGTTTGGCTAGGATATAGTAACAAGAACACTTGCATTTATAATCATGAATTTTAGATCCTATTGAGGTTGTTAATTTTAAAATTAAATTATTAATATCTGAATTAAACAATACAAAGAGCAATGAAATTAGAAACAAAATTAAACTAGGAAGAATATTATCAAGTCATTGTACATTGTATTGTAATCAAGTAAAAGATAAATTCTATCAAGTCACTATATATTTATGTGAAAATAGAACCTTAACCTAATTTTGACATCTCAGATTCATTTTCAAGATCGAAAGAAAAAATCCAGTTTGATCTTGATTGTCAAAATTGTGATTTAAAACTCTTTTCTTTTCTACACAGTTGGATGACCCTTTTAAGGCAAAAATTTCATATCTTTTGAGGCAAAATTCATTCACATTTCCTTATAATTTCTACATCTTTACCATCATCATCATTTCTCTCATTTTCTTCTTCCTTTGACCTGATTTCAATGCTTTATCTTTCTGGTCAAACTTAGTCAAACTAGGGCACATTCTCATTGTTTGGTGGTTAAACTCAGTTTTATGCTTTTTGAATCTCTTATCAATCATCAATCATCATATCTTATCTCCATTTGATCAATTCTATCTCATCTAAATGCATCTCCTCTACATCATTTTGATTTTGGTTTTGAGGGGGCAAGAATAATCTATCACGGATTTCTCCATGTTGCAAATTGATTATGATATACTATCAATCACTATGGGCATCTCAGCTTGATTTCTTCATTTTTCTCAAGGCATATACTTGACCTAATGTATTCATTCTTGGACGTACCAGTTCTCATTGCATCACATCAATTCTGGTATTGTCTTATCAATCTTGTCCTAATTTTTAAGTTTATCACTTCACATCAAACTGTGTATTAAGGATTATCTACTTTGCAATCCTTTTTTCACAACCAATTCAGAGTTAGTAATCTCATGTTGCACTTCATCCACTACTAGTTCATAATTAGATATCTTATTAGTAATCTTCACACCATCATTCTTTGAATCATGTGCTTTCTTAGCTCACTCACACACTGACTCAAAGAGGGAAAAATGTAATCACCTAATATTGGTCTAGTAAATTATAAGCCCCCTTCTTTAGTATTTTTTTGAATCTCTATACTAGACCACATTATTATTAATTAATTTTGCATGATTATTTAACCAATACTCCTTGATCAAATCATCAATTAATTATCTATTTGATTTTATCATATGGTTTGATCACCTTACCCTAATTTTTATTTAATTCTAGAGAAGAACATTCTCCCTTTTAATTAAATAAAAAATACCCTCTAATCTATGTGAACAAGAAAAGACATAATCTAATTAAAAGTAAAAATAAAGTAGCAATTTGTCCACAACTTAAATGCATACTTTTCAAGGTGAATGGAATCTTGACTTTTTAAAAGGTTTTTCCCTCTTATCCACTCATTGTTTTTCCTCTTAATCTCATCCATCCTTTTGTCTCTTGAGAATCTTGAGCACATGGATCAACTAAAGAATAAATCTCCACCATCTCTTTTTTGCCTCTTAATCTTGACCATCCAAATCCCTTTAAAAGAAGGCTATCTCCTCACTCTCTCATACCTTATGTTTTCATGCTAATGGTATGCTATCATTTTGGTTCTAGATTTCTTTATATATAACTTACTTGTACTCTTGCATACTTTCATTCTAGCTTAGCATTTCCTTTTATTGTAATTAAACTATCACATCTATCTTAATTAGGACCTGAAGTAATCTTGCTTCTTGTTAGCTTAGTTTACTTTTCTTGTTCTTGAATCTCATACTAGTTTAGCTTTGCATTGCATATTCACTTGGATTCTTGGATACCTGCATCCTTACTGCTTGTACTCTTTGAATCTCTCATTCTATGGTGCACCTTGCAAGAGTATCCATCCTTAGGTTCATTTGAGGGTCATAATCACATCCTTTTAATCCTTTCATGTCATAGATAGAGCACTATAAGCCACATTGCAAGCTTCATAATCCATGAGATTCTTTGAGAGTAATGGTTTATAGGAGTGTGCTCACTTTTTAGCATACACCGAGCTAGCTTCTTTCTTTGAGATGATTTTCTGCATGACAAGAATTTTGCAATTAAGATTCTTTTTTTCTTTTAGACTTCCTTTTTTCATGCTAACAGTTTTGAAGAATGCATTTATCAACATAAAGATTGATTTTAGAGATAGCTTTATGATTTGATCTTGAGCTCAATATAGATTGATATTGAATGATCTCTCTAGAATTTGTTTAATAATGATGATCAATAATGAAAATTAAAGAATAATAGAGCTCTATTATGCCTCTTGTTAGGATTAGAGAGACAAAAATAATAATTACATGAAAATATAGCCAATATCACAAAGGAATAAAGCACACATAAGTGAATAGAAGACACAAAGGTTTGATGTAGTTCAGTGAATCTTTGGGTTACACCCACCAAATAACAAGTCCATTATCATTATGAAATGACTTCAAATTGATTACAATTTGCAATCCCTTGCAACTTGATTCTATTGCAAGAAGTTGCTAAATCATCAAATGCCATAAAATTCCTAACCATAAGTCATTTTATACATGAAGTATTTCTCTTAAAAATCATAGCTATAATATTTCATCCAATGGAAAAATAAATCCTAACACCTTGCACAATAGTAAATTCACTTTTGGCCTTAGGTTCATTATGTTGGTCCCAAAGTAGAAAGCTAATATATACTAAGGGTGGGGGTAAAACAATATATTTACTAGTTTCTACTATTCATATCAGATCTCACTTCTCTTCATCTATGGGTTAGTGTAGACAATAAATTAACCAATGAAGGTCAAGAAAAAATACATTGCATGAAAATACCAACACATGACACATAATTTATCTTGTGGAAACCTAGCTAGGGTAAAAATTATAGTGTGAGTTTATCCTCATGAGTTTGTACTCTTTTGAAGTGCGTCCATTCAAGAGCATATCCCTATTAAAAGATTACAAAGACATTGTAAGTTGGTGTGCCCTATTAGGGGATTCTTAATGAGATGTGTTAGGATCTTACTTTGTTAGGAGAACACTAGTTAGGGGACTTTGAAATACATGTTAATGTCACCCTATGAAGGGATTTATACAAAGAATCTATTACTTGGTCCACCCTCGACAGGATTTTTTGTTGACTAGGTAAGTAAACAACAATGAAAATAATTTAATAGTTTTAGTTACCGAACTTAGCTTGGTATAGATCCTGGTTGGCTCTCTTGACTAGTCTACAACTATGCTCTTCCTTCTCTAGGCTCCGCATCTTCAATCTTTGATCACTTGTGTGCTTGCTTCACTTTAGGCACATGATACTCTTTGCGTTGTTGAGGCTTTCTCACCTCTTCTTGGCACATCAATCTCCTTGAAGGATTGATCTTTCCTTGATCACTCTTCCTTTCTTTATGAGATTCCACTTTAGCCTGGCTAATATGGATCTCAAGCTAATCACTTGGAAATCTAACCTTCTCTCCTTCAATTTTGCTTTCTTTTATACTTATCTTCTTGCTTTGCATGGAAGCTTTGCCCTTATGATTCACATGTTGAATTCCCTCCCTATTACCAACTCAACCATCCATCGTAGTGGTGCACCGCTCTCTTGTCAAGTTGTGGTATGCTTGTACAAGAGTCACATATGCCATGTATCTTTGGTGATGCACATCTATTGAAAAGAATATGAATATGAATTCTTATGACTATTCCTCGATCCTTTCTCCCATCACTATTAAATGTGACATTGAGTGTGCTCTTTGCCTTCTTTATGACTAGGCAATAACGTGTATCCTACTTCATGCTCTTTATGCTAAGTCATCTTGTTACTTTTTTTAAAAATTCCTGCAACATGTCTTCCTTTTGCTTGTGTGGTCTTCACTTAGCACTTGGCATGTTATGTCTAAGTGGATTACCTTCTTCATTGTCTCCACTCAGATTGTCATCATTCCTTCTCCTTCCTCCACTTCTAAATTAGGGTCACATGTTAGTGTGATTTCCTAGTTGTACCACTCTACCAATTAGACCTTTTTGATTGTGTTTCCAGTAATGACAATACCATTGATGACTAAGTCTACCCATGTGCTTACCGGTTAGTTGTCAACACTTTAGGCCAGCACATTATCCCTCAACCCCACCCTATATCATGATAGGGAGTGCTTCTAGGACGCAACCCTAATACATCATCTTGGGCATTGCCCCTAGACCCCGCAAGGGGTGCTGTCCCTTAACTCCTATTATAGGGGTTTTTCCACAAAACCCTTGGATAAGAAATATGGGGGGGGGGGGAACATGGAAGGCAGTTAGAAAAATTAACCTCTTATTCTTATTAGGTTCCACATTACAATATCTCTTAGGTATTATTATTGAATACTTTAAGGCTCTTTATTTTGATAGTGACATATTTAGAGATTAAGGAAACAACTCAAAGATAAACCATTGAAAGATTCAAGAAATAGTTTGATGGAGTTTTGGTTGAGTTTTTATTTTATTCTTAGAAAGAGATCTTAAATTAAAAATTTCATTTATATTATTTAATCAATAAATTTAATTATATATTTCTTAAGGTAATCCCCATGCAATGTGAATGTTTTTAAAGTATTAGATAGCAACCAAAAGAAAGTGGGGCTGGCCCCAAAGTACAAAAATGTTGATGAACGGTCAAGAGTCACCTCCCACTTATCTAACCAAGAAACCAATTTTATGCTTCAAAAAACTAATAAAGACTAGCTCCAAAAAAGAGTAACCCTTATCAATAATCCTATCCCTTATAAGCATATAAAATAGAAAATTATACCAACAACTAAAAAACTTATTGCTAAGTTACTAGTCTAGTTCATGATCATATACAAAATAAAAGCCCCATAGGGCACCAAGTTCAACGAGATCGAAACCATAACAAAAAAAACCCAAAAACAAAGAATTAGGGGCTAATTGCCCCCTTTCTCTCCCCATTCCTCCTTTATGGCTTTAATAATCATGTATAGGGCACCTAGCTTCTCGAGTTATAATGAGCTCTAAAATATTTCTTATGTTTACTTTGATAATTCAGGGAGCAATATGAGTCTGAGGAATAACAATAGATTCAAGCAGTTAGTTGTCATGTAATCATAAGTTAATGTTGAGCTTCACTTGGTTTCAAGAATAGTTTAATATTATCTACTAATCAAGGCCAACCACCTGAAGGTGGAAGCTTATGTGGCCCCACCCACCTTCCTAACACATAAATTCCCCACTAACATCTAAAATTCATTCATTCATTAATAAAGTTCATTGATTTCATTAATAAATTCCCCATTAACATCATACCATTGATTTTATAAACTTGTGAATGCCACTATGAATTGAGAAGGTATATGCAACTATATTCTTTATGCATGGACAATAGGGGGAGTTGAGAAAACCCACCATGTTTACATTTATTCAATAGGTCTATGCAAACCTTTAACAAAAATGCAAACCTGTTGGGTATTTTGAGCTCCACTCCTCCTTGTTCAAATTCATCCCCTCCTCTTTGATAAGGTTTATCTAGCAACGTCTTCAACCAATCCTTTGCTAGGAAATCGTAGATGGAGTAGGTAGTTTCCCTCTCTTTTCTCGTATCTTTCTCCTCCTTATTTACCTGCAGAAAATAGAGAGTGGTGACAACAAAGTGCATGCATTGAATGTTATGTTTAAAGAGGTATGTACTTTTAGTAACAATATGATAAGGGTGAAACATCAACTTATAATTTACTATTCCATTGTTTGTTAGGAAAGTTTTGGATGTTATATAGTTACTCAAATTTTATATACCTATATATTCATCTTTGGCGTTTCTTATTTAAATAATTACCTTTTTCTATTCTTCATTTTTATGTAATCATTCAAAAATATGAGTGCCTAATTACATTGTCCTTCCTCATTCCCAAGTCAAGAAGGGTATTTTTATTATTTAAGTATTATAAATGATAGAAAATTGCATTTCTTTTTTTAATATTATATTTTAAATACAATATAGGCCATAAATGTAAAGTAATTTCAATTTCATGTGTCCTCCTAGCCACTTTCCTAAGTACATGGAGATGATATAACTTCCTATTTATTTTTATTCATCTAATTATAATAGAAAATAGATGATAATAATATTTTTTTGGGAGATCTAAGATTACCCAACACCCCTAGATCCTTCTATAATGAGACACTTTTAGGTAAGAAATATTTGAGCCTAAATTGTAAAATATCAAAGTGATTTAGGCATTGCATTAGTTTTCCTAGTACAACTACAAGAGTTGGATAATTTGAAGCCAAAGTGTTAGGAAACATATAAGTTTGCATGTGATCAAATAGAAGAGATAAATTAATTATTTATTAATTGGGTGGAGTGGGGTGGTAGATTCAGACTACATGGATGGTGTTGGCAAATGATTTACTTCCAATTTAGTATAAACCTTGTACACATTTTTAAAGTGGAGATCAACCATGATTGAGATTAATTAGATAAAGAATATGCTAACTAGAAGGGACTTTGTAAAGGAGTAGCTTTAGTTTGCAAAGCCAATAGAGGTGCAAAAGGAGAAAGGATGCACAAAGCATTATATACCAAAATAATTAGGTGCAACAATGAGAAAGGAGATTAGGTGTTTTAAGCATGGTTGGCATGGCCAGTCCTTGGAAATGTGTAAGAGATATTATTTAGTAAGGTCATAAATACATATTATTTTTTAGTATATTTTTCTTGCATTAGTTAAATTTATATGGTTCCACGAGGACAACATTTAATAGACAATACTATATATTTGGGAGGCCTCTTTGCAAAATTCATATTTAAAACGTAGATTTAAGATATTTTGAATTTTTTTTTACTTATAATCAAAGCTATCTAACGTAGGTAATTGTCATTAAATCAACATAAATAGAATAAAATAATTCTTGAAAATACAAAAAAAAAACCACTTTATTTTAGATAGAATAAACCATAAATCATTACATTATATGATCCTTAAATTCTTGATAGTTTGTATCCTATAATTGATAAAAATTAGAAAATGAGATAGAAATATTAATTTGGAGTGTCACACATAAACTAAAAAGTGGTAGACTATATTATTATATGAGCCTGCAAAGAAAAGAGTGTGTGCAACCACAAACTGATGCAGAGCCACACCTTGGAAAGCTCAGGAGAAGAACTCACTCAACTGAGTTACATCAAGGGGCATCTACAACAACAAGGATCGAACTCAAACCAAACTCAAGATTGGATTAATCAGAATATATAAATCTCCATAGTTTATCTTCACCCGCACACCAAGATCTTTAACCCGAAATGTCCTCAAAGAAAATATATTTGCACTTTTACAAGAGAGACCAAGATCGAATTGCTGCCAAACTCCATAGTCGATTATCTATATCCTTTCTAAGGCAAAAATTGAAACTTTCTCTATTACCCAAATTCGAATACGTCTCTTACATAAGAATAAGAATCCGAAACTTTTCTAATAGAAGGATGAGAAACGTTTTTTCGTCTTCTATCCAAGAAAAGGATAAGAATCCGAAACTGCCTACTACCTATTATTGGAATCTGACAATCATGTAGTAGGCCACATTTTAAATATCCACGTGTTTTTTTCGTCTTCTATCCAAGAAAAGGATAAGAATCCGAAACTGCCTACTACTTATTATTGGAATCTGACAATCATTATCTACGAATTAAAACTATTCTAATTTTAAAAACCTATACCTGGTCCTAGGTGGCTATATTTGGAGAGCTCATCGAACTGCTACTCTAGGTATGCCACCACATGTAGGACGTTTATTGAAAACATTAAATTTAAATATTGAAAACATAAAACATTTCTTATTTTATTTCCCGCTCTGCTACTGCAACACAAACAACTATTATGTAAAGTAAGGCTTTTGTATGATGACCTATAATAGGTCAATATTTAAAATATGACAAAACTTGTATATAAAGGAAAGATAATTTATTGTATAAAAACCTATTGTGACTATTATACATGAAACATGACAAATGTCCATAGATAGAGAATCTGGGGAGCAAAAAATGAGTGACAAGAGAAATTCAACATTAATTTGTGTATTTATAATTATTTAGATCATTTTTATAACTTGACAAACACATGTGAACTTGGCAATTTTTAATATTATAATATTTAGATATCCCTATTGAGACAATATTCCCCAACTAGAAATACTTCCTTGTCACATTTTCATATAACTTATTATTATACATTTTTCTATAAAAAGATCATATTTATAAGAAATATATAAATAATAATGATACTTTTTTTTAATACAAATTTATGTTACATTTAATTTTTTCTAAAAAATTTAAGTGTAGTAAATATTATCATTAAGACTTTAATTTGCATCAAATTTGAACTTAGGACATTTCTCTAAAAATTAAGGTAAACAATAAATTTCATGTAAATTATATTTTATCTTATCATCTCATTCTTTAAACTCATTTTGTATAGAATTAGAATGTGTTAGCTCTAAAATTACAAAGAAGAATTATATTGATAGTCCATTCATCATTTATTTTAATTGAATGAAGACAATTCATAATCAATAATGACAATTCAATACAGATGGGACATGACAAACCACTTGCAAAAATAGGCCAATAATAGTCATTACACTCAAAGAACATGACAAAACACTTCCCAAAAATTCACAGAGCAATTATCTGAAAGCGCCCGATTCACTTGATTTCTAAGATGCTGAAGCTATCTGAAATCAGAGAGCTGAAAAACTATATCAGAGCAGAACATTAAGATATCCCATTGGAAATATATATTTTAAAACAACTCGCTCAATAAACTCCGCAATACATCATTATATAAACCAAGACCATAAAGAGCTTCCTACTAAGAATTCATTTTGGTGGAAAGGAAAACACCAACAAAGAAGGGTAGAAATCATAAGCAATAACCTTTACATTTTACAGCAGTGAGTGCGCTCCATTGCAAAACAAAGATATCTGGATGCCCTCTAATTCATTCCTCGTTTCTGAAACCAATAGAGAAAGCGGCAGCCAGGCATGTCATTCTCTCCAAGCTGGGCAGAGTTGTGTTTGCAAAAGCCGAGGAGCTTTCCATTCTCTGTGAGTGACGCATCACATCTTCATGTTTAATGCCTCACATAGAATGGAAAGCTCCGCCGCCTTTTTTTAAGCACACCCTTCCTCTTCTTCAAGAGAGTAACATGCCTGGCCGCTGCTTCTTCTGTTTTCTTCAGATCTCATATTCTTTGCTTATTTCACATCTCACAAACTCAGCCTGCCAAAAGCATCCCTAGTTATACACAAACTCGCAGAAACGGAGAGCATAACCAAAATTATTATGCAATAGCGAAGAGAGCGGTGGGTTTCTTCCAACTATTTAATTTCTCTGACCTAACCTGTGGTTCTGAATCATCTGCCTCGCTATAAATAATCTACAAGTCACTCTGTGTAGCGTTAAATTATGCATTAATGTACTCCACAGAAAGTGAAGGTAGGTCACCGAAAAAATTGATATGACAATTTCTTATCCATACGTTTCGATCGTTAAAGCACGTGTTGTTCGTTTTGTGGGTAGCCTACAGAAAAGAGTTGATTGTTTTAACCTTATGCAGAAATGCACAACTGCGTGTTCCGTGCAGGCTGTTCAATTTTCTTTTGGATTTATTCGGCCTTTTCTTGTCCTGAAATGTGATTGGTTGAATGACTTTTCATGATTTGTCTTTTCTTTCGGATTTATTTTGCTTTTTCAAGTCATGAAATGTGATTGGTTGAACGATATTTTCTATGAGTTGTCTTGATATTTTTAAATTGATTTAAATTGTGATTTTTTTGGGTGTTGTAATAAGAAGACAAGAAATATTGGTAGCATGATTCAAATAGATGTGATTGATGGATTGTAAGGAGTGCATATGATATGAACAAAATGGATTTTAAAAAATGGTAATCGTAAAGTAATTTCACTACTTTATCAATAGATTTGTTAATTGTGTGGATAGAAGTGCTTTTAAACATGGTATCAATATTTGTCTCATGTCTCTAATAATCAAGAGTACAAAATGCGAATGGTTTTATGGAACATCTAGTGGAGAAGGGGATCATAGGTATTGAAATAAAGTATTTCTAAAATGATTTTCTTCTATTTTCATAACTTTTTTTGACGGTAAGATAATAAACATTAGATCTACATGTGAAATTTTATTTTCTTATGTCAATCTTTTATGATTTGATGGTTGAAGGTTTCACTGCATATTCTTTCAAATTTATCTTATTACAATTTTAGTTAATTTCTAAAAAAATATTTAGATAAAAAACATCCAAGATAAACAAAAAACAATAATCTACTTTTCTCTAATTTTCTATTATTTATTACATATTGTATCATTATTTAAATTTTGTTAAAACTCTACAAACAAATACGGATAATTTTTATTTTTTAAATAAGACATTCTAAATTTCTAACAATAACTCACCACTTCAATAAACTTTTAAAATACTTTTTTTAGGTGGGTAATGGACTAAAAACATGGAAATAAGAAGCTCACAAGCTACCCTTGTACTATAGACTCTTGTCTATAAAATCGCTTTCTTTTTATATTATTATATAATTTCTTATTATTAAATTTTGTTTAAAACTATTATATTATTATTAATCTCACACACAAACACACATATATATAATTTTTCTTATATTATAATTTTGTCCAACCATTCATTCATAATGATAAACTTAAGATTTTAAATTTTTTTTCCTCAAACAATATAATAATAGTTTATTAATTGCTCTAAAAGTACATGCTTCCTATTTAATCTACAATTAATTTCTAAAATAACTTGAAGTGATTAAAATCTAGAACTTTGCTTTTGCATCTCGATGTAAAAGACACGCATTAGAATAGTGTAAGGTATGGATGAGGTTTCTTCTAGCCGAGCCAATCACAACGCAATTTCATGCTATCTCTGCTCGATGAGATGGAAAGATGAGTCCCCACTTATAAGCAGAAACTACAAATTGACAGATCAGTATTATTGAATCCATTATTGCGTAATAACGATTCACATATTTTATTATGGCGTTTACATGTATAGGTTATAATTGATCGAGAAAAAAATGCTTCCTTTTCTGTATTTTTTTCCCTATGGTGGTCTGTGTTTGATAAATAGAAGACAAATTTCACAGCAAGTTAAATTTAGATTGGAAGTTAGTGGGCACGCGAGGTTCAGATAGGAATAAGGGAAGGAATTGGGCTTTTATAAAGCTAAAAAACAGCTCACAATTGTCATTAGCTCCTCAAAATCCTATCAAGCAGCCACGTTATTTGTGTGACTCCTTACAATAGCCATTTCTTTCTTCATCTTGATTTATGACCCACTAATTAAGGCTTGTGTACGACTTTGTGAAGCCACTTAACCCCAACAAATAGGCACCACAAATACAAACAAAAATCAGATCTTTTTGTACTAGGCACTTTCTCATAGAGAAATGCTTACAACAGTTGAATTAAGATTATGGTAATGACTGAAACCTACTTTTCTTCCTCTCTCCTTCCTTGTAACGGCCCTTTGAAATTATTCGTGCGGTTAAGGAAGGCATTAACCCGAGTTGGGTGGGCGCGTGACCGGGGTTAATGGGGGAGAGTCGGAGATAAGGAAGGTAAGGAGGAAGATAAGAAATGGAGTTGGGTTTTTAATTTTGTGTGTAATGTAGTGCAGTGGCGTGCTTAGAGAAAGAGCAAATTCATCATCATTTGATTCGATGCGTTTGTTTTCAAGTTTCGTCTTTTTATACCGGGGAACTCCACGTCCCGTTCAAACACGGCTAAAAACAACAATAAAAACCGAGCAAAACACAATGAGTCCCACAAAAACTGATAAGTACAACCAAAAAAGACAGGGATTTGTGATTCCGTCTTACCATCCAGACACTACTACATAGAGGGGTGGTTAAAGACAATTATTGAGACAATTGTTCAGCTAATTGTCGTAATTGGAGACAAAAAAAAAAAATTGTTTATCGTCTTAAATATTGTAGTTAATTCATTGTCTTTAATTATTGTCTTTAAGGATTGTCTCTTGAAGACATTATACAATAAAAATTTATTGTCTCTTTAAGACATTTCTGATAATTACAAATTGTCTCGTAAAGACAATATGCAATGAAAGTTATGTCTCTTTATGACATTAGTGATAATTAAATAGTGTCTCATAAAGACAAATATACAATGAAAATTTTATTGTCCCTTTTCAACAAAAGTGACAAGACATTTCTAAATTAATTCTTGAGCAAGACAATGTAAATATATATATAAAACAAAGACAATTTGTTTTTAATATTTTATAAGTAAATTTTTTAACATCCAATATCTGCAAACATCAAAAATTGAATACTCTCCATATTTCAACATTTTACTCTTGTTAAGAGTTCAACATAGTATAGGACTAGCTTGAAATACCCCATTTGTTGTATTTATTCTCAATGTTGTGTTGCAAAATAATTTGGGAGTTTCTCCACACATAAATAAACATATCATAGAAATAATATTAAGAATTATTGAATAATGAATCAATTCTTCAATCGCATGACACTGTTTTCTCAAACATTGCAGCTTTATAATCAAGTACTTAACAACTCCTCCACACTGTAGATTTCCACCAAGCTCTGTTATAGTAGAAAAGCTCAATGATTTAATAACATATTTTTAAGAAGAGAACAAGAGTGTTCCATTCTCTGTATGTTGGAGCTATAGTAGTATATCATATACAGAAAGACTACTCGGAAATGCACATGCCCTCCCAACCGAACAAGAAGCATATCATATACTGCAATTTTCCTCAATAACCCGAGAGAGAAAATTGTGTGAGAATATCATTAAAGTAATTAACATCTTATAAAGTGCACAAATAACTTGAAACAATTACCAAACAATTAAAATACTGATTCTAAAATAATATTCTCTAGTCCACGGTATGCTACAGAAGTTTGAGGTGTGAATGAAGGAGGATATAACTATTTGCCACCATAATGTTATCACGAGGAACAAATGAATGGAGTTAGTTTGTAAAAGTAATGCAACACAAAACATATGCCCATACCCCCAATCGCAGTGATAAAATGAGTCACATATCAATGTTATATAGAGGGTAGAAGACCTCTATAAAGCAATCTATCAGATACATCTTGTTGTACATGCATGGAATGTGAAGAGGACGATTAAATAATAAAGCAATTACAATAAAAAAATCTGCAATCATATTCAACCTACTATTATAGATCATTATGATCAAGGTAGACAAGGACATCCAAGTAATTAAATTTATGTTCTAAGAAACCATACACATACATATTCTTAGTGCCTGTAGGAGATAGGAGGTAGTTTAGTAGATGTAAAATAGAAAGACAAAACATGAAGTAGACATTTTAAGTGCAGGATTAGACCTATTCAACACATCTCAAAAATTGTAGCTTGCACAAAATTCATTTATATCAAGAATAGAAATAAAGAAAGGTGAGACATAAATTTACTGTTAAAAAAAAATGTTCCCCTATGAATCTAAAATGTAGAAAATGAAAGGTAAATTTGAACAACCTCTTATGGTTATGTCAATCTCACTGCTGCTATAAGGTCTTGATATTAGCTGCTCTAACAGTTTCATGTAACATTAAGAAAGCCTTGGACAGATGTTGAAATGGTCATTACATACTAAGGTTTAATTGTTCTCTGTTTAAATTTCTTTACATGTTGGATGCTTTTGTATATAATTGCTCCCATAGAACTTCTGTGGTGAATATTATTCATTCAACATTTCAAAATATACAGTTGGGTTGTCTCAACACTTTGACCATATATCCATCATTTGATTTACAGAAAGTTCTTCCTTATTTTGTAATGCTTTGATTGAGGTTTGGCCCTCTAGACCATTTGACATAGACTAATGAAAGCTCATGAAACATCCTTCACTGATGTAATTTCTGCTATTTTTATATTTCAAAAATTCAATGGTTACAATTGTGTATCAGTTAAATTCAAATGAACTCTTTCTAAGAGTAATATTCTTTGTTAATGTTGTTTGCAGGCAAGTAGAAGACACGATTTGACAAACAAATACAAGGTATTGAATTATATATACTGCATGAATGTAAGGCAAATAATATCTTCAACAACCATGTAATACATAACATAATTTCATTTTATGAGAAAAAAACAATTAGTTGTGAATGAACTAATAAACCATGACCAAAGAATGCTGTTACTACATACCTAATTTTTAAATTCAACATTATATCATATCTTCTTTCTTTGTGTCCTCTTTTTACGAGGCACCATTCTAATTGTGGATGTGGTATGTTCATCAGATTGAGAACCTTCTTTGTTATTCTTATTTCCAACATGTTGAGATTCAAGAATAGTTTCCTGGTGAGGCTCCAGAATGATATTTGAATTATTGTGTGCAACAAATAGCTCATCACTTTCCCCTAGCTCAACTCCATTCTCACTGCCTGATGAGTTTGATTGTTGGGTTCCCTAGACAACAGAATTTAACTTACTGATATACATAATACCTTATATTGAACTATTACGTAAGTTTTAAAATATTGTAATGAACTTACCTCATTTTCATGACCACTGGCTAATATCTCCCCTCTATCTAGAAGGTGTTTCCTAAGGCTTTGGGAACCATGGAGCAAGGCATAGTTTAGTTCGTCCTATGCGGCTTCCTTTTGAAATTGGTGAGCCTGCATAAACAAATATAACCAAGTTTATAACAACTCATATGATATAAATACTCATGTGTTTTACATTGATCTTTTCAATGAAATAAAAGATATTAAAAATAAAAATTCACTTACCAAGCCACCACAAATGCTACTGTACCCACCCGATCCTAATTTGTGGGATCTAATACTAGACACTCTGGCTTGGGTTGCTTTTTTCATGTCTTGAAGGCGTCCTTTGGAACCTCCTAGTTCAAATGCTCTATAATTTGGATCATTGTCAACCTTCCTCTTAAATTTTCTATCTTTAATCAATTCATGCCATGTTTTTGGGTCTGAAATCCAAGCTGGACAAGGATAATTGCGGTCATTTTTCAGTTTGGTCCTTAAATTATCTCTTTTGGAATGAATATATTTTCGAGCGATGCTCATAATAAATGCCTCATCAAATCCAGGGTCACCAAATTCCATTATTACATCTTTAAAAAGTTCACCTTTCTTTTCTTCTGCTTGATTTGTCCAGTCATTTTGAATAGAATTGCCAAACAATTGTTCCGTACGCTCATAAACGAAGTGAAACAATCTCATACCCATTTCATCCTTGAAGACTTCACCATGTGAGGAGAGAAAGAGTGTAATTTCTTGTCTCCCTTTAGTAGTAACTAGGGATATTGTTGATGTCTTTGGTACTGAGGCAGATGCTCCTATAGGTACATCGGTTTCTTTTTCATTTGTTTCCTATTTTTATAATGAGAATGTGAAGTCGTTAGAGAACCAATAAAAAATTAAAACTTTATTTAATTTTGAAGCTAACTAAATAAAGTAACTAAGAAATTAGAAATACTGTTGTCATTTTAATGCACTCTATGTTTTTTATGTTTTAGAATTTTTGGTCATGCATGGTCATTGCTTTGTAGGTTTGGGAATTGGGAAATCTTGGATTATTTAACTGTTCCAGTTTGAACGACTATTAGATTTGTTGGAGAAAAATAATTTTAATTTGCATTTAAAAAAAAAAAATCCTGACCTCTTTTTTTCCTGCATATTACAAGGTAGTAATTTTTTTTGGATGGTTGGTGTTTCTTAACATGTTTTCAAAGTGACAGAGTCAAATTGTCATAGTATATATTAGCTTTTGATGATTATAAACAAACTATATTAGCTTGGAATATAGTAGTAGAATAATACTTATAAAAAATTGTACCTGTTCATCTAAAGCTGGCCCTGTAGTCCCCAACAACATCCTCTCCCACAACTCGATTTGTTTATGTATTTCTTTCCTATATTTAGCATTTTTCAGGAAAATCTGGTAGGAGCCTTAATGTTTTTGATTGCAACTCTATAAGAGTCCTCAAGGAAGCTTGTTCAGGTGTTTGTGGGAGAAATCTCATTGAATCCTTACTTGATGGATTATTTATTGATTGTGGTGTACTCCTAACATGGGTGTGCATGTCAATTTCAACAGGGATAGTAGAACCAAACATGCTCGATGTAGAAGGCATGTTATGAGGCCTTGCTGATGGGGACACAACCCAAGAACAAAAATGGACACAACAGAAAGGGAAAATTATATTAACTAAGAAAATAAGCTAGTACAAACAGTACAGGAAAATAAATTTTGAAACATGCCCTAAGGGCTTACAATAGCATAAATCTGGAGATAATTTCTCCTTTCAGTACCTCCTCTCAAACTCCACTCTGAGCTGCCTTTTACAATGCCAGAAATCTCTTTAAATAGACCCCGGAGGGTTAAGGACTAGGAGTACATTCTAGAAAGTGCTAGTAGGCATCCACCGACCAAATAGAAGGTTCCAGAAGCTGCGTTAGAAGTCGGTGCAAATCTAGAAGAATCCAAAAACGGTAACCAAACTTCCAGGAGGCATAACTTTTGAACCATAGCTTTGATTGATGAACCGTTTACATTTTTGGAAAGCTCTTGAAGTACTCTATAGCCCTATGGACCAGCTCCGCTCGTCCCCCATTTTTCGGCCCTTTTTGAGGTCATTTAATGCCCCTAACCTGACTTTGAAGCATTCTTAGGAGGTCTCCAAAACTCGAAAAACTGCAATAACTTTCAAATCGTGGGGCCTTTTGACCTGATTCTTTTTCTGGAATGCTCTAAATCACAATTACATTCATCTGGCCAATTCACACCTTCTAGGTCACCAAAATGATGGCCAAGTTGCATCCTCCTAATTTTTTTGAGATTTTCTAGCACACTGATAGTTGAACTGTGAGAGTTGGAACCTTTATTTGACCCAAATGGGTGTCCAAAAATGAAAACACATGAAACAGAAACTAAGTCTAAGTACATTTTTTTTGGGTGACATAGGATTGCCCTTATACCTTTGGATGCTCCTGCATCAGACACCCAGGGTAGATTGAAAAGTGACCTTGTCACTTTATGAATGGTAGAGGAAATCCCAAATGGGAAACCTCAGCTGCTGAAATCCAAGTTGAGTCCTCGATCGGCCGTCCTTTCCACTTCACCAAATACTCTTCATACTGCCTATTTTTGGTACTCCTTCCCACACGATGATGTAGAATGTCTTCTATCTCCTCCTTCTTAGAAGCAAGAATTGGACATGGCTCTAACACCAGCTCCTCATCTGCACCATCATCATGATACTCTGTTAAATCTGCAATGTTGAAAATGGGAGAAATGTGAACACCATCTGGCAGCTCCACCTCATATGCATTTCCTGAGTCATGTTTCTTCAAAACTTTGCAAGGGCCAAATTTCTTCATTTTCAGCTTGTTGTAAGTCCCGACTGGAAATCTTTCTTTTCATAAGTGCACCATGACTAGATCCCCTACTTGGAATTCCTTATGTCTTCTCCTTTGATCAGCCCTAGCTTTATACTCTTGATTTATCTTGGTAATGTGTGCTTGAACCTCCTCATGTAAACGCTTGATATGTTCAGCAAATTCCTCAGCTTCAGCACTTGTCCTCTCCCCTTGCTCTATCTTCCTCAATTTTGGTGCAGTCCTTGGGCTATTCCCATATACAATTTGGAATGGTGATTTTCCAGTACTCCTATTTATAGAGTTATTGTAAGAAAACTCTTCTTGTGGTAGAATCAAATCCCATCCCTTGGGCTTATCCCCAACTAAACATCTCAGCAAATTGCCCAGACTTCTGTTTACCACTTCTGTTTGGTCGTCAATTTGTGGGTGATGCGTGGAACTGAATTTCAAGTCTGTTCTCAACTTTTTCCACAATGTCCTCCAGAAATACTCCACAAATTTAGTATCTCTATCAGAAACTATACTCCTTGGAAGACCATGTAGTCTTACCACCTCTCTGAAGAACAAGTCTGCAATATGGACAGCATCATGAGTTTTGTGGCATGGAATGAAATGTGCCATTTTGGAGAACCTATCAACCACCATGAATACTGAGTCATTAACCCTTTGTTTCCTTGGCAATCCAAGAACAAAATCCATACTTATGTCCTCCCATGGCCTTGATGGAATAGGCAATGGCTGCTATAGGCCAGTATTGTGACTAAACCCCTTGGCAACTTGACAAACCTGGCAACTCTGTACAAACTTCTTCACATCTTGTGAAATTTGAGGCCAAAATTAATGTTCTCTAAGAATGGCAATGGTCTTATCTCGACCAAAATGTCCTGCCATCCCTCCACTATGTTTCTCCTTAATCAGATTTTCCCTCATGGAACTTCTTGGAATGCATAATTGACTACCCTTGAACAACATGCCATCCTAAATCAAATAGTCTAACCACTTGGTTCTATCTACAGCAACAGGTTCTTTATAAGCTTTCCATGCTTCAACAAAATCAGGATCCTCGGGGTACAAATTCTTGAGTTCATCAAAGCCAACTACTTCAACCTGCATTACTGTAAGCAACAACTGTCTCCTACTTAGTGCATCTGCAACCCTGTTAGATTTTTCACTTCTATGCTTCAACACAAATGTATAACTCTGCAAGAACTCTACCCACTTCATATGCCTCTGATTCAATTTACCTTGGCTATTTAGGTATTGTAATGCCTGATGATCAGTATACAAAAAAAATTCCTTTGACAATAAATAATGCCTCCATTTCTTTAAGGCCTGAACTATTGCATAGAACTCTTGATCATAAACAGAATACTTCTTCTTTGCATCATTCAATTTTTCACTAAAATATGCAATAGGCTTACCTTCTTGGCTCAATACAACCCCAATAGCGCTGCCACTGGCATCACAATCTACTTAAAAAACCTTTCTAAAATCTGGAAGTGCCAACACAGGCTGTTCTGTTACCTTCTTCTTCAGCAATTCAAAACTTCTCGCAGCTGCTACAGTCCATTTGAACTCTTTTCTATCCCCTCTTATTGTATCAGTTAGGGGTGCACATCTGCCACTGAAATTCTTAATAAACTTCCTGTAAAAACTAACCAGACCATGAAATGATCTTACCTCAGTAGAAAACCTTCGAGTAGGCCATTCCAAGATGGCTTTTACCTTCTCTGGATCCATTTTGAGACCTTTAGGTGATATAACAAACCCCAAATAGACTAACTCCCTTTTTGCAAAGATACATTTCTTCAGATTAATTAATAGTATCTCTTCCCTTAGCCTTTCAAGGACACTACGAATATGCAGTAAATGTTCTTCCAAAATTTTGCTAAAAATTAAAATATCATCCAAATAGACAATAACAAATTTTTCCAAGATCTTCTTAAGTACCTCATTCATGAGCCGCATGAAGGTGCTTGGGGTGTTCGTCAATCCAAAGGGCATGACTAACCACTCATAAAGACCCTCCTTGGTCTTGAAGGCTATTTTCCACTCATCTCCTTCTCGAATCCGTATCTAATGATAGCCACTCTTCAGATCTATCTTTGTGAAGTACTGAGCTCCACTCAAGTAGTCCATAAGATCATCCATCCTTGGCAAAGGAAACCGGTACTTGATGGTTATCCTATTTATAGCTCAAGAATCTGTACACATCCTCCACTCTCCATCCTTCTTTGGTGCAAGTACTACAGGTACTGCACATGGAATCAGGCTCTCTCGAATCAAGCCCTTCCTCAACAGCTCCTGAACCTGTCTATTTAGCTCCTCTGTTTCAGTAGGAGTCATCCTGTGAGCAACCTTGTTAGGCAAACTAGCTCCTGAAATCAGATCTATCTGATGACTGATTTGCCTTATTGGTGGCAATCCATCTGGAACATTATCAGAGATAATATCTCCAAAATCCCCTAGTAAATCTGAAACTTCAAGTGGTATTTCACTACTACCTTCTTTATTTCCTAGGAATCAAAGCATAACACATATGCTGATGTTTCATGCCATCTAAAAACTTCCTTCCATCAACAAGACAAATCCTAGCACTGCTACATACCTTTTCACCTTCCTTTTTCATGGGCTTCAATTTGTGGCGAACTCCATCCTTTGTCAGAGAGTATGTGTTTGCATGTCCATCATGCACTGCATGTCTATCAAATTGCCATGGTCTACCCAACAATAGATGGCAAACATCCATTGAAATAACATCACAGAGAACTTCATCATGGTAACTCCCAATTTTGAATTTCACTAAACATTGTTCACTTACCAGGACCTTATGATCATCTTTTACCCAAGCAATTCGATAGGGCTAGGGATGTTTCTCCCTCTTGAGCTTCAGCTTAGAGACCGTCTCTTCTGATACCAAGTTATCAGTGCTACCACCATCAATGATCACGTCACAACATTTATCCTCACACTTGCATCTGGCACGGAACAAACTCCTCCGTTGTCCTAGTTCAATCTCACCACTTAGTAGGACTCTTTCATTTACCAAGGTCTCTCCTCTTTCTACATCCTCTGAATGTTATGATTGTGCATCCTCATCCAGATGAGCAACCCTAGCTTGGCCCTCAGCTCTCCTATCTGTCCTTCCTTGTCATTGAGGGCATTCAAAGGCACGATGACCTTCTTCATTGCAATGGAAATAGGTACCACAGAAGCCTCCTCTTCCTTGTCCATGTCCTCTACCTCTTCCTCTCTGATTTCCAAAGTCTTGGTCACGGGAGCAGTTGAAACCCTCATTCCTCTGGTTCCTGCTAGTACCCTCATCTTCATTTTTTTTTTGGGTTTCATTGCGGCCTCCAGATGACCTACCGCTTCTCCTTCCTCCTTGACCGCGCTCTCTTTGTCTTCCTTCAAACCTTTTATTTATCTTTTCTTCAACTCGTAGGGAAAATTGGTATGCCTCTTCAACGCTGGTCATTCTTACCAGACTTAATTCCTCCTGGATGCTAGGTCGCAACCCACTGATATAACGAGCAACCTTCTCCTTATTTGCTTCTGCATGCCCCGCTCTAATCAAGAGTCGGTAAAATTCCTTTGTATATTCTTGGACTGATCTTCCTGCTTGCTTTAACCCATGCATCTTCTTAAACAAATCAAGCTCATAGTCCACAGGAATGAACTGCTTCTTCAATTTGTCCACCATGCGATCCCATCTTGTGATCTTCTCCTTTCCTCTTCTATTTCTTTCCAATTGGACCTGTTGCCACCAGATTTTGGCATGGCCTTTTAGTTTGGCCTTTGCAAACTTAACCCTATCTGGGTCCCTGATATCCTCATACTCAAAGTATTCTTCCAGTTCATTGATCCAATCAATCAACTCATCTGGTTTCAGATTTCTTGAAAATACACCCACTTCAATTGTGGGTCTTTTCCCAAACTTAGTAATGGCCCTAAAAAGCCTTTCCTCTGCATGATTCAGAACTTCCCTGTCAAATTCCCCTTCTGGTTCCATTACTTCTTCTTCATTGTCATCCTCACTGTCGTCACCTGCGGCAACATTTGCTCCTCTACGGAGCTCCTCTTGCAATGCCTACACCTACCTTTGGAGGGATCTAACCTCCTCAAGATTAATAGCTCTGGCCCTTCCGCCATACTCTCTTCGTGGAGGCATCTTCTAACTTGAATCCACAACCACACAGTCCTGGTGCAAACTGCCTCACAGTCGGCGCTCTGTCTACACACTCAGGAAAACCAGCTTTGATACCACTTGATGGGGACACAACCCAAGAACAAAAATGGACACAACAGAAAGGGAAAATTATATTAACTGAGAAAATAAGCTAGTACAAATAGTACAGGAAAATAAACTTCGAAACATGCCCTAAGGGCTTACAATAGCATAAATCTGGAGATAATTTCTCCTTTCAGTACCTCCTCTCAAACTCCACTCCGAACTGCCTTTTACAATGCCAGAAATCTCTTTAAATAGACCCTGGAGGGTTAAGGACTAGGAGTACATTCTAGAAAGTGCTAGTAGGCATCCAACGACCAAATAGAAGGTTCCAGAAGCTGCGTTAGAAGTCAGTGCAAATCTAGAAGAATCCAGAAACGGTAACCGAACTTTCAGGAGGCATAACTTTTGAACCATAGCTCCAATTGACGAACCATTTACATTTTCGAAAAGCTCTCAAAGCACTCTATAGCCCTATGGACAAGCTTTGCTCGTCCCCCATTTTTTGGCCCTTTTTGAGGTCATTTAATGCCCCTAACCTGACTTTGAAGCATTCTTAGGAGGTCTCCAAAACTCAAAAAACTGCAATAACTTTCAAACTGTGGGGCCTTTTGACCTGATTCTTTTTTTGGAATGCTCTAAATCACAATTACATTCATCTGGCCAAGTCACACCTTCTAGGTCACCAAAATGATGGCCAAATTGCATGCTCCTATTTTTTTGAGATTTTCTAGTACACTGATAGTTGAACTGTGAGAGTTGGAACCTTTATTTGACCCAAATGGGTGTCCAAAAATGAAAACACATGAAACAGAAACTAAGTCTAAGTACATTTTTTTTGGGTGACACAGGATTGCCCTTATACCTCTAGATGCTCCTACATCACTTGCACTTGATGCCACTCTTGGGGTAGGCGTATCTAGTTGAGATGTAGAGGGCATAACACATATGCTTGGCATATTCTGCAAAGGACAAACATAAAATTTTAAGTGGTATAACAAGGTTAAAAACATAATCAAACTCAAACAACCATATGACTGAATCTTACCATTTCCATATTATTGGGTGTCTGAGATGACATGATTGGATCATGCAAGCTTCGAGGAGTTACTCTAGAAATGCCCTATGACAAAAATAATAATATTATCATTTCTAACGAGGTGAAATAAGATAACTAAATGCACAATAACCTAGATCAAATCTTATCAGTGCTATAGTCTGAGATGTAGTAAAGGGATTACTAGGGGAGGGCAATATAGGGGTTGGAACAACTTTGGAGATGACCCGCATTCCATAAACATAAATTTACATGACACAATATAAAACATAAGATAATTGGACTTATAAAAGATAACTTTCAAACTTACCTCCTGCACCATCCTAGTAATGTTTTCGCCTTGCCCATTTCTTAGCATTTCAATAAGACCATTTAAGACCAATGGATCTCCCATAGTAGAATCTGGAGTACCTGTACATACATCCTTTGAGGAACACATAATGACATAAAATTACAAATTATTAATTAGACACAACAATATTTTTTTTCTGATAAATAATCTACATTTTTCTAATAAATTATAATCTATATGCACTCCATTTCTTGAACAAGGAACAGACAAATAAAAGAAGACAAAAATTTATTGTACAAATTGTATACTAGAATGTGAATGTATGAAATGGTTAGTGTTTTTGATTGTTTTTCATATGTTTAAACACAAGCAAGCATCTACTTAATATGTGAATCTAGCATAGAGCAGATTTAAATGGGAGTAGTTTTTAGGCCAAGGAAGTGTACAATATAAATATTTAGCTTATCATGTATGAACTATACATTCTGAAAAAATATCTAAGTCCATATTTTCCAAGGCAGAAGAAAGCTTAATTGCTATTGCTTAAACTGAAAATTTTATTGCAAATGTGTCAACTTAATGATGAACAAATTTGAAAAGATTTTTTCATCTTATAATAATGTGGTGGGAAGAGGAGAGAGTGAGCATAAGGATAATGAAGTTAAACATCAATCATTAGCAGGAAATTCTGTTGTTGACTATAATAAAACTTTTGAAGTAGCATGAACTACTCTGATGGTTTTGGAAATTAGTGTTGAGGTGGCTGGAACAATGGGAGTGGATGGGACTCCTTGATATTCCTGTAATCTCCGTGCGGTTATGTTGCAAGGAGGTAGCTTCTGCAAAATTGAGAGTAAAGGGGAACCAAATGTTGGTGATCTGAACTTTTTCCTGAATGTCCAGGTATGGGAATGGTAGGAAAACCACAGGAATGGTGTTTGATATATCTAAAATTATGCTCAATGAGTTTTATGAAAGAAGGGAGAAAATTCCATTTTCCCAATTCTATATAGGTTGCCTTCAGTGGGTAGAGTTGGAAAATTTGAAAATGCACAGGCCTTCTTTGACTCAAAACAAAAACATATTTTAAATAGGGTGACACAGCTTACTGCTGAATTTCTATTATCCACACGTAAACAAGGTGGATGGAAAATCTTCTGTTTAGCATTAACCATGAGTTGTTTACAGAATTTCAATCCTCGATAAGAAAAACCACAATGGAAATAGTTCAGATCTTGAGAAAAATGAATCATCAATGGAATGCCTCAGGATTAGATGAGAATATGGTCAAAGAGAAAAAATTCAATGAATAGTAGGATCTTAATCAATTCTTTGCACAGGGAAGAATATAGTCCATTTGAGGACAAGAAACAATTACCACTTCACTCAAAAATGAAATGACAAGGTATAATGAAGATTATAATTCTTTAAGTCAAACAATTTATAATGATTTATCTTTTAATGACTTCTTAAATACCGAGTAGAAACTCAAAAAGAGAAAGCAAAGATTTGTGAAGAAAGAGGAAAAGCCAGAATCAAAACATAAAACATTTGTTAAGGAGGAGATTAATAAACAGAGTTCAAGAATCTCGAAGAATAGTCAAATGCAGAACAAAAGATTGCTGATGTCTTGGTGGGGCAAGCATTGCTTAATGAACATGAAGAGGCCAAGATAGAAACAAAATCTCCCAATAAATGAACCATCCACTACACTGACAAAAGGGGGAGCCATTGCAGTAGGAAATTAATTCACAAAGCTACCATGTTATGGAGGATGTCTTGATTGATTCTGATACTGAGATTAAAATCCACAAGGATGATTGCACTAGAAAGAATCTCCCACTGGCATCTAACTCTAAAGGAGGTAGAACTCTCATCATTTATGCTTGAGATATGAGATTGACAACAAACATCTATTTTAGTTTTAGCATCATGAAAAGCATATTTATATGGTAAATGCGGAAGGGTGTATAGATTCTTTTGTTCAAACCACCATTATATTCTGGTTTGGGATCCAAGAGATATTTATCTTTGATAAGGGATATTGAAAAGCATGCGAGAGTAATAGAGTAATAGACACAACTTCTTATACGGGGTATGTGGCCTATTTTCTTCAAGTTCCAGATTATTTTGATCGAAATAATCTTGATAGAGGCAGTGAAGTTACTTTTGAATCTACCATATCTTGTGACTGGAAAGAATTGAAGTTTGGGAGCGGACACTTAGGATGTGTTGTGCAATCTAACCACATTGTAAAAGATCGGTATCCAGTGTCCACAACCTATTAATCACTAATAGGTGCCAAGTACAAAAAAATCTGACAGTGTAATAGTCCATGATGGTCTCACTACTCCCTACTTCATGAAGACGCAGCCTTTTACTATCATATTCAAGAGAGACAAGGTGTCTAAGGATTTTTCATAGATTTAGAGAGAATCAAAATAATTTTGGGTTTGCAATGGGTACATCACATTGAAGAGTTAATTGTGGAGATCAAGAGGCTATCCTTAGGAAAGATGCTTCATTATGTTAATGCTTGGTTTGATAATGTTGGGTCTGTCTTTGATGTACTCCATATCATTCTCCCAAGGTGATCACCAAATGAGATATATGGAAAATGAGAATCTTGCTTAAGGTCACCAACTAAATATGTCTAGGATAAGTGTGGCTGCAAGATGCATGAACCAAAAGGCTACTGAAAAAATGGTTTTAGACTTTATATTATTGATGATCATATTTTTAGACCTGAGGTTTATCACAACTGCATGTCCTTATTATATGTTAGTGATTTGCTATTTAGAAATGGTCAGAACGAGAAGATTTTTTCAACAGTCAAGCACTTGACGAGAATATCTCAAGAAGTGCTGCCTGCAGCAGATGAACTTGGTATTGAGAAGGATTTAATTGACCTCAAGGAGAGTGATAGACTGATGAAAGTGAATCTAGTAGAAATCTGAGATCTGTATAAGCAAGGTGGGGCTAAAGGTAACTTGCATGACGACATGTTTAATGAAGGTGACAATATAATAATCATGGGTACAAATTCAGATATAGCCAATGAAACTGAAAAAATTAGAATAACAGATTGAGGAGAAATCAAATTTTGATAATGTCTCTGTGCTGTATGATGAAAGACTTTCCTCTATACCAGCAATGAACAAGGAGCCAAGAAAAATAATGAATGCTGCAAAAGATCCAAAGTGATCTATAAATAGTGTGAGGAATCAATAGAGAGAACAAAGCATGCTAAGATGGTACGTTCTCAAGCAAAATAGAACTTGGAGAAAATCAAGTAAAGGCATGGATACATGGGTTCACAATGGATGCTCCAACTAATGCTCTTAGAACTCGTATGAATCAGCCAATTTAATCAACAAGTTCTAAGATAAGCAACCAACAAAAGAGAATTAATCAAAAATTAATATCACTTGCACTTTAGGTTCTATATGACCTAAAGTGGGTGACCCTTTCAGCAACATCCAAAGATTCACTCACACACTCATCAGGATGTTGCATAACAGATGCTGCTCTCACAAATTATATGCCAAAAAACATAAAATATTACTCAAAAATGGCTCAAACATAGCTGGCCCTCTTTCATGCTAAACCGTTTGATGATTATTTCAAAATCCATATTTACATTCATACTTAATTTTTTGAATATTATCACAACAGCTTTAAATAGGGACGTGGAGTAAACCTAAACCAAACAGAGATACCTAGTTTGGGTAACTTTGGCTTAATAAGCCATTACAAGATTTGGTTTCCGCAATGGTTTGGATGACTGGTAGAGTGGGAGATATTATGTTTTTGTTTTACTATTATCTTGAGGGATTAAAAAAAAGTATGTTTTTGTCGCTGATTTATGTAGGTAAGCAGGAAGTAAAATAAAAATGAAGACAAAAAAATATCAGGGTGTGATAGCATACTTATTTTAAGCTATCATTTCTGGACATTTCCTCCTTATAAAGATACTCAACGTTAAAGAGATGCCAAAACAAGAATAATACCTTTTGCAATATTCATCCATTTTATCTGACATATGGCAATACTGAAGAAACATTCATCAAATTGGAGTCTTAAATCAAGTTAAGCTTAAGCCTCACAGTTTGATGGATCCAGGCTTCAGGAAATTTTATAATATTAGGATTAAAACGTAAACTATACTTGGTTAATTAATTTATTGGTAGCTTGAATAATCTATTGAAATAATACCATGGTTTTCTTCTACCCATTCTTACCCTTCTACCACTTGCATTAGAACATGTATGTTTATAAGAGTTTATATTCTATTCTTTTACTCTTTTATGATGATCCCAATATGAAAACTCATATATTAGATGTGAAGGCTCACACTTCAATACACCAGTGACAGTCTCACTAAAATGCCAGATATTAAGAACTTTATGAAATTATTTATAGACAATGACACATGGACAAGACTAACTCAGAAGCAATTAAAATTTATGTTCAAATTACTTTTTCCTTGCTACAGGTTGAGATTAACTGTGGACAACCATCTACTGACATTTATGTGATCAAAATTGGTATGTATTATTCTGTCTTGCTATAGTTGTATCAATAGAACATGCCCCCAAATTGTGGCTCTTAATCACCCATTCTTGTTTTTATTGGTGTATATAGGACACAAAATAAAAGGCAACAATTTGGTTGCTTGCATAATAATTGATAAATGAAAAGATATAGTTATGTTGTATAAATCCTCACAACAATCAAAAAGTGAACATGATGATCAAATATTGTCATCTTCACAAGAAATTTCATCATTAGATGGAATAGATACCCCATCATTAATGGAACCTAAATCTACCAATAAATTAATACCATCAATTTCTTGCTCTCTTTCATCTTCAAATATAGGTAAATGTAAATCACTAAATTCATCATCTTCATGGACTTGATGCTCATGTGCTTGCTCATGTCCTTTTGAAACTTTAGCAAACTCATTGTGATCTTCATCTTGGTCATTAGCATCATTGACAATAAAAATTTTGCCATCTCCATCTTGGCCATCTATTTCTTTAAGGGGAACTTCTTCATCTTCAAGTAAATTAGGGCCCTCTATGTCTTGAGAAAATGTCACTCTTCGTCCTCTTGGATCATAGTCAATCACAAATGACCATCTGAGTTGTTCTAGATTTGGAATGAGGAAAATTTGTTCACATTGATTTGGGAACACATAAGGTTCGGAAGTGGCTTCAAACCTAGATGTATCAATCATATAGAATCTATTGTTGTGCAGAAAGATAGTTTTGTCTTCACCCACTTTGATAAGCGTGTACCATTCAACACGAAAAATAACTTTCTTGAAGGAGACAAAATCAACCTCTATAATATCCTCCACTTCTCTATAATACCGAAGTGTGCTTGTGACTGGTTGTCTATCATTTCCATGTGAATGACATTCCACCTCAAAAGATGCTGAAACTCCACAATCATAAGTTTGTCTCTTTTCATCAACTTTTTTGATGCGAAAATGGTGCCCAAAATTCCACATTCCCTTGTAATATGTTACCTAAATAATAATAAAAATAAAATAATTAGATTGAATGATACAAAATAGATAAATTATTTAAAAAATCCAATATGTTAATAAATATGCATCACCTCCCCATTCTTAGATCCTTTAACAAAATTCAGTTGTTGTGCTGTCACTAGATTTCTCCTTTTTGATGCCTTATGTTCAATATTGCTCTTTAGCCAATTCCATGTGCATCTATCAGGCATTTCTTTTTATGGCTTATAGGAAGTCCTTGAGTAGAGTTTTGACCATGTTTATTATATATGATGGCCAATGCCATATCATCCTCTAATTTTTTTTGTTTAGCGTACTTCTCCATCCATTCTGACATAAAGTCAGAATTGTATGCAATATACAAATGTAATGCCTCCCACTCCTTAGCATCTGCATTGAAAAATAATATTATTAATTATGTAACGCCATGTATTATCAAAACAAAATCCATGTATTATGAATATTAAGATAAAAAGAATAGGTATGTCTTATTAAAATTGAGATAAAAACTACTTTCTTTTTTGTATACCTTTTATCCTCTTTGAAGTCCCCTGACCCTCTAATTTTTCTCCTTCAAATGATGGAGGTTGGTTATAATTCCATAAGAGTGGTGCTTCGAGGTGCAACTAAGGTAAGTACTCACTCAAATGAACCATTGATTGGAAAACCATGTAACCCTCAACCATGGACCCTTCTAGCCGAGCCTTTTGCCTCACAAATTGTTTTAAAACTTTCATATATCTCTCCACAAGCCACATTGTTCGAATATGAATAGGCCCACACAACTCAATCTCTTCTACTAGGTGTACAAGGTAGTGCTCTTGAGAATTGAAAAAACTTGGAGGGAAGCACCTTTGAATATCACACATCAAAAGTGGAATATTTGTCTTCCAATACTTCAGATCATCCTGATGTATCTCTTTAGATGACACCCACCTATACGTATTACAAGTGATTTATGATAATTTCACATGTAAAAGTATAAAATCATATAAATCCATAAGAGATATTGCATTTGAAGTGATAAGTGTTAGACAAATACCTTAAATATTTTGATAGTTTGAAAATAGCTAATGTAACATCATGGTGAAAACTGCTTGGTATTGCTGCAGGCAATACATACTATAGAAACATTCACAAATAGCCACGTTAAAATATGTATTAATATATATTATCACTTAGATTTACAATTTCATAATTGTAACTCCAAAAAATGTAATATTCCACAAAGTTACCTTTATCCAATTGTGCCAATCATGTGTTTTTAGGCCTGAGAACTCTGATCCATCTCTTGTGAATAAATTTTTTAACGTAGCACCAAAGCCAGAAGGAAATCTTGTGCTTTTCATTGTATTAATGATGTTTAGCTTCTCCTTTGATGTAAAAGTCCATGGAGCATGAACATATGAGTTGTCTCCATGCAACCACATGTTTGGCATGATATTCACAATTTACAAATCCTTTCGTAACTTTATTTGTGCTTCAAGGTTTGTTCCAGAAAGATGTTTCCACAAACACTTTGCCACATTTTCCCCAATGTGCATACTATCAAATAAGTGCGCTATTGGTAACTTCTCATAATATTCCAATTTGTAAAAAATAGAGAGTCTTTTCATTCCTAGTGGAAATCCCATCCCTTGTTTTTTTTCATACAAGGACTTCCACCTACTAGGGTTCATCCTTCTTAGCTTCGTCACTTGCACTTCCTTTCCATTGAAATATTTTTTCTCACGCACTCGATAGTGATGATTTTGTGGTAAGAATTGTCTATACTCATCATATACAATTTTATTAAGATCTTTTGAGTGTCTATACAACATTTGTGGCCCACATGATGGACAACCATGTTTCCCCTTTGTTTGCAGCCCTGAAATAAGAATGGATGCCATATTTAGAAAATGCTATAGTGAACATGATAATAAAAAAATCATACTATAATTACAAATGCACTTTATAATATATTACCACAACAAATAGAAAGCCCCGAGGCATCATGAATTGTCCAGATAAGAATTGCATGAAAAACAAAATTTCTATTATTGATGGGTCTTGCTACATCATACATATTTATGCCATCCCACAATTCTTGAAGCTCATCAATGAGGGGCTCCATGTATACATCCATATACTTTACTTGATATTTTCCTGAGTAGACAAGAAGTTTATTAGGGTTGTGTCTAAATTAAAAAATAAATATGTAATCTTCAATAAATAATTGTATTCATGTTTTCTACTACCTGGTATGATAAGTGTTAACATTGCATGTTCCTTCTTCATTGCCATCCAAGGGGGTAGATTGTTGTTGATTGCTAAAACAGGCCAAATAGAATATGTTGTTCTGAGATCTCCAAAAGGATTGACACCATCCATTGCTAGAGAAATTCTCGCATTCCTTGGCTCACTTATTAAATGTGGCCATCTTTCTTCAATCTCTTTCCAGTATTTGCTATTTGCAGCCATACACATGATACCATCATGGCTCCTCCCTTGTGCATGGTAATCCATATGTTTTGCCAACTCCTTACATTTGAACATCCTCTTGAACCTGGGCTTCAGTGGAATGTGTCATAGTACTTTATAAGGAACCTTCTTCGATACTTGATCTTGACGATACCTGCTTGTATGACATACTAGGCATTGTTGTAAATTTGCATTCTTTCCATAGTATAGTATATGATCATTTGGGCATGCATCATATGTATTGTACTCCATTCCAATATCTTTTATTACTGAAGATAATTCTCTATGAGAATGGGGTAACTTATTGTCCTTTGGAAGTATTTTGTTTGATAAAAGCCTACATGATGCAACAAATGATTTTTATGAGTATATGCAATATTCAAAAAATTTAAGACGTCTAAAGAAAATTATGTTGTGGGACTATAAAAAATTAATTTACCTTAATATATCAGTAAAGCAAGTGTTTTTCAATCCATGAGTAACCTTCAGGTTCAACAACAACATAATTGTTGCCAATATAGATGTATCGGCATTTGGGAAAAGAGGCATCCTAGCCAACTGAGCAAGGGGTGAATCAATAACTTCTTCAAAAGTTGTATAGAAATCATGGATGAATGCATTGACACCATCCTCATTTATCTGTGAAGTGGTTTCATCCATAAAATTATCTTGTTGTTTGTCTTGAGAGTAGCTATCATCAATGACATCCCCTGGCTCTTCAACAATATTATGAACTGGAGGTGGCTATTCATCATAAAACAAATTTAAATGATTAATAATAATGTATTAAATAATGTGCACATGGATTTATTTTAAGAGTACCAATTTGTTAGTCATAATGCACCTCTTCTCTATGAACTCCATAGCGCAAATTGTGGAAACAAACCATACGCCGCTTCTTTAATTTCCTATTTTTGCACCTTTTGCAAGAACAATATATCTTTTCATTGAAGTATTCCTTTGTCCCTGGTTTAGGTCTTGCTACCCCTTCATCTAAATATTCAGATGATGATGATGTGCTATTTCCCTGAACGTGGAAATTAATATTATAAGGTTATATCAAGGCCATAGTTAGTATTTCCAAAGTTGTTTAATTTTTTTGGATTATATTGTGTTGAATATAAGGTTATTTATGCCAAAAATATGTTTCCTATTGAGTCATGTCAGTCAAACATGGTCAAATAGGTCAAAAAAGGTTAGATATGCATTTGTGAAATGTTCTACAGTTGACAGATTTTCTTACAATAAGGGCATGTTCCATGATAGTGTAGGATATTAAAAAGGTAAAGACAAGTTGGGTGAGCATTACCACATGTTAGTTGAACCTTGAATGTAGGAGAGCATAGGTGTGTGTGTGTGTGTGTGTGTGTGTGTGTGTGTGTGTGTGTGTGTGTGTGTGTGTGTGTGTGCACGTGTGGATGTGGGTGTGTATGTGTGTCTGTCACTAGTGTGTAACAAATAATGATATTTGAACCACTATTTTTGACTTGATGAAGAACAATACAATTGACATAGGTGAGGAAATCTTTCACGTAACAAACTAAAGATCCCATACAGATTATATCACATACAGATTTTAAAATATAGAAGAGGCCTTGTAGGAAGACAATTAGCAATCAACAATTACTATACATGCTACCTATTCAAGCTTAGGTTAATGTTTTTTTATTAAATATATAATGTAGGAACAGATAGAAAAAAAAGCACCTGGTCTACCATTTTGTATGGATGGCAAAAAGATATCTTGATAGAAAGCTACAAAGAAAAGGGTGTGGATCTCAATTAGGATCATTACATAAATAGACATTGAAATATAGGAAATACATAACCCATCAAAAAATAGCACTTATTGAAAATATTGGAAGAGTATCCTATATATGCAAAATTTTCAATTTCAACTTTATGATTATCCCGGAGAAACTAGGCACTGGTCAACAAGAGATTAGATTTTTACAATCCTAAAATTATTACTTAGCTTTTGGATTCAAGTTATTAATATTTTTTTACCTACTAAATAAACTTGTCATATTATTGAACACCAAATCATTCGCTTTGTATGTCGAAAATTAAATTTCCAACTCAGTAGGTTACATACAAGACGCTGCATGTGGGCAAGATAAATTTATATTAATTATGACTGTGAAAGGTTGGACAAAACGTGGACATAAAGTTGCACATGATAAGCGTCATAGCATCGCCTCTCTATTTTACTTTTCTATTTTTCAATTTACATAAATATACATAAATCAAATAAAATTAAGTATAAACCAACAAAAAATATTACCATGTACTGAAATGAGACAAGCAGATATAGGATCTCTTCTCAGCTCCATACATAACTTGACAGAACATGCATATTTCTATAATTTTCCTAGAGCTAAATCACACATTATAAAAAGTCACTCTATGACTTAGCATACCACCATCAGTTATCATTACATTGGAGCTTGCTCTGTATGGAGATTTGTCTCTTAATCAGTCCTTGTGGAGAGCAACATATTTACTTAGAAAATAGTAGTTAGCAATTCCATTGGTATTCATGTTGGTGAAGTGAACATTACAAATCTTCATTTGGCAATGTGATGTCAAGTTGCAAATTATTGGGTCATGCATAGGCGTGAGTTTTTGGAGTTGTGGTTGATAGAGCATCTTTGTAATTATGGATTTAGTTCCCAGGCAAGTGAATATCTCAACACAAGGTAACAAAAAGATGGGTGGTTATAAGAAATGGTTGTTATTTGAAGAAAATTTGGGAACCTGAAAAAGAAACTTAAATTTGAAAATATCAAAGGTGGGAGTTGTTCCAAGAAGTAATTGAGGAAGGAGCCAATTAAAAGACAGATTAAAGAACACATTTCTTGTTGCTATTCAAAGAGTTGTAGTTTATTCAGTCTTTCAACTCAAGTATAGTTTGCATTTATGTATTATGAGACAATATCAAACTAGTGCAGCAATTGTTGGACTCTATGGAAGTCAATGCATGCTAGCTTTATTATTGTTTTAAATTTTGTTACAAAGAGAGGCAAACAACCTGCAAACAGATCACTTAGGGAATTCAAAAGTATGAAAATTGAGTCAAAAAATAGCAGAGTGAGAAGGGGAAAATATTAGAAAACAATGTTAAGCCAAACACTACTACCTTTTCCAACATACTCCATGCATGTGCCAAAATGGGAGCTTCTAAACAAGGTATAGGTATCCATCCAAGCATAAAGGATAGGGGCTTTTGGCAGATCTAGTAGTTGTACGTGCACTGATAGACATGTATGCAAAATGTGGAAGCATAGACAATGCACATGAATAATTTGAGAGAATGACAAAGAAATGTGGTTTCATGGACTGCAATGGTCAAAGCATATGCAAATAATCAATTTGGCGAGGAGGCTTTACAAACTTTCAAGAAAATGCAATTTGCAAGTTTAAAACAAAATTCCACAACATTTATTTGTGTCCTCTCTATCTGCGAGATACATGGTATAGATATCCATTGAAGCATATATTTGGAAGGGGGTATTCGATCGGACATTAAAGCAGGAAATACACTAGTAGACATGTATGCAAAATGTGGAAGCGTAGACAAGGCACGTCAATGGTTTGTCAGAAAGCGTCAATAAATGTTGTCTCGCGCACTGCGATGATTGTAGGCTATACAAAAAATGAATTTTTTCAAAAGGCCATCGAAACTTTTAGGAAAATGCAATTGACAGTGTAGACCCTTATTCATTCACCTTTGTCATCATCCTCCCTACCTATAGAAAAATTGGAGCTCTGGAATAGGGTATGGGAATTCATCAAAGCATAATAGGAGGAGCTTTCTCATTACATATTATAGTTTGAAATGATCTTTTATAATTGTATACAAAATCTGGTAGCAAAGATAAAGAATGAGAATTATTTAATACAATGCATCAAAGAAATGTGGTTTCTTAGACTGTAATGATTGCAAGAAATGCACAAACTCAATTTGGTGAAAAGACTTTAGGAATTTCCAGGCAAATGAAATTGGCTGGAATAAAACCAAATCCAACAACCTTTATCAGCACACTCCCTACCTGTGCAAAAATAGCAAACCATCAGTTTCAAACCTACTCACAAGGGTTTGTAAATATCTCACATTGTATCTAGTTAAAATAATATGAACTCTGGTTATTTTGATGCCTACTAACAATGATGTATAGTTGTCTTCATTATCTTAGTTGTTTGAGAAGTTTAATGGCTTTCAATGGACAAATAATTTTAAGGCCAACACAACAAACTTCTACATCACACATTAGAACACATGTTCATGTGTTGTTTTTAATAGCTCTAAAACTATATGTACTAGTCCAATTTTAGATCTCAAGCGAAGGGTAGAGCTTACACAATGATTTCTTTAGCTATTAATATGATATAACAAAAATCTAAACCCTTCCAAATCCATTGTGAAAACTGAGAATGCTAAAAGAGTTAAAACAATTATATTACATTAAGCCTGCAAACACTTGGATAAGGGCATTGATTTGGTAAAACTAAATAGTGAGCTTGGAAAATCATCAGTCCTACAATGTTAGGGATACATTAAGTCTTCAGTTGGTAGGAAGAAGGAGAAGAAAGGGAAAGCTAAACATCAAAAAATCAAAGGCGAACCAAAGTATTTGAGGCATTTGCCCTCAAGAAGCATTTGAACTTGCTTAGCCTGTGGTCAGTTTAGATGTGGGGGTGAAGAAAAGGGCCTCAGTCCAAATTGATGCAGAGGATAGGGTGGTGGTAACAAATGCACAAGTAGACTTAGAAATTTTAGAGTTTTAGGCACTCTAGCCTACCCAATCCCTTAAGAGACTTGAAGGTTTCACTTCTTAAACTTATCTCCTAGACTTCCTTGTGATGTTTTGGTCTCAATATAATCCAATCCAATTGGATTTCAAGACTTTTTGAGTTCTAGATCAATACCAAACTCCCACAGTTCACAATCTTCTTTAATCTGTCCTAGAGACCAGACTGGCAGTCTACTAACCCTGCAACAAGTTTGAAATTTGAATGACTTTTTTTTTTTTTCCAAAATACTTGACAATCTAAGATCAAGTATAAACACCCTTTATAGAGTTCTATAACCTACTAAAAACTTTTGTATGACTATTTTGGACCAACACCAACATATATAACAAATGCCCTGTTTTAATTGCATAAAATTCAACAGATTAACAAAGGGAGACCTATCCAAACTTCACCTAAGGACTCCAACTCATGGACAGTGCCAAGTTATGTCTTCAATTGACCGAATCCAAAGGAAATTAGCCTTAAAGGCTCTGCAACACCATAATCCCAAATTTTGTCTTCAAACCCTTTGATATCTAGGGCTTCCTCAATCTCCTATTCCTGCACACTTCTGAATCAAATTAATGGATGACTCACCATCTAAAAAACATTATACAATGTTCCAAATCATAAAAACCCACCTTTTCTTGGACAGATTACTCACTGCTATACATTAGCATTCAACTTCACGGTACTTTCTCACTGTTTATCCCGTGATCACACTATTTCACACAAATCTTTGCATATGCAATGATAGTGACATAATATACAAGTTAAACAATTTCATTCTATGAAGGTTATGCCTTTACATTCATGGAATGACCTCCATTCGTCCTAAGGTGTTACTGTAACAACAATTTGAAATAAAGATAGATTGATTCGAATTAGAACTGGTGTGACAGTGAGCCAGTTATAATATGAAACTCATCAACCAAAACACATTAGATAATGAAGAAACCCTTTCAATGCATTAGAAAACCAAACCAAATCGATTTGAGATTCAAAAGCTTAAGAAAATCTTGCCAAAACTGAAATTTTATTGCTTGTTGTCCAAAAAGCCGTACACACTAGTTTTTATCCCCCCGATAACAGAGACTCCACAAGATTGGCAACAATGGTATTGCTTGTCCTTCCTCCCACAACTTCCTTACCTACATAATCAAAGAAATCAAATGAAGCTGTCCAATTGGAAAACACTATGACATGTGATGTTGTATTTCATGATTTGCCTATATTTTGTGCATGTGCCTTCTACCGCAAATGTTGTAGCCCAAAAACAAGCTAAGTATAAAACACACACATATGATCATTCTTGAAATGAATTCATAGGAGAGTTGCATGTATAGAGGAATGAACTTAGATGCTTTTATTAACCATATAAATGGGGAATGAACTTACATATTACATCAGTAAGTATTTGTTGGCAGTCACTATATTAACTTGTTGAACAGCTTTATCTATAAATTAAATTTGATGAATGAAAAATAGCAGCAACTATTTTAAGTTGTTAAGTAGCTTCGTCTATAACTATTGGATTTGATGTATAATAATATTATTATTAAAATATCAAATCCAATAAATAATAGATGAAGAAATTGTTCAATGACATTATAGTTACTGCCCATGGCATACCCATAGATGGATACTCATGTTAACACCATACCATTATCAAAGGCATTCATACCTTATTGTTATTTAATAATAGACTAAATAAAAGAGAGGTATCAAAATAATCTTGATAATTGAAAGGATCGGATTTAATTAAAATATGCATATCCACAAGGAGGAAGTTAGGTGAAATGTCACAAATAATTCTATTCGACAACTTGCACCTTGATGTAACAATTTACAATGATTAAATCTTTTTATATGGTTCTACATTTTTCCCTAGTCAAAAATAGCTCTGATAATGTGTCCTGTTAAACGTTTCTTAATATTTGATTTACCTTTGTTTATTGCATTTGTGAAACTGTGCATAATTTCTAAGACAATTATTACTGAGGGTTTAATCCAACACTTTTTGATTGGGTTGTCAATAGGGTCTATAAATGGTCCAGGATTATTGATTGAAGCACCTTGCATATGGTAGGAGGTTCCTATCGCCATTTCTAGGTAAAATTAACAATAACTTACATAGAAAATCCATGACTTGGACAGTTGGCAATTATGGTTTAGTTGTGTTGACAAGTTTGCATATTAATAGCTTTTGCATGCATGCACAGGAGATGTCAATGGTATTGCTGGAAAGTGGAAAATTCTTTGCAAGAATCCATGTTCTTTCAGATCTTTGTATGTATTTTAGGGGTATTGGTGATTGATATAATAGTTTTTAGTCATACTCTTATCACTGATATTGTTAAACTAGTGGACAACAATATAAATATTTGCCTTGTCTTTCATTCACAATAAATATATATGTTTGGGTTGCATAACCAATTTAATACTACAAACCTAGAAACAAACTCCTGAAATCCAAAAAAATAGTGTGTCGACAGACTATTTGACAAAAATAATGTAAATAGGAAAGGTTAAAATGTATCAAAACATGGGGGAATGTTTACAGTGGTATTAGGGCTAAAAATCATGTCATCCTGTAGGAGTGAAGTCTAATGCATCATCAATATTTTTTGAGGAGAAACAAATTAAGCACTAACATCAACAATGAATCCGAAATTGAACTACAGAGAAATCCATTTTGCACTATAAACATGACTAATAGAGAAGGGCAAAGAGGAAAACCAAGTATTAAAAAAATAACAAGTGAATAGGCTTGAGGGAAGAAAGAGATTTGGAGTAGTTTACAATAGATGGTAGCTCTTATGGCATACCACTTGACAATTAAAGATAGCATGAATTAACACAATAATGGTACAGGAGAACAGGGGAATGGATGGAATAATAGCAATAGGGATGGTTTGGTGAAATATTGGGTAAGATAACAGTGAACTAGAGAAGAAGCAGTCAGAACTAAGCCTCTCATGTGTTAATTCGTAGTGAGGTGAGATGATCAAAATAGTAATTGTCCTACTCAAAAAGAAATACATGATCATATTTTAGAGGATTGGAGAAATTATGCGGCAAAGATTCACAATGACGTGACACCTAGACAATATTTGGATATCAAGTTGAAACACTTACCCGTGAGGGGAAATAGGAAACAACAGTTCGACCCTATGAAGAAAGTAGGTAAGCTCTTCATTCCATATTAAGATTGTATAGAAAAAGCTACAACCAGAGCTTGGGTGCAAGAATTGGATACATACTTTCAAATTAACCCAATGCAGGAGTATGATGCCAGCAAATATATAGTATTACATCTAGATGGAAAAACTCATGAATGGTGGCACCATGGAATGGTGACCTTGGGTCATGATCAAATTGATAATTGTACAAGTTTCACAGAGAGACCAATTGAAGGGTTTGATGCAAGGAGCTTGAACAACATTTCAAGAAGCTAGTGTAACTCAAGCAATGGGGATCAGTTGAGATATATATTACAGATTTTCAAAGGTTGGCAATAATCCTAACTGATATTTCATAAAGGAGGTAAGTAGTTTTATTTATGGTATAACTCTCAGATCCTTTGTGAGAGTAGATAGGAGGCCATTAAGAAAGTAAGAGAATTAGAAACCTCTACCACTAAGAATAAATTTTAGACTAAGAACTGTTATCACTAGAAAGGAAACGATAAGAGACACTTCCAAAAGCATACGGCCTAAGAATGAATCAAAATAGTTGAACAATGATCAGTTGAATGAACTAAGTACGAAAAAACTACATTTACAAAGCAAAGGACCATGGGATGCTTCGTAAAATTGTACTGTTAAAGAAGAGGCTATGTAAATGGAAGCTTGGACAAATTCATATTCTCAGATCTAGAGGAAACAATGTGAGTACTTTCTTGGGAGAAAAGGTTAACAATTCTAAAGGGCATTGCTGCATGGCTGTTATATCTTCACAAGCAATGGGAACATAGGGTGGTTCACAGAGATGTTAACTCTAGCAATGTTTTGCTTGATTTGGAGATCAATGCAAAACTTGGTGACTTTGGGCTTGCTGATTTGTATGATCACATGCAAATTACACAAACAACTTTGGTAGTGGAGATTGTTGGGTACATCACTCTAGAAGTCACAAAAATGAGAAGTTTCTCCACAATTTGTTGTATTTATTTTTGGCATTGTTTTACTCGAAGTTGCATGTGACAGGCCATGGTAGGACACCCCTACCCCTACAATAATAGGCTATCAGCCCCTACAACTGCAGGCCTATGGCAAAGGGGAAAGGCAATAGACTAGTGTAGGGTGCAGAAAAGCGATTGAAAGAAATGTGGCCCTATGGCGATGGAGAAGTTATGATCGAGACAATTGATACTATCTGTGTTTGCTGGTAGAGTGCTAAAGACCTGGTAGCTTTTCTTTCTAATAGTAGGGTAGATTGTGCATACATGCAGAGTGTTGAGGCCCATAGATTTATCCAAGGGTAGTGAATAGATTATATTGTTGCCCGTAGTGAACAGATTATATTGCTGGATTGGGTGAAGGATCTATCTGAAAATGGAAAAATCTCTCATCTAGATCATAGAGAACCAATCATGTTTAGATTCTCCAGTAGTTGGGTTGTTTATTCTCCTATAGATTACTATGGGAGGGACCAGCTCCAAGACTTCCGTCACAGTTTATTTGAGAATAAATTTGGAGTCATCCCTAAAAATGAAGTCAGTTTATTTGAGAATGCAAATGTGATTGAGAATAAGTGAGGAAACAAACTAGAAGACAACTACTCCCATGATGAATCAATTCAAAGGCTATCAATGGTTGCAACTCTAATAACTACTATCACCTTCACTACCGCTTTCACAAATCTAGGAGGAATGAGCATTGATAAAGGTAAATTCTATATAGTTGAGATGAGACCTTTCACACAAGAAAGCAAAAAATCAACATGGCCAAATGCAATGCTTGATGCATCCAACCCTAGGAGGATCCATGGTACGGAGAGATAAATGGTAAACAGCCATGTCAAATTAGGGCACATTATTGTAAAACCTACGATCTCAATGGAATCATTGAAAGATTAGGATACCGTACATAGTAGGATACATAAAAAAAAATAAAGCTCATTAAATATTTTATGTAGCCACAAAAAGTATCTTACCTCAACTAAATGTGTTTGAGATGGTCCAACACCTTCCGCAGTTGACGTTTTCCAGCCCAAGTGATCTTTTTCTGTTAGATTGAAAACCTGAAATCCCAAAGACCATATTAGTTGCAAACCAAAAAACTCTAATGCAAATACAGAGGAAATCGAGCGGAAAATATTAATCATACAAGAGATCTTTTAGGTATTTACCTGTTTATTGTGCAAATCATAATTGTTCCCATTGTAGGCGTTGACGGCTGGGGCATGAAAGATCGGGAAAAAAAATGTGATATAAATGACGAACTCGTCATGACTTCCAGTCATATCCATGATGATAAACCCTTTTGCTTCATTTGAGAATTGCGGATGATGGCTAGGACATGATAGATCTAAGGAAAAGTACGTGATATAAGGTAGGAACTCGTCATGACCTCCAGTCATATCCATGATGAATCGGCCTTCTGTTGAAATCTGTAGATAATTCGTTGTTCAAAATTGTCGATGATGCCCTGTTCAAAACTGCGGATGATGCCCTATTTAGAATGCGTAAGTGGAGTTAATGAGCACCATATAAATTTAAGAAATATAACAATGAGTCATTTTAGGAAAATTCACGAGTTTCTCTATCGTCTTTATTTAAATGAATTAAAAACTTCAAAATGAATTTAAATATAAAAAATATTTTAAAGACAAAATTGATATTTTGTCTTTAATTACCTTCTTTAATAGGGCTAGTGTGTAGTAGTGAGAGCAAGGAAACCAAGTGAAACGAGACTGGGAATGAAGTAGCGAATGGTACAGTTTGCAACAAGCGATGCGCGGAAAGCAAAGATAGGAATTTCAAAGAAATTAGCCACCGCCTTCAACCCGAATGAAATCATTGCATCTACTACTATGCCGGTGATCTTGCAGGTCTCTCATTTATCTCCTCGATGACCCTTTTAATGACCGATGGAGCCATGCTCTCGTCTAATGCTTCCAACACCATTGGAATGTTGGCTCATTCGACATCTGGAGGCAATCCATCAGGAATCGATATCATCCGGATGCCATCCCATTTACTAGGGTTAGGGTTTTCACTCCTGGATTGCATTGTTCGGTTGTGACTGAAATCGGTGTTCAGACGGGCTCTGTTTACGAATCCTTGCCATAGGAGTAGAGCGTACTTTCAAACATGGCAAACTTCATCGACGGGATTCGAACCACGGACGTCTGGTTTGCTGAGTTTAACGACCGAGTAGGAGGAAATCTGTGTTACTGGAACTTAATCCCAATTACTGCATGTAGCAAACTTTCATCACCATCTGCAAACCAGAATATATTTTCCATGCTTATAATTTTACTTGCAATCATAAATTTACACCAAAAAGGAAATTCTTGTCAAGCACCAAATCATCTTAGAAAGGAATGCTTTGCCTGCAATTGTAAATGAACTCTAAAACACCGAAAGAAAGAATTTTCCTCGAGAACTGAGATCATTCTTTGTAAATGTAAATCTATCTATGACAACAAGAAAGTATTTTCTTATAGATAAGACAAATCATTTAATTTGTATCTAACTCTTCATCAAAGAAGAAATTATCTAGTAATAAAAGAGATCCTCCTAAAGAATTTGGGTAAATTTACTTGCTTAAAAAGTTCCATACACTTGAACATTAAAATAAGGAAACCCCACTGTTTAAATTGGATCATTAATACATGAATACAAATCAACAGAAAAAAATAAATAGAGAAATCAAAATTAGGATTGGACAATGATTGAAATTACATTGATTCTCAACTACATTTTTCAACTCGTAGGCAATTCCTTCTGAGGCCTGTTTGGATGATTGAGAAGTGAAGACAATGAGGGGTTTGTATTTTGTGACAAGTCAGCCAATGCTCACCATTTTGAGGCATTCCTAAAACTGGAAACTAGTTTTTCATTAGTCCAGCAGCAGTGATGGTTGAGAAAATTTTCTTGCATCCTCCAAAGATTTATGTACCAAATTATTTAGAAATCTTACAACTCATTGTATGCAAAGAATGTCTGTAGAACACGTTTTATTCTCTGCAGGCATTGCGTGTTTGAAAATTTGCAACATTGGATGCGTAGCTCTTTTAGTGAAATGACAATTGCCATGTTAAAAAAATCATGTAATATTTGTAAAGAAAAAGAAAAAGACCACCGGGAAAAATGACAACCACCAATGACAAATGATTAATTTCTATATATGACATCAATAATTTTTAATATATCTTATACACTATAGTCTTAACTATTATAATTGTAATAAACACTATTTCCAATGAGTGAATTAATACTTTAAGGAAGGTTGAAAACTTTAGTCTCCTGCCTTACAGCAGGGACTAAAAATTGAACAAGTTAATTTCTGGTTATAATATTGCACTGTTTTTCTATTTTATGATATCTTTCTTATGTTCTACAATTTTCTTCATAATTTAAAAAGCTCTCTGAAATTGAAGCTTTTGGAATGCGCAGAAATAAAATATAAGTTAATGGAGAAATCAGCCGCTAGGCATTTCATGTTCCGTTATGTGGGACACATATTTTAGTCATTTGTAGTGAAGCGTATAGGTGGAAGAAAGGGGTTTGCTTTCACCAATTATAATTCTTTCTCAACTCCTGTAAAATTCCTGAAATGTTAAAATATACATTAATGGACTCCACACAAAGTGAAGATGGGTGAACGAGAAAGTATCAATTTTACAATTTGAATAGGTGGTCATATGTTTCATCATCTAGATACTAATTAATTGTATTTTGGAAGCCTAAATAAAAATATTTCTTCTTGGAAGCCTAGCTCGATTGGCTAAATCTTCCCTATTGCAGGGGGTTGGTCACGGGTTCTAGTCTCCCCCGTCCTCATGGTACCGGTGGGCGTGTTGCACCAGCGCTACCGGTCACGTTAAAAAGTTTACCAGGCGCACTGCAGTTTATAGGGGGGCCGTGTTGCACCGATTCCTGCAGTCTAAAAAAAAAAAAAAAAAAATATTTCTTCTTTAATATTTAATATTACAGAGAGAAATATATGTAATATCTTTACTAATATTCTTCTTACCTTATTAATCTGGAGACTATAGTTTTCAAAGTTTTCTTCAGTATTAGTACACAATTTTTGGAAAATGTAATTTATCTAAATCTATAGTTGTTCAAGAATATAGTATTTTTAATGACGGAATAAGTTGAATTGTTTTTCCTATTGACTAAAGCTATTTTCCCAGTAGTCTTTTCTTTTTTTCATAGAAATTTCACAAATATTGTTCAAAAGTGCAACTAGCATTTCTCAACAAGAACAATGTGGCCAACATGCATAGCATCAAAATTTTTATATTGTCCACTAGTCCATTAGAATTTTTTTGCATGTGTTGACATGGACTTGAAGAGTTTGGTGCATCAACTCATGTGCACATACTTCTTAAGATTAGAGAACACTTTTAATAATTCACTGCATTTATATGTGGAAGACCTCAGCATGCTTCTCTAAGAAAATTTAAAAACAATTTTTCTCCTATCTGCATTTCATTCGCTCCAATTAGTGTTGGTAGTTTTTTTAAAAATATATGGGATTCATTCTTTTTCAATGAGATCTTTTATCTAGTTGTGCAAGAAGTTTATTGTAGGTTTGCAGATCCAATTTTCTTCCAATTATGTATCCAAGAGGACAACTTATTGTGCTCTAAGGTTATCTCTCTCATCTATGCTTGGTATCTAGAATTTTCTTTTATGCAATGCTATAATATCTCTTCTACTCACAATTTTTCTTCCAATTTGTACTTGGTATTTTGATTGGATGTTTCTAAGAGAAATGTTTACACTTCGATATTGTATATGAATCTTCTTCCGCAGTTCCTTTCTTTTTTCTATACTTATTACTATTAGGTGAGACTTCTTGTTTTAAAAGAAAAAAATATGAAACTTCATTTTCATAGAGTTTTGTTATTGGGCATTGATCACTGTAGTATGGGCATGAAATCTCTATAATTTTTATGGATTGCTACCAATGTATTTGTTAGTGCTTAGACATCAAGAAAACATGAATGTTTTTTTAACAAATTTCATAGAGTTAGGAGCTCCTCAATTGATGTGGTCAGTAATGTACTCTTTGAACTTAATTGAATAGTTTGTTGGAATTTTTTTCCTATGTAAGCTCAAGCACTATAATTGTTTGTGTTTCTTTGTTGTTGTTTCAATTGACCTTGAGAATAGAAGGGCATTCCTTCCTATACCCTCGATCCGTTTGGTAGTTTGTTCACTCTAGACTAGAATTCCATCTACATCGAGGCTGTAATTCCTCTTGCCCCATCCTATAAGAGCCACTAAGGGGTTAGCTAGACTCCAATACTCCCTTTCACCTTAGCTATAGTTTTCATGTATAGCTACTAACAAGCGATTAAAACTAATTACTTTGGAGTTTATATAGAAACATATCAATCCATTAATAAATAAACTGAATCATTAATCTTTAAATCTCATACATAAAAGAATAGTGAAAGGATATGTGATGATTGTGTTGCTTATGATCGCATATGTTGCTTTTGCTTCTCATAAATTATATCCTCAATTTTCTTATGTTTGATCAATATTATTTCTTTACATAACTTGTTTTTATTATTGGTAATTATAAAGAGACAATGTTATATGACAATGACATGTATTAAATTTATTGGAGTGCTCATTATAATGGGATGACATCTACAAAATATCTAGGTATTATAGACCTTTAGGGGATAGTTGTGATCCAATCTGCAAAAAATTTAATGTTGCCCAATTCAGAGAATGTAGGATGACATGGGATTTGTTAGCTTGTATATGTTATTACCCCTATTAAGATACTACTTTTATTCCTAGTGGACTTTTAACTGGGATGAGAGTATATATTATGTTTCCTATGAGCTTAAAATTTTAGATGGCAGATAAATAATTCTATTGCTATTCTATATTAAAATATTTTATTACAATAGAAATGCTTGGGAGCTGGACTTTGATGCGATTAGTTTTTTAATTTTTAGAATTGTATTGAATCATTTGAAACATATTTATTATAGATTAAATTTTGTTTTACATGATTAAATTAAGAATCTTATTTATGTTATTAGTGTATTTGTATAAATGTTTGAAGTTTCTATTCATTCAATATATTTTAAATACTATTAAATTGATGAAAATATTTGACAATTAAAGAAATTTATTTATTTATGAAATCAAAAGATTAATTTTTTTATTCAATTATTAATTTGAATAAAATGATTCAAATATGTGTAAACTTCAATTTTAACATTATCTAAAACCTTCTTGTTATCCGAATAACTATATAAATAAACTCTTAAAACATAATTTATTAATTTGAACTTTTTTAACTTTGCAATTTTTTTTAAAAAATAGCCATAGAGAAAAGAACTCTTGTGATGAATGTTGCCTTTTTTGGTAGTCTAGATATAATAAATGTTAAATTCTATATGAATAGTTTAGCTGGGCTTGGAAAACAACCTACTCATTTGATCGTTTATTCTCCAAATTACTATATGCCAGATCAATTCTCAAAAAAATATTGAATGCTACTATTGATATAGAAACAATTCTAGTTTGTTTGGTTATATCCATATCAATGTCTTTCTGATGTCCACAACTATTTTTACCAATCCCTTTTGGCATATCCTCTTCTAGTGGTACTTAATCCTCCTTCCCTACACAAGGTAGGGACTCAAGCTCCACAAGCCCTTGCTTATTTTTATTTTTTTAGTTAAATGTAATTAATTAATTTAATTAATCATTTTTATTTAGTTGAAATTATGAAATTTTTGTGTTGTTTTGCAAATATTTAGTTTTTGCTAAGATGCATAGTGCTCAAAATATTGTAGAAAGTACATATCAACTATTCATAAACTAAGTAGGGACAAAGCAAAAACTATCAACTATGTACTTTTGTATTAGTTCTATTAATATAAAATAACTATTATTCAAAAAGTGATCTAGAATAGGAAAATTTATTCATTTACAAGTTTAAATATTTGACTTTAACATACATGTACATGTAGGAAGCCACTCTCTAAATATTTGGTGGGGTTAAGTATTAATTAGGTGACATAAGGATCTATTAGACACAAATTCTCATAAATGAGAGTGCTAATTGTTTTATGTTGGGATAAAGGTGTAAAGATGAATGTGGTGTCCAAGTGCATTCCGCTTATTTAATGAGGAAGGACCTTGATAAATGGAGTGGGTGCACTCCACACATCCCCATGAAATGGTTTTAGTTTGAAACTCCTTTATATGTTGTTTGGGAATGAGTAGTTTTGCATTACCCACATCTCCTTTTGGATAATCCTCATTTTGAGTTTGGAGAGGAGATGAAGGAGATTTTGGGAGAAAGAAAGAACCCTTGTAATATGGTGGTAGTATTAAGAATCCTAGTCTAAGAGATAAACTCTTATCTCTTCTTCTTATAAGTTTTTTTTTTTGGGTTAGATTTAAAAGGTTTTTTTGCATTTCCCTTGTTATTATTTTGAAATAAAGGTGAGGAGACTTCAAATTGATTGAGTAATATTGCTTGGGAGCCTATCTTGTTAAAAAGATAAATAGGTTGGTGAAGAGAAACTCTTTCTCATACATTTCTCATTTTCATACTTCTAGTGAGGATCATATATATTTATTGAAAGTAGTATTTCAAGAAATAGTTTTATTATATTTCTTGATGAATTTTATAATTCATATAAAATAAGTTGTTGTTTCTTGTAGACTTATCATTCACTAATTTACATAAGTATCATGAAGTTCTTAAGTTTATGTGTTTTAAGAACATTATTTTACATTTAAAGAATAGATAATATATGAAAAAAATTGGTTTGAAGCTTGCATTTACATATAGTTACTATTTTTAATAATTTTTGTTTGGATCATAGATTTCCCCTATTCTTCAATTAAAGGTTGATATGAGTTAGATAGAAATGCCAGCATAGATTTATTACAAGATAATGTCCAATTTTAAAGATATTAAATGTTTTTTCTTTGAAGTTACTAAAGAAATATTATAATTTTAATTTGAGTAGACTAAGAGGCTTTGCACTAGCATGCAAATGTGTATACTCATAATTGAAGGTTCACAGGTTATTGATACAGGAGCATCCTAGGGTAGCTGGCTATCCTGCATAATTAAGGGATTTTGGTGGGGTTGAGTGGACCTATTTGGGTCCTGGTTAGTTAATTTTGATGTATTTAATAAGTATTGTGAGCCTTTGAAGGCATTTGAAATTTAATTTCTATTTGAGGCCGACTTGTGGCTCTTCAAATAATTAATGTAAGAGATATTTAATTTTTAGTTTATTGGGCCGACTTGTGTTTTAGTTAGGTATAAATAAGGGGTCTTGTGGAGTCTTTAGTCATTATTCATTCGAAGAAGGAGTGAGTGTGGAGAGTAGCTAAAGAGCTAATTTTTTCCTGAGTCTATGGACAGAGCACCAAATGTGAGATAGTTTATAGCAGGATTGTGATTATTCATCCATCTTGGAGAAGATGAGGTGGTAGAAGAGTGAATTTTGAGAAGGGTTAGTAGCTGAGGCTTGGGAAACAAGGAGATTGCTTGGTGGGCTTGCAAGTATCAGTTGGATCTTCCTTGGAGGTTTCTACCAAAGTGTGGATTTGGATTAGCTAGGGTTTGGGTTGGATCTTAAGGGATCTTGTAGAACTATTACTTGCTTTGTATTTGGCTATAACTGGGAAGGCCTTACAGCCTAACACATTGCACATAATCAATTATCTTATAAATAAAGAGTTGTGATTTGAAATCAGATCTTGCGTTATTGTTTATCTTCTAGTATGTGGTTATTTGCTAGGGGCAAGGACATCTCCCTTGGGGATTCTCCTACCTTGCACTACATCAAGTGGTATCAAAGTGAAGGTTGTTCTTGAGTGTGTAGAAGTTTCGAAGTTGAGGCAGTTTGCACCAGGGTTTTGTAAAGTGGAATTATTATGGTTTGCAAAAATCTTGGAAGATGGCACGAAGAAGATTGGACCCTAGGATGATTGCGAATCTCCGTGATATAGTGGAGAGGAGGATCAATGAGACAATAGCTCGGGTGGATGCCATTGTGGATGTTGCTTTTTCTAAAAGAGTTGAGGAACCAAAGAAGGAATTTGTATGCTACTGGAGTTGGAGTCTACTGATCCAAAAGAGAGTTTTATGGCCAGTTAGAAGACTTGTCCAAGAGAGAAGATGGCATAACAAGGTCAAGGTGGAAGAGTTCAATTTTGTTGATCAATTTGTGAAGCATGATACAGATCCTGCAGAGCAACTAGAGGTTGTTTTCTGAGGATATTCCTAACCTTGTTGATGTTGGGATGGAGATTGGTTTTCATGTTTAGTTGGTTGATTCTGACATGGAGATTGTAGAGCACTTGGTCGTAGATGTTCTGATTGCTATTGATGGCGACTTATATGTTGTAGAGCATCTTGTTGTAAGTAATGAGATGGTTAGTGTTGAGAGTTTGGCATGTTTTGATGGAGGTCTACATATTACTATTGATATGGATTTTTTTGCTGGTGTGGATTCACTAGTTGCTTATGTGTATGCGGGTTTGTTGATGAAGCATTATGTTCAGTTTGCTCTTGGGAGTGAAGATGCTGATTGGATAGTTGAGATTCTAGTGTTTGATAGAGTGATGCAAATGTGGATGATTTGCATGTTGTTTTTCTTGTCTCTCTTTGAGTGGAAGCCTTTGGTGAAGATGAAGATGGTTGTGGATTTTTCATTGGGCATCAAAGTGTGGGACACACTTTTCTTTTTGCACCCAAGGTGTTTGATATAAGAGCATCCTAGCGTAGTTGGATATCCTACATGATTAAAGGATTTTGGTGGGGTTGAGTGGACCTATTTGTTGTTTAGTGTGGAGCCTGATCAGTCCCCAAGTGGGAGATTGTTAGATTGTGGTGACTGATCAAAAATGGAAAACTTAAGGTAGTTGGCAACATGAATCTATTTTACAGATATATACTTATATTTCATTGGTTGCAACTTTCATAAACAATCATCATCTCTACCAAAGAGAAAATGCAAATTCTATATCACTCAACCCCAACATATCCAAGCCTTCAAAAAAAACCTTTCACAGATCAATTATGAAATATTGTGTACTCAAAGTTGTAGTAATGACACCAAATGTTCAAGCACTCCTCTCATTGCAAAAGAACACAAAAAAATATGCAATGAATGAAGCACTCAACATTAAGAAAGGACTACTCTTAACAAATATTGGGTGGTCTTTTTTCACTATGATCTTCTCTTAAGGAGGCAACTCAATCATACACAAACTATTGGCCAGTGGAGACAACAACTTATATAGACCAAGACTAATTTCTTTCATGTGTAGTGTTACACTTGTATTTTTCTTCATCCTTAAAATCAATTGCTTAAGTCTTGAGAGTGCCTATGTCAAAGCTGAAGTTGAATCTTCAAGTCAGTTCAAGTTCAAGTTCAATTTTATGTTCTATTACTAGTGTGAAATGTTAAAAGTAGGCCAATCATTCTCCTAGTCATCAGCCTTCCTATTCGCATATGGGAAAGTTGAAGTTGAAGTCAAACCTTTAGGTCAGTTCAAGTTCAAGTTCAAGTTCAAATTTCAAAATCAGGCCAACAAGTTCAAAGTCAAAGTTTTAGGTTTTGGCCTGCAAGATGAAATTTAGATCTTCAAAGTTCAAGCTTTTTCATTAGCAAGAAATGTTAAAAGTGGTTGGTCAGCCTCTAGTCATTTGATCTATCTATTCACATATGCTAGAGTTGAACTTGAACCTTGAACTGCAAAGTTTAAGTTTGAGTTCAAAGTTTGAAAGGTCACTTTGTTATGCATAAAATACAAAGCAGACATGATGTTATAAGTTGCTTGAGAGTCCAAGATTTGAGGCCAGAACGTCGTGGTGGATAACGGGTCACGCTCTTTAATGCAAAAATTTCAAAGTAAGAAGTAAAATAACTTCATTACAAGATGGGTTAAGATGATGTCAAGCATACCAAAGTTGAAAAAACTCTTTCATATAATAATCATTATACTAAACTCATATTTGCACCAACTTTAGAATATCCATTTGTGGTCATCAAATGCAAAAATAGGTACAATAGTGAAGCATTCAAAAAATTAAATTGTATATTCTATTATGGAAGGCAGATAGTGTTGCAAGGAACTATCAAACTTGAACCTGAACCATATAGTTCAAGTTCAAGTTCAAAAGCACAAGCTTGTTAGTTCAAAAGCACAACTATTTTAGTTGAATCTTTTGGATTTCTAACCTTAATGACTCCAAATATCATGATTATGGATCAGTTGATCATGCTTGATAATATGTTCACTATCTATTGGTTTATAAAGATGGAGCAACAAAAAACCAATTTTTTTGACTAAAAGTTACTCATAGACTTTCTATAGTCAAAAAAATAGTCATAATGCAAAGGGTGTAATTCTCAGCTCCACTATTGAATCTTATTGAATTTTGGATATGTTGTCCCAAATAAAGTTTCTAAATCTTAGCCAGAGTGATCTTCAAAATTTAGCCAAGGTCAAAAGTTATAATGGACTGTATGTGGGTCTGTCAAACATACCAACAAATACATGCTACAGTCAAAAAAACAATCATGTTGTGGGGGCCACAACTTTTAATCTGAATATTGTATTGAGTTGAAATTTATACATGTTTGGGGAAACCTAATTATCTAAATTCTCTCCAAGCCATTTTTAAAAATTCATCACGGATCAAAAGTTATGATTGTTTAAGTGCAGCGGTATATAAACTACCAATGACAGTCACAAGATCATGATAGTAATTTGTTACCGGCATATGCCACCTATCCAAGAATGTAGATGCAATTCATTTTAAATTTGGTAAATATTTTTTTTTATAATTTATGAAACTTTAAAATGGCTCAACTATTAAATATTCTAAAGTGACAAGAAGATTATTCATGAGAATGATTAAAATGATTTTCAAGAAACAGTTACCAAAATCAAAATGCAAGTGAAATCTATTATTTATTGTGAATATTCTACACAATGGGGGTTTTTCTCTTCAGTAGCAGTTTTGCAGCTACAAGGAGTGAGAGAATACATTTTTATGGGCAGTGATTGTAACAGGGAGGAGGAATAGAAGTTTTATTTTTATTTTTCTGCAACTTGACTGTAATGATAGAGATAGAATGATATTGTAATTATTTTGTTATGTATTTGAAATAAAAGAGAGTTTCATATATCATATTCTAAAGTCTGAATACGATTTTATTGGATTGAAAATGGCTATATAGTCATTTCTTTCATGTTTTAGGTGCAGTTCTGCATTATCATTCATAGTCAATTGAATAAAATAATGTTTCTTTGCACTTCCCCTATGATATGAAAGATTGGTAGATGGTCATGTGGTTGTTTGGTCATTTTTCTTTCCTCATTGTCTAGTTTATAAATCTTATAATTGTATTTCTCCCATAGTGATGGGTAAATGCTAGAAAGCCTTTGTGTCTTCTGGTGAAAGACACAACCAACTATTTAAATTATTTGAATATCTTTGTAAGAGGGAGTTGTACCTATTAATTCAGAGGAAAGCTATCAATCTCATGTAGTATTTGCAACTGTTAGTGGCAATTGTTCTTCTATTTGAGCATTTTGAGTCATTCTTTGTATTTAATTTTGGAAGGTCAAATTTGTTCACTAACATGTAGCAATTTCTTAGCATCCAATTTTTATTTATTTTTGTTTCTCAATCATATTAACCTACAAAAACAAATCACACAAAAAAATGCATACCATTTCCCAAGGATCATAGAGGCTCTGATACCATGTTAAAAAAAATGAATTATGGAACAATAAACTTTATATCATAGATTGAAACACAATTAGAATAGAGAAGAGCAACATGCCTACCGAAAGTGTCACATTATTAGACATTCAAGAATATTTTGTGTTAGATGCCATATTTTCCTATTGTGGTATTTTCAAAAGGCTCCACTATAGGCATGCTTTCTTTTAATTTGTCTCCTTCATCATCACCTTGCCTCAACCTTGCTTGAGTGAGACCATATTGAGTAGATGATTCCCACAGACAATTTCATAGCTAGATTCCCACCTTTTTGACAATTTGCAAAGTAGGATGTTAACAACATCATGGGAACCATTTGATATGGCTTTGATGAATACTACTAGAACATGAATAAATAATATTCTCTCTTACTACAGTTACATATTTCAATTTTTGCAATTAAGTTCTATTTTACTAAATAAATAAAGCATTATTTTGATGAGATAGATGATATTTGACATATCTTAACTATTATCTTTGAATATGAAAAGAAAGAAACCCTAGCATGATCATATGGGAAAGTACATACACTTCATATGTATATTTCAACACGATGATGCTCTTGTTGGAAATCATCTCCTCAACATATACTAGAAATGCTTTAATTTGAAGGATAAACACTAGATGTTTACCTAATGTATGAAGGGAATCTAGTGTCATGGAATATCATGATTACAGGAAATGCCAAAAATGATAATAGTAGAAGCCATCAAAATTGCCTGGAAAATGCAGCAAGAAGGAAATTCACTATAGACATGTACATATTTAAGTGTGGTACATGCATGTGCATATGCTTTAGCTCTAGGTGAGGGAATGGAAATTTATTGATTGGCCATTAAGAGTATTGTTAAGTTCAATTTTTTGGTGGAGAGTAAGCTTGTAGACATTTATGTGAAATGTGATAAAATTGAATATGTGTGCTGAGTGTTTGAAAAAATTCCCTTGAATACAATGATTGTATGTATTATGTCTCTAATGGTGTGGGTGAAGAGGAAAAACACAACAACTTGGTGTAAGTTAGTGGGGTGAACTATTATGGTTGACGTCTTCTTTAATGCCCTGACATGCCTTGACTTGCTCAGATTTCATCCATTTATTTTTCTACCAATGTGATGTCCATCTGAACTACTTGAAATCGATGACATGCTACCTTCACATTTAGGTAGGATGAATTGTAAATCCAAAAATAAATTGAAAGTAATCTTATTGTGGAGGCAAAGTACTAAGTATTTGTAAAAGGGGAAGGAGTAATTGATAAAGATAATGAGTAACTGAACTAGTAGATTGAATGACCAACATGACATTAAATAACATACAAAAAATTTATGGGAGAAAAAGTAGAAAATCACTTTGATCATAGAGGACAACTGTACAAGTGAAAAAGAAGATTACCCCATAGTAAGAAATGCCAAAAATTTGTAAACGTGATTAGCCTAAAAAACCATATGGAAGAAATAATAGAAGCCTTGATGAACTCTACAATTAAAAACATCAAACAATTTTACTATTAAGTTTTTATTTAGTATCATCCACATCAACAATATAGATATGTTTGTGGAGGGGATGGATTGGAATTTCATTGATACTTTTTCGTTGGAGTTATGGGCTATCGTGTTGCAATGGGTAGATTTGAAGCTAGGCCACACTCTTACATATGCCCACTACTTCTTATACATGGGAAAAGTTTGGATGAATCACACCTTTGGATATTTCAAAAGTAAAAGAAACTAAAATTTAGAAAACTTATCAACTTTTCCATGAACATTGCACAGTTGTATGTTTAGTGAGGATCCATCTCGAGGAATTGGAAGGATGCATGGAAGGATATAAAAATGATATAACAAAATTGAAGAAAAGCTAGCAGAGCCCATCAAAGGTTATCACAATGAGTGCAAAATTTTGCTAAAATGTTATGATAACATATCATAACTTGATTTTGGTTTACTAAATCAGTGAGAATTGGTTCAGATAAAATTTAGTCTCCACATTGCTCATAGAGAATTTTAATGCATGATTTTTGTGATTTTATACGAATTGAAATTTCTTTTTGTTGTTTGGGATCAATCTTATCTTCTAATAAAGAGCAAAATTATAGACCCAATTTTATAGATTGTATGAGATGAAATTATAAGACTCTAAGATTATTTAATTTTGTACTCTTGTTTCATCACAATGAAAATTATTTTCACTTTAATTTTTGTCCAGAGAAATAAAAAATCAAAATTTGAAATGAAGTCCACCCATATTGAAATAGTTTATGCAAACTATAAATAAGAAATGAGATGTGGTTAACACATCCGTTCACAATAGTACTATAAATAAGAAATGGGTTTGAGATTTCTTGTAATAAGTTTTGGTTATATTGATTCTATTTTATTAGATATATATGCTCAAGCCATTCACTTAGTTTTTTATTATTTTGATATTCAACTTAATTATTAAGTATATTCTATGTCCATCCAAGAGACTATTGCATTTAAAATTTAAAAGTTTAGAAACCTTTTTATGGACATTCTTCCAGCTTATATGATTACAGTCTAATATATATTTTTTGTACTTGCAAATTACAAGTTTTCATCATATAATGAAGATTCGAGTTAAACTCGATGTCCAACATCTCTCCTTGCTCTTTCAAATAGTAAAGAAGTAATACACAATATAGAAACCAATCCAATTAAAATGAAATAAAATAAATAAAGATTAAATTAAATTTTAGTCTTCATTGATAAATTGATAATGTCTTAATAAGAAAAATCTTAACATACATTTATTTATTTATGAAGAATTTGAATGTGGAATTTTCCTAGGTGCTTGTGCTGTCAAAAAGCTTTTGTGAACACTCCAATTTAGAAAGACCAAATATTAACTATATATCAGTATGGACTTAACTATTGCACCACCGGCAGATAAACTCTTCATAGAGTGACCAAACAAAGCAAATGAGATTGAATTTATACTCTTTGTTTGAAAAACTTGGGGATCAAGGAAACCTAGATCGCCCCGCTGATTGTTGCATTTTGTTCCTTGGTTTAGAAACTTGGGGACCAAGCAAACTTGGTGTTTTTTAATCTACATACTTGGGAACCAAGCAAATGCATTCTTTATTTCAAAATTTTAAATTAGTCCTGCCGAATCATGTTACAGACAAGTGACGTACCTAATGTATTTAACTTCTTCTGGGCATTGAGTCTATGGTCAACACAAACAACAAAATTGCCGCCCACAGGTTTGAATGCTCAAAAAAGAAAAAAATTTAACGGAGAAAACTTGATTTATATTCTTATTAATTATGTGATTGCTGAGCAGTTTAATTTAAAGGGCTTTTAGATCAGGGCTGAATATCTCCTCGTTTGGAAAAGATGAGTTGCAGTCATTGCGAAAGAAAGAAGGCCCATGCCCTTCTCATTCCATTTCCTGCACAGGGACACATAACTCCCATGATGCGCCTCGCTTGGAAGCTCGTCTCTGATGGATTCCTCATCACCTTCCTCAACACAGACGTCAATCATCAGAGAATTATCAAAGCCAACAAGGACAAAACACTGCAAGATGAGTACAGCGATAAGATAAGAATGATATCTGTTCCTGGAGGACTGCCGCCCAAGGTAAGCCGCGGGGAGAACACAGAACATGCTGCCGAAATTTTTTTTGGAGGGGTTGAAAATTGGCTCGGACCTTCTGTAATTGACAAAGTTGTTGAGCAAATTAACGAGAAAGAAGAAGAGCAGAAAGTCAGTTGCATCATAGCAGACGTCTGGACGTGCTTGGGCCTCCAGACAGTGGCCCAACTCCATCATATTTCCCTGGTGGCTTTCAATACATCGCTTGTTTCCACCTTCGCCATCCAATACTCCTGCCCCAAGCTTGTCTCCCGTGGGCTTCTTCCTTCCGATGGTAAAACAATTTACATGGTTTCTTTTTATATGTAGTTTGATGATAGACCTCTGGTCTAAGTTGATCTGTAACTATTGGTGTTGAAGGTATTCCAAAGGAAGATATGATACGAATATATCTTCCTTCTATGCCGCCGTTGAACTCTGCTCATCTGCCATGGATTTCTGGAGGAGAATACTTGTTTAAGCACATGATTCGCATGGGAAAAGAAGCGGCTAAGGTCGAATGGATGCTGTTCAACACTTTCTACGAGCTCGAACCTGATGTAATTGATGATTTGTCCAAGGAAGTGGGTGTCTGTCCTATTGGTCCCCTGATTTCCCCTCAAGTTCTGGACGGCGACAGAAAGCTCTCCGCCGTGGCGAATCCAAGTATTTGGGAAGCTGACATGGAATGTTTGGAGTGGTTGGAAAAGCAGAGTGAGCAATCTGTCATCTACGTGTCATTTGGCAGTCAGGCAATGTTGAGCAATCGGCAAGTGGAAGAGCTGGGTTTGGGGTTGGAGGCAACCCAGAGGCCATTTATGTGGGTTGTGCCCTCCGATCTAACGGACTGTGCCACTGCAGTTTTGGATCGGGTTGGAGAGAGAGGGTGCATAGTTTCTTGGGCTCCACAGTTGAGGGTGTTGTCACATCCTTCGATTGCTTGTTTTGTGACTCATTGTGGATGGAACTCTGTACAGGAGAGCATCATCATGGGAGTTCCCATGCTCTGCTGGCCTCACTTCGCCGATCAGTTCATTAACAGAGAATATATTGTACATGTCTGGAAAGTGGGCCTGCCGTTGGAACTCAATGAGGATGGCTTAGTGGAAAAAGAGGAGTTTAGAAGAGCTATAGAGATTTTAATCGCTAAAGAAGAAGGCAAGACAATCAGAGCAGAAATTGAAAAATGGAATAACATAGCTCAGAATACTGTGAAAGAAAGGGGATTGTCTTGCACCAACTATAAACTATTTGTCAGGGCCATGATGAAATAAATGAATCACCAAAGTATGCATCGATGAATTGAATGGACCCCTTACAGACTTGTAGGAATGAGAGGGAGCTTATTGATGTTGGTTCTTCTATTATGGATTGCGCTAAGTTGAATAAATTATTAATTTGAAAACGAGTACATTTGAAATGTTTGAAATTTTCTCAATCTCAGAAGAAACCTTATTGGAGGGAGAAGTTTTTCTGTCTAATAATCCTGATTGTCTTTTTTGGGCACCTTTAAAAGATTATTCACACTCAATTTTTTGATCTGTAAAACGAATCTAGACTAATTGCAGTATTGAATGCTTAAATAAAATCAAATTAGCGGAAGCCTTAATACATTTATACATAAATGAAATTAAGCATCAAAACTCAAAAACTTGAGGTGAAATAAACAGAATTGAGAGAGAGAAGAAGATACAAAGTGCAAACAAAGTTTGATTTCAGAGTTCACCACAAACGTGACTACGTCTCCGGGTCGGCTCCAATAGAGTACGACCGATCTTATTAATCTCCAAAAAAGATTACAAATGCACCAAGACTTATCCCCTTAAACACATCAGCATAACATGCCCTCGATGTGTAGAATAGTCTTCAAAAATCTCCTGAACATTCTCCTGTTCTCACCACCTTAATCAACTGAATGCCTATCAAGGCCTCTCACCATTTCATTGTCCTTTAAAAATGAACTACCCCCCTCCTTTTATACATAAAACTTGCCTTAATTGGCCCAAAACCAATTAATCCATAATTAGGCATTTTAACTATAACACACCTTTGAATAACCCCATTGCCATTTTTATATTTTGGCATTACATTCATATTTGGGGTTTAGTTATTAATAAAATAACAAATAAATCCTATTTAAAATGTGGGTGGTTTGTTTGTTCCCACTCAAATAATAATTATGCCCTAAATATAACAAACCCCAACGCGTGGTGCAAGGGCCACATATCTTTTACACTTGCTGCAGGGTCGGGGGTTCAAATCTGCAGGCCTTTTAAACTAAACTTGGCGGCAGGAACAATTTAAATAGAAAATTTGTTAGTGAGTTGTTAAGACCTCCATGTGGCATAGTGGCAAAAAAGGAAAGTGGTAAATGAGAGGTTCAAGGTTCAAACCTCCTCAATCAATTTTTTCAAACAACCAAATTTGCATGAAGGAGCTTGAGGTGCCATGTGGCACTATTTTATTTGCTTATATTTTTGGCACGTGTCATCACCTGCACTGCTGATATCATGATGACATCACCACTATTACATTTTGCCTCCAAAATTAAAATGACCATAACTTTCACATATGAAGTTCGTTTTTGACGAAACGAACATCGTTGGAAAGCTTGTGATGAAATCTTCATTTTAAAATCCATTGTTGACCACTTTTGAGATGATCTAATTTTGTCCCTTATCTAGCCCTCTAGTCTAAATGTTGACCATAACTTTGACCAAGCGTAACTTCTGCATTCGGACTCCGTTTTTGTCCGTTCAAGTTGTGTTGGAATCAGGATGTCGAGATCTTTCTGATGGTGCAAATTTTGGAGAGAAATGAGACGCTTCAATTTTCATTGAAAATATCCACCGGATCAGGCCTGCCCACTGAAGACCTATTGGACCTCCGAAAGTGACATTTACTCTAACATAAAGTGAGGACTTGGCCTCCCCACTTGTCTTGTATCATCTATACATCTGAATATCTGGCTCACAAGTACAATGAAGACTACAACAACATTGTTGATCATAAACATTATTCTATCACTTTCACAAGCATCTACATTAGTTGTTGTAGCCACTAACCAACAAACATTGACTAGCATCAAGCTGAACAATAATGCAGAAATGAAAGAGAATAAATCAACAACATATCGATCCTTCACAACAGGAACATTTTTACCCAAGGAACCATCAATGCTTTCAATCATCATTCCCTCATCCTGTACTATGGGTGCATCCTGCAACATCTAACCCTGGTTAACTACTCCAAGTTCAAGTGTAGAACCACCTATACTGATAGACATAAGAGTTAACTCTTTACTTGCATTAATTACCCTCTTTAATTGCCCTGTGTTTGCAAAAGAATGATCAGTCTTAATCCTGTGAGAATGTACAATATACTGAATGCCATCTTTAAATAAGTTATAATGATTCTTTTCCCTGTAGAAAATTGCTTTTCGGTCATAAAGATAAGGGATACCAAGCACTATCCCACAGATATCCAGTGGAACCACATCAAAATGTACTTCATCCACAAACTTACTAGTGATTGCGAATCTTAAGGTGTATTGTCTTGTTACTTGCAACTTATCATTTTCACAAATCCGACCTAGTGGATAAGGTTTCTTATGCAATGTAGTTTTCAATCCCAAGTTTCTTACAATACTTTCAGAAATCAAGTTCACTTGAGAACCACTATCTATGAGTGCATCAATTTTAGTGTTCTTAGCAACAACCCTTAAATGAAACAACTCATTCCTTTTCTTATCTTTAGAGAAATCATTAACTGTAGAAGTAGAAGCAAAACTAGCAATAGAAACACTAGAAATAGGAGCTTTACCTTTTAAACCCATAGAGCTGTTATCTTAGTCTCATCATCTGAATCTGAACCAAGATCCATAACAACATTTGCGGCTTTCTCCTTACCTTTCTATTTTTGATCATGTTTCTGTGCCCACTTAGGCTTCAATTCGGGATGCAACTTCCAACAATGTTCTTCATCATGACCCTTCCTATCACAATGAGTGCAAGAAAGTTTCTCATCCTTCTTGATTGTAGCTGCCTTCTTTCCTTTCTCTGTCTCTGCATTCTTAGAGGATTTCTTTACATCATTATCAAACTTATCAATAAATGATCCTTTACCCCTTGACTCTAAGTGTGTAGCTTGAATAGACACTTCATCCAAATTACAAGGGTTCAATACCAAAATAGAATGCCTAAGGTAGGAATGAAGACCCCCTATGTACTTCAACAAAGTATCTTGGGTGTACAAAGGAAAATTCAAAGCAATAGCCCTTTTCCTAAATTCATGGCTGTACTCTTGGACAGTTTGGCCTTTCCCTTTCCTAAACATTTGCCAGTCCATCATTAACTACATTGCATATCTCCTAGGGGATAAAACTGCTTCTTAATTAAGAGCATTAACAAACTCTACCCAAGTTAAACTGACTCTACCATCCTGTGAAACTTCTCCCTTAGTCTTACTCTCCCAATAGGTTAAAGCTGTACCTCCTAACCGAAGAGTAGCTAATTGAATCCTACCAACATCATCTAGTAGGTTTTGGACTCTACAGTAGACTTCTACTTGCTAAATCCAATCATCCAATTTTTCAGCATTAAGTTCACCACAATACTTAGGCAAGTCAAATTTTACATCTAGTTTGATCTTAGGCTTAGTAACTTGCTTAGATTTCTTTGAAGTATAAGTAAACAAAGAAGATGAAGAAGAAGGAGAAGAGGGAGGAGAAGAAGAAGAGGGTGGATCTGGTTGTTTATCACCATCTCTGTGATGTTTCCCTTTCTTGTCTTCATGATCTTCTTGCTTCAACGAACCTCCTTCATGTTCCTTTCATTCTTGTCTTTCTTGAAAAAGTATGTCCACCTTAGCTTTCATCTCGAGGAATGCTCTTCAAAATTCTCGCTTACTGATCTCATTAGGAACCTCCATTCTAGAAATAGACACCTTTGGAAAAGTTCTTTTCTTCCCAATCTCAGGATTAAATTCTTCAAGCTTGCCTTCACCTTTCTGAATCCTGGATCTTGTTAGCATTCAAGAAAATAACTGCAATAATAGTCAACTAGTCTCTGATACCACTTGATCTATAAAATGGATCTAAACTAATCACAGTATTGAATGCTTAAATAAAATCAAATTAGCGGAAGTATTAATACATTTATACATAAATGAAATTAAGCATCAAAACTCAAAAACTTGAGGTGAAATAAACAGAATTGAGAGAGAGAAGAAGATAGAAAGTGCAAACAAAGTTTGATTTCGAAGTTCATCACAAACATGACTACATCTCTGGGTCAGCTCTAATAGAGTATGACCGATATGATTAATTTCCAAAAAATATTACAAATGCACCAAGACTTATCCCCTTAAACACATCAACATAACATGCCCTCGACGTGCAGAATAGTCTTCAAAAATCTCCTGAACATTCTCCTATTCTCACCACTTGAATCAACTTAATGCCTATCAACATCTCCGACCAATTCATTGTCCTTTAAAAATGAACTACCCCCCTCCTTTTATACATAAAACTTGCCTTAATTGGCCCAAAACCAATTAATCCATAATTAGGCATTTTAACCATAACACACCTTCAAATAACCCCTTTGCCATTTTTATATTTTTGCATTACATTCATATTTGGGGTTTAGTTATTAATAAAATAACAAATAAATCCTATTTAAAATGTGGGGGGTTTGTTTGTTCCCACTCAAATAATAATTATGCCCTAAATATAACAAACCCCAATGTGTGGCGCAAGGGCCACATATCTTTTACACCCGTCGCAAGGTTGGGGGTTCAAATTCGCAAGCCATTTAAACTAAACTTGGCGGCAGGGACAATTTAAATAGAAAATTTGTTAGCAAGTTGTTAAGACCTCCATGTGGTGTAGTGGCAAAGAAGGAAAGTGGTAAATGGGAGGTTTAAGGTTCAAACCTCCTCAACCAATTTTTTCAAATGACCAAATTCGCATGAAGGAGCTTGAGGTGCCATGTGGCACTATTTTATTTGCTTATATTTTTGACACGTGTCATCACCTGCATTGCTGATATCATGATGACATCACCACTATTACATTTTGCCTCCAAAATTCAAACAACCATAACTTTCACATATGAAGTCCGTTTTTGACGAACTGAACACCGTTAGAAATCTTGTGACGAAATCTTCATTTTAAAATCCATTGTTGACCACTTTCGAGATGATCTAATTTTGTCCCTTATCTAGCCCTTTGGTCTACTTGTTGACCATAACTTTGACCAAGTGTAACTTCTGCATCCGAACTCCATTTTTGTCTGTTCAAGTTGTGTTGGAATCAAGATGCCGAGATCTTTTTGATGGTGCAAATTTTGGAGAGAAATGAGACACTTCAATTTTTATTGAAAATATCCACCAGATCACAATTAAGCAGGGGTGTTTTGTGCTTCAAGCTAGACAATCTAACCTAGAAAGACATTTAACATTTATGTTTTGTTGGAACAAATCAGTTTTGTCCAAGGCCAGTTGTTTTGCTTGGGTGGCCCTCAAAAAAAAAATTCTCACTAGTGATAGATTGTAGAAACTTAAGATGGCAGCCACCTTTCAATTTTGACCAGCCTTAAACATCACACACTAAGAGAAGAATTAAGCTTGGGAAAAAAAATCAACTTTGTATTTAACACTTTTGTTCTAGGAATTAAGCTTAGTATGTGATGTTTAAGCCGTTCCCTTTCAATGCGTCCTTTGCACTCAAGATTTTGAATCAACTGATCATCTTTTACCCAATTGTTCCTTTGCTCAAGTATGTTGGCAATTTGTGCTCAACAAACTTAATTTTCCTATGTCGTTACCAAATTCACTTTGTGATCTCTTTTAGTTTTGGCCAACCCCTTGCTCAAAATCATTGTTTTCATCCCTAATGAAATGTATCCCGGCTTCAGATGTTTGGGCTATTTCGTGGGAACAAAATAGGAGATTTTTCAGAAAAATTGCATTCACTTTAGATAAAGTCCTTATCCATCTCAAGAAGAGTATTGTTGAAATGGTTAATGCAAATACTCACAAGTTGAAAGGTCTGCATGTTTTTACATCCTCAGATAACTTTATTACTGAACAATGGAAGGGACTATCTTTCCCTTCCCTGCGAGCTCCTTTATGCCCTTCTAAGGTTGCCAAAATTAGATCTCAAGCCAAATGGATTCACCCAGATTCAGGTCAATTAAAATTGAATTTTGATGGTGCATTTTAGGGTAGTGCTAATAAGTTTGGAATAGGAATTGCTATTAGGGATCATAAACGTATAGTTGTAGCAACTAAGGCATCCATGATTCATCCTAGCACCAATAACATGGCTGAAGTTTTAGCTCTTCAAAATGGTCTGGTCTTAGCAAAATCATTGAATATCTCATCTTTGCATGTCAAAGGTGATTCTGCAATTAATATTAAGGCTTGTATCAATTGTCATGTTTTGACTTGGTCACTTCACTACGTTTTACAACAAGGCTAGTTTATTCTTGATAGCACTCCTGAATGTTATATATTGTATACATGTCGTGAAGGAAATTTTCTTGAAAATGGGTTGGCTAATTTGGGTGCAGATGATGTTATTATTGAGTCTTCTATATCCCCCATCTGTCCCCACCTATTTCCTATACGTTACATCTTTAGAGAGTTTTTAGGCCTCTAGTATTGCCCTTGCTTGCCCCCACTTTATCTCTTGATTTTTGAGGAATCTTATTAGTTTTTCCTATTATGCAGCCCACTTTAGTCTATTAATTTTTATCACTCTCTATGTTTCTTCTATTGGATATATTAAGTGGTTGAATCATGATTTCACAATTTCATCTTTACTATTGATGTATATGATGTGCATTATCTATCTAGGATTTGTTAGTTAAATTTATGATTGACACTTTGTAATGATGAGAACTTTAAGTATATTTGTCCTCCCCTAATCACGACACTTTTTCATAATTTCTTGAACATGTCGAGTGCTTATAGTTAGCATGATTGATGATATGAATCTATGCTTGGGCTGCATGCTTGTGCCTGAGGTATGCTTTTTAAATTTTAGAGTCCTTTTACCTGTGCAGCCTTGGGAAAACCCATTTAAAGACTCTGTCCTTTACTCTTAGCTTGATTCATTTTTCAATTCCTCTTGTAAATGCTATAGATTTTCCATAAAATGTATCATAGAGGGTATTTTCCTTTCGCCACCATACATGAGACTCATTTTCCCTTCTCAATTAATCTCTGTTTTTCTATCAAATGTGCTCAACATCTCTCGGTCTTGGAATTTTCTCAAATTCATATCTTAAAAGACAATTCTTCATCATTTTCTATCCAAGGAATCCTTGTTGCAGTCGGTCCAAGGTTATAGTATCATGTTAGGTGATGCCTTTATTGGGGGAGTGTTCCTGCGTAGCTCCTTGTTTATTACGCAAGAATTTGGTGAACTCTTTTTTAGTACGTTCTTCCTTTTTGTTTCTAAGGATTCCGAGCGCCCTCTCAATTAAGTAATAAGAACTATTGGGGTTGGTTTTTATTAGTGGCCCAAGTGCTTCTTTTTTACAATAGTTTTGGGTTTGTAATTGGTATTAGATTCTAGCATGTCTAAGGCGCCCAATTGTTTGAGGGATTTGGTCTTTTTTGGTAGCACGGTCTTGGGAAGATTCTACTTCAGGCACTTGGCCTTGAAAATTATATTTGATATTCAAGGTGTTTGAGAAAGGCTTGTTATGATTTTATCTCTTAATCATGGGTTTATCTATTGTTTTATACACTTGCTAGAGAATTGCTCTAGTTAAGTGGTTAGAATCAATTTACATTTTATATTGCTCTCACTTCTTCTTTTGAGATACTTTTAGTTCAGATATTGGTTGATGTCTACATTGATTGGGTGGTAATATGCTATCTCCTTCTCCACACATGGCAGGTGCTCTTTGTTGACAAATTAGATGCCAACTTTGGCCTTCTCCTTCTAATTTTTCTCAGCATATGTTGAGGTGGGCGACTAATATATATTTTTTGTAATCTAACTATAGCATGATATCAATTTTGTGAGATGGGGTTAAGTGGTAGAGCTGGGGTGTTTTGAATTGCCAGAGGTTTCCAAGTGAAAGTTTTCCTAGAGTTATAATAAATTTGACCTTTACAATGCATCATGAATTTTAGGCATATCACATCCCATTTACTAATCCACCTATTGCATGTTCACCGATCTCAGGTTTTGGTGCCATGAGATGGGAGGTCTGATAGTTATATATAAAATGAGGATGAAAACCTTTTGGCTCCAACCTTCCAAGGTCAGTTTGGTTTTCATCCCATATTCCTATAGATATGAACGTCAAAATCCTATTTGAGTTATTCTAGGATTTCATATTCAATGGACGTAATAGGCTAATATGCCCAATTTAGGCTTTGAGTAGACCATCTTTCTTATTCCTCTAGAAGAAAAATATTGAAATTCAATTTTTTCGGTCAACAGATCTATTATGGAAATAAATAGTAATATTTGTGAAATTTTAAATGTAAAAAGTAAAGCTAGGTTTCTATTGAAACTTCCTATGTGAGTCCAGTGGAGAGATTTGTTGGAATTTCACATTCCATTCAAGAAAGTTATTAGCCTAGATGCAGCACTAGTACATTTGGGCCCTTATTTCGATGACCAACCCTTATCATTTTGATGCCCAGTCATTGCATTGTTGACACCACATGGCATGAGTTATTCCATCACCAATTGTGATGGCTGGGGAAGCTGCTAAAATTTCAATGATAATTCCCGTCAAAAACCATGGGTAGGTCGAGCAAAATGAACGACACCTTTTCTGTCATAAATATTGAGCTCCCATCATAATTGCAATGACGGTTCATCGCAAATAACCATTGGTAGCTTTGTCGAAATTGTCGCCAGTCATATAGTTTGTAGTGGGCACTGCGACAGAATGCTATATGATCGACACATGACTGTTGCAAACAGCCATCGATTTCTTTGTCACAATTATCGCCGATCATTTAGTTTGTGATGGCTTTTGTGATGGGAATGTTATATGATCGACGGTTGACGCAAATGACCATCAATCATACTGTCACAATAGTCATTGGTCATATAGTATCACAATAGTCATTGGTCATATAGTATGCATGTCGTAGCATCCATCGCAAAGTATAACAACTGTTGAAATACCGATGACTGTTGATACTATCTTAAAAAAAAATCTAATCATATCAGAGGCATAATATAGCCTCCAGAGTCTTCCGCCAACCACTAATGTGGTTGTATGTAAGCGACTTGTACTACACTACGTATACAAGACCCTTCTTTTTCCTTTTTCCTTTCTTCATTTTCCACAGAAAGAAGTTCGTGGGGCTTTAGGTAGGATTGATAAAAGATTATTTGGATTATTTGTTGCATGATCATATAATGGGCATGAATTTTTATAATGATTTAGAATAATTGGGAGTGAATCAATTATCCTTGGGTCTAGATGTACCATTTGAACTTTCACTAACTTCAAATAGATTAATCAGACATGGCTTTTATGTCTTCTTGCTCATCAAGGAACAAAGGTGGACCCCTTTCTTTCAGTTGGAAATTAAACCCCATTATTCTTGAACTTTCACTAACTTCAAATAAATTAATCAAATTCATAAAATAACTCTGTCGATATAGCATATCACTAGCAATCTAACTTTTCATGCAATTTTTGTTTAACTTTGGTTGCTATATGTTGCAACTTTCAATAAATAAATTAATGTAAAAATATAGCATGCGTAACAATAACATCCACACATACAAATAACACATTGACAACATGATTTAACGTGGAAACTCAATTTGGGAAAAACTACCAAGTAACATGCTACCAATTGTTTACTCTTCTGAAGTGAGTTTGATCAATAGCCAAACCTATTAAAAGTTATACAACACACTATTAAATATAACCTTGTTAAAGGATTTAATCACCTTGTTACTTTGGATCATTCATTAAAATGTCACCTTGTTTAAAGGATTTACAAAATGATTGTTAGGTCAACCTTGATTAAAGGATTTTGACTAATACAATGGTTAGAATATAACAATAGGTTTGATCTATAGAATACAACTCACTTTGCAAATTCAAATCTCCATTCACTCATCTGTTGGTTCATTGACTGGTCTCCATTAATATCTCCATCACCGATCTATTTGGCATCTAGTCAAGCAATCACTCTTCCCAAACTCTTTACACTTCACCACTATTATTTTCCTCTTTACATATTCTCCTTAAGATTACCAATCAACAACGAACTTGTAATCACCTAAAAATAGTCATCTAGTCTATTAGCCCCCTTCTCAACATTTTAGCTAAATTTTTTAATCATTTGCCTATGCCAAATTGCTAAAAAATCAATTAATTTGATTATACCTATAGTTTGACTATAATATCCTAAGTTTATATTTGACCAAAAGAACATGTCCCCTTTTAATTAGATAGAAGACCCCACTCTTCTAACCCACTCAATGTGCACACATAAAGTCTTTTTCCTATGTACAAATTAAAAGAAAAAGCTTTTGTCTCACATGAAAAGTCAACTCTCTCACATTGGTTGACTTTCTCTTGCACATGGATCATGCAAAAAGTCAACCCCCACCCTTGATCATCCATTTCTTGATCTTGATCTCAATCATCTGTCTACCTTTAAAAGAGAGAGCTCTCTCCCTCTATAAGGATCTCATTTTGAGCTATTGTTATGTTGTAGGTTTCTTGATAGGTTTTCTTGGAGCACTTGTGGAGAACTTCTTTCTTCTTGTCTCATTCTTGCATCCTCATTCTAATTTAGATGTATTTGCAATAGCTTAGCTTTCTCTTACATTAGCATAAATCACATAGCTTAATTAAAATGGTTGTAACACTCTCAGTTACTTAACTTAGTTGCATTCTTGCATTTCATACTAGCATAGATTACTTCTTGCATTACATACTTGAGAGCTCCTTAACATTAGCATTCTTGCTCTTGTCTAGGAAATCTCCCATTGCATGGTTTACTAGCAAGGGTTTCATATCTAAGGCTCAGTCGAGAGCCCTTTGTTAGCATGAATGATGATGATACTACTTTGGGGGAGTATCCTAAGCATTGTAAAGTATTGACATGTTGCATTCATGACTATGTTTTTCATTGATGTCAACATAGCCATAAGTTTGTGAAGATGGCCAAAGTAGAAGACATAGATATTAGTTTTATGGACAATTTTTTGGTTGTTTCATGATGCATGATCACAGACATGTTTGACACAATGTCTTGATGATGTGGTTCAGTGCACAACACGTAAGTCAAATATGTACATAAGTTGTACTTGATTTATAGAGAGTAGCATAGAAATAGAGCATTAGGAAAGCAGTTCCTGATGTTTGTTTGCCATTTTACATCTAAGATTCAATGAAGAGATGTGCAGTTAGCTAGTGACAAAGGATGGTCTTTTGGTGACACCAACAAGTATGCAAGCCCTAGTATCACATGTGTGAAGTTTTGTATAGATTGTGAGTTGATAGTGCTATTGTAATTGCAATTAATTAATTATCTTATTATAATTAATTGAGAAATCCTCAAGGCAAACTCAAGGAATTATTTTGAAGATATGGTATGAAGGAAAGATTTTTTTCTTATTTGTGATGTGTTGTGATTAGTGTATGAAGTGCAAAGTGTGAAAAGGAGAAGAGTATTTTACTAAATGTGAGTAAGTGATCCAAAGGATTATTGGATGTGAGTTTTTTGATCTGGTTACAAGATTAGAAAGAGAAGAGGCCTAGTTGATAGGACAGAAGAAGGAAGTACTATTCATTTCTATTATTCTACAATGAATAATACAAAGATTATTTGGATAGTGGGTTCATTGGTCTTAACGTTGAAGTTGTTTGGGCAGTGGGTTAGTTGTCTTCCACAACTCCTAACAAGGTTGGAATCTCCTAACATGGATTCAAAGTCTCCTACAAGAACTCATATGTACTAAATGTATTCATGGACTCCTAACAGAGTCCATCCTCTAACAATGAACATTTATATTAGTACATCATCTTGTGTGTACCATCCCCATTGGGGTTTTCCCTCTGATCAAGGGTTTCCCTAGTTAACATATCTAGTGTTATTGTGTATGAGTATCTTGTTATGGTTTCTGATTGTATTACTCATATGGTTAAGTTTGTTTAAGGTTCATAATTGTGATAATAGTTTGATAACTGATTCACCCCCCACCAGTTATATTGGTGGACTATATATTCTAACAATTGGTATCAGAGCATCAGGTCCTTAAAGAGAAAGCTTAACAAATTTGGGAGATTAGTGGTGAGTCATTTCAAAAAGGATAGTCATAAGTTTTATGGAGGAAGTTTTGACACCCAAAAGATGGAACTTCTTGGTGAGACAACAAAAATATGTAAAGAACTAAGCATCGAGTTTCGAGATCCAGAATCCTTTTGTTGCATACAAAAGAATAGAAGCACAAGTAAAGACAAATCCATATTTGAAGAAGACATGAAGATGAAAGAAGGTATTGATTTGCTTATGGAAATAGAGCTAGAAGGTATGGAAATTTTTATTTGTTGGACATGTAAAGAGTTTGGTCATTTTTTGTCAAGATGTCATAAGAGAGTAAGAAACAGTAGAAAGCATTCACTTTCTAATGAAGATGAAGAATTTAAAGAAAGTATGGAAATATTCTTGAATGATTGTGATGATAAAGTTAATGAGCTTAAATTGGTTAAGGAAGAGGAAGTAGTAGAAGAGATAGTTTTGGTAACTATTGTTGATTCAAAGGAAAACCATGAAAATATGGAATTTGTCTTTGAGATTAATAATGAGTTGCAAAATGAGAATTAGATTGAAGAGTTGAGATATGAGCCTAGAGCAGAAGGAAGAGTTGAGTTGACAACTCCTAGAAGAAGTATATCAAAGAAGATGAAAGAGCAAGGAAAAGTTGTAAGAAACAAGGCTAGACTTGTGTGCAAAGGATATTTACAGTAGCAAGGCATTTGATTATGAGGAAACATATGCCCCTATAGCTAGAATGGAAGTAGTCATAATGTTCTTGGCTTATGCAACAAATAAAAAGTTCAAGGTATATCAGATGGATGCTAAATTAGCCTTCCTAAATGGAGAACTTGAAGAAGAGGTATATTGAGCAGCTTGAAGGATTCCCTCTAGCAGAAGACAAAGACATGATATGCAGATTAAAGAAACCTCTATATGGTTTGAAGCAAGCACCTAGAACCTAGTATGCAAGGTTGGACAACTATTTGACAAAGCTTTGATTTGCTAAAGGTACGACAGATAGTAACTTGTATTTGAAAGAAATTGAGAATAGTTTTCTTATAATAGTAGTATTTTTTGATGACATCATATTTGGAGGTAATTATGAAGCAAGTGATAAGTTTGTTTAACAAATGAAGAATGATTTTGAAATGAGCATGATAGGAGAAATGAAGTTTTTCCTAGGATTGCAGATTCTGTAGAATGGTGATGGAATTTTCATTTCACAAGCTAAGTACCTAAAGGATTTGTTGAAGATATTTGGATTAGAAATTTGTAAACCTATTGGTACACCCTTGATAATTGGTCAAAAGTTATCCAACAAAGATGAGACACTTGTAGTAAAGAAGATGAAGTACAAATACATGATTGGAGGTTTGTAATATCTTATTCACACCAGACCAGATATAGAAAATGTAGTTGGGATTGTAGATAGATTTCAAGTTGATCATAAGGAGTACAATTACATAGCAGTAAAGAGGATATTTAGATATTTGAAAGGAACATCTGACAATGGAATTTGGTATGATCGATTAAGTGATTTCACTCTATGTGCATATACTGATGCAGATTGGGCAAGCAATATGGATGATAGAAAGAGCACCAGTGGTGGAGCATTTTTTCTTGGAGGAAGATTGGTCTCTTGGATAAGAAAGAAACAAAATTTTATTTCATAGAGTACAACTAAAGTAGATTATGTTGCAGTAGCAAATAACTATAATCGCTTGTTATGCTGAAGTATATCAGAATTGAGTTTGCAGAACCTGTTATCATTTACTGTGATAACACAAGTATAGTGAGTATGTCTAAGAATCTTGTATTGCATTCTAAGACTAATCATATATCTATTAAGTATTATGTGTTGAGAGAGAAGGCAATAAAAAAATAGATTAGATTAGAGTATGTGAGTACTAAAGATTAGATTGTAGATATCTTTACAAAGCCCTTACCTAAAAATACATTTGAGTACTTGAGAGGTATGCTTGGGGTTATGCCCCTATCTCCTTCTAAGTAGATGATGCAGTGAGTGCATCAGTCTAGTGGTACAAAGCACTATCATTAGAATGGACTGAATGTTGATGCTTCCTATATGGGGGAGTATTTGGCATGAGCTGTCAATCAGGACTCTTGGTATTTGGTTTTGAATAGTGTCTTTAGACACTCAAGTTGGTTGAAGACTTGGGATAGTTTACTAACAATTGGTATACTGTCATATTGAGGCCTTCAACATTGATGTGAATGGGGGAGAATATGCATCAAAAATATCCTAAGTAATGGGGGAGAATAATTCCTAAGTATGAATGGGAAAGTTGTACCTGAATGGGGGAGAGATATCTCTTTAGGGAGATTTAGAAAGATTCATGCAAGGAAGCAAGAATATCTCTAGGAGATATGTGACTGATGTATTGCGAGTTGTATACTGTGAACAACTATTGCTGATCCTAAAGAAGAAGAAGAACCATGCAATGTTCCAGAGGATTTTAGACTTGATTAATGAAGAGGATTTGAGAAGATGAGAATAATAGCTACAACAACAGAGTACTATTTTGGTATTCTTGGAACTTGGATGTTTTTCATCTATGTTGCCAACAATGCAAAAGGGGGAGATTGTTAGCATGAATGTTGATGATACTACTTTGGGGGAGTATACTGAGCTTTGGAAATTATTGACATGTTACATTCATGACTTTTTATCATTAATGTCGAGTAAAAGCATAGATCTGTGTCACCGTTTGTGATACAAAAACTTGCTTTGGTTAAATCTCATTTCTCTGTCAAAACTCAATTTAAAAAAAAAACTAAAAATACCTTTTTATAGATTTCAGATTCAATATCATCATTATATAAATTTTTGAGTGTTTTGATTAGTTATAATATGTTATAATCTAAAAATATTATAAGTCGATATTTCAACATTTCAGAAGATGCTCTCTCTAAAAATGAAAAAAAATAGTAAATCATATCAAAAAAACTAAAAAAATATATTTATCACTAGATGAGAGAATCCTCTTCATGAATATGTAATTTTTTTTCAAGAAGCTATAGATTTGATAGGGAAGTTTTGACGGGAGGAAAAAACTGTTGGATTCTGACAAGGTCGAACTTGAGTACTTATAACAAAGAAAATATACATAAAAAATAATTATTTCTATTTTTGCGCACTAGCTATACATGTCATCTATAAAATATTTTCAAATCATAACAAAAAAAGATGATTTGCACATACTTATTTGACGGGAACTACATCCTATATTTTTTACAGTTAAAAAAGGGACTTCAAAATAAAATAAAATGAATAAATTCTTAGTCAAAAAAATAATAAAAATTATAGGCATAAAATTCATACAATTCTACACATTTCATCAGTTTACATCATCTTCATATTTTAAACGCAAATACCATTTTTTTTGTCATTAATGTTGAACTGTCACATTCTGATATCACTTTTCTTTATAAAAGGTGACACAGGTTTGTGCTTTTACCCTGTCAACATAGCAGTAAGTATGTGAAGATTATTAGACTAGAAGATAGAGATATTAGTTGTGCAGACAATGTTTTGATTGTCTGGTGATGCACGATCATGGACATGTTTAGCATAGTGCCTTGCTGACTTGGTTCAATGTGCAACACATAAGTCAAATACATACATGAGTTGTACCTAATTTACAGAGAGCAGTGCAGAAACAAAGCATTAAGAAAGAAATTCCTAATATTTGTTTGCTATCTTACATCTAAGATGCAATGAAGAGATGTAGAGTCAACTAGTGATAAAGGATAGTCTTTTGGTGATGTTAGCAAGTACAGATAAGCCCTAGTATTGCATGTGTGAAGTTTTGTATGGACTGTGAGCCGACGGTTCTATTGTAATTGTAATTAATTAATTATCGTATTATAATTAATTGGGAAATCCTCAAGGATGGCTCAAGGAATTATTTTGAAGATATGGTATAAAGGAAATATGTTTTCCTTGTTTGTAATGTATTTGATCATTTTATGAAGTGCAAAAAAGAGAAGAGTGTTTTACTAAATGTGAGTATGTGATCCAAGGGATTATTGGATGTGAGTTTTGTGATCTGATTACAAGATCAAAAAGAGTAGAGGTCTAGTTGATAGGACAGAGGAAGGAAGTACTATTTATTTCTATTATTCTACAAGGAATAATATAGAGATCATTTGGATAGTGGGTTCATTGGTCTTAACCTTGATGTTGTTTGGGTAGTGGGTCCAGCTGTCTTCCATAACTCCTAACAAGGTTGGAATTGCCTAACAAGGATTAAAAGTCTTCTAACAGGGACTCATATGTGTTAAATGTATTCATAGAATCCTAATAGGGTTCGTCCTCTAACAAGGAACATTTATTTTAGTACATCTTGTGTGTACCATCCCCATCGGAATTTTCCCTCTAATCAAGGGTTTCCCTAGTTAACATATCTGGTGTTATTATGTATAAGTATCTTGTTGTGGTTTCTTGTTATATTTATCATATGGTTAAGTTTTTTTGATGTTGATAGTAGTGAAAATAGTTGGATAATTGATTCACCCCCCTCCTTAGTTATATTAGTGAACTATATATTCTAACACCCTTTTCATGCATATGCACACACCTTTGCACTCCATGGATATGGAGCTCTCAGCCTCCATTCAAGTGTTCCAATCTATGAGATACCTTAGATAGAAGGGTTTAGATAAGTGTACAAACTTAATGTACATTTTTGGTGCCCACCGTGGGGTAGGACATCTTAGTTTTGCCTCTCAATTTGCACTTTTTCTTGCATTTTCTGCTTGTTGTTCTGTCTTCTTTTTCTTTTTTGGTAGTTGCAATTATCTTATGATATTTTAACAGTATTTTACAATAGTTATCATTACTATTGTCTGATACCTTACTAGTTAAAGTATCATGCACCTATACAGAAGTTTGTCACACCAATATACAAAACTCTATGGCTTGGATATAGTATGAAGTATCAGATAGAATAAAACTATCATCCCCCTATACTAAAAAGTATCGTATAATATTATATCATTAGAAAACTATTGCCAGCCTAAAACTTGTTGTTTGACTTCTTTAGTCAATTTTTGGTCTTTGGCATTTTTTCTTTTAGGTTTCTCAGATTCATTACTATTTGACAGAGATTTTATTGCAGTTTTTTACATTATTTTGGACTAGCCCTCTTGTTGGACTAACATGTTTTCTTGTAGTGTTTCTCTAAATGCTTGCAAAATTTCCCTAAAAAGAACGAATGTCAAAGCTCAAATTGAAAAAAGCTACTAATGATTGTTTTTACTTGCAATTAGGGTCTTTTGGTGGTAGGAAAGTATTCTCTTCAACCTTGGGGTGAATTAAAAATCTTGACCTACCTTTAGATTTCAAAAGTAAGTGGGATAATTGAGCTTCATGGTGTGTCTAGGGATAACAATTAGAATATGAGAGTATGTTCTTAACCATTACAATGAATAAAAAATCTTGATTTTCAAAAGTGGATCTATTTTGTGTAGTTTAGAATCCTTTAAAGGGGTTGCTCTTGAGAAATCAAGAGGAATGACCCAAGTGGGGACAAGAGAACCTAGCTATTTTGACCCACAATAAACTCAAGGATATCTACAAGGACACAAAACCTTGATAGACATAGTGCTTGTCTTCGCTTAGTGTGAGTACATGTGGGATTGGGACAATGGGAAAAATTCTAGGCAAGAATGCTTAAGGTACTCTTGTGGCTCGCAAGGTAAGGTGTCCTGTATTTGGGAGCAAGGAGAGGACTATGAACAAAAGCTCTTTCTAAACACCATAGGTTAGAAGTTACCTTATTTTTCCACTCAATATCTTGGTGCAAGGACCAATCCTAGTGGATTACCCAAATCAGCCCAAGATTTTACACTCACCATTTGTCTCCCCTTAGTTGTGCCTTTGGGGCTTCCATGACAAAACCAATATCTCTTGTGGGTAACCATTTGGTGTGAGGCAAAGGGGCATCAACTGTGAGTCAAGTTGTTAAGTAATGAACCATGAACTTAGGTAGTATTTCTTCGTATGTGTCTTTGAATGTGAACAAATCTATGTAAACATTCTTTAACATCAAACAATCTCGTTAACATTCGTAGAATTTTCTTTTGATATCACATATGCATGTTACAAGGCTAGTTTGTCCCTTGTCCAACTATTTGAGACATCTGAATTACCCTTACTATTTTTAAACCATATTTTCTTCTACTACAAATTGGGGTCCTAAACTATCTACACCACATTCTAGTCTGAACCATTCAAGAAATCAAATTGAAACATGGGGTTTTTAAGCTTCAAAATGCATTTTTCACAATTAATTGGCCCTTTATCACATGGCCTTTTGAGAAATATCACACAACATTTTGCACTTGAGAAAGTATCACCTTTTTGTTATAAGGTCTATTGCACTAAGGGGTATGTGCAAGATCGTGGTCAACCAAACTATGGCCTTAAGTGGAAATGAAAAACTAGCAAATTAGGGTTATGTCAACTTGACACATAATTTTAAAGTAGTTCTAGACTTTATATCAAAAATTTGTAAGAAAATAATCTATAGAAAATTGAATATAGTTTCTAAACTACGAGGCTTTATTTAGAGAAAAATTTATTTGATTGGTCAAAATTTTGAATTTTGATGTAGTACTACAAAAATTTCAAGGCGAAAATAAAAAAGTAGGTGTATGTCTAACCACCTTAATCAAAATCAAATGATAATATATATATGTATATATATATATATATATATATATATATATATATAAAGTAGACTCATGCCTAGATGTGACATATATTTTTGAGTATTTTTATTTAAAATAACTAATTAATTATGAATTTTTTACTATACTATTTTTATAATTTAAAACCTCTCATGTCTGACCATGTGAACTAATTCAAAAAAATTCATATATGTGTGTGTATATATATATATATATATATATATATATATATATATATATATATATTCCTTATAGTAGTCAAAGCATAGAATGTAACACATCTTTTGGATTTCAAAAATCTTATACAATTTGAAAGTTATAGCTATTTTTCAATCAGTATGTCAATCAACACTTTGTAGCTAACTCCATTAGGAAATAAGTAATAATTACTTACTAAACTCATAATTTGATAGACATTATATCAATGGAAATTTGAGAACATCATCAAGAAACCCTTTTTATTTCATCAAATTTGAATGAAAAAAAATGTCGTTAGCTACATTGTCAAAGGAAAAAAGATGTTTTTGGTATTGACCATGGAGGGTTGACATCTAGAGAAAAACCAAGCCTAATCGAGTACCCGTTCCCAAATCGGATACCCATTATCAAATCAGATACCTTTTTTTTTTTATAAAAAATATTAAAATTAAAATTATCTTTTTCCAATTTCTTTTATATAATAGTATGACCCTTTTTTAGGATCCTTAATTTTTTTTTTTAAAGGCTTTAGGACCCTTAACCATACATATAATGGTTCTAAAGGTCAAAAGGGGTCATAGGGTACCCTTTGACACTCTTTGAACATTCAATCACAATATGTGTGCTTATAGATCCTAGGACCCCAACCACATAAACGATGTGATCTAATGGCTCAAAATGGGCCTTAGAATACCGTATGAACCCTTTTGACCCATTCAATGATAGTAAGTGTGCTCAAGGGTCATAAGATACTCTATTACCCCTTTTGACTCATTCAAACAAATAATATATGTTCCTAGGGCCCCTAGGAATGTATTTTTGTGTTTAATGGGTCAAAGGGGGTCATAGGGAACTTTATGGCCCCATTTGGCCCATTCATAAAACATAATGTATGTCCCTAGGAACATATGTTGTCATATAATCCGTCGAAATGGGTCATAGGGTACTCTATGACCCCTTTCAACTTATTCAAACACATGATATATGTTCGAAGGAATCCTAACAGCCCTAAGAACATATGTTCTCATTTAATGGGTCAAAAGGGGTCATAGTGAACCCTATGACCCCATTATATTGATTTAGACACATGTTATAAGTCACTAGGGGTCCTAGTACCCCTACGAATATATGTTGACACATAATGCATCGAAAGAGATCATAGAGTATTCTATGACCCCTTTCAACTCATTCGAACACATTATATATGTTAGGGGTCCTAGGACCCTGTGGAACATATGAGATCATTTAATGGGTGAAAAGGGGTCATAGGGCACCTTATGATCATATTCAACCCATTCAAACACATGATGTATCTCCCTAGGGGTCCTAGGACCCCTAAGAGCATATGTTGTCAATGGGTCAAGAGGGGTCACAATGCACCCTATGACCTAGTTTGATCCATTCAAACACATGATGTATGTCCTTAGTGGTCTTAGTACCTACAAGAACATATGTTGTCATATAATGGGTCGAAAGGGATCATAGGGTACCTTATGACCCCTTTGAATCTATTAAAACACATAATATATGTCCCTAGGGTTCCTAGTACACCTATGAACATATTTTGTCATATAATGAATGGAAAAGGGTCATAGGGTACTCTCTGGCCCCTTTCAACCCATTTGAACACATGATATATGTTCCTTGGTGTCCTAGAAACCCTAGGAACATATGTTATCATTTAATGGGCCAAAATGGGTCACAAGGCACCATATGATCACTTTTCACCCATTTAAATACATAATGTATGTCCCAGGGGTCCAAGGAGCCCAAGGAACATATGTTATCATATAATGGGTTGTAACAGGTTATAGGGTACTCCATGATCTCTTTTGACTCATTCAAACACATAAAATATCTTCCTAGGGGTCTTAGGAGCCCTAGGAACATATGTTATCATACAATGGGTTGAAACAAGTTATAGAGTACTCCATGACCACTTTTGACTCATTTAACTACATGAAGTATCTTCCTAGGGGTCCTAGGAGTCCTAGGAACATATGTTATCATATAATGGGTTAAAATGGATTATAAGACACTCCATGAACCCTTTTGACTCATTCAAACACATGAAATATCTTCTTAGGGGTCCTAGGACCCCTAGGAACATATATTATCATTTAATGGGTCAAAACAGATCACATGGAAACCTATGACCCTATTCAACCCATTCAAACACATGATGTATGTCCTTAGGGGGCCTAGAACCCTTAGGATGATATGTTGTCATATAATGGGTCGAGAGGGATCAAAGCATACCATATGACCCCTTTGCATCCATTCAAAAACATGATGTATGTCCCTAGGGGTAAGAAATGTTATCATATAATGGGTTGAAAGGGGTCCTAGGGTACTCTATGACCCTTTTCGATTCATTTAAACACATGATATATGTTCCCAAGGGTCCTAGGACCCCCAAGAACATATATCAAGTGTTTAAATGAGTTGAAAGGGGTCCTAGGTACTCTATGACCCTTTTCGACTCATTTAAACACATGATATATGTTCTCATTTAATGGGTCAAAAGGGGTCATAGGGTACCTTATAACCCAATTCAACCCAGTCAAACACATGATGTATGTTCCTAGGGGTAATAAGAGCCCTAGGAAGATATGTTGTCATATAATCAGTCAAAATGAGTTATACAGTACTCTTTGACCCCTTTCAACTCATTTGAACACATGATATATGTTCCAAGGGGTCCTGGGACCCTTAGGAACACATGCTCTCATTTAATGGGCTAAAAGGGGTCATAGGCCACCCTATGGACCCATTTGACCCATTTAAATACATGATATATGTCCCTAGGGGTCCTAGGACTCCTAAGAACATATGTTGTCATATAATAGGTCGAGAGGGGTCATGGTGTAGCCTATGGCCCCTTTTTGATCCATTCAAACACATCATGTATGTCCTTAGGGTCCTAGTACCCATAGGAACATATTTTGTCTTATAATGGGTTAAAAGGGGTCCTAGATTACTTTATGACCCCTTTCAACTCATTTGAACACATAATATATGTTCCGAGGAGCCTTAGGAACATATGTTCTCATTTACTGGTTCAAAAGGGGTCCTAGAGTACTCTATGACCCATTTCAACTTATATGAACAATTATAATATGTCCCTAGGGGTCCTAGGATCTCTAGGGTTACATGTTATCATGAAATATGTCAAAAAGGGTCATATGTTATCCTATGACCCCCTTTGACCCATTGGAACAAATGAAATAGGTTCCTAGGGGTCCTAGAACCCCTAGGGACATATGTTGTCATGAAATGTGTTGAAAGGGTTCATAGGTTATCCTATCACCCCTTTTGACCCATACAAACAATTATAATATGTCCTTAGGGGTCTTAGAGTCATAAGTTATCATGAAATATGTTGAACGAGGTCATACGTTATCCTATGACCCCCTTTTGACCCATTGAAACAAATAAAATACGTCCCTAGGGGTGCATATATTATTATGAAATGTGTTGAAAATGGTCATAGGTTATCCTATGACCCATTTCAACCCATATGAACAATTACAATTGAGGACATATCTTGTAATGAAATGTGTCGAAGGGGGTCATAGGTTATCTTATCACCCCTTTCGACCCATTTGAATAAATGAAATAGGTCCCTAGCGGTCCCAGGATCCCTAGGGACATATGTTGTCATGAAATACATTGAAAGGACCTATGACCCCTTTCAACACATATAAATAATCATAATATGTCCTTAGGGGTCTTACGACCCCTAGGGACATATGTTTGCATGAAACATGTCAAAAGGGGTCATAAATTATCCTATGACCCCTTTCAACACATTCAAACAAATAAAATAGGCCCCTAGAGACATATGTTGTTATGAAATGTGTCGAAAGGGGTTATAGGTTATCTAATGACCTCTTTCGACCTATTCAAACAAATGAATTAGGTCCCTAGCATTCCTAGGGCCCCTAGGGACATATGTTGTCATGAAATATGTCGAAAGCGACCATAGGTTATCCTATGACCCCTTTCGATCCATTAGGTCCTTAGGGGACCTAGGACCTCTAAGGAAATATTCTAGAATGAAATGCATCAAAAGGGGTCATAGGTTATCCTATGATTCCTTTCAACCCATTTGAACAAATGGAATAGATCCCTAGGGGTCCTAGGAACCCTAAGGACATGTGTTGTCATGAAATGCTTTGAAAGGGGTTATAGATTATCCTATGACCCCTTTCAACCCATTCAAACAAATAAAATAGGTCCCTAGGGGTCCTAGGACCCCAAAAAAAATATGTTTTCATGAAATATGTTGAAATGGGTCATAGGTTACTTTATGATCCATTTCAACTCATTCGAATACATGGTATATGTTTCTAGTGATCTTAGGACCCTTAAGAATAAATGTTATCATTTAATGGGTCAAAAAAGGTCATAAATTACCCTATGATCCCTTTCAACCCATTTAAACACATGATATATGTTCGTAGAGGTCCTAGGACCCCTAAGAACATATATTGTCATATTATGTGTTGAAAGGGGTCATGGGGTACTCTATGACCCCTTTCAACTCATTTGAACACATGATATATTTTCTTAGGGGTTTTAGGACCCCTATGAATTTATGTTATCATTTAATGGGTCAAAATGGGTCATAGGGAACCCTATGACCCCTTTCGATCCATTCAAATGCACGATGTATGTCTCTAGGGGACCTAGGACCCCTAAGGACATACACGATATGTTCCCAGGGGTCATAGGACCTCTAGGAACATATGTTGTCATGTAATGGGTCAAAAGGGTCATAGGATACTATATGACCCCTTTCAACCCATTGGAACAAAAAATATATGTCTATAAGGGTCATAGGACCCTAGGAACATATGTTATCATGTAATAGGTAAAAAGGGGTCATAGGATACTCCATAACCCCTTTCTACTCATTGAAACAAAAGGTATATGTCCCTAGGCATCCTTTGACTCTTAGGAATATATGTTATCATATAATGGGTCAAAATGGGTCAAAGGGTATCCCATGACCCATTTGGACTCATTGGAACACATGTATGTCCCTAGTGAGACCCTTAGGAACATACATCATCATAGAGTTTATTAACTCAGGTTACTAATATATATAATATATAATAATAATATATATGACATATAATTAGGGTATCTCATGACCCATTTGGACTCATTAGAACACATTGTTGGTGTAAATAAGTATTTTCTTATTACACTTTACTTAAGTTTACTTAGGTCATTGCATTATTTTATTATTTCTTAGGTTAGACACTTAGGATTTTGCATGTTCTTATGAGTTTTCATGTTGACAACATTGAAGTAAGAAACTCTACTTCAGCAAATGGTGTCTACAACTCTCAATTTTGCATAATTAACTGAGTTGTCATGTAGAAAACATAGTTATTTGCACTCCTATTTTAGCACATGGTGTCTACAACATAATTTTGCATGCTACACCTTTGTAAGCTTATCCTCTTATCATTGCACTTACTCTTGTGCGTAATGGAGGATAATTCACTTCTAGTGGACATGTGCTTGGTTGTAAGACTTATCAATATGTTGATTCCTAGGCATTCTAGAAGCATTCTAGAAGCCTTTATATATAGGCACTCCTAGTGTACTTTCACATTGAATTGAATAATATATTGTTATTCTGATCATACTCTTTTGGTCTACTGTTGTGCTTGTGCTTGAGTTCTTCGATTTTGGGTGAATTTTTCCCTAAGGAAAATTCTTACATGGTATTAGAGCTTGGGGAATTTCTCTTCACATAGTCATTCAAGACCATTCTTGCTTCAGCACCTTGACCCAAATATGGAGAATCCATAGACATTGGGAGTGTCTAGAGCCAAAGCAGACCTCACCATTGTGTAAAGAACATTTATTCTATGAAAATCGACTATAAATTTGCCTAGGTTGGGCCAAAGTCGATTTTGAGGAATTTTTTTTTTGCAAATTGGCACCTAAAGGCCCAATTTACAAGTTTGGTATGATCATTTGTAGATCTACTTAATTGTTTTTTGGATCTCTTAATTGATTTTTCTCGGTAATTATTTTAAAATTTCTAGAATTTTTCAAAAAAAATTGGGCTAGTTCAGCCCACAGAGATTTTTTTTTGCAAATACCGAGCAATGACACCCCAGCCCTGCATGGAGTATTCCTTCAATTGGCCAAATTCTGGTGAATATTCCTTATTACTAGCATATACCTCTGGCTAAGCACATGATTTCACTTTTTGGCTTTAACTCTACATCTGATAGTCTACATTTTATTTTATGTTCATGTAGTTTTCATTTTAAACATGTTTAAACATTGACATGGGATTAATGTGGGCTATTGTTAATCCCCCCAACATTGTTTTCTTTAAACTTTCGACCATAGTGAACTATTTGGTGTTCAACATTTTTACCATCAGCATTCAAAACTCTTTCATTGGTCATATGGAGATCATCTATCATTGATGTCGAATCTTCCAAATACGTCTATTTTTTGATCTTTGGCTCCTAACGACAGATTGTATCAAACTCTGGCATCGATCTAAAATTTTTCGGTGCCTGTTATAGTTTCTGGTGATAATAAAGAAGTTTTGATGACATCTTTCATGTCTGCACCCGCAATGACTATCACCCTCCACGTCAAAATCATCAGCAGACCCTACAATGCTACGTCACACCCTATCAACCCGTAGAGTCACCATGTACACAGGTCCCAGTCACTTGCCAGCCAAGAAGACACTACCACGTGGCAATACCGTAAACTTCCAAGGAAGACCCTACCATGTCAAATATTTTTGTACTTTTCTATACATGTTGACATCATCTTGACGTCACCTACCATGTCATTCAAGGGGCTAAACTTCAAATAAAGGAAAGGGAAAGAAGAAGAAGAAGTGGAAAAATAACACACAAGAGGATACAAAAAAGACAACACCACCATCAAATCAACAAGGCAAGTCTTCCTTGAATTCAACCAAGAAGGGGGACTATAATAAGGAGAAGGAAAAGTGTACTTATTGCAAGAAGTTGGGTCATGATGAAGATGAGTGTTGTCATAAAAAGATTGATGAGTTGACGAACATCATGAAGAAACACAATGTTCCATTGCCTAATTCTTATAAGGAGAAAGGATCTTCATCTTCAGATTCAAAGGGAAAAGGGCAATCACTTATGGCAAACTCAAGTTCTTCAGTGGAATGGATTCTTGACTCAGGTACCTCATATCATATGGTTTCTTCAAAAGGAGACTTTTCTTGATTGAAGCAGTCTAAGGTACAACACAGTTTTGTAGGAGATAATATAAAAATGGAAGTTGAAAGGAAAGGACATGTGGAGATGGAAAATGGGGAATTCAAAGATGTTCTCTATGTTCCTAACCTTAGCTCTAATCTCCTCTCAATTTACCAAATCACTCACCTTGGAGATAGCAATAAAGTTAAGTTCCTTCCAAATTCAGTAATGGTGCGCACTCTCAAAGATGGTTAATTGGTTGTAGTGGGGAAAGTTAATCATAACACAAAGTTGTATTCTTTCTCCCACTTTGTGCCTAAGTCTCCTTCACATGCCTTGTTGACTCAATCTCATTCACAAACCAAATTATGGCATGAGTGGTATGGCCATCTTGCCTTCTGCTATCTTCATCAACTTTTCTCAAACAATAGGGTCAAAGGTCTACCTACAATCAACTTTTCCAAAGGTGAATGTTCAACATGTTCAGTGGATATGCATCTAGAGAAGAAGTTTGATAAATGGAAGTCTTCAAGAGCTCAATAGTTGTTCTTTAGTTGGTTCACATTGTACTAGAAGGTCCTTTTCCAGTGACATTAGTTAGCTAGGGTTGCTACATACTCTCTTTCATTGATGACTTTTCATGCTATACCTAGGTATACTTTCTTCGTCACAAAAATGAAGTGTTGGACAAGTTTCTAGCCTTCAAGTCTTATGTTGAACAACAATCAAGGAAAGCCATCAAAGTTCTTTGGATGGAAAATGAAAGAAAATATGTGAACACAAGACGTAAAGACTTTTGCAAACTTGAGGGTATTGATCTTCAAAATCCACCAGCATTTAGTCCGCACAAGACAAATGTTGCAATATTGAGGTTATGAACTCTTAATTCTATGGAAAGTTGCATGATACAAGCCACGTCTCTTGATCCTACACTTGAAGTCAAAGAGATAAGTAGTGCCAATCACATACTTAATAGGTCTCCTCATAATGCCTTAGACGGAAGACTCCTTTTGAGGCATGGTGCAGTAGAAATCAATTGTGAAACACTTTAGGGTCTTCAATTGTCCAGCATGGGCAAACATATCTTCTAGGGGATGCAAGGCACCACCACCTAGGCTTTGTACTTTCATTGGATATGAAGATAGTATTAAGGCATACAAACTTATGGATCCTAAGACACATGAGATTTTCATAGAGAGGAATGTTCACTTTGAGGAAAGTTCACCTAGCTTATTCCTCTCTATAGTTCATACATTGTGGAAACTGATAGTGACACCAGCGATAGTGATTCAATAGATTCAGATGTGTGGGATCCTATTGAAAAATATAGGGAGAGGTCACATTATCAGCATATATTGCCATACTGATAGGTCCAGCACAATAGGGTGCATCTTGTCTTCTAGCTCCAACATCAAAGGATGACTACATAGTAGATATTTCAAGTTTGTTTGTGAAGTCACACATATCATATTTGGGAGACATCATTGATAATATACATCTTCTCTTTGAAGAAGCAAATCCTTCTCCAGTTGTTGTGGGGGCTCACTTTGATGCTCATGTCTATTCTCTACATGATTGATCTTCACAAGTTGATATGATTGTGGACTCTTATGTACAGAAGTTGTAGGAGGTCTCTTTATCATTTGAGGAGACAATAGGTTCTTTGGGATAAGTTCTACATCCATCCTTCCTAGATCTGACATTGTTCTTTTCAGCAACATTAGAAGGGGTGACTATCAGTATTGACACAAGAACAATTGAGCAGGTTTCAGAGGCATCATTGATCATAGGGATTCTTTCTACACATAGGGAAAGCATCTTATATGTACCTATGATATTGTTTCTTCCAAAGGGGAGGAACATTATTTAACAGCCATGGATCAACTTCTACATTGGAGCAACTATCACCGATCGACATTCTACATTTTGGGGGAGGGGGACTACCTTGTCTCCTTTCTTCTTCTCTCTTTTGTGGGCAGGACCTTTTCCTCCTTTGGAATTGTTTTATTCTCATACTTCTCTATTGTATATACTTGATGTATGTCATAATGGAGGAGTCTTGATTACTCCATCCATCCATGCTTCTTGTCTTTTCATCTCTCTTTTTGGAGGAGGATTTTTCCCATGAGGTTTTCCCTCTTTCTCCATTTGTAGAGAGATTTGATGCATTTCAACATTGCATTGCATTATGTACATGGGTACCTAACATGGCCTAGTAGCTGGGACCCATCTTGCATTTCATCCTAGCTTTTGTAAGCTTAAGTGCATTCCCCTAAGTTGCACTTAAGGAGGGGTGTAGGTGTAAATAAGTATTTACTTATTACACTTTACTTAAGTTTACTTAGGTCAATGCATTATTTTATTATTTCTTAGGTGAGACACTTAGGAGTTTGCATACTCTTACGAGTTTTTATGTTGACAACATTAGAGTAAGAAACTCTAATTTAGCACATGGTGTCTACTGTTGGGTGTTCATTTTGCACGAGGTCAACGATAGGAATCCATAGTGTAATTCCTCCCTTGAAAAGCAAATCTTTTTGAAGATCTGCTCGAAGGTTCAGTGTTTGTCTTGCGACGTACCAAAATTCGCTCAATAGAATATAAATGTGAATGTTCACAAGGAGGCCTTTGCTGGTTCTAAAACCCTTTTATCTTGGAATCAAAGTAAAATCCGTTTGCTATCTCAAAATATCACACCAAAAGAACAATATTTTTGTATTTTCTATTTTTCAATGAATGCAACTCTAACAATGTAGCTACTATGAGGTCCTATTCTAACAAGGGGTTAGCAAAGAAAATAACGAAACTGAAAGAAAATAACATGAAATCAAATAACTTGAAATTGAAATTCCTAAATGGACATAAGCTACAGAACACAACACGCTGCGAGTTAAACCTTCAAAGAAATCGGTAGGAAACCAATGAAGACAGGAGCAACGCTTCCTAGAATCCACTGATGCAATTGTCAATAAGAATCTTTAACAAATCAAATGATATTTCACTCTTCATCAAATTGCAAGGCCACGGAAAGTGCACTCATGAGAGACAAAAAGCTATGTAGACACAATAAGGTGATCTCTTCTCAAGCTCATTATGTCAACAAAATTCATATATCTGTAGCAAACACCAGAACTAAAAGATCACACAACCAAAAACAACACAGTAAACCTTTGGCTCAATCACAATCTCATGAATAAAATCCACAAAACAATGACACATCCAAGAAAGAATAACTACACTCCGAATGCTAGCACCAAAAGCATAACTTTATTGCATAATAATGATTGTTACATTTTACAATGGAGTATTTATAAGAAATTGTCTCCTCAATTTGTGTTGAGAGAGAGATATCTTAATGCAATAAAATACTTTAAAAACATTTAAAACAAACTAAATATATACAAACTGACAATCTAACTGGTGCTTAGAGGAACTCTATCAATCTTTTATTCATTAATTGGATGCATGAGCCCTTTACATGTCAAAAACAATGAAAGCATAAGAGAGAAAGTAGGAGGAAGCCATCAGTCAAAGTAGAACTGCATGGAGACACCAAAAATAGAAGCTGGCCCTTTACTTGATGTGTGTTAGAGTTAACTTGCCATCAAAATGCACTCCCAATGCATGGAAAGTGCTATTTTTGGAACTGGCAGTCAACTGTCAGTGGACCTTTGAATTGCAGAGCTGCAGACTTGCGGACCTCAACTAGGTCAAAATCTCAAAAATTTACTAAGTGCCAAAATTGAAATTTTGGTATTTGGGTTTTTCTCATCTTTATCCTAAAGATATGTTTGGATGTTTGCCCTTGAATTTCTCTATAATCTCAGTAATCTTAGCAGCATCGAGAAGATCCAAAGCCTCATACTTGTCTTTGACCTTCTGTTTGTAGTTGTCCACCTCAATTCGAGTTTTTGCAAAATCTTTGAGTTTGGTGTCCAACTCTAACAGTGATTCTTCTGTCATGAAGGCTTGTCTGATGTCTTCATCACTGGATGCTTCCTCTAAAGTTTTTTTGAAATTCTCCACAACTACCTCAACTGGTAAAAGCTTCTCTCGTTCTTCATCTTCAAAAATGTCCAAGCATGCATCACTGTACAACTTTTCTGCTTCCAAAATTTGCTCTTGAGCTTGGTCCCTGAGCTTATGTATCTCATCTTGCAATGTTTCCATCACTTTATTTCCATCTGCAATCTTTTCTATCCAATCATCTATCATGCCTAACTCTTCTCCGGTATATACATCAATTAGAATGTTGTACCTTTGCCCTTTTATGACCTGTAGAGTTTGTAAATCCTTGCTCCATATCTGTACCTCATCCATAATACTAAAGTCTTGCCTTAAAATTGCCACGATCTTATCAACATTCTCTTATGTAGCATGTAATAACTTCAGACTTCTTGTGATTATAGTGACACCCTTATCCTCAAGGCTGTCTCGCTAATCCTGGCAAGATCTCAAAAATAGATTGAGCCGTACACCTTCCCCTTATCTAAGAATGGTATTCAAAGTCTCCTCAGGGCGTTTAGAATCAAGACAACCAATAACTTTAGCTAAATATCCTTTTAAGTTCTCAACTTGCCTCCGAAGTGTTCTGATCTCAATCTCATCCTGTTCCATATGGTTAAGAACCTCCTTGACTCCCATAGTCATCATTTGTTGGGAAGTATCCTGTGTAGGCTTTCCTAACATGATATCCTTCACTTCATAGTCCTGAAGGCTAATAGCTTCTTCATTTGTACCTTTCAGAGGGTGAGCCACTTGTGCAAATAAGTCTTGGTTCCGAGTAGTAGTAATGAATGCAAATGGTGTTGCATCATGTAATGGAGAGTCAGGCTTGTTCAAAATCTCTGCAATGTCATAAATATAATCCTCTGAAGCAAGGAATTGATGCTTAGCACTTCTCATTATTTCTTTCTGGAACCATCTCAGGATATGTCTTTCTATAACCTTGGCTCTAGATGTTAAAGGTAACTACCTCCTTCCATTTATCGCTCTTGCTTGGAGTCTCCTATTGTGAGGGTTCTTCTTCTATAGTCTCGATTTCTTGAGAAGGTTGTTGTATACATTCTACTACCTGTGCCTCTTTTGATGGCTCATTAGTAACCCTTGGTTCTGGTTCTCCTTGTAATGATGATTCCTTCTGAACATGTTCTTCTGAACTCGGAGGTGGAGGTGTCACTGAAACCTTATCTACCATCATAACATGATGTGAAGATGGGGGAGTTGGATGAGGACCTTGTGTCTTAGGTGGCATCTGCATCCAATCTTTCTATTAAAGTTCACTTCTAGGAGTATCTCTAATCTTATCTCCAACCAAATATGTACCCACTAGCATGAAATCAAAATCTGGGATGGAGAGAACATCATCACCTAGCTCCCTTTGGTCATTCACCCATCTTTTTACTTCATCTTTCGAAGAAGAGAGTTCTACCATTTCAGCTTGGGTGGGTGGTCGGGTATTTGTGACACTCTTCTTTTTTCCAATTCTGTGGCTTTGGCCAGTCGAGTTCTCCTTTGTAGAGGCACCTACTACCCCTCATCTGACTCTGTTTCCCCCTCATCTAATTCTTCCTCAGGAATGGTTTTAGGAACAGAAGGATTAGGCACTAATCTTTTATGAACTCTTTGCCTCTTGTTCATTCTAACCTTGACCCTCTTTTGCTTCTGTGGAACCATAGGAGAAGTGGGCTCTTCATGTATTGGATGTATGGATGTCTCTGGAATCTCTCCCTCCTCTTGTTGGCTTGACAAAATAGGAGGCAATGGAAAATCAACCTGGACATGAGAAATTCTAGAGTCTTGGGGCTCTTGGGGAGTAGATTTCCATCACTGCAAAGGGGCCTGTTCTTCAACATGCTTTGTCTGAATCCTCTGAGGAGAGGCTCTCTTCCTCTTTTCCTTCTTCTTTGAAGGATGGTAGTATCCCACTAGATGATCAAGTTGGTAGACTATTTCTAGACTGATAGGAGACTGGAGAGCAAAGATAGGAACTATAACTTTCTTCCCCTTTACCCTTTTTGGGCGAGCATGTGCATGAAATATCACTGTATCTAGAATTGGATCAAGTGGAAAGGGTTTCTTGATCCAACTCTTTGTCATTCTGATGACATGTCTCACTCAATGATTAATATCATCTCCTTCCTCTCTATCAATTTCTGCATTTAGGATGGGCCTCTCACCAACTTTATCTGTATTGAATAAGGGATCCAATAGCTCCTGTGAATCCTATAGCCTTATCTCATCTGGGATGGTCAAATGGAGAGCCTTCTCCACTAAATACAAAGTCATTCTACAATAGTCCCCGATATGAACATCATAGTCATTTGTGCCATTCATCCAATGATCTTCAATGGCATCCTCGTGATAGAACTCTTTTCCTGCCAAGTTTTCCACTTTAACAACATTATCGAAGAATGGCCGGGGAGAGTTATATTCTTCAAGAGGATAATTCTCCCATTCCCACTTGAAAGTCAAGATATCCTGCTTTCTCTTTACCTGGTATGCTCCAATTACAAAAGGCCAATCCCAACAAGGCCTCTGTTGTTTTTTGATCCTCTCATAAGCTGACTCAATCTGTTGAGAAATTTCCATTAGATCCAACTTGTCACTTGGGTATCTTGGGAGCTTCTTTGGATGATGGATGTAGCACCAACCCAAATGTATGTGAATGTTTGAAACTGGATGAAATATGCTTCGAGAGCTGTGATCTGTGCCTTGGCCTCATCGGTCAATCTCTATCCCATAATCCCCTTCGATGAATCGAATGATGGAAAAGATGAAGGCATCATTCACAATTCTATACTCCTTGCTCTATGCTGAGAGCTTCTTCTTAACTACTTGAGGATAGACTATATACGACCATGCATTAGGATCTTGCATACTGCCCTTCTTGTACAACTCGGGATAGTCGGTGGCTCTTGCTGCAAGTAGATATACCACATAAGAAGTGATATAGAACTTCTTCTTGTCCTTTACTATCCGCAACTGGTCACACAAGTTCTCACTAAGTGTGGTGGCCCAATCTAGTGGCTTCTTTGCATGTTTGATGGTCTCAATGAAGTTGACCATGAATGGAGCAAGATGACCTACTGTAGGAAATCCCATAACTCTGCTCAAGAGAATGATTGAATATCCAATGTCATCCTTCATGTATCCTCGAGTCATATCCACTTTTCTGAATGTCTTCCCCTAAGGTGGCTTCTCAATGAAGTATGAGGAATATATGATGTCGATGGCCTCCTAGTAATGATCCTTATGCCACCTCTCAGTTGCTTCATTTGAAAGCCTGATAAACTGATCAGCTCTAGGTAGGTGAAAAACCCTCTTGATATTATCAGGTCATAGATCTAAGACCACTTCTCCACTGACACTCTTTACCACCCTTTCATCAGGAACAAAATGCCAAGATAGGGTCATAATCAATTCAGCTGACTACACAGTCCTAAGATGTGATGCTGCATTTACCAATCCAGAATGGATTAAGGTCGATCTCAAAGATGATCTTTCGGTTGGGTTGTTACAAACTCTCAAGAACTCTCCCAAGTTCACGTGTCCAAGTTCTGTGTCTTTGATCTCAGAGTATTCATTATGCAACCATGATTTTGGGGTTATGCCTTGGAACTTGTACACAATTGGTTTTGTTGCTGATCCGAATGTGGATGCCATCTGATTATATTACCTGCACATCACAAAAGAGGAAAAAAATGATTAATTATTGGATATTAAAAAAAGCGTAAGAAAAGAAAAGAAAAAGTCCTAGAAAACTTATTTATTTTGTTATTTTTTAAAAAAAATTTATTATTATTATTATTATTTTTCTCTTACAACTAAATTAAACTAAAAATAAATTAAATAAAAAAAAAGGTGGGTGGAGGTGTGGCGGCGTGTGCCGCTACGTGTGCCCAAAAGAGGGGAGGGGGCGAGCAGTGCCATAGCCCAAAGGGCGCAGTGGTGGTGACCACGCACAGTGGCCGTACCACGCATCCAAAAAGGGTGTGGTGGTTGCGGCCGTGCCACACACCCAAAAGGGCATGGTGGCGGCGACCGCGCACAATGGCACTTCCCCGTGCTTCCTCCCGTGGTCGCGTGCGTGCGTGCTAGGGTTTGAGTGGGAAAAGAAATGGAGGTAAGGGGGAGGGGGTCTCCATACCTCTCCCTCTTTGCCCTTCTAAAAAAATGAACAAGTAAGAAGGAGAGGGGGGGGTTTATAACCCCCTTCCTTCTTTTCCTTTGCAAAGCGTGTGTGCCTCGATACGCAAATTTTTATTTTTATTTTTAAATTTTGTTTTTTTTTTACTTTTTGGGTTTTTTTACTCTAAAATTATAACTTATTTAATCAAGTTTTCTTCTCTTGACTCTCGAACTATGAGTTCGAGAGTCAAAAAAAGTAGAGGGTCCCTATTCCTAGTAAGGAATGGGGCGTGTGTTGTGGAGACCACAACAAATCAACACTCAATTTTGCATAATTAACTGAGTTGTCATGTAGACAACATAGTTACTCGCACTCCTATATTAGCACATGGTGTCAACAACATAATTTTGTGTGCTACATCTTTGTAGGCTTATCCTCTCATCATCACACTTACTCCTGTGCTTAATGGAGGATAATCCACTTCTAGTGGACATGTGCTTGGTTATAAGACTTATCAGTATGTTGATTCCTAGGCATTCTACAAGCATTCCAAAGGCCTCTATATACATGCACTCCTAGTGTACTTTCACATTGAATAGAATAATATATTATTATTCTGATTATACTCTTTTGGTGTACTGTTGTGCTTGTGCTTGAGTTCCTTGATCTTGGGTGAATTTCTCCCTAAGGCAAATTCTTACACACATGTATGTCCCTAGGGGGACCCCTAGGAACATACATCATCATATATTTTATTAACCTAGGTTAGTAAAATATATAATGTATAATAATAATATATATGATATATAATTATATAATAATATATAATAAGTAATAACTATATATAAAATAATTATATATAATAAATAATAATATATATAATAAGTAATAACTATATATCAAATAGTTATATAATAAATTATTATTATTATTTAATACTATATCATAAAATTTAGTAACTATATATAATAATTGCACCCCCCCCCCCTCCCCAATTATGCTATAACTATATTATACTAGGACTTGATATAACTTAAAAATTGACTCGCCTTTGGGTTTGGTAAATAAAAATCAATATTTATCTTAAAAATTTGTCCCCACTCCCTTTACATTTGAATTTGGCACCATGATTTGGGAACATAGATCGGGTGCCCATTCTCAAATTGGATACCCATTCCCAAATTAGATACCCATTCTCAAATTGGATATCTGTTCTCAAATTAGATACCTGATTAGGCAAGGTATTACATTTTTTGTTTGGTACCAAGATGGGTGGGAAAAATGTCAAAGTGCATTTTGAAATGCTTTTAGGTGTTTCAAAACTACATGTTTTTCACATCATCACTTTTTGGCACACCATGATCTTGCACATACCCTAAGGTTATCAACTTTGTCACCCTATTTAGGGAAATTGTCGTTTGAGATAAAAGTATTGCCCAAATATTTTAAAGTCTATCATACGATACATTGTGCTGACCAAATATCGTCTACTTCTCTGGAGAATATCATCCAGGTTCTGTTACTTGCAAAAAAGAGTTGAAATTACGTCATAGCAGATTTAGGGGTGTTGTCACTTTGTCCTACCTAGGTTTGGTCTACAAGCTCCATTTTAGGTATTGTTCTAAGTTGAAAAGACTGGTCTAGTTCGTCAAATGTAAGCTAAAAATGTCACTAATGGTCACTTCTCAAAATGTAGTTACCTCTTTATGCTTGCCACTTGCTATCAAGATTCTTGCTCATCTTCTTGGATCAAGTCATTAGTGTTGTAAGTTCTTGAGCACTCTTGACAAGACACTCACTTATTTTATCTTTGACAAGTGATCATTCTTGACCTTACAAGCTTCAAATCTGAAACACTTTATCTCATGTAATTAGATGAAGACATATCCTTACATGTTAGTTTTGACTAGGTTCCAAGTTAGTCAAGGAAGTCATCCTTCTTTCATCTTTGAATAATTAGTAACTCCAACTAGGCATCCTTATGGACAACCTTGTGTGGAGGAACCTATCTCTGATAAGCTACAAGAGGCTTACACTTGGCATAACCCACTCCATAGCTATGAGAACCCTTTGACACATCCTTTGATACTCCTAGGGCTAAAGACACAGTGTCACTCACCATGCATCCAAAAGAGAGGAAACTCTGCTTTGAAGAACAAGAATGCTTAGATGCCATACACATGGCTAATAGAGAAAGATCCTATCATCAATCTAAGGCTGATGCTCATGCACATAATGCTGAAAATAGACATGGCTACTATAGCAATCCTTTTGAGAATATTCCTCTTGGTAGCAATAATGGAAACAACACAGCTCCTAGAACTCCTAGAGTAAACGTAGGAGCATGTCCTTCACCACCTAGATACTCATAGTCACATCATGAAAGTGAGGTCAATGAAAAAATCACTAGTGAAGATCTCATGAGATTTCAACAAGATGAGGTCACCCAAAGGCTAATGCTAAAGGCCCTAAAACAAAATGGGGACAAATATTTTCAATACATGATGACTAAGGGATAGAAACTCCCACATGATTTTGATGTGCAAAGAATAACCCAAAAGAGAGAACCTACTGAAGTTGAGATCTTGAGAGAGGAAATGTGAGAACTCAAAAACCAACTTGCTCAATTACAACTTTCCAAGGAACAAGCCAAGACCTCTTGTATAGAGTCAATATGTGCTCTTTCCTTTGATAGGAGTCTTTACATGATCCCATTTCCTAGGGATATAGAGGTTTCCAAATATGAAAAATATGATAGAAATGATGATCCTCACGATCATGTAAGACACTTCTATGCTCTTAGCATGGACTTGATGCATGAAGAGTACACTTACATTATAATGTTATTTTCTAGGAGCTTGAGGGGCCAAACTATGGAGTGGTTCACAAAGTTTTCACCTCCTCTCAAGTCATTTGATGAACTTGCACAATGCTTCATTCAACAATAGTCCTACAACATTCAACATTCTATCACTATGTTGAATCTATTCAACTTTAAGCAAAAACAAGGTGAACCTTTTGCCACATACCTCCAACACTGGAGATATTTAAACTCTAGGTACCCTTAGCAAATTCTTGGGACCGAGAAGATTGATGTGTCCATCAATACACTTGTACCTAAACTTTACTGTGATCTTAGGAAATAATTTTTTACATCCTTCAATAACATGGTCAAAAGTGCTTATTGTATTCAGGATGTTGTTGTTAGGAAAGGTGACATTGTGTTGAAAAAGGATAAAAATGGCAATAAGAATGGCAAATACAAGAATGCACCTTGAAATAAAAACAAGTATGTTGCCAATGATCGAGTATTGGATGCTCCTAAGACCAAGGAATTAATCTTCAACCTTTCTAATGTCATTTATGCTACCAAACAACAAGAGATTTCAAAGTCTCAAACATTTGATAAAACCAAAAAATCTTCTAAGACAAAACATGTTTATACACCAATGGTAGAATCTTATGAGGTGGTCTTAAATACCTTTCTCACAAATAATCTTATCACACTTCTAGACAACTCCCTACCTATAACCCACCTATCAAACTTGATTGGTGGAGAGATGATCATTTTTGCAATTATCCTAGGAGAAAGGGGCATAACACCAAAAATTATTTCAAGCTCAAAGATGTTATCCAAGACCTCATTGATGAAGGCAAGGTTGTAAAAAATGACCTAATAATTTTTTTTTATCATAAGACCTTCAAACAACCTTTACTTGAATATGAAAAAGGGGAATTGTCCCATGCTCACAAGAAAAATCATGATGCAAAGGTCAACTACACCTACACTAATGTTGACAATGTCATAAACATGCTAGAACCAATTGAACATAGTTGCATGATGGGTCCTAAATTTGACAAGGAACCCAACTGTGAGACAAATGATGAAAGACCTAAGGTAGTCATAAGAACATGTAGTGCTCAACAAAATCACAGGGACACTAGTCTTAAGGTAGTTTTTAGGGTGATGAAACCTTCCTCCTTGCATTGTGAGACACTCAATGTTGTCACTAGGGGGAAATCCAAGGTTGTCCTCAAAATTGCAAATGATCCTAAGCATGCTTCCTCATCCAAAAAAATAGTTAATCCAACTATATCCAACAATGATCTTGTTATTCAGTTGCATCAAACCCCTATACAAATATCCATCTTTGAGTTGCTAGTTGTTATTCAGATTTACGCATAGCCAATGTTCCTACGGATATTGATGCTAGGTGATTCCATGAAATGGTCATTCATATCTCTTCACCCCACTATCTGACATTCTTTGAAGAAGATAAAAAGTCACTTAGTCATCCCCACAACCCAGCTCTCCACATCAAAATCCAAATCTTTTGTACTTGCGTCTGCCAAGTCTTGGTAGAAAATGGTGCTAGGTTAAACTTTATCTCCTTCAATGTTATTCAATAACTAGGCATGTCTGAATTTCCTATCAACCCTAGGCATAAGATCACCATCAAATCCTATGATGATGTTGAATGACCTTCTAAAGGCCTTATTGTGCTTTGAATCTATGTGGGTCCTGTTGAAAAGGATGTGATCTTTTAAGTTATAGACATTCCACTAGCATATAATTTGTTGTTAGGAAGACCATGGATCCATGACATGCAAGTGGTGTCATCAACATACCATCAATGTATAAAATTTCCCTTCAATGGTACTGAGATAGTTATTCCGAGGGACAATTCAATGTTTATCAACACATTGTCTACTACTGACATGATAGTCCCCCACAATTGCTCTTCCCATGAGATCAAATCGTCCCTCTAGGAGTGTGAATAAAAAATGAAAATAATGATCCTTAGTATGGATGAGTACACTCTGGAATCTATTGTTTCTTTTCCAATTTCTCCTAGATCTTATGGGAAACCCTATGAGAAAATGAAACCCTCACCTTCTACTATGACCATTTTTGGGACCTTTGTTCAGTCCTCTATTCTCTTAGAAGCAGAAAAAGAAGATTAGGCTATAAGATATTAGATTTATAGGGAGCAAGAAGATGTTGATGAGGTTATGGTCACCACCCCCATTTCTCCCAAGCACTATGGAATAGGCTACAAATTCTTGAAAGACACAGGTTATCATGGACAAGGGTCCTTAACTAGTGAAAAGAGAGCTCTTGTAGAAAGAACCCTTAAGTCATACTAAGGGTTGCAGAAATAGAGACACTGTTGGCCTAGGCTTTGGGCTAGAGGATGAATTACCAAGGTTTGATAGAAGGGCTCCCATGTTTAGTGAATCAGAGGATGATGATCCACCCTTTGCTACTACTATTCGATAAGAAGACAATTTCATGCCTTTTACTTCTCTCCTTTTGGGAGAAGAGCCAATGGTCACCCATAATGATGTTGAGGCTTCCATCTCTAGACAACATGGATACGATGAATCTAATCTTGAAGATCCTAATAGAGGAAGGATAAGAGAAAACATTGCTTGCTTGATATCTCAAAACTAAAGTAAAGATTTCAGTGAATACGAATGGGAATCTCTCTCAGATACATCTTGTGAGTTAGGAGTGGATGTCATCCATGCCCATGTTACCAAACCAAATGTAGTTGATGAGTCTTGTTTATGGTTTGACGAGTTTGGTTCACAATCTTCTCTAGTGGATCATGTTGGTCCCTCTAGGTCTATTCCTAATTTGGATTCCTTTGGATCTTTCACTATAGTCTCAATTTCTCATGTCACCAGAGATGAATCCTTCCACATAAATTGTTTTAAAGCCTCCACTTCCATCTCATTGATCCACACTCATCTCATAGACTACTATGCTCAACACCAAAGACTAGAACTACTATCTTTTACGAATGACTATGAGATTGCCTACTACCTCAATGCCATTAAACTCATGATATCTTCCACCAACGAACTCACGGTTAACATGAAAAAAACATATATCAAGTACCTTAGTCAAAAAATCAAGAGAAAATAAAAACTAAGTATTCAGATGGCAAAAACCATTTTGTGGCAGTGTCTGAACCTTAAAAAAGTAAAAATAAAGACATATCCAAAGGTGAAAACCTCTTTGAGGCACTGAAAGATGAGGTGCTTGGTAGTCTTCCTAGCTATTTTCAAGATAGATCTTCAATTCTTATTGAACCTGCACAACCTATCAATCTAGGTACAAAAGAGTCTCCTAAGATCATTTATGTGGATCAATCATTGTTAGCTAGGGAAAAGGAGGAATTTACTAAATTCTTCCAAGAAAATAAAATCAACTTTGCATGGACCTATTTAGACATGCTTGGCCTTGACATAGATCTTATCATGTATTACTTATCTATTTCCCCTGTTGTCAAACCTGCCAAGCAAAACTTGATAAAAATGCATCCACAAGTTGCTCTCTTGGTTAAAGAAGGACTAGAAAAGCTCTTAAGTGCAAACTTCATCCGAGCTATTGAATATGCAAAGTGGATCTCAAAAATTGCACATATGTCCAAACATGATAAATCCATTTGTGTGTGCATTGATTTCAAAGACTTGAACAAAACATGCCCTAAGGATGATTTTCCACTTCCCAACATAGATATGATAGTGGACATGGCAATAGGTTATGAAATGTACTCTTTAATGGATGCTTTTTCTAGATATAATCAAATCAAAAATGCTCCCAGAGATCAAGAGAAAATGACCTTTACATGTGCATGGGGTAATTTATGGTGTAACATCATGCCCTTTGGGTTAAAGAATGTAGGAGCCACTTACCAAAGAACCATGACTACTATCTTCCATGATATGATGCATAAAAATATCAAATACTATGTTGATGACATATTGGCCAAATCTTAAAAAAAGAGATCACATCTTGATGACCCAAGTTTGATATTTGACTGCATGAAATAGTTTTAGCTAAGGTTAAATTGCAAAATGTATGTCTTTATGAGGGTACATCATATCTACTGAAGGCATTGAAGTTGATCCAGAAAAGGTGCAAGCCATTATGGAAATTTCTCCTCCTAGGAACATCAGTCAATTATGACGTCTTCAAGGACATCTTCAATCCATTAGGAGGTTGATATTTGAGCTAGTTGATTGAGCACAATCCTTCAATAAGAACTTACACAAAGATCCCACATGTATCTAGAATGAGGAATGCCAGCAAAGAATAGATCAAATTAAATGATATTTGATGAAACCTCCAATACTAATGTAGTGCCTCTTGTGTTTGCAGTCTATACATTGTTATATTTTGATCTAAGAGATACTTGTTACTCATATTATTTTTACATTTGAGATGACCTAATAGTTAGATGGTATACTTTGATTTCTAGTATCATAGATGTTAGATTACTATGTTGTTTAGTTGATCATATCTACATGTTGATGCCCTTTTGAGATGACAACATGTTTTATGATGATACCTAGTTATCCAATATTTGGACATATCCTTTGATTACATTTATGTGTTGGATTTAATGCTATGGTTATTTACTTCATTGTTACTTTGTGATGTTTTCTGTGAAAGTGAGTGATGTAAATAGATTATTTTAGTATAATTAAATAAATGGTTAAATTGGGTTATTTAATGCATTTATTTCTTCGTCTATGTTATTATATGCAATTGCACTTGATCATGTATAAATTAATGTGTAGGATTTATATCCCTGGTAGTGGCACATGGAGTTAGTGATTCAGCTATTCATATTTAACCAATGTTGTCCCTGTATGGTTGACGTATTTTGTTTAATTGTTTAAATTAAAACTTCTATGATTCACTAAATCTGAACTCATTTGCATTATATGATTAGACCTCTAAGTGTGTATGTGAATTTTAATTTTAATTTCAAGCTTTATTCTAATTAATTTTAATTTTTGAAAGCTTTGCTGTAGATGAATTCCAATTACTTGGAATAGTCTATTTTCATTTGGGTCTAATTAGGCTTTAACTAGGTGACTTGGTTATTTACCCTAATCGATTATTCACTCAAAAAGTGAGTAAGTATCCAAAAAGGAATTTTATTCTGGACTTCTCACTTTTGGAAAATAGAAATTGAGAATAGATTTCCAAATCCTCTTCTATAGGATTGCATTTTTGTTCATTGTAGGAGCTACAGGCATGGGACCATCGTGAGATTGGTCCTATTGGATTTAGCTTGGGGAGACCTTGGATTGTCATGACTTTTGACAGCTTTTGCAGGTTATTTATTTTATTGGATTGTTTCCCATTTTTACCCTTTTGGCTGTCAGGTAGGGCTCTCTCATTTTTATGATTCAACTTCATTTCATCTTTCATTTCTAGTAGTTGTATGTTAGAAGGTTGAGAACTAGTGTTCCCCTCCATTTCTGATTGCTAGTTCTACCTAGTTGGTCGGTTATGAACATTTCCCTAATTTTTGGGAACACTGTTATGCTAGTCATTTTTGCATATGGTGTTCAAACCCAAATTTTATTGGATTTTGTGTCTTATTCATCCTTGGGGTGAATGAATTTTATTTTTCATTTTTTTTTGTCAATGTTGGTTTTTGAGAGGTTTTCACCTCAATTTGTGTGCCACCCAATTTTCTCAAGTTTTCTTGGCATGATGTTGGTCGTGGACTTGGATTATTCGTAGGATGTCAGTCAAACCATTGTTACACTTTTATGTTACATTGGGATGCATGTCGCATCCATACTCTTGAGCTTGTATTCAGTTGAGTGTTATTTTTCTTGTGTTCTCATCCAACCCTTGTTTTATGATCTTCGTAATAGTGGTGTGCCCACACACGAGAGTGGGTAACTTGCAAGGCCTAAACTCTGAGTTGTATTCGGTGGAGTTATGTTCATTGGGGTTAGGTTGGGAATATTCATGCCTATGGGAACTCATCATGTGATGAGCAAGGGCATAGTAGGGTACCACCATGAGGGGCTTCTGCTACAACCTTGGTGACTATTTCCTAGGTTGGTGTGAAGAAGGCTTAATTAAGTGATAACTAAATAAATTATTGGGTAATAAATTTAAGATAATAAAGGATATGTGAGAACCCAATGTTAGTCCGAGGACACAGCACATGCACCTCCTTGGGGGAGTTGATGCTGCATGATACTAGCTTGGGCTACCCGATGCCAAGCGATTTATGTTCCAGCGAGTCCCTACATAGTTGATCCATGGAGTGTTTGATTAGGACATAATGTAATTGCATTGTCTCATGAACTTGGTTGTAGTCCTCTTTACTGTCTGGCATGAGTGTTAGCCATGGATGTTTTATTTATGTGTGTTTGTGGTTGGATCATTATCTCCATTAGCATGACCGAAGTGGACCTACGGGTTTCACATGGTTGGGAGGCATAGCTACGTATACCACTTCTGGGGACTGGTGTAAAAAGATGGTCTATTTCCAGTGCAACTGATGCTTGATGTTTCAATTGGTTTATCTGGGTTTTGGAGTATATTTCCTTGTGGTTTATGCTTTAATTGGAATGCTTGGATATCATGTTCAGATGGTGTTGGTTTATTTGACACATTCCTTATTTATGGTGTTTAGCATATGGTTAGATGATGTGATTCATTTAGTTGGATATATATTTCTTTATTGGTTTAACATGTTAGATGTTCTTGTTCTAATGATATTATTACATTGTCGTAGTGATGTCCTCATAAGACAACTCCAACTATCTAGTTGGTAGTTTGGGATGTTACGCACGGGGGATGACTAGGGCCTTCGAGGTCTCATGATGCTATTATGGTTGGGAGGAATTGCACATGAGTTTAGTTGTTTTTGTACATTATGATGTTGCTTTCTACATGTCTTTCATTTACTACTTTGGTTAGTTGCATTCCATCATGCTACTCTTGTGTTTGAGTGTCCAAGCTTCGATTTGTGGATTTGGTACTCCCTAATGTGGAGGTTCTTACTCTTTATTTTATCCCTCTGTTTGTTTAAGGGATTATTTCCTTGCATTCTTGGGTGACAATGCTCCAACATTGGGTGATACTAGAAAGTATTGCATGCCCAAAGGAATTCCATTGTACACTACTAACAAGTATCACATGCCCTTTGGAGAACTATTGTATGACACTGGAAGTGTATCACACGACCATAGTAACTTATTGCCCAAACCTTGAAAGTAACACACGACCATTAGAGAAATGTCGTATGATATTGGTAAAGTACTGCCTAGGCTGTTTGGTAATGTCGCCTAGGTTTGTGGGAATACCTGCTAAGGCAACTGTGCATTCAACCTTTCTGAATTGAGTCTACAATATGATTTGCATTTTTCTATGATTTTAACAAGTTATAAGTCTATTATTTACAATAATAATAGCAATATTAGTTTTATTAGTGGTGAAGGCCTTGTTGTAGATTAAACATATTTTCTTTTGTGTGTGTGTGTGTGTGTGTGTGTGTGTGTGTGTGTGTGTGCGTGCGTGCGTGCGATTTAGAAGGGTAAATTTTATAATGATTATTTGAAAGCATTGGGTTAGGGGTTGAATTTTTAATGGTTCTTTTTAGATACTTGTATCTTAGTTTTAATGTGTGAATTACATAATAAGTAATTCTATGACTTGACAATATTCTCATATATTTAACTAGATTCACAATGTCAGGTTGTAATAGATGTTAAAATGTTTTTTCTTTATAAATTCATAATGGTTGGGGATCCTTCGGAGCAAATATTTATACCCCAAACACTCATACAAGTAATTGGTAAGGTATACTGGCTAAAGCACAAGTGTGGAAGGTAAGTGAAAGGGGAAATAGTCTTGTAAGTGAAAAAAAATGTAAGAGTTCATTAAGTTGGATAACTGTAGAACAATATCATTATTGCACACCATAATAAATAAATATTTATATATTATATGGCTCGCAATTTTTTCCAAAAAAAAATACATATTTATTTGTTTTCATGTTAAGATTATTTTAAATAATAGCAATAGATCATGCTTCAAAATTTATAATCTAAAGAAGTAAAAATTTAGAGAAAGCCATTATAAGTTATACCTTGCGTAAGAGTATGACATCCATACATTTTGACTTACACGATATTTATGAGCACTTAAAATGCATATAAAAATGGCTAATCAAGATGACTATAGAATTTATGTGATCATGAATTCAAGAAAAACTTGTAACTTGGAAATTGACAACCATAGTTATTTTTAATCTCATGAAATGAACAGATAATGTGCTTTGAATCTCAACTCTAGATTTAAGCCCTTAATATCTTAATCTTTTGTAGCCTATCATATTTTAAGTTTCTAGATGCAAAAACTTAAGATTTTCTAGTACAATTCTATTTCACTCAAAACTTGTGAATTACAAGCAATGTGCAAAACCAATCTTTAAAACAGTTTTAGGAATGCTTCAAGATATTTAAATTCCCCATTTACCATGTCTAAAGCACTATAATATCTATAAAAGTAACCAACTCATTATATATTTTATTAAGAGAAGATAGTTAAATGAAATATGTTTGTCATTTCAATAATAATTTTAATTTTTTTGGTTGTTTTAAAGATGGCTTCTAAATTTTTGTTCTTTTATTTTTTATTTTTATAAAACTTGTTATGTATTTAATTTATGTATATAATTTGTTTATTGTGAGCATTTTTTTTCCAATACATGGATTAGCATTCAATTGATTTAAAGGAAATTATTAGATTCAAATTCTTCATTAATGTGCTACATAGTCTTGAGTTGTTAGACATTTCTCTTTTCTTTAAATTTAATTAATTAAACATTTTGGGGTCAAGACTATTTGTTTAATTTGGTAATTTATTCAAGTTGAAACTCAGTACAAACTTTGCTTTTGATTGCATTCATTATTCCAATTAAGCTATTGTAACTCACAAAATCCTTGATTGTTTCACTAAGGAATATATCCGCACAAAATAAAATCTTTGCAATTGACTACATTTGTTAGAATAGTTAATAAGTCATTTGCTAATGACTTAAAGTGAAAGAATAATTAAACCAAAATTTAATTTGTATCCTTATTTTCAGTGAAGCATTGTTCTATTTTTGTTATTATTAATAAAATTTCAATTTTTTCCTTTATGGTGATCACTATGAGAGTCAGATTTCATTTTTAATAAAAATTACTAAATACACATCAACAATTTCATTGTTTAATATTCAAAGAACAAGTTGAACTCTACAAACATTTGTTGTAATGTGCAAAATGGATGCATTTCTTAATTCTCCTTATTAAATTTTTAGTTGGTGATCACTTTGATCATGTTTCTGAATACCTCAAAAATATATTGCATGGTTGAAATTTCTGTAGGACTAAACTACACCATTGTAGAATGCATATTATTTTAAACACATCCAAAAAAATTTATTAATAACTAAAACTTGTAATCAAATTTATTACATATGTGATTCATTAAAAATAATATTGTATATCTTGAAATAGAAGTGTTGTAAGCTTGAATAATGTCATACAATCAAATACGAAGATAACTATATAATATATATTTTTTAAAGAATTTTTTAATAATATTTTATTGGGTGGCTCTATTATCAATAAATAAGACTTATCTATAATATGGCATCATATTTTGTCCTCTATTATTTATCTTTTTATAAAATGATGTATATGTTTTGGTATATTAAAGACACAAAAAAAATATGTTAGGATTAGTACGTTTCAAAATAGTTAATGTTTTTCATTTTCAAATAGTAAAGAAAGTATACTAAATAAAGTATGACAACTACCCTCAAAGCTTACACACACACACACACACACACACACACACTTGACAACTTAAAGTATGACAACTTGTACAACTACCCTCCTAACAATTATGTTCAGTTGATATATTAATGTTTCATGGCTACTTCCATAACCATTAGTACAATGTGATATTGCTATCAGGATTCAACTGTGTAATTTTTTTAGCCAAACTCATTGACCCATATATCAGGAGTAGTAGTTAACATGAACTCATCTTTTATGAGAATGAATGGAACACAACACTCATTGCATCTACGTGATGCTCACAAAACTGAAGCACCAAGAATTCCTATGAGGTCGGCCATCTCAGTACTACTCCATCTTAAGCATGTTTAACTATAGAGTGTCCTCCATGGTTAAACCCATTATGCTTCCAACCCCATTTGCAAAACCTTTGTCCAGTATCATGCCTTATCAACCATTCATTACAACGCCCTTAAGCTCGTCAATTGATAAGTAGGTGATAACTTGATAGTTAAGCACACTTATGTTGGAATATTACTATGATGGGTGACCTCTCAGGAAGCCTTTGTGCTTCACCTTTTTCAGCATCACCAAAATGGGCCCTTGGTCTACCTGTGAAGTTGAAATGTTCTAAAAGAGCCCACCAAGGATCAAGACTCGTTGAATGTGTGGCTCCAACATTGAAAAGGGATGAGGTCAAGATCACGCCCTAATTGAATTTGACAGAATGGATACCCTTTAGTCCTTGGCTCTTAGTCCAAGAGGTTCAGCCATAAGGCTTGCTCTCTCGTATTGAGTAGCTGCAAATATTTTGTAGAGGACCTCTATCAAGAAAAAAACTCATGAGAGATGGCTACATGTTAACCACGACTCAAGAAACACGGGACAATAAATTTGACTCAAATCCTCTATAAGTTTATTTGTAGGGTAAGAGACCTAGTAGTTGCCCAGGCTAACTTCGCACAACTAGATCTCCTAAACCGTGAGTTGAATTATGTCAATTTTTTCGTTGAACATCTGTAGGTGACTGGAAATCTTAAAGCTAAGGTTTAAATGTTTCTACATTTACGTAGTTCTGTATAGAGACCATAAAGTGTGAAGTGGTCAACAAGTGTCATTTCAAAATGTTAGCCTGATATCCCATTAGTTCACCCCATAGCCACTCACCCAAAAAAAAAATAGCCTAGACAAAATCAATGTCACATTGGTCCCAATCAATTCCCACTTGCATTATGCTGCCCGCTCCCCTCCCGTAGAAATAAGATCAACTATGTATTTGCCATCTGGTAGAGGACTGAACACGTTTTACATCAAGGACCCTTCGAATACCATTTATAAAGTGGTACGCGTGCACCATGTGAAAATAGATTATGAAGACCTGATTTAAAATTGTCATTGACCGACTGTTAAATGGTCTAAAATTACCATCATATCTTCGACTTTTGAATAACGAGCATTATTAAAAAAATCATTTCGATCTCGGAACATTTCAATGTTTTTCAAGTACTGCTACAATTTGGTCAGAACATCTGGTCGATTGGGAAAGATGAGTTCCAGTGATTGCAAAGCTAAGATGCCTCATGCCCTTCTCATTCCTCATGCTCTGCTGGCCTCATTTTGAAGATTAATTCATTAATAGCACATATGTTGTACAAGTCTGGAAGGTGGGATTGCTTTTGAAAGCTAATAATGATGAGTTAATAGAGGAGGAGTTTAGGAAAGCTCTTGAGACATTAGTGGCTACGATCAGAGCTGAAATGGAAAAATGGAATAGCATAGCGAAAAATGCGGTGAAAGAAGTGGGGTCGTCTTCCACCAACTACCTATAAATTATTTGTGGAGGCCATAGTGAAATAAGTTCTCAAAGGTCTGCTGTAGATGATTTTACAGCTATTTTTGCATCTCTGCTGTGATCTGTACTGATACTTTATTCAATTCAAAGGTCATGATGAAACAATTGAACTCGTCAAACGCCATGATGAAAGATGAATCACGACATTGTGCATTATGTTTTTCATGGAATTGTATCAGGCCAAACAGGTCAAACTGTTTTCTTATATATGTATTTTCTTATATACTAATGTGGCAATTTAGAGTAACGTGCAAGACATGTAAGAGCTTATTCTGGATTCGAAGGCAACGCAGTTACCATTTCTGTGAGTTGTGCGATGGACTGAATGGGGTCAGTACCGCTCTGCGTAGCTATAGGAAGAGGCAAGGCAATTAGAGGAAAAAATGAAGAAATAGAATAGCAATGAAAGAAGGGGGTCGTCTTCCAGTGTCACAACTCAATTTTCGACATGCTTTTTATACGGACTTATTATGTGATTGACCTTTTGACTAAGATTATGTATGACTCGACTTGAGTCGAATACTTATAGACTTTGATTAGAATTTTATCATATATATTATTAGATGGTGATGTTAATTATTTTGTCATTATGATAAGTCGTTACATGTTGAACTTATGAGATATCGACATGACGGTTAAAATTGTGATTTCATTTATATGTTTATATCTAATGATGAATGTTGAATGTCTTAAAAATTTGTATTTAAAATATTATTTATTTATTATGATGATGACATTGCTTATGCATTGGGTGATATCGAGTTTGTGAGTGTGCAGGTACTGAAGGCGGAAGGGTGGTTGAGGTAGAGGAGTTTAGCTCCTTGACAGGGTTGGTCCAGAATTTTTTTGGTGTAGCCGCACACACACATTTAGTTGTTTTTATTTGAATTTAAATCATTTGCTTTGAATTTTAATTAATCTAGATGGATTAAATGTTTTGTTTATGATTGTGTAGCGTAAATGAATAAATGAATAACTGAATGATTAAATATTATTTCTTTACAAATATTATAAATTAGATTTTTAAAATAAATAGTATACTCTAAATTTTATTTTTCCTAAGTAACTACAAGCATGAATTTGAAATGATAAAAGTTAGTTGAAAAATTTAATGGTGATAAATAGTTTGTTTTCAAATTTGAAAAGCTTGAAATGGTCATGAATTAGATAATGTTGAATTAATTGAACTATAAGTAAAAAAAAAAAAAAAATTCCATTTGCCAAGTCTAAGTCCAAATCTTGTGGGTAGTGAGAGTTAAATTGATGAACTTACATTGTTTTTGGCATAAAAAAAGGGGGGAACGTTATGTTACAAGGAGAAAGAACCAATTTGGAGAAAATCAACAATTTGGGGAGAAAGAGAGAAGGGCTGTTTTAAAGGAGAAAATGATAGGTAAAGGGAAGAGGGAGGAAAAATGTGTGAAGGGAGAGGATTTGGCAGGAGGGAAAAGAGAAGAGAAGAAAGGGGAGCAGGTCGAAATTGGGGGAGAGAGCATTTTTATTTTGCATATAAGGAGGGAAAATGTTTTTGTTAGAAGAAGGGGATAAAACATGTGGGAAAAGGGGAGAAAGATTTATTTCTTCCCAAATAATGCAGTGTGCATGGGACTTATGCAAAAGGAAGGACAATTTGCTCATATAAAAGAAGAGAAACAGTGGGAAAAAGAGGAGAGGAGGACACAACAACTATAGATATAATTTGATTTGAGAAGCTTTAGGGGTCCGTGCTTTCTACAAATAGTTTAGGTTCCCTTTTACTTATCTTTCCATTATTATGTTGTTAGTATGTGGTTAAATCATCTATTATTGGCAAAGAAATTATCAAGGAAGAAAGTTTTAGTTGCTGTTTGATATGGTAAATTATTCATAGATAGCAAAAATGTAGCTGACTTTCAATTTGTTCTGATATAAACAAGTAGTCGGCTTTCAATTTGTTCTGATATAAACCAGTAGTCGACTTTCAAATCAGTTCTGATATAAACCAGTAGTCGGCTTTCAAATCAGTTCTGATATAAACTAGCAATACACCCAGTTTTATTTATTCATTTTTATAATGTATACTTGTACAGATCAAATACAATGAAAGAACAAAACTTAAACATTGAAAATGAGTTTTCTTTTCCATCAATCGAAACATCTTGCAAGTTATGTAAAACATTTAGATTAGAAGGATGTATTATAAGTTTTGAGCCTATAATTGGTTGAGTATTGATTTCATTTTATTTTATTTATTTTAAAAAAATTTACCTCTGTTGTTTCCATTAGCATACATTTGGGAAGGAAGCTGTAACTAGTTAGTTTAATTGGGAGAGGCTTAATTTATGCTTCTAGATTTTCATATTATTTTTTTTGAAATTGTGTGGTGATTATTAAGGAGGAATTTATTCTTTGCATTGAGACTAGATGTGGGATGATTTATGTGTTTCCTGTGCCGAACATTTTGAAGCATTTGTGTGTTTGTTTGCAAAGTAGGTGGACCTAAATTGAGTCAGATAGGGAGTGATTAGTCTAAATTAGATCAATTATGCATGATTACATTTTAACACATATATTTTTATAACAAAGATTGACATTAGTTTAAACAAATCAAGACCATTACCAGTAAATTACAGTTAGTTTATTGCTACAATATAACTTCCTAGGAATTAGCGTGGATTTCAGAATCTAAACATTTAATTGAAAATAGTGAATGTACACATTAGTAACCTCTAAATTTTTCTTTATGATCAAGGGAAAATAAACCTTTATTGAGATGGAATTGTTTTTTTCTTAATTTTTGGAAAGTGACTGAATATTGTGTGATAGGAAATAGGACGAAAATGAATTATATTTTATAAGTTTAGATAATATTTATGTTATGATGCAATATCTATTGTAGTTCAATTGAGTCAATAATGAGACATAAATTTTGACGGTTTCTAATTAAATATTTCTTTTTCTTAAATTCTGAAGCAAAGAAGTATGGAAGTATTGAGATTTGTACTTATATTTCATATACTTTAAAGAGAATTGTGATGAAATTTGATTATTAAGAAGGGTGTTGAATGTGGGATCAAAGAGGGGGGTAAATTATGGGAAATGTATTACTTTCCTTAGAAATTTACCAACCAATCTTTTACATTAAACTGGTTCATGATGCTTGGCCAAGCTCGATAAAACTTTTGTGCATATGTTTGAAATGCATTTGGTTATTATTACATTGTTCTTCCTCTTCCAAATCCTTGTGTATGTTTCTACTAGACATATGTGTAAGTAGATTAGGCACAAAGGTTGCACTAGATCTTTTCGATCCAATTGTGCCGAGTTGCTAGCCTTCTCATCCCAGACTCAAGTAGTTCTCCTTAACCAGAGAACCTTAGGGAGCTAACCACTCCATGGTTGGGCGGTAAAAGCACCTGGACCACTCTTCCATCTCATGATAGCAGATGGATGGACATTGTTCCGATGGCTCGGAGATAAGATTACATGCAGATGGACACTAAGGTTTGATGGCATGTTATTTCATATGATATATATATATATATATACATATATATATATATATACATATATATATATATATACATATATATATATATATATATATATATATATATATATATATATATATATATATATATATGCTTTATATCATATGATGCAATGAAGATACATTCATGTTTGACATGCAGGTCAACATAGTTTGAAAAAAGATGTTATGTTCATATGATTCATTTCCAACATTTATACCTTGCTTTGTATATGCTATCAATATGCGGTCAGCTTTTTTTTTTGTATAATTAAGTGTATTTAAAAACAATGATGATATGTAATAATGATTGTGTTTCCAATTATCCTCGAATATTTGTCGATATGTATAGATTTTTACATCTAGAAATGGGCATTACTTATATAGTTATATCTGAATAAAATTGACTTCTAACTTTTCAAATTTCATGTATTTCTGGATATATTTCCGCATCTTGGGGTTGTTTGCATATCTGGCAATTGTTGAAGTTCCCAGTCTATTACATCCACAAACTATAAGCTATTTGTGGATAATATGAAGAAGCAAGAGACACAAGTGTCATAGTTCCTACCATTTGAATTTTTAGTTTAAACAAAATAGAAGTAGAATTGAAGATAGTGGTGGATAAGTAAAGGGCTAGGAATAAGTTGAACCAGATTGGAATTGATGTTTCATGGTAAATAAGTAGAACAATGTTTGGTGGTAAATAAGTTTAGAATTTTACAATTGTTATAGGTAATTACACCACAACTAAATAAATTCACTCATTTTTCTAGCAATGTTTCCATTCAAGATATATTAAATGGTAACTTTCAAAAGAAGTTTAGGTGCTCAAAAACTATTGGCTATCCAGAATTCAACATACATTACAACACTACGTGTCTATAATGTATGCAATTAGAATCTTAATTCAAATATATTTTCAATGAATAGCCTCTTCAATGATACCATAAATGCTAGTACATTTTGGTGTTTCACACACTTGAAAATTAATAGGAATATGAAAAAATAAGATATGAAAGATCATGAATGCGAAAGAATTAAATGCAATTGCCATTAAATAGCCTCTTCAATTCCTCTTTCATTATCATTTCTCATATCTTCAATCTGAATTTAGTTTACAATTGCACTTTGCAGAGTTTCTTGAATCTTAGTCATGGATAGACCAATTCACCTGAAATGCACTACAATGGCTCTGCAAAAGCCCTTTTTGGGCAGGATTCCTAATGATGTCCTTGTGATGGTTTGCCAGCGAGATGCCTGAAGTCCTTTTATCCACCATGCTATATTCATGGTACTCGGCCATGAATTTTTGAGAAATGATAAGAGGTACCATGCGTCCATAGATATTACCTTCCGCTTCCTCGTGTCTTTTCTCAACCTTGGAGGCACTCAAATAGACATGTTGATGCTTATGCGTAACATTTTTAAGGAAATTTTTTTAGAAGATGATGTCAGAATTCTCGTATTGGCTGAGTAGGTATCGGAGTTGGGCATTGGCATCCCTTTTGCAGATGTAGCAAACAAGTGCTAGCAGGAAGGCATAGGGTGCATTATACATAAGCATCCTTTCCTGCTCGTCATGAACGAATGACAATTGACTCACCATCAGAAGTGGGCATGACTCAGAAGGAATTTTCTATGGAAGTGGTTGTTGTTGGACAACATTAGTGAGATTGACTTCACATGGTTGGATGAGTTCAGCGACATCATCTTCTCCAGTAGATTTCTCGCCTAGGGACTTGAAGACCTTTTTGATTAAAGGCTTCAAGCCCTCGACCCCTTAGCTTACTGATGCTTCCAATCTCCCTAGTTCCCTAGTTCCCTATTCCCTATTCCCTATTTTTTGAATACTACTTCCTTAACCGTTTCCCTTAGGGAAAAATAATGTTTTTAAGATATCTATATTTTTCTTTGGATTGAGCCTTGCCCTTTTTTGTAAATTATGAAATAGTAAAACCAGGCTGATTTAATCAGCTATTTTGAATATCTATGCTATTAATCAGTATTATGTACATTGTACAATCTAAAATATTATCAATGAAAACAATAGTTTTTGGCTTCTCAAATTGTTGTTCTTGTTAGTCTACAACTTTGTTAAAAATAATTAACTATTAATAGTTATAAAGTTAGAACTTAGAACTTAGAAACAAAAAAAAGGGTTTCAAAAATAACAATTCCTTTTATGTTTTCATATAATATATTTGATTAATGATTTATAGTAAAATATTGTTCAATCAAAAATTATCTAATTAAAAGTTTTGTAATTTCTAAAACTATTTTTCTTTAATCTGATTGGTTAAAACAAATGGAGCAATAAGAGCGGATTTCAAAGAAAACTAAAGATTATACCCTTAACAAAGTTAAATATGATTTTGAAAATTTATGTGTCAAATTTTTAATTCATACCTATCTTGTCAACTATTCTTAACTTTTTTTCATTATGAAATCTTTTAAATGATTAAGAATAGTTTATAAACAATTATCACAATTTTTAATATATGTTCATAATTTATAGATAATTAAACTATATTACATTTTAATTTTGAAACTAAATAATAAATATGAATAAAAATATAGCATTTGCAATTATTTTATTTACATTAAACTATTGTCATTATTATTTCATATCTCACATTAATTTTATTTTAATATATTTTCATTGAATTTTTCATATCATCTTTACAATAAAAAGTTTATGATAGAAAAGAAAATCATTTCTATAATAGAAAAAAAATCCTTTATTTATATTATATTAAAACTATTATAATAATAATAATAATTATAATTATATATATATATATATTGTATATATAATTAAATTAACATCATGATTTTGACATGCTCAAGCTTAAAAGTAAAATAATAATAATTGATAACAATTTCTTTAACAATATTTATTTCAACATTTTTCTCTATATTAATTAATATGCTATGTAAATTCTTTTCAATGACTGCGGCTCTATTTTGGGCCAAAGTTTATAAGATTGAAGATAAAGTCTATTTCTACCCAAAACTAGGACACGTGTACTCAAATATTCTACTTGAAATGTTGATCATTGCATAAAAGAAAGATCGACAGCCTGAGATGAATATTGGGCTGATTTGGGGAATGTTTTCCCATATGCTTAGATTCGTATGGAATCGTGACATGTGTCTGCTCATTGGAAGACTTGGCCCCTTACTATATATCCCCTAATAAATTTTTACCAAAAAAAACCACTCATTCTTCAACTAATCAACCTAGTCACATGTCAACACAATAAACTGTCCTTATTCAGCATCTACAATTTTTGTCTCAACAATTGAGGCTACTAGGGGCTTTGTCTATAAGGTCTAGTAAACAACATGTCCCTTATTTTGTCAAAACTTAAAGAAGCCTTAACTTTCTCAATCAAACTTTGATTAGCTCGATTGAAGTGACAGTGTAATCATCTCAAGAATCTCTTTAACATGATGCTATTATCTTAAGAATTTGGAAATATTAAATTTTTTGGTGAGAACTATCCAATTAGATCACCCACCTCCAAAACTATCACGATAACCTAGAAGAGATTGTGCAATACTTTCCTTCAAATCTTGTCACTTCGGCACTTCATTTATGAGATCAACTCTCAAGAAACTTACTTGGAACAAGGTAGTCATAGCTCCATTATTGTTAAGGTAATCTTCAAAGAGAAACATCAACACTGAGCTCACCAAAAGAATCCCAAACCCCCCCCACCTGCACAAAAAAAACGCCTTTCACCATCAACAAAAACTCTCAGCTAGTGAAATTGCACCACTGATCTCATAGACTTTATCAAGAACTAATGCACATTGTATACTTAAAAGAATGCTCCTAGAAACACCTTGTTTGAACCATGTATGGAGCTCTTTGTATCACACTTACAATCCCCATAATCTCCACTCTCCAAATAATCCCAATCTAACTATGGGATAAGAAACTTAGACCCATGATGAGTTTGCATTGCACCAACCAATTTTAGATACTACTATATCAAAACTACTTTTGGGTCTATCCCAAACTTGAATCTTGTAATGTCACTATTTTACAAATGTGTTTGAACATTAAGAGCTCTCAAAACTTATAGAGTTGTGTATTTCTCTTGGGACTCTAATAAAGCTAGGATTGGGTAGAGCTCTATGAGAACTTGTTATGTAGCACTAGAATTGGAGTTCTACCAACTTTTTTGTTGCAATACCTTTAATAGGCTCTTGGTCTATTGATGAAGTTGAAAAGGTTCTTAAAAAGCTTACCAAGGATCAAGCTTTGTCGAGTGCATCACTCTAGGGTAAGGCCAAGATCACACCCTAGGAAAATTTGGTGAAATGGATACCCATTAGTCCTTGGATCTTAGCTAAAGAGGTTTAGTTGTAAGGCTCATCCTCCCATATCAGACATATAAAAATATTTCATAAAGGACCTCCATTTAGAAAATGAACTTGAGTTAGCCTAGAAGAGGAGAATTTATGTTCTTTAAAAGTGGACGCATATAAATGCGACAAGTGAATACGAGAGCTTATCTTATTATATTATTACACCATATGTAAACATATAAATAATAATTTAATATCATAGATTATTAGTTGATAGGCTTTCATCTGGGTGAGAGCCCACCATATTAGTCTCACACAATTATAAACATCACCCGAAAAACATTTCTCACCTCACTTTCTCACTTTCTAACAAAAGGAAGAAAGCAATGTGGAAAGTTGTTGAAGCTGTGGATGACGTGGGTGGGATTTCTTTCATGTCTTACATATTTTTGACTTTGGCTGACACCAACTTTCTTGAAGAGGACTTTAGCATTGTCTCTACTAGCGTCTTGACCACTCTTTTCCCTATTCCCATTCTTGAAAGTACTTCTCATTTGGAGGTTTGTAAATTTTTTTTAGGGTCTTACCACTTTCTCCTATGTGAAGAGGATTGGTGCAGGTGTGGACAAGTGCAAGATATTGTCACACCAAATTATTTACACACAACGGTCAAGTGATGAATTTGAATTCCTCACAGACAAATTTAGCTGTACGTGGGGTCAAATTTGGAGGATTCTCAATTGGTAGATTATTAGTCATGACCATAAGAATAGTGGAGAAGAGAGAACCAAAGCAATATACAAACAAGCTTGGTATAGAATAAAGCATTATTTCAGCATGCCTTTAATCCGGTTGGAATTATGCACCTTTTGTTTTTTACAATTTAGTTTTTCATGTTTGACTGACTTTTGTAGGGTGAAAAGGCATTACATTCATTTTATTTTATTTGTGGGAAAAAAGATTCTATCTTGTGTTTGATGTTTAGATCTTTTTCTTTACACAAATGTAAAAAATGAAGCACACACATTAGCCAATTGAATTTATGTGGAGAAAGTAAAAGATCAAGGGGTTTAGTGAATTGTTTACTTAGCAAATTCAAAACTCAAGCACCACTTTGAGGATTTTAAAAAATTGACAACTTCGGGAGATTTTAGTGAACTATATAATGATGATCATATGGATAGAATAGATATGATTATGTTTGTCTATATACCTGTATCAGTATTTATTAATGGTGATGTCTAATTGTGCAAAGTGAAGCTATAGTGAATTGAATATGATTGGAGCAAGTACACAGTTAACAATGTGGCTAGCTTGACAAATTGAGGATTGGGAAAATTCAAAACATTTAGCAAGATGAGGATTTTGTCTAGAAATTTAGCATTAAATTAAGATAATAATACGACTAGAATAATATGCTTGATTGTGGTTTTGAGTAGGATGGTTTTTTCATGTAGCAGATAGTAATGGAAAGTGATAACTCTAACCAATTGAATGAGGTTGGAGAAATTTAAGAGTTAGCGAAGCCTCATGAGTATACAAATTTTATCTTTGTTGCGTAATGATAAATTGTCTTGGTTAATAGTAGGAGCCAGGGGAGAGAACTCAGTACTTGAATGGGTTCCAATGGTTGTGATAGAAATTGTTTACTTGATACCTATACTTACTGCCTTAATGTCCAAATTTTTTTGACAACATTGCACCAATACTTGACTTTAAAATTGTTAGTACACTAATGATTACCCAAAATTGAATGAAATGTACCCTTTGTTCTAAAAGGTAACCAATGATGTGATGCCACATTAGTTGTGCAAGTATGGGTACCCTTTTTGCATGACCAACGGTCTCACTTTTTATTTGTGGTGTTTTGGACAACTTGGCAAAATATATGCTTATGTGGCATCATAATTGATGATGTCGATTTGAAACCGTAGTTATAAGTAGATGACTCGCCAAATAAGTTACGTAGAAAATTGAAAGTGATTTGAAATTTCAAAATAAGATTTTGATAAGTGTGAAGTTAGGATGTTCAAGTACTAGATACTCTCCCCTATCTATAATTCCTTTAGTCATTAGTCTGCATGAACTTATACATGTTTGCTTGCCCTCCACGTTTTCCAAGTCAAGAACAACATCTACAGATTCAATCTCGATCTGCTCCTCTTGGCACTCCAACAATGGTTTAAATCCTCCAATCTCTTGAATATCAAATCCAACTTTTATTGTTTCGTTCATCACCATTACAGCTCCGGATCATGGCGCTTCCTCACGAAATCATTGAACAAGCGGTTGAGTCAGACGGCAAGGATGACGTGTCAGAGCTCCAGTGGTCGAGATTAGTGGAAGAATTGACGAGGGAAGGGAAGTTGTGTGTGACGTGTCGAGCAGCATGAGGGAACTTCCCTTGCAAGTCTCCATTGCTCTCGGATTGCTCGTTTCCGAAATGAGCAGGTCACCCTGGAAAGGCCACGTAATCACATTATGTGCAAATCCGAAGCTGCGGTTGGTCGAGGGCGACACGCTGGCGGACAAATACAGATTCACTCAGAATTTGCAGTGGAGCAGGAAAACTATTTTTCAGAAGGTTTTCGATGCGTTTCACAACGTGGCCTGCGAATGCAAGGTGCAGCCGGAGAAAATAATAAAACAGTTGTTTGGGTTCAGTGACGTGGGATTGAACCAAGTGTCTCTAAATCCGTCGGAAACTTCACAATTCATGTTGATACATGTATCTTTCTATATAGGGGAGAGGATCTAGTAGTTGAACACCCTAACTTCACGCTTATCAAAATCTTACGTAAAAATTTCAAATCGCTCTCAGTTTTTTACAGTAGCTTACTTGGCGAGTTGCCTACTTATAACTAAGTTTTCAAGTCCAAGTCACTTGTTATGATGCCACATCAGCATGCTTTTTGCCAAGTTGTCCAAAACAGGCCAAAAAAAAAGTGAGACCAATAATAGCGCATAAAGGGTACCCATAGTTGAACAGCTGATGTGGCATCACATCATTGATAATTTTTAAAACAAAAGGTACATTTTCATTCAATTTTGGGTAATCATCATTGTACTAACAACTTTAAAGTCACAAGTATTGGTACAATTTTTTCAAAAAAATTGGACATTAAGTGAACAATTACTATCACAACAATTGGAACCCGTTCAACTACTGGGTCCTCTCCCCTAAAGAGAGATGGGATACTTATCACAATTGGTCAATCTTACAGAGCACTATGTTGTTCAACCAACTTTTAGATGTAAAATCTAATCAATGAAATGCTAAATAAAATTTTCAAATTAATATAATATTAAACACAAATCAATGAAATGTTAAATAAAATATTCAAAGTAATATAATATTAAACACACATTTGAATGATTTTAATGAAGTGTATGTATAATACCTTTCATTTTCAAACTACAACAGAACTGCCACCTTGTAATTTTTCCTTACCAAGTAATAATTTAAATCACATAAGAGAATGATCATGATTTGTTCGAAGAAATTAAAATGTAGTGACTACTTGTTCTATTTAAAAAATAATCCTCATTGTAAAATTTGAATATAATTAAAATAGGAAATGGAACCCTCAACACAAAATGTTATACAAATTCATATTGGTAAACAAGAGGAAAAAATCAACACTATTTTACAACTTTAACATAGACCTAACATAGAGTAACCCATTTTGTATCATCAATAGATTAAAGAATTTCTTTAGTGACATTGTAGGGAGAATCATACTAGATATAAACCAAAATAAGCTACCAAAACTCAATAAAAACATAAACTAAACATAAATTGTTAACAAAGATATGTTAGTACAAGAAAAACCTATACCAAGGTTTACTAAACAAAAATAATGAAACAATTATCCTTTATTTGTAAAGGAAGATTTATACGAAAGTTTATAAGCATATCCATACATTAAACTTCATTCCCAAAATATCTTTAAAAGATATTGGATTGACCCAAATCATTTCCCTTTCTAGCATAAACAAAGATAATTAACAGCCTGTTAACACCTAAAACAAGAGCTATATAGTAGCTTAGTTCCTTCGAAAGCGTGGAGAAGGTTGGTTTTGGCTTGAAGGAAGGGTCATTAAGAGGTTTACATCTTACTCCCATATTTTAGATGGGACTGGTAGGTAACGTGTTTGGCTAGGATATAGTAACAAGAACACTTGCATTTATAATCATGAATTTTAGATCCTATTGAGGTTGTTAATTTTAAAATTAAATTATTAATATTTGAATTAAACAATACAAAGAGCAATGAAATTAGAAACAAAATTAAACTAGGAAGAATATTATCAAGTCATTGTACATTGTATTGTAATCAAGTAAAAGATAAATTCTATCAAGTCACTATATATTTATGTGAAAATAGAACCTTAACCTAATTTTGACATCTCAGATTCATTTTCAAGATCGAAAGAAAAAATCCAGTTTGATCTTGATTGTCAAAATTGTGATTTAAAACTCTTTTCTTTTCTACACAGTTGGATGACCCTTTTAAGGAAAAAATTTCATATCTTTTGAGGCAAAATTCATTCACATTTCCTTATAATTTCTACATCTTTACCATCATCATCATTTCTCTCATTTTCTTCTTCCTTTGACCTGATTTCAATGCTTTATCTTTTTGGTCAAACTTAGTCAAACTAGGGCACATTCTCATTGTTTGGTGGTTAAACTCAGTTTTATGCTTTTTGAATCTCTTATCAATCATCAATCATCATATCTTATCTCCATTTGATCAATTCTATCTCATCTAAATGCATCTCCTCTACATCATTTTGATTTTGGTTTTGAGGGGGCAAGAATAATCTATCACGGATTTCTCCATGTTGCAAATTGATTATGCTATACTATCAATCACTATGGGCATCTCAGCTTCATTTCTTCATTTTTCTCAAGGCATATACTTGACTTAATGTATTCATTCTTGGACGTACCAGTTCTCATTGCATCACATCAATTCTGGTATTGTCTTATCAATCTTGTCCTAATTTTTAAGTTTATCACTTCACATCAAACTGTGTATTAAGGATTATCTACTTTGCAATCCTTTTTTCACAACCAATTCAGAGTTAGTAATCTCATGTTGCACTTCATCCACTACTAGTTCATAGTTAGATATCTTATTAGTAATCTTCACACCATCATTCTTTGAATCATGTGCTTTCTTAGCTCACTCACACACTGACTCAAAGAGGGAAAAATGTAATCACCTAATCTTGGTCTAGTAAATTATAAGCCCCCTTCTTTAGTATTTTTTTGAATCTCTATACTAGACCACATTATTCTTAATTAATTTTGCATGATTATTTAACCAATACTCCTTGATCAAATCATCAATTAATTATCTATTTGATTTTATCATATGGTTTGATCACCTTACCCTAATTTTTATTTAATTCTAGAGAAGAACATTCTCCCTTTTAATTAAATAAAAAATACCCTCTAATCTATGTGAACAAGAAAAGACATAATCTAATTAAAAATAAAAATAAAGTAGCAATTTGTCCACAACTTAAATGCATACTTTTCAAGGTGAATGGAATCTTGACTTTTTAAAAGGTTTTTCCCTCTTATCCACTCATTGTTTTTCCTCTTAATCTCATCCATCCTTTTGTCTCTTGAGAATCTTGAGCACATGGATCAACTAAAGAATAAATCTCCACCATCTCTTTTTTGCCTCTTAATCTTGACCATCCAAATCCCTTTAAAAGAAGGCTATCTCCTCACTCTCTCATACCTTATGTTTTCATGCTAATGGTATGCTATCATTTTGGTTCTAGATTTCTTTATATATAACTTACTTGTACTCTTGCATACTTGCATTCTAGCTTAGCATTTCCTTTTATTGTAATTAAACTATCACATCTATCTTAATTAGGACCTGAAGTAATCTTGCTTCTTGTTAGCTTAGTTTACTTTTCTTGTTCTTGAATCTCATACTAGTTTAGCTTTGCATTGCATATTCACTTGGATTCTTGGATACCTGCATCCTTACTGCTTGTACTCTTTGAATCTCTCATTCTATGGTGCACCTTGCAAGAGTATCCATCCTTAGGTTCATTTGAGGGTCATAATCACATCCTTTTAATCCTTTCATGTCATAGATAGATCACTATAAGCCACATTGCAAGCTTCATAATCCATGAGATTCTTTGAGAGTAATGGTTTATAGGAGTGTGCTCACTTTTTAGCATACACCGAGCTAGCTTCTTTCTTTGAGATGATTTTCTGTATGACAAGAATTTTGCAATTAAGATTCTTTTTTTCTTTTAGACTTCCTTTTTTCATGCTAACAGTTTTGAAGAATGCATTTATCAACATAAAGATTGATTTTAGAGATAGCTTTAAGATTTGATCTTGAGCTCAATATAGATTGATATTGAATGATCTCTATAGAATTTGTTTAATAATGATGATCAATAATGAAAATTAAAGAATAATAGAGCTCTATTATGCCTCTTGTTAGGATTAGAGAGACAAAAATAATAATTACATGAAAATATAGCCAATATCACAAAGGAATAAAGCACACATAAGTGAATAGAAGACACAAATGTTTGATGTAGTTCAGTGAATCTTTGGGTTACACCCACCAAATAACAAGTCCATTATCATTATGAAATGACTTCAAATTGATTACAATCTGCAATCCCTTGCAACTTGATTCTATTGGAAGAAGTTGCTAAATCATCAAATGCCATAAAATTCCTAACCATAAGTCATTTTATACATGAAGTATTTCTCTTAAAAATCATAGCTATAATATTTCATCCAATGGAAAAATAAATCCTAACACCTTTCACAATAGTAAATTCACTTTTGGCCTTAGGTTCATTATGTTGGTCCCAAAGTAGAAAGCTAATATATACTAAGGGTGGGGGTAAAACAATATATTTACTAGTTTCTACTGTTCATATCAGATCTCACTTCTCTTCATCTATGGGTTAGTGTAGACAATAAATTAACTAGTGAAGGTCAAGAAAAAATACATTGCATGAAAATACCAACACATGACACATAATTTATCTTGTGGAAACCTAGCTAGGGTAAAAATTATAGTGTGAGTTTATCCTCATGAGTTTGTACTCTTTTGAAGTGCACCCATTCAAGAGCATATCCCTATTAAAAGATTACAAAGACATTGTAAGTTGGTGTGCCCTATTAGGGGATTCTTAATGAGATGTGTTAGGATCTTACTTTGTTAGGAGAACACTAGTTAGGGGACTTTGAAATACATGTTAATGTCACCCTATGAGGGGATTTATACAAAGAATCTATTACTTGGTCCACCCTCGACATGATTTTTTGTTGACCAGGTAAGTAAACAACAATGAAAATAATTTAATAGTTTTAGTTACCGAACTTAGCTTGGTATAGATCGTGGTTGGCTCTCTTGACTAGTCTACAACTATGCTCTTCCTTCTCTAGGCTCCACATCTTCAGTCTTTGATCACTTGTGTGCTTGCTTCACTTTAGGCACATGATACTCTTTGCGTTGTTGAGGCTTTCTCACCTCTTCTTGGCACATCAATCTCCTTGAAGGATTGATCTTTCCTTGATCACTCTTCCTTTCTTTATGAGATTCCACTTCAGCCTGGCTAATATGGATCTCAAGCTAATCACTTGGAAATCTAACCTTCTCTCCTTCAATTTTGCTTTCTTTTATACTTATCTTCTTGCTTTGCATGGAAGCTTTGCCCTTATGATTCACATGTTGAATTCCCTCCCTATTACCAACTCAACCATCCATTGTAGTGGTGCACCGCTCTCTTGTCAAGTTGTGGTATCCTTGTACAAGAGTCACATGTGCCATGTATCTTTGGTGATGCACATCTATTGGAAAGAATATGAATATGAATTCTTTTGACTATTCCTCGATCCTTTCTCCCATCACTATTAAATGTGACATTGAGTGTGCTCTTTGCCTTCTTTATGACTAGGCAATAATGTGTATCCTACTTCATGCTCTTTATGCTAAGTCATCTTGTTACTTTTTTAAAAAATTCCTGCAACATGTCTTCCTTCTGCTTGTGTGGTCTTCACTTAGCACTTGGCATGTTATGTCTAAGTGGATTACCTTCTTCATTGTCTCCACTCAGATTGTCATCATTCCTTCTCCTTCCTCCACTTCTAAATTAGGGTCACATGTTAGTGTGATTTCCTAGTTGTACCACTCTACCAATTAGACCTTTTTGATTGTGTTTCCAGTAATGATAATACCATTGATGAATAAGTCTACTTGTGTGCTTACCGGTTAGTTGTCAACACTTTAGGCCAGCACATTATCCCTCAACCCCACCCTATATCATGATAGGGAGTGCTTCTAGGATGCAACCCTAATACGTCATCTTGGGCATTGCCCCTAGACCCCACAAGGGGTGTTGTCCCTTAACTCCTATTATGGGGGTGTTTCCACAAAACCCTTGGATAAGAAATATGGGGGGGGGGGGGGAACATAGAAGGCAGTCAAAAAAATTAACCTCTTATTCTTATTAGGTTCCACATTACAATATCTCTTAGGTATTATTATTGAATACTTTAAGGCTCTTTATTTTGATAGTGACATATTTAGAGATTAAGGAAACAACTCAAAGATAAACCATTGAAAGATTCAAGAAATAGTTTGATGGAGTTTTGGTTGAGTATTTATTTTATTCTTAGAAAGAGATCTTAAATTAAAAATTTCATTCATATTATTTAATCAATAAATTTAATTATATATTTCTTAAGGTAATCCCCATGCAATGTGAATGTTTTTAAAGTATTAGATAGCAACCAAAAGAAAGTGGGGCTGGCCCCAAAGTACAAAAATGTTGATGAACGGTCAAGAGTCACCTCCCACTTATCTAACCGAGAAACCAATTTTATGCTTCAAAAAACTAATAAAGACTAGATCCAAAAAAGAGTAACCCTTATCAATAATCCTATCCCTTATAAGCATATAAAATAGAAAATTATACCAACAACTAAAAAACTTATTGCTAAGTTACTAGTCTAGTTCATGATCATATACAAAATAAAAGCCCCATAGGGCACCAAGTTCAACGAGATCCAAACCATAAAAAAAAAAACCCAAAAACAAAGAATCTGGGGCTAATTGCCCCCTTTCTCTCCCCATTCCTCCTTTATGGCTTTAATAATCATTTATAGGGCACCCAGCTTCTCGAGTTATAATGAGCTCTAAAATATTTCTTATGTTTACTTTGATAATTCAGGGAGCAATATGAGTCTGAGGAATAAAAATAGATTCAAGCAGTTAGTTGTCATGTAATCATAAGTTAATGTTGAGCTTCACTTGGTTTCAAGAATAGTTTAATATTATCTACTAATCAAGGCCAACCACCTAAAGGTGGAAGCTTATGTGGCCCCAGCCACCTTCCTAACACATAAATTCCCCACTAACATCTAAAATTCATTCATTCATTAATAAAGTTCATTGATTTCATTAATAAATTCCCCATTAACATCATACCATTGATTTTATAAACTTGTGAATGCCACTATGAATTGAGAAGGTATATGCAACTGTATTCTTTATGCATGGACAATAGGGGGAGTTGAGAAAACCCACCATGTTTACATTTATTCAATAGGTCTATGCAAACCTTTAACAAAAATGCAAACCTGTTGGGTATTTTGAGCTCCACTTCTCCTTGTTCAAATTCATCCCCTCCTCTTTGATAAGTTTTATCTAGCAACGTCTTCAACCAATCCTTTGCTAGGAAATCGTAGATGGAGTAGGTAGTTTCCCTCTCTTTTCTCGTATCTTTCTCGTCCTTGTTTACCTGCAGAAAATAGAGAGTGGTGACAACAAAGTGCATGCATTGAATGTTATGTTTAAAGAGGTGTGTACTTTTAGTAACAATATGATAAGGGTGAAACATCAACTTATAATTTACTATTCCATTGTTTGTTATGAAAGTTTTGGATGTTATATAGTTACTCAAATTTTATATACCTATATATTCATCTTTGGCGTTTCTTATTTAAATATTTACCTTTTTCTATTCTTCATTTTTATGTAATCATTCAAAAATATGAGTGCATAATTACATTGTCCTTCCTCATTCCCAAGTCGAGAAGGGTATTTTTATGATTTAAGTATTATAAATGATAGAAAATTGCATTTCTTTTTTTAATATTATATTTTAAATACAATATAGGCCATAAATGTAAAGTAATTTCAATTTCATGTGTCCTCCTAGCCACTTTCCTAAGTACATGGAGATGATATAACTTCCTATTTATTTTTATTCATCTAATTATAATAGAAAATAGATGATAATAATATTTTTTTGGGAGATCTAAGATTACCCAACACCCCTAGATCCTTCTATAATGAGACACTTTTAGGTAAGAAATATTTGAGCCTAAATTATAAAATATCAAAGTGATTTAGGCATTGCATTAGTTTTCCTAGTACAACTACAAGAGTTGGATAATTTGAAGCCAAAGTGTTAGGAAACATATAAGTTTGCATGTGATCAAATAGAAGAGATAAATTAATTATTTATTAATTGGGTGGAGTGGGGTGGTAGATTCAGACTACATGGATGGTGTTGGCAAATGATTTACTTCCAATTTAGTATAAACCTTGTACACATTTTTAAAGTGGAGATCAACCATGATTGAGATTAATTAGATAAAGAATATGCTAACTAGAAGGGACTTTGTAAAGGAGTAGCTTTAGTTTGCAAAGCCAATAGAGGTGCAAAAGGAGAAAGGATGCACAAAGCATTAGATACCAAAATAATTAGGCGCAACAATGAGAAAGGAGATTAGGTGTTTTAAGCATGGTTGGCATGGCCAGTCCTTAGAAATGTGTAAGAGATATTATTTAGTAAGGTCATAAATACATATTATTTTTTAGTATATTTTTCTTGCATTAGTTAAATTTATATGGTTCTACGAGGACAACATTTAATAGACAATACTATATATTTGGGAGGCCTCTTTGCAAAATTCATATTTAAAACATAGATTTAAGATATTTTGAATTTTTTTTTACTTATAATCAAAGCTATCTAACATAGGTAATTGTCATTAAATCAACATAAATAGAATAAAATAATTCTTGAAAATACAAAAAAAAAACCACTTTATTTTAGATAGAATAAACCATAAATCATTACATTATATGATCCTTAAATTCTTGATAGTTTGTATCCTATAATTGATAAAAATTAGAAAATGAGATAGAAATATTAATTTGGAGTGTCACACATAAACTAAAAAGTGGTAGACTATATTATTATATGAGCCTACAAAGAAAAGAGTGTGTACAACCACAAACTGATGCAGAGCCACACCTTGGAAAGCTCAGGAGGAGAACTCACTCAACTGAGTTACATCAAGGGGCATCTACAACAACAAGGATTGAACTCAAACCAAACTCAAGATTGGATTAATCAGAATATATAAATCTCCATAGTTTATCTTCACCCGCACACCAAGATCTTTAACCCGGAATGTCCTCAAAGAAAATATATTTGCACTTTTACAAGAGAGACCAAGATCGAATTGCTGCCAAACTCCATAGTCGATTATCTATATCCTTTCTAAGGAAAAAACTGAAACTTTCTCTATTACCCAAATTCGAATACCTCTCTTACATAAGAATAGGAATCCGAAACTTTTCTAATAAAAGGATGAGAAATGTTTTTTCGTCTTCTATCCAAGAAAAGGATAAGAATTCGAAACTGCCTACTACCTATTATTGGAATCTGACAATCATGCAGTAGGCCACATTTTAAATATCCACGTGTTTTTTTCGTCTTCTATCCAAGAAAAGGATAAGAATCCGAAACTGCCTACTACCTATTATTGGAATCTGACAATCATTATCTACGAATTAAAACTATTCTAATTTTAAAAACCTATACCTGGTCCTAGGTGGCTATATCTGGAGCGCTCATCAAACTGCTACTCTAGGTATGCCACCACATGTAGGACGTTTATTGAAAACATTAAATTTAAATATTGAAAACATAAAACATTTCTTATTTTATTTCCCGCTCTGCTACTGCAGCACAAACAACTAGTATGTAAAGTAAGGCTTTTGTATGATGACCTATAATAGGTCAATATTTAAAATATGACAAAACTTGTATATAAAGGAAAGATAATTTATTGTATAAAAACCTATTGTGACTATTATATATGAAACATGACAAATGTCCATAGATAGAGAATCTGGGGAGCAAAAAGTGAGTGACAAGAGAAATTCAACATTAATTTGTGTATTTATCATTATTTAGATCATTTTTATAACTTGACAAACACATGTGAACTTGGCAATTTTTAATATTATAATATTTAGATATCCCTATTGAGACAATATTCCCCAACTAGAAATACTTCCTTGTCACATTTTCATATAACTTATTATTATACATTTTTCTATAAAAAGATCATATTTATAAGAAATATATAAATAATAATGATACTTTTTTTTAATACAAATTTATGTTACATTTAATTTTTTCTAAAAAATTTAAGTGTAGTATATATTATCATTAAGACTTTAATTTGCATCAAATTTGAACTTAAGACATTTCTCTAAAAATTAAGGTAAACAATAAATTTCATGTAAATTATATTTTATCTTATCATCTCATTCTTTAAACTCATTTTGTATAGAATTAGAATGTGTTAGTTCTAAAATTACAAAGAAGAATTATATTGATAGTCCATTCATCATTTATTTTAATTGAATGAAGACAGAGTTACAAAGAATAACAATTACATCAAGTTGGAAGAGAGATACATAGTCTAATACAAATCGATAATGACAATTCAATACAGATGGGACATGACAAACCACTTGCAAAATAGGCCAATAATTGTCATTACACTCAAAGAACATGACAAAACACTTCCCAAAAATTCACAGAGCAATTATCTTAAAGCGCCCGATTCACTTGATTTCTAAGATGCTGAAGCTATCTGAAATCGAGAGCTGAAAAACTATATCAGAGCAGAACATTAAGATATCCCATTGGAAATATATATTTTAAAACAACTCGCTCAATAAACTCCGCAATACATCATTATATAAACCAAGACCATAAAGAGCTTCCTACTAAGAATTCATTTTGGTGGAAAGGAAAACACCAACAAAGAAGGATAGAAATCATAAACAATAACCTTTACATTTTACAGCAGTGAGTGCGCTCCATTGCAAAACAAAGATATCTGGATGCCCCCAAATTCATTCCTCGTTTCTGAAACCAATAGAGAAAGCGGCAGCCAGGCATGTCATTCTCTCCAAGCTGGGCAGAGTTATGTTTGCAAAAGCCGAGGAGCTTTCCTTTCTCTGTGAGTGACGCATCACATCTTCATGTTTAATGCCTCACATAGAATGGAAAGCTCCGCCGCCTTTTTTTAAGCACACCCTTCCTCTTCTTCAAGAGAGTAACATGCCTGGCCGCTGCTTCTTCTGTTTTCTTCAGATCTCATATTCTTTGCTTATTTCACATCTCACAAACTCAGCCTGCCAAAAGCATCCCGAGTTATACACAAACTCGCAGAAACGGAGAGCATAACCGAAATTATTATGCAATAGCGAAGAGAACGGTGGTGAAGGTGGGTTTCTTCCAACTATTTAATTTCTCTGACCTAACCCATGGTTCTGAATCATCTGCCTCGTTATAAATAATCTACAAGTCACTCTGTGTAGCGTTAAATTATGCATTAATGTACTCCACAGAAAGTGAAGGTAGGTCACGGAAAAAATTGATATGACAATTTCTTATCCATACGTTTCGATCATTAAAGCACGCGTTGTTCGTTTTGTGGGTAGCCTACAGAAAAGAGTTGATTGTTTTAACCTTATGCAGAAATGCACAACTGCGTGTTCCGTGCAGGCTGTTCAATTTTCTTTTGGATTTATTCGGCCTTTTCTTGTCCTGAAATGTGATTGGTTGAATGACTTTTCATGATTTGTCTTTTCTTTCGGATTTATTTTGCTTTTTCAAGTCATGAAATGTGATTGGTTGAATGATATTTTCTATGAGTTGTCTTGATATTTTTAAATTGATTTAAATTATGATTTTTTTGGGTGTTGTAATAAGAAGACAAGAAATATTGGTAGCATGATTCAAATGGATGTGATTGATGGATTGTAAGGAGTGCATATGATATGAACAAAATGGATTTTTAAAAATGGTAATTGTGAAGTAATTACGCCGAGAGGTGTTCTATACAATGGCAGCACAAATGCCCAGCACGGGAATATGTCAAGATTCTTTGTCAATAAAAAAAATTGGGAGCAGTTACAAACTTCCAAATTAAATATTCAAAAAGAATTCCCGAAATAATAGCTGGTTACGCCGAGAGGCGTTCTATACAATGGCAGCACAAATGCCCAGCACGGGAATATGCCAAGATTCTTTGTCAATAAAAAAGAATTGGGAGCAGTTACAAACTTTCAAATTAAATATTCAAAAAGAATTTCCGAAATAATAGCTAGCCGAAATAATAGGAAGCCAAATGGAGGCCGAAATAATAGGCTCGAAAAAGTAGGGCCCGAAAAAGTAGGACCCGAAAAAATAGGGCCCGAAAAAATAGGGGCGAAATAATTTCAATATGATTTTTATTTTTGTTAAATATAATTTTGCATGCACATTCATGCTTTTTTTTTGCGGGGAGTGGGGGAATTTGAAACAAATTCGTGGAATGTGAAGAGACGTCTGTTGGGGGATATGAGGAGCCTCTCATAAGTTATAAAACCAAGGCTCCTCATTTCATTTTCATTTTATGTTTTTGCAGGAAGGAAGAGGTGGAGGTTATTGGAGGATTAGATTGGAGTTTTTGAATAGGAGTAAATTGAAGTTTTGGAGTAACATTTTTACAGGTGAGATTTCTATTTTTTATTTACATTTTCATTTAGATTTAGATGTAGAAGCAAATTGAAATTCAAAATTAGTTATAATATTCTACTTTGATTTATATTTCAATTTTAATTAATTTCATTTAGATTTAGAATTCTGTTCATATGACCGAAATTGAGGCCACTAGAGGACCTGTCCAGAGTTTTTCGTGGAGATAAGCATGTGGGTACTGAATCAAGGCACATTAGGCCTCTTGGAGATGTAATTGCGGTGACTTCCATGGCTTTTTGAATCGAATAGGGCAATCTAAACAATCTCAGATCTGAAATTCTTTTTTTCCTTTTCAGCCGAAGACAGAACAAAGATTGCTTGCAAGAAATTTTGCAAAGTTTAAGATTTGATTGCTTATGGCCGACTATTCTTGGTAACTGATATTTCTATTGTATATTCCCGTGCCATGCACAAGAAGTTTTAATCTATACAATTTATTTTGTGCATTTAGTGCACAAACTAAAGAATGCATATGCAATCAATTTTTTTATCAATCTTTATGATAGCTTTTTTTTAAAAATAGAAAATAGAAATTATTCTTTTATGTATGTAGAAAAAAATTAGAAAGATTTTATGTATGTAAAAAATTAAAAGAATTCTATATACATCTAGATTTATTGAAAAGAATTCTATTTACATCTAGATATTTTGATTGAAATAACCATAATGTAAAAACAAAATATAAAATAGAAATGTTAATATATGTATGTAGAAAAAATTAGAAAGATTGCATGCATCTAAAAAAATTCTATTTACATCTAGATTTTTTTAGAATGGAAAAAAATGGATAATAGAAATATCAGTTGCATGTTTGTAGAAATAAATTAGAAAAACATGTATCTAGAAATTAAAAAGATTCTATATGTGTCTAATTTTTAGATTTTACTTTATTTTAAACTAATTATTGATGGATATATATTTTAAAAATATTTATGTAGTTTAAAGTTTAGATTTTAATTAATTTGTATGCAAATAGGAAAAAGAATAAATATTTTATATATATGTAGATTAATTTCTATTTTTAAAATTTACAAGTAAATGAGTACTTTATTCATTTAAAGTAAACGAGTTTTTAAGTAATATATTTTTATTTTAGAAATATATTAATCATAATGTTTATTTATTATTACTTATTTAATATACTTACTCTCAAATCTAAGACAATAGAAATGATATTTTATTAACTTTGAAATGGGAAAGTGTTAAGCAAGTTCGTTTACAAAAATACCAAAAATATATTTGGTCTTTGATCAAATTGGAGTTAATATTAAAAATATAAATATGATCATTAACAATTAAGCTAAATTCAGTTCAAAACAATAATGTTATTTAAATTTAAATAATTTTTTTTGAAAAGAATTCTATTTACATCTAGATATTTTGATTGAAATAGCCATAATGTAAAAACAAAATATAAAATAGAAATGTTAATATATGTATGTAGAAAAAATTAGAAAGATTGCATGCATCTAAAAAAATTCTATTTACATCTAGATTTTTTTAGAATGGAAAAAAATGGATAATAGAAATATCAGTTGCATGTTTGTAGAAATAAATTAGAAAAACATGTATATAGAAATTAAAAAGATTCTATATGTGTCTAATTTTTAGATTTTACTTTATTCTAAACTATTTATTGTTGGATATATATTTTAAAAATATTTATGTAGTTTAAAGTTTAGATTTTAATTAATTTGTATTCAAATAGGAAAAAGAATAAATATTTTATATATATGTAGATTAATTTCTATTTTTAAAATTTACAAGTAAATGAGTACTTTATTCATTTAAAGTAAACAAGTTTTTAAGTAATATATTTTTATTTTAGAAATATATTAATCATAATGTTCATTTATTATTACTTATTTAATATACTTACTCTCAAATCTAAGACAATATAAATGATATTTTATTAACTTTGAAATAGGGAAGTGTTAAGCAAGTTCGTTTACAAAAATACCAAAAATATATTTGGTCTTTGATCAAATTGGAATTAATATTAGAAATATAAATATGATCATTAACAATTAAGCTAAATTCAATTCAAAACAATAATATTATTTAAATTTAAATAAAATAAGCCATGTTTACTTTGAAACATCAAACAACTAATTAACTAATACAATAATTAAAATAAATGAATCTATTATGACATAGAAAAATATTTTCGAAGTATAATTTCTTTGTTTTTGAATCAATATGAGTTTTTTTTTCTACTTGAAAAGATAAACCATCCTAATTTTCATCCTTAGTTAACCCTAACAACAACCCCTACCTTAGCCCTAGCCCCAACAATGATGTACAATATAACTATAATCCAACATTAAACTATAATTATAGCACTAAAACATATCCCTATTGATATAACGAAAATCTCAGTCCAAACCATAATCTAAACCAAAAACCTACATACTAATATTGGTTATAGTCCTAACCCTAAAATCTAACCCTTAACCATAATGTAAAAAAGAACTCCAAAATATTGATTAAAATCCTAAAACTACCTATATGGATAACCATGATATTAAACTCTAAATCCAGTCCCAAGGTCCTAACCATGGTGTAAACCTATAACCGAACTCTTAAAAAATTTACTAATCCCTGATCCTAATCACATTCCCAACTTTAAACTTGAACCATAAACCATAGTTGTAACCATAATCATAAACTTAAACAAAACCCTAACCCTAAAGGTACAATCATAAAATTAATCATAGCTTAGACCCTAATCCTAGCACAAACCACAATCATGACCAAATATAAATCTTCACCTTACCCCTAATCATAATTTCAATGTTAACCCTATCATTAGTTTCAATCCTACCATGATATGAACCCTAATATAGACTTCACCTTGATCCTCACCCTAATCTTAAGTCTAATTAAACCCTGACTAAAACCTAATCTAAATGATATATCTAACTATAATCCTAACTGTAATTATCATACAACCCAATGGATGACTAAGATGTAGTGAAGAGATTCCTCCCAACAAATGAAGCAGATAGCACAAAAGGTGTGAACCCCCTCCATGTGGCACAATTTTGGGTCTTAAAGACTCATAAAAGCATTGTGGAGTGAGGAAATGTTGGAAAGGCAATGCGTGGTAGCATGATGCAATTTTGGGCTTCAGAGAATTGAAGAAACAATGTAGCATGACGATGCATCAGAATGGAGATGCATGGCAGCATCTTGTGCAATTCTAGGCTTTAGAGTGTTTCGAAGACACTAGCATATAAAGAAACGTTAGAATGGGAATGCATGGCAACATCTTGCACTTTTGGGAAGATGGGAAGATAGCTCGCGAAGAAATAAGAGTTATCGAATCTCGCAGTATGAATCAACCCGACCAAGAAAAAATGATCCAGCATGGTCAATGAAGAAACCGAGCCAACACAAAATGTTAGCCGCCAACTTTAGCGATGTTAACCCTCTGCAAAGAACCTATCCCATTTAAGGTCTCTCAGATCAGACATCAGTGATGGGTTGAATAGGGGGAAAAAATAGCACACAATGCCCTCCTAAATGAAATTCTAAATGTAACACTAATAACCACAGTCCTACTTCTTTCCCTAACCTTATCCATGAGCGTGGGAATATACATATTATTATATAGGGCACCTTATATAATAATAAATATAATCTAAAATCCCAACCCTTACTCCCCTCCTAACTATAACTAAGACCATAAGAAAATTTCTAAATATAACCCTTCCTCTAACTCTAACCCTAACCCTAACCCTAACTATAATTGTAACCCTATCCCTACCACTAACTGTAACCCTGAATCTAACTCTACCATAATTGGACTTTAACCCTAACTATAACTATAACCCTAAACCTAACTCTAACCTTAACCGTAACCATAACCGTAACCCAAAACCTAACCCTAATCGTAGCTAGGATTCTAATACTCTGTCTACCCCTAACTCAAACTATAGCCCTAACTATACCTCAAACTCTAACCGTAACTCATATTCTAACCCTAAACCTAACCCTAACCTTGACCCTAACCCTAAGCCTAAGCCTAAGCCTAACCCTTTGTCTACCCCTATCTCTAACCCTAACCCTAACCCTAACCCTACCCCTAACTCTAACCCTAAATCTAACTCTTTCTGTAAATCTAACTCTACCATAATTAGACTCTAACCCTAACCCTAACTTTAATCCTGACTGAAACCCTAACCCTAACCCTAACTCTAACCTTAACCCTGACTCAATCCCCTTACCCTAACGTTAACATTGATATAACTCTCTCTATATATAACCCTAACTCTAAATATAAACCTAACCCTAACCCTAACCCTAACCCTAAATCTAACTCTAACCCTAACTGTAAGCGTAACCCTACCCCTACCCATAACTCTAACTGTAAATCTAACTCTACCATAATTGGATTTTAATTTTAACCCTAACCCTAACTCTAACCCTAACCTTGACTCAAAACTCTAACCCTAACCCTAACTCTAACATTAACCCAACTGTAAAATTAACTCTATTGGTAACTCAAACCCTAAAACTAACCCTAATTCTAACCCTAACTCTAACTCTAGCTCTAGCTCTAACCTTAACTCTAACCATAACTCAAACTCAAACCCTAAACCTAACCCTAATCCTAACCCAAATTATAATGCTCTGTCTACCCCTAACTCAAACTATAACCCTAACCCTAACTCAAACTCTAACCCTAACTCATACTCTAACCCTAAACCTGACTCTAGCCCTAACCCTAACCTAGAACCTTACCCTAACCCTAACCCTAACCCTATCTATAACCCTAATCCTAACCCTAACTCTAATCCTAATCTTAACCCTAATTCTAATCCTAACACTAACCTTAACCCTACCCCTAACTCTAACCATAAATCTAACTCTACCATAATTAGAATCTAACCCTAACCCTAACCTTAACCCTAGCTCAAACCCTTACCCTAACTTTGTCCCTAACCATATATCTACGTATGACTATAACATTTTACATTACAATATCCCAAAAATAAAATATATATTTTTATCTAAATTAAACTCCTTATATTAAATTTAAAATAATATTTGACTCAAACCTTAACCGTAACCCTAACCTTAACCATGAGCATTACTCTAACCCTAACCTTAACCATAAACATAACTCTACACCTAACTCTAACCCTAATTCTAACTCTACCATAATTGGAATCTAATCCTATCCCTAACCCTAACTATAAGCATAACTCTAACCCTAGCCTTAACCATGGGCATAACTCTAACGTTAGCCTTACTATAACCCTAACACTAACCCTAATCATAACCATAACCATAACTCTAACCCTAACCTTAACCATGACCATACCATTAACCCTAACCTTAACCATAAACATAACTCTAATCTAAACCATAACCATAACTCTAACAATAACCATAACCATAACTCTATCCCTAACCTTAACCATAGCTCAAACCCTAACCCTAACTCCAACCCTAACTCTAATGCTAACCCTAACCCTAATTCTATCCCTAAGGTTAACATTAACTATAATGGTAACTTTGTCCCTAACCATATATCTATGTATGACTATAACATTTTACATTACAATATCCCAAAAATAAAAAATATATTTTTAATCTATATTAAACTCCTTATATTAAATTTTTAAAAATATTTTGAAGCATAATTTTATACTAACTTCATACAACTCTAATTAAAAATTAATTAACAATTTTATAGTAACCTTATCAAAATAAAAAATAAAAAGTAAATATTTTTCCTATTGCGCCGCGACTGCCACTAGCTATATATACCTCTATATATATTACGCCGAGAGTAATCGTTCTCGAGGCGCCTATTTTTATTTTCATTAATCCCAACTTCGATTAAAATAACTTTGGGATTAAATAAAAATAGGCGCCTCGAGAACGATTACTCTCAGCGTAATATATATAGAGGTATATATTTTCACTACTTTATCAATAGGTTTGTTAATTGTGTGGATTTATTGTTAATTGTGTGGATATAAGTGCTTTTGAACATGGTATCAATATTTGTCTCATGTTTCTAATAATCAAGAGTACAAAATGTGAATGGTTTTATGGAACATCTAGTGGAGAAGGGGATCATAGGTATTGAAATAAAGTATTTCTAAAATGATTTTCTTCTATTTTCATAATTTTTTTTGACAGTAAGATAATAAACATTAGATCTACATGTGAAATTTTATTTTCTTATGTCAATCTTTTATGATTTGATGGTTGAAGGTTTCACTATATATTCTTTCAAATTTATCTTATTACAATTTTAGTTAATTTCTCAAAAAATATTTAGATAAAAAACATCCAAGATAAACAAAAAACAATAATCCACTTTTCTCTAATTTTCTATTATTTGTTACATATTGTATTATTATTTAAATTTTCTTAAAACTGTACAAACAAATACAGATAATTTTAATTTTTTAAATAAGACATTCAAAATTTTTAACAATAACTCACCACTTCAATAAACTTTTAAAATACCCTTTTTAGGTGGGTAATGGACTAAAGACTTGGAAATAAGAAGCTCACAAGCTACCCTTGTACTATAGACTCTTGTCTATAAAATCACTTTCTTTTTATATTATTATATAATTTCTTATTATTAAATTTTGTTTAAAACTATTATACTATTATTAATCTTACACACAAACACACACACAGATATATATATATATATAATTTTTCTTATATTGATAATTTCGTCCAACCATTCATTCATAATGATAAACTTGAGATTTTTTAAAAAAATTCCTCAAACACTATAATAATAGTTTATTAATTGCTCTAAAAGTACATGCTTCCTATTTAATCTACAATTAATTCCTAAAATAACTTGAAGTGATCAAAATCTAAAACTTTGCTTTCGCATCTTGATGTAAAAGACACGCATTAGAATAGTGTAAGGTATGGATGACGTTTCTTCTAGCCGAGCCAATCACAACGCAATTTCATGCTATCTCTGCTCGATGAGATGGAAAGATGAGTCCCCACTTATAAGCAGAAACTACAAGTTGACAGATCAGTACTTTTTGGCTTTTCCATTTCGTTTTCTATTGAATCCATTATTGCGTAATAACGATTCACATATTTTATTATGGCGTTTACATATATAGGTTATAATTGATAGAGAAAAAAAGGCTTCCTTTTCTGTATTTTTTTCCCTATGGTGGTCTGTGTTTGATAAATAGAAGACAAATTTCACAACAAATTAAATTTAGATTGTGATATTATTATTAAAAAAAAATTCAATTATATGCTTTCAATTTATATTCAATCAATAAATTGGATTAACAAGAGCTCTGGTCGAGCTTGAGTCCCTGCCTTGCGAAGGGTGGAGAATAATGAGAATAATTAGAGGGGGTAATATGAGGATGTATTTTATGGTACATTGGGGAGACAATTGGTGAAATGTTTGGTGCTGTATTTAATGGCACATTGCATCACACAAGTTGAAAATAACATGCTTTGACAAGGGCCTATACAAGACAGTTCTATATTTTAAAACTAGGTGTACAATTGATCGAACAAATAAGTAACTTTAAGTATGACTTTGGAAAATAAACTTTCTAGTTGAAAGTGCAAAATAAGAAATATACATTGTATGAGCTAGTTGTTAAGTATATTGAGAAAATGTTGCATATATATAAGTAATGAAAATCTAAAAAGAAACTTCTTAGAATTTTTTAAAAAAAAATATTGTCAATGTAAAATGTGTAATATTTTATGTCACGGCCACTTCTTTGTCACAATCTTAAAATGTAAGATTGATTGTGTTTAATTTTTTTTCAATCTTCAATACTATGAAACACACTCTTGAACCATTGTGACATACTCTTACATACTCTTCCACGATGATGATAGAAGAGAGCTCACTTATCATGACATAAATTGTGATCAGAAATGTCTGATAATCCAATTGACAAACCAAAGTAAGACAAGTTAACAATTTCCCAATTTCGTCTTTACTACTTTACTTCCATTTTGAGATGATTGTCTCATTTGGTTTTATACGCCCATGGTGTCTCTAGATTGGAACTTAGTGGGCACGCGAGGTTCAGATAGGAATAAGGGGAGGAATTTGGCTTTTATAAAGCTAAAAAACAGCTCACAATTGTCATTAGCTCCTCAAAATCCTATCAAGCAGCCACGTTATTTGTATGACTACTTACAATAGCCATTTCTTTCTTCATCTTTCTTTATCCGGCCTCTCATTTATCTCCTCGATGACCCTTTTAATTACCGATGGAGCCATGCTCTTGTCTAATGATTCCAACACCATGGAATGTTGGCTCGTTCGACATCTGGAGGCAATCCATCATGAATCGATATCATCCGGATGCCATCCCATTTACTAGGGTTAGGGTTTCCACTCCTGGATTGCATTGTTCGGTTGTGACTGAAATCGGTGTTCATACGGGCTCTGTTTACGAATCCCAAGGAGGCAAGGAAAAGATTGGTTCAGTTTTGGGGATACCCATGTGCATAGGAGTAGAGCGTACTTTCAAACATGGCAAACTTCATCGACGGGATTCGAACCGCGGACTTCTGGTTTGCTGAGTTTAACGACCGAGTAGGAGGAAATCTGTGTTACTGGAACTTAATCCCAATTACTGCATTATGTAGGTCGGTTCATGTAGCAAACTTTCATCACCATCTGCAAACCAGAATATATTTTCCATTAACATTATCAGATTTCCACAATCTATTAATAATGAGAGCAATGTTTCTGGATTAGATTGTGTGAGTTTTTTTAGCATCAACGTTTCGGATCATACTACATGATCAATATGATGTTCTCTCATCCTGATGATGGATCATGTAGTATGATCCAAAACGTTGATGCTAAAAAAACTCACACAATCTAATCCAGAAACATTGCTCTCATTATATTTTCCATGCTTATAATTTTACTTGCAAACATAAATTTACACCAAAACAACCAAAAAGGAAATTCTTGTCAAGCACCAAATCATCTTAGAAAGGAATGCTTTGCCTACAATTGTTAATGAACTCTAAAACACCGAAAGAACGAATTTTCCTCGAGAACTGAGATCATTCTTTGTAAATGTAAATCTATCTATGACAACAAGAAAGTATTTTCTTATAGATAAGACAAATCATTTAATTTGTATCTAACTCTTCATCAAAGAAGAAATTATCTAGTCATAAAAGAGATCCTCCTGAAGAATTTGGGTAAATTTACTTGTTTAAAAAGTTCCATACACTTGAACATTAAAATAAGGAAACCCCACTGTTTAAATTGGATCATTAATACATGAATACAAATCAACAGGAAAAATAAATAGAGAAATCAAAATTAGGATTGGACAATGATTAAAATTACATTGATTCTCAACTACATTTTTCAACTCGTAGGCAATTCCTTCTGAGGCCTGTTTGGATGATTGAGAAGTGAAGACAATGAGGGGTTTGTGTTTTGTGACAAGTTGGCCAATGCTCACCATTTTGGGGCATTCCAAAAATTGGAAACCAGTTTTTCATTAGTCCAGCAGCAGTGATGGTTCAGAAAATTTTCTTGCATCCTCCAAAGATTTATGTACCAAATTATTTAGAAATCTTACAACTCATTGCATGCAAAGAATGTTTGTAGAACACGTTTTATTCTTTGAAGACATTGCGTGTTTGAAAATTTGCAACATTGGACGCGTAGCTCTTTTAGTGAAATGACAATTGCCATGTTAAAAAAATCATGTAATATTTGTAAAGAAAAAAGAAAAAGACCACCGGAAAAAATGACAACCACCAATGACAAATGATTAATTTCTATATATGACGTCAATAATTTTTAATATATCTTATACACTATAGTCTTAACTATTATAATTGTAATAAACACTATTTCCAATGAGCGAATTAATACTTTAAAGAAGGTTGAAAACTTTAGTCTCCTGCCTTACAGCAGGGACTAAAAATTGAACAAGTTAATTTCTAGTTATAATATTGCACTGTTTTTCTATTTTATGGTATCTTTCTTATGTTCTACAATTTTCTTCATAATTTAAAAAACTCTCTAAAATTAAAGCTTTTGGAATGCACAAAAATAAAATATAAGTTAATAGAGAAATCAGCCGCCAGGCATTTCATGTTCCATTATGTGGGACACATATTTTAGTCATTTGTAGTGAAGTGTATAGGTGTAGGAAAGGGGTTTGCTTTCACCAATTATAACTCTTTCTCAACTCGTGTAAAATTCCTGAAATGTTAAAATATACATTAATGGACTCCACACAAAGTGAAGATGGGTGAACGAGAAATTATCAATTTTACAATGTGAATATGTGGTCATATGTTTCATCATCTAGATACTAATTAATTGTATTTTGGAAGCCTAAATAAAAATATTTCTTCTTTAATATTTAATATTACAGAGAGAAATATATCTAATATCTTTACTAATATTCTTCTTACCTTATTAATCTGGAGACTATAGTTTTCAAAAGTTTTCTTCAGTATTAGTACACAATTTTTGGAAAATGTAATTTATCTAAATCTATAGTTGTTCAAGAATATAGTATTTTTAATGATGGAATAAGTTGAATTGTTTTTCCTATTGACTAAAGCTATTTTCCCAGTAGTCTTTTCTTTTTTTCATAGAAATTTCACAAATATTGTTCAAAAGTGCAACTGGCATTTCTCAACAAGAACAATATGGCCAACATGCATAGCATCAAAATTTTTATATTGTCCACTGGTCCATTAGAATTCTTTTGCATGTGTTGACATGGACTTGAAGAGTTTGGTGCATCAACTCATGTGCACATACTTCTTAAAATTAGAGAACACTTTTAATAATTCATTGCATTTAGATGTGGAAGACCTCAACATGCTTCTCCAAGAAAATTTAAAAACAAATTTTCTCCTATCTGCATTTCATTCGCTCCAATTAGTGTTGGTAGTTTTTTAAAAAATATATGGGATTCATTCTTTTTCGATGAGGTCTTTTATCTAGTTGTGCAAGAAGTTTATTGTAGGTTTGCAAATCCAATTTTCTTCCAATTATGTATCCAAGAGGACAACTTATTGTGCTCTAAGGTTATCTCTCTCATCTATGCTTGGTATCTAGAATTTTCTTTTATGCAATGTTATAATATCTCTTCTACTCACAATTTTTCTTCCAATTTGTACTTGGTATTTTGATTGGATGTTTCTAAGAGAAATGTTTGCACTTCGATATTGTATATGAATCTTCTTCCATGGTTCCTTTCTTTTTTGTATACTTACTACTATTAGGTGAGACTTCTTGTTTTAAAAGAAAAAATTATGAAACTTCATTTTCATAAAGTTTTGTTATTGGGCATTGATCACTGTAGTATGGGCATGAAATCTCTATAATTTTTATGGATTGATGCCAATGTATTTGTTAGTGCTTAGACAGCAGGAAAACATGAATGTTCTTTTTAACAAATTTCATAGAGTTAGGAGCTCCTCAATTGATGTGGTTAGTAATGTACTCTTTGAACTTAATTGAATAGTTTGTTGAAATTTTTTTCCTATGTAAGCTCAAACACTATAATTGTTTCTATTTCTTTGTTATTGTTTCAATTGACCTTGAGAATAGAAGGGCATTCCTTCCTATACCCTCGATCCATTTGATAGTTTGTTCACTCTAGACTAGAATTCCATCTGCATCGAGGCTATAATTCCTCTTGCCCCATCCTATAAGAGCCACTAAGGGGTTAGCTAGACTCCAATACTCCCTTTCACCTTAGCTATAGTTTTCATGTATAGCTACTAACAAGCGATTAAAACTAATTACTTTGCAGTTTATATAGAAACATATCAATCCATTAATAAATAAATTCAATCATTAATCTTTAAAGCTCATACATAAAAGAATAGTGAAAGGATATGTGATGATTGTGTTGCTTATGATCGCATATGTTGCTTTTTCTTCTCATAAATTATATCCTCAATTTTCTTATGTTTGATCAATATTATTTCTTTACATAACTTGTTTTTATTATTGGTAATTATAAAGAGACAATGTTATATGACAATGACATGTATTAAATTTATTGGAGTGCTCATTATAATGGGATGACATCTACAAAATATCTGGGTATTATAGACCTTTGGGGGATAGTTGTGATCCAATCTGCAAAAAATTTGATGTTGCCCAATTCAGAGAGTGTAGGATGACATGGGATTTGTTAGCTTGTATATGTTATTACCCCTATTAAGATACTACTTTTGTTCCCAGTGGAGTTTTAACTGGGATGAGAGTATATATTATGTTTCCCATGAGCTTAAAATTTTAGATGGCAGATAAATAATTCTATTGCTATTCTATATTAAAATATTTTATTAGAATAGAAATGCTTGGGAGCTGGACTTTGATGGGATTAGTTTTTTAATTTTTAGAATTGTATTGAATCATTTGAAACATATTTATTATAGATTAAATTGTGTTTTACATGATTAAATTAAGAATCTTATTTATGTTATTAGTGTATTTGTATAAATGTTTGAAGTTTCTATTCATTCAATATATTTTAAATACTATTAAATTGATGAAAATATTTGACAATTAAAGAAATTTATTTATTTATGAAATCAAAAGATTAATTTTTTTATTCAATTATTAATTTGAATAAAATGATTCAAATATGTGTAAACTTCAATTTTAACATTATCTAAAACCTTCTTGTTATCCGAACAACTATATAAATAAACTCTTAAAACATAATTTATTAATTTGAACTTTTTTAACTTTGCAATTTTAAAAAAAAAATAGACATAGAGAAAAGAACGCTTGTGATGAATGTTGCCTTTTTTGGTAGTCTAGATATAATAAATTTTAAATTCTATATGAATAGTTTAGCTGGGCTTGGAAAAAAACCTAATCATTTGATCATTTATTCTCCAAATTACTATATGCCAGATCAATTCTCAAAAAAATATTGAATGCTACTATTGATATAGAAACAATTCTAGTTTGTTTGGTTATATCCATATCAATGTCTTTCTGATGCCCACAACTATTTTTACCAATCCCTTTTGGCATATCCTCTTCTAGTGGTACTTAATCCTCCTTCCCTACACAAGGTAGGGACTCAAGCTCCACAAGCCCTTGCTTATTTTTCTTTTTTTAGTTAAATGTAATTAATTAATTTAATTAGTCATTTTTATTTAGTTGAAATTATGAAATTTTTGTGTTGTTTTGAAAATGTTTAGTTTTTGCTAAGATGCATAGTGCTCAAAATATTGTAGAAAGTACATATCAACTATTCATAAACTAAGTAGGGACAAAGCAAAAAACTATCGACTATGTACTTTTGTATTAGTTCTATTAATATAAAATTACTATTATTCAAAAAGTGATCTAGAATAGGAAAAATTATTCATTTACAAGTTTAAAGATTTGACTTTAACATACATGTACATGTAGGAAGCCACTCTCTAAATATTTGGTGGGGTTAAGTATTAATTAGGTGACGTAAGGATCTATTAGACGCAAATTCTCATAAATGAGAGTGCTAATGGTTTTATGTTGGGATAAAGGTGTAAAGATGAATGTGGTGTCCAAGTGCATTCCTCTTATTTAATGAGGAAGGACCTTGATAAATGGAGTGGGTGCACTCCACACATCCCCATAAAATGGTTTTAGTTTGAAACTCCTTTATATGTTGTTTGGGAATGAGTAGTTTTGCATTACCCACATCTCCTTTTGGAGAATCCTCATTTTGAGTTTGGAGAGGAGATGAAGGAGATTTTGGGAGAAAGAAAGAACCCTTGTAATATAGTGGTGGTATTAAGAATCCTAGTCTAAGAGATAAACTCTTCTTATCTCTTCTTCTTATAAGTTTTTTTTTTTGGGTTAGAAAAAGGTTTTTTTGCATTTCTCTTGTTATTATTTTGAAAGAAAGGTGAGGAGACTTCAAATTGATTGAGTAATATTGCTTGGGAGCCTATCTTGTTAAAAAGATAAATAGGTTGGTGAAAAGAAACTCTTTCTTATACATTTCTCATTTTCATACTTCTAGTGAGGATCATATATATTTATTGAAAGTAGTGTTTCAAGAAATAGTTTTTTTATATTTCTTGATGAATTTTATAATTCATATAAAATAAGTTTTTGTTTCTTGTAGACTTATCATTCACTAATTTACATAAGTATCATGAACTTCTTAAGTTTATGTGTTTTAAGAACATTATTTTACATTTAAAGAATAGATAATATATGACAAAAATTGGTTTGAAGCTTGCATTTACATATAGTTAATATTTTTAATAATTTTTTTTGGATCATAGATTTCCCCTATTCTTCAATAAAAGGTTGATGTGAGTTAGATAGAAATGCCAACATAGATTTATTACAAGATAATGTCCAATTTTAAAGATATTAAATTTTTTTTCTTTGAAGTTACTAAAGAAATATTATAATTTTAATTTGAGTAGACTAAGAGGCTTTGCACTAGCATGCAAATGTGTATACCCATAATTGAAGGTTCACAGGTTATTGATGCAGGAGCATCCTGGGGTAGTTGGCTATCCTGCATAATTAAGGGATTTTGGTGGGGTTGAGTGGACCTATTTGGGTCCTAGTTAGTTAATTTTGATGTATTTAATAAGTATTGTGAGCCTTTAAAGGCATTTGACATTTAATTTCTATTTGAGGCCGACTTGTGGCTCTTCAATTAATTAATGTAAGAGATATTTAATTTTTAGTTTATTGGGCCGACTTGTGTTTTAGTTAGGTATAAATAAGGGGTCTTGTGGAGTCTTTAGTCATTATTCATTCAGAGAAGGAGTGAGTGTGGAGAGTAGATAAAGAGCTAATTTTTTCCTGAGTCTATGGATAGAGCGCCAAATGTGAGATAGTTTATAGCAGGATTGTGATTATTCATCCATCTTGGAGAAGATGAGGTGGTAGAGGAGTGAATTTTGAGAAGGGCTAGTAGCTGAGGCTTGGGAAACAAGGAGATTGCTTGGTGGGCTTGCAAGTATCAGTTGGATCTTCCTTGGAGGTTTCTACCAGAGTGTGGATCTGGACTAGCTAGGGTTTGGGTTGGATCTTAAGGGATCTTGTAGAACTATTACTTGCTTTGTATTTGGCTGTAACTGGGAAGGCCTTACAGCCTGACACATTGCACATAATCAATTATCTTATAAATAAAGAGTTGTGATTTGAAATTAGATCTTGCATTATTGTTTATCTTCCGGTATGTGGTTATTTGCTAGGGGCTAGGACATTTCCCTTGGGGATTCTCCTACCATGCACTACATCAAGTGGTATCAAAGCAAAGGTTGTTCCTAAGTGTGTAGAAGTGTTGAAGTTGAGGCAGTTTGCACCAAGGTTTTGTAAAGTGGAATTATTATGGTTTGCAAAAATCTTGGAAGATGGCACCGAGAAGATTGGACCCTAGGATGATTGCAAATCTCCATGATATAGTGGAAAGGAGGATTAATGAGACAATAGCTCGGGTGGATGCCATTGTGGATGTTGCTTTTTCTAAAAGAGTTGAGGAACCACAAAAGGAAGTTGTATGCTACTGATCCAAAAGAGAGTTTTATGGCTAGTTAGAAGACTTGTCCAAGAGAGAAGATGGCATAACAAGGTCGAGGTGGAAGAGTTAAATTTTGTTGATCAATTTGTGAAGCATGATACAGATCCTGCAGAGCAACTAGAGGTTGTTGCTGAGGATATTCCTAACCTTGTTGATGTTGGGATGGAGATTGGTTTTCATGATCAGTTGGTTGATTTTGACATGGAGATTGCAGAGCACTTGGTCGTAGATGATCTGATTGCTATTGGTAGCAACTTATATGTTGCAGAGCATCTTGTTGTAAGCAATAAGATGGTTGGTGTTGAGAGTTTGGCACGTGTTGATGGAGGTCTACATATTACTGTTGATATGGATTTTTTTGCTAGTGTGGATTCACTAGTTGCTTATGTGTATGAGGGTTTGTTGACGAAGCATTATGTTCAGTTTGTTCCTGGGAGTGAAGATGCTGATCGGATAGTTGAGATTCTAGTGTTTGATAGAGTGATGTAGATGTGGATGATTTGCATGTTGGTTTTCTTATCTCTCTTTGAGTGGAAGCCTTTGGTGAAGATGAAGATGGTTGTGGATTTTTCATTGGACATCAAAGTGTGGGACACACTTTTCTTTTTGCACCTAGGGTGTTTGATGTAAGAGCATCCTAGCATAGTTGGATATCCTGCATGATTAAAGGATTTTGGTGGGGTTGATTGGACCTATTTGTTTCTTGGGTAGTTAATTTTGATTTATTTAATAAGTATCGTAAGCATTTAAAGGAATTTTACATTTAATTTCTATTGGAGGCCGACTTGTGGCTCTTCAAGTAATTAATGTAAGAGATATTTAATTTTTAGTTTACTGCTCCAACTTGTGACTTAGTTGGGCATAAATAAGGGGTCTTGTGGAGTCTTTAGTCATTACTCATTTGGAGGAGGAGTGAGTGTGGAGAGTAGCTAAAGAGCAATTTTTTCCTGAGTCTGTGGACAAAGTGCCAAATGTGAGGCAATTTACAACAAGATTGTGAGTATTCATTCATCTTGGAGAAGATGAGGTGGTAGAGGAGTGAATTTTGAGAAGGGATAGTAGTTGAGACTTGGAAAAAAAGGTGATTGCTTGATGGGCTTGTAAGTATCAGTTGGATCTTCCCTGGAAGTTTCTACTAGAGTGTGGATCTGGACTAGCTAGGGTTTGGGTTGGATTTTGAGGGATCTTGTAGAACTATTACTTGCTTTGTATTTGGCTGTAATCGGGAAGGCCTTACAACTTCACACATTGCATGTAATTAGTTATTTTACGAATGAAGAGTTGTGATTTGAAATAAGATCTTGCATTATTGTTTATCTTTCGCTGTGTGGTTATTTGTTGGGGGCTAGGACATCTCCTTTGGGGATTCTCCTACCTTGTACTGCATTAGTTATGAAGAGCATATAACAAGGTTTTTGACACTTGAAATGGTTTGTTAATTAGACTTTTGCTTCTATAAGGGCTTCTCCCATGTAAATATTTGTGTTCTGGTATCATGGTATGCATGTTATTTTTGTTCATTTTTTGTACTTTTTAAAAATAAAATCAAGTACTACCTTTGATGGGATAGCTCCCTCATTAAATATTATTAGATCAATACAATACCATTTGTGTTCATCCTCCTTGAAACTATCTAGACATGTCGCCTAGATCTTTGACATCTTTAATTGCCCTAAAAAATCTACTTGAGAAACATACACTAGGAGTCCAAAGACTCCATTAAACTCATACCATTTTCAACATGAGTGGTCTCATTACTTTTTGCTTCATACCTAATAGATATTATTCTAGCCTATGTGATCAGTCAAGAAGATTCAACATTCCCCTCTCTTGTCTGCATCGAGTCCCTACAATGTATGTTTAAAATTTTAAGATCACTACTCTCACCCTTTCCCTATATTATATCTTCACTCTTTGTTCCCTTCTTTTCCAGCCAATCTATTGCCCTATTTCCTTCTCTAAAGGTATGTTGAATCTTGTACTCTCCCACCAATTGCAACAATTCACTAATTTTGTAGCTCCATATTTGAAGTTTCCAATTAGCAAAGTGTCCTATAGAATTACCATTTATAATTATTTGAGAGTCACCTTCTATCATCACTTTCTTCATACCTTTCTCCATGCATAATGTTAGTCCTTCTTCTACACATTTTGATTCAACTTCATTGTTATATGAAATTCCATAAGGGCCCACTAACGAACATATGAAATTACCTACTTCATCTCTCACTAGAACACTGGAACCTACATTTCTTGGGTCTCCCTTGCTAGCTCCATCAAAATTACATTTTAACCAACCTACCAGGGGAGGTATCCAAATAGTATTTTTCCTTGGTTCACTTTCGTAAGGAGTAATCAAATCGTTTCCTTTATCAACATCCCAAATTTCTTCCATAATTGTGTCCCAACTAGAGAAAATTTTGAATCTCTTATTTTTTCTCCTAAAAATTACTACCTCTTCTATAGTTTCTTTCAAATGGATAAAGAAATCTTCCATAGTGGATTCAATGCCCTTGAAAATCCTAAGGTTCCTCTTCTTCCACATGTTCCAAAGAAGAAAGGATGGGATAACTATCCACAAGCTCCCCATTTTGACATTTTCTTATTGACTAGCCAAGACATAAGAAAATCCAAAAACTTCAAGTTCCTCACTATCTAAAGAAGAAGGTACTACAAAAGCTAGTCCCAACACTAGGATGTAAAGATGCACCCAAGTAATAAATGTTTTTTTGATTCCTATGCATTTTTTCATAATGTACACCAACCCATACCTCTCAACCAATCATTCTCATTCTATCTTTAGTAAGAGTTCTCCCATGAAGAGCAGTTGAAAGGAAGGCTCCTACTTTTGGTAGAAATTTCTTATTCCAACACAAAGTGGTCATCCATTTAGTACATCTAACTTTTTCCTTTTACTAATAGCATTTCCTAAATTAAACTTGAATTCCCTTATTTTTTCTATACTCCAAACCTATGAGTCTGGTTGATTTATGGTACAGACCTTTCTCCCCCTTAGAATGACCTCCACCAAATTATAGTTTATAGAAACTTTGATTTGAATGAGTTTCCATTTAATTTGATTATTAGGATGCATGCTAGGGTCTATATAATTGCTAACCCAACAACTCATGTTAATTTCCACTTCCTTGATCCAATCTCTGTTTGGAACTAATTTTGTCAAAGTCTCCTAACTGTTCCATGAGTCCCACTAGAATTTTTCTTTCTTTTCATTTCCTATCTATCAAGATAAATGCTCTGTGATTAAAATTTTTCTTTCCCAAATGAATTTCCAAACTGAAGAACCTTATTGCTTGTTGGTGATTTTAGAAATTCTATGTGTAGGTTCCCTTGAATCAAGATATTTGTTGGTAAGAATCCTACACCACATTCTTTTTGGGTATTTTTACATTTTCCATGAGAGCTTAGCCCCTAATGAAAAATTTGGAACCTCAATTTTCCTTAGTCTAATCTCGTCTTCTTCTTTATGAAGGCAAGTTATGTCCCAGTTGATCAATGGGATATATTAAAAATCCTTATATCCTTCCCATACAATTTCTTTAATAGACCATCCAATGCTGATATAGCTTTAGAGAAAAGTTTGAAGTATGACATAGAGAAAATGGGTACATAGCAGATAATACAACCCCAAATTAGATTCTTCCTTCTTGAGACAACCACTTATTCTTCCATAAATATTTTTTCACTTATTTTTTCTATTGCATATCAGATAAAACTAAGTAGTAGAGTATCACAAGTATAATAAAAATTAATGACGAGATATCAACTAAACTATCATCTACCTAGGGCTACAAAAAATAATAATAATTCCCACCCAATACAAAAAACTGTAGTCACTTATGTGAATCAGCTCAAGTAGCTTAAATACAACTTAATACATCAAAAATATAGTACCAATATGGAAATAAGGTCATTATGCTTCTTCTTCTCTAAGGCTACATTTAGTGTTGGTAAAGTGAATTAGAGAAGGCATGAAAAGATTCACACAAATGTCCCTTTCCTACTCCTTGGGCCTCCAGTTTTCCTCTTCCCTTAGTTTCTAAACAACTTGTGCTGGGGGGATGTTGAGTTCATCAACATCCTTTAGTGTAGTATATCCATGTGTGATATCTTTATTTTATACCACCCCTTTCCCCTCTTGTAGCATCTTAAGGAAATAACTTTCCTTGAATTTGAACACTACAATGATCTATACAACAACACCAAGAAATATGAGTCTCCTTAGAGACTTGGTAAGAATCCTAGCTCTACCTTGAAATAAATCATCATTCCTAAATTTGTAAATAAGCCAAAGACTAATAGAAGATAATATCTAGACCAAAATGAATTTCGCTCAGATCACAAAGGATAGTTGTACAAGTGCAAAAGAAGATTACCCCATAGTAAGAAATGCCTAAAATTAGTAAATGTGATCAACCTAAAAAACCATATGGAAGAAACTACAAAAGCCTTGATGAACTCTAAAATTAAAAACATTAAAGAATTTTACTATTAATTTTTTATTTAGTATCATCCACATTCAATGATATAGATATGTTTGTTGAGGGGATGGAGTGGAATTTCACTGACACTTGTTCATGGAGTTATGGGCCATCGTGTTATAATGGGTAGATTTGAAGCTAGGTTACACTCTTACATATGTCCCCTACTTCTTATACATGGGAAAAGTTTTGATGAATCACACCTTTGGATATTTCAAAATTAAAAGAAACTAAAATTTAGAAAACTTGTCAAATTTTCCATGAACATTGCATAGTTATATGTTTAGTGAGGATCCATCTCAAGAAATTGTAAAGATGCATGGAAGGATATAAAAAGGATATAACAAAGTTGAAGAAAATCCAGTAGAGCCCATCAAAGGTTATCAAAATGAGTGCAAAATGTTACTAGAATGTTATTATAGTATATCACAACTTGGTTTACTAAATATGTGAGAATTGGTTTAGATAAAATTTAGTCTCCACATTGTGCATAGAGAATTTGAATGTGTGATTTTTGTGATTTTATATGTATTGACATTTCTTTTTGTTGTTTGGGATTAATCTTATCTTCTCGTAAACAAAAAAATTATAGACACAATTTTATAGATTGTATGGTATGAAATTATAGGACTCAAGTTTATTTAATGTTTCTACTCTTGTTTCATCACAATCAAACTTATTTCCACTTTAATTTTTGTCCAGAGAAACAAAAAATCAAAATTTGCAACCAAGTCCACCCATATTGAAATAGTTTACACAAACTATAAATAGTAAATGAGCTGTGGTTGACACATCCGTTCACAATAGTTTACAAAGACTATAAATATGAAATGGGTTTGTGTTTCTTGTAATAAGTTTTGGTTATATTGATTCCATTGTATTAGATATATATGCTCAAGTCATGTACTTAGTTTATTATTATTTTGATATTCAATTTAATTATTAAGTATATTCTATGTCCGTCATTGAGACTATTGCATCTAAAATCTAAAAGTTTAGAAACCTATTAATGGACATTCTTCCAACTTATATGATTACAGTCTAATATTTTTTTTTTGTAGTTGCAAATTATATTTTTTCATTATATAATGAAGATTTGAGTTAAACTCTATTTCCAACATCTCTCCTTGTTCTTTCAAAAAATAAAGAAGTAATACACAATATAAAAATCAATCCAATTAAAATGAAACAAAATAAATAAAGATTGAAAAAATTCAATCTTCATTAATAAATTGTTTATATTTTCAATAAGCAAAACCTTAACAAACATTTTTTTATTTATGAAGAATTTGAATGTGGAATTTTCTTAGGTGGTTGTGCTTTCAAAAAGCTTTTGTGAAAACACTCCAATTTAGAAAGCATAAATATTAACTATATATAAGTATGGACTAAACTATTACACTAGTGGTGGATAAACCCTTCATAGAGTGACCAAATAAAGCAAATGAGATTGAATTTATACTCTTTGTTTGAAAAACTTGGGGACCAAGGAAACCTAGATCGCCCCGCTGATTATAGCATTTGTTCCTTGGTTTAGAAACTTGGGGACCAAACAAACTTGGTGTTTTTTAATCTACATACTTGGAGCTAGAAAACAAGCAAACGCACTCTTTATTTCAAAATTCTAAATTAGTCCTGCCGAATCATGTTACAGACAAGTGACGTACCTAATGTATTTAACTTCTTCCGGACATTGAGTCTATGGTCAACACAAACAACAAAAGTGCGGCCCACAGGTTTGAATGCTCAAAAAAGTAAAATTTTCAATGGAGAAAACTTGATTTATATTCTTATTAATTATGTGATTGCTGAGCAGTTTAATTTGAAGAGCTTTTAGATCAGGACTGAGTATATCCTCGTCTAGAAAAGATGAGTTGTAGTACAATTGCGAAAGAAAGAAGGCCCATGCCCTTCTCATTGCATTTCCTGCACAGGGACACATAACTCCCATGATGCACCTCATTGGAAGCTCATCTCTGATGGATTCCTCATCACCTTCCTCAACACAGATGTCAATCATGAAAGAATTATCAAAGCCAGCAAGGACTAAGACATGCAAAATAAGTACATCGACAAGATGAAAATGGTTTCTGTTCCTGGAGGACTCCCGCCCAAGGTAAACCGCGGGGAGAACAGAAAACATGCCGCCGAAATCTTTTTTGTAGGGGTTGAAAATTGGTTCGGGAGTTATGTAATTGACAAAGTTGTCCAGGAAATCAACGAGAAAGAAGAAGGGCAGAAAGTTAGTTTCATCATAGCAGACGTGTGGATGTGCTTGGGCCTCCAGACAGTGGCCCAATTCCATCATATTTCCCTGGCGGCTTTCAATACATCACTTGTTTCCACCTTTGCCATCCAATACTCCTGCCCCAAGCTTGTCTCCCTTGGGCTTCTTCCTTCTGATGCTAAGAAAATTTACATGGTTTCTTTTTATATGTAGTTTGATGATACACCTGTGGTCTAAGCTGATCTATAACTGTTGGTGTTGAAGGTAGCAACAATGGATACAACTTGTTTTAAAGAGTTATTTTCTTTCTTGGGTTTTGCATACATTCCAAACCTTTTAATCACTTTTCGCATTTTGGACATTTTAATCTGTTGCAACATTAATTGACATTGAAACCCAAATTTTTTATTATAAAAAAAATCTATATAATCTATTAGCATGTGTCCTAATCTATCTCCATAAAACCAATCCATGAATATTATCTAACACATCGTTAGAAAAATGAAATTGTTCATGTACTTCAATTTATCATTCAAACACTTTTCTTCATTGTTTGATGTTTCCATGTCTACACTCATATTGTTGTTTTCAATTAGCATTTGATTTTCAATGTTCATTGGAATTGGAATTTGAATCTCATTTTCATGTTTTCTTTGTATTTCTTTTGTGGCTTGAATTTAGATTGGAATTCATTGTGGATGATCATTTGTCAATCTATTCTTATAAAGAAAATCTAAATAATTTAAATCATAACCTGCTTCTAAAAAATCACCATTTTAATTATAAGAATAAACTCAAGATTGTGGAGACACAACTATATTGAATGTTTGATTACAATGTGCAACATAATATCCTTGTATTGGGTTCTTTTCTTCGATTTCTTCATCCATCATGATACCCTGAATGTCCTCTTCTAAAACAATATTTGAAATTGAAGCCCCAACATTGCTCACCTCTCTATTTCTTTCTCTTCTCTCTCATTGACATTGAACTTCCTTCTCTTTATTTTCTATGATCTCCTCATTTGTTACAACTTTCATTTCTTCTTTCTTCATTGTTTTCATCCCATGGTTGCACCAATTTCAAATTGAAATCAGTCAAAGCTTGTGAATTGCAAAAGATGACAAGAAAACAGAATAATATGCTAGGATTTTGCTATTGCAGCTTAGGACTATCAAATAATGATTGAAATGATTTTTTTTTTCTCTTGTTGGCCATTTTTTGGGCCCCAATGACTATCTAAGAATCAAGCACCCAATTTGTGCAATGACTAAATTGGAATAGGTGCCCAAATTTTCAATTTAACAACCATGCATTTGATTCTAAAGCCATGGGTGGGAATTTTTTATTGAAATCAGGTTTTTCTTTGGGGAAAGGCTTGGTACTAGTTGGGTGGGACCAAGCCTATGCCTTGATCTATCAAAATTTGACTAAGGCAATTATTTGACGATTTCAGGCATTATCAGAATTTTTATAGGGTCTTCTTGTATAAACTTTTTGATGAAACAACAACCCATTAAAATTTTTATTATCTTGATTTTAGAAATATAAATTTTATAGTGTTATGATTTTATTTACCATTTTTACATTATTTATTAATCAAAAATGTCACCTAAAACGTAAAATAGTGAGGTTCACTAAAAATTTAATGAACTTTCTCAACTTTTGATAATACTGAGATTAATTTACATGTTATCAATCTATATACAATTATTTTGATTTAAAAAATAATATTTGAAAAAAGTGAAATTTTGATCAAGTTATGGTGTCCATACGCAAAAGGTTTTAAAAATTAGATCAATTGTCAATTAAAAATTAATTTAAAAAAAATTCGATAAAAAGGTAAGGAAAAATATTTTCATCAATATTTGGTGTGTTGAGTAACTTCCTTTAAAAGGATTCATTAAAAAATCATTTACTTGTGTCAAATTATGATGTTTGTACATGAGTGTGGTATGGTCCTAGAACAAGCATTTAGAAAAAGTGGTTTTCAAAGATCCATAAAATTTTATTTTTTGTCATATGGGTATTCAAATAAATTAAATATTCAAAAAGTAGACCTTGGGTGCTACAATTTCTATTACTAAGATTTTCTAATATTCAAACTATAAGTGCCTCAAATTCTGACATCATTTGACAAAAAATTCTCAAAATAAGAAAAACACTTCCACATTTTGCTTGAAAGTGAGAGGTCCAACTTCTTGCACTAACCCACATGAAACATCACACACTAATATGTATTTGTTTCAATAATTTATTGATTTAATTCATCCTTTAGTAAGTCATTCTCCTCTTTTAGTCTCTTCATTTTCTCCTCTAATTCATCATTCCTTTTCTTCACATCATTAAAAAACTTTAATTTTTGTTCTAGCTCTTAATTTGTTTCGATATAAACATTAATCTAAGTTAAGAAGTTATACTTTTCTACTCTCATTTCATTTCTTAAGATTGTCACTTCTTGCAAAAGATTATTTTCATAAATTAAATCTATATTTCTTTTTTCACTTTTTAAAATTATTCTTCTAAAGTGTTTATCTTAGAAATTAAATTTACATTTTCCTTTAACACTCTTTTGCCTTATTTTCCCATTGCAATTTATCTCATCTTTGAATATTTTTTTTTGTAATCTATTTATAATCTCACCTTCCTGATAGAACACAACAACACATTTGTCTATCTCACTCTCATATTTTCTTTATCAAATCTTCATGGACATTTGTATAGCATAAACACAAGAGAACAAATCCAATTCAAAAGAAAAAATAGATTTCTTGAGGCAATCCTCTACACTTATCAAAAATGGAAAACTTAAGGTAGTTGGCAACATGAATCTATTTTACAGATATATACTTATATTTCATTGGTTGCAACTTTCATAAACAATCATCATCTCTACCGAAGAGAAAATGCAAATTCTATATCACTCAACCCCAAAATATCCAAGCCTTCAAAAAAAACCTTTCACAGATCAATTATGAAATATTGTGTACTCAAAGTTGTAGTAATGACACCAAATGTTCAAGCACTCCTCTCATTGCAAAAGAACACAAAAAAATATGCAATGAATGAAGCACTCAACATAAAGAAAGGACTACTCTTAACAAATATTGGGTGGTCTTTTTTCACAATGATCTTCTCTTAAGGAGGCAACTCAATCATACACAAACTATTGGCCAGTGGAGACAACAACTTATATAGATCAAGACTAATTTCTTTCATGTGTAGTGTTACACTTGTATTTTTCTTCATCCTTAAAGTCAATTGCTTAAGTCTTGAGAGTGCCTAGGTCAAAGCTGAAGTTGAATCTTCAAGTCAGTTCAAGTTCAAGTTCAAGTTTATGTTCTATTACTAGTGTGAAATGTTAAAAGTAGGCCAATCATTCTCCTAGTCATTAGCCTTCCTATTCGCATATGGGAAAGTTGAAGTTGAAGTCAAACCTTTAGGTTAGTTCAAGTTCAAGTTCAAGTTCAAATTTCAAAATCAGGCCAACAAGTTCAAAGTCAAAGTTTTAGGTTTTGGCCTGCAAGATGAAATTTAGATCTTCAAAGTTCAAGCTTTTTCACTAGCAAGAAATGTTAAAAGTGGTTGGTCAGCCTCTAGTCATTTGATCTATCTATTCACATATGCTAGAGTTGAACTTGAACCTTGAACTGCAAATTTTAAGTTTGAGTTCAAAGTTTGAAAGGTCGCTTTGTTATGCATAAAATACAAAGCAGACATGATGTTATAAGTTTCTTGAGAGTCCAAGATTTGAGGCCAGAACGTCGTGGTGAATAACGGGTCATGCTCTTTAGTGCAAAAATTTCAAAGTAAGAAGTAAAATAACTTCATTACAAGATGGGTTAAGATCATGTCAAGCATACCAAAGTTGAAAAAACTCTTTCATATAATAATCATTATACTAAACTCATATTTCCACCAACTTTAGAATATCCATTTGTGGTCATCAAATGAAAAAATAGGTACAATAGTGAAGCATTCAGAAAATTAAATTGTTCATTCTATTATGGAAGGCAGATAGTGTTGCAAGGAACTGTCAAACTTGAACCTGAACCATATAGTTCAAGTTCAAGTTCAAAAGCACAAGCTCATTAGTTCAAAAGCACAACTATTTTAGTTGAATCTTTTGGATTTCTAACCTTAATGACTCCAAATATCATGATTATGGATCAGTTGATCATGCTTGATAATATGTTCACTATCTATTGGTTTATAAAGATGGAGCAACAAAAACCAATTTTTTTGACTAAAAGTTACTCATAGACTTTCTATAGTCAAAAAAATAGTCATAATGCAAAGGGTGTAATTCTCAGCTCCACTATTGAATCTTATTGAATTTTGGATATGTTGTCCCAAATAAAGTTTCTAAATCTTAACCAGAGTGATCTTTAAAATTTAGCCAAGGTCAAAAGTTATAATGGACTGTATGTGGGTCTGTCAAACATACCAACAAATACATGCTATAGTCAGAAAAACAATCATGTTGTGGGGGCCACAACTTTTAATCTGACTATTGCATTGAGCTGAAATTTATACATGTTTGGGGAAACCTAATTATCTAAATTCTCTCCAAGACATTTTTAAAAATTCATCACGGATCAAAAGTTATGACTGTTTAAGTGCAGCGGTATATAAACTACCAATGACAGTCACAAGATCATGATAGTAATTTGTTACCAACATATGCCACCTGTCCAAGAATGTAGATGCAATTCATTTTAAATTTGGTAAATATTTTTTTTAATAATTTATGAAACTTTAAAATGGCTCAACTATTAAATATTCTAAAGTGACAAGAAGATTATTCATGAGAATGATTAAAATGATTTTCAAGAAACAGTTACCAAAATCAAAATGCAAGTGAAATCTATTATTTATTGTGAATATTTCTACACAATGGGGGTTTTTTTCTTCAGTAGCAGTTTTGCAGCTACAAGGAGTGAGAGAATACATTTTTATGGGCAGTGATTGTAACAAGGAGGAGGAATAGAAGTTTTATTTTTATTTTTCTGCAACTTGACTGTAATGATAGAGATAGAATGATATTTTAATTATTTTGTTATGTATTTGAAATAAAAGAGAGTTTCGTATATCATATTCTAAAGTCTGAATACAATTTTATTGGATTGAATATGGCTATATAGTCATTTCTTTCATGTTTTAGGTGCAGTTCTGCATTATCATTCATAGTCAATTGAATAAAATAATGTTTCTTTGCACTTCCCCTATGATATGAAAGATTGGTAGATGGTCATGTGGCTGTTTGGTCATTTTTCTTTCCTCATTGTCTAGTTTATAAATCTTATAATTGTATTTCTCCCATAGTGATGGGTAAATGCTAGAAAGCCTTTGTGTCTTCTGGTGAAAGACACAACCAACTATTTAAATTATTTGAATATCTTTCTAAGAGGGAGTTGTACCTATTAATTCAGAGGAAAGCTATCAATCTCATGTAGTATTTCCAACTGTTAGTGGCAATTGTTCTTCTATTTGAGCATTTTGAGTCATTCTTTGTATTTAATTTTGGAAGGTCAAATTTGTTCACTAACATGTAGCAATTTCTTAGCATCCAATTTTTATTTATTTTTGTTTCTCAATCATATTAACCTACAAAAACAAATCACACAAAAAAATGCATACCATTTCCCAAGGATCATAGAGGCTTTGATACCATGTTAAAAAAAAAGAATTATGGAACAATAAACTTTATATCATAGATTGAAACACAATCAGAATAGAGAAGAGCAACATGCCTACCAGAAGTGTCACATTATTAGACATTCAAGAATATTTTGTGTTAGATGCCATATTTTCCTATTGCGGTATTTTCAAAAGGCTCCACTATAGGCATGCTTTCTTTTAATTTGTCTCCTTCATCATCACCTTGCCTCAACCTTGCTTGAGTGAGACCATATTGAGTAGATGATTCCCACAGAGAATTTCATAGCTAGATTCCCACCTTTTTGACAATTTGCAAAGTAGGATGTTAACAACAACATGGGAACCATTTGATATGGCTTTGATGCATACTACTGAAACATGAATAAATAATATTCTCTCTTACTACAGTTACATATTTCAATTTTTGCAATTAAGTTCTATTTTACTAAAGAAATAAAGCATTATTTTTTATGAGATAGATGATATTTGACATATCTTAACTATTATCTTTGAATATGAAAAGAAAGAAACCCTAGCATGATCATATGGGAAAGTGCATACACTTCATATGTATATTTCAACACGATGATGCTCTTGTTGGAAATCATCTCCTCAACATATACTAGAAATGCTTTAATTTGAAGGATAAACACTAGATGTTTTACCTAATGTATGAAGGGAATCTGGTGTCATGGAATATCATGATTGCAGGAAATGCCAAAAACTATAATAGTAGAAGCCATCAAAATTGCCTGGAAAATGCAGCAAGAAGGAAATTCACTATAGACATGTACATATTTAAGTGTGGTACATGCATGCGCATATGCTTTAGCTCTAGGTGAGGGAATCGAAATTTATTGATTGGCCATTAAGAGTATTGTTAAGTTCAATTTTTTGGTGGAGAGTAAGCTTGTAGACATTTATGTGAAATGTGATAAAATTGAATATGTGTGCTGAGTGTTTGAAAAAATTCCCTTGAATACAATGATTGTATGTATTATGTCTCTAATGGTGTGGGTGAAGAGGAAAAACACAACAACTTGGTGTAAGTTAGTGCGGTGAACTATTATGGTTGACATCTTCTTTAACACCCTGACATGCCTTGACTTGCTCAGATTTCATCCATTTATTTTTCTACCAATGCAATGTCCATCTGAACTACTTGAAATCAATGACATGCTACCTTCACATTTAGGTAGAATGAATTGTAAATCCAAAAATAAATTGAAAGTAATCTTATTGCGGAGGCAAAGTACTAAGTATTTGTAAAAGGGGAAGGAGTAATTGATAAAGATAATAAGTAACTGAACTAGTAGATTGAATGACCAACATGACATTAAATAACATACAAAAAATTTATGGGAGAAAAAGTAGAAAATCACTTTGATCATAGAGGACAATTGTACAAGTGAAAAAGAAGATTACCCCATAGTAAGAAATGCCAAAAATTTGTAAACGTGATTAGCCTAAAAAACCATATGGAAGAAATAATAGAAGCCTTGATGAACTCTACAATTAAAAACATCAAACAATTTTACTATTAAGTTTTTATTTAGTATCATCCACATCAACAATATAGATATGTTTGTGGAGGGGATGGATTGGAATTTCATTGATACTTTTTCGTTGGAGTTATGGGCTATCGTGTTGCAATGGGTAGATTTGAAGCTAGGCCACACTCTTACGTATGCCCACTACTTCTTATACATGGGAAAAGTTTGGATGAATCACACCTTTGGATATTTCAAAAGTAAAAGAAACTAAAATTTAGAAAACTTATCAACTTTTCCATGAACATTGCACAGTTGTATGTTTAGTGAGGATCCATCTCGAGGAATTGGAAGGATGCATGGAAGGATATAAAAATGATATAACAAAATTGAAGAAAAGCTAGCAGAGCCCATCAAAGGTTATCACAATGAGTGCAAAATTTTGCTAAAATGTTATGATAACATATCATAACTTGATTTTGGTTTACTAAATCAGTGAGAATTGGTTCAGATAAAATTTAGTCTCCACATTGCTCATAGAGAATTTTAATGCATGATTTTTGTGATTTTATACGAATTGAAATTTCTTTTTGTTGTTTGGGATCAATCTTATCTTCTAGTAAAGAGCAAAATTATAGACCCAATTTTATAGATCATATGAGATGAAATTATAAGACTCTAAGATTATTTAATTTTGTACTCTTGTTTCATCACAATGAAAATTATTTTCACTTTAATTTTTGTCCAGAGAAATAAAAAATCAAAATTTGAAATGAAGTCCACCCATATTGAAATAGTTTATGTGAACTATAAATAAGAAATGAGATGTGGTTAACACATCCGTTCACAATAGTACTATAAATAAGAAATGGGTTTGAGATTTCTTGTAATAAGTTTTGGTTATATTGATTCTATTTTATTAGATATATATGCTCAAGCCATGCACTTAGTTTTTTATTATTTTGATATTCAACTTAATTATTAAGTATATTCTATGTCCATCCGAGAGACTATTGCATGTAAAATTTAAAAGTTTAGAAACCTTTTTATGGACATTCTTCCAGCTTATATGATTACAGTCTAATATATATTTTTTGTACTTGCAAATTACAAGTTTTCATCATATAATAAAGATTCGAGTTAAACTCGATGTCCAACATCTCTCCTTGCTTTTTCAAATAGTCAAGAAGTAATACACAATATAGAAACCAATCCAATTAAAATGAAATAAAATAAATAAAGATTAAATTAAATTTTAGTCTTCATTGATAAATTGATAATGTCTTAATAAGAAAAATCTTAACATACATTTATTTATTTACGAAGAATTTGAATGTGGAATTTTCCTAGGTGCTTGTGCTGTCAAAAAGCTTTTGTGAACACTCCAATTTAGAAAGAGCAAATATTAACTATATATCAGTATGGACTTAACTATTGCACCACCGGCAGATAAACTCTTCATAGAGTGACCAAACAAAGCAAATGAGATTGAATTTATACTCTTTGTTTGAAAAACTTGGGGATCAAGGAAACCTAGATCGCCCCGCTGATTGTTGCATTTTGTTCCTTGGTTTAGAAACTTGGGGACCAAGCAAACTTGGTGTTTTTTAATCTACATACTTGGAAACCAAGCAAACGCATTCTTTATTTCAAAATTTTAAATTAGTCCTGCCGAATCATGTTACAGACAAGTGACGTACCTAATGTATTTAACTTCTTCTGGGCATTGAGTCTATGGTCAACACAAACAACAAAATTGCCGCCCACAGGTTTGAATGCTCAAAAAAGGAAAAAATTTAACGGAGAAAACTTGATTTATATTCTTATTAATTATGTGATTGCTGAGCAGTTTAATTTAAAGGGCTTTTAGATCAGGGCTGAATATCTCCTCGTTTGGAAAAGATGAGTTGCAATCATTGCGAAAGAAAGAAGGCCCATGCCCTTCTCATTCCATTTCCTGCACAGGGACACATAACTCCCATGATGCGCCTCGCTTGGAAGCTCGTCTCTGATGGATTCCTCATCACCTTCCTCAACACAGACGTCAATCATCAGAGAATTATCAAAGCCAACAAGGACAAAACACTGCAAGATGAGTACAGCGATAAGATAAGAATGATATCTGTTCCTGGAGGACTGCCGCCCAAGGTAAGCCGCGGGGAGAACACAGAACATGCTGCCGAAATTTTTTTTGGAGGGGTTGAAAATTGGCTCGGACCTTCTGTAATTGACAAAGTTGTTGAGCAAATTAACGAGAAAGAAGAAGAGCAGAAAGTCAGTTGCATCATAGCAGACGTCTTGACGTGCTTGGGCCTCCAGACAGTGGCCCAACTCCATCATATTTCCCTGGTGGCTTTCAATACATCGCTTGTTTCCACCTTCGCCATCCAATACTCCTGCCCCAAGCTTGTCTCCCGTGGGCTTCTTCCTTCCGATGGTAAAACAATTTACATGGTTTCTTTTTATATGTAGTTTGATGATAGACCTCTGGTCTAAGTTGATCTGTAACTATTGGTGTTGAAGGTATTCCAAAGGAAGATATGATACGAAGATATCTTCCTTCTATGCCGCCGTTGAACTCTGCCCATCTGCCATGGATTTCTGGAGGAGATTACTTGTTTAAGCACATGATTCGCATGGGAAAAGAAGCGGCTAAGGTCGAATGGATGCTGTTCAACACTTTCTACGAGCTCGAACCTGATGTAATTGATGATTTGTCCAAGGAAGTGGGTGTCTGTCCTATTGGTCCCCTGATTTCCCCTCAAGTTCAGGACGGCGACAGAAAGCTCTCCACCGTGGCGAATCCAAGTATTTGGGAAGCTGACATGGAATGTTTGGAGTGGTTGGAAAAGCAGAGTGAGCAATCTGTCATCTACGTGTCATTTGGCATTCAGGCAATGTTGAGCAATGGGCAAGTGGAAGAGCTGGGTTTGGGGTTGGAGGCAACCCAGAGGCCATTTATGTGGGTTGTGCCCTCCGATCTAACGGACTGTGCCACTGCAGTTTTGGATCGGGTTGGAGAGAGAGGGTGCATAGTTTCTTGGGCTCCACAGTTGAGGGTGTTGTCACATCCTTCGATTGCTTGTTTTGTGACTCATTGTGGATGGAACTCTGTACAGGAGAGCATCATCATGGGAGTTCCCATGCTCTGCTGGCCTCACTTCGCCGATCAGTTCATTAACAGAGAATATATTGTACATGTCTGGAAAGTGGGCCTGCCGTTGAAACTCAATGAGGATGGCTTAGTGGAAAAAGAGGAGTTTAGAAGAGCTATAGAGATTTTAATCGCTAAAGAAGAAGGCAAGACAATCAGAGCAGAAATTGAAAAATGGAATAACATAGCTCAGAATACTGTGAAAGAAAGGGGATTGTCTTGCACCAACTATAAACTATTTGTCAGGGCCATGATGAAATGAATGAATCACCAAAGTATTGAATGGACCCCTTACAGACTTGTAGGAATGAGAGGGAGCTTATTGCTGTTGGTTCTTCTATTATGGATTGCGCTAAGTTGAATAAATTATTAATTTGAAAACGAGTAGATTTAAAATGTTTGAAATTTTCTCAATCTCAGGGGAAACCTTATTGGAGGGAGAAGTTTTTCTGTCTAATAATCCCGATTGTCTTTGGGCACCTTTAGAAGATTATTCACACTCAATTTGATCTATAAAACGGATCTAGACTAATTCTAGTATTGAATGCTTAAATAAAATCAAATTAGCAGAAGTCTTAATACATTTATACATAAATGAAATTGAGCATCAAAACTCAAAAACTTGAGGTGAAATAAACAGAATTGAGAAAGAGAAGAAGATAGAAAGTGCAAACAAAGTTTGATTTCGGAGTTCACCACAAACGTGACAACATCTCCGAGTCGGCTCCAATAGAGTACGACCGATCTGATTAATATCCAAAAAAGATTACAAATGCACCAAGACTTATCTCCTTAAACACATCAACATAACATGTCCTCAATGTGCAAAATAGTCTTCAAAAATCTCCTGAACATTCTCCCGTTCTCACCACTTGAATCAGCTGAATGCCTATCAAGGCCTCTCACCATTTCATTGTCCTTTAAAAATGAACTACCCCCCTCCTTTTATACATAAAACTTGCCTTAATTGGCCCAAAACCAATTAATCCATAATTAGGCATTTGAACCATAACACAGCTTCGAATAACCCCTTTGCCATTTTTATATTTTGGCATTACATTCATATTTGGGATTTAGTTATTAATAAAATAACAAATAAATCCTATTTAAAATGTGGGCGGTTTGTTTTTTCTCACTCAAATAATAATTATGCCCTAAATATAACAAACCCCAACGCGTGGCGCAAGGGCCACATATCTTTTACACTCACCGTAGGGTCGGGGCTTCAAATCCGCAGGCCATTTAAACTAAACTTTGTGGCAGGAACAATTTAAATAGAAAATTTGTTAGTCAGTTGTTAATACCTCCATGTGGCGTAGAAGGATCTCATTTTGAGCTATTGTTATGTTGTAGGTTTCTTGATAGGTTTTCTTGGAGCACTTGTGGAGAACTTCTTTCTTCTTGTCTCATTCTTGCATCCTCATTCTAGTTTAGATGTATTTGCAATAGCTTAGCTTTCTCTTACATTAGCATATATCACATAGCTTAATTAAAATGGTTGTAACACTCTCAATTACTTAACTTAGTTGCATTCTTGCATTTCATACTAGCATAGATTACTTCTTGCATTGCATACTTGAGAGCTCCTTAACATTAGCATTCTTGCTCTTGTCTAAAGAATCTCCCATTGCATGGTTTACTAGCAAGGGTTTCATATCTAAGGCTTAGTCGAGGGCCCTTTGTTAGTATGAATGATGATAATACTACTTTGGGGGAGTATCCTAAGCATTGGAAAGTATTGACATGTTGCATTCATGACTATGTTTTTCATTGATGTCAACATAGCCGTAAGTTTGTGAAGATGGTCAAAGTAGAAGACATAGATATTAGTTTTATGGACAATGTTTTGATTGTCTCATGATGCATGATCATGGACATGTTTGACACAATGTCTTGATGATGTGGTTCAGTGCACAACATGTAAGCCAAATATGTACATAAGTTGTACTTGATTTATAGAGAGTAGTGTAGAAATAGAGCATTAGGAAAGCAGTTCTTGATGTTTGTTTGCCATTTTACATCTAAGATTCAATGAAGAGATGTGCAGTTAGCCAGTGACAAAGAACGATCTTTTGGTGACACTAGCAAGTACACAAGCCCTAGTATCGCACGTGTAAAATTTTGTATAGATTGTGAGTCAATAGTGCTATTGTAGTTGCAATTAATTAATTATCTTATTATAATTAATTGGGAAATTCTCAAGGCAAACTCAAGGAATTATTTTGAAGATATGGTATAAAGGAAAGATTTTTTTCTTATTTATGATGTGTTGTGATCATTGTATGAAGTGCAAAGTGCGAAAAGGAGAAGAGTATTTTACTAAATGTGAGTAAGTGATCCAAAGGATTATTGGATGCGAGTTTTTTGATCTGGTTACAAGATTAGAAAGAAAAGAGGTCTAGTTGATAGGATAGAGGAAGGAAGAACTATTCATTTCTATTATTCTACAATGAATAATAGAAAGATTATTTGGATAGTGGGTTCATTGGTCTTAACGTTGAAGTTGTTTGGGCAGTGGGTCAGTTGTCTTCCACAACTCCTAACAAGGTTGAAATCTCCTAACATGGATTCAAAGTCTCCTAACAAGAACTCATATGTACTAAATGTATTCATAGACTCCTAATAGAGTCGATCCTCTAACAATGAACATTTATATTAGTACATCATCTTGTGTGTACCATCCCCACTGGGGTTTTCCCTTTGATCAAGGGTTTCCCTAGTTAACATATCTAGTGTTATTGTGTATGAGTATCTTGTTATGGTTTCTGATTGTATTGCTCATATGGTTAAGTTTGTTTAAGGTTGATAATTGTGATAATAGTTTGATAACTAATTCACCCCCCCAGTTATATTGGTGGACTATATACTCTAACAATTGGTATCAGAGCATTGGGTCCTTAAAGAGAAAGCTTAACAAATTTGGGAGATTAGTGGTGAGTCATTTCAAGAAGGATAGTCATAAGTTTTATGGAGGAAGTTTTGACACCCAGAAGATGGAGCTTCTTGGTGAGACAACAAAAATATGTAAAGAACTAAGCATCGAGTTTCGAGATCCAGAATCCTTTTGTTGCATACAAAAGAATAGAAGCACAAGTAAAGACAAATCCATATTTGAAGAAGACATGAAGATCAAAGAAGGTATTGATTTGCTTATGGAAAGAGAGCTAGAAGGTATGGAAATTTTTATTTGTTGGACATGTAAAGAGTTTGGTCATTTTTTGTCAAGATGTCATAAGAGAGTAAGAAACAGTAGATAGCATTCACTTTCTAATGAAGATGAAGAATTTAAAGAAAGTATGGAAATATTCTTGAATGATTGTGATGATAAAGTTAATGAGCTTAAATTGGTTAAGGAAGAGGAAGTAGTAGAAGAGATAGTTTTGGTAACTATTGTTGATTCTAAGGAAAACCATGAAAATATGGAAGTTGTCATTGAGATTAATAATGAGTTGCAGAATGAGAATTAGATTGAAGAGTTGAGATATGAGCCTAGAGCAGAAGGAAGAGTTGAGTTGACAACTCCTAGAAGAAGTATATCAAAGAAGATGAATGAGCAAGGAAAAGTTGTAAGAAACAAGGCTAGACTTGTGTGCAAAGGATATTTATAGTAGGAAGGCATTTGATTATGAAGAAACATATGCCCCTATAGCTAGAATGGAAGCAGTCATAATGTTCTTGGCTTATGCAACAAATAAAAAGTTCAAGGTATATTAGATGGATGCTAAATTAGCCTTCCTAAATGAAGAACTTGAAGAAGAGGTATATTGAGCAGCTTGAAGGATTCCCTCTAACAGAAGACAAAGACATGATATGCAGATTAAAGAAAGCTCTATATGGTTTGAAGCAAGCACCTAGAACCTAGTATGCCAGGTTGGACAACTATTTGACAAAGCTTTGATTTGCTAAAAGTATGACAGAAAGTAACTTGTATTTGAAAGAAATTGAGAATAGTTTTCTTATAATAGTAATATTTGTTGATGACATCATATTTGGAGGTAATTATGAAGCAAGTGATAAGTTTGTTTAAGAAATGAAGAATGATTTTGAAATGAGCATGATAGGAGAAATGTTGTTTTTCCTAGGATTACAGATTCTGTAGAATGGTGATGGAATTTTCATTTCACAAGCTAAGTACCTAAAGGATTTGTTGAAGATATTTGGAATAGAAAGTTGTAAACTTATTGGTACACCCCTGATAATTGGTCAAAAGTTATCCAACAAAGATGAGACACTTGTAGTAGAGAAGATGAAGTACAGATACATGATTGGAGGTTTGTAATATCTTATTCACACCAGACTAGATATAGAAAATGTACTTGGGTTTGTAGATAGATTTCAAGCTGATCATAAGGAGTACCATTACGCAGCAGTAAAGAGGACATTTAGATATTTGAAAGGAACATCTGACTTTGGAATTTGGTATGATGGATCAAGTGATTTCACTCTATGTGCATATACTGATGCAGATTGGGCAAGCAGTATGGATGATAGAAAGAGCACCAGTGGTGGAGCATTTTTTCTTGGAGGAAGATTGGTCTCTTGGCTAAGAAAGAAAGAAAATTTTATTTCATAGAGTACAACTAAAGTAGATTATGTTGTAGTAGCAAATAACTATAATCACTTGTTATGCTGAAGTATATCAGAATTGAGTTTGCAGAACCTGTTATCATTTATTGTGATAACACAAGTATAGTGAGTATGTCTAAGAATCTTGTATTGCATTCTAAGACTAATCATATATCTATTAAGTATTATGTGTTGAGAGAGAAGGCAATAAAAAAAGAGATTAGATTAGAGCATGTGAGTACTAAAGATTAGATTGCAGATATCTTTACAAAGCCCTTACCTAAAAATACATTTGGGTACTTGAGAGTTATGCTTGGGGTTATGCCCCTCTCTACTTCTGAGTAGATGATGCAGTGAGTGCATCAGTCTAGTGGTACAAAGAACTATCATTAGAATGGACTGAATGTTGATGCTTCCTATATGGGGGAGTATTTGGCATGAGCTGTCAATTAGGACTCTTGATATTTGGTTTTGAATAGTGTCTTTAGACACTCAAGTTGGTTGAAGACTTGGAACAGTTTACTAACAATTGGTATACTATCATATTGAGGCCTTCGACATTGATGTCAATGGGGGAGAATATGAATCAAAAATCTCCTAAGTAATGGGGGAGGATAATTCCTAAGTATGAATGGGAAAGTTGTACCTGAATGGGGGAGAGATATCTCTTTAGGGAGATTTAGAAAGATTCATGCAAGGAAGCAAAAATATCTCTAGGAGATATGTGATTGATGTATTGTGAGTTGTATACTGTGAACAACTATTGCCGATCCTAAGAAGAAGAAGAACTATGCAACATGTTCCAGAGGATTTTAGACTTGATTAATGAAGAGGATTTGAGAAGATGAGAACAATAGCTACAACAACACAGTACTATTTTGGTATTCTTGGAACTTGGATGTTTTTCATCTATGTTGCCAACAATGCAAAAGGGGGAGATTGTTAGCATGAATGCTGATGATACTACTTTGGGGGAGTCTACTAAGCTTTGGAAAGTATTGACATGTTACATTCATGACTGTTTATCATTGATGTCAACATAGCAGTAAGTATGTGAAGAGTATTAGACTAGAAGATAGAGATATTAGTTGTACAGACAATGTTTTGATTGTTTGGTGATGCACGATCATGGACATGTTTAGCATAGTGCCTTGATGACTTGGTTCAATGTGCAACACATAATTCAAATACATACATAAGTTGTACCTAATTTACAGAGAGCAGTGCAGAAACAAAGCATTAAGAAAGCAATTCCTAATATTTGTTTGCTATCTTACATCTGAGAGGCAATGAAGAGATGTAGAGTCAACCAGTGACAAAGGATAGTCTTTTGGTGATGTTAGCAAGTATAGATAAGCCCTAGTATTGCATGTGTGAAGTTTTGTATAGACTGTGAACCGACGGTTCTATTGTAATTGTAATTAATTAATTATCTTATTATAATTAATTGGGAAAACCTCAAGGATGGCTCAAGGAATTATTTTGAAGATATGGTATAAAGGAAATATGTTTTCCTTGTTCGTAATGTATTTGATCATTTTATGAAGTGCAAAAAAGAGAAGAGTGTTTTACTAAATGTGAGTAAGTGATCCAAGAGATTATTGGATGCAAGTTTTGTGATCTGATTACAAGATCAAAAAGAGTAGAGGTCCAGTTGATAGGACAGAGGAAGGAAGTACTATTTATTTCTATTATTCTACAAGGAATAATATAGAGATCATTTGGATAGTGGGTTAATTGGTCTTAACCTTGATGTTGTTTGGGTAGTGGGTCCAGCTATCTTCCACAACTCCTAACACGGTTGGAATTGCCTAACAAGGATTAAAAGTCTTCTAACAGGGACTCATATGTATTAAATGTATTCATAGAATCCTAATAGGGTCCATCCTCTAACAAGGAACATTTATTTTAGTACATCTTGTGTGTACCATCCCCATCGGAGTTTTCCCTTTAATCAAGGGTTTCCCTAGTTAACATATCTGGTGTTATTATGTATAAGTATCTTGTTGTGGTTTCTTGTTATATTTCTCATATCTTTAAGTTTGTTTAATGTTGATAATTGTGAAAATAGTTGGATAATTGATTCACCCCCCTCCTCAGTTATATTAGTGGACTATATATTCTAACACCCTTTTCATGCATATGCACACACCTTTGCACTCCATGGATATGGAGCTCTCAGCCTCCATTCAAGTATTCTAATCTATGGGGATACCTTGGATAGAAGGGTTTAGAGAAGTGTACAAACTTAATGTACATTTTGGTGCCCACTGTGGGGTAGGACATCTTAGTTTTGCCTCTCAATCTGCACTTTTTCTTGCATTTTTCGCTTGTTGTTCTATCTTCTTTTTCTTTTTTTGTAGTCACAATTATCTTATGATATTTTAACAGTATCGTACAATAGTTATCATTACTATTGTCTGATACCTTACTAGTTAAAGTATCACACACCTATACAGAATTTTGTCACACCAATATACAAAACTTGATGGCTTGGATATAGTACGAAGTATTAGATAGAATAAAACTATCATCCCCCTATACTAAAAAGTATCGTATAATATTATATCAGTAGAAAACTATTGCCAGCCTAAAACTTGTTGTTTGACTTCTTTAGTCAACTTTTGGTCTTTGGCATTTTTTCTTTTAGGTTTCTCAGATTTAGTACTATCTGACAAAGGTTTTATTGCAATTTTTTACATTATTTTGGATTAGCCCTCTTGTTGGACTAACATGTTTTCTTGTAGTGTTTCTCTAAACGCTTGCAAAATTTCCCTAAAAAGAACGAATGTCAAAGCTCAAATTGAAAAATGCTACTAATTATTGTTTTACTTGCAATTAGGGTCTTTTGGTGGTAGGAAAGTATTCTCTTCAACCTTGGGGTGAATTAAAAATCTTGACCTACCTTTAGATTTCAAAAGTAAGTGGGATAATTGAGCTTCATGGTGTGTTTAGGGTTAACAATTGGAATATGAGAGTATGTTCTTAACCATTACAGTGAATAAAAAATCTTGATTTTCAAAAGTGGATCTATTTTGTGTAGTTTAGAATCCTTTAAAGGGGTTGCTCTTGAGAAATCAAGAGGAATGACCCAAGTGGGGACAAGAGAACCTAGCTATTTTGACCCACAATAAACTCAAGGATATCTACAAGCACACAAAACCTTGATAGACATAGTGCTTTTCTTTAGTTAGTGTGAGTACATGTGGGATTGGGATAATGAGAAATTTTTTCAGCAAGAATGCTTAAGGTACTCTTGTGGCCCACAAGGTAAGGTGTCCTGTATTTGGGAGCAAGGAGAGCACTATGAACAAAAGCTCTTTCTAAACACCATAGGTTAGAAGTTACCTTATTTTGCCACTCAATATCTTGTTGCAAGGACCAATCCTAGTGGATTACCCAAATCAGCCCAAGATTTTACACTCACCATCTATCTCCCCTTAGTTGTGCCTATGGTGCTTCCATGACAAAACCAATATCTCTTGTGGGCAACCATTTGGTGTGAGGCAAAGGGGCATCAAGTGTGGGTCAAGTTGTTAAGTAATGAACCATGAACTTAGGTAATATTTTTTGGTATGTGTCTTTGAATGTGAAGAAACCTATGTAAACATTCTTTAACATCAAACAATCTCTTTAACAGTCATAGAATTTTCTTTTGATATCACATATGCATGTGCAAGGCTAGTTTGTCCCTTGTCCAACTATTTGAGACATCTGAATTACCCTTACTATTTTTAAACCATATTTTTTTCTACTGCAAATTGAGGTCCTAAACTATCTACACCACATTCTAGTCTAAAGCATTCGAGAAATCAAATTGAAACATAGGGTTTTTAAGCTTCAAAATGCATTTTTCACAATTCATTGGCCCTTTATCACATGGCCTTTTGAGAAATATCACACAACAATTCGAACTTGAGAAAGTATCACCTTTTTGTTTAAATGAATTTCAATCTTTATTCTAATTAATTTTAATTTTTGAAAGCTTTGCTATAGATGAATTCCAATTACTTGGAATAGTCTATTTTCATTTGGGTTGAATTAGGGTTTAACTAGGTGACCTGGTTATTTACCCGAATCGATTATTCACTCAAAAAGTGAGTAAGTATCCAAAAAGGAGTTTTATTCTGGACTTCTCACTTTTGGAAAATAGAAATTGAGAACAGATTTCCAAATCCTCTTCTGTAGGATTGCATTTTTGTTCATTGTAGGAGCTACAGGCATGGGATCGTCGTGAGATTGGTCCTGTTGGATTTGGCTTGGGGAGACCTTGGATTGTCATGACTTTTGACAGCTTTTGTAGGTTATTTATTTTATTGGGTTGTTTCCCATTTTTACCCTTTTGGTTGCCAGGTAGGGATCTCTCATTTTTATGATTCAACTTCGTTTCATCTTTCATTTCTAGTAGTTGTATGCTAGAAGGTTGAGAACTAGTGTTTCCCTCCATTTTTGATTGCTAGTTCTGCCCAGTTGGTCGGTTATGAACATTTCCCTAATTTTTGGGAACACTGTTATGCTAGTCATTTTTGCATATGGTGTTCAAACCATAATTTTATTGGATTTTGTGTCTTATTCATCCTTGGGGTGAATGAATTTTATTTTTCATTTTTTTTTGTCAACGTTGGTTTTTGAGAGGTTTTCACCTCAATTTTTGTGCCACCCAATTTTCTTAGGTTTTCTTGGCATGATGTTGGTCATGGACTTGGATTATTCATAGGATGTCAGTCAAACCATTGTTACATTTTTATGTTACATTGGGATGCATGTCGCATCCATACTCTTGAGCTTGTATTCAGTTGAGTGTTATTTTTCTTGTGTTCTCATCTAACCCTTGTTTTATGATCTTCGTAATAGTGGTGTGCCCACACACGAGAGTGGGTGACTTGCAAGGCCTGAACTCTGAGTTGTATTCGGTGGAGTTATGTTCATTTGGGTTAGGTTGGGAATATTCATGCCTATGGGAACTCATCATGTGATGAGCATGGGCATAGTAGGGTAGCACCATGAGGGGCTTCTACTACAACCTTGGTGACTATTTCCTAGGTTGGTGTGAAGAAGGCTTAATTAAGTGATAACTAAATAACTTATTGGGTAATAAATTTAAGATAATAAAGGATATGTGAGAACCCAATGTTAGTCCGATGACACAATGCATGCACCTCCTTGGGGGAGTTGATGTTGCATGATACTAGCTTGGGCTACCCGATGCCAAGCAATTTATGTTCCAACGAGTCCCTACACAGTTGATCCATAGAGTGTTTGATTAGGACCTAATGTAATTGCATTGTCTCATGATCTTGGTTGTAGTCCTCTTTACTGTCTGGCATGAGTGTTAGCCATGGATGTTTTATTTATGTGTGTTTGTGGTTGGATCATTATCTCCATTAGCATGATCAAAGCAGACCTACGGGTTTCACATGGTTGGGAGGCATAGCTACCTATACCACTGCTAGGGACTGGTGTAAAAAGATGGTCTATTGCTAGTGCAACTGATGCTTGATGTTTCAATTGGTTTATCTGGGTTTTGGAGTATATTTCCTTGTGGTTTATGCTTTAATTGGAATGCTTGGATATCATGTTTAGATGGTGTTGGTTTATTTGACACATTCCTTATTTATGGTGTTTAGCATATGGTTAGATGATGTGATTCATTTAGCTGGATATATATTGCTTTATTGGTTTAACATGTTAGATGTTCTTGTTCTTATGATGTTATTACGTTGTCGTAGTGATGTCCTCATAAGACAACTCCAACTATCTAGTTGGTAGTTTTGGATGTTACGCAAAGGGGATGGCTAGGGCCTTCGAGGTCTCATGAAGCTATTATGGTTGGGAGGAACTGCACATGAGTTTAGTTGTTTTTGTACATTATGACGTTGCTTTCTACATGTCTTTCATTTACTGCTTTGGTTAGTTGCATTCCATCATGCTACTCTTGTGTTTGAGTGCCCAAGCTTCGATTTGTGGATTCGGTACTCCCCAATGTGGAGGTTCTTACTCTCTATTTTATCCCTCTATTCGTTCAAGGGATTATTTCCTTTCATTCTTGGGTGACAGTGCTCCAACATTGGGTGATACTAGAAAATATTGCATGCCCAAAGGAATTCCATTGTACACTACTAACAAGTATCACATGCCCTTTGGAGAATTATTGTATGACACTGGAAGTGTATCACATGACCATAGTAACTTATTTCCCAAACCTTGAAAGTAATACACGACCATTAGAGAAATGCTGTATGATACTAGTAAAGTACTACCTAGGCTGTTTGGTAATGTCGCCTAGGTTTGTGGGAATACCTGCTAAGGTAACTGCGCATTCAACCTTTCTGAATTGAGTCTACAATATGATTTGCATTTTTCTATGATTTTAACAAGTTATAAGTCTATTATTTACAATAATAATAGCAATATTAGTTTTATTAGTGGTGAAGGCCTCGTTGTAGATTAAACATATTTTCTTTTGTGTGTGTGTGTGTGTGTGTGTGTGTGTGTGTGTGTGTGTGTGTGTGTGTGTGTGTGTGTGTGTGTGTGTGTGTGTGTGTGTGTGTGTGTGTGTGTGTGTGTGTGTGTGTGTGTGTGTGTGTGTGATTTAGAAGGGTAAATTTTATAATGATTATTTGAAAGTATTGGGTTAGGGGTTGATTTTTTAATGGTTCTTTTTAGATACTTGCATCTTAGTTTTAATGTGTGAATTACATAATAAGTAATTCTATGACTTGACAATATTCTCATATATTTAACTAGATTCACAATGCCAGGTTGTAATAGATGTTAAAATGATTTTTCTTTATAAATTCATAATGGTTGGGGATCCTTCGGAGCAAATATTTATACCCCTAACACAAGTAAATTGTAAGGCATACTGGCTAAAGCACAAGTGTAGAAGGTAAGTGAATGGGGAAATAGTCTTGTAAGTGAAAAAAAAATGTAAGAGTTCATTAAGTTGGATAACTGTAGAACAATATCATTATTGCACACCATAATAAATAAATATTTATATATTATATGGCTTGCAATTTTTTCCAAAAAAAATACATATTTATTTGTTTTCATGTTAAGATTATTTTAAATAATAGCAATAGATTATGCTTCAAAATTTATAATCTAAAGAAGTAATAATTTAGAGAAAGCCATTATAAGTTATACCTTGCGTAAGAGTATGACATCCATACATTTTGACTTACACAATATTTATGAGCACTTAAAATGCATATAAGAAAGACTAATCAAGATGACTATAGAATTTATGTGATCATGAATTCAAGAAAAACTTGTAACTTGGAAATTGACAACCATAGTTATTTTTAATCTCATGAAATGAACAGATAATGTGCTTTGAATCTCAACTCTAGATTTAAGCCCTTAATATCTTAATATTTTGTAGCCTATCATATTTTAAGTTTCTAGATGCGAAAACTTAAGATTTTCTAGTACAATTCTATTTCACTCAAAACTTGTGAATTACAAGCAATGTGCAAAACCAATCTTTAAAATAGTTTTAGGAATGCTTCAAGATATTTAAATTCCCCATTTACCATGTCTAAAGCACTATAATATCTATAAAAGTAACCAACTCATTATATATTTTATTAAGAGAAGATAGTTAAATGAAATATGTTTGTCATTTCAATAATAATTTTAATGTTTTTGGTTGTTTTAAAGATGGCTTCTAAATTTTTGTTCTTTTATTTTTCATTTTTATAAAACTTGTAATGTATTTAATTTATGTATATAATGTGTTTATTGTGAGCATTTTTTTTCCAATACATGGATTAGCATTCAATTGATTTAAAGGAAATTATTAGATTCAAATTCTTCATTAATGTGCTACGTAGTCTTGAGTTGTTAGGCATTTCTCTTTTCTTTCAATTTAATTAATTAAACATTTTGGGGTCAAGACTATTTGTTTAATTTGGTAATTTATTCAAGTTGAAACTCGGTACAAACTTTGCTTTTGATTGCATTCATTATTCCAATTAAGCTATTGTAACTCACAAAATCCTTGATTGTTTCACTAAGGAATATATCCGCACAAAATAAAATCTTTGCAATTGACTACATTTGTTAGAATAGTTAATAAGTCATTTGCTAATGACTTAAAGTGAAAGAATAATTAAACCAAAATTTAATTTGTATCCTTATTTTCATTGAAGTATTGTTCTATTTTTGTTGTTATTAATAAAATTTCAATTTTTTCCTTTATGGTGATCACTATGAGAGTCAGATTTCATTTTTAATAAAAATTACTAAATACACATCAACAATTTCATTGTTTAATATTCAAAGAACAAGTTGAACTCTACAAACATTTGTTGTAATGTGCAAAATGGATGCATTTCTTAATTCTCCTGATTAAAGTTTTAGTTGGTGATCACTTTGATCATGTTTCTGAATACCTCAGAAATATATCGCATGGTTGAAATTTCTGTAGGACTAAACTACACCATTGTAGAATGCATATTATTTTAAACACATCCTAAATTTTTTATTAAGAACTAAAGCTTGTAATCAAATTTATTACATATGTGATTCATTAAAAATAATATTGTATATCTTGAAATAGATGTGTTGTAAGCTTGAATAATCTCATACAATCAAATACGAAGATAACTATATAATATATTTTTTTTAAAGAATTTTTTTATAATATTTTATTGGGTGGTTCTATTATCAATAAATAAGACTTATCTATAATATGGCATCATATTTTGTCCTCTATTATTTATCTTTTTATAAAATGATGTATATGTTTTGGTATATTAAAGACACAAAAAAAATATGTTAGGATTAGTACGTTTCAAAATAGTTAATGTTTTTCATTTTCAAATAGCAAAGAAAGTATACTAAATAAAGTATGACAACTACCCTCAAAGCTTACACACACACACACACACTTGACAACTTAAAGTATGACAACTTGTACAACTACCCTCCTAACAATTATGTTCAATTGATATATTAATGTTTCATAGCTACTTCCATAACCATTAGTACAATGTGATATTGCTATCAGGATTCAACTGTGTAATTTTTTTAGTCAAACTCATTGACCCATATATCATGAGTAGTAGTTAACATGAACTCATCTTTTATGAGAATGAATGGAGAACAACACTCATTGCATCTATGTGATGCTCACAAAAGTGAAGCACCAAGAATTCCTATGAGGTCACCCATCTCAATACTACTCCATCTTAAGCATGTTTAACTATAGAGTGTCCTCCATGGTTAAACCCATTATGCTTCCAACCCCATTTGCAAAACCTTTGTCCAGTATCATGCCTTATCAACCATTCATTACAATGCCCTTAAGCTCGTCAATTGATAAGTAGGTGATAACTTGATAGTTAAGCACACTTATGTTGGTATATTACTATGATGGGTGACCTCTCAGGAAGCCTTTGTGCTTCACCTTTTTCAACATCGCCAAAATGGGCCCTTGGTCTACCTGTGAAGTTGAAATGTTCTAAAAGAGAACATTGAAAAGGGATGAGGTCAAGATCATGCCCTAATTGAATTTGACAGAATGGATACCCTTTAGTCCTTGGCTCTTAGTCCAAGAGGTTCAGCCATAAGGCTTGCTCTCTCGTATCGAGTAGCTGCAAATATTTTGTAGAGGACCTCTATCAAGAAAAAAACTCATGAGAGATGGCTACATGTTAACCAAGACTCAAGAAACATGAGATAATACATTTGACTCAAATCCTCTATAAGTTGATTTGTAGGGTAAGAGACCTAGTAGTTGCCTAGGCTAACTTCAACCAATTAGATCTCCTAAACTGTAAGTTGAATTATGTCAATTTTTCCGTTGAACATCTGTAGGTGACTGGAAATCTTAAAGCTAATGTTTAAATGTTTCTACATTTATGTAGTTCTCTATAGAGACCATAAAGTGTGAAGTGGTCAGCAAGTGTCATTTCAAAATGTTAGCATGATATCCCATTAGTTCACCCCATAGCCACTCACCCAAAAAAAAATAGCCTAGACAAAATCAATGTCACATTGGTCCCAATCAATTCCCACTTGCATTATGCTGCCCACTCCCCTCCCGTAGAAATAAGATCAACTATGTCTTTGCCATCTGGTAGAGGGCTGAACACGTTTTACATCAAGGACCCTTCGAATACCATTTATAAAGGGTTACGCGTGCACCATGTGAAAATAGAAAAGTAACCTTTCTCAATTATTTATGAAGACCTGATTTAAAATTGTCATTGACCGACTGTTAAATGGTCTAAAATTACCATCATATCTTCGACTTTTGAATAACGAGCATTATAAAAAAAATCATTTCGATCTTGGAACATTTCAATGTTTTTCAAGTACTGCTAAAATTTGGTCAGAACATCTGGTCGATTGGGAAAGATGAGTTCCAGTGATTGCAAAGCTAAGAAGATGCCTCATGCCCTTCTCATTCCTCATGCTCTGCTGGCCTCATTTTGCAGATTAATTCATTAATAGCACATATGTTGTACAAGTCTGGAAGGTGGGATTGCTTTTGAAAGCTAATAATGATGAGTTAATAGAGGAGGAGGAGTTTAGGAAAGCTCTTGAGACATTAGTGGCTACAGAAGAAGGAAATGCGATCAGAGCTGAAATGGAAAAATGGAATAGCATAGCGAAAAATGCGGTGAAAGAAGTGGGGTCGTCTTCCACCAACTACCTATAAATTATTTGTGGAGGCCATAGTGAAATAAGTTCTCAAAGGTCTGCTGTAGATGATTTTACAGATATTTTTGCATCTCTGCTGTGATCTGTACTGATACTTTATTCAATTCAAAGGTCATGATGAAACAATTGAACTCGTCAAACGCCATGATGAAAGATGAATCACGACATTGTGCATTATGTTTTTCATGGAATTGTATCAGGCCAAACAGGTCAAACTGTTTTCTTATATATGTATTTTCTTATATACTAATGTGGCAATTTAGAGTAACGTGCAAGACATGTAAGAGCTTATTCTGGATTCGAAGGCAACGCAGTTACCATTTCTGTGAGTTGTGCGATGGACTGAATGGGGTCAGTACCGCTCTGCGTAGCTACAGCAAGAGGCAAGGCAATTAGAGGAAAAAATGAAGAAATAGAATAGCAATGAAAGAAGGGGGTCGTCTTCCAGTGTCACAACTACATTTTCGACATGCTTTTTATACGGACTTATTATGTGATTGATCTTTTGACTAAGACTATGTATGACTCGACTTGAGTCGAATACTTTATAGACTTTGATTAGAATTTTATCATATATATTATTAGACGGTAATGTTAATTATTTTGTCATTATGATAAGTCGTTACATGTTGAGCTTATGAGATATCGACATGACGGTTAAAATTGTGATTTCATTTATATGTTTATATCTAATGATGAATGTTGAATGTCTTAAAAATTTGTATTTAAGATATTATTTATTTATTATGATGATGACATTACTTATGCATTGGGTGATATCGAGTTTGTGAGTGTGCAGGTACTGAAGGCGGAAGGGTGGTTGAGGTAGAAGAGTTTAGCTCCTTGACAGGGTTGGTCCAGAATTTTTATGGTGTAGCTGCACACACACATTTAGTTATTTTTATTTGAATTTAAATCATTTGCTTTGAATTTTAATTAATCTAGATGGATTAAATGTTTTGTTTATGATTGTGTAGCGTAAATGAATAAATGAATAACTGAATGATTAAATATTATTTCTTTACAAATATTATAAATTAGATTTTTAAAATAAATAGTATACTCTAAATTTTATTTTTCCTAAGTAACTACAAGCATGAATTTGAAATGATAAAAGTTAGTCAAAAAATTTAATGGTGATAAATAGTTTGTTTTCAAATTTGAAAAGCTTGAAATGGTCATGAATTAGATAATGTTGAATTAATTGAACTATAAGTAAAAAAAAATTAAATTCTATTTGCCAAGTCTAAGTCCAAATCTTGTGGGTAGTGAGAGTTAAATTGATGAACTTACATTGTTTTTGGCATAAAAAAAGGGGGGAACGTTATGTTACAAGGAGAAAGAACCAATCTGGAGAAAATCAACAATTTGGGGAGAAAGAGAGAAGGGTTGTTTTAAAGGAGAAAATGATAGGTAAAGGGAAGAGGGAGGAAAAATGTGTGAAGGGAGAGGATTCGGCAGGAGGGAAAAGAGAAGAGAAGAAAGGGGAGCAGGTCGAAATTGGGGGAGAGAGCATTTTTATTTTGCATATAAGGAGGGAAAATATTTTTGTTAGAAGAAGGGGATAAAACATGTGGGAAAAGGGGAGAAAGATTTATTTCTTCCCAAATTCTGCAGGGTGCATGGAACTTATGCAAAAGGAAGGACAATTTGCTCATATAAAAGAAGAGAAACAGTGGGAAAAAGAGGAGAGGAGGACACAACAGCTATAGATATAATTTGATTTGAGAAGCTTTAGGGGTCCGTGCTTTCTACAAACAGTTTAGGTTCCCTTTTACTTATCTTTCCATTATTATGTTGTTAGTATGTGGTTAAATCATCTATTATTGGCAAAGAAATTATCAAGGAAGAAAGTTTTAGTTGCTGTTTGATATGGTAAATTATTCATAGATAGCAAAAATGTAGCTGACTTTCAATTTGTTATGATATAAACAAGTAGTCGGCTTTCAATTTGTTCTGATATAAACCAATAGTCGGCTTTCAAATCAGTTCTGATATAAACTAGCAATACACCCAGTTTTATTTATTTATTTTTATAATGTATACTTGTATAGATCAAATACAATGAAAGAAAAAAACTTAAACATTGAAAATGAGTTTTCTTTTCCATCAATCGAAACATCTTGCAAGTTATGTAAAACATTTAGATTAGAAGGATGTATTATAAGTTTTGAGCCTATAATTGGTTGAGTATTGATTTCATTTTATTTTATTTATTTTTAAAAAATTTACTTCTGTTGTTTTCATTAGCATACATTTGGGAAGGAAGATATAACTAGTTAGTTTAATTGGGAGAGGCTTAATTTATGCTTCTAGATTTTCATATTATTTTTTTTGAAATTGTGTGGTGATTATTAAGGAGGAATTTATTCTTTGCATTGAGACTAGATGTGGGATGATTTATGTGTTTCCTGTGCCGAACATTTTGAAGCATTTGTGTGTTTGTTTGCAAAGTAGGTGGACATAAATTGAGTCAGATAGGGAGTGATTAGTCTGAATAAGATCAATTATGCATGATTACATTTTAACACATATATTTTTATAACAAAGATTGACATTAGTTTAAACAAATCAAGACCATTACCAATAAATTACAGTTAGTTTATTGCTACAATCTAACTTCCTAGGAATTAGCGTGGATTTCAGAATCTAAACATTTAATTGAAAATAGTGAATGTACACATTAGTAACCTCTAAATTTTTCTTTATGAACAAGGGAAAATAAACCTTTATTTAGATGGAATTGTTTTTTTCTTAATTTTTGGAAAGTGATTGAATATTGTGTGATAGGAAATAGGACGAAAATGAATTATATTTTATAAGTTTAGATAATATTTATGTTATGATGCAGTATCTATTGTAGTTCAATTGAGTCAATAATGAGACATAAATTTTGACGGTTTCTAATTAAATATTTCTTTTTCTTAAATTCTGAAGCAAAGAAGTATGGAAGTATTGATGTTTGTACTTATATTTCATATACTTTAAAGAGAACTGTGATGAAATTTGATTATTAAGAAGGGTGTTGAATGTGGGATCAAAGAGGGGGGTAAATTATGGGAAATGTATTATTTTCCTTAGAAATTTACCTGCCAATCATTTACATTAAACTGGTTCATGATGCTTGGCCAAGCTCGATAAAACTTTTGTGCATATGTTTGAAATGCATTTGGTTATTATTACATTGTTCTTCCTCTTCCACATCCTTGTGTATGTTTCTACTAGACATATGTGTAAGTAGATTAGGCACAAAGGTTGCACTAGATCTTTCCGATCCAATTGTGCCAAGTTGCTAGCCTTCTCATGCCAAACTCAAGTAGTTCTCCTTAACCAGAGAACCTTAGGGAGCTAACCACTCCATGGTTGGGCAGTAAAAGCACCTGGACCACTCTTCCATCTCATGATAGCAGATGGATGGACATTGTTCCGATGGCTCGGAGATGAGATTACATGCAGATGGACACTAAGGTTTGATGGCATGTTATTTCATATGATTTACTATATATATGTGTGTGTGTGTGTGTGTGTGTGTGTGTGTGTGTGTGTGTGTGTGTGTGTGTGTGTGTATGCTTTATATCATATGATGTAATGAAGATACATTCATGTTTGACGTGCAGGTCAACATAGTTTGAAAAAAGATGTTATGTTCATATGATTCATTTCCAGCATTTATACCTTGCTTTGTATATGCTATCAATATGCGGTCAGCTTTTTTTTTTGTATAATTAAGTGTATTTTAAAACAATGATGATATGTAATAATGATTGTGTTTCCAGTTATCCTCGAATATTTGTCGATATGTATAGATTTTTACATCTAGAAATGGGCATTAATTATATAGTTATATCTGAATAAAATTGACTTCTAACTTTTCAAATTTCATGTATTTCTGGATATATTTCCGCATCTTGGGGTTGTTTGCATATTTGGCAATTGTTGAAGTTGCCAGTCTATTACATCCACAAACTATAAGCTATTTGTGGATAATATGAAGAAGCAAGAGACACAAGTGTCATAGTTCCTACCATTTGAATTTTTAGTTTAAACAAAATAGAAGTAGAATTGAAGATAGTGGTGGATAAGTAAAGGGCTAGGAATAAGTTGAACCATATTGGAATTGATGTTTCATGGTAAATAAGTAGAACAATGTTTGGTGGTAAATAAGTTTAGAATTTTACAATTGTTATAGGTAATTACACCACAACTAAATAAATTCACTCATTTTTCTAGCAATGTTTCCATTCAAGATATATTAAATGGTAACTTTCAAAAGAAGTTTAGGTGCTCAAAAACTATCGGCTATCCAGAATTCAACATACATTACAACACTACATGTCTATAATGTATGCAATTAGAATCTTAATTCAAATATCTTTTCAATGAATAGCCTCTTCAATGATACCATAAATGCTAGTACATTTTGGTGTTTCACACACTTGAAAATTAATAGGAATATGAAAAAATAAGATATGAAAGATCATGAATGCCAAAGAATTAAATGCAACTGCCATTAAATAGCCTCTTCAATTCCTCTTTCATTATCATTTCTCATATCTTCAATTTGAATTTAGTTTACAATTGCACTTTGCAGAGTTTCTTGAATCTTAGTCATGGATACACCAATTCACCTGAAATGCACTACAATGGCTCTACAAAAGCCCTTTTTGGGCAGGATTCCTAATGATGTCCTTGTGATGGTTTGCAAGCCAGATGCCTAAAGTCCTTTTATCCACCATGATATATTCATGGTACTCGGCCATGAATTTTTGAGAAATGATAAGAGGTACCATGTGTCCATAAATATTACCTCCCGCTTCCTCGTGTCTTTTCTCAACCTTGGAGGCACTCAAATAGACATGTTGATGCTTATGCGTAACATTTTTAAGGAAAATTTTTTAGAAGATGATGTCAGAATTCTTGTATTGGCTGTGTAGGTATCGGAGTTGGGCATTGGCATCCCTTTTGCAGATGTAGCAAACAAGTGCTAGCAGGAAGGCATAGGGTGCATTATACATAAGCATCCTTTCCTGCTCGTCATGAACGAATGACAATTGACTCACCATCAAAAGTGGGCATGACTCAGAAGGAATTTTCTATGGAAGTGGTTGTTATTGGACAACATTAGTGAGATTGACTTCACATGGTTGGATGAGTTCAGCGACATCATCTTCTCTAGTAGATTTCTCGCGTAGGGACTTGAAGACCTTTTTTATTAAAGGCTTCAAGCCCTCGACCCCTTAGCCTACTGATGCTTCCAATCTCCCTAGTTCCCTGGTTCCCTATTCCCTATTCCCTATTTTTTGAATACTACTTCCTTAACCGTTTCCCTTAGGGAAAAAGAATGTTTTTAAGATATCTATATTTTTCTTTGGATTGAGCCTTGCCCTTTTTTGTAAATTATGAAATAGTAAAACTAGGCTGATTTAATCAGCTATTTTGAATATCTATGCTATTAATCAGTATTATGTACATTGTACAGTCTAAAATATTATCAATGAAAAAAATAGTTTTTGGCTTCTCAAATTGTTGTTCTTGTTAGTCTACAACTTTGTTAAAAATAATTAACTGTTAATAGTTATAAAGTTAGAACTTAGAACTTAGAAACAAAAAAAAGGGTTTCAAAAATACCGATTCCTTTTATGGTTTCATATAATATATTTGATTAATGATTTATAGTAAAATATTGTTCAATCAAAAATTATCCAATTAAAAGTTTTGTAATTTCTAAAACTATTTTTCTTTAATCTGATTGGTTAAAACAAATGGAGCGATAAGAGCAGATTTCAAGGAAAACTAAAGATTATACCCTTAACAAAGTTAAATATAATTTTGAAAATTTATGTGTCAAATTTTTAATTCATACCTATCTTGTCACCTATTCTTAACTTTTTTTCATTATGAAATCTTTTAAATGATTAAGAATAGTTTATAAACAATTATCACAATTTTTAATATATGTTAATAATTTATAGATAATTAAACTATATTACATTTTTATTTTTAAACTAAATAATAAATATGAATAAAAATATAGCATTTGTAATTATTTTATTTATATTAAACTATTGTCATTATTATTTCATATCTCACATTAATTTTATTTTATAAAATTTAATATATTTTCATTGAATTTCTCATATCATCTTTACAATAAAAATTTTATGATAGAAAAGAAAATCATTTCTATAATAGGAAAAAAATCCTTTATTTATATTATATTAAAACTATTATAATAATAATTATTATTATAATTATATATATATATATATATATATATATATATATATATATATATATAATTAAATTAACATCATGATTTTGACAAGCTCAAGCTTAAAAGTAAAATAATAATAATTGATAACAATTTCTTTAACAATATTTATTTCAACATTTTTCTCTATATTAATTAATATGCTATGTAAATTCTTTTCAATGACTGCGGCTCTATTTTGGGCCAAATTTTATAAGATTGAAGATAAAGTCTATTTCTACCCAAAACTAGGACACGTGTACTCAAATATTCTACTTGAAATCTTGATCATTGCATAAAAGAAAGATCAACAGCCTAAGATGAATATTGGGCTGATTTGGGGAATGTTTTCCCATATGCTTAGATTCATCTGGAATCGTGACATGTGTCTGCTCATTGGAAGACTCGATTAATATTATTATTAATTATGTTTATAAACAATTATCACAATTATCAATATATGTTAATAATTTGTAGATAATTAAACTATATTACATATTAATTTTGAAACTAAATAATAAATATGAATACAAATATAACATTTGTAATTATATTTTAAATTTTAATTTTATTTAAATCAAACTATTGTCATTATAATTTATTATTAGTACTTAACAGTAGACTTAGGCCTAAGAGCTAAATATTTCATTTCAATGTGATTCATTAACGTTAATATTTTTTCAATGTAAGTGCATTAGTTTATATTTTATATTTTAATAATATATATTTTATAAATTATAATATATTTTTTGTCATTTAACTAAAAATAATATTACTTATATTTTATAATCATTTAAGATTTATTATTATAAAAATATTATTATTTTTATATTATAATTATTTATTATATAATCCCTCTTTTAAAAATAGCTCTGCTTTGCCTAATGCGATTATGAAGCCTGTAGGAACAGCAGGCATGAAATGGAAGAAACAATATCATAAATTACAACCCAAAGAGCTAGCGCAACATGTTAACCACTGGAAATCAGAAGATGAATTTTTAATATTGACAAACAACAGGTTTGCGGCTTTGGAAGAACAAGAAGAAAGAAACCCAGTGCATTCATGGGCAAATCAGTAGCAAGAAGCTTTCGACCATCCAATAATCCCCACAAAACCCTTAGGTAGCTGTGAAACCATAGCCCATCTCCCTTTTTCCACTATAGAACAGCTAGACAACCAATTCAGAATTTTCAATCTAACAAAATACGTGCAAACCACATCTCTCATGTCATCATCCCAACCAAATTCCCATATGAATGTAGTCCTGCTGTCAGAGACGCTCCATAAAACCAATTCCCCTCCTTCATACCTTCCTCCACATCGCAAGACAACTAATACCAATAGGCAAGCTAACCCTAAAATATATCCAGAATCGCACCCTGCTAAAACCCTAGACAAGCCCATTAATATTGCCATGAAAGCCATCAACGATTCTTGGTATGATTGTCTTAAGAAAGGGGTTTTTGCCATCTGGAATGGTCCTACTAAAAATATTCCTCTATTCATAGACTGGTTAAAAGATAACTATCGGGAAAAGGTAAGTATCTTCAATCATTCAGATAACATTTTGTTTTTAAAATGTGAGGAAGAATTTATTAAAAAAGAGTTAATCTCTATTTATGATTGTTTCTTTAAAGGTCATTGTGTGAAATTTATAGAATGGTTTCATAACTTTAACATAGAAATGGTTGATTGTATGATGCCCTTATGGTTTACCTTAAATTCTCTTCCCCCGGAATTGTGCGATGTAGATATCATCTATTCCTTAGGTTCTTCTATTGGGGAAGTAATTGCTATTGATGCATCCTTTTTCTTCTGCAATAGTATCAAAATTCTCATTTATGTCAACATGAAACAACCATCTATAATCCAAAAGAAAATCAAAACTGGTCAAGCCTCTTATGATATTATTGAAGAAAGCAACTCAAAGGATCAGGAACACTTATCAAATAATAAGATGGACATAGTTCAGATAGTAGAAGACAATATCGAACTACTTGGTATTTGCATGACACAAGAAGGATGTAAGGTTCCATGCTGTGGTAAACTAAAATGCAAAAGAGGAAGAAAGTCATTAAAGGAACTTAGCGAATTAGAGAGCCGCAGCAAGGACCAACAAAAGATCAACCAACTACTCCACATTGGGAAGGGGAAGTACCTTCCCGCTTAGGTATGAAACTCACTTCTTGGAATGCTAGGGGCCTCAATGCCCCTAGCAAAAAGAGGTTATTAAAACATAACCTCAAAGAGTTCAATTCTGATATTATTTTCATTCAGGAATCTAAATTAAATTCTGTAGAAATAGACAAATTTAGTAAAATTCTCAGAGTATGGTGTTCTATGTTCCAAGAATCTATAGGGGCATCGAGGGTTTTGGGCATCCTTTGGGATCCTAGGAAGGTTAACTTTAATATCCTTAAATGCAAAAAATGTTGGATAAGTGGAAAGGTACATAGTTTAAAATCGGATCTTAATTTTATTGTCATTAATGTGTATGGACCAATCAATAACTCGGATAAACTCATAGTATGGAAAGAAATTGGGCATTTCTTGGAAAGCTTAGATAATGATCTTTTCATTTTAGGGGGTGACTTCAATACAATCTTAAATACTAATGAGAAAATAAGAGGTTTATAGGTGCTCTCACAAGCGTCTAAAAACTTTAAAGATTGGTGTACCTTGCATAACCTAGTTGACACGCCCACTAATAATGGGATCTACACTTGGAACAATAGAAGAAAGGATTTTGCCTACATCACTAAAAAACTCGATAGATTTCTAATAAAAGGAAAACTGGATACCTTTAATTTAAACTTTCATTCCTCAATTCTCCCCATTTCTAGTTCTGATCATTTTTTGATTAGGTTTGAACTTATTGAGCCCATCAAGCCATCGAGAAACCTGTTCAAGTGTGAAAAGATGTGGTTTCTTGACCCGAACTTTCTCAACAATATCAAAGATTGGTGGGCTCAAGACAATTGTGTAGGTTCCAAAATGTTTATTTTTACCCAGAAATTAAAGATGTTAAAGGAGCATATTCTCATATGGAATAGAGAACATTTTAACAACATATTTAAAGAAAAAATGGACTTAGAAAAGAATCTTAAAGATTTAAATTCAGAAGTTATTAGTAAGGGGATGGACAACAATAGATATCATCTGGAAAAAGAATTGCTAGCAAAGCAAGAATTGATCCTATCAAAAGAAGAAACATTCTGGAGACAGAAATCAAGAGAAAGATGGTTGGCTAAAGGTGACCGCAACACAAAAATTTTCCATAATTCCACTCTATATAATAGAGCCAAGAACATAATTACTCATCAAGAGAAAGATGGTTGGCTGAAGGTGACCGCAACACAAAAATTTTCCATAATTCCACTCTATATAATAGAGCCAAGAACATAATTACTCGTATTAAAGATAAACAAGGAAATTTTACTGAAAAATCTGGAGAAATTGCTAGTACTTTTGTCAATTATTTTTAGGATATATTAAATAACCAACATAGTTCAAATTATACTGCACAATCCAGTCTATTAAAAGTTATCCCGAAAATCGTTACCCAAGATGATAACAAAAACTTGAACAAACCTATTACTTTAGAGGAAGTCAGAAAAGTAGTTTTTGATATAAGCCCAGATAAATCCCCGGGCCCAGACAGATTCGATGCTTTCTTCTTTCAAAAATGTTGGGACATCCTCGATTATGATCTATGGAAAGCTATAGAAGCATCCAGAAATGGAGGATCCATCCTTGCTGAGATCAATTACTCCTTCATCACCCTGATTCCAAAGAAATCTAATCCATAAACCCCAAGAGATTTCAGACCCATAGCCTTGTGCAATACGGTTTACAAAATTTTTTCCAAAGTTATAGCCAACAGACTAAAAGCAATTTTACCTAAGATCATATCCGAGGAGCAAACTAGTTTCATGCCAGGGAGATCCATCCTTGATGGTATCATCACCATTCAAGAGACCATCCATTTTGCAGGACTTAACAAGGAAGCTTGTATGCTCATGAAACTAGACATTCAAAAAGCTTATGATATGTGACTGGAGATTCCTATGCAAGATGCTAGAAGCATTTGGTTTCTCTCGTCAATGGATAAAACTAATTTTTAAATTTATCTCCACTCCTAAAATTTTAGTCCTTGTTAATGGATTGCCAGAAGGTTTTTTTGATATTTCAAGAGGCATTCGACAAGGAGACCCTATCTCGCCCTCTCTCTTCATTATCATGGCTGAAGCATTTAGAAGAGTTGTGTCAGACACATATAATAAACAGAGAATATCAGGTATCACTGTCACCAAAAATCTACCTAATATCGCTCATCAAAAATTCGCCGATGACACCATTCTTCCAGGCAAGAGTGAGATCTCTGAAGCTTGCTCCCTCAAGAGCATCTTAAACACATACATGGAGGCCTCAAGACAGAAAGTTAATGCTCTCAAATCAGAAATTTTTTTCATTAACACCCCATCAAACATGGAGTCACAAATATGTAGGATTATGGGCTTCAAGAAAGGATCCTTCCCTTGTAAATATCTGGGGATAACCTTAGAGAAGGGACCAAAATCAAACAAGATGTGGGACAATACCCTTAAAAAACTAGACTCAAAATTATGCTCTTGGAAGGACGTATGGCTTACCAAAGTTGGCAAGTGCACTAAGATCCGTGCAATCCTTTCAGCCATTCCAATTTACCCTCTTTCTTGTCTTCCTCTCTCCAAACAGAATCTAAAAAAGTTTAATTCCAAGATGAGGAATTTTCTTTGGAATGATCGAGACAAAGACAACAAGTTAGCTCTCATTAAATGGGAAAATATATGCAAACCTAAACCCTTGGGGGTCTAGGGATCAAAAACTTACAATGGCAAAATGAAGCCTTAGGGGCAAAACTCATTTGGCGGCTATATCACGAATATAACCGGAAGTGGGCCAAAATCCTCTATAATAAATACCTTATTGTCGAAGATCCACTTTCCATTTTTTGTATTAAATCTCTTCCTAAAGGATCAGAATGCTGGAATTTTATGGTTAAATGTCGCCCTTTGATCAACAAATTTCTAACTTGGGATGTTGGAGTAGGGGACAAAGCACTATTTTGGGAAGATTCTTGGGAAGGCAAACCACCTCTATCTTCACACATTAATCCTATTACCCTTAATTCAAATCTTACTAATCTTTGGGGTAATAAAGTAAAGGACTATTGTGTTAGAACAAACTCTAAAGATCCTTCTATTTGGCATTGGAAATCCCTTAGGAGCTTAGATATTGATGAAGTATCTATTACTCAGCTTGAGAAGAATCTGGAAGGTAGAAAACCTATGCAACCACATAAAAAAGACACACTTATTTGGGTTGTGGCTAATAATGGTAAATACAATGTTAAAGATGGCTATAAGGCCATTTTAGCAGCAAATAGACCAACAGCCATAGATATCCCTCTGAAGCTGTGTTGGGACCCATGCTGCCTCCCAAAAGCTAGATTCTTTTTATGGCTTGCCATTCAAAATAAGATTCTCACTATGGATGAACTGAACAGTATTGGCTTTCAAGGCCCCTCTAGATGTGTTCTTTGTCAGCACAGCAATGAAAATGTGGATCATCTCCTTTTTCTTTTCCCTTATTCCCAAATATGTTGGGATAGACTTAGACAAATGTTAGGCTGGTCCACCCCCTTGTCTAAATCCTTAGTGGAATTACTCTGGGGTTGGCCATCAAGCATGGGCAAAAGTGTCTATAGCAAACTGTGGAACATCTCCCCCTCTATCTTGATGTGGGAAATTTGGAAGGAACGAAATTGTCACATCTTTTGCAATATGCAACTCAAACCTAAGAATCTTATATCCAAAATCGAACTCTGTATAGTAGAAACCATTAATTCATACTTAAAGAAGGTGTTTATAGAAGAAGGATCCTTTTCCAATTGGGATGGCCTCATGAAGAAACATTGGACTAACTTGATCAATCCCCCTCTATACTATACTAAGATTAACAAAGAGGCGAGGAAAAACTACAAATGGGAGCCACCTCCCTTGGGATGGGTCAAATTGAACTTCGACGGGGCTGCTCAGGGCAACCCAAGTTCAGCTGGTATTGGTTGCATCATTCACAATGAGAATGGAGATTGGATCGCCAAAAAGGCCTCATCTATACAACCCACATCCAACAATCTAGCAGAACTTGAGGCCCTCCATCAAGGCATCAAGCTATGTCACAAGCTTAATTTATCTAAAGTTCATATCGAAGGGGACTCTCAAATTATTGTTAATGCAGTTAGGAAGCAGTCCACCCCAAATTGGGTCCTCCATTCCCATCTTGAAATGATCTTATCTTTCATAGATAAATTTGATGATTATAGGATTAGCCATATTTTTAGAGAAGGAAATCAACTTGCCGATCAATTAGCCAATTCAAGAGCTGATGGTGTAAATTCCTTGCTTATAAACGAGAGCCTCTCCCTTACTCCTTAATTTCTTATTACTTAATGTGATCCTTTATGTTGTTTATGCATTTTCATACACATTTTCAACATAAATCATCCATTTAAATTTAAATTAATTCTTCTAAATATATATATATTTATTTATTTATAATTAAGAAATTTTTATAACTCCTTATTCAATCTTCTTCTATGTTTAGCTTAGTTGACCCATCTCCTCAAACTTTTTAGAATCCTTTCATCATTTCGATTTAGTTATAAATTATGACCTCATCTCCACTTATCATTAAATTTTAATGGTTTATGGCTAAGGTACTTTACTCTACATTCTGATGACAATGTCTCAAGTGAAATTACCAGACATATCGAGTAATCATTAACCATCACGGTCTCTAACAAGTGCAGGCATGCAGCACTTATTTATCACAATTTCTTGCGTTTATGTATTTACCTTTTAAAGTTCTCTTACCTTTATCCAGCAGTTCCTGTGTGTTGCTTCAAGGTAGGTAGTTTGTGGTGTATCCATCATCCTTTATACTTAGCTATGGAATCTAACATATCCCTCTTTCATACCTCAGAAAACCACACTATGGCCTTTTGTGGAACGGTGAAACCAGAGAGATGGAATCAACTTTTACTCCCGGTGGACGACATGTTGAGGTTTGCTTTAAACAAATCCTTGGATGAAGGGGTTTTTGACTATCGTTTCACTTGGAGAACCAATAGTGACATTATAGGGTCATTAATAGGATGTCTGGTCAGAGCCAAAATCCAAGCTAATGACATAGTTAGGCTATGCCATGACCTATTTGTCCCTAGTTGGAGAAAGGGGCTCGAACAAGCAGTATACAGCATAGACTCCAAATTTAGGATTCCATTTCCAGAAAAATATATGAACCTTTCTGTTGGTCATCCAGATTTAGTTACAGCTCCCCGTTGTCAGTCTTTGATTATTCGTGAAAACTTGACCTTTTATCATGAATGGACGAAGATGGAGGCTAGCCTAAACTTTCTTCTCTGCTGGAGGGGCATCATTGTGGAAGATAATGTGGAATGGCTTGTCAATTATCTGCAACTCTTCAATGCCCATATTCAGGCAGGGGTAACGTTTGATAATTTGGGCGAGTTGGACTTTTTCACTCCTAATACAGAGAAAACCAACAAAAGGAAGCGCGTTGCTGAATTTCCCCTGAATCTCTAGGTAGAGCATTCCAATGACACCATGGATGTAATCAGGGTTCTGTGGAAGGAAGGCAAAGGACCGAATGATATGTAATTATCTATTAGGTATAGAACTATCATACTAGATCTCTACTACATAGTTCTAGCAATTTTGTTAAGTATGCTCAAATTTTATCGACTCTAGTAATATAGCTGGTTTGTTCATACAGTTAGTTGAGCAATATAAATTTTTTTGTATAGTCGATCTATAGGGTTAACAGTATCATGTGGCTAATGGTTAGATAGTTTCACACTTCTCCATATGTACATTTGTATTTCGGTTTATATACTATATGACTATAGTTAAGGAAAGCTTCGATCTTAAGCCTGCATAATATTGTTTCTTAGCTGCATCATTGTTTGCTAGAATCCCATGTAGGTTTGGATTTAAGTTATGCTCTCGTTAAACAGGTTCTACTATGATTGGGTAAGACATAATTACTACATCTTTAATATGGCTTCTTATGCGATCTATGAACAATTGCTTGATGTCAGCTCTTACTACCAGGTTCAGATTTAAAATTTAATGGCCCCTACCAATTCTTTAGATCATAGATAATAATTATGACTTTTAGGATTCTATCTAATTGTTGAAGTTTCTTTTAGGTTACTGAATCCTCAGTGAGAAATCTTGAATTAGATGTTAGTTTATGGATAAATTATCTATCAAAGTTAGTACAGCATTTGGCATTTCTATTGATATGGTAATTTTTTTGTCATCCCTAGGGCTTGAATTTTGATTTTTGAATCTATGCACATAACTATCCTTTCAAATTCTGAATGCATTGCTTATTATATATACTCTAACTCTTCTCAGAACAAATCGACTAGTCAAGGTCTCATTTATGAATAGAGGGATTTGGAAGGAATTTATGGCCAGTCACCAGGTAGAAACCCTTCCTGGGGTGGCATATTGAAGTTCTATTATAATTAATCTTCTCTAGCCTTTGCTCTCTTTAGTGATTTTCTTTGGTCTTCTAATTAGCTGATTTTTAGATCTCTTCTACTCAGTTTTGATTTCCTATTCATATTGGGTTGAGCTTTTCAGATTAGACCTATTTATAGTTTAATGTATGATCTTTTATAGTTTAGTTTAAGTCTAGTTTTCCAGGATATCCTTCTATGATCTTAATTAGTGTCCTCTTTCCTTCCTTGTATGTTCGGTTGATCCCCCCCCTTTTTTCTTGACAAGAGGTTCCCTTTCTCCCACCTTCTATTGTTATATTTACTCTACTAACATTTTAACTTTCCTAGCTGACTGGTTATCTTCAAGCCGCAGATGCACTCTCAAATGGAAATTTGGTTTTATACCTTGAAGAGCAGCATTGAGTTTCAATGAAATTGATGTATTGAGAGACTTACCTTTGATGTCAATATTCTATATTAATGTATTATTTTTTGGCTTTAGTTCACAGGGGTATGCCCCTTTCTTTTTGTAATTAGAAAGGACATTTGTCCTGGGCAAGACTGGAGGTTTTCTTCTCCGTTCTTTCCTACCAGTGCCCATTTGAATGAAGTAAGCTATTGTAAATCATTTTTTATTTAATAAAATTATTATGGCCTTGGCCGTTTACCGATCAAAAAAAAATTTAAAAATTATTTATTATATAATAAAACATATAATATAATATAATTATAACCATATGATATATATGTAATAGAACATATTTATCAATGATTATATTTATGAATAAAATTTAAATTTAAATTAACATCATTACAAAAAAATATAATTATATAAAAAATTTATTAATTAAAATATTTTATATATTATAATAAATTTATTAAATTTAAATTAGATTTACATAAAAACTAAAGGCAAGTACTAATGGCACTTGTTTCATATCTTGCACCAATTTTATTTTATAAAATTTAATATATCTTTATTGACTTTTTCAAATCATCTTTACAATAAAAAAAATTTGATAGAAAAGAAAATCATTTCTATAATAAAAAGAAAATATCCTTTGTTTATATTATATTATAACTATTTTAATAATTATTATAAATTATATTATATTATATTATATTATATATATATATATATATATATATATATATATATATATAATTAACCCAAAATTGGGACATGTGTATTTCAAGATTCTATTTGAAATCTCGACCATTGACAAAAAAAAAAGATCAACAGTTTGAGATGAATTTTGGGCCGAATTGGAGAATGTTCTCCCATGTGCCTAGATTCATCCAAAATCATGATAGGTGTCCAGTCATTGCAAAGCTCAATTAAGTGTCAACACTCGATTAATTTATTAATAATTATGTTTGGTCTTTTAAAAAAATTATTACTTAATCTTGACTCGATGATGCCGCGATTGTTAAGTAAAAGATAGATCAACACCAATGAGAACGAACTGGGATGAATTTTGGGTAAAATTTGGGTTCGTTATCACTGTTGTCAAGAAACATCTGAAATTGTGACATGTGTCCTTGACAAGTGTCACGATTGACATGTATCATGATTATAGATAACTCTTGACAACAATGATAGCATTTCACAAATTGACCTGAAAATCATTTCGATAATTAAGTTTGATTTTTATTAATTAATTTATTTAAAATAAATTTTTTTATTCAAATGCATATTAATGTAATAAATTTTTACTTTTTATTATTATTGTTATGTACATTACTAAATTATTGAGTCTTGACTCTTTATGTCGTTTACATGTACATTGTACATACTATTAGTAAAATATCTAAAACCATTAATTACTTAATACTTTCATTTTAACTTTTAACTATTAACCCTCTATGCTTTTAGAGTATGAAGTTGAAAGTTCTCCAAGTTGAGTCTGATATGATAGGGTTTTCAAATTTTAAATTTTCAAAGATTGGCAGAATTCTATTTTGTATTCTGAAGACTAAAAGTGTGAGACTTGAGTATCATATGACAACACCAATTATCCAATCTTGATTCTAGGTATTTAATTTTTTAAAAATATTTTTCATTGCAATTTGTAGCAATAGAAATCTTGATTTTAATGGTCTTAGGTTTACACTTTACTATTATTTTAAATAGGGCCTAAAGAAGAATTTTGTGTAATAACCAGTAGCAGGCATGGGCAAAACAAATTCAAAAACCTCTGGTATGAGTGCAAGCATAAAGGAAAAGAAACACATTATAGAACTTAGGCAAGTGCTACAAACCTCAAGTTTCACCAATGAATGTCATGATATTTTTGATCCTGTTATCCATGGAGATTTTAGAATCATGGAAATTAGACATTCATTGCTTAATAAGTGGAAAGATCCACTAAAGAGGAGAAATTATTACAAATATAACAAGAATATTCATGCACATACAAATAAACTAGCTGCTCTAGTTACTAGATTAGCAAACTTCGCTATACCCGAAGTATTCCCTTGCCCTGAAATTGTAATGTATGCGCTCAAAATTATGATGAAAATAGAAAGGAAATTATAAACCAAAACACTCAGGAGGATATTTTATCCATAACTGAGAGTGAATTTTTCACTCTATTAGGCCTAGGGCTAGGGTTTAAACTAGAAAGCTTTAACGAGCACATTAACTTGGATAAACTAGAACAGGCTTATGAAAAACTGGAAAGAGTTTTTCAAGATTCATTTATTAAGGGTTTAATGAACTCAGAGTCCTCTACTAATGTTACACTAGACATAGACCATAAACCTCCTTATTAGTATGATATTTTTTTGTCATAGGTTTAGAATACTATTTCTTTGTTATCATTTTGTCTGGGATTGGATAGTAACAAGGAAGTGGGGGCCAATGTTCTTGAAATGATTTATAATATCCATCGTCGAGGTCAGTTAGTTGAGAAGGTAGATGTAAGATATAATTATGTTCAACACATTGTTGAATCTATGCAACAACAATTACTAATGATTAAACAAAGTACAACTACAGGCAAGATGAAGACATTTAAGTTCACAAGTTACTTGTGCTACCTTATTTTATCAAAGCATTGCCCAATATTTGAGATAGAGAACAACAAGTTTGATATTGAGGTCTATAAGTTTAATGAGAAAACCCAAAAGAAATCAAAGGCTCCAAGTCCAGTATATGAGTGGACATATAAGATGAGGATGACTAATAAAAATAAAAACTACAACCATTTTTGTTGACTTCTTTTTGGCACCTATTTACCAAAAAATCATAGGCACTTCGATTCCTAGATTGCCTATGTCTTGTAAAGATTGCATTCAACTAGGAAGTCAGATTCAATTGGCTGACTGGTTCTTCATGGAAGAGTACACTATCTTAAGATTTTATAGTTTAGCGGTTGAACCCTGCAAACTTCCAATGCATGTTATAGAAAGAGTTTTTACACTGGAATATGTATGACAGATGGAGAGCGCGGATGAACTTTTCAGTGGACAACAAAAGAAAACGATATTTCCTTCCTTGCCTTTCGCAATTGGAGGCCTCACATTTGAGAGAAATGCTTTCAAAGTGGCAAATGATTTGGTAACTTTTTTCGCTTTGATTTTGTCAGTCACTAGAATTATGATCTAGTGAACATAATAAAAACAATATCTATTGCCATTGGGAACTTTGCGATAAAATATCAACATCAAGAGATGCCATTGATAGAAAAGTTAAAAAATAAGGATTCATAGGATGGGGTTAAGAAAGAGATGGAGGAACATGCAATAGAGAATAATATTTCAATGCAAGAATTGTCATCCCAAATTATGACATTGCACAAATTAGAGCCTTTGACATACTTAAATTTCTATGAGAAAGCATCTAAACCTTCTAAGAGGTCTATGCTGAAAGCAATTAAAGAGGCATGCACATTTGCTTTGTGGTGTCAAACCAAGATGACTGATTTTGGAAAATGAGGCAAAATTTAGGTGAACCAAGGACATCAGCTAGTTTTGATGAAATTGAGGAGGATGAACTTTTTAGCGATTATTGAAATAAAGAGCATCCAACTATACTATATGATTTTGGCAGTGATAGTGATAATGAAAGATAGAAGGACCTTGAGTTTGATATCAACAATCAAGGTATTTAGGATTTTGGGTCAACTAGGGGCAGAGATATTGTTAAATTTCAAATGATTGATTATGTTAAACAAATGTGTAGTAAAGGGGCAACTATGATACAAAAAATGGGTTATGTAGGTATAGGGCCCATTGGTGCAAGTGGTGAAGGGATTTGGAATCCAATTTCAGTACTAGACCCACACAAAAGAGGATGTAATCCAATCATTGGACTCTCTGAGATTGAAGATGATTCATTTAGAAAGGGAAAAAAATTATACTTCTGCTTTTAAAGGTCATCCCAACACATTATTTGTTAAATCTTTAAATCTAGTTGTAGTTGACACCATTGGCACTGACACAGGCACTAACATGGATGAACCTTGTGCAAAAAAGCAAAAAATTATGACAATTACACCACCAGCAATGTCAGCGGTTACTTCACCAATGTATGCACTAGTAGCTTCTATACAAAACCCAAAAAATACTCCTAAAACACCGAGATTTGGAATGGGCCATCTTTAGTCTATTGGCAATCCTCAAAATACAATTGTAGGTGGAGTAAGTTTAACTAGAGTTGGAGGAGCATACAATGATACAACTGATAATTCACCTTTCAAACACTTTATTGTGTCAACAAATCCAAATTTTAGTTTGAACGAGTTTGCATCAAAGTTTGAACAGACAAGCAAAAGAAATAGGCAAATTATGAAGACTTTGAAAAGTGATGCAGTTGCTAAATGTTAGGGAACTACTAATAGAATATTTCCAACATATGATCCAAACAATGAAATGATGAACTTCACGGTTGTTATGCCCACGGGTAGAGATAATAATTCACCAGAAAATGTAATAAATCATAATGATAAACAAGTTACCAGTCTTCAAATGGATTTGTCAAAAGTGAAAAATATTGACAAAATCAATATATCAAAAGAGAGCAACAAAATGGTCTACTCTACACTTCTGAAAGTGGAGAGGGAAAACAAAAAGGCTTTAAAAGAAAATAGAAAAGTTACAAGAAAACCTTGCTAATGTGAAGGCCAAGGAGAAAGAAGCAGACAATAGGTTCAAAGAATTGCAAAACAGGATAAAGAATTCTTCTCCTAAAAAAGCAATTGTCTAGCAAGAAAAGATATATGAACAAGTGCAAAATTTGACTAAAGAATTGGATGAGTGCCAAAAAATAATTCAGTATGAAAAAGCCTCTACTACATAATTATTCAAGTCTGTAGAGAGTAGTGCACAGGTCAACAATAAATTGAAAACTAACCTGGACTCTGTTGTCAGGGAAAATAATAATTTGAAGATTGAATTAGAGAATGAAAAGAAAAAAGAGGAGTCTAGGGCAAGGATGATTTATAATTTGCAAAAGGAATTGGGGAATGAGAAGAAAAAAGAGGAGTCTAGTGCAAACACAATCCACAATTTGAATAAGCAATTGGAGAATATGAAGAAAAAAAGAGGAGTCAACTGCAAAAAAAATCTTTGATTTGAAGAAGGAATTGGAGAATGCGAAGAAAGTAGAGTCTAGAGCTACTGCAAGCACTAACACAATCCACCATATGAGGAGGAAATTGGAGAATGCCAAGAAAAAAGAGGAGTCAGCTACAAAAAAAATCCTCAAATTGAGAAAGGAATTGAAGAACACAAAGAAAGAGGAGTCTACTCAAAGACTCCATGATTTGAAGAAGAAATTGGACAATGCAAAGAAAAAGGAGGAGTCCACTACAAAGACAATCCATGATTTGAAAAGGGAACTCGATGATGAGAAGAAAAAAGAGGTAACTACTGCAAATACAATCCAAAATTTGAAAAACAAATTCGAGGATGAGAGGAAGAGAGCAACTAATTGGCAAGGGAAACTAGAGGAAATATAAAAAAAGAGTGAAAAACAGATGTCTGAAATGAAGAAAAAGATGGAGAATGTAATTGCACAAAATATAACGACCTCTTTTGAAGACCATCATGTGAAGGATACTATAATAAACACGGTTAAGCTTATCAAACAAGAAAATTGGGACAAAATAATGAAGAACAGTGATAGTTTGTTTGAATGGCTTGATTTAAATAGCAATCTCAGAATTATCTTTGAAAATGTAAAAAATGATGTTTAGAGTAAAAGATGAATCTTCACCAATTCCTTAAAAAATCTTCATGACCAGATTTTGAATAAAATATAGAGATCCAGTGACAGGGATTTGGTAAATCATGAAATAAACAACCGCTTGGATGCCTCTGTAATGACCATTGATGTTTGTCACAATTGTGAACAAGTAATAGAAATAGTTGAAGCTCTCAAATATACTTCCAAAGACTTGATGAAGATGAATCACATCATACTGAACTTGTTAAATGTTGGATTACCAAATCTAGCTAACTCAGATAGTAGATTCATTGGAAAAGAAGATTACATGAAAAAGTTGTAGGATAATATGAATTCTAATTTAGGCAACTTGCCTAAGGAAACCACTCTAGAAAGAATTGCAAGTTGCATCAAACCACTATCAACAATGAATGAAGTTATAGATAAATTTTTTAATTCATGTAAAACTATCTCTCAGAAGTATACATTGTTAATGAGGTTACAACTATTTAGCTACAACCTCAAACAAATGGAGCTTCCAAATGATGCAGAATGGAGCACCCTAAAGAAATACATTGAAGCTGGGTCATCTTCTCAAATTGTTACTATTGCTGTCAGTAGCAGTCATAGCTGATAGCACTAAGAAGTAACAACTTAGTAAGTGATAGTACTATAATCATTTTTTTACTTGTTGCTCTTTAATTTCAAATTTTGGATTTCATTTCAGCTTTGTTTAATGTTAATTGTTATAGGAATCAAGAGCTAGCATATCAGGAAAGTTGGGCAACTAGGCATTGGCATACTATTACTACATAGAGCAGATGGAAAAAAATTTCCCTACTAGAAAAAATTGTACACTTGGCAATGTGGCAAATTGGCAATGTGATTGCAATGTATACACATAATGTATTATGTAGTAATAATCTGATTATATATACAATTACAAACCAACCTACAACTATTGTTGCTCTGTTGTATCTGCAAAAAGGAATTCAGGGTCAGTGGTCATTTCAATTTGACATTGAGACATTTGCAAATGATTGTAATTGTTTGTAATTGTTAAATGTAGTATGTTACAGGCTGATTTATAATTATAAATTATACAATACATTTTTTTTTAAAATGGAGCTTATTCTATTAAATGCATTATGTTACAATTTCTTAAAGAAACTAGAATCAATGAAAATCTCAACATGTTAAAAAAATGCAATCAATGAAAATCTCAACATGTAAGTTTGTAACATCAACAGGTTTAAAAAATATATTTAAGCATCTATAAAAGGACAATGAATGAAGGCTATAAATTAACTTCTACAAACATAATTAATTAATAGATAGAGTCTTATATTAGAGCTACTACTACTAGCCTACTACTTGACTCACGCAAAAGTTAGAACTTGAGGTTGAGAAGCTGCTATAGTTGCCAATCTGCCTGGACCAGCTTAGCATCACTATCATCAAAATCCTCCTCATTTATTGCATATAAAATTTTATTGCTCATTGTGTTTTCTTCAGATTCACTATCAGCATCAATATGCATGTCAAAGTCAACATCATCTTCATTGCTTCCAATATCAGGACATGAACCATTGGCACTGCCACTACCATCGCCACTGCCACTACCACTGCCACCGCCACTGCCACTTAGGTCTAAAATGTTGGCAACCCCTCTTCTATGACATTGGTTTCTCCAAATTCTAAGAGCCCTACCATAAGGGAAACTATCTACCTCATACCTAGAATTATAGAGCCTCCAACAATTATCCAAATTTTTGTCTAACTTGTTTCTAACCTTTGACTTTAGGAAGCCCAAATTACTTAAAACTCTTTCATCCTCCATTGAACTCAATATCATTGTCAAACATAAATCGGTAAGCTTGAAATATTCAGGTATTAACTCTCTCAACTGATTGCTCTAACCAAGGTTTTTCCAAAGCTTTGTCACCACTCCCTCTTCATTTGGGTTCTCTATAAGATCATATTATTCCCTCATTATGTTTGCAAAAGAATATGGTTGATCTCTTAGTCAAGATTCATCTAAAATTCCATTTATAGTTACTCCATTGATTACTTTAGGTTTGCAAAAATGCTAAATCAAAGTCATCATCCTTCTTTGAAAATTAGTCAGACAGTTTAGAGACCAATACTGTGGAAAAACAATTGACATTGCTTTGAGCAGTTCCTCTGAGGGGAATTGGAATCTAATTTTTGATGAAAGATTGTAGCAAACTCCCTTGATAGAGTCAAGCACAGAGTCTTTGATCAACTTGAAGTTTTCACTTGTAACATGTGAAAGTACCTTCTGATTCAACTTTGCTTCCTACTTTGTTGGGGTTGGAGTCAGGGTTGACACGAGCATAGTACTACATTGGTATGTCAACTCCACGTACCCTGGCATAAACCTCATCATTTGCACCAATATGTAAAAAGTTCTCAAGATTGTTCAAATCTGTGATTTCTATCCACTTTGAAAACTTTGATTCATCTAATGGTAGTAATCTAAATAGAGTATTCATGCTATTACATGTCATTTTACACAGCTTATTATATTCTGCAATGTACATAACTCTTTGTTGAACTATTTTAATAATATTTATCATGTCATGTAGCATGGGGAGAATAGTTGCTAAAGTTAAGAGTATCTTAACATTAGTTAGACTTAAATATAGCCGAGGGAATCTGTCTCACATAGAGTGGATTAGTCCATGCAATGAAGGATATTTAGAGATTACTCGATGTGCTAGTCCATCCAAAGAGATCCATCTGGTATCATTGTCTTTAAGAAGCTTCCTCCCATTAGTAAGTCCTTGAGAAAAGTGTTGAAATTCTCAGACTCATTTTGGACTTCGAAAAAAGTATTGGTAAATCTCTTTGATTAGAGATTCCACTTTACTTACACAACCAAAATTGTTGACAATTCCAAAAGCTAGATTCATTCGATAGGCCATGCAATGAATGGGAATAGCGTAGGGTGCCAAATCATTCTTAATCTTTTTGCAAAGACCGCCTTTATGACCTTGCATAACCGAAGCTCCATCTGCTCCAACACACACCAACTTTTTGGAAATCTCCATTTTATCCAAACCTCCACATTCAATTAGAGTACTCTTTAATAAATCATATAAAATTTTAGATGTTGCACTACAATTCAATTTAGCAACAGATAGTACAAAGGGTTGACACCAAAGATTGTTTATAGTATAAACATGCATGCACAGCCAAGAAGTATTATCAATTTTTGTAACTTCATTTAGAGACAGTGAAATGAAATTTGAGTATTTTATTTTTTCCTTCATATCTTCTTTTTCAACCTGTGCAAGACATCTAGCCCATTCCCACTTGTTGTTTATTGACTAGTGACTGTTCGGATAGTTTCAAAGTTTGAAAAAGTGCAATAAGGAAATAATTGAAGGGTAGTCTATCATAGGATGTCCTCTACTCAAAATATAAAAGACCACACTTAATTGAACTACTTTTTCCATATTTTGCAATTCCATTGCTTTCCCAATGAAATCTTTGATGGAACCTTTTACTACAGAACGCTTCTCCCGTATTTGCTGGTGTAACTCGTATATTTTGGCATTCCTAATATGCAAATAGTTGTCCTTTATTTTCCAAGTTAGAATAGATTTTTCAACTCCATCTATAGTTTCCTTTTTGTAAACTTTATCGACATGCTTTTCTATGGTATCAAGTTTAAGCTACAACTTCTTCACCTTCTTTGTTATCTCTATGCAAATCTTACATCTGCATTCTATAGGAGGTTCACCATCAATTGGATTGGCCACTAGTTCAATAAACTAGTATTTTTCCACCCATTCTAACTGAAAATTCATTTTCGACAGATCTCAGTGAGATCGATCTTTCTTTGATTCCAATTTTCTTTTCCCCTTTTGTGTGTGAACGTGATTTATGGAATCACTTTTGGTTTTCTCACCTAACTGGTCTGGGACCGACTCCAAGTCTATAATATCAATTTTTGACTCCCTACTCAAGGGAAATGCCTCCAAATCATTTTAAAGTTCATTCTCGATTGAGATATCAAGCTCACCCACTTGAACTTCAATACGGTTTGAGTCTCCAACTTGTGATGAATTTCCTTTTTCAATAAGCACTGGAGATCTAACTTGTGAATCTTGTAGGTTGCCAACATTTCCACCACCAAAATATGCCACTATGCTTCTATGTTCTGGTAATGGTGGCCTCTCTTGGCTTTCAAGGATCCTACCGAAACCCTTGTTACCCCTCTTGTTTGACATTGCAAACTGATAAAGGCTGCAAAAAATAAATCAACTTAGCTGTTGAATAAAAGACTCAAATAGTGATGAATCAAAGATTGTGAATAGTAACACTAGACTACTTAGACTACATATAAAACAATAATATGATTCATTCTCCAAAAAATGGTACTACTGCTACAGTACTACAATCTACGGTACTACCCAATATAATTCGCAAACCTATAGGCTATCTTAGCATGTGAGATGTCCAGTCACTAGTGGACACTGGATAGTAAAACTAAAAAATAACCAGTACCACTATACTAGTATGGTAGTAACACTGTTGACATAAAAAATAAATTAAAAATCACTTGCCTTTTACGAAAATTAGGGTCCACGAGTCAATGGGCAATGCACTCGGTACTCTAAAACTTTGGCAGCAATAAGAAATGTCAGTCTTCAGACCAAAAAATAGTGAATTGTGTAGAATAATAATATCTTATAGTCCAATCTAGGTTGATGAATTACGCAGGATTAACAAGTGGGAATGTTAAATGTAGGCGAAGTGCACCTTCCTATGCAAGCCCACGGTAGGAAACAGTTGGCTAAATTGGGCTAGTGGTCAATACATGTCAGGAAAATGGTAGGTGATGCCCAACCTAAGGGAAAATTATTTGGTTGTAGTAATGGCAAAATAACGTGGGCCAATAAGAAACAAACATGCAAAAGCTGACAAAATGTTTAAAATAAATATATCCAAAATGTATATTACATTGGCAATTGGACTAATATTTTTGGCCAATCATGTGATAACTAATGGGTGACTACCATAGGCATTGAACCCAAATCTAATAAATATCGGATGATGTGGTTGGCCTATGTTGCATGTGCTATTCACCAAATGATGATCGACCCATGAGACGAGATTGCCAAAAGGCAAATATTTGCCACTAAAGTAATCTCTACTATTATGTGTTTGACAACACAAGACAATAAATTGACAAGTAGGTGACTCTTGACAACTAACTAGATCGAAGTGATAGATCTACCATTACTTATTATTTCAAACTAGAGTTATGTGACACATACATGCACAACTCACATAAACTAAACATCTACTACCAACAACTTGAACATGATTTTCCAAATGTGCACCATTTAGGTATGACTTATTCAAACATTCTCACTTAAGGAATAACTAAATGTTGTTTGACTCTTAACATACCCCTAAGTGAACTACAAAATTTATTTTTTCCCCAATAACTTGTTAAATATATTAGCTATATTATCATTGGTGTACAAGAATGCATCTCTATCTCTTGTCACTGAGTTTTCTCTATTACAAAATGATGTTTGATGGGGGTTAGGATGTATTACTCATTTGACCCTTAGCTTTCCCTCTCTTACTTCCATTTATAATTTAATTGTGTCCTTCCTATCATATTTTGGTAAGGAAAGAACAAGGTCTTTTATAAATATGAAAGTAGTTAAAAAGTGAAATTATAAGAAAAAATTGTTTCTTGCTAACTAGGTTGCTTGATTGTCATGATAGGGGATCAATAGGTAGACAAGAACTCAATAGAAGGATTTTCTTAGCAAGTGGGACACATGGATGAAAAGGATACATGATTTTGGTTCATTTCTTACCATTGGTTGAGAAAAAATATTTTTTATTTAAGAACTCATAATTAGTTAGACTAGGCTTATAGTGGTACATAAATATGTATGGATTGTTCAGTCAACATTACATCAATGGTATATATGGAGAACTTTGTTGCTAAAATATTATTCTCATTTTCTAATCATGGAATACATGCTTTTAAGTAGTAGGAATTTAAAGTTTGTTTGGTACTTGGTGACCAAGGAGGCAGGCCCCTTGCTCGTATTAGTAGGTGACTTGGGTTTTATGTTGGAGTGTGTTGTGGTGAGCATTATATCCCATTTATTTATCTATTGATTGTTAGTGTGCTTTTTCCCTTTCATTTGTTAGCATAATCTAAATTTGGATCTGATTCATGAATGCCCATGTGATTTTTTATGGCAATTAGCCTTCATCTTGTCTAAGTGGGTTTTGAAGCATTACTAGAATACACCATAGGTCCCATCTAGTCAAAGTTTTAGATTGATAATCACTCATATCTTAATTTGTAGTTGCAAAAACATTTTTACAAAGGATCAAATTAATTATCAGATATATATATATATATATAATTTCTACATAATACTCTAATAATCAGGATACAACTGTGACCTTAGTAACTTTATGTGTCCTACTTCCTAACACAATAGTGATAGGAAGAAAAACTATTTGTTTACTATTTTAATTCAAATAATTTGAAGTGGAAATAATTGGGAGAAGTGAATTTTATTCAAGAAGTGGGAATAACATAGAGTGTGGATTTTTTTTGGATTAGGATTTCATTAAGAGAACTTGTTACATTTATTTTGATAGGGTTTTATTAGTAGAAAGTATGTTTCACTTTACTCAATTTTGTTGGAGTACATAGAGATTAGCCTTTATTTGTTAAATATTAACATGGTGTATACTCTTTTTGAGGAATAATATTTTCATTCCAAAGAGGATTGTATTCCATTACTTTAGATTTAATTTAGATAACTGTGTATGTTCCAATTATATTCAAGTGTGTAATTGATTTCTAAGTATAGGGATAGTGAGTGTTTTATAGGAAGTGTTTTAGTTCTTGAATTGCATTCATCCACACTCGATTTACTATCTTTGTCCTTTGAGAAAATAGTTGTGATACCTTTCATCTATTTTAAGACATCGAGTTGACACTATTGGGTACAACAAAGGACCTTTGAATAGAATAAATCTTATATCAAATAAGGATTAATTAAAGGTGATAGTTCTACCTGGCATCATTAGTAGGGAGAGGTATTAAGGCATGAAGCTATAGTAAGTGAGCTAGGAATAGTGTGCCTTAGTGAAATCTTGAGCAATTATTGATCTTTCTTAGGTCACCAACTTAGTTTTTGCACTAGAGTAATTCACAAAACATTCTTAGAGATACTAAACATTCTTAGAGATAGTCAAAGAAGGCTTGTTAAGAAACATTTAGTGGGGAATTTTAAACCCCAAAAAACACAAAAGGTAAAAAAAACCCTCAAAGGAAACAAAACCAAAGTTAGAACATGGTGATATAAGTCAAACTTAGCAAGCCTCTAGAAAAGCCCCTTCAATCTTCCTATACACCTTGGGCAGCAAAAAACCTTCATAAAATCATGGTGACAATGGGGGAGATATGGGTGGGGGTGATGCATAAGAAGCTTTGGCTCAACACCAAAATTATCTAATGACCTTTGAATTTTCCATCCACCCTCCTACTGATGATGCTCCTATGAAAAACATACCTCACTCTGCTCTTCCTGTTTTCAAAGGACTAACTACTAAGGACTCTAATGCATTCTTGTTTGAATTTGATGTTCTTTGTAATAGTTACAATTACTAAAATGACACTCTAAAGTTGAAATTATTTCTAGATACACCAAAGGATGCAATGTTAAAATGGTTTATGATCCTTAAAGACATCGGTACATGGGGGAAAATGAAGGAATCCTTTTACACAAAATATCAAGAATATTGCAAGATGAAAAAGGGTTGGAATGTGATTATGTATGACACAAAGAGACAATGAATCAGTAGAAATTTTTCTAGAGTATTTTTCTTTTTAGCTTAAAGAGTTCGAGACACCATAATATGACTATTGATACTATATTTATATGCTATTCCTTAGGGGGATGAGAGATGACACCATAGGTGTTTTTGACTTAATTGAGGAATGTGATACCTCTAAATTATCTTTTGAAGACATATTTTTATATATGCAAGAGCTATTCTTGGTCCCAAAGATCCTTTCAACTAAGTTCTTTTCTATAGGGAACACATCGAGTATATCTAGGTATAAAATTGGTAACCTAATTGAAGATTAACATCATCATATTCCCACAATTCATTTGAAATGTACATAGATGATAAAAAATAATTACACAGTCGAATCCAAAATTATAACTACATGCTACTTGAAGATCTTAATATTGACCGACTAAATCACACTAGGAAGCAAATTGATACTTTGTACACTCACAAAAAGCAAGAGCATGAAGAAAAAGATTTAGCGGTGTAATGTCCTACATGTCATAAAAAGAATGGGCCTGAAAATTGTTCTTATAATAGGATCAATGTTACATCCCTAAAGGAGGTCAATGAGAGTTCTAGGTCAATTAATTTAGAGAAATAGAATATAATTTTAAGAATATTAATTAATTTATATTATTATGAATCAATACATTTGTTAAAAATTTTATTAATGCTAATAAAATATACTTTAATATTTCTTTATTTTTAAAGAAATTAAACATTAAAAATTTATTATTTTCCAAACCTTTCATAATTATAAATAAAATTCACTTATAGAATAGAGTTAAAACCATTGAATGAAAATTATATAATTAAAATAAAATAAAACATATTATATATAATAATAGTATATTGAAATATCTAGACCCCAAATTTTAAAAGAATGATAGATCATTAAATGACAATTTGCCAAATTTAAGAGAATTGTGACTAAATTGCAATGACAGAACTATTTTTCCTCTTTTTTTAAATCTTTGTTAAATAACTTTAAAATTAATAAAGAAAATATGATAATATAAAAAATAAGTACAATTACTATATGTGTTAACAACTATCTTTTATATTATTATATTTTCTTTCCTACTTTTTACCTTAAACAAAAAAAGATAAAATGGCTTGTTTGGTTCAAATATTCCATTATCTAACCACAGCCATCCAAAAGACCTATCTTAAGGATAACATATCATACTTAATTCTTTAAACATAAAAATTTGCATAAAACATTTTCCAAAGTTAGCCATTCTGGCATGAACCATTTTTTGACACAAACGTGATAATTCTGATGAAAGTCCCCTAAGGTAAATAGCCTTATCGACTCAAATATGTTTGTTTACCTCATCCAAATCTAATTATAGTACATATTTTGATAAGAAATTGTTCTTCCACCTCTCCCATATCTCTTTATTATTATTATAAAAAGATTAAAAATCTTAGATATGATATTAAAATTTGGACCAATATATATTCCTTCAAGCATACTCACCCAAATTCCTAGGCACGGGCTATGATGCAACTTATTTGCACCCAACCGCTCCCCTCCATGTTCCCATGTTCCCAGACATATAGTCGGCAAGATAAGTTTATATTGTCATGCAAGATTCACTTCAAATTATAGTTAATACTTTCTTCTTTTTTAATGAAACCATTTTCATATATTTTAATGTTTAGTTTAATGTGTGAAATTATAAATAATATTTTTCATTTGCATATTTAGAATTATAGGTAAAATATATATATATATATATATATTTTTTTATTTTTACATAATTTTAAAATAAAATATATTAAAATAATTACTATCTATTTTAAAATAATTAATTTGTTATTAAATATTTATTTATAACTTGATAATTATTATTTCACAATTATTTATTTAATTAAAATAACTAATATATAATTAATATTCAAATGATGCCTTATAATGTTTTTAATTAAATTAATCTTACTTTTTAAAAAATAGAATAATTATTAAATATTTAAAATAATCATTAAATCCAACAAAGTTAATTTAAACAATATCTATATTAATATTTTCTTTATATAAGTAGACCTGAATTTTCTATACTAATATTTACGTTACACAATGTATTACATATTTTTTGTAAAAATAAAAAATTAAAGAAAATATTTTGATTTAAAAATTAGAACTTTGAGTTTTTTTATTAGTAAAAATTAATTATTATAAAAGTGTCAAAACGAATAAGATAATGTTAAAAGAAATATAATGAATGAATATATTTATATTTGCATAAAATATAAATAAAGCTATTATAAAATATTCTAAAAATGAAAAAAAAATTATAAGTCAAATTTTTATTTTTTTTAAATATGTTAAAAAAAAATTGAGAATGATTTTATATTGATTAATTTATCCTCTTTATTGCATTTTTTAATGACTTGTTCGAAAAATAAAAAGCATAAGAAAAAAATTAAGTTTAAAAAGATGTCTATAATTCTATTACATGAATTCAAATAGACTTATTGGGACCAGTTGGGAGTCCATGAACTGGGCCAAGGATTCTAATCAAAAGGCGGCCATGTTTCTTTTGGACTTTGAAAAGGCTTACGATAGAGTTGAGTGGGATTTTATTCTTATGATGTCGGAGGCCTTTGGCTTTCCCCCTTCCTTCAGCAACATGATTAAGGTTCTGCTCAAGGATGCTTTTGCCCAAATTGATATTGATGGCTCTCTCTCGCCCCCTTTTCTTTTTAGTAGATTGTTGATTTCTTAGGATCGATTCCAGATGTAGTTGCATTGCCATCTTAGTATATACTTTTCAAATGCATCAATCTCCTCTTATATGTATTGCAAATGACACATGGAGAGACATGATTCCTCATGAGACATGTCTATCCATTATAATTAATAAAATAATAAATATATATAATATCTCATATATTAAATATATATGTTAATATACATACATACATACATATATATATATATATATAATATTATATCACACTTATATATGTATATTTATAATAGTCTCATAGATTTAGCCGACTGAAGCTACCAAACATTAACACTCCCTCTTAGCTAGGGAGGATAAACATATGATGATATATTAACTCAATGTAATATATGAATAACTTTGATAAGAAGATATTGAACATTTTGATATCTCATATGACATCATGAGTATTGGCCTCAAAATATCAACGATATTCACTAAATACTTTGAGTAATGGTCTTCAGAGTATCAACACTTGAAACTCACCATGCACTCAATAAGGTAATGGTCTACAGAATATCAACATATGATATTCAGCATTTTGATATCATATTTGAGTATTGGTCTCCAGAATAACAATATATGATATTCACCAAATACTCTTTGAGTAATGGTCTCCAAAATGAGATGCAAGATATTCACCAAGTACTGTGAGTAATGGTCTCCAAAATATCAAGCTGTATGATATTCACCACGTACTCTATGTAATGGCCTCTAGAACATCAAATTTGCATAACATTCACCATATACTCAAAATTGTTTATAAGGTATGTGCACATGCATTTTCATAATGCTTACCATATAAACATCCACAATGACAAAGTATAATCTATTATGATCTACATAGACATCATAAGATATCCATCATAATAGAAAAATTAAGTTATTGTAAGATTGTCACTTTTCAATAACCTTTACAAATACAAGTGATAATCATTTGGAAGTCATCACTTCCTCATGATGAACACAGGAGGTAGGCCCATTAAAATCACATAGTCATGAGGTATACTCATGAATTGCAGTCTTCTTGATTGCTACAATTTATTGATCACTGGAGAATCCATCTCAACGTGATTTACTCCCTCTGAATCAATATGTTCGAGATCATAGAAGGTTGATTGAACCATATCCTCTATCTACTCCTTCTCTTTCAAGGTTGCCTCTAATGAAATGTCAAGCTCCCTCCAAAATCTCCCTCTTCTTGTAGTAACATTCTTAGAGGAAAAAATCAAGGCACATAGCTCGTACAGAAATATGAATCAGAGATTATACTCAAGGATAATAATTTTGCATAATAATATAAGATCATCTCAATATAATATAGATAAATGTATATGCTTTGAACATATAAGCATATCTTCCATTTTCTATATGTGTATAATATGATCTATATTTTCAATATAATATTTCCTTTATTAATATCTGATATAAAAATCGAAGATAACCAATTTCATTTATATTCATAATGAATTGTTTAGAAAATATATTTTACTTTATTCACAAATATAGTCACCATATATTTTCCATTATACTATCTCATATAATATAACTAAGAATTAATTATTAATGATGACACATCACTTAAATAACATTCTAAAGATCCAATAATAGAAGGAATATACATATACTTACCTCCAATATCACTTTGTGAGTTCTTTGTTACGTATGCAATGGTAGGAGTAGCAAGTTTCCTTATATATGAAGCCTAATGACATTAGATGACTTCTTTTATTGCAAGAAGGTAGAGTGGGGAGGTATAAAATAGGTGCTAAATGTTGCTCCATCTTTGAACACATGTAACTCCTTTAGACTGCTCAGGGATAGCATGTGAGTTGAAGAGAGTATGTATTTCTCTATTTCCCCCTTCCAACACTCCTAATCCCAACATTCCTTTAAGTTTGATATTTACCATTATTTTGTATATTATGTGTGGCCAAATATATTGGTGTTCGCTCCTTATTTCCCTCTTCATGGGATCTCTATTTCTTTGTATAAATAGGTTTGGGTTCATGTATCATAGGGGTCAGTGGCTATGGTCCTTAGTTAATCAACTCCCATCATTACTTTTCTTTATACGGTGAACGCTAGTCTCAAAGCCTTGTAACCATGGATATTAATTCTCAAACTACCCCAATCTCACTACGTAGTCACTAAGAAACATCTTGATTTCATGAGCTCTGTTATGAATCCAACCTATTACCATCCCAATAACATAAAAGTGAAGCTATTATTCACCATGTGGTGAGAGGAAAATAATGTGTAGATTCTCATCTTGCTCCAGCGTAGTCAAATCCTTATCACACAGTGCACGCGGATCTGAATCATAGCCAAGCGAAGGTCCACTCACATAGTAAAGGAACATGAGAAAATTTCTTTGAAGTGTGACATAGTGAACACACTTGTCTGCACATATTGTGGACCACCTCCCACACATATTCTATGAGAACTTAGAGTCAAGGCATCCTTTTTAGAACAGTCTTGGAAACCATGACATCTTTAATGGCTTCGCACATCTGTCTTCTTACATTAGAGAATGGTTGAACCATTTCTTCCCTCTATGCTAACATTAATGTTTAATACTTATCTATGTATCTAAATAAGTAAATCGATAATATGGTTTCCAATACAACTAGAAACATTATAACCATATTATAATCTATGAAATATATTTTTGTCTTCCTTATTGTGTGGCAAGTCTTCCTGTAACATTAATGTGGCCACTCAACTAATATAATTTAGCATTATAAAATTGAGGGGATCGATTTCATACCATGTATAACAACTTGGCATGCTTTAGCAATGAGATTGGTTCCTTCCACATTGAACAAAATTTTGACTGGCTTTATAATTACTATACAATCACATCCTTTTGTTATATGCATTGAATCTAATGACATTTTAAACTTTTATATTATCCTTCCTATATTATTTGCACTTCTACATTTACAAACTAGCTCTGATACCATGTTGATTTCTTAGGATTGATTGCAGATGTAGTTGCATTGCCATCTTAGTATATAATTTTCAAATGCATCAAATCTCCTCTTATATGTATTGCAAATGACACATGGAGAGACATGTCTCCTAAAGAGACATGTCTATCCATTAAAATTAATAAAATAGTAAATATATATAATATCGCATATATTAAATATATATGTTAATACACACACACACACACACTCACACATCACACTTATATATGTATATTTATAGTAGTCTCATAGGTTTAGCCAACAAAAGCTACCAAACATTAACATAGATCCATTAGGCAAGGGTGCCCCCTTGCCCTTGCCCTCTTTGTGATTGCTTCAGACGCACTCTCTTATATTCTTAAAGACAACTCTCTTTCTCCTTGTATTAAAGGTATAAATTTGCCAGATAACTTTGATCTTACCCAATGTCAATTTGTGGATGATACTCCCCTATTTTTTTACTACAATGAAGTTAACTTTGAAAATCTACACAAAAGCTTAAACCTTTTCTGCTCCATTTATGGTTCTTGGTCATCTCAAGCCAAATCAATTCTATTGGGTTGGGATAATTGACCACCAAATTGGATTATCAAATATGGCTTTCAATGGGGAGGTCCTCTGAAAATTGTACGCTATCTTGGCATACCATTTTTTGTGGAACCCTTACTTAAGGAAATGTGGTTGTGGATTAAAGATAAAATGAATACTAAGCTTTCCAAATGGCATAATAGATCTCTCTCCTTGGCTAGAAGAGTTTAGGTCTGCCAAAAGATTCTTTCCTCTTACAACATTTACTACTCCTCCACTTGGATGTTTAGCAATTACCAAATTATGGAAATCCAAAAATCCATCAAGAATTTTTTGTGGTTTGATGATAAAGGAAATAAGAAGATGCACTATGGTAAATGAGATTGGTGCCACACAAATAAACTCTTGCGAGGGGGGGGTGCTGGGGCTTAAAGATTTAAGGTTGCAAGGGATTGCCCTTGCGGCCAAATGGATAGTTTACTCTCGTGAAGGGTATGAGCCATGAAAGATCTTGGTTAGGAATAATATCCAATGTGGCATTCCTAAAAATGCAAAGAATTGGAAGAATCTCCCTCTTGGAGATCATATTGAAGGGAATTTCCTTGTTACTTTGCATGGTTTGTATGTTTTCAGATCCATTTGGAAGGCTTGGGAACATGTTAGGATGTTCCTCCCAACCAGATCCTTTCATGATAATAAGCTACTTTATGGTGAGTGGTCCATTTGGTGGAACCTCAATATTTTCGGTAAGCCCCTTGCTCTTTCCCAAGGATGCTCAGCCAAGCCTTGGACTAGCCTAGGAACTTCTCAACTTATAAACCTATTTGAACATGATACACTTATAAGTTGGGAAACTCTTAGAGTTGATTACAACATTCCCCTATCCCAAAAGAAGACTTATAATATTACTATTAAATCTTGCAAGGAACTACCTACTGTTTGCAATGTTGACTCCCACAAATTTCTTGATATGAAGTGGCATGATGGTACTTTGATTACTAGCATTAAAGCCAAGAACATCTACAATATTCTGTCCTATAACAACAACATTATCGGTCATGTCAATAACCTTTGGTATACTGACCTAGATGATAATGATTGGAAGAAATTCTTTAAAATTCTTTGGAAGAACCTTGTTGACCCCAAAATCAACTGTTTCAAATGGCTTGTGATGTTGGATAGGTTGCCTCTTAGAAAAGACCATAATGGTATGCAATTCTATAATATTTGCAGGATGTTAGATACTGGTAGACATATTCTCTTTAGTTATAGTATTGCTAAAGAAATTTGGACTCTTTTTAGCATATCTTATCCGAATGATGTTTCTATACTTGAAATTATCACTGGTTATATTTCTGGTTTAAATAAGGAGGCTAATTCTTATTGGAATATTATTTCATTTAACATCTTATGGCAGATTTGGAAAATTAGAAATGAAGAAAGGTATCAAAATAATGCCAAAACCCTTACTAAGTCTTTTCAAAGACTCACGTATTTTAAAATCTCTTCACAAATTATGGTCACCTTGATGATAGATTGTGAGAAGCTCAAAAGATTCCTTAAAGTTGACCATTTGACAATGTCTACGTTTGAGATAAAGAATAGATACGAGTGGAGCAGGACCATTGACAACCTTGATGCCTTTGAAGTTGTGGTCAAGAAACTTCACCAGTTGGAAAAAAAGAATAAGAAGGCTTTTGATAAGATCTTTATGCTTAATCAGATTCAGGACAAAACAAGTATTGTTTGGATGGAAGGCCTAAAAGGGTGGACCATGTGGGCTCAGTCATACTCACACCCGATGCACTAACTTTGCCTTCTTTTGTTGTTCTTTATTGTATCTTTTGTTCTTGCAATGTATTTATAACTTTATAGTAGCTAATTTAATGTGAACTTTGGCGGTACATTGATATGCTTGGTGTAGGCCTCACCTCCTAAGGTGTCTTTGTATTGTGTATTTCTCTATTTTAGGTTTCTATATTATTTATATATATATATATATATATATATATATATATATATATATATATATATATATATATATTTAATGTGAACTTTGGTGGTACATTGATATGCTTGGTGTAGGCCTCACCTCCTGAGGTGTCTTTGTATTGTGTATTTCTCTATTTTAGGTTTCTATATTATTAATATATATATATATATATATATATATATATATATATAGACTTACTTATATCCATAATGCCCTTTATAAGAAAAATATTTAATTATAAATTCATATTTCTACTTAAACTAACAATATTTACAAAAAAAGTAATATTAGATTTATATATGTATAAATTTAATTTTGAATTTAATTATTTAAAAAATTCATAATTTTTTGTTATAAACATTTATAAAATAAAATGTACCTTTAAATTATATTTAAACTTTACCAATTCAATATATAATTTCAAACTTAAATTTACTTAGAAAATATTATAACACTAATTTCATAAAAAAAAAAAATATTATTTATTGTTTTATAATCAAGCCAAGAGGCTTTCTACAATGAAAGCATTCATCAATGTAAACTTTCTAGCATTTTTAAAAAAAAATTGGCACTCATATTAGTGTCATGGAGATTACAATGATAGATAAATTATATTAATAATACTTAACATTAATATGTTTCTATTTAATTAATTTTGTAACTGAAACAAGAACTAGCCAATTTTTATCATCCTTGTCAGCTATTATTGCATTCCTAATTATTAAGTAACTAAATTATGTTTTTAAATATATTATGTTATCTATGATGTTCCTATTATTTTATTATTTAAAATAACTTAAAACTTTTAGTATAAAATTGTGTTTTTAACTAGAATAGAATGAATATCTTTGATTTGTTAAATGTAAAAAAATATTTAGATTGTGGGTAAATAGTAAATTGTGAAATCTAATAGATATAATAGTATTTTAGATGTCATAAAAGTTTTTTAAAAATACTAGAAAGTGAATAAACCAAATTACAAATTTTTTATCCATCAATTTTGATTATTTTTTCTTTTGATTTATTTTTATTTCTGTCTATTTTTTATAATTATAATGAATTAATAATTCTCTGATATTTTTATTATTTAATTATTTAAAATAAATTAAAAATTTTAGTATAAAATTGGATTTTTTTAAATTTCTATCTATTTGTTATGATTATTTCTATTATTTCTATTATTTAAAATAAATTAATTCTATAATATTTCTATGATAAGCTATTTATACTTCTAAATTTTACATAATTTAAATTAGATATCTCTCAACTTATTTTACCAAAAATATTAATTAAATTTTTAAGTATGCTAGTAAATGCTTCAATTTAACTATTTAAATAAAAATTGTCGGTGAAAATATTTTACCTATAAGAGATGAATTTCTTGGCACCAGCTACGATGCAACTTATTTGCACCCATCGAGTGCCATGCTTATGCCTAGAATGTCATACATGCCATACATCTATTTATGTTTCTGACATACAAAGGACTATTAGACTCTAAACTATCCACCCACTTTTTACTTGGCGATGATTACTTGTTTTGCTCCTATTTTTTTATTTAATTAATAAATTTACAAAATGTTCATGTGTAAATTTTCAGCCTTTTAGCCAAAATTATATACATTGTAAAATTTATATTTTTAAAAGCATATAGTATTAAAATAAATATTTTTTATACTAAAATTTGAAATAGTTGTAAAGTTATTATGATTATATACATTTTATAATTTATTATTATTATGTGTATAGCATTGTAAACTGATTTTTTTAGGTATATAATATTAAAGTGTATATTTTTTACTTTAGAAATTTAAAAATAATTTGGATAAATTTTTATTATTATGTTATATTTTTATAAATTTAAAATTTATAATATAACAATGAAATAAATAATAGTTATTATTTATTTTGGATAAATAAAATGTTAATTTTCTATAAACTATTAATTAGAATCAAGATAGATTAAAAAATTTCTTATATTTACATTGATACTATTATGAATATATTATTAAATCTAAAAAAATATTTTTACATAAATTAAAAATATAACATAATATATATGCAATAGATTTGATTTTTTTTCACTATGATGCTTTGAATTTCCACTTAAGTTTATTTCAATCTTTTTTCTCTCAAGAACATTTATAAATTTCTTTTATTTTTAGTATTGAATTCTATTTTCTGAAGTTTATTTTGTCTCTAACTTTTGAGTATTTAAATTTAAAAAAAAATCAATTTTTTTTTCTAACAGCAAGATTTGAAATTATTATGTGTAGTTTAAATATGATATTGGTCAATTTTTGTCTTTCTATTTATAAAAGAATTCATTTAAAAGTTTATCAAATTAATTTTTCAAATTAGAAATTCAAATGATAATTATTATAAATTTTTAATATTATATATTATTTTTATAATTAATAAATTTAAATTATTTTATTTTATTTTTAAAATTTTATTCATTTTATCACATATATTAAGAATTTCAAATTAATTAAACACAATAAATTTCATAAATGAGTTTACTCTCATCTCTCATTCTAATTAATATAATAAAAATTTATTAAAGACATTTTAATTATACAAAATAATAAATATTGATTTTATTAGTATATTCTCAAAATTTAAAAGCAATAAAAAAAAGTTACCCATGAACTTTTTATCTATAAAATTTTTATTTTATTTTATCTAAAATCATAATAACAAAAAATTATCTAAAAAGTTTTGAATTTGTAAAATGAAAAATATATAATTTAATATGATATACTTTTAAAAAAATTCTAAACTTTACAATAATATAAACATAATAATAAACTACAAAATATGTATAATCTAAATAAATTTTGAAGTACTCATTTTTTCAGTTTAGTAAACAATTGAAATTTATACATTACGCTTTTGTAAATTTATTACAAAATTGACAATAATTTTGTGCCATTAGTCCTCCATATGTTAGAAATAGAAATAGATGTATTGTATGTACAACATTTCGAACATAAACATGGCACTCTATGGGTGCAAATAAATTGCATCGTAGCTGATGCCGAATTTCCTCTGTCTAGAGTTAATGCTTGCATACTAAAGTAAAACTTAAATACCATTAGTCCTTAAGAAAGGACACAGTGTAGTGTCAACAGTACATGTGGGCATCCAAGCAGAAATTGGACAATGGCTATCTAGGCAATTGGATCAACTGCTTGAATGCCTCCCTCCCCATCGTACCATCGGGTACCCATACCATCAACTCGTTAGCGCCTTTCCGTCTAACAATGATGTGAAGGGCAATTGACTTCAGACTACTATGTCAGTACACAATCCAATATCTACCATTGTTGTAGATCCAAATCTTTTCTCTAGATTTATGATGCATATTGTAAGATTAAAAGTTATTTTATATATGAAAGTTATTGTATATATGTAATTTTAATGGTTCATATAAAAAATAACTTTAATTGTACTCATATAATAAGAGATAATTATAATATAATTTAACATATTGAATACTAAAAGTACAAACAAATGATTTTTAAAAAAAAAAAATCATACATATATTTATTCTTTTATTATACTAAAGTTTAATATTAAATAATTAAATAATAGAATACCTTAAGACTATAATATAATTATTTTAATTATATTATAATAATTTTTGGAACTAAAACTATATTATAATTAATTTCTAAACTATGAAGGCAAGTACATGCCACTATGTGGCACTTGTTTTCTATTGTATTCTTGGTGATTTTGTTGTAAATTAAATAGAAAGAGTAAACATAAGAGATCAATAAAATTCTAGTGATAATAGAAAATTAGAGATAGTAAAAAGATATTAAGTAGAATTGTTTTGTGTTGTTACAATGTTTGTCATAATGATGATCTATTAGCCACTTTATTTTATATATAATATTTTTAATTAAAATTTTATATGCAATTCAAATATTAGAAAAAAAAAAAATGTTTACCTAAAAATGATATATAAAATAAAAATAATTTAATTCAATCACCATGTAAGACATAAAATTATTAAATATTATATCAAAAAGAGCATGTTATAAACTAATAACTATTTCTTTCTTTATAAAATTTTTTAACTACAAAATTCTATAAACTATGATGCTTTGTATCACATATTCTAAAATTATATAAACTATAAAATAATATAAAATTATTTAAACTATGATGATTCGTATCACATTTTCTAATTACATCTACCAATTTGTTAAATGTTTGGGTAGTCATAAATTGAACATTTAATAATTATCAAAAAAGATTAAGTCGAATTGTCCATATATATAATAGTGTCTAATTTCAATGAAAGTTATTTAATCAATTATAAATACATTTATATAAAATTCTATAAACTATGATGATTTGTATTACATTTTCTAATTATGTCTACCAATTTGTTAAATGTTTAGGTAGTAATAAATTGAACATTGAATAATTATCAAAAAGATTAGGTGGAATTACCCATATATATTATAGTGTCTAATTTCAATGAATCTTATTTAATCAATTATGATTAAATTTCTATAAAATTATATAAACTATGATGATTTGTATCACATTTTCTAATTACATCCATAAACTACACTTTGTTTATTTGATAAAGCATAAAATATAGTTAGAAATAGGAAATAAGTAAGTTTTTATTTATTTTTAATAAAAATAGTACCTCTGTTGTTTTCAACCTATTTTATATCATAAATTTATCACATATTCTTCAACCTTCATTTTTATATGAACCATTAAAATTACATATATACAATAACTTTTAATCTTACAATATGCATAACTTTTTACTTTTAATCTTACAATATGCATCATAAGTCTGGAGAAAAGATTTAGATCTATGACAATAGTAGATATTGGATTGTGTACTGACATAGTAGTTTGAAGTCAATTTCCCTTCACATCATTGTTAGACAGAAATGCACTAATGGGTCGATGTCGATGGTATGATGAGGGCATGCCTATGATGGGGAGGGAGGCATCTGGGTAGTTGATCCAATTGCCTAGATAGTCGTTGTCGTTCACATGGCCAGCCAATTTGGCTTTGCATATTTCTAAGTTTATTTTTAAGTGAAACTCAAAAACAAAAGACATAATGTACCATCCTTACGTGAGGGAGAGAGGGTAGCAATGGCTAAAGGGTAAACTATTTTATTTACCTTGCCTATGCCACATTGCCTACGGGGCCGGACTGTCAAATGCTGTCATCCAATCCATTTTGGCATCGTCAGTACTATCACAGTTCTTACTACCCCCAAAATACTGAACACATAAACAATTATAGAGGAGGATAATATCAATTGTACATATAAACAATTATTTTGAAAGTCGTGAGATTCGATGAAGTTTGAAACTCAACTTTTCATTTCTTGTAAGTTATTGTTTGAGGAATTTATTTATGAATTATAATAAAACTTAAGCAGACTTAACAAATTAAGATTTAAAAAAAAAAATAGAACAAATTAATCAAGAGATTCTATTACTTTATAGAACTATGAAAAAAAACTTACCCTTGGAAATAACTTGTTTTAAATCTAAAAGATACTTTGATTAAAAATGGAAAATGTATTAATACCTTTATTATTTAATATTCTTTTTCATTTTTTAATTCACTATTAATTCTCCTATTAATGCTACAATCTTATACTAACTTGTTTGATTAATTTTAATTGAACAATTTAAGTAAAATAGAATATCAAATATGAAAATTTATATATATGATATAATTTGTAAATGTGGTACTTAATGTGACTACATCCAAAACTTTAGAACCTTTTTTCAAATTATGTTAAATGTGAAATAACAAAAATGAATATGGTAATCCCCACTTAATAAATTTAATTACAATTTATTCATGAAACAAAATGATCATGAATGAAATGTAAAAATGATATTATTATTTATTAGCAAAAAAATAATTAAATTCTGATTTATATGAAAAAAATTACAAATGTCAATTACTTGAAATTTTTGTAATCCATCAATAAAATTGAAAAGGAAAATAAATAAATATAATATGAAAGATGGGAAAAATCTTAATAAAAATCAATTAATTGGATATATGTTTTGCAACTAACTAATTTATTATTTATCTTCTTTTAATTTTTCATTTTAATTTTATTGAATGAGATAAAAATTAAAATAAATCACATATAACACTAAAACTAGTAAATCAAGATCCTTTATCTACACATTTCTTACAAATCTAGATTGACATATAATTTGCAATCATAAAACTAGAAATAGACATAAAAACAACTAATTAAAATATATATAATATTATAAACATTATTAACTTTTGATGGCTCAATGATGTTCTATATCTTGACAAAAAATCCTATATATCTTTAAGAAAAGAAAGATACATCAATTAGATTTTTTTCCTCGTCAAAAAAATTTTGAACAAAATATGGAATGTTAGAATTTGAACAAATTAGTTAAATTTTATTTTTAAAATAAAAAATGAACATAATAATTTATAGAATGAGAAAACTAAATAAATTAATGTGAAAAAAACAATGACAATTTGTAAGGTGTTTGCAACTAAAGCCCATTTACCTTGTTTTGATTTGTGTAATTTTTTTAAAACTCTTCCCATGTTTAATGCATTGAATAATAATGCTGCATTAATGTTAAATATTTGTTAAGTCTGCTTAAGTTTTATTATAGTTCATAAATAAATTCCTCAAACAATAACTTACAAGAAATGAAAAGTTGAGCTTCAAACTTCACCGAATCTCACGACTTCCAAAATAATTTTTTATATGTATAATTAATATTATCATCCTCTATAATTGTTTATGTGTTCAGTATTTTGGGAGCGGTAAGAACTATGACAGTACCGACGATGTCAGAATGAATTGGACGACAGTATCTGACAATTCAACCACGTAGGTAGTGTGGCATAGGCAAGGTAAACAAAATAGTTTACCCTTTAGCCATTGCCAGAGAGGGCAACATAGCTGGATGCACGTGAGCTTGACCGGCATTTTGATTTTGGCAGTGCCTTTTTCAAGACATGTCTACCAATTGCACATCTGGAATATTGCTTTTTAATGACCGTTAGAATTTGGCAATGACTATTTGTACCATGAAAGCCAAAGGCAGGCCTGGAATTTGACGGTCACCTCTGCTTGTCATATGAGTTTTTGATGATGGTTGAGTCATTTTAGTGCCTTTCATTTTACGTTCAAAAAAAAAATTGATTGTCAAAATTTTTTTTATATGAATAATTTAATAAATTATTTTTAAATTTTAATAATTTTCACTATAATTTACAACATATTAAATATAAAAATATATACTCAAAAGTAAACCATCTAATATTCCAATCTATAAGAAAAAAAATTCAATTAAAATTGGGATACAAAATATAGACTAATAAAAACAAATTATTTAAAGGTCAAGAACTCTTCTTGACTTTGTGTTCTTCCATATTTGATATATTTCATTCCAATTTACATCATTTATTTCACATCTATTTAATGATACTCTCATTAATGCATCTAGTGTATCCAAACCTAGATTTGATTTTTTGACATCTTTGATGATATTTTGTTTTGAAAATCCTCTTTCACAATCAACGATACTTGCAAGAATAGTAAGAACACCTTGCCATAACTTCATCATATGAGGATAACTTCTATGCCAATACTTTGTATTACGAAAGACTCTCCAAGCATCTTTCATTTTAAAACCTTCACAACTCGGATGCAGTGCATCAACAAAAGAATTTATCTCCCTTTTGCAACCAGTAAAATCAAATGTAGATTCAACATCATCAACATTGTTTGAATTAGTATGTTGCAAATGTTGAAGAAGCTTATCAAGCCAACACTTTGAGATATTATCTCGAGTCTGATGATCTGTTGGATAATAAGAAGGGCTGAAAAGTTTTGTTGCATTAAAAAGAGGAAGATCTAGAAATCTTTCATTCAAACAATCAATGAGGGATTGAATATAACCTTTTGTTAAGGGCCCGTTTGGTTGCTGGAATACAACCGGAATAGGAATAGGAAATTAGAATATGATTTGTATTCTTTGTTTGGTGCGTGGAATAGGAATAGGGAATAGGAATACGTATTCTCATTTTAGCCCCAAAATGAGCTTTTGTCCATTCCAAAAAATACTTGTAATTGGAATTGCTATTCTTGCATTCATTTTCGCTTTCTCAAATTTGATTAAATTTTCAAATCCGCTTTGACATGGGGTGAGCGCGGGAACTTTGTTTTCAATATTTTCAAATATTTCAGTGATTTTCCAATGGCGCCAATTGCATCTTCATAAATATTTTCAAACGGCGCCGATTGCAAGTTAACCCTATTCCAATTTAAGCTTGCATAACCAAACAAGAGATAAACAAGATTGGATTGCATTTTTCCATTCCTATTCTTCATTTTCCATTCTCATTCAAATTTTCTATTCTAATTCTCAATTCCTACGCTTGCAACCAAACGGGCCCTAAGTGTTGACAACTTTCTCATGTTCCTTCAACACGAGGTTTCATGAAATTCTTCCCTACATCCCCATACTGAAACCCCTGGAATAGGAATATATAGTAATTCATGCTTATCAATTACAACATTTTCTTCTTTAACTTCAAATTTACGGTTTTAAAAATTTTTATTAAGAAATTTAATTGTCAAATTTATGGTTTTAAAAAAATATAGCCGGTCACTGTGTACGGTCTTTTAAAAAATTAGCCTATCATATACGATTAAAATATCGAAAAACAGCCAATACGGCCATCAATTTCCAAGCCTGGCCAAAGGTGACCAATCGATCCAACTCCCTGGAGAGCCGTTAAAAAGCAATATTCCAGATGTGGGATTGGTAGACATGTCTTGAAAAAGGCACCGCCAAAATCAAAATACCAGTCAAGCTCACGTGCATCCAGCTGCTGCCCTCTCTCCCTCGCGTAAGGACGGTACATTACGTCTTTGGTTTTTGTGTTTCACTTAAAAATAAACTTAGAAAAATGCAAAGCCAAATTGGCCGCCCATGTGAACGGGTGAAGACTAGCCTTCGTCACTTACTTTGGAATGGCGGACTGATTTAAAATTCTCGTTGACTGACTGCTGGTCTAAAATTAGCATCAAATCTAACTTTTGAATAAATAATAGTTTAGTGGGAGCTGTATGCTAAAATATGGTCAGAACATCCGCTCGATTGGGAAAGATGAGTTCCAGTGATTGCAAAGCCAAGAAGATGCCTCATGCCCTTCTCATTCCTCTTCCTGCACAGGGTCACATAAACCCCATGATGCAACTCGCATGGAAGCTCGTCTCTGATGGATTTCTCATCACTTTCCTCAACACCGACGTCAATCAGCAAAGAATTCTTAAAGCCAACAAGGACAAAAATATGCAGAGTAATTGCGATAAGATAAGAATGATTTCTGTTCCTGGAGGACTGCCGACCGAGGCGGTCAGCGGGGAGAACCAAAGTAATGGCGCCTCAATGTTTTTTGAGGATACGCGAAAGACTCTTGGTCCTTGTGTTATTGACAAAGTCATTCGGGAAATAAACGACAAATATGAAGACCAGAAAATCACTTGCATGATTGCAGATGTCTGGACGTGCTTTGGCCTGCAAACAGTCGCCGAACTCCATCATATTACGCTTGCTGTTTTGCAAACATCTCTTGTTTCCACCTTCGCCATCCGTTACTTCGGTCCCAAGCTTGTCTCCCTTGGCCTTGTTCCTTCCGATGGTAAGATCCTTTTTATGGTTTATTTTATATAATCTGATGATGTATCTTTTGGCTATACGGTCTAAGATGTTCTGTAACTGTTGTTGTTGAAGGTGTTCCAAAGGAGGACAAGATACAGCAATATCTTCCCTCTATGCCGCCGCTGAAATCTGCACATCTGCCGTGGTTGTACGGAGGTGAATACATGTTTCATCATGGGATTCAAATGGGAAAAGAATCGGCTAAGGCCGAATGGATCCTGTTCAACACTTTCTACGAGCTAGAACCTGGTGTGGCTGATGATTTGTCCAAAGAAATGGGTGTGCATCCTATTGGTCCCTTGATTCCTCCTGAGTTTCTGGAGGACGAGAGAAATATATCGACCATGGCGACCCCAAGCTTTTGGGAAGATGACCTGGAATGTCTGGAGTGGTTAGAGAAACAGCAGAAGGAATCTGTGATCTACGTGGCTTTTGGGAGTCTGGCTACTTGGAATAACCGGCAAGTGGAAGAGCTTGCTCTGGGTTTGGAGGCAACCCAGAGACCATTTCTGTGGGTTGTGCGCTCCGATGGAGCGAATGGGGTCAGTACCGTTCTGCCATCGGGGTATTTGGAAAGGGTTAAAGACAGAGGTTTTATAGTTTCTTGGACACCGCAGTTAAGGGTGTTGTCTCATCCTTCGATATCTTGTTTTGTGAGTCACTGTGGATGGAATTCCACATTGGAGAGCATTACCATGGGAGTTCCTATGCTTTGCTGGCCTTATTTCGCCGATCAGTTTCTGAACAGCGCATATGTTGTCCATGTCTGGAAGGTGGGGCTGGGATTCGAAGCCAATAACGATGGATTAATAGAGAAAGGGGAGATTAGCAAAGTAATCGAGAGATTAATTGGTACAGAAGAAGGCAAGGCAATCAGAGAAGGAATGAAGAAATTGAGTGGCACGGCCAAGGCTGCGGTGAGAGAAGGGGGATCGTCATCCACAAACTATAAGCTATTTCTGGATGCCGTGAGGAAGTGAGTCCAATCATTTTGGTCTCTCAAGATAAGATTTGATAACGTATCATGCTTTATGGAAATCATATTTTGTAAGGGAAAATGCCATCCTGCACAAGGCGACAGATTTCAGAATCGAGAGTTTGGACAATGTGCATGATTATTGGTGTCATTATTTATGTATACCATTGTTACAATAAATAGTAGGGTTTAATATTCGATGTTACCATTACGGTTTAAAGATAAATGAATGAATAATTTATTCACATCATTTTATTTACATTTCAATTCATATAATTTGTATTAGTAATAGTGACTTGAAAATGACAATGATAAGAGTAAATAATAAGGGGTGCAAGTACCAAAATTTCTGATTTTAGTTTGGTGGGTTTTGGTGGTAAGAGTAAAGTATATAGTAGGAAAACATTAAGTTTAGTTTTATAAGTTTTAGTAGACAAAATCAAACCAAATACATGGTAAGAAAGCATGACATCACCTTGAAAGATATTGTGCTACATTTTTTGTCACTATCTAAACTAATCATTAATCTTTTTTAAAAAGTAACAAAATGTAAAATATCATTTTGATAATAGAATTAGGACCATTTATGACATCAGTTTTGTTTCTGTAGGTAAATAGGCATTGATCTATTGAATCAAAGCACGCTTCATTTTTATCCATTGAACCAACTTACGAAAAATGATAGGGATGTCTGAATGATTCAATTTTCAAATTTATATCAAGATTTTGTCCATAAAAGGAAACTTCAACTTAGGACCATCAAAGTATAGCTTTTGCACTAAATGTACTATAAAAACTTTTCTATTATCATTATAGCTAACCATTCAAGAAATACCAATAATTGAAACATGTTAAAAAAAATTAAGTAATTTAATTTTACTTTCACTAAAATATTTTAAATTAAAACCACATTCTATGAAGAATTTTGAATATTTTAATTTTAATTTAAAAAATTAACTAAAAACTAAAATTCAAATCTTAATAAAAAATAGTAATAAAAGTATAAGTTTATTAAATAATTAAATAAAAATAAAACTATTTGTTGATTTATCAAAATTGACATCTAAAGAAAAATTAAAAATATAATTAATATTAGACAATATTAAAATTGATCGGAAAATAAATTTAATATTAGAAAAATCAAAATTATTAACTAAAATGTTGTTGATGTAAATGTTGTTAATATATTTTCTAATTATAATGAAAAAATAATGTGACATATCAGGCACAAAATATTTTGGCCTTTTTATTTTGCTTCACTCAAGCATAACATCGATGTAAATTGTTAAATACTTATTGATTGTGACATATTATAGATTGATATACAATAAATGCTTACATTATACAAGTGATTTAAATACATAAATTAATTCATTTTTTAAAGATTGGAAAATATTACTATATGGTTATCTATCAATTAATATTGAAGCTCTAGAGATGACAAGAGTAGTTTCTATCATTGAAATAAAATAATCTAATCAACTAATTTTTATTTATTTTTAAGTATCACATTAATCTAAGCACATACATTAATTTACAATATCATTTTGAATGTGTATATGTTAATCATATACAAAAGACATATTTGAGAAAATTTATAACTCAAAAAAAGCCCAAATTAAATAGGTTATAAATGTATACATGTCAATAGAACAAATAATGTTTCTTGCTTACCTATCCAAGTTGTGTTGCAATCACTACCTTATACCTTTTTCAAATAAAAATGGAGAATACTTTATATGCATATGAAGATGGTGGAGGGGGCCCTCAAATGGGCTTGAAGGGACATGTGAGGCCTCACCACAACACATCATAGTTTAGTTGATGCATTTATTTTGATACATGATGATTCGATGTTTTAAGACATTATTCTATGGACTAGACATTGACTATTATTATTTATGTCATGTGATAATTACTCTAGCATGCTTATTTATGATGATTTATTATGTTTTATATAGATGCATGCATTATGATGGTTATTTGAATAATTGAATTGAATTGATGAATATGTTATGGTATTTCAATTATAAAAATTAGTTATATTTAATCAATGTACAGAAATGGGAAAAGATTACTGAAATGTGACTTAGAATATTTTGGTTGAATTTGATTATGCAAATAAAGTGTGTGTGTGTGTGTGTGTGTGTGTGTGTGTGTGTGTGTGTGTGTGTGTGTGTGTGTGTGTGTGTGTGTGTGTGTGTGTGTGTGAGAGAGAGAGATTTTTCTTGAACTACTGATATTCAAATTGAGTGTACAAGAAATTTTACCATGGAATTAATCATAGAATCAATAACCAACCCTATGTGCAAACTATAAAACTAAGGTTGAATCTAATGAAGAAATGTGAACCTTATTGCCATGTAATTTATTTTGTAATTGTAATTTGAATATACAGATTAGCTTAATTCATTTCATATTCACTGACATGTCAATAATTTACATAATATGATTTTGTAGTGTCACTTAAGACTTGTCATGTGCATGTGTAAAATGGTATGTCAATTAGGGTTTGGTAATGTGACCCTTAATCTAAAACTAACTTAAATTAGAGCCTAAGTTAATTTCAAGTCCTTCTTTAGAGATAACTTGTGAAGTCCCACCAAATATAAGTTTTATAATCAAATTTCACATCACTTTTAGAGGCCAAAAAGTGCTCCTAGAAGCCAAATTTAGTGCAATTCAAGTGCCCAAGTAGTAGGGGTATGAGTTGGGGACCTTTTTAGCTCCACTAGAAGGCTCATGTAACTTTAGAGACCCTCCAAACTTACCATTGTCGAAAATAGAGTGACCTTTTGACATTACCCATACATGCACTCTTACCCAAAACTTGCATTAATGGTAGGGGACATGTACGATGGCCAAAGGACTTAGAGTCAACTCAGAAGTTATTGCTTGTAAGTGGGTGGGATTTGGAGGCCTTTTAGAGGCCCTCGGAGAAGGTAGTAGGTGCTCACCCACTCTATATCTTTAGAGACATTAGGTTTTGGAATTGGAGCAACAAAGGATGGCTCTTTTCAAATTTATATTCCATAACACATTGACAAATGTTGGTGTTCTTCCTTGCCATGTATGTTTGCTTCATTCTTGTAATAGAGTAGTTTGCATTTGAATTTTCTTGTTCTTACATTCTTACATTGCATGTATTGTTGTATTGTATTTGTGAGGGATTGGGAAGATGGTAGTTCCAATTTTGTTCTTGGGAAGATGGTTATTTTAATCTTGTTCTTGTTTTTCAAGGATTAATTTTTTTGACTTTTTCTTAAGGGATTGTTAATGGGAGTGATGATATTACTCACCCTTGGATAGGGAAGAAATGACCATGTAAGGGTGAAAGGGGTTAGTTGTGACTGCATGGAATTGTAGAGGCTCTTCTCATGGAGAAGAGGGAAAAATGCAAGGTCTATGGGTCCTTGTTTGCAAATGTATTTGATGTTATTGTGGGACATAATGATAGTATGATTATGGAGGATGTGTATGATTTTGAGTCTTGGGAAGTAATGTTTTGTAAGTTCTCATTAGCATATTTTTTATGGATGTTCCACCTTCACCCTTTGTTATGGGTTTATAGGTGTAACCTATTGTAAAAGTTTTGGTTGGGTGTTCTTGTAATGTTTGCATAAGTTTGTAGTTTGATTTTGAATATGACCTAGTTGGTTATTGTTTCTCCTAGATTGGTGGGAGGACTCCTTGAGGCCTAGGTTGCAAGGTGAGTTCTCCATGGTATTGTTCATTGAATTTGTAGGTTTTGATGGATTCAAAGGTTGGAGGAAGCTTAGAAATTGATTTCTTGATGATGTCTTTATGTCACATTGTGTTTGGAGAATTCTCCATTGTTGTTCACTTTCATCTTGCATTGTTGCACCCTTGTAATGAAGGAAATGATGGGTGAGTGCACCAAGATGGTGTACAAAAAGGGGTATAAGTGGACACTTTTTTCTGAAATTAGTTAAACCTCAACTTGGACCAGACATTTAAGGGTTATCCACTCAAAATGATAAGATGTATAAAACATATAAATTGTAGTACTCTGAATCTACTTTTTAAAATACTAGAGTTTTTTAAAAAATGATAAGATTAAGTGGGTCAAACCCTATGCACACAAAAAATAGTTCCAAATTTTTTAAGAAAATATAACATAGTTATTTTTGTGTGCAGCACAAAAGACATAGTTATATTCACTACTTTGCACATCCCTTTGGTAGGATGATAGTTAAGAGTCATATCTAGAAGTTGTATATTTTTTAATAATTTTCTGATGAGTATTTTATTTTTTATGAATTATTGAGTTGATTGCATCCTGAAATTTTGGTACTTGTTCATGTGTTGAGCATAACATACACCAAAGCAATCAAAAATGGAAACTTTTTTTTAAAATGTGTATAGAATCAAGTGGAGAACAATAATATATAACTTTTTTTTTAAAGTATATCAAAAGTTATTAAAAAATGGTGGACATGTGTCTGTGAGGAATGTCAAGGCATTGTTAAAAGTAATTAAAGTTTACCATGTTATTTTTTTTTTTTAAATAGAAAAAAAAATATTGTTAGAATGCTAAGAAGATGTGTAAGATTATGGTGGCAATTTTAGAGATACCCACTTCACCATTAGAAAAACTTAATGATGACAAAGATGAGAATTCATCTTAGAAGATGAAAAATGTCTAAAGGAAAAAAATGGAGGGAAAACTGTCTCCCAAGCCTTTGAGTCATTTCCGTATGCTATCACCAATCCATAACCCCATTGGGTTTCTAGGATTCAAATAACCCGATTAGGTTATGAAAATGAAAAAGTGCATCCAAAACCCAATCGGATTATTCGTGTTTTGAAGAACTAAATGTAGGCTTCACTCTAAAGGCCATAAATTTCACATACAGAGTCTAATTAACTATGTTCAAAATGTGTTGGAAAGCTATTGAAGAGCTCTATAACATGATGTAGATAGATAAATCCTATGTCATGAAAATTTTATTTTCCATCAATATTAATTAAGCATAATCTAAAATAGGTAGTCATTATTTTCCAAATACGTAATCAATAGGTAAACATGAATGATAACATATTTTAAATTCTCTCTCTCTCAAAAACACATACACACACTCAATCACTAACTAAATAACTCCTAATTTATTATCTCTCTTACTAACTCCTAACATCTTGCTTTCTTTAACTAACTCTTAACCTCTCTCTCTCTATGCCTAACTTGTTCCTTAAGCGTTGTCTCTCTTTGAGTAATCCCTAAGACTCTCTCTCTCTCTTCATCCTATCCCCAAATTTCTCTCTCATATGTCCCTCTCTCCATCACTCTCTCTCTCTCTCTCTCTCTCTCTCTCTCTCTCTCTCTCTCTCTCTCTCTCTCTCTCTCTCTACATCTCTCTCTCATCATTTCCCCTCTCCCTCTCTCTCTAATCCCTTACCCATCTCTCTATGATCCCTAATCCCTAACCCTGCTCTCTCTCTCTCTCTCTCTCTCTCTCTCTCTCTCTCTCTCTCTCTCTCTCTCTCTCTCTCTCTCTCTCTCTCTCTCTACATGAAGCTCCCACTTCAAGGATTAAAGGCCAGGGGGGAGAGAGGGGAGGTTTATTGGTTAGAGAGAGATGGATAAGTGGTTAGAAAGGTGTTTGAGAGAAAGGGAGAGAGTAGTGGATAGGAAGAGAGAGAGGCTTAGGATGTGTGTGTGTGTGTGTGTGTGTGTGTGTGTGTGTGTGTGTGAGAGAGAGAGAGAGAGAGAGTTGGGGATAGGAAGAGAGAGGGGATAGGGAGGGAGGGAGGGAGGGAGAGAGAGAGAGGGGGGGATTGGAAATGGACAGAGAGTGAAAAATATGGAGAGAATGGGATAGGATAGAGAGAGAGAGAGAGAGAGAGAGAGAGAGAGAGAGAGAGAGAGAGAGGCATAGGGATTACTTAGAGATTGAGAGAAACAACACTTAAGGGTTGTGTGTGTGTGTGTGTGTGTGTGTGTGTGTGTGTGTGTGTGTGTGTGTGTGAGAGAGAGAGAGGGGGGGGAGGGAGGCTTAGGGATTACTCAGAGAGAGACAACACTTACACCATGTTCCCATGCTATTGCTTATTGGTATTTTTTGCTTAAAATTAAGAAGTTACATGTTGCCATGAGACATTAAAATTGTTTTAAAAAGGGATAATATAGAATCTTCTCCTTTTTAAGTGGAGCAGCTATTTTGTAGCCAATGAAATAAGCTAGGGAAAAATGTGGGGGGTTGAAAATAGGTAGTCATTTCTTATTAAAAAAATTGCCACATGTCTTCATAAAATTATTTTCCTCCTTTTTAAACTTTAAAAAAAAATAGTTTAGTTTTTTAATTTTAAAAACAATAAAAATAGTTGCTTAAAATTCAACAGTAAAATAAGCAGCTATTGTGGGGCCACTACTTAGCTCCACAAATTTCTCCTATAAAAGTTGAGCAACCACTGCTAGCCAAAATAAGCTAAGCAGTGGCATGAGAACATGGTATTAAGGGAAACGAGAGAGAGAGAGAGGTTAGTAGTTAGTTAGAGAGATATCGTAGGTGTTATTTAGTCAGTTTGTGTGTGTGTGTGTGTGTGTGTGTGTGTGTGTGTGTGTGTGTGTGTGTGTGTGTGTGTGTGTGTGTGTGTGTGTGTGTGTGTGTGTGTGTGTGTGTGTGTGTGTGTGTGTGTGTGTCACAGAGAGAGAGGGGGAGGGGGGGGGAGTTGGCGTTGTATGCACCCTAAAATGGTTGCTTAGACTATCGGCCCCAACTCTTTAATTCATCAATTTCTTGAATTAATTTATCAATTTCTTGAATCAATGCATTGTGATATTTTATTGAATCAATTAAAATCATTTTCCTTGATCAAATTCCAATTAATTTAATTATTTCAATATTTCCTAAGGTTTGATCATTTCATCAATAATCTTATTTAATTAAAAGAAAACATCCTTTTAAATAAGTAAAATAATCTTATTTAATTAAAATCTCTCTTTTTATTAAATAATCTTATCTTATTTAATTAAAAGAAAACATAGTTTTAAATAAATAAAATAATCTTAATTAATTAAAAGAAAATCTTTCTTTTAATTAAATAGTTTTATCTTATTTAATTAAAATCTCTCTTTTAATTAAATAATCTTATCTTATTTAATTAAAAGAAAATCTCTCTTTTAATTAAATAAATATATCCCCACTTAAAGCTCTTTTTTTAATGAAAAAAGGAAATAAATCAAATAAATCAAGTAAAGATTCTTTTTTTTTGCACATATCTCTAAGTGGTGAACTTTTTCCTCTTACTTGTCTTTTTAGGGATTTATCCCACATTTCTCTTGAGGATGCATTCTTCTCCACTGTTTCCTTTATAAGGAGCCCTCTCCTTCTCATTTACATGGATGTTAGCTGCTATAGTATTGTGATGTTGTAGGTTTGGAGGGCAATTTTGGAGAAGGAGTTTGAGCTTTAAGGATTGGACATTGGAGCTTCATTACAACTTCTCTCTTCTTGTATTCTTCTCTCATGCACCCATGACTTCCATTATCATGTCTCATCCTTGCATTTTAATATTATCTTAGAGCCAAATTTACTTTCATAGATTAATCTTGCATTGTTATTTCCTTTCACAGATTAGATTTTTTTTCTTGCATTGTTTTGCATTGTTATCATTTAGATTAGCTTGCATCTTCATTTGGATGCATATTTGATGATCATGGAGACTAACACTCTTTCTTTTCCTCTTTGAATCTCTCATTTTGTGGTGTACTTGCATGGGCACAAACTAGGTCAAAGTAAGGGCCTCCATTACAAACCCTTGCACTTCATGAATAGAGAGCTATGAGTCGCCATTTGAAATCTCATTCTTGAGGATATAATGACTCATTGAAGTGTATCAAAATTTTAGCACATCATTTTTGGCACCCACCATGGGGTAACCCACCTTTACATGCTGGTTTTGGCTATTTTGGGAGCTAACCCCCTTGTGTGGATCTATTTGGTGATGAAAAACCCTAGATCTTAAAGATTTTATCACATATCAAAAATGGCTTGATATTTTGGTCTAAAATTTTATTTTTAGGTTGGAGAAATATCAAAGAAACTTGAGTTAAAATTTTAGAATTTTTCAAGCTAATTTCTATTTTTTATAATTTTTTCTTGATTTTTCATGAAAAAATATTTTTTGGCATAAATTAGCAAACTTTTCATAAAATTCTACATTTTTGGAAAGATATTTGAATTCTAAATAGAGTTGTTACTTTGCGTTTTAATTTTAGAGCACATATGAGGGATCAAATACTCAATTTACAAACACTAGTCTATTTGACAAAATGACTACCTAGGGCACAAATGAAAATATTTTTCTAAAATTATAACTTTTTTAGAATTTTTTTTGTTTTTTAACACGTGTCTCTTTTTTTCATTTAAGGTCTTGGTCTTACTTCATGGCATATAGGTCCAATCTTGTTGACTACGTCAAAAAAATTAATTTTTTTATTCTTTTAAAGAGCATTTAATGATTAACTTGCATTTAGTTTTCACATGGTTCAATGCATGATGTGAGTTTTTATTTGGGTTATTTTTTATTTATTATTACTTATAATGATCATATTTTGAGATTTAACCCTAGGGTTTGCATAAGACATATCTATCTTGTATTGGTTTGCTTGTTGTTTGCTTGGAGTGCTTGCTTGGTTCGTTAGATCAGGGGAGTGATACGCACACATTACTTTGGATCTGAGATATTCTTATACATCTCTATAACATTTGGACTTTAGAATTAAAAGCGAACCTCTAATATGTTTGGATTGAGTGTTTTACATGCTTTGGTAATTCACATTTCGATTGGTGCTCTAAAATTGGACCTAGATTTTCTTTCTTGCATACATGTTTCACATAGTAATTAGGCCCTATGAACTCTATTTGTGGTGATCTTGAGAGAGTGGGCTTTATTCGTTTGTCTTACATGTGAAACTCTTCTTGATGATAGATCCTCTTGTAGGTAGGGAAGGATTTGATATTATTTCATTGTCTTTCTTGGTTTGTCTTCAGCATTTGCTAGTACTTTCTCTCTTGAGATTGGTAGTGATTGTTGTTGGCTTTCTAAACCTTAGTGAAGTGATTTCAAATAAGAATGTCAATGAATTTGTTTGCTATGTTTGGGTGAGGTGAAAAGGCTAGAGGAGTATGCCCTATTCCCTTTTGGGCACATCCAAAACTTGGAATCCTTGAATTGGAACTTAGGCCCCATGTGATCTAATTTTGTGAGTCTTCCTTGATTAGAGAGGGTTAATTGTAGTGGACACTCCCTTTATTGGGTAAACCACATGGATGGAACCTCAAGCGGTAGTAGCCACTTTTGTCATGGTAGCAAAACCCCCTATATAAATGTCCTTGTGGAAGAGATCTCCACTAGTGTATTCTTTTGTTGGGCTATCAGACTTCCTTACACTAGTACAAAAATAACAATATATGATTGAATAAACTACTAAAAATTGTAGATATATGACTAATTTTGATCATGTAACCAATAGTAGTTTATTTGTAGACATTTATCTCACAACCAAATTTATGACTAAACTATTTTAATCATTGATTTGGTTGTTGATTTAATCACTAATTTGGTTGTTAATTATTGTTAGCTGGTAGTTTATTTGATTTTTTATTGTTGTTAATTGGTAGTTTATTTGCTCATTAATTATTGGTAACTGATTGTATATTTGATCATTTATTTGGTAGTTTATTTAATCATTTATTTGATAGTTTAGTTGATCATTTATTTGGTAGTTTAGTTGGTAGTTTATTTGATAGCTTATTTGGTAGTTTATTTGATAGCTTATTTGATATCTTATTTGGTCATTTATTTAATCATCAATTTAGTCATATTAGGGCACAATGGAATCGAACCATCATCCTCCTACTTATAAAGTAGGTGATGTTCCATGAGCTAGTTTCCTTTAAAGAATAATATAAAAAATGTCAAAATAAACATGAGATAACAATTAAGTAATCAAGAAGTCTAAATTAGACAAAACTACTGTAAGACCACTATAGCATGAAGGCGAGTAGCAAGATACTCATGAGATATCTTCTCCAACACTTTTGAGAACTACACATCATCACTAAATATAAACAATGAATCAAAATAGTTACAAGTCAAATTATACATGAAGCATGCCAATTTAAACAAAAATATGGCATGCTTGTGTTTTATAGCTCTTTCCTTGCTCTTGCCTTATTTTAATCTTGTAAATGCTCTCACTAAGGCACCTTTTAAACATTCTATCAACACATATTTTATTACAAAACATGTCACAAAAAAAATATTTTAAAAATAATTCCATGTTGTTATATAAAGAAATAAATACTAATCATTTATGTTGCATATTGAATTTCAAACTTGTCCATTCAAAGAGATTCATAATATGATATAAAACTTTTGTTGTGATTTCATGACCCTCCAAGAATGGAACCCTTCTATTTCAAATAGCTAAAATAATAAATATTAAATAATAATATGACATAATAATTAATAATATATAACCAAAAATTTAATGCATATATGAATACATATATGTATATTCTATTATTTATACACACACACACAAACCAAATGATCTTATTCTTGAAAAAAAATAATAATAATATAAGCAAATGTAATGTCAAGTCAGGAGCCCATGTGGTACGGACACATGACCCATCAGTCGGTCAGAATGTATGGCGTGAGAGGGATATAAAAGGCAAGATTTGACTTTTATTCAATTATTCAGAAATAATAATAGTACACAATACAAAAATCAAATACAAAGAGGAAACTTTTAATGAGTTAATAAACAAAACTTTTTATATGAATTTTGCTTGAAGATTATCCACAACACTTAACATATTAGATTGAAAAATATATAGTAAAGATACCTTTAAGCTTATGTCTATTCCATGTTGTGTTTGGGTGCATGTTCATGTATAACTATTGAACACTATGGTATTTGATACATTCTTTTCCTTTTTCTTGGTTATCAAAATAGAAAAATAGAACTATCTTCGAATAGGGACTTTCAATTTAGATAAAATTAGTATTGTATGAAAGAATAATCACAAAAAGTCAAAGAACCTTATAAAATGTTTTATAAATGCTCTCGAGATTTCTTTGAACATCATTCATGAAACTCTGCACCTAGGGGTCTTCTTTCTTCGACCAAATAATCAAAACAAATATTTTTTATTGTCAAAATTGTGAAAAAAGATGTGATCTTCCTACTAGGACATCAATCTATTTGTTGTATACATCACCACTTCATATAAGATGAAGTGAAAATAAAAGCCACATGAATCTACAACAAAAATAACGAAAAATAAAAAAAAACTTTTACTAGTTCAATATGCAGGTAGAAACAAACCCTTGTACATATGGCAATAATTCACTTCTGATTATCTATTGATGGATGTCCATACCTTGTTCTTCATCTCCCACTTTGGCACAGGTTGGTAATATACTAGAAAAGGTTGTAGAATCTAGCTTTACACAAGCTGTACGCATTTTCTTAAATGCTACTAAGGCTCTTTCCAGGACCCATATTGTACATATCCATCAACCATAGTATTCCATAATGCCACATTTCTTTCAGACATTTTGTAAAATAGTTCACATGCCTTGTATGCTTTCCATATTTTATGTACATGTCTATGATGGTATTAATAATTATATTATTTCTTAGAAAGCCATTGGAGATCATGCTTTGTTGGATGTCCATACCCTACTCTAAAGCTTCCATTTTGGCACATGTTGGAAGGATGCTAACAAACATCTCTCTCCACATATCCTACAATCATCGCATTCTACAAGACTTGAGTTTGTTTGAGGCATTTTGTCATGTACTTTACATGTCTCTTGTATTTTTCAGCATTCACATACATGTCTATTAGGGTATTCACAACTAAAACATCTGATATAAACCCACTTTTTATTAATTTTTTGTGGATTTCTGTAACATGTTCTAAAGCTTGGACTACATCTTTTTTGACTTTTTCCTAGGCTTTCATGCTACAGATGCAGTGCAAAATAACTACTTCTTTAATACATTTTTTGCATGTTTTATGATATAGATGCAAGCAAATTGTATTGGATCCCTTTCGTAGTAAAGTCCCCAGGTCATTGACTAATTTGGACTTGTAAATGCAATCAATGTCTTAGCTGTATTGTTACCCAAATAATAATCTTACTGTGTAGTTTGTGCCTGGGGATTGCAAATACCCTAAAATAATATTCCAGAGAAGTAGAAATGCATACTTCTTGTGTTAATAAATACTATCTAAATGCTACTAGTGGCTTGAGGATATGCAATAATGTTTTCTAGGTGAGTCTTTGTAACCAAATAATAAATCTCAAATATTACTTATGTTGCACGACTAAACACTAAATAAGTCATCAGATCTGACATATCCAATTGGGATTAATGGGTGATAAGTGAATGAAATAATTGATGATGATGATGTCAACACTTCAAATGATTTTTCACACGAACATTGTTAATGTATGAGAATCACCTTAGTGTGAACTATATTGAGGAAGAAATTGCAATATGTGCATCATATAGCTTATTAGTTCTTATTGAAACTATGTCATAGATCCTTAAATGTGAGTATTTCTAAGCATGGATTGAATATCTTGAGAAAACTTTTCCTCTTGAGAATATATATTAAATTTTAGTATTTCTAAGCATGGATTGAATATCTTGAAAACACTTTTCCTCTTTAGAAAATATATTAAGCTAGACATCATGCTATTGTCATCAAATGTTATCTTTATCTCAATTGAACATTATTTTGTAGATGAGTAGCATTGCTGGCAAGTCATCTGTACCTAGTCAGGCTTCCTATGTAACTTCCAAACATGCTATGAATGGGTATTTTCATACCTTATGATTTGAGGTACATTCATGATGCACACTTATAACATTTGTACTAGAAAAGTTCAGTAACAAAAGGCAATTTGTTCATGTTATTGACTTTTGGTTTAGATTTTTTTATGGTAAATGATAAAATCATGTTGCTAGCAATTTTAGCACACTTGGCTAAAATTGGCAAACTTGTAGAGCTTTATAGATAAGGTATATATACACCATTTCAAACTTTCAAGGCTTCAGGTTTACTGTTCTGATTTTGAGTTAAATGAGTGCAAAGATGAATTATAGAAATGCGAAAGTGATAGAAAGTACAAATGCATAAGAATATTGCATTTCAATTTGTCTATAAAAGAGTATCTAAGTAACATTCATTGTGGAAAAGAAGTACATGAAGAACATATCATCATATTAATATACAAAGATGTTACAAAAGTGTATTTACAAATGCATCTTTTCAAATTGATGTCTTCATTATATTAACAAATGGAAAATTACATTATAGGATTCCACACAACTTGTGAATAGCTTAATAGAACAGATATATGTAATAAAAAATACAAATATAGACGTCAAGAAAGAGAGAGTAAAGGGAGATCCTCCACTTCCTAGTTTGAATGGTGGCTGATCCAAGATGAGACAACCGGTTGAAGGGTTGACTCTATCTTCATGAACTAATACCTGCAAGATCATGATAGAGATAATGCCAGTCACATGCATGACTAAACAATGATGGATCCACATTAATCCTTCTAATTGGCTACTACATTCATGCATTGCACTACATATGTCAATTCCATTAAGTAGAACAACCAAGGAAAAATAGAATCAAGTATTAATATAAAGGAGATACAATGAAAACTTTTAAACATGTCGATCATGGAAGAGAGAAAAGAAGAATTAGAATACTATTAGAAAGAAGGGCAACTCCATATACTAAGGCAGTTATAAATCAAGTCAACATGTTTAATGTAATGAGTTTGTCTATTGTGCAGGTAAAGGTACTATATAATTTTCCTTGATAAAAATTGTAATATTAAATGCTGGGTAAATCACAATGCAATTAGTAGAACAACAGGGGTCATCATTTCCACATGAAGAATAAAGTAGCATATGGCTGAATTGGTCAAATAAGTTGCAAAGACAATCAGGGTAGTGAAGTAAATAACAACATCTTGAGGGTAAGAGGGACACTTGTACTAATGGTGAATTGTCATGTATGAAGAATTGATCTACAATATCTGAATATTAGTCATAGCAAGGGTTTAATAGTAAAATAGACATTAGGTTACTAGTGGTGACAAGATCAAGTAAATTTTTGTTGGTACAATGAAGAAACACAATCAAAATGAGCATTTATATAAGGGAGTTGTATCGACAACAACTTGAGCATGTGGAATAGTTCTTAACAACCTTTTCAATCGAATGTATTATGGATAGCCAGTGAATATGCTTGTTGTAGTGAAGAATAATAATAATGTTCATGTACAAGATTGGTAGTTACAAATAGACTCCAGTAGTGAAATAGTTGTTCAAGGTTCAAATAGCTCACAAAAAGCAGATATAATAGTGTTACAGCACTACAATATTGCATAAGGCATCATTCATAAAAGTTGTAATGATTGTGAAATTATCAAAGAGTTACAATACATCTGTTGTAAATGCAAAGGACTTTAACTTTATTTAAAAGTACAAACAATCCTAAGTATACAAATTCAGTTCAACCTTTGCCTACTACAAGTGACCAAAGAATGAAACTGATACATTTTTTATTAAATGACAGATTGAGTCAGAATTATGTATTAAAGGTCTTTATAGTGCAAAGACTAATATCTCCAAAATGATCTCTTTAGGAAAAAATTTAAGTCATATCCAATCACGAAAGAAATTCTCATAATATCAACAAGGTTACCTATGCCCAGCAAAGTACATTTTAGCAGATTATAGTAGCAACCAAGAAAACATAGATAAGATAGCTTGTCATGTTTTTTCCATTTCTCCTAATTTACGAACTGGGTAGGGCTAAAATTTTAACTAGAGTTTGAAGAAAGATAAACAAAAAAAACCCTTTAAATTTCGTGCCAATCGGAGTTGTATCGCAGAAATTATGGTGTTCTGTGTACAAAATTAATCTGTAAAATAATAATATGTTTGAGTCAAAGCAATATCAAAGGAAATGTTGACCAGTGAATACAATAAAAAAAATCCAGGTAAATACACAATTAGAAGAATGGGAGTAGAATTCATACTATATGGAACTTAAAAATGGAGTAGTTAGCTATACATGTGCCAAAAGAAAGGTATTGCCGCAATGATACTAAGCATCTATATTCTACAACAAGTTTACATAAACAATCTGCAAAAACCTATAGCCAGGGTGTATACAGAGGAAAAGAAGCAAAATTCTTGGTAAATAAAAGAAAGATCCATTATATCGTCGAGGACCATGGTCTATATTCGTGGTACTGCTAGTTTAAAGCAAAATATAGCAATAAATTTTCTACAGGGAATAGAATTACGTATGGTAGATCTTTCAGCTACATCATTTCAAAGTTCAACAAAATAGAATGAACTTTCAAGTAATGATTTATATTTAAAGGTATTGTAGACATAAACTGCCAAAGGGGAAAAATAGGTAATGATTTCATACACAGGAGGCTATCATTTCCAACAATGCCATAGTATATCTAATAAAGAGAGCTCCAGTAAGGCAGAAATGATAACAAGCAAGAATCAAAGCATATACTGAACAAAGAGAAATGGTGGCATGATAGTTAAAAAAAACCTCATTCAACTTTTAGACATCGATTTTATTTTTGGAAAAATTGGCAAAATTTTTTTTTAGATAATGCAAAACATTCCAAGCAAAGCTCTAACAAATAATGGCAAAGGGGAAAATAGGGATCATATATGCAACTCTTTAATTAGCAACTCTTTTCTACAGTAAGACTATGACAGTTTAAGGTAAATGATCCATAATTACAAATAAAGAGAAAAATAACATCATATTGCCATATACCCTATGGCCTATGTCAGGAAAATAAAAATAAATCATTATATAGCAAAACCCTCTTGCTAGGAAGGAACCAAAAAAAGTATCAAGAGATTTTGATTTGAATCAGCAAAATGAAGTGGCGATACAACCAAATCATGTAAAAATAGAGTCAGAAAGTTGTGTGAAGGGTCATGCTCCTATATTAGCAAGCTTATTAGTTTTCCATTAGATTTAAAATAAAGAAAACAACTTTTTAATGGAAACTTTAATAGTATGCTTCACCAGAGATCCATGCACAATACAAAGCCTTCAAGAGCAGCGACCCAATAGCAAAGATTTAATAGGAGAAAGTGAAAAATGATGTAAGAAGCCCTTGATGCCATCTTTTACAATTGTGAGAGGTTTCTCATAGAGGAGCGACAAAAAGTTTTTAAATAAAATAGGTCAGAAGTACCTATCAATACAACACAGAGATCTTCAACAAAGAGATTGTTCAGAGGAAGCCATTTTTCCACAACTCTGCTTCAAACCCTAGTCTCAGAGGGTTGCTACTTGAGTATTGAAAACAAATAAAAAGTAAACAAGGAATGAAAGGCGGATAAGGGATTTTAGCCCTAAAAGTGATTGGACTTTATCTTAACAATTTATGGGTTTTGATTCTATGCTCTCTATTTTCTTTTGCCTTATGAACTTTTGAGTTTATACTACGGTAATGACCTTACAAGTAACAAGTAATATTTTTGTCAAAGGATTAGAGAAGTTTTATTTTATTATTTCTAATAAAATCTAGATATTACTCTATTTTTTGGTTATAAGTATTATATTTAGAATCTTATTTTAAGAAAAAATAAATTGAAATATTTCTATGGTAAAAGAGAGTCATGGAGTTTCCATGCTATCTAATGAGAACTTCTAATATTTTTAATATTATTTTCTAATTTTATTATATATGTTTATATAAGATTTTAAATCATAAATCTGATTAATATTAGTTTATGTTGCATACTATTTTCTATTTTACAATTTAATTTTAATAGATATGTATAACATCTATTAGAACTATAAAATCATAAATAGAAGTACAATATCTAATATAAATCGATATTAACATTAATTTAGCATATTTTTTATTTAGTAAGTTTAACTATTTGTTAATTATGAATATTTTAAATTAAATATAGGAATTATGATGTAAATATTTTTTATAGATATATATTATCAAAATATCAAATGTGATTAATAATATATACATGTGGAAATATGGAGGGTTGATTTTATTTGGTGTTCGACATGCATGAGAGAGATTTTACATACATATTGAGGTTGTTTTGTAGAGGTTGGAGGGTATTTTCATTTTCTCACATACAGATGGTACTCTCAAAGGGGATTTTATTGTCTCACAATTTTACTAAGCATACAGAGGGGGGATTTTTCAATTTTTGAGCAGTTTGAGGGCAGTTGAGGCCTATTTTTGGGTTTCATATCTATTGATATGCAGAGATAGATTTGGAGTTTTCATTTGAGTGCATGGAAGGTTTGTATTTTCGTCAAGAGTTAATAGATAGATCTTGAGGAGTTTGAGTCTAGATTGGGTTGATTTTGAGTTCATTCTAGTTCAATAAAAGTTGAGAGGAGATTTGAGGAATTTAAATGATACTAATTTATTCATAGAACAAAAACTCCTTCTGTGAGTAATAAAACTTATAAAAATATTAAAGAATATATTAATATGATAAAAAATCCATCGATCATTCATTTAGTAATTTGTTTCAGTGACTAATTATTAGTGACCAATTGTATAATCATCTATTTGATCATTTATTTAGTCACTTATGTTTGTCTAACTTTGTGATTTTACCCAATGACCAAATTAGTCATTTGTTTAGTCACCTATTCTTATAAATTAAAAACTATTACTAGAATTTAATCACTTTTATTCACATGACCATAATTTTTAGTCTTGTGACTAAATTTTTTAGTCACATAGTCATTTATTTGTCAAAATTCTACTAGTGTTAGTATCTCTGATTGATTAAATTCTTAGAATGTGTCAAAACCTTGGTGTGCCAGGATTGGATTTTTCCCACTTGAGATTGCAAGAGTTGTAGAGTTGACCATTACTAAGAACCATAGTTAAAACCTAATTTTTGTTTTCTAGGACTATGTGTATGATTGGAAAACATTTTGAGAACATACACAGTAGTGGTTCTAGGGATTAGATTCATAATAAGACATTGTTCTTGTTTATGCACAAGGTTGCTTTGTCCCTTGCCCATTACTTGTAGATATTTGCTTGAACTCCTTGAGTGTTGTCTTGTGTGCCTAATTTATGATAAAAATCTATTGATGCATCTAGTTGGTCCATTAAAATGAACAAGAAAACTGAGTTCCCAAGTTGAAACCTTTCTTAATTTGTTATCCTATCATTTTCAGTCCTCCTTGGTTTATCCGGGTCAGATTAGGTCACTTACCCCACTGTTGGAAGCTTGTTTTCACCTTGGATTGTTGTGTTATGAAATCTTGAATTAGTAATCTTTGGTTTTATGAGTGACCTTGCTTAGAGACAGTGAGTTAGAATTTGTCCTTGGTGAGAAGATAAACCTTTGGATTCTTTGATAACACACTTGGAGAGTCTTAGTAATCTCTTGTCCATTCACTTCCATTCAAATTTAAATTAAATTAATTATAATTTGGATAAATCATCCTCCTAATCCATATGTGCTAGGGTATTCACCCAAAGTAGTGGGCACCTCTATGGTAGTGTTGGTTTATGCCTATTGCAAAAATTCTATCTTATCATCTCTCTTTTGGACAAGTGAGTGTTTTTACTATCCTAGTTTGGTACTAACATTTCTTAGGTTTGTCCTATCAACTAGTACTTTTTCTTTCATGCCAGTTACAACAAGATGTCAAGTAGATCAAGGAAAGTGACCTCAAGTAGTCTTTAACCAATTACCCTTAGTTCAAACTCGCCATAGACATAAGGGAAAAGAACTCATATTTGATCAATCACTTAGGAACAACTTAAAAGTTTGGTTTGTTGCAAAGAGTAACCTTAGTGAGTTGACTATACCCTTAGCACCTTCTTCTCAAATATGGATATGAGTTATATGATGACTCGATGAGAGAGGGAAGAAATGGATGAATGCCTTGATGATGTATTTGAAAAACATCAAGATACTATTTTTTTGGTAGTTCCTCTCATGAAAATTGATGATTCTCATCCCTTATCTCAACTAGATATTTGGATGCACACCAAAGGGTTGAAAGAGATAAGAGACAAACCTATCAAGAAGAACCATCACAACATGAAAACCAAGATGATGAACCTCATGACACTCATGTGAATGCAACATATACCAATAACTTGTTTAGATATTCAAGACCAAGTTCACTGCTCAAGACACCTTCAAGATACATGAGTGATAGACTTAAGATACTTGAGCATGAAAAGAAAGTCTTCATGGAGGAACAATCTATGAAGGCAAAGAAATTTAAATGTATGGAAGAGGAAAGACAAGATTTTTTAGAAATAGAAAGGAAAAATTTCCAAGAGGAGCAAGATAGACTCTTGGCTTAACAACTTAATGGTCAATTTAACAACATGTGTGTTGCTGGTGGAAATAACTCTCCTCAATCCACCCCTCCTAAGACTCCATGAAGTGCAAGACGCTCAAGAACACCTTCATGGTCTCCTAGCCCGAGAGGAAGAGGAGCTTCAAGACATGATCATTATAGGAGACCAACACCTCCTAGGATTTCAAGACAACCTTTGCAACATGCTCACCACGGTTCACAATATGAAGGAGGTAGTTCAAATTTTGACCATGAATCTCAAGATTTCATGACAATGAAACAAAAAATTTCTTTCCAAGAGTGTGTGGAGAAGTATAAATATCAAAAAAAAGATGTATTCGTAAAGAATTTAATTGATAAGGGCGCTAAAGTTCCCTACAACTATGATGTTGACAAAAAAAATATGAGGCAAGATCCATATTTGGAAGAATGGTTTAATCAAGTGAAGAGTAAAATGGACAAGTTCATGGCACCTAAGAGTTCCTTTTCACTTGATTCAAATTGTCCTAACCCTTTTGATAAGAGTGTTGATATGAAAGACTTTCCTAGAAAGGTTGAGATCCCCCAATATGATAAGTATGATGGGAATGGGGATCCAAGTGATCATGTGTGTCAGTTTTATACCATGAGATTTTATTTTCATCATGTAGACTCATGCCTTATGAGATTGTTTCCAAGGAGTCTTTAGGGTCAAGCAATGAAATGGTTCACCAACATAACTCCTCCTATTAAGACTTTCAAAGAGCTTGTTTAGATATTTGTTCAACACTTTGCATACAACCTTTCAAGATCTATCACCTTATTGGACTTTTGTAACATAAAGAAAAATCAAGGAGAATCTTTTGTCATTTTCTTGCAAAGATGGAAATGACAATACTCTTGCTACTGTAGGACTATCCTTGAAAAAGAGAAGATTGAAATTATTATTAGCAACATGATTCCTAAAATGTGGTATGAAGTTAAGAAGATGGTTTTTGAGTCTTTTGACATGATCGTTGAAACAACATTTATAATTGAGGATGTCTTGAAAGAACAAGGAATTTTGGCCAAACATGGAAACAATAACAACAATGGCCAAAGTAACAACAAAAATGATAAAGGAAAGAATTCATATTGGAATAGAAGTAAACAAGTGGTCAATGATGGAGTTGTGAACTCCTCCAAATCTAATGATCAAGGTGTCCTTCATTTGGTTAGTGCTAATCAACAAGGAAGTAAGCCAAGATACCAAGATGGGCCAAAGGGAGAAAGGCAAGATTTTGCAACATTTGGTGAATCGTATGACAAGATACTGACAAAGCTTATTGCTCACAACTTGGTGTGTCCTTTTGATCCCACAAATTTCCATATACCTAAGGTTAAGCCATGGTGGTGGGATGAGAAAGCCTATTGCAAGTTTCACAACAATACTAGACATAACGTTGAAAACTGTGGGAAACTCAAGCATATCATTCATAATCTTATTAAGAATGGTAAGCTTCAAGTGGATGAATTGAACACTAATGCTGATCAGAAGGCCTTCAAAGAACCTTTTCCCAAGTATGATAAGGGGGAAACCTCTAAACCTAAGAATGACAAAGCTGAGATCAATTACACCTATACGAATGCAGAAAATTTTGTCAACATGCTTGAAGTAGTAGAACAAAATGTCAACATGAAGAGAAATAAAGATCCTCATGGTTATAATCTATAGATGGACTCTCTTATCTTTGATGAAAACCCTTTCTTAGTGCTAAGGGGTCCTCACTCTAGAGTGTCATCTCAAACTCTCAATGTTGTCACATGAAGTCAAGGTCTCCTTATCATTAGAGGACCCAATTCAAGTCAACTAAGTACACCAAAGCAAGTGACATCTAAGAATGTTACCTCAAAACTAGTAGTTAATCCTCAGCCAAACTATAGTCTTGTTGATCAACTGCAAAGAACCCTAGCTCAGATTTCGATCTTTGAGCTCTTAAAGTTGTCTCTGAGACATAAGCAAGTCCTTGAGGATGCTTTGCACATAGAAAATGCTCCCAACAATTTAAATGTTGATCAATTCCAAAACATGGTTAATCATATTGCTAGCCCTCATTACCTCACTTTTTTAGAGGAAGATGATAAATCTTTGAGCCACCCACATAATCTTGCTCTCCATACTGAAGTCATGATTCAAAAAACCAATGTTAGGCATGTGTTGATAGATGGAGGTGTTAGGCTTAATATTTTTTTCTTTGAGTCTTTTAAAGACATTGGGTTATTCTAAGAAAGTCATAGATAACAGAAGAAAGATCACAATCAAAGCCTATGATGAGGCAAAAATAAGTTCAAAGGGGTTGGTCGTCCTTCCTATCAGGATTTTCCTTGTTGAGAAAGATATTTTATTTCAAATAGTTGATGTTGGTCCCCTTGCATACAATATATTACTCGGTAGATCATGGATTCATGATATGCAAGCAGTGTCATCTACTTATCATTAGTGTCTTAAGTTCCGTTAGAATGGAACATAGATTTGTATATTTGGGGATAATACTTAATCTATCAACTCAATTTTAGTGAGTACTCATGTTTCTCTCAATAGAGAAGTAGATGATTTTGATGCAACTTTAGCTGAATGTAGAGATGAGTTCAAATCAATAGACCTTGGCATGGAAGGGTATCAACTCAAATTTCTTGCAACATTACCAATTTCACCTAGGTCTCATAGCAAACCTTCACAAGATATAAGACCTTCCTCTTCAGCTATGACATTATTTGACACATTTGTATAGTCATTATTTCCTATTCAAGATGAGAAAGAGGATGTAGCTATTAGAGATTAGATTTATAGAGAAGAGAAATATATGCACAATAAGAACTTCTCTCCCTCTCCTAAGGTCTATGGAAGAGGGTATACTTTTTTCAAACAGATGGGCTATCCTAGACATGGCCCTCTAAGTCAGATTGGATGCTAGAGCTGAACCCCTTGATCATGTTCTTTTTGGACACAAGTCTAAGGAGATGATTGACCTAGGATTTGAAAATCATTATAAGAACACTACTCCTATTCTTGAGAAGTCAGACAGTGAAGATGAACCAGATTATGTGCCTAATTTGGAAAATTAGCAAGATATGTATGAAGATTAGGTCCTTTCCACTAGTCTCTTTTGGGAAAATTCAGATAGTGTAGTTACTCATGAGATAGTTACAATTGTGGAACAAAATGAATCAAGTTTATATAGTTTAATAGAAAGAGAATGTGTTACCCTTGATGATATTCAAGCTTCCACATCAAGGCATCCTAAGCCTTCATGGTTTAAGCACCCTAGTAGAAGTTCAGAACTGAGGTCACATGAGTATGAATGGGATTCCTTCTTGGTGCCTTCCACAGTTGATGTGGATGTTGATGTCATCCACTCTTATAGTTCTGAACCCAAGGTAGCTGATGAGTCACATGTAGGATTAGAGGATTTAAACTCACATGTTGCCTTTGTGGATGATTCTTCACTTGTTAGCACAAATCTTGATTTGGGTAGCTTAGGAAGTTACTTTACAGACTCTGACTTTTCGATCACCAGAGATGAAACCATTCACATTCACAACCTTGAACCAGTCATTGATTTACCCTTATTCATCCTAACCTTATTGATTGGTTTGAATGCTATCAAGAACCTAAGCTCTTAACATTTGAAAATGACAATGAGATAGCCGGTTACTTGAATCCCATTGAACCCATAGTCTCTTCCACTAGTGAACTAGTTACCAGCATTACGAAGCCAAACATCAAGTACCTTAGTTGCAAAATAAAAAGAAAAGAAAAAGAAAAAGAGTTTTGATGGTGAAAATCACTATGTGGTGGTGTCAGAACCAAAAAGAAAAAAAGAAAGGATGTATCCAAGGGTGAAAACCTCTCTGAGGTGCCTAAGGATAAGGTACTTGATCATCTCCCTAGCTATAAGGGCTATTGACTATGTTGAATGGATATCAAACATTGTACCAATTTTTTAGCATGACAAAACCATTCAAGTTTGCACAGATTTTAGAGATGTCAGTAGAGCATGCCCAAAGGATGACATTCCACTTCCTAATATAATTTTTGCATGGGGTACCTATTGTTGGAATATTATGCCTATTGGATTAAAGAATGTAGGAGCAATCTACCAAGAAGCTATGACCATGATTTTTCATGATATCATGCATAAAAACATGGAAGATTATGTGGATGACACCTTGGCTAAGTCTAAGAAAAGAGACATGCACTTAGATGACTTAGAAGTCATTCTAGATCTCATAGAACAATCTCAACAAAGGTTAAATCCTAAGAACTAGTGTGCATTTGGAGTTATCTCTAGTAAACTACTAGGATTCATTATTTTAGCAAAAGGAATAGAGGTAGACCTTGAAAAAGTCTAGGCAATCATGGATATGCTACCTCCTAGAAATATTAGTCAAATGAGGAGTCTTCAGGGATGTCTTCAATCCATAAGGATATTTATTTCATAGTTGGTAGATAGAGCTCAACCTTTTAACAAGAGCTTACATAAAGAGTCAAATGTGTATGGAATGAGGATTATCGAAAGAGCATAGATCAAATCAAGAAGTACTTGGAAAATCCTCCAATTTGAATGCCTCCTATCCTAGAGAAACCACTTATTCTATACATTTCAGTGATAGAATCTTCCTTAGGGGCATTACTAGCTCAACTTGATGAACATGGGATAGAAAGAGCAATATACTACATTATTAGTACTCTTGTTTCATATGAGGTTAACTACACCAATATTGAGAATGCTTGCTTGGTGGTTGTGTTTGCTTCCCAAAAGTTGTGGTATTACATGCGTGCACACACTATACACCTCAGAGAAAAAATAGATCAACTCAAGTATTTATTGGGTAAGGCTTCCCTCATAGGTAGACTTGCTAAATTCATGATGATCCTTTCAGAGTTTGACATCTAGTACATTGAGTGTAAAGTGATCAAACGACAAGCCATAGTAGATCAATTGGTGGATATCCCAATACAAGATAAAGCACCTATTTAAGTTGATTTCCCAGATGAGTGCCTTGTGTATATGACTGAAAGAATGTGGAAGATTTTCTTTGATGGATCCTTTATGCAACATGGTTTGGAAGCTAGTGTGTTTTTTGTTTCTCCTCATGGGTACACGATTCCTAAATCTTACAAGTTATTATTCCCATGTACAAACAACATTTTTGAGCATGAAGCTTTAACAAATGGACTTAAGACGTCCATGGAATGGAGAATCAAAGAGTTACACATCTATGGGGATCCACAACTGATAATCAACCAAGTCAATGATGCATATTTAATAAAAAATGAGAAACTGGTACGTTACAAGAAAATGGTTGATTCCTTGAGACAATATTTCACATTTGTTACATATCAGAAAATCCCTAGAGAAGAAAACAAAGTAGCTAATGCCATGGCTACACTTATTTCACTTCTTCAGTTAGAGTGACATGAATCTAGATTTGAATTCCTAGTGGAAGAGCTACATCACCCTATCTATGATTCCCAAGAAATTCATGTTATTTGCACCCTTTTTTGTCATGATTCATCCCATTATGATGCCATTTATTCATACCTTCATGATTGTATTATATTCAAAACCTTTAACCAATTTAAATGCAGAAACCTTATCTGAAATTCCTCTTACCATTCCCTTATCTCTAGTGATTTGTATAGGAGGGGTCTAGATGGAATGCTTCTAAGATGCTTAGAAAATGAAGAATCTAATTAAGCATTATTTGACATCCATGAGGGCATCCGTTGGGGACATTCCAATGGTCTTTCCATGGCACAAAGGTTTCTTAGGGAAAGATACTATTGGCCCATGATGCAATAGATTTTGCAAATTCATGTGAAAAGTGTCAAAAACATGGTAACCTGATACATGCTCCAGGTAGGGAGCTCATTCCTTCTATTTCTCATTGGTTGTTTCAACACTAGGCCTTTGATCTTGTTGGACATATTCATCCCAAATCATTAGGTGGACACAAGTTTATTATCATTGCTACTGATTACTTTATTAAATGGGTAGAAGTTGTACCACTTTCTATTGCCTTAGGCAAAATAGTCTCTCTATTCATTTTGAATCATATCCATCTTTCGATACGGAGTACCTTCTAATATTATTACCAACAATGGAGGCCAATTCAAAAATAAGGATCTTAAACAACTCTACAAGAGATTCAAGGTTAAACAATATTGGTCCTCCATTTGCTTTCCATAAGGAAATGGTCAAGAAAAAACATCAAATAAGGTAATCCTAAAGATCCTACATAGGATAGTTCATAAGAGTGGTAGGGATCGACATTTACAGATAAATCTAGCTTTGTGGGCCTATAGAACGAGTATTTGTACTCCTACTAGGGCTACTCCTTTTTCCCTCACATATGGTGTTGAAGAAGTGTTACCTTTAGAGGTTGAGATTCCTTCACATAGAGTTTCTCTCAAAGGATTATTTATATATGAAGACTACCATGCCATGAGACTTCAAGAGTTAGAACTTCTAGATGAGAAACATAAAGCATCATTTGACCATATGAGGGTTTATCAAAAGCATATGTCCAAAGCCTTCAACAAAAAGGTTCGCCCTAGAGAATTCCAGGTGGGAGATCTTGTCCTATGTGAAAATACTAAGAATAAACAACAAAGAGATCAAAAGGGAAAATTTGTACCTAATTGTCTTGGACCTTACATCATTACAACAACTTTTGGGTCTGGTGCTTATTTATTGTCTATAGAAGAGGGAGAGCAACTCCTTGATCCTATCAATGTCTTGCACCTAAAGAATTTTTATCCATGATTCCTAGGGGCATCCTTTGCATGTATTTATTGATCTTCAAAAATCCAAAAAAATTATATATTGTTAAAAAATTTAAAAATTGGAAAATGTCCTTAAAAAAATTATCTTAGTGAAAACCTACCAATAGGTGCTTTGATGTATCTCCAAAAAAAAAATTATATATTCAAAAAAAAATGATGAAAAAAAAAATTGCAATAAAATCCAAGTGTTGAAAACTTGGAAATGGGCGCTACTTGAGGCCTTTGTACCCCGATTTCTTAGTGCATGTCCTCAACACTTAGCCTTTATCCATCATTCCTTGTCCTTGTTTCCTTGGTTTGGAATTGGTCTGTTTCTTTGTCTAGGGGGCATAAGTATGTTAACATTGGTCTCTTGGATGCATTGGTCTTTAGGACACCTCGTAAATGGTATTTTTCAACACCACTCTAGCTATATTTTTCAATACAACCCCTGACATCTAGTATTTTTTGTAACACTTATTGGTTTGGTCTTACCCAATTTTTTCATGTTATCTTACCTACTTGTAAGAATTTGATCCTTATCCTTAGAACTCGGTATCAGTTAACACATTTAGATTTTCAAACACAAACACTTAATGCTTGAGCTATGTCATGATTGTTTCTTTGTGTTCTAACTATTATTATTTTTCATTGAGTTTTCTTGTCTAAAAAGTCTCTCTAATATGAATAGCTAGAGGACTTGGGACATGGGGCATATTTTTCTTTTCTTTCTGCTTGTGGGTATCATCTTAAAACTCTAGAGTATCTCTTGTTGTCCCCTTGAAACACTTAAGAGATTCGAGGCATCATCCTTGATTATTTTTGCAGAACCATTCTTATGGTCATCACAACATATATGCCTTGATGCAAGCTTGGTTTTTCTACATTAAATTGGGTAAGCTAACATCAAAGTCATCTTGACCTTTATGTCTTTGATTCCTATGTTGGAATCTTTCCACATTCCAATCTGATATAAATCACATTCATATCTTCATAGTTGCACTTGTGACTAGTGATGATTAAGTGATTTTTCAATGTCCATTAATAATGGCCCAATGATTAAAATAAGCTCCTTAACATTCTCTAATGAATGATGAACACAAAATCCTATGTTGCAGTTGCTCTATTGCAAGTACACCTTTGCGTTTTCATGTAGCTTGCATTATTCTACTTCATTTTTAGGTTGCATTATGAGTTTGAGAGGGTTTTCCTTCATCTTTCTTGTGGACTTTTAATCAACCGTGGTCATGTCTTGATCTTCATTTACTTATCATCTTTTGTGATCTCAATCAAAATTTTCTATCTTAAACAATTGATTGATTTTTGAGGTGTTCTCTTTCTTGAGGAAAATTCGCTTTCTTCTTTCCATTTCTTTCCACCTCTTTCAAACTTCTATCTTCCATTTGCTTCACCCCACTTCTTTTCTTCTAATTCAACTCTGGGGCATAATCTTTCATGTTTGATGATCTACCCTAGTTTTGTGATCCTTATATTTTTCATCTTACATCAAGAACCTTATCTTTAGTTCGATTTGATCAAATTTATCAATTTGTTGTTTCTCCTCTATTTTATTTCAATTTCAATCATGAGGGGGCAGTACCTCTTAAACTTCAATCCTTGATTCATCTTTATCAATCTTTGTTCCACTTGGGACAACCTTGTCTTTGTCGAGACAAAAGACATTATAAAAAATTGTATTCTTTGTCTTGATGTGTTTCTACGTTGACCACACATTTGTGTTGTTTTGTGATCCCAAATCGACCTCACACTTCAACTGTATTTTTTGACTACATGTGTTCTCGAAATGATCACACATTAGTCAAAGAAAGGCAAATGTATGCACCCTAAAATGGTTGCCTAGACTATGGGCCCCAATTCTTCAATTTATCAATTTCCTAAATCAATGCATTATGATATTTTATTGAATCAATCAAAATCGCTTTCTTTGATCAAATTTCAATTAATTTAATTATTTCAATATTTCCTAAGGTTTGATCATTTCATCAATAAAGTTATTTAATTAAAAGAAACATCCTTTTTTAATAAATAAAATAATCTTATTTAATTAAAAAAAAATCTCTCTTATAATTAAATAATTTTATCTTATTTAATTAAAATCTTTCTTTTTATTAAATAATTTTATCTTATTTAACTAAAATAAAACATCCTTTTAAATAAATAACATAATCTTATTTAATTAAAAGAAAATCTCTCTTTTAATTAAATAGTTTATCTTATTTAATTAAAATAAATCTCTCTTTTAATTAAATACTTTTATCTTATTTAATTAAAATATTTCTTTTTATTACATAATCTTGTCTTATTTAATTAAAAGAAAACATACTTTTAAATTAAAAAAATTATCTTAATTAATTAAAAGAAAATCTCTCTTTTAATTAAATAGTTTTATCTTATTTAATTAAAATCTCTCTTTTAATTAAATAATTTTTTATGGAATTACAAATGGGAACATACACTTCTTGGGGGGGGGGGGGAGGGGGGAGATGAATGAAAACTGCAAACTTTAACAAATAAAACTTTCACCATTTCATTAGATGCATATAATATCTGAATTGTAAATAACATGTAAAGTAAATGCATCCACACACACACACACACACACACACACACACACCTGATATGATTACCTAGAAACCCTCCAAATGAGAAGGTAAAACTTGGGTGGGAATGACACCTATAATTCTTCACTACTACAACAATAAAGTCTCACCAATTATGGTTACAAAGTGTTGACTGTGATACATGATCTACCATGTGAAAGGCCTGCCCTGTTAAAGGCTTGCAAGGACTATTAAGTCACACCTTGTTAGAGGATTTCAACACCCTATTAGAAGTGTGCCTAGCTAAAGGACTTTCAGAACATTCACTTGGAAGGTCACCTTGTCAAAGGATTTACAACAGCCTATTGGGACTACTTTGCTTAGGATATTTAAGTAAAATCATCTGTTAGGATGTTTCAACATAGATCTTGTGATTAGCTCCGGTAGCCTAATTAAATATCAAATCCATATTGTGTCCTTCTTGACCTCTCTAATCTGATATGTCAATGTTGTATCCTCTATCCTTTTTTTTTCTCAAACCGATTCTACAATTCTCTCTCTACAATTTCTAAGCCTCCATGAATGCTCTGCTTTTCACATGCAAACTTCACTTATTCTCCTCCTTCAATTTTGTGCACACTTGTTATGAAGTATAGGGTTTCATCCTCCTTAAGAAGACTGAAAGACTTAGGGTTAGGTATGAATATATGGATAAGATTCATCCTTTTTGCCACTTAATCCTTCCCTTTTTCTAATTGGATGCATGTAATTGCATAGGGAACCCGCATACAGATTCATCCTTATCTTCAAAAGGTCATATTCTATCCTTAGGTTAGCTGAAAAATGGTTTACATAGTTGTTTGTGCAATTACAAATAAATATGTCAAATCTATGTTGCTCGGCACATACTTTAATTCTGTCTCTGACTTGGCATCTAAACTGCTCGGCATCTACTATTTGCTCGGCACTTAAATCACTTAGCATGTATTGTCTACTCAACACATGAGTGACTCAGCACATGAGTGACTTGGCACTCATTGTAACTTGGTACAGTCTATATTTACATATCATACTTAGCATGTATTACTAGTTCAATATGAACTTAGTGAATATCTTAAGTGTGTTGATACTCAATTGTCAAAACCAATCTGAGATCAACAATCTCCCCCTTTTACATGAGTGTCAAAAACACTTAACTTTACATAATCAATCTAACCTTCTCAAGTATAATATATTCACAAGTCAGCTTATACACAAAACTTCAGAATTTTCAAAATTCTCAAAATTTATAACTCCCCCTGAGTTAATGTACCTGTATTGTGTCCAAAAATATATTCTCCATTCTAAGCAATGCCATCTCTTGTTGATACTCTTTAACTTCAAATATGCTAATACTCTTTATCTGATATGCTTTGTTTCTACTCTTCTATTTGCCCCCTTTGTGTTTTCTCCCCCTGTGGTTTACCTTTATCTCCCTCTTCTTTCTATCTCTTTTGTTTGCACATTTATCTTCCCCTTTTTGACACTTATGTCAAAGGTTCTATACACTGATGGTGTATCTTTCCAAGAAAGACTTGTGGACCTCCATTATTATTTTTAGAGCAACATCCCAGTTGTCACGTACAACATCTAATGACTTTATTTAGATAGCTATCTCTACTGCAAGGTAAACTAATCCATCATATGTAGAAAGATTAGTATTTTTCTTCAATAATGTCTCTACATATCCTAGTTCTTTATGGAGTATCTCCATATGAGGGGTAAGGGAGGCTTGGATGTTAATCAACTTGGCTCTTATATTAACCTATTTTGTTGTTAGCATAGCTAGTTGACTTTGTGTTTGAAGCAATGAATGAAAATGCTTCTCACTTTGATCTAGGTTCTGAGGTAGTTGCATACCTAATACTTTTAAATTTCTCTCCAGACTCATAATTCTATGGCTTGTTTCTTGTGTGAAGAGTGTGGGATCACATAGTTTAGTGTACAATGAGAATATGTTCTCAATTACCTTCTTCACTTTCTCAATTTTTGTAGCCAATTGAACTTATGCTAGTGCTATATCACCAGATATTTTCTCATTGACTTTCCCTTGAAATTTTCTTTCTGACCATTCCATAAGTTTTTCATTTGTATCTTGGTCTTCATTATTCACCTAGTTCATAATGTCTGATAGTTGTTCTAATGTTGAATTTGATTCTTTAGGTGTAGGAAAATTGAAAGCATCAAAGAAAATATATTTTATTTCTTGCAATGCTTGCCTCTATTCATCCAAGGCTTGTTGCATTAAGCCTATTTGTTCCAAAGTAATGGTTGCATTATAATATTTAGGTATCACTATTTCTTCATCTAGAGTTACATCTCTATAGTGAATTACATTTACAACCTTGGATGAACTAGAGCCTGGTGCTGAGATCTATAGTGGTACAACTTTAGTGCTTGGCTCCTGAAGGAATATTTTAGGAGAGCTAGATGTTGGTAGATTTACCAATGCTTGTATGGCTTCTTGCTTCTTGTCCTTTGATATGTCTTTTTCTTCAAATCTACCTTGATCAATTACTATTATCTGACTTGCACCTTGTGTCTATGTATTAATTTGAACATTGGCTATTTCTTCTTCCTTTTTCTCTGTTGCAGTCTGTTTTTGTTCAACTCTAATAGTAGTGTCATCCTTTATAGATGTTTTTTATAATGTTTGCACCAAAGGTTGAGCACTAGCTGAAGGGATAGTAGAAGGTGATTCTTTTGTGTTCACCTTATCCCTTTTAATGTTAGCTACTGCCTTCTAAAGTTCATCATCACTGACCAATACTAGATTCTCACACAATCTGGCTTGTAGCATGGATTGATCAAGAATCTTCTAGAGGTCTTCTATAGTTAAGGGGTTGATGTTCTGAGCTGAATTATCAGGAACATCCTTAACAATTATAGTGTCTACAGGCATGCTTGTGTCATGTGGAGGGCTCATGCTTAGAATTTGTGTGTCTTACACACTCTATTCTTCTTGTTGCTCTTCAGTTGAGCTATCTCATTTGTCTTCTTTTGTGTCTCCTCCACAATAGTATCATCTTTTCCTCTTATTGTTTCATCTTCCTTGTCTTTCTCTTCATCTCCATTGTTTCTTCCTTCAAAGGAATCTTCCTCTCCTTCTTTATCTATTTTTAAACCATATATTGACTTCCACATTTGAGTGGATTTCTTCACAACATCCTCAATATTGTTCTAGAGTATGTTGAATGCCTTGTATTTAGGTGCAAATCTACTACCATACTTCTTATTTGCCTTGAAAATTTGACCTTTTGTCAAATTTGACATTACATGTGCTAGTGTTGATTCCCTTATTTGTTTCTCTAGGTTTAAGCAATAATGCCACTTATTTTTAACAATTGTATACAACTCCTTTGGCATTGTAATGTCTAGTTCAAGTGGAGTATTCTTGAACTTAGAAATCATTGCATAAATTGATTCTTCAATTAGATTTTTCTCTATTCTTCCATGTTTTCCAAAATCAATATTCTTTAAGCCTATCATATCTGCATTATCCTTAACATTATCACAGATATTTTCAAGATCAGATTTAGGTGTATGGCTTACCACTATAAATTGACTTGTATCTTCAGACTCTATCTATTCATCATTTGTTTCTAGTTGTGCAATGTATTTTCTCCTCTATTTCTTTTACATTGGGCCCTTCTATTCAATAGCATGTTTTTTCTCTATTTCTTGCTCTTTGGCCTTTTGAGTAGTAGCCATTATACTTGCCCTGGTTGTTGGTGGCATTAGCTTTTCTAGGCTAGGATTCATAGTTTTCTTTGTTTTTGGTTTAGCCATAGGCTAAGCCTTGGCCTTTTTCTTCTTTGGTGCTGATGACATTGGTGTCTCTTTGATTTCCTCTTCCTTGACACGTTCTTCTTCTTGGTCCTCACCCATGCCTTGGGTCAAAGCTAGAGGTTCTTGAGCTTGTACCTCTTCTTCTTCTTCTTCATTCTCTTCATCATCTTCTTCTTCCTCATCACCTACTTCCTCACCAAATTTTGCCTTCAATTTCTTTACTAATTTATCTTTCTTTTTCAATGTAGAAGTTGTCTTCAATTCCATTTCAACTTTAGACTTCATTACATCATAGTTTCCAAATATCTTGGCTATTTTGTCAATCTCCTCTACTAGAAGTGTAGTAATGGAAGTTGAGGCTTCATCAACATTAATCTCATATCCTAGGGGTCTTAGCCATCTAACCCTAGGTACAATAGCCTATATATAAGTGTAATCAATATCTACAAGGAAACATATGTCATTATAGTGTTGTGATACTAGTGAAATAGGTATCCTCAATCTTTGCTTCATGGACTTCTTAAAGTCTTCAAAATAGCTTGTCATAACTAACTCAAAGTTCTCTCCCATTTGCTCAATATACTCATTAATTTGGACAGCCACTGATCTATTTTTCTTCCATCCAACTTTGCCAAAAGATGGGAATTCATTTTGTACATAGAAGAATATGCACACAAGTATTGATCCAAATTTACATTGTGCACTTTTTGTCTTTCTAATGGCACTTAGGTTCTCATTTATTTGTTGTAATTGAAGTTTTGCAAGATCATAGGTATGATCTTTCTTGACAATTTTGTAACCAACATTGACTGCTATGTAGGGCACACTATTTAACCTGCTTGACTGATAGAACTTGTGGGAAATAACCCTAAGATAAAAATTGAGTAATGGATCAATGATGGTATCTATTGTCATTCTGTGCTTATTCCATTTTGCACCTGTGTTCTTCTCAATTGCCTCTTTGGAGTCACTCCATAGTGTCTTTGGCCAATCTAGGGTTGGATAACCAATCACCTTATGAATAGTCCTCTTTGAAATCTTGATAGGTCCACCCTCTAACCACAAGCATCCATCATGAATTATACTCAGAACTATTTTTATCCATTCGGTTTTGAAAACCGTGGGAAAATCTAGGGCACAGGTCAAACCCTTTCTCTCCACAATCTTAAATTCTTCCTTCAAGACTCTATTTTTGAACAATTTATCATATGATTGTCTTATCTTCATGTCACATGTGCCTCCTACTTTGAAATTGTAACATTTACTAACATCTTGTACCATTGACAGATCTTGTTTATAGGAAATGTCTGGGATCACCTTGAAATTGGGTTGTCTAACCTCATTGCTAACTAATTAAACCTCAAAAGCTTATTTCTCCTTTGTATTCTTTGAACTAGAGGTCATTTTGTCAAACTAGGGTTTACCAAATTTAAACTATACAACTTGGCTTATGAAGAATACCTTTAAGATTTGAATAGCCAGTGTTTGATCATCTCTAGAATCCTTGCAAATGCTTCAAACTAGTTTGTGAATCACCTCTTTTCTCTAATTGTTCTTTCTTTGAGTTTGTAATGATGAAAACCAGCCTTATACCCTTCAAAACTTTGCAATTAATGCTTGGTATGTGTACAATTGTTAAACTTGGCATCAACACAATTATTTTTCCATTGAGCATCTATAGAGACTTCCTTCACTCAGTAGCTACTAAAAACTTGGCTCTAATTGTCTTTGAGTAGCAAATCAGCATTAACTAGTTTTTCGCTCGACATACAAAGAAGACTTTTCATGCTTGGAAACAATATAAAAACTTGAAGATTTAATCTTGAATTTTCCACAACTTCTTGCATCTTAATTCATGCTAATGTAATCATTTCAATACTAATTTCTTTTTGAACTGATGTATAATGCAACACACTTTAAGTATGAGTCCCACACACCTCTTATTTGCTTAGTTTGATGTGGTGCAACCACTTGACCCATTGGGTAAAGTGATCCCTTCTCCATTTGATGTATTGCCAGCATCTTTCTTCTTCCGTGTCATGTTCATCTCATTCCTGATGTGTTCAACATCTGCCTTGCCTTTACCTTTATCAAATTCACAACTTGGTGCGTTGGACCTAGTTGGACAATGATTACTAATGTGACCAGTCTTGTGACAGCTAAAACATGTGGTTTGACTCAACCATCTCTTGTAGTTACCACTAAAGTGAGTCCTAATGTAGTTTTTAGGTACATGTCCATATTCCTGACAATAGTGACAGCTATATCTTGTATTGTAATCATAGTTATAGGAGTTTTCATAGCTTCTTACCTTTTTTGGCTTGCTTGATGACCATGTGGACTTGGATCTGCATTCAAAGGCTCTATGTCCATACTTTTGACAATTGTAGTAGTGTCCTTCAAATTTTGGTGCATGCATGGTTCTAGTTCTACATTCATGTGCCTAATGATCTTGTTTTTTGCACTTGTGACAATGAGTTATGTTCTTAGGCTTAGCATTCTAATGTGCATTCTTACTTCTACATACATTAGTTGTATCTCCTTTCTTACCACAATGATGACAAACAGGTTTAGAGTTCTTACATTTATTGTTCCTTTCCTTAATAACTTTGGATGATTCTCCTTATTTAGTGTTTGTGTAGCCCAATCCTGAAGTATCTCTATTGGATCTAGGGGATCTTAGTAGTTTTTCAAAGTACTTGATGGATTCATTTGGCTTATTGAAACTTTCAACAAATTCCTTTTCTCTTTTCAGGTCATTCTGCAATTGTTCATTCTGCAACTTTAAATTAGTTATCTTAGTGTCCTTGAATTTTGACTCATGATGAGCATTCATCATTTGGCTTAAGGTATCCAATTGCATGTTTGAGATCCTAGATATCTCTTTTGAATTTTATTCCAATCTGTTTGCTAAAATTCTTTTGTCTTCTTCAATCATGGCCTTGTCTTCTATAGCTTTCTTCTTTTGTTCAGTCACCTCACATAGCAGTATAGCTTGTGATTCTCGCTCTATCTTTAGATTTTTGATTTCTTCAGTTTGTGCTCTATTCTTTTCCATTAGATCTACAATTGTTGCATCGAATTCATAGGAGTTTCCATCTAGAAATAGCTTTGTGGTGTCAATCTCTTTGTATTGTGTGTTATTTTTTGCTATAGCTATCTCTTTCCTTCTCTTTAGTGAACTCTTCAAAGCATCTCTAGCTTCATTCAGTTGATGTAGTATGAGATGTATCTTAATCTACTAGTTCTCAATGGTCTTTCCCAACTTGTAGACTTCCATTTCAAGATCTTTCCTCTAAGCTACAAAGCTTCTTCTTCTATGAAGTTAGCTCTAATACCAATTGATGGAATTACAAATGGGAACATACACTTTTGAGAGTGGGGGGGGGGGGGTGAATCAAAAGTGCAAACATTAACAACTAAAACTTTCACCATTTCATTAGATGCATATAATATCTAAACTGTAAATAACATGTAAAGTAAATCCATCTAAATATATAAACACACAAACACACACACCTAATATGATTACCCATAAACCCTCCAAATGAGAAGGTAAAATTGGGGTGGGAATGACACCCACAATTCTTCACTACTATAGCAATAAAGTGTCACCAATTATGGTTACAAAGTGTTGACCATGATACATAATCTTCCCTGTGAAAGGCCTGCCCTATTAAAGGCTTACAAGGATTGTTAAGTCCCACCTTTTTAGAGGATTTCAACACCCTATTAGAAGTCTGTCTAGCTAAAGGACTTTCAAAAAATTCACTTGGAATGTCACCCTGTTAAAGGATTTACAACAATTTTTTAGGACTACTCAGCTTAGGAGATTTAAATAAAATCACCTATTAGGATGTTTCAGCATAGATCTTGTGATTAGCTCTAGTAACTTGATTAAAGATCAAATCCATACTGTGTCCTTCTTGATCCTCTTTGATCTGATATGTCAATTTTATATCCTCTATCCTTTGTTCTTCTCAAATTGATTCTACAATTCACTCTCTACAACTTCTAAGCCTCCATCAATGCTCTACTTTTTTCATGCAAACTTCACTTATTCTCCTCCTTCAATTCCTTACACACTTATTATGAAGTTTAGGGTTTCTTCCTCCTTAAGAAGACTAGAAGACTTAGAATTATGTATGAATCTATAGTTGAGATTCATCCTTTTTTCCTTAATCCTTCCCTTTTTTTGATTGGTTGCATTGAATTGCATAGGGAATTTGCATACAAATTTGTCCTTATCTTCAAAAGGTCATATTTTATCCTTAGGTCAGCTAAAAAATGGTTTACATAGTTGTTTGTACAATTACAAACAAATATGTCAAATTTGTGTTGCTCGGCACTTGAGGTTATTGATGCTTGTCATATAGTATAATTTTGTCTCTAGCTTGGCATCTATTGTTTTCTCGGCACTTGAATCACCCGACATGTATTGAGTGACTTGGCACTCATTGCAACTTGGCACAGTCTATATTTACATATCATACTCGACATGTATTACTAGTTCAGTATGAACTTAGTGAATGTCTTTAGTGTGTTGACACTCAATTGTCAAAACCAATCTGAGATCAACAATCTTATCTTATTTAATTAAAAGAAAATCCCTTTTTTAATTAAATAAATAAATACCCACTTAAAGCTCTCTTTTTGATGAAAAAAGGAAATAAATCAAATAAATCAAGTAAAGATTCCTTTTTTTTGCACATATCTCTAAGTGGTGAACTTTTTCCTCTTACTTATCTTTTTAGGGATTTATCCCACATTACTCTTGAGGATGCATTCCTCTCCACAATTGCCTTTATAAGGAGCCCTCTCCTTCTCATTTAGATGGATGTTAGTTGCTATAGTATTGTGATGTTATAGGTTTGTAGAGTGATTTTGGAGAAGGAGTTTGAGCTTTAAAGATTGGATAGTAGAGCTTTATTTCAACTTCTCTCTTCTTGTCTTCTTCTCTCATACATCCATGGCTTCCATTATCGTGTTTCATCCTTGCATTTTCATATCAGCTTAGAGTTGGATTTTCTTTCATAGATTAGATTTCTTTTCTTACATTGATTTGCATTTTTTTCATATAGATTAGCTTACATCATCATTTTCATGCATATTTGATGATCATGGAGACTAGCACTCTTGCTTTTCCTCTTTGAATCTCTTGTTTTATGGTGTACTTGCATGGGCACAAACTAGGTCAAACTGAGGGCCTCCATTACAAACCCTTGCACTCCATGAATAGAGAGCTATGAGTCACCATTTGAGATCTCATTCTTGAGAAATCTTGAATATAATGACTCATAGAAGTGTGTCAACATTTTAGCACACATGGGTTAGTTGGAGAGAGAGGTTGAAGGATTATGAGTTAGATAGAGGATAGGAGTTTGTAAGAGAGACATATATTAGGAGTTAAAGAGTGAATAAGAGTGTGTGTGTGTGTGTGTGTGTGTGTGTGTGTGTGTGTGTGTGTGTGTGTGAGAGAGAGAGAGAGGATTATGAGTTATATAGAGAGAGGTTAGGAGTTGGTGTGAGAATAAGAGAGGTTAAAATTTAGTAAGAGAGAGATTTAGAGTTAGTGAGTGATATTGTGTATGAGAAAGAGATACAGGGGGTGAGAGAGGGAGAGATGTGAGAGAAATATAAAAATTATGATAATACTCTTACCTACCTATTCACTCCATGTTTGGAAAATATTAACTACTTATTTTAGACCATGATTGATTCTAATGGATGGCAAAGAAAATCTTGATTTCTTATTATTATTTTAGTTGCATCATGTTTTAGATACGTTCAATAGCTTTCAAGCACATTTTGGATGGAGTCAATCAGAGTTTGGATGTGAAAGTTATGGCTTCCAGAGTGGAGCCTATTTTTATTTCTTCAAAACCCGCTCGGGTTTTGCATAACCTAATTGGGTTTTGAAGTTTTTTTCATCCTAGAAACTCGATTGAGATTTTTTTTTTAAATTTTTTTTTGCTAGGCTTGGTAACCAAGCCTAGCCACTTTTTTTAATTTTATATAACCCAATCGGGTTATTAACATTTTTGGTTTTTTTTTTTTTTGATGTCCACTAAATTATACACCATCTTGGTTCACACACCTAGGTAGTTTCATTTTAATGCATTGGATTTTCTAAAGATGCAATTACATATCATTTTGATAGGAAATAATAGTCTCTTTAGTGAAGAAAGTTGTAGTGAAAGAGCGTAACACTTCTAGAATGATCTTCCTTGTATGTCCTAATCTCAAGATGAAATAAAAGATACATTTGTTTGAACCATTGAGTTATAACATTTTGTGATTCAAATCCCTTTGAAATTTTGTAAATAGTGATAGAAGAATGTTAGATTGCTTCTACTATATAGGAGAGCCATGTAATAACATGTAAAGTATTCCTACTATTAAATATATTTGCAATTGCATATTAGTAGAAACAAATAACTCACTTTCAATCTTCATTCATAGAAACTTAATCAAACTAAACCAATGGACTATATAGATTTGTTAACTTTATTATGTAAATCCTTTGGAAAATATGTGTAAATCAAACTCACAATCTATATTATGCCATCTCAAAATTCTATCAAATCCATTTCCCTTAAAACAAAAAGAGAAATGAAATCCTAAGGGAAAAACTCTTAATGTTTGTAATTTGTCTACACATTTTCTAGGAGAGCATATTTTCTCTCTAGAAAATGTATGGAGCAAATATTAATTCCTCCAAAGACATAAAGCACAAAGAATATTCTCTCAGTAATGCTTTTTTTACAAAAATTTAATGTATAATATATCTTAGATAACAAGTGACACATAAATACAAAAAGGGGGTTAATATATTCCCTCAAAAAAATCCCAACCAAGATAAAATCCCATCAACATCATAACCGCATCAAATTTTGCATAAGCAGTGGAATTGGGAGTGAGGCATCAGTTCTCTACATACATGCAACTCACAATACAACTTTTTATCACTAGAGTCTTATAGACTTGCATGGTACTATTAATAGAAGTCAACCATCTCTTTATTAATTTCTCTCTTTAATTAGAGATCACAAGGTTTAGTCTTCCCTCCTTTCTCTAGTATAGAGAAGATGCATGACACTTCCATGTGCCAATCAAAACAAGTAGCCATCAACTACTTCATTCACATATCTGAACCTTGATCTACCACTATCACTTTTGACATGAAAACTTGGAGGTTTGTACAACCTTTTCAACATCCTCATCACTTACCAAATCCTAGGCCTTCATACTAGCAGCGTCAGATCTATCACAAGCAACATCACATACTAATTTCTTTGATTTCAAATTTTCATTATCTTTTTCCAAAACCTTTTGGTATTAGAGTTATATGGAAAGATCTAGGGCAATATATCATTAGAATGAATGATGATCTTATGTTGTGAGGTGTGTTCATGAGATTATCTTAGTTGGGATTTTATGAAGATCAGAGTATGAAAGGAGATTCTATGTGTGACACATGCAGATTGGTTGAAAGCAAAGAGAAGGGAGTGTTGAATATGTTATCTATGTTTTTTATTTGTCAAAGGAAGATTGAAGATTTATAGAGATTAAAGAAGATCTACAATAGAGGTAATCTATTTATGTCAGATTTTTTGTTCATCTAAATGGGGAAGACAAGGAAAAAGGGTAAAAAGGAGAATGAAATTATTATTTGTGAAAATGATATTTTGAATGATGAATTGAGAAAATTAAAGAAGTGTAATTCAAAATTAGAAGATAATTTGAAAAATTAGAGAAATGAGGTTTATGAGAAAGTTTGTAAAAATAAGAATCTACGAAAAGAATTAGAAAATGTTAAAATGGAGAATGTCAAAATGAAGGAAAATTTAATGTTATTTGATGAAATCAAGAAGGGGAATTTTGATTTAGGTATAAAGTAAAAGTTTTGGAAAAAGTTAATGAAAATTTGAAATCAAAGAAATCACTATGTGATGTTGCATGCGATACAAATTATTTGTGTCTATTTGATGTTGATGATGTAGTCAAAAATTATTCATGGAAAGAGTGCAAAGATGAAAGGAATAACATGTTTGCAGGTATGGATGGAGTTTGTCATGATGACAATAAAAGATGTTTTACAAATAGTATTGAGTTGAAAATTATGCGAAAAATGGTTTTTAAAGGAAGAGAATTAGGAAAGCATGGGCAAGGCATGAAGGAGCCCATCTAGCCCATTTGGAGGTCGAAGTACGAAGGCCTAGGATTTGGTAAGTGAGAAAGATCTAATGCTACCATACTTTGTTTTGCAGGATAACCTTCTCTTTGCCTTCAACCAATTTGCATGTATCACACGTAGAATCTCCTTTCATACTTTGATCTTCTTCATAAAATCCCAACCGAGATAATTTCACAAACACACCTCACAATATAAGATCATCACATTCAACATTCAACATATAATGTGTGTACAATATTTTATTGGATAGGCATTTCAAGGGGCATGCCAACAATTTGACCTCTAAAAGAATTGATGGTCTAGTTGAGGATATGGGGAAGAGGTGTTCAGAGGCTAACACATTAACATATAATTATTTTTATTGATGGATCCTTGGAGGTAAATTTAGAGGAGGCCATAAAAATGCTAAGAAAAAGTAATGAAGATTGGCTTTAGGCCTCATAAGCCTAGTTTCCAAGTAAATGGAATATTTATTCAATTAATAGGAATTTTGTTGGCTATAAATCTCAGGCTTGTATGGATTTGGGCATAACCAATTTTGATTCATGAAACGCCCTCTTCACTTGATCTTGTTCATGCAAATTGGATATGATGCAACCTTGGTTGTCCAACATGGTTGCAATATTGCAATATAATCCTTCTTGTAGATAAACAAACCAAGTCATTAACTATTTCAAAAATTCCCAGTTTGCATCTCATTATTTCAAAAGGTTACCAAATTGAATCAAAATCCATAAAATACAATTATATTTCAATATTCTACATTTTCATATTAAATGCTAATGATCAAACCAATCGAAGATCTTCAAAGCAATTCATATCAAATTAACTGACTATCAAATTTGCAAAACTAAAATGAATTCAAAATCCTCTAAAATTCATCAAGGCTGAGTACTCCCCAAAAAAATTAAAAATTGAAAACTCAAAATTTTCAAAAAATTAACACAGGATTACAATAATGCTTGATAACCCCTAAGCTGAATTCAAAATCCTTATTTTTTGTACCAAAATCCAAGGATATTGACCAGAAAAAAAGTAATACTAATCCCCAAATCCAATTTCAATTCTTTAATCTCCCAACTGTGAGGGAATGCATTTCGCTAACTCCTACCCAGCAAGATGTTAACATATTCAAGTATTGTTGACTTATCATCACTTTAATGTTTTTCTTTTTAGTGAGCAGTCTATATGTACCTTGACGCTTCCTTAGAGGTGGCTCAATTTACTCCATCAAATTTTTTATTAATTTTTTTTGGGTAATGATATTAGATTTGTTATTCTATGATTTATAAATTTATTTATTTGATACTTAAATTGATTCTATTAATAAATATCTTAAACTAAAATAGAAATAGAAAAGTTAAACAAGCTCTAGAGATGATCATACCTCTGCCTGGCCTATCTCTCAGTTACATTATATGAGCGATTCTATGCGCTAGGATAATGGAAAGCTTCACCATACAACATTTAACTAGCAAGCTCTGTTCCTTTTTGCACTACATAGATCAAACAGAGTGCCATAGTTTTTAACTTGGGGGCAAACATTTGCATAGATTGGCTACAATTGCAAACTCAAAGAAGAAATTGAAATGAGTAAGTTTGGACAAAGATTTTGATTGCAAACTCAGAGAAGAAATTGAAAAGAGTAAGCTTGGATAAAGATTTTGACTAGGTGAGCTTTGAGAGTAGAATTTTCAAAGCACCATAAATTGAAGAGGAATTTGAAAGTATCTAAAAATGACTCATCCTCTAGTAATGTCTATTTCAAGCAATGATCATGAAATTTTTGTAACAAATCTTCGAAGATTTTTCTAGAAGATAGAAAATTAGTGGAAGAATAGGAACGATGGAAGTACAAATTTTGGTATTTTTTTAGAAACATAAATTATTTCTATGCTTACTTCAACCAATGAAAATCGGGAAAAGTTGTGTATTAAAATTATTTATTGAAAATAAATATTAATTCTCAACTATTATGTTTTGGTGCCTTCAATTTTAATAATTGATATTTAATTTTGAGGGGTTGTTTGAATTTGTCAAACAAGAATCTCACTTGAGATTAAGATACCTCAAATTTTGAAGAGAGGAAAGAAGAGGTTGGAAAACATTTGGAAGAAACTAGCAAAATTAAGTTCGCCTCTCATGATCACTGAAGAAAAGGGTGATGATATAGAAGAGGAAGAGGAAGAGCAAACATGAAGAGAAAGTGATGAAGGAGAAGAGGCAAAGGAACCTCCCAAGAAAAAGGTGAAGACCCCATCTAAACCTCCACCAAAGAGAAAAACAAGGTCTACTTCATTGATTATTGCCTCAAAGCTAAGGAAACCAAGAAAGAGACTAAGGCTAGAGGATGAGGATGAGGATGATGTAGATGAAGATAACACCCCAATTATTTATTTGAAGAAGGAACCTTCTACCTTTGACCAAAAACTTAAAAATACAAGGGAAGGAAGGGGTATGGTAGGATTTAAGTACTTCAAGTATGACTCCAAAAGAAAAGAGGAGTAGAAGTAGATTGAAGATACAATGGTTGAAAAGATGGGAAGACAGAAATATGACCCTTCTGAACTTAAAGGGAAAGCTCTTAAAGCCCTACTAAAGGTAGTCTCTCACCATTGGGTTAATATAGTGAAAAAAGAGAAAGACATCAGAGAGAAAAATTTAAGGAAAATAATGCCTTATCTCTTTGACAAAGGAATCAAGGAGGCAATGAGTACTTATGAAAGTAGATAGACTCCTAGGTTTAAAGTTGTTCAAATTTTGTCCAATAAGATAGAATATGTTGTGTAGTCCACAAAAAATATGTGGAAGAACATCTATGACATAAAGGAAGAGGGAGACCTACTAGAGGTTCAGACAATTGAAGATTATGATCTTGAGAAGATTACTGTAGAGATCATGACATCCCTTCCTACTACTCCACCTAAGGCAACACTTGAGAAACAATCCATTGAGTTGAACCTAGTTCAACCAAGTAGTGAAGTAAAGACTATTACACCTTCACTGAGCTCTCTCCCAAAGGTAACCGAGAAACAAGCTCCCATAGTCTCAACCAAGCTACAACAAAAGGACTTGGTTGACAAAGAAAAATAGATCATACCTTCTTTAGCTATCAAGAGAAAAGGAAAAGAAAAGATAGTTGATGGCAAAGATATAGATGAATTCATTGTGATCCCAAAATGGAACCAATCCAATCTGTCTACTGATCAAATGAATATCTTGGGAGAATTATGAAAGAAAAGGGCCAAGCAACAAATGCTAAGGGCTGAAAGAGATAGAAGAAAAATTTTGGAGGACATCAAAGAAATATTTGTGGATGCTCTATCTATAGAGGTAAATGAAAAATCCCCTATCATTGATCAGTTGATTGATATTGTACATAAGTTCAATAAGGACACTAATGGGCAAGACAAACTCCTTGAGAAAGATGAAAGGAAGTTTGAGAATAAAGTTCTAGAGAATGTAGCACACAAAATAGCTATTGATGAAGTAGACTATCTATTTGATTTCTTCATTATAAAATGTTGTAAATAGTGTTGTGTCCTTATTCATGAAGTTAAGTGATTCCACTAAATTTAACAAGACTGGCCAAGATTGACATGGACTTAGAGGATAGTGCAAATCAGTTGGCACTCAATCCAAGCTCCAGTTCCAATCATTTTGCAAAAAGCAAATTCTTGACAAATCTTCAAGAAGAACTGCTAAGGGAAGAGCCTAGAATAAGGGCAACTTTAGTTTATATACAAGGTATGATACTTCCCCACATAGCCATTATGCATAAGAGAATGGATCATGCAAGGACACTAGTCAAGGATACAAAATTGTCAATTGCAGATCATATGTATGAGTTATTAGCATAGCTTCAAATTGATCTACACATTTAGAAGGTGCTACAAGATAATTGGGATAAGACTTTTTCTATAATTTTGAAGGTACACCATGGTTTTATTTCTCATTTTGGCATAACCTTGTAAATTTGTTTGGCATTTGTAACAAAAACAAGGGGGAAAATATAGGAAATGTACATATTTATATACATGTAAAAAGAGATATGTATAGGAAGGAGAAAATGTGTACAACAAGGAAGATATGTAAAATGTAGAAAAACAAAAACAATTTTGAAAACTAAAAATAGAGTTTGTAGTTCAAACTGAGTTGCAAAATTTTTAGTGCAAACCAAGCTACAGAATAGAGCATACTCAAAGGGGGAGTTTGACTAAATAAATTTTGATTTCAGATCTTGTCCATGATAAGTGTTTTTGTCACTAATTCCAAAGAGGGAGATTATTAATCTCATTGCAAGATATATTGTCAATTAGCATCAAAACATTTAGTCATAATGGAAAATTAGTAGTAACTAAGTTACCAATCTGTAGTGTTAACCAAGCTCATAAAGGAACCAAGCTATCAAAATCAACCTTGTAGAAAGTAAGCAGTGTCAACTAGGCTGCAGTGTCAACCAAGTTGATGGTTCCCACCAAGCTATAGTGTCAACCAAGATGATAGTCCTACCAAGCTATAGTGAGAACCAAGTCAAAAAAGTATTCCAAGATGATAATCAAGCTGGCATAATAGTGTGAATCAAGTTAGAAGTGTCTACCCAATATCAACCAAGTGCTAGAGTTAGCCAAGGTTGTAGTGTTGCTTGAGTGTCTTCAACATCGCTTGAGTAAGTCATTAGACTTGAATTACAACACTAAGCTGACTTGGTAATTGTTTTTGGAACTAATTATTTTGTAGCCAACCTATGAAGGAATTATTTGAATGGATATAAGTATGAAGGATTTTGTCTATCCAAAATCATCATTTTAACATTGTTAAGCTTTTGCATCATGAGTGGAAAAGCAATATATCTAGAAGGCTACAAGAAACATAAGGAAAGAAAGAGAATCATCTATCATAGTTGGGTGGTCAGTTTACTTCAAAGGACCTTCATTAGCAATTAGAGTTTCATATTAGAGATCAATCCACTGATTCATCCTCACAGGTGCATTAGTCCTAAATCCTTTAATAGGGTAGACCTAACATTCCTTTGTAGAAACTCCTAATAGAGTACATACTTAATTGTATTGTATGAATCCTTTCACAAGGTGGACCTATAAGTCCTTATTACTCTTAATCAAGTAAGATCACTAGAAGTGATCAATTGTAAGCCTTAATAGGCCAACTTTATTACTACAGTAGTGAAGCATTGTGGGTGTCATCTCTAGCCTAGTTTTACCTTTTACTTGGAGGGTTTCTAGGTTACCAAATATTGTGTTATGGTGTTGTTACTTTACTAGATTAGACAACTTAACAAAGTGGATTAAGAGAAAGAAGTTCAATTGGTTCCTAATTCACACCCCCCACCACAACACCACCCCCCCTCAATCACCTAGTTTGCATTACATTTCCAACAATTTTATCATGGATTTTAGAACATACAATGACATATGTACCAACCATGTAGATATTTTTAAAGCAAACAACTTAAGTTCTCTGTTTGAAGAAACACAACTAGATAGAAAACCAATCCTAACAATCAAAATTCATTGTCAAAGAGAAGATTTAAATAAGTCACAAAATGCTTAAGGTTCTTAGCATCCTATTATGGAGTCCCATAGGCTACTTCAACCTCCTGGATGTATTTTAAAAAGTTCATTCATTTATTCAAATCTAATGGGGGTGATATCTAAGAAAAAATTAGAAAGGAGGTGGAGGAAGGGGCCAATAGAGATGGTATGACACAAGAACGAGACAAAAAACTCAAGACATTGACATGACAAAGCCATTTTTTTGGATTTATCAACTATGATATTTGACTGAGGCATGGAAAAGGAAAAGTGCTTCACTTAGAATCTCTTAGAGAATATATAGCTAATGGATCACAAGGGGTACATGCGATGTTAACATTGATTATTATAAAGTAAATCTCTATAATATCTTTATTTATATTTGTAGTTGATAGAAACATGGTAAACCTTAGTTGTCAATAATGTACATATTAAATAGTATATATATTTTCTCCATAATCTTAGACTTTATGTAGCATGATACATTTTCTCAATAATTTACAATTTACACAACACAATTTAGGTGCTCAATGTATGTGAATATGTCATTTATGAATCTTTACTTGATTATTGTGTAATACTGATGTAGTCAATCAAGTAACATTCAAGTTTTCTATTGAAATATACATTTTATGAGACAAATCACTCTCAAGTCTCATAGTATAAACTTGATATTTACTATATAAAAATAAAATATTGGTTTATGAGGTTTTATTGATATACCCTCAATACACATTTTATATAGTGCAATATTTAATATTTATGTTTCTTAATAAATAATTATCCCAATCTATTATTTCATCATCACAACAACATCATAGATATGGTTAGATTAATATCCAACTCATTTCACATTTTACAAGAATATGAATCCTTCTTATTAGTGTTTGAATTGACCCATATACGCTCCTAAAATGCAATAGATTCACACTTTATATTATAAAAATAGGTATTTTAATTTAATATCATAAACACTACTATATGGTTGATATTTGTAATGTAACTCTACACAATTATAAAGTATAACTATAAAAACATTTTAGTAATATTTTGAATACATAACAAAAAATGTCCATTTAATCAACACAAACATAATCTTTTAGCAAAAAAATTCTAAAAGTGATAAATATTGATTCAATCTCCATAGCTTCAAAATAAAAATTTAGATTCAAGCTCCATAATTTTTTTTTTAAAAAGAATGAAGTATAAAATTATTGTTAATGAATTAAATCCTTCAAGAAATTAGACTTCTCACCCTAACTCATTAACAAGTTTTGAAACATGTAGAATGTATGGTCTATTAATCTATCCAATGTTTTATCCCAAAAACAAAATAGAGACAAATGCTAACTAGATTTTCTTAGAAGATTTACTTCATTTTCTCTTCTTTACCCCACTTTGCAATTTTCCTCTTTGATTTGGAAAATAAAGTCATCAAACTATGCCCTACCCTTCTTTTGCATTCTCTCATTATAGGAATTTTATGCTCCCAAATATTTCTCCTTTCTTGGAACTTTCTCCTCTCTTTCCTCCTATCTTAATTTCTCATCTATCCTAAATTAGCTCCCTCTCAATCTACATGCCTCCTAAAATATAGTGTTGGCAAGCATATTAAGACCTATACTCTTCACTAACTTTTCCATTAAATTCACTAGGTAGGTCTTTTTATTATATATATATATATATATATATATATATATATATGTATGTATGTATATATATATAAAGTTATTTTTAATTTTAAACTACCAATTAGAAGATTAGACTCCACTCTAGCATTATTGACACAAGGTTGAAGACTCTTCAACATTGAGAGATACACCTAAAACAGTAGTGAATTGAATATGTGTTATAACACTTAAGCCACACAATGACCAAAACACTCATCACATGAGGCTTTAGATACTAAAATTTGTAGGTGATTAAGAGCATCTAAATATGTAAAGTCAAATAATTACTTATGGTAATATCACATCACCAAAGGCATGGGTAAAAGTAGTATAAACTTTTTAGATGCATGATATGATTGGTTGATCAAAATCAACTTGCAATCCTCTCCCTAATGATTTTATATCTCCTTGATCAAGAAGAGAGATAAATTTTCTCAATAATTACCTCACTCATTGATAAGATAGTTTGTTCATCAAAATCACACTAGTATATAAATAAAAATTATTCCAATAGATAATTAGTACACAAGAATCAATGACACAATAAAATTGCATCCATTAGTAAAATAATAATGTTTATTTTTCACATTGACATGAATACACAAAATAATGATTTAATGAAAACCACACCAAAATAGCTTATATTTAAGTGCATCATCCTACATTAAAAAGTTAAAGTGATTACCATATGCAACCTTTAATTCATCCAAAAATGGTATGTGGCATAAACAATGCTTAAATCAAACAAAATGGACTAGTAATCTAAATGTGAGTACTACTAAATATGTTAAAGATGTTTGTATGAAAATATACACATAAAATATAAACCTAAACTATTTTAAACTACCCAATTCAACATTAAAGGCTTAAGAAGATGCAACATGAAACAAAAGCATTTAGTCATAAGCTCCTTATTTGGGATCGTCTTCTTATCTTTCTCTTCATCTTTGTGTTGATTCTTTCTTTGAGGAAGTTAACAATCCTCTTAGGTTTTTTTTGTTGGTGGATGAGGAATCATCTGACATTCTTCATTCTAATTGTGTCTGTATCTTGGTTGAGTAGGGTATTTCTAAATGTTTGTCTATTGAGATCTTGATTGAATCTTCTAATAGTATATGTGTTCAATTTATAGACTATGAAGGGGTTCCCTTTAGGTGTAGAAGATGTTTCAAAATAGATCATGCATCTGAGTATTATGGATCAACAAAGAAGAGTTCCCCAACTTCATGGTGGAAAAGTGTGTCTACTCAACAATATGTCGTTGATAAGAGATCTGGTGATCATATGAGCTTCTCTTAGGTGGTGGCACAAGATTGTATAGTTAATTCTCAATTTGATCTAATTTATCATAGTGTGGCTATTGGGGATAGTTCACCTTTTTTTGCCCCTCTTGTTCCTCTCCAGAGGATCGTGGGTCTGGGTCCATGGGATTTACTTCCTCTAGTAGGGTTGAAGTTCTCTATTATGCTAGTATCCTTGGGAAAGTTTCTCCTATTAGTGAGCTCACTATGATGGGGGGCGTTCCCTCTACTTCTTGGGATATTGGTGCTTCTAATTTAGGCTCATTTTCTTGGCAGAATGAGGCTACTAAGATGGAGGGGATTGTATTTTTATGAAGGATAATAAATCTAAGACACCTTCTTCCTCTTTTGACATGATCCTTCATTCCCACAAGGTTGGTGCTAAAAGAAAATTGCGGCAGTCCCTATTTGTAGGTATTTGGGTTGGTGTTCTATTGGTCCTTGTAATTTTTGCTTGCTTGTTGTTCTTTGCAACCTTTTGTGTCAGGTTGTGTGAGTTTGTGTTTAAAACCCATGCTTTGATCTTTTTCCTATTTTGTTTTGGTGAGATCTTGTGGTCTATCTTTTATTTTTCCTTCTATATAAGGTTTCAGCTCCTTTCAAAACCTATTTTTACTTTAACCAAAAACTATGTCTCTTTGTTGCATTGACATGAGGTGGATGTGCCCAATATGTTAAGTGCTCAAATTTTCTATCCTAATGGATCATTATCCTATTTAGAGATGATTCGACATCATTGGTTAATCACAAGCTTACATTAACACTCACTTGTATAGGTAGTGCATTGGTATTCATCCAATACAATGTTGAATCATCGTGTCTTTAACATAATAGAAATTAAGCTAGACTAAGGAAAAATAAAATATCAATTTTAACCATAATATCTTCTTAAAGATTTTTATTAACACCACATATTAGACATTCATATATTAGACAAAATAAAACAAATCTTTCAAATTTATAGAAACATAAAACATGACCACGACATAAAATCCAATCATCTTTTCAAAATCATGAATATAAATCATACTTAAATTGTATTTATCATTAAAATCTAAATAAGTCAAAAATCTTAAACCACTCAATAGACCCTTAATCTTTTGGTAAAACTAAATGATTCTAAATAAATTCACTTAAAATCAAATCTTGTTGAAAAAAATGTGCCCAATTTTTTTTTTAGAAAAATGTCTCTTAAATTAAAAACTCTTGTCACAAATATAATAATCTCAATACACAATTTTTTATTATGCACCTCTTTGATTTACACTTTCATTATTGCATATTTATACATTCAACTCTATTTAGTTATTTAGATTTGAATTGAATTGTGTTAATTGTAAGATCATTTTTTGGGCTTGAATATGTTCTTGTATGATTATATTTTCCTATCCCTTAAAGTAAGTTATTATGATGGTCATTGTTTTTTGGTACGTTCATCTCCTAAAGTCAATATTTTTTATTATTAGTCATTGCCTTATAGGCAAGGAACTAATGTTTACTTTTGAAACCACCCCCCCCCTCCCCCACCACCCTGCAATTTCTTTTTTCTTGGTAATCATTCATCATATTGTAAAGTTTGAAGGGTTAGATTAAAAAAATACAATTATAATATGCCAATTTCAAATTTCTGATTGGCTAAGACTATTTTAGCTGGGTTTTATTATTTTTGTGAAAATTAATATTAGGGAAAATTAGAATCCATAGTTGAGATTATGAGTTCATTTATTTCATGTTAGGGTAGAGGAAGGTTGATGGCTAAAAGTATTATTAATGCTATTGCAACAGGACCACCAACATTAGATTTAGATAGCAATAAAAAAGTGTTGTCAATTTTTACAATACAGATCATCAGTTTTTGCAAATTTTGAGTTGAAGCATATAAACATTAGGTATGTGTTGAGTCTTTTCTTCTATCAATGGTATCAAGTTATGTTTATTGTCATTGATACAAAGTTTTTTTTTCTTGAGATTGGTTGTGCGGACGAGTTAGTGGCACTGAATTTTTGCAGCCAACAATTTGCATGCGTTGATTTCACATTGTTCATTTGTGCATAGAAAGTGAGTGAGAGTTATTGTAAGAACACGCTAGGCATTTGCAATTAGATCTTTCTCCATCTTCCTCTGGCCACCTATTTTATTATCATTGTGTACTTATCCACACTTGAAAGAAATCTGTGCACCCAAAACCCCAACCCAACAAAAATATATGATGAAAGCATTCACTCTATGCATGTTCTTTGATTAGAATTATCTTGTGACTTGGTAAAAGAGATTCTTGGACCAAGAGCACAAGATGGCAACCAAAGTCATTACTAGGGATGAGCTAATTGTAGCATCTTCACATCAAAATATTGAACAAGTATGCAGTAAAGTGCAATGAATTCAACTTGTGTGAAGGACTTAGGGAAATGTGCAACTGGAGGGACTATTCCATGCCTTTTCTCTTATGATAAGCTTCTCAGGTTTTAGCGGCATAGATTCCAGTTTCCTCATGATTCCAACACCACAAAAGGAAGAAAACATTTTGCAACCTATAGCACTTCTCTATCAGCACAACAAACATGGTTCATGCTGAAGAATTGCAAAAGAATAGTTAACAAAATGAGGCCCCTATCATTAGCAATTTTGAAAGACACCAGTAAATGCAGCAAGGCAAGATTCAAACACAAGCAATTATAAATTTCCCATCTAGCCCATTTCAATTTGCATTATGAGAGCCAAAGGTCACATGACATAAATGATAAATAGACAAATCTTCAAAAGAAAATGACAAGCTCCAACTATCCAGGAAAATTGCCTCTCAATAGAGAATGCGTTGGGAAAAATCTATCAATTAATTATTTTAGATTCAAAAAATTGTACACTCTTAGGAACTTTTGGTAAGGATTTTTGAATCCTAATGCTCAAATTATGGATTTAGATATATTGTGTACTTAGGGAGCTGTATTTATCTAGATATTGTTTTCTTTTATGTTTTAAAAAAAAATTCTTTCTACAATCTATATAGACTGTGACTGAACTCTGTTTAATCATGAAGCCCAACCTTGGTTAAATTTTGTTTGATCATGAAGCCTAGCCCTCGTTAAATTTTGTTTAATCATGAAGCCCAACCCTGGTTCATCCTATATGAAGCCCTGCTGCTCTTAGTAATTCATTTTACATAAACTTATATTTATGCAACTAATTTTACCCATAAAAACTTCAATTCTATTTTAAAAAATTTGTGAATATAAATTTATTAGGTACAGATATTAAAGCTCTTTTGAATGCATTTTACTGTTACCGGTAGCATATTTCACTATTTTCTTTGATTTTTCCCCTTAAATCTTTAAACAACTCAAACAATTTATGCAACATTTTGTCATTGAACAATATGTATAAAAACTTCAATGTCTATTAATTTCCTTTATTGAATATGTATCTACTCTTAATAATAGTTGCATTAAAAATTAGAAATTTATCATAGCAGTGATAGTTTCAGCACAAATTTTGATGCTTAAGACAATGCATTTTGGGCTTCTCTTGAATAGATTTGAACTCAGAGCTCTTTGAAATTTCTAAAAAGAAACACACCAACCTCATAAGTAAAAGATAGGGACTATAGCTCGCAAAGAGCTCTTGTTAATGTAGAAATTATTTTCAAAAATAGCTCTTGATTTTCATGAATGTAAAAAGTCCAAAAAGAAAATAATTAGGCCTAGACGATGGAAAATAAGTTTAGCATGTGGTATGGGCTCCACATTACTTGGTTTATTATAATATAGAAAGGTCACCTTTCATGACTCAAAAATTTATTTTATGTTTTCCAGCTTAATTAGAATGAAGATATATTTCCTCGAACAAAGAACCAATTTCTTTATGGAAGTCAATAAAGGCTAAACTAAATCATGTCATGCACTTCTTTATTATTAGACAAGGAAAGCATCCAAGAAAAATCTCCACCAAGGAATACTTCATAAATTATTATGGTGGAATCTACTTAAGTAGAAAAACAAATTATCGAATATTCAAGGATACTTGATAACTATAAGGATACATCATTATTAAATACTATTGTGTGGAAAAGTTTTAACAAATCAATTGATATCCATTTTATAACAATAGCTCTTGGTGAGCTGGAGTCCATGCCTAAGAAAATGTTATATTTTGTGAAAAGATATTTAGAGTATTAATTGCATAGAACTATGTACTAATAAGATCAAAAAATTTACTTTAAAATATATAGTAATAGAAAGTTTGTAAATAGAATGGATAATAAATCTATTATTAACTTTGAAGTGAAGTGGATAGGTAATAGAGAAAAAATAAATAAAATACATTAAAATCTCATTATATATTTTGTTGAATCTTAACTACTTTCTTAATTTTAGATTTTAATCAAATAGAATTAGTCTAGTACATTGATATTTCTAAAAATATTTTATAGATAGAAAACTTTAATTGTGTGATTATAAAAGTGAAAAGTTCCAATCTCTAATACTTGAAGGTTAGATAGTGTTTGTAACTAACTTTAATTAATTATTATTTATGTGTACTATTTATCTATTTGTTAAATTTTAGGTTTAAAAAAATTATATTTTGAGCAAATCTATTGATAACCAATCAAAAATTATAAATTTGTAGTTATTCTTTTGAATATGAAGAGCTCTTAAAAATCAATTTTTGTTTTGTGTTTAATGACAAATTAATTTACAATTATATTGTCTATCTATCTATTCAATTTTTTAAAAAAAATTAATTGAAAGTTAAAACTCAATAAAATTAGAAATAAAAAACTTTAGAATATTAAGTATATATTTTTTCTATAATTTAATAAACACAAACTAATAAAACAAAGTGTTTATAAATAAATCAATATACATTTTAAGGACTCATTCACATTTATTGTTGTTTTCAACTAAACAAAAGAAAAGGTGTTTTCTGCTTTATTTTTATTTAGTGATATATTTCTTACCACAACATAATTTTGTTCATTTTTTAGTAAGAATGAAATTCTATTTGTATCAACGCAGCCAAATCATTTGTCTACCCTTGCACAACAAATCATTTGTCTACTCTACAATTTCTGATGTTGCAAGCCGCTATGATTCAATCAAGCGCAAAAGATGGCACATGGCTTTGATCAACACCAGATGCCATAGTATAATCTGCCTTCCACAATTTTGTATGAGTGTATTTCAGTCAGAATGTGTTGGGTAAATATTTGTCAATGACATCCTACTTGACATGTTATTCCTCAAGAGCATGGCATTAATGGTCCATGAAAACCAAAATTTTAATGGCATGCTACTGATAAGCATTAAATGCTTTCTTATCCATTATGTTTTTATTGGTTTTTTTCTATTCAAAAAAAGAGATATATACCCAGGAAATTGGTTCTTGACCAATCAAAAATCAAGAATTTGATTGTGATAATTGAATTAAAAAGTACATGTCTAAAAACTTTAGGTTTTAACATTTTGTTTTTGGAATTAAATCAATACTAGGGGGTCTAATGAAAACATTAGTTCCCTGCCTTATCTATAAGGCATCGACTAATAAGTAAACTTTTCCTAAAGGATAGGTAGGGAAAATCATATCAATTATTAGAATAGAAGTTTTTTTTATCAATTCAATGATTAGAATAGAAGGGGTTTTTTATAACTATCAATTTTAATTTGTTTAGTGAAAGAGTTTGATGAAAACCTTAATAGTAGCATGGAAAATTAAACCCTCAATAATAGTACTTAATATTAAACCCTAACAATATAACAATAATGTATATTAATAACGATCTAAAATAGATTTTTTTTAATATTATCATGAGAATAGAAGCGAGGCGTGAACAATATACCACAATTCCTTAGATATTTTATTATGTTTATGAATACATATTGTTGTGTTTATAAAGATAAAAATAATCCATTAACACACATTAAACCACATATTAGAGTTAGAGATATATAAAAAATCAAAACCAAAAGAGAAATAATTATCCAAAAGTTAAAATGGAGTTGTTGATGAGGGTTACTCCTCACCTAGGTCAAAAAATAGGTGTAAAAATTACTCTGCAATATGTCCTTGAAACCCTCATCTACAAGCTTGCGAGTTAATAAGATTGGAAGAACAAAATAAAATTCAAGAAATGACTAGTAGCAGATTTGAAGTAAGCATGTTCTCCTTTTTAATTTTTCTAGGACCAAATACTACATGGGAGAGAAAGGTAGGAAAGTGAGAGCAGATTTGAAGTAAGCATATTTTCCTTTGCAACTTTTTAGGACCAAAGATTATGTAGCAGATATCGGTAGGAAAGTGAGATCAAATGGGAACAAGATAGGCATACTCAATTAAATTGAGAACTAGGACACTTGTGGGGGAAGGATGGTGAGATGATGAGAAATTAGTTGTATTATGAGGAAGAATAATGGGTGGAAACAACTAGAATACATGAACCTTTTTGTTTGAATGGTGACTACAAGTTTTGATGCCTCACAACCACCATCATTGGTTCACACACTACTGTGGGCAAGGAAATGTGTTGGGCCAATGCATGTCTTGGATAGCTCACCAAAGTAGCCAAATACTAACACATTGAACACCAATGTGCTAGACATGTGGCAAATGATGTCCTTATATAATTTTTTAATATTTACATAAGGAGAAAGTGGAAATCTATATGGTTGGGCATTTTTATAAGCTTTTAGGTCCATATGATACCTTACATGGATCCTAGAACATAGTATGTGCATTTTTTTGGAATCCACCCCCATATCTTGTTACATCAAAGGCATTTATTATTTGAAAGTAATGACTTAATTGTTTTGTCCAATGGTCCATGACCTTAGAAAATAAGCAAGATCATTAGAACAATCTCATACATCTATTTTTCCTAACCACTTTACACTATTTAATATCACATTCATCAACCACTGATATCATTAAATAGGTCTTGTTAATCCACACTTTTATCTTTTTTCTCTATTTCATTTGACTACTACCAAGATTTCTTTTATCATCATTATTTATTGATGGTGAAAATTATTGACATTACTGACACTTAAATATGAAATACATAAGGAAGTAATAATTTTTTTGATCAACATATTGTGTTCAATTGTATACAATATTGTTGTATAGGTAAAATATTATGTCATTGTCAACATGGGTTATGCACTCAACAATGACCTCGATAGCTTTTAAATAATATGCATACATGAATTATTATTAATGCACATCTATCGATTGTGAAGATAAATGTTACAATGGTCTATCCTAGGTGGATATAGTCCAACTCTCATTGTACATGCATCTCCAACACCTAGTAGTGATAACTTTGAAATGTATATTCTTTCGAGCCATGTAAGAAACATAGCATGAAGTTTCGTGCAAATTTTAACATTCAAATAATTAATCATGTTATGTATAAGGTATGTTTTTCTTTTGGTAAGGCAAGAGCCTACAACACAATGGTAACTTGTGAGCATAAGTATCTAAGAGGTCTTAGTTTCAACTCTACTTGAACTCAACAACTAATAATATTTAATCTCAAAAAAAAATAATTAATCTAGGCTTCAACCCATTACCTGTCAACAAAAAAAAGGTCAATTTTTATTTCCATCAATTTTGAATTTTACATTTTCTTGTTTTTATATGATCTTTTTACATAAAGGACTTGTTTTCTTCTTTGGGACCATTCAATCTATTTAGTTTCTCAGTTTTTACCTTTATTTTAGGTGTTAAAGTTTGATTTGGTAGAAATTAGGTATTCTTAGTATGCAAATTATGGACATAAATAGTATTAACTTGAGAGGTGATAGTAAATTAATAAGAACTATCTTTTTTTTGTAAGTATTGTTAGGGAGGAGTAAAATTTATGATGCATAATAGTTCAGTCCAATCAAAACAAGGTCCGAGAAGGTGATTGTTAAGAAGGTAGTCAAATGACCAATATACTTTGTATTCTTATTATAAAAACAAGAGTTGTATAGAGCTATAGTCCCACCTTATGTATGAAGGGAGAAGTACAATACAAATTATAGTATTTTTTGAAGAAAATAAAATCAAACCAAAACATCTATCTATATAATAAAAACAAAAATCATAATTACAAATTTAATATTGACATTGTACTAATTTGGAAAAGTTGGAAAACAAAACATGCATAGCTAGCATAATTAAAACATTAGTCTTCTAGAGTGGAGTTGAAGAGAATGTCAATGTGAAATATAGTTATAATCAAGTGTGGACAAATGAGGATCTTCAAGAGGACATCTGGCATGAATACACTTGGACCGACTTCTCCTCTTAGCATAGTCTATTTGAAATTACCCTCTAGAATTCATGATGGACATTATTTATTTATTTATTTTAACAATCAATGTACCTACTAGAATGTATATGTTATGTATCAAGCTAGCATAAATATATTGGCAATTACAATCTTGTAATACTCGTAATTAAGATCTTGTAATACTGGGAGCTTTTAGTTGTTGATTACACTTTAAAAAAATTGTAAGAATTTAGTTATTTGTTTATCTTAATGAATGTTTATATTTAATTTTTTTTATTTTACATTAAAATAAATATATATGATTTTTATAACTTTTCAATTGTATATACAATTTTTTATCTCATGCACTAACTTTAATAATTCCACTTTTCAATCTTAATATATTTATATTTTAATCATATGAGATTTAGAATCTTTTAATAATTTTAAATATATTTTCCACTTTTAAATTTCATTTTCCAAAACTTAATTGCTAAAATATTTATTAGCTTTAATAATATTATTATTTAATCATTTATTTAAAAATGAACTCCAAATATATTATTATTAAAATAAATATTGTCACATTCCAAATTTAAACTTTTAACTTTTATTTTCAAATTTAATTATTTTATTTAATTAATTTCCCAATTAATAAAATATTAAAATACCATATTAATTTTTCATTTAATTAAACCATTTATTAAATCTTTTAATTAGGCTTAATTAATAGAAAATACATCAAAGACTCATAAGGTAAAAATATGAAAACCCATCACAGCCAAAATACATACAAAATCAAACTAAGGGTTTAAATCACGAATTACATCATCTGACGCATTCGGACGATACTCAACTCGGATACTTGTCCTAATTTTCCAATTAGAACAAATGGCTTAAAGGGTTGGGATTTGGACTTGAGAATTTATCTCCCCTCTCTTATCATTGAGATAATGTGATAGGGTACGCTCATCCTGGCAATTCAGGGAAGTCAATACCCAGTACCTGCAACCTGCATAAAAACCATGCATGTACAAACACAATATATACTAAACTAAATAGGAAATGGCAGGAAGTGGTGCATCGTGTAGATCCCGACTAGCAGGTGACTACGACTCCCTTCCTTAACCACATCAGACACACCATACAAAAGCAAACACGCACACCATACACATGCAAATATGGGGTAAGTATCCATAAGAAAACACATACGATAATAAATCATCTTACTAATCATCATTAATAACTGAAAGCAATGTAATAATCATCATCAATAATTGCGAACATTAAAAATAATCATCATACATACATGAAATGCAAAATCTAAGTAATCTCATCACATAATAAACTGAATCCATAGTATCTAATAATCTCAAAAGAATGCTGCTAACCAACAACATAAAACTAGCTCTAAAAGAGTTCAACAATGATAACAAAATGCGAACTAGGGGCAGGCACTACATCCACCCCCCCTAGGATTAGGCTTACTCCTGGAAGCCTACAAGAATGAAAAACTAAGATACTCACTATGTGGGTCCCATTGATCCCTTTTCCTCTGTAGGGAGACATGATTCCACTGAAGATATTACAACACCCTTAGAGCAATATGATTTTGGTTTAATGATAAAACGAAAACCACATTGATCCAACATTCATTCTTTTAGCAACTACTAAAATAGATCCCTTAATACATTCTAAACAAGAGCAACTTAATGCTCACAAAGATAAACAAAGGTATACTATCTTACAACATAGATAGAATGATACATGTTTTTGCAACTAGAATAAGTTTCAATTTTCATTTTTGCCCACGTTTAGGTTTAAGTAGAATTTTCAGTTTTGAAAGCTAAGTGTTGAAGTATGGAAAATATGCAAGTAACAGTTTTAAGTTCTGTTTTAGTTCACGTAGTTTCAAGTTTCCAATTTGAAAGAGATACACATGATAGTTCAAAGTTTTCATTTTGTTTAACTAGTTAACACTAATGGCATTCCAATATACCCAGAGCTCCCAATGTTAAAACTCGGGCTTTGATACCAAATGTAATACCCCACCAAAGGATCCAAAAAAATTCACTAAGTTTTCCAAACAATTTTTTTTAAACATGAAAGTAAAACCATTCATAATATTCGCGGAAGCAATAGTAACATCCAACTGAAAGTACACATAACATAACATAACAAGTTACATTCTTTAAAGATCCCTTAACGTTGAATTACATCTAAATTAGCTATTCATCTAACATCACATCTTTATGAAATAACCATGATCCATATTCTAATTGATTAACTCTTCTTTTAAGGTTACTTCAACTTCCAACATAAATCAAAGGATCATTATTCGTTATATTATAAGAGGACCAATTATCATTCTTTGAATAAGAGATTATAACTTTATTAGAATGATCAATTAACATCGGTTCACAATCCTCGACCTTTTATCATTCTAATAATTCTCAATTAAGTCTTCAGCCTTTTAATTTAATCGTTACAACTAATAACCATATAATATCTAAAGTCTTTATTCAAGTCATAAGACTTACCAACTTTAATATAGATAATCTACATTCTCGTTAAAAAAATTATATCAAATAAATCTCTATTACATAACTTAATTATTAATTAGATCTAATTAACTCTCATTAATTGATTTAATTAATAGTTGCATAACCATAGCAATGTTCCAATTAATATCAGTTGACTAATAACTAACTAGAATTCTATAAGATAAAAGTCAACTATAATTCAATACTAAAATGATCATATTAATAATTCAATAATAATTATTGAAAATCTTAATAATAATTTCATATGACCACATTCGTCATCTTTCAAAGACTACCAACATTCCCTTGACAAATTCGTATTATCATTAATCTTTTCAAATAAGACTCTATCGCACAACTTAATTATTAATATCATAGTTATAATATCAACTCAATGAATATCAATTGATTAAAAATCAATTATACTTCAAATCCAAAAACTAATATCTTTACAAAATTTTAATCATTAAATAATCTTCACTAGATTAAATCTAATCGAACTATTTACACCATTATTTATTAATAGTTTGTTAGTCCTTACAAACATTAATAAATAATAAACTCCTCAAACTATAAATACTCGATCTATAGAATCCTTTTATAAACTCATTAGTTAATATTTAACTAACTCTTAACACCATTAAGGAATATCAATAATTTATTTAATAATACATAACATATTCAAATCGTAGCAATGTTGTTGTAATGCAACAATGACTCCTTGTCAATTAGATCTTAGATCCCATATCATTACATTCTCTAAATTTAAATAATCATCATTGAACATCTTTACATAATATATATTACCGTCTCTTAATTATTTAATATATATTAAATAATATTTAATAGACATTAAATAATTAATATTAAAAGTCAACCATTAGACTCAATTTTCTAATTGTTCTAATAATATTTTGTTTGTATAAACGGTGTTTAAAAAAGACCCCTATCAATTCCAATAATCAAATAGCAATTCTAATGAACCCAATATTATCAAAACAATGATTGCATAATTCAAAACTTTGATTTATAATTTCAAAAGCCCCAAAAATAATTGACGACTTAAATATTTAACTCATTCTAATAAAATTCTAACTATATCACTTATTTGAAATGTAATTGCCTATTAATTAATTACACTTCTTCTACTATTAACTAACCTTAATTAAATTTAATTTAATTGGATTAGTTAATAAATCATATAAAACTAATGCATAGTAATAAGATTCTACTAAGGGAAAATTGAAATAATGTCTTTAATCCATTTCATGCTTTGATATATATTATTTTTGTGAAGTTTAAGCATAAAGAACTCTTGGTTATAGGAAATAGAGAAATATCTGTCTTTGAATAAAATAGTCCCAGTACAACAGCCATATCTCCCTAATAAACTGTTGGATCAGGCTGAAATTGAAATATGTTGAAGAGGGCCAAGTTGCGCCAATTCTAACTGGAGCGATCGAATAAATTCGATCACGATAAAAAGTTATGAATGACTGAGTTGGGGTCTATCCAAGGGGCAGCGACAGGACAATTTGTGATGAATTAAAAATTTTCTCTTAAAATAATTGTTCTCTAATTCTATCCAATAATTTCTCTAATAGGTTTGACTATAGTTTTAGAAAACATGTTCAAATCTATTTCAATTTGATTCTAATTCGAACCCAAACCCGAATTAGATCTAATTTCTTCTTTAATTGGATCTAGGGTTTTCTATTGTTTTCTTCTCAACCAATTAGCATATCTAGATTCCTATTTCAATTAGAGATTTAATCACAGAGAGTATTCAGATACATATAACAAACATGATGAAGACAAGAAGAGAAATAGTGCAAATAGAATATGTGATTATCACGAGTGCACCTGGACACTGATGCTAATTCGCCATGCCTCAGAAGTCCATAGAAAATCCCTTCCTTCTCCATCATTGCAATTCCTCCAAGATCCAAGCCAATCAAATCCTCCAAGTGACTAGAAGTACTAGAAGAAGCATAAAAGCATGTAGAAACATATGAGCATGAAGAAGCATATGAGCATGAAGAAGCATATGAGCATGTAAGCTTGAAGCTTCCATTTTTAGTTTGAAGCTTGTAGCTTCCATTAAGCTTGTCCAAACACACTAGGAGAGCATCTATTTAAAGGCCTCTAAGATGCATCTAGAGTGTCTCTAGAAACAACTAGAAGATAAGCATGACAACCAAGCATGGGTCTTCTCCAACCTTCTAGATAAGTCTTAAGGTTGTAGACACCATGTGCTCAAATAAAATGCTAACTTCTAAGTGTAGACAACTTAGTGCATTCTTAGAGTGCAAACCCCTATGTTGTCTACATGACAACTCTCAAGAATTTGCCAACTCCTATGTGAGAAAATATTAAAATAATGCACAATTATTAATATAATATTTACTTTTACTCTTTCCAATTTTATTTATTTATTAAATCTCATGCACTAACTTTAATAATTCCACTTTTCAATCTTAATATATTTATATTTTAATCATATGAGATTTAGAATCTTTTAATAATTTTAAATATATTTTCCACTTTTAAATTTCATTTTCCAAAACTTAATTGCTAAAATATTTATTAGCTTTAATAATATTATTATTTAGTCATTTATTTAAAAATGAACTCCAAATATATTATTATTAAAATAAATATTGTCACATTCCAAATTTAAACTTTTGACTTTTATTTTCAAATTTAATTATTTTATTTAATTAATTTCTCAATTAATAAAATAAAATAAATATTAAAATACCATATTAATTTTTCATTTAATTAAACCATTAATTAAATCTTTTAATTAGGCTTAATTAATAGAAAATACATCAAAGACTCATAAGGTAAAAATATGAAAACCCATCACAACCAAAATACATACAAAATCAAACTAAGGGTTTAAATCACGAATTACGTCATCTGACGCATTCGGACGATACTCAACTCGGATACTTGTCCTAATTTTCCAATTAGAACAAATGGCTTAAAGGGTTGGAATTTGGACTTGAGAATTTATCTCCCCTCTCTTATCATTGAGATAATGTGATAGGGTACGCTCATCTTGACAATTCAGGGAAGTCGATACCCGATACCTGCAACCTGCATAAAAACTATGCATGTACAAACACAATATATACTAAACTAAATAGGCAATGGCAGGAAGTGGTGCATCGTGTAGATCCCGACTAGCAGGTGACTACGACTCCCTTCCTTAACCACATCAGACACACCATACAAAAGCAAACACGCACACCATACACATGAAAATATGGGGTAAGTATCCATAAGAAAACACATACGATAATAAATCATCTTACTAATCATCATTAATAACTGGAAGCAATGTAATAATCATCATCAATAATTGCGAACACTAAAAATAATCATCATACATACATGAAATGCAAAATCTAAGTAATCTCATCACATAATAAACTGAATCCATAGCACAATATCTAATAATCTCAAAAGAATGTTGCTAACTAACAACATAAAACTAGCTCTAAAAGAGTTTAGCAATGATAACAAAATGCGAACCAGGGGCAGGCACTACATATAATGATAGTAAGTATAGTTGCATGTTAAAAAAATAGCAATAAGATAAAGTATATAATAAGTAGAAGTTAAAAAAATAAAATAATTAAAATAAAAAATGGAATTCACTTATGTGAGCGAGAAATTAAATTAAGTCAAGGAAGATTTAAACATTTTTCTTCAACAATACATGAAAAAATTAAACTTGTTAGTTAATAAAGAGGAAAATCTTTTGTCTTCTAAACTAGTTTTTGTTTTTATAAATATTTAAGAGTTACAAAATAATATTATAAAGTTGAGTAAAGATCTACTATATATGAAATATAAATAAGTAAATTAAAAAAATCATAGTGTAAACATGAAGGCTAAAAAGAAATAGGGTTCACCCTATGAGTTAGAAAATCAATGAAGTAAAAAAAAATTAAAAATTAATGATTTTAATATTTTTATTAAAAACGTATCAGAAAGATCTTAAATGAGTCAAAATTGTATGTGTCTATTGTAATCATATTCTTTCTCTTCATTTCTTCTCTTTTCATTAATATCCCCTCATATATATCTCTCCTACCCATATTTTAAAAAAATAAAAATTGAATCTATCTCATTATCTCTATCTTTACCCTTCACTCTTTTGGCTCTCCTCTCATCTTCAATTCATCACTTTATATTTTTTTAATATTTAAAACATAATTAGTTTAGAAAATTAAGTGTAGAAGATCTTTATATTTTAACATCAAAATAATAATATATTAACATAACTAAATATGTTATCAAAATCAAAATATATTAATCATATTATATGTATAAATCAATTACATTATAAATAATAACAATAATAAATGGGTTCGGGCCCTTAATTAATCAAACAACAATAAATGCAATCTTAATTAGATCTATTTGTTTTTTTCAAACCCATTACTTTCATTTTTGTAATATTATACATTACAAGTAAAAAAAAACTTATATTTTCAAACCAATTTAATTGTATAGAATAAAATTAAAAATATATTTTTTGAATCTATTAAATTTTTTTAAACCTTACATATCAATTTCACTTTTCTAATATTATTATTAAAAAACTACATTTTTAAATAAGTCATGGAACTTTATAAATATAGTTTTAAAAATTTCATCAGTTAATGTGATTTGTAATGGAATAAAAGAGGGGTTATTTATCTATTTTGACCTAGATTTTTATGTGTATTCATTTGTTACAAGTGGATGGATACTATTGAAGTTTAAAAAGTGAAAGACGAGCAAATTCAATTGTTCAACAGCCATAGCTATATTTTAATGACTTTATGATATGAATTCTAATTTCAACCACCTCAAAAATTTAAAAATAGACTAGACCATCCATTACAAAGTGCAAATTCCCATATAGAAGAAAATATATCTGCAAAAAAAATTTAAAATAGAACAAACCATCCATTACAAAGTGCAAATTCACATATAGAAGAAAATATATCAAGAAGAAGAACCATATGAAGAGATCATTGACGACAAAGGAAAAATTCAGCAAAAGAATGAATTGAATTTCTAGAATTATAACAAATTTTATACCAAGAATCCTATTTACAATCTTGCAAAAACTGTAGCTATTCCAGCACTCTATGAAAGTTAGTCCAGTGTAAGTGGCTATACTTTTGTTGCCAAATAATTGACCTTAAACTAACTTTAAATATTATTTCCAAAGAAATTGAGTATACAAGAAGTGTTATTTTGGTAAAACTGAAGCCGTTGAAGAGGTTAGGATTGTTAAAAATAGGATGAAATTTGGTTTTCTTTCCTAAAAGGCATGCAACATTTGCTTAACATTCTACAAGCCCAAAACTCCTTGAAAATGGGAAAAAAATTGAAACCCTAACAAACATTTTCACTCCCACAACAAAAGTTGGGCCTTTGAACATTTTATTTTGAAGAAACATTAGCCAAGACTACACTCCTCATTAATAAATCCACACAAACAAAAACAAGGGTAGCCTGCGATTGTCCGAAATTTTGGCTATTAGATCCTTGGAGCTGCATTGAAGCTTCCAGCTCTAGAGGATTAAAGAGGGAATGTATTGGGGGATTGAATCAATATTTGTTTCCACCACCTGGGCTTCTAATTATAATCTTTCTTGCATCAAACTCTACTCAAATCCTATATTTATTCTCTACATATTTTGATCTATTGTAAGGATTGCAAGGGAAAAGATATACGTCCGTGAAAGAAATTTTGAGTATTAAAAATATGGGTCAAAGGATATAATGGACAACCATTTTTCAGCATTCAAGCTATCAAATAAACAACCATTTTCCATAAGTAATCAGTCAAAGATCCAATTCTCACGACTTGCTTTTTTCTGGTTTTCCAGCATAAGACAAAATCTGATTATTGGAACAATCTGGTTAATAAAGTTTACAGTGCAGAATACTATAAATATACATAACAAAACTAGTGAACTTAAGGGACAAGTCAAAGATAAACAATTACCTCTTGATAATCTGATTCTTCATGCTTTTAAAGGCTTGTGTATTTGGATCATCAAAGTTTACCAGAGCGGTCTTTGACTGCTAATAGTTTTGAATAGCCTAACCCACATATAGAATCATGGATCCTGTCTATTGAATACTACTAAAATATGACATACAAATATTTAAAAATGAGAGCTGGTCATTTTATTGGGACTCTTCCAAGCCTCAGCCAAGGGAACTGGCCATTTCCATGAATAAAATTTAAGAAGTGTTCAGAAAATGGGCATACCGATGGATAGTTAAAAATGCAAAACAAGTTACATTCCAAGACACATCATTTGAAATTGGTGGGAAAGGTAGAAAATAACATTAAAAAGGATATAGGTTTCCACACTAGATAACCCATCTAGTAAACAGATTTAAAACATACTTGAGCCAAGTAGATTCAAATCGTATTTGTAGCCAAGGCCCTAAGCAAGTGAAACACATAAAATGTATAAGTAAACGTGTATAAGGGAGACAATGGCATGCAAAGTATGTTTAGAGTGTCACCTCTCCCACCTATCCTTGTATGTATGCAAAATGTGGAACTATTGATGATACACGTTAAACTATTTTTCGACCACCATCTCTATAGTACATGTATTTTTTATTAATATTGACCACATTGATTAGGAAGTAATGGTAAGATAGGAAACTCTTTGATTAAAGAAAAGGCCCCTTGCCTGGAAATGTAGGGTTTAAGGAGTTCCCAGTCCATAATTAAATTACTTGTCATATTATACCACCTATTTTCTAGAGCTTTTTTCTATTTACACACACATGCAACAAGAGACATGTTATAAGATAAGATGCTACCACAGGGAAGAAAATGCTGGCCATTCAACAATATGAAAATTGTCACTTGTCCATTGAACAATTTGAAAAATAGCACTTACTCAACTTTTTTTTTAAATTAATGAAGACGTTAAAAATACCACTAAGAAAAATAAAGCTAGCCAATGAGAAAAGGGAAATTCAAAACTAAATATTTCACATAATAGGAAAATTACCTTAAACCATAGTATTAATGGATAATTTTTTCATATACATAGTTTCCCAAGCATGAACTATTGATAAAAGAAAACTTGAAAACCTATAGATAGGTGGAACTAATAATTTGCATTTTATATAAAATTAACATGTCATAGAATTTTCATTTCACAATTCCTTTGATTAATCCTCTTTTTACCTTTTTGGTGCAACATATGAACTATCTTGAATTCATATATTCATATGGCATGGAAAGGTGAGAAATATGAAAGGAATTAAAAGGCAAAAAAAACTCTTAATATAATTATAAATGTTATTCATAGGTGATCAATGTTTATTTTTTTAATTGGTGTTGTTTAAGTGGACTAACTTTATAATTTGCATATTGTCAAGGTCCATAACATTTGAAAAAGAATCTAGAAACACATCATGGCTTATTGCTATGATTTAAATTGCAAAATGTAATCAATTTCACTTTTGTTGAAATAAATATAGATTTTATATACATTTGATGAGATAATGAGGAAGTAGATGAACATTGTTAGATTGTAGAAAACCTTATTTTTTTATTTAGATCTATAAAAAAGAATTATCTAGCTGATAAAAACTAAAAAATTTTAAATATATTTTATTATGTTTATTACATTGTTTTATAATTTACTCCAATATATTTGATCTTGATAATTATATTTTCAATTTATAATGATATTAATTTGCATTGCATCATTATTGACAATGCTTGAAACCATTTTAACTATATTAGCACACCAAACCATTTTTTTTTCTTAAATAATCTTGGGATGTCTAGTTATTAACCTAATTATATTAATAATGTACACTTAATATATTAATAATGTGCACACTTATGTATCTTTCTTTGGAAGAATGTAATTTTTGACTCAATAGTCTTTGTTCTAAAAGAAAGCAATTATTTTGATTAAAAAGCACTTAATTATTTTACAATTATTTATTTTGAAGTCTACTTTGAAGATTTCATATCAAATATTTTTATTAAGGTTTAAAGTTAGATGGCAATATTAATTTATTTTAATTTTTAAATTTTATTACAATATAAAATTATAATAATAATTTTAAACAAAATTCTAAGTATTAAACAAGACTTCAATAAATTAAAAACATTACAATTTATAGCAGAAGAGATCCAGTAGTCATTCAAGCTAACTTCACAAATCTAGAATTCTTAATATGTATAGCAAAATTTAACAATTTTTTCAGTGAACCTCTCTAGGTGAATGAAGAGCTTAAAGTTAAGGTTTAGGGCTTTCCACATTTACGAAGCTCTTTGTAGAGGCCATGTGGTCAAAAAGTGCCATTTCAAAACGTTCACTCAATACTTGTTACGTTCACCCCCTAGTAGTTGCTTACCAAAACAAATAGTATTTTTGGCACAAATGGACCAATCAACAACCAAGAAAGCTAAAATATGATCAATTACTAGTACATGTACGATCATCTATTAATACATGTATTCTCATTTTTTGGAACTTTTTTAAAAGAGTAATTTAAAAAAATCTATAACAATACTATAACGATCATTAGACCGGAACTAGTGAATCTCTTCCCATGTGAATTTCCACATATCTTTAACATACTCATCACACCGAGGAGCAATTGTTAATCTTCTATACAAAGATGTTATATTGATAAAGAAAAAGATGTCTTGTAAAAGACACCGCCTAAAGAAGAAAAAATAAAAATAAAATCAATCCCACGTGCATCCAGAATGCTTGGTCTCCCACGCATAATGGCAATACATGATGACTTTAGTTTATAAATTGGTCATCCATGTGAACAAAGAAAACTAGCTTTTGTCAATGATTAATGAACCGATTTAAAATTGGCACTAGCTAATCTCCAGACAAAATGCACCAAAGACAAAATAAAGTCAAACATGTTTTTTGTTCAGATTCACGAAACCATAGTGATTTTTTTTCAATATTTTTGTCGTTTTCAATTACAAAATATGTAGATCATGAAGGTCAAATGTTGAAAATTTAAAAAGAATCAGTGTGTTTTCAATTTTTGAAATTTAGTCAACGGTACATCTTGTACAAAGGATAGCCACCTCCTTTAAAATTGTCATTGACTGACCGATAGATGTCTAAAATTACTATTAAATGTTCTACCTTTGAACGATTAGCACTATATAAAAATATCATCTTGATCTCCAAAATTTTAACGTTTTTTAGTTGGAGTTGTATGGTAATATTTGGTCAGAACATCTGGTCGAATGGGAAAGATGAGTTCCAGTAATTGCAAAGCTAATTAGATGCCTCGTGCCCTCCTCATTCCTCTTCCCGCATAGGGTCACATAAATCCCATGATGCACCTCGCCTTGAAGCTCGTCTCTGATGGATTCTCCATTACTGTCCTTAATACCGAAGAGAGTCATCAAAGAATTATCAAAGCAAACAAGGAAAAAGACTAGCATCACAATGGCGAAAGGATCAGAATGATTTCTGTTCCTGGAGGAATGCCAATAGAGGTTCGCCATGGGGAGAACAAAAACCATGGCGCTTCAATGTTTTTTGAGGATCTTCAAAAGACTCTTGGGCCTTCTGTTATTGACAAAGTTATTTGAGAAATAAACGACAAAGATAAAGACCAAAAAATCACTTGCATGATAGCAGATGTCGTCACGTGCATTGACCTGCAGACAGTGGCCGAACTCCATCATATCTCGCTTGCTGCTTTGCATACATCTCTTCTTTCCACTTTCGCCCTCTGCTACTTCAGTTCCAAGCTCATCTACCTTGGCCTTCTTCCTTCCGATGGTAAGATAAATTATGGGATTTTTCCTTTAAGCTAATAATATAATCTTCTAGTTTGGTCTGAGATGATTTGTAACTGCTATTGTGCAAGGTATTCCAAAGGAGGACAAAATACAACAATATCTTCCCTCTATGCCGCCGCTAAAATCTTCTCATCTGCCATGGTTGTACGGAGGTGAATACTTGTTTTGACACGGGATTCGCGTGGGAAAAGAAGTGGCTAAGATCGAATGGATCCTGTTCAACACTTTCTACGAGCTAGAACCTGGTGTAGCCGATGATTTGTCCAAGGTCGAACTAGGTGTGTATCCGATTGGTCCCTTGAATATTTCTCCCCAATTTTTGGAAGAGGGGAGAAAGATTATCGACCATGGCGGTGACCACAAGATTTTGGGAAGATGACCTGAAATGTCTGGAATGGTTAGAGAAACAACAGAAGCAATCAGTGATATATGTGGCTTTTGGGAGTGTAGCTACTTGGAATAACCGACAATTGGAAGAATTTGCTTTGGGTTTGGAGGCAACCTAGAGACCATTTCTATGGGTTGTGCGTCGCTCCGATGCAATGAATGGAGTCAGTTCCATTTTGCCATCAGGGTTTTTGGAAAGGATTCAAGACAGAGGTTTTATAGTTTCTTGGGCACCGCAGTTAAGGGTGTTGTCTCATCCTTCGATAGCTTGTTTTGTGAGCCACTGTGGATGGAATTCCACAGTTGACAGCATCACAATGGGAGTTCCGATGCTGTGCTGGCCTTATTTCGCTGACCAGTTTCTCCACAATGCATATGTTGTGCATGTCTGGAGGGTGGGGTTGGGAATCGAAGCCAATAATGATGGGTTAATAGAGAAAGACAATATTAGCAAAGTAATCGATAGATGAATAGGTATAGAAGAGGGCAAGGAAATCAGAGAGGGTCGTTTGGTTGCTGGCATAAGAATTGAAATTAGAATAGAAAGATGGAATGGGAATGGAAATGGAGAATGGGAATAGAAAAAGGCAATTCTAATCCTATTTGGTTCACCTGGAATTCGATTGGGAATATGTTAATCTATTGTTCAGTTGTACAAAAATGGAATAGGAATAAGGTTACATTTTAAATTTTGAAAAATATTTCCCTTAATTTTATTTGTTATAATTATTATTTTTGATTAATTTTTCAATAATGGTAAAAAAATTAATTTATTTTCAATTTTATTTTATTCATTCAAGTTAATGAGAATTTTTTTTTTTTCAGAAATAGATATAATAATAAAAAATGTTATACACAATATATACATGAGATCAAAGGCACGATAATATTTTAAGATCAAAACAACAAAGTAAAATATGTTCATTTTTATGTACGAAAACACACAAAAAGTAGTCTCCACAATAATATTTTAAGATCAAAACAAAAAAGTAGTTGTCATTGGTAAAATTTGTCCACCACTATACAAAGTCATAAATTTTAGATATCCAATATTTGTCTTTTAACCAAAAAATTTCATTTGGTCCCAAATTAACTAGTAGTGCAATTATACCAATTGAAACACAAATAACACATCATTGAAATATGATATTATTTTTTGCCATCGAAGCCATCTCCCTCACAACAGTCTCTCAAGCCTCTCAAATGTTGCACAACTTGCAATCATTCCTTTTATCTTCTATATATTTAGATGAAGATGATGTAGCTGGTCCAACATCAATCCATTGGAAGAATTTATAGTCATTGTCCCCCTACATTCCAAAAGTGCATTGAGTGACACAATAATTTATTACATAAAAAATAAACATTGTATAAAATTAATAAGAACCTTTTGTCCATTTGGACAACAATAAAATTTACACCCAAGATTATTATCTGTGCGTGAGGTCTTCATTAGTGCGGGGCCAACACCATAGTCACACATTGGCGCATCAAACAAAGCCATTGATCCTATAAAAGTAATCAACGAATATGATGAATACTATCAGCTTAAAAAATAATATATCCAAATCAATAGCATGCAATACATTTCAAAATAAAGACTCTAGTCCACTACATGGCTGAAACAACAGTTGCATGATTTTTATAACAGCTCAATGAAGTTTATAATAGTTCAATGAAATTTGAAATGCTAATGAAGCATTTAGCACACACTACTAGTTCAATGAAGTTTGAAACATTAGTGATACCTACAAGAAGATATTCTATATAATATTTCTGAAATGAAATAACATGAATACGTACAAATTTTTTGAAATAAAATGATATGAATACATACAGTATTTATGAAATGTAATAAGATAAAGCCATAATTACGGTTGCTAAAAACAACAATACAAACCAAATCTTGTATATTTCAGACCAAAAAATTTAATTGTTTGGAATGGAAACTGATGACACGTATGGTAATTTGAATTAGGGTATAATTTAGTGGCTAATATTCGTAATTTGGCTAATTTTAGAATTTTTATGCTAGTAATTTGGCTAATAATTTAAGATTTGATACAACCTAAATCGCCATAGTTTTATAAAATTCAGTTCTAGAATATTTAAAATCGCTCAATAATTTATTTTGTTAAAAAATTTAAACTCAAATATTTGCCATAATATTCGTTACATGCATAGATTTGAGTTACCTAAATATAATATATTAGTGCAGAAATTAAATTGAACTGACCAATAATTATCATTATTATTAGTTACTTTAGGGATATATCACCAATATGTATTTTTCACCATTGATTTAAAGTATATGTAGAAATTCACATAATATTCCATGAAGTAAAAAAATATTCAATTTTGTTTTTTAATATTCCATGGCGATTAATGAACTTCCTATTATTATTGAGATTCGTCAATATTTTATACAAAAAAAATTATGATTCAAAAATAATTGCCAATATTAATCATATTTAGAATAAAAAATTGAGAGATTCGCCAATAGAAATATTTTTTTTTTTCAAAATAATGAAAGATTCGCCAATATTTTATATCTTTTTTTGGAGGCATTTTTCTTAAAGTTTACCTTGATTTGAATAAAGGAGAGCATATTCCAAACGAAGATTGTTAAACATCCAAATGATTGGATGACCAAGTTTATGGATGTTCCAATATCAAATGATTGAAAACTGAGTATGCATAGAGATCTTCAAGTAAAATAATTGCAATAGTTTGTTATGTACAATGACATACATACATACACCATACATCAAAGACTACAATGGTTTCTAAGGTGAACTACAAAACTATTAAAGGCTTATAAATATTAAAAGGCAATTCATTACATTTTGTCCACAATGATACAGGTTGTCTTTCAACTTCACCATGGGAATGAGATGCTAGTAAGATACAATGATGTAGGTTGTCAATAATGATATTGCAAGACAAGAGAAAACCATAAACATTGTACAATCATAATGAGAGGAACAGCAGTTAAGGGTATCTAATCATAACTGTTAAAGCTTCTACACTATACTACGGTAAAGTGAATAACAAAAGGAACCAAGAAGCAACACAAGTGCTATAAAATATGGTTTGTTTATATCGCTTCAAAAATATTGTAATATCATAGTCTCAAAAAATAGGAGCTCCCATATCAAATATGAAGCACTGTGTACATGTTATTGTTATTACAATAAAGAGAACCTTCTTAAAGTGAAGTGTTGGGATATCACGCAAATCCTCCAAACTTAAACTTAACATACTCTTCCTTCTCTTCTTCACTCATCTATAAGAACCCCCATGCTTTTGTAGGTTCAAAATTAAATGTGTCATATGCCACAATTAAACTCTCTCGACTAAGTTCGAGTATGGCTTTAAGGGCTACAAATGCAGTTGATATATCTTCCTTAGTTTCAGCTTTGTCAACTTTGACAAGGTGATCTTATCTCATGCCTGTACGTATTTCTTGTATACTTTCGCATATGACATCTAAAGAAGAAGCCATGCTTGTCTTCCTCTTCTTTTGCCGCCTTGATGATGATGATGGTGTTGAAGGATTTTGGCCTCTAACGGATGCACTAGAATCATTTGGATGAAGGAACTCTTCATCAAATTTTGGAGGGTCATCCATGGGCATATTGAAGACCCCAACATCTTCAAGACCAATTGAGTCACCGAAAAGGTGCCCATCTTGAGTCTCTTGAGCTATTCCAGCTATAGATCCATCAGCCATGTCAGTTCCAAAAATGACTGCTAATTCATTGAAATAAAGGAATGGTTGCATCTTGTATACTCTAGCATTTTTAAAATCCTTTCTCTACATGAGGCAAAAATAAGGAATTAGATATTTGTATGTCCTTACAATTGATTAAAAAATATTTTACTTACAATATGAATTTGTAAAGTATGTTACCTTCAACAACTCCTCCCATACACTATCGTCAGTGTCAACGCATTGAGAACTCTCGTTCCATGCAAAACCACTCATATTTCTCAAGTCTTTCATCATTCGATAACCTTGTTTCCATGTTTTTAGCTTATTCTTGAAGTTATCTCTTCCTAGATTCATCTTCATATCCTCATTAAACCTCCTTTCAATGACGGTCCAAGCTTCTTTTTGAAAGCCCCCTTCACCTTTTCTTCCTCACACAACTTGCTCAAGGAGTATATCTAGTAGTTTCTGCTCCATCTCTTGTGTCCAACCAACTTTGGCCTATTTAGAGAATGCAACAACAGCAGTCACATGAACATCATTATCAATGCTTCTCAAAAGATTGGTGAATGACATTTTCAGAAATCAAGTGGTCATTGCAAAATGTCCAAGCAACTATCAAAAATGTCATCTTCACCTACACAATAAATTAATATGAGCATGTGATGGTAAAAACTTTTTTTTTTTGTCACATAGTAAACCAACATATGTGCTATTGCTACTAGTATTTTAGTCATCTAGTAAACAAACATACAATAAATAATACATGTACCAATTTTTAACCAATAGTACATAAGACTGCTACTACTAAATCAGTACATAGTAGTATATTTAGTACTACTACTGCTATGACAATAAATAGAACATGCAAAAAATTCTTGTAAAAATTGATGATAGATGTTTACAAATTAATATTGTGTACCTGTTAAGGACAATAACCAAAAAAAACTCAAATATGAGTTCTTCAAAAAATTATATTTATAAATCACACAAAAGAAGGATCAATATCAGAAATGCTCTATTAATGATTTAGAATTACAACAGATGGAATCCTCATTTTTAAACTTCTAATTATAGATGCCCACATTCTTCTTCAACATAGTTTCCATCCTTTCCATCCCATTTTAAGAGCTACTTATTCATAACAAATAATGTATGCATTCTAAATGCATCATTCTTAAGCTTACAAAATCTAGAAATTGATCATGATTTGAACAGTAGTACACTCATAACTTAACAACTAAAATTGTATTCTAAATTTAGATTTTGTTGGTAGCTATGCATTTTGCTGGTATATACTTAGTAGTGAATGATCAATTATTCAGCTGATACATATTTATGTATGCATTCATGCAGTGCATATAAATTTTCCTGGTAAGGTTTTCACATGTATAAGTTGCACATTTATAGCATTTATTGACATGTTCAAGGATCTTGCGGATGGAGAATCCTAGTTTAAGACCCAAAGGGAGGTACAAGATCCACTTAACCAAGAGTGTGGTTAGGGGGGAAACAAATTTGGGCACCCATTTTTCATATCACTCACAATCACTCTCACATTGCTCAAAGAAATGTATGTAATGTCTTTCAGACTCTTGACAACTCTGCCATATTCAAATGGGTAATGGATGGACACTCCCATGAAAGGAAAATGCTGAAAAGAATATATGCTTTCTTGTGGGGTTGAAGATGAAAAGTAGTTAGGAGTTTGGATGGTGAAAAAAGGTTTTTCCTTTCTAGGGCAATGGTGTTTGGAGTTGGGGTTGCAGTGATTGGATTGACCATTTTCAGCTATTTTATGGTTTCTTAATCCATCAAGTTTTGCAAGTAAATCTAGTCTCCACTAACAAAATGAAATTTTTATTTAGCTTTTATACTTGTTGATCTTGTGGACTTCAATGATAGATCTCATTTCCTATACATGCATACATATACATATGATTCTACTTCTAATAGTTTTGACATCATTTGATGTAATGCTATGAAAAACAGGTAGGCAGTGTGTGAAGTCTGATTTGTACTCTGAGGTAGAAACAAAGGTATACATATTAGAGTCATATTTATCATGTCGTCAACATTTTGATATATATTTTTTCTCCAACTTTTTATCATCAACATTTTGATATACATTATTTGTCCATCTAGTTAAACATAAGGACTTCTAAGCATTGATGTAGGAGGGTTCTTCTAACCATTCATCTACAATAACAAGAAATAAAATATTTAGCGTGAAGACTATCAATATACCAACTCTTTACTGTATTCATATAGACCTCAATAATAGATTGTTCCTAAATCTATTACGCAACAATACAAATCAATACACAAAAATACTTGACATTCACCTAAAGTGCTAAGAGTGATAGAACTATAAATAACAATAGGACTATTACATGTAACAATACCACAACAAAAGCTCATAAATGTTTAATACAAAGTGCAAAATAGTGTTCATGTTTTGTGGTACAACTAAGTGCAAGAGTTGTAGTCTTCCCACATCCTTCAGGCTATTTCATCTCAAAAATTCCCCCAGTCATCTCTATCTCGTTGATTCATCCCATAAGTTTCAAGAATTGACACATTTATCAAAGCACTCAAATCATCTTCTTCAAATTCCACTTCCAATGGAACACCATCCTCCACTGTAATGAAATTGTGTAGTATGCCACATGCTAAAACAATCTTTGTTTGGGTGACGATACTATAGGATGAGGCATGCTTCAGAATAGGAAAGTGTTGCTTCAAAATACCAAATGTGTGCTCTATCACATTCCAAAGAGAGGAGTGTCAGTGATTAAATAGCTCTTGGGGAGTGCTGATTGGGTTTTCTCTACAAAACTCTTTAAGATGGTAACGCGTACAATGATAAGGAGCAAGAAACCCTGGCGCATTTGGGTATGCGGCATCAACTAAATAGAATTTTCCTATGCAAAATAGAAATTAAGTTAAAGTCAAAAACAAGCATAAAAGTATTGATTTAATATAATCATAATAGAATAATCTTAAATATCTCATAATATACCAAGGGGAACCACAAGTGGATTTGCTCTAGAGAGAGCCGAAGCAAGCATCCGACTATTTGCAATAGACCCTTCCCAACCAGCAAGAACGTACTAAATTTATAGTCAAATGAACAAACACCCAATACATTTTGTGACAAGTTGCCCTTTCTATCATGATATTTTTCTTGAATGTCCACATCAACAATAACTGGTATATGCATTCCATCAAGTGCACCAATACAATCCTATAATAAGAATATTTTTATCAAATACATATTAATATACTTAAATCTCTACCAACAAAATACTTCACAATATGATATTTACCTTGAAGAAAGGATCGAAATGGTCCTTCCCAGCAATTTCAGGAGGAGTTCTTGGAGTAGGGGGTAAAAGATAATATTTATGAAGTGCTAAGATAGCGTTCAATACTTTGTGGAAGTGTCGACTCACTATCTCTCCGGAGTGACCGAAGTTATGGCCAATCTAACAATTCCTTAGATTGTGGCCAAGTGTATGCAAGAACATTACAAGTTGTTCTTGTAATGTAATGTTTACCGTATCCTAAATGTTCCCCTATTACCTTAGAATTTCGACCAAGCGAAAGAAGGTTGCTCGACTCATGCGTATTTGATCATGGCAATCTGTGTTACTGGATTAGATAATATGCTTATAAAAAGGATATGCAGCTCTTCTTCGCTTATGCTTATGTATTCTAGCTTCTTTAGAAGATGCTACAATGAATGTTGCAAGGGTGGAAAGCAAAACAACAAGCATGCCCATTACCTTGACCTTCTTGACAATGGCTCCTTGAACTTGTATATCATCAATATCATCAATTTCATCCATCAAATGACCTGCAACCACACTATGGAGTTAATCTACTAGAAAACATTTATTCACACAATGTGACTATACAACTATACTCGAGAGTCAAAATCACATCCACTTTGCCCTAGAATTATTCGTTTACAACCAATGGTGTATTCCAAATGAATGTTTATAGATTTGAATATCCTAAATAGACCAATGTACTAAAAATCAACATGCCATAAAAGCATGTCTTTTAGATGATTTAAATAAAACTAGAGTGGCTTAACTATAATTGTGCATGTCATTTTGCCAAACAGAGGGTATATTTATTGTGACCTGTATTCGTAATGCTGGTAAAGAGGTTATGGAACTTAATTTTGTACACTAAGTTGTGTTCCATATTGTCCATAGCACAATGTAAATAAAGAGAATAAAATGGATAGAGTTGGAGTTTCAAATCTGCAGTACATATAAGTAAACTTGTAGACACCATTGTCAATCTTTCATCTGTAGTGCAATGCTTGACTGAAGTTCTACAAGTTGGGACTTACTTATTTATCAATAGGGGAGTAACACAATCGTCAAACTTAGAAACAACTACATTATCACACAACATTTTTCATTTACTACACTTTAGTTTGATGTTATAACAAATAAGAATAAATATTGTAACCAATAAGCACTATCAATATATGAGATGGACACAAATATCTCCAGAACATATACCACATAAAATGAGTCAAATGCAGAATTTTTTATTGGTTTTAATTAGTGATTAAAAGGTAGTGCAGATTTTTTATTGACTGTTATGAGCAATCAAAAATAATTCTCTTCTATTGCTATGGATTATCAGTTGTCACAAATCTCACACATACATCATGGTTAATTCTTTAAAAAAAATCTCTGGCAGTAGGGTTTTTATAGGAAGCATACAGTATTTCTGGTAGGAGAAGAAACCAACATAAACAAATCTCCCAGCTCTATTCCAGCTCTCTCACGCACTTGGCAAATTCAAACCCTGTAAAAGCCACAAACATAAATAAATTTAATCCATGTTCCCAAATATTCACAAATATTCACAAATAAAATGTTGCATAAATTTGTTGGAACGAGATAGGAAAATTCCAAGACAGTACAGAGTCATCCTAAAAATGAACAGTGATAAGTGCAGTTTCCAGGAAAATGCAATTCTTAACACTAAAAAGAAAATGAAGTGTGGATTGTGTCGTGAAGAACATTGATAAAAAATTAGTTGTATGAAAAACTGTTGGCTTAGCTTGTAAGCAGGTTCAAAAGAGAATCTTCAAGATAGAGCATGGAAGGTAAAAATTGACTTCTCATTATATGGAAATGAGCTCATTGATCTGGTCAACATAAGGCTTCCCAATGTATGGTCTTGTGACATAATGTCTAAGGAGGGTGTTCATGAAAAAGAAAATTCCCCAACTCCCCAAATCATATCATATTTTACCTAATGTGGAGCAAGGAAAAAAAATCATCATGGGTATATGGTGTGCTGAAATATCCTATGCAGAGGGTGTTTTGAATTACAAATTAGCAGTATTTGGAGCCAAGTATGGCTGTGTGGAGGATGTGAGGTGATTAGTGAAGGACATAACACTTTAGAACATTTTTCAACATCTTGTAATTATGCCCAAATAAATAGCACCAGTAGGCACTTGGATTCACACAAGAAGGAAACAATCTGTCCATGGCAAAGAAGTAGCCTGCATCCATATGGTGAAGTTTTTCTATTAACATGCAATTCTAAGTGTTATGCTTAGAATCCAAAGATAGGGCAATCTGTTTAGGTTGGCAACATTAATTTGGATTCAGAGATGGTATTGAAGCTAGGAAAAAGGAAGTACTGAGTTTTGGGATGGAACAGAAAGTCAAATTCTATTAAATATAGCAATCAGAAAAAATTTTGTATACAGATGTCCAAATGCTATGGAGACTCTTAGGATAGATGAAAAATTGCCCTAGTTTCAAAGAGAAAGGTTGCATTAGAAGTCTACAGTGCATTGAAAGAAAAAAACACCAAAGTTCAGATTAAGGGATGCCTGTCTATTTGAAGCAAACAATATTCTCTCATAGTGAAAGAGATAGATTTGCTTCAAAAGCACCTACAATAAGTAATATAAATTAGGTCAAATATTTGTTGGCTACCACCAATAGTAAGATAAAAGAAAATAATATGATTGTAATCACTCTTAATGGCCTACCTCCTCCCTTTAACAATATGTTGACAATTTTACTTAGATCACTCAAGCCAACATTGCCTTTAATAGGTTTTGTAACAAACTCTTACAAATAAGACAAGATGAACAATGCCTTTGATAGGTTGTGTAAAGAGATATCACAAAAAGATAAGATGAAAATTTCTTTAAAAATGTGTATCTTTTTTATCTATTAGGATTCCACAATCCATATTAATGAATAGATGGTTTATGGGTTTGATTGTGTGAAAAATTTTATCCTCAATGTTTCAGATCTGGTTTATAGAATTCCCTACTAGCTATGTGCAATGTACTTTTGATGACATATTACAAAATAGAGATGATAACACTATGTTCAAATAGTCAAATTAGAAATTACTCATGGGAAAGCATGCCTTAACATAGCGAATTGATCTCACCATTTCTCATGATGGTTTGAGGGTTCATGACTCTAACCCTAGGATCGTCTCCTATTAACCATTCCTCACCTAAGATATCTATCTCGGATTGCAACAATGAATTGGATGACTATAGCCAACATGGAGAGTACGACCAAGATCTACACACACATCCACATAGTGATGAAGTGCATCCATGCACGGCAGAGACCATGCATCAATGGAGCATTAAATTGAAACACCTGATGGACCAAAAATTAGTGAAAAAAGAGAATGGAAAGACCCACCAAGGGAAAGTGTTGTGTTATCTCGTATTTTAGTTTTTTGTGTTATCAAAATTGGTGATTTCTTTGTGTAGAGTGGCTTAGGTAGCAAGCACAACATGGTCACATTACCATCTCATTGATAGGAACTTGGATCTGGATTATAGGGTTTTTCTTTAACCTACCTTCAAATTTTGAAACCTTCGTAGAAAACAATCAAGGAATACACAATATTTCTGCTTGCGTGTTGAGTTACATAAATACACACCTTCCAAACAAAGGTCGCAGGTAATATCTCGAACCATTGGGTATTGTCATGAGGCCACAAGTAAGCACGAGGCTATGGGCAAAGCACAAGAAAACCTGTAGAAACTCAGCACATACGAATCCCAAGTGCGATATTGCCACATGAACCTGTATAAAAAAGCATGAAAAGAGATCACAATGGCAGCCACTCTACGAAGTGTTTTCCATAATAACCTTAATGGCGACTTCCTCTAAATGTGAAGAATGAATAAAATTTTACCTATGCAAAATGTATTGCTGATGCAAACTTGGCCTTGAAAACTTCCAACCCAAAATTGCAAGAAAATATGAAACCACAGGATTATCCTTATTTGTGCACACGCGAACAATGGATGTGAAAAAATTATGTAATGTGAATAAATGAGATTGGGAATAGGAAGACATATTCTAATAACAAATATTTTTTGGCATAGACATATGCTCATTTTAGGGGCAAAATTGGAATATGTCTTCCTATTCCCAATTCCGATTGAGCATACCAAACATAGAATATAAAATGTATTCTAATTTTATCTTCTAATTCTAGTCCTATTCCAACAACCAAATGGGCCCAGAAGGAATGAAGAAATTGAGTGGCGCGGTGAAGGCTGCGGGAAGACAAGTGAAGTAGTCATCCACAAACTATAAGCTACTTCTAGATGTTGTGAGGAAGTGAGTCCAATCATTTTGGTCTCTCAAGATAAGATTTGATAATGTATTATACTTTATGGAAATCATATTTTGTTAAGGAAGAGAAAATGATTGGCCTATAACGATAGGAGCAAAGTTCTTATTGGTATCATTTATTTATTTAAGTTTACCATTGTCATTACACTTTTTTATTCATTGTAAGTGTTTGAGAATAAATAGTAGGGTTTAATATTCAATGTTATAAGTGTTTTGAGAATAATAGGGTTTAATATTCAATGTTACTATGAGGATTTAAAGGTAAATGAAAACACAATTTTATCATATCATTTTATTTTATATCTATAAGACCTCTACTCGTGTGTATTTATTTAAATATGAATTTTCCTATTAAATTATTTATAGGAGATTTGAATGGATATATGAGCACGACAAGGCAATAGTATTGGGAAATTTTGTTGTCCTTGCTAGAAACCATGTAGAGGACATCATGATAAATTATGGTTATCTTATGTATAATGATTATGATGATGGATATGAATTAATGTTTTATGATTTAGGTTTCCTAATGGAAATGCAAATCAGTTGATGCATTCATGTTTTGATACTTCATGATTCAAGACTTGCTACATTGTTCGACTATCAAACATTGATTTGTACTAATGATGATATGAGGTGTTTCATCTTATGATGATGATGTTAATTATGGTACCTTGATTATTAGGATGGGTATACATATGCATTAAGATGATTATTTCATTATTTTAATTTGAACTGATGAATTTTTTATGATGATTCAATTATGAGATTAGTGATGATTAAATATGCGTGTAGAAATGAGAAAGGTTATTTAAAGAAAAGTTTTAATGTTTTGATCAATGTGATTATGCAAATTTGATTTAAATATATGAATGTGATGTTATCAAACTACTGATATTTGCAATGAGTGTGCAAGATAATTAACCATGGAATTAATCAAAGAATTGGTAATTGACCCTATGTGAAAACTATAAAACTAAGGTTGGATCCAATAAAGTGATTCAAACCTCATTGTCAAGTATTTAATTTGTATCATAATCTAAATGTATGTGTATCATTATGTATTTTGTAACATGTCGAATGTTATGTAAAAGTAAATCTTATGGTGTCACTTGACACTCATTTTATGCATGTTTAGCAACATGTCAATTAGGGTTAGTAAAACAACCCGTTAACTAAGACTGATTTAGTTAGTAACCTAAATTAGTTTCACTTAACTAGGGTTTAGTGGAAAGGTTACATCCTTAGGATTTTTGGAGATCATATATTTCAAGCCACTTGTAAAGGTTATAAATTGGCCTTAGAAGCTAAATTTAATGTAATTCAAGTGCCCAAGTGGTATGTGTATGGGTTATGAACCTTTTCCAGCCTTCTGGAACTTCCTAGCAATATTTATGACCCCCAAAATATCCCAAGTTCCCTTTGTTGCGAAAATGGATCATATCTATGAAGTTACCCAAGTTTTCACTCTTTCTAAAAGGTTGTCCTTATGATGGGGACAAGTGGGAAGACCATATGAGGCTTAAAGTTAACATTGGAGTTATTGTTATTTTGGGTAGGTAAGTTTAGAGGTTATTTAGAGTCCCTTGGAAGAGTTGAAGATTGTTCACCCATTCTCTACATTTAGAGAAGTCGAGTTTGGAATTAGAAGAAGAAGAGGATTTAGCTCATCTCAAAACTCATCATTGTCATAACCTTTGTGAATGTAGGTTCTCCATTGCTACGGTTGTGTTCATTTGTTCATTGCTTGTATGTGTTAAGTTCTTGCATATTCTAGTATGTTTGTGTTCTGTATCATGTGATGGATGGGTATTGTGGGGTTTTTTATTTGTTTCATTTCATGTGTTCTTTTCTCTTTGTTTTGTTGGGAAAACTATGAAGGGTATGTTGGCATTACTCACCCTCAGATATGGCAGAAGTGGCCATGTATAGGAGAAGGGCTTAGTCAGACTCCAGGTCACTGTAAAGTTATGAGAAGAGGGAGGAAGCAAGGTGTTATGGGGCCTTGCTTGTCATTGCAAAATTGGGTTTTTTTTGGAGAAATAAGGAGAGAAAGAAATAGAATTTTATGTGATTTGGTAGCCTTGGAAGAGGCAAATGATTTATGTTCTTCATTGACGTCTCCTACCTGGAAAAATCCACCTTCTCCCTAGTCATAGGTTCATTATGAAACCTATTGTGCATACCTTGGATGAGAATTGTATGTTGTGTTATGCCATTGTGTTTGGATTCTAAATGTCACCTAGTCAGTTATTGGTAACTCGATGGATGGCCTTTCGAGGCCTAGGATGGGAGGTGAGCTCTCCATGGTTGTTTTTGTATAATTGTAAATTGCTTGGATAGTTCCTTGTGATGGAATATCCTAAAAATTGGAGCTTTGGTAGTGTTCCTTCAGTCTTGTTGGAGATTTCTCCATGGTCACACTTCCTTATTGAACTTTGTATTATTGTAGACCATATGAGGCTTAAAGTCAAGATTGGAGTTATTGCTATTTTGGGTAGATAATTTTAGAGGCTATTTAGAGTCCCTTGGAAGAGTTGAAGGTTATTCATCCATTCTCTATATTTAGAGAAGTCAAATTTTGGAATTGGAGGAGGAAGAGGATTTAGCTCATATCAAAACTCATCCTTGTCGTAACCTTTGTGAATATAGGTTCTCTGTTGCCATGGTTATGCTCATTTGTTCATTGCTTGTATGGGTTAAGTTCTTGCATATAGTAGCATGTTTGTATTTTGTATCATGTGAGGGATGGTTATTTTGGGGTTTTTTATTTGCTTCATGTCATGTGTTTTTTTCTCTTTGTTTTGTTGGGAAACTATGAAGGGTGTGTTGGCATTACTCACCCCTGGATATGGCAAAAGTGTCCATGTATGGGAAAAGAGCTTAGTTGGACTCCAGGTTAGTGCAAAGTTATCAAAAGAGGGAGGAAGCAAGGTGTTATGGGGCCTTTCTTGTCATTGCAAAACTAAGTTTTTTTGGAAAAATAAGGAGAGAAAGAAATGGAAGTTTATGTGATTTGGTAGCCTTGGAAGAGGCATATGATTATGTTCTTCATTGACATCTCCTACCTAGAAAAATCCACCTTCTCCCTAGACATAGGTTCATTATGAAACCTATTGTGCATACTTTGGATGAGAATTGTATGTTGTGTTATGCCATTGTGTTTAGATTTTGAATGTCACCTAGTTGGTTATTGGTTCTCCTAACTCAATGGATGGCCTTTTGGGGCCTAGGATGGGAGGTGAGCTCTCCATGGTTGTTTTTGTATAATTTCAAATTGCTTGGATAGTTCCTTGTGATGGAGCATCCCAAAAATTGGAACCATGGTTGTGTTCCTTCAATCTTTTTGGAGATTTCTCCATGGTCACACTTCCTTGTTGAACTTTGTATTATTCTATTAGGGAAAAGGTTTCTATCTCCATTATAATCTATGGAAGTGTAATTAACATTGTAGATTTCATCTTCTATAATAGGGAAAGTAATTTTTTTATGAACGAGGGTATTGATTTGTAAAAAATTTGGATTGGTTTCACTTCCATTTACACTTTGAAGGTAAGTATCAAAGTTATTTCATATCATAATCCACCCTCTTATAACTTTGGATTTAATCATGAATGCAAATAGATGTATTATGATAAATTCATAATATTGCATGAAGAAATCAAGGTGAAATGTGGATAGATGTCCTTAAGTTCTTGATTAAGTTAAATTCTCAAATTGACATATTTTCCTCTATAGTGGTATCTTAAATTTGTTAATAGACATCATGGTAAATTAATAGTTAAAGGTAGTCAAAGGTAGATCACATGAATCTTACCTTACAATCAACTCATAAAACTAATGGAAAATGCACCTAAACACATTCTATGCAAGTTATAAATATACCCCAAAAAAAAAACTATTAGGACATTGCAAACTCAAAGAAAATACATGTTGAAAAAAATTGGGAACCAAATGAACACCTGGAGGATGCTCCATAAAGTATGGCCTAATGAAAACAAACTTTCCACAAAATACCACTGTAAGAATTTGCCTAAAGGAAAGATTCACCCAGGAACTAAGAACTCAAACACAAGCACAACTGTAGACCAAAAATGGATGTGATCAATTAATCAGAGTATGTTCGAATGCATTGCTCTATTCAGACTATGATAATTCAAGCAATGTCAAAGTACACTAGGAGTGCCTATATATAAAGGCCTCTGAGATACATGTAGAATGCCTCGTAATTAGCTACATGATATGTCATCAGCCAAGCACATGTCCACCAGATATGGGTTATCCTCCATTAAGCACGAAAGTAAGTGTGGTGATGAGAGGATAAGCCGACAAGGGTGTGACATACAAAATAGTGTCGTAGACACCATGTGCTTAAATAGAGTTGCATACTCTTATGTTGTCTACATGACAACCCAAAAAGGTGCGCAAACTCCTAAGTGTCTCACAAATAAAATAATGCAAAATAATTAAATAATGCATAAACCCAAGTAAACTTAAGTAAATGTAATAAGTAAATACTTATTTACACCAACACCCCCCCTTAAGTGCAACTTAGGGGAATTCCCTTAAGCTTATGAAAACTAGGATGATGATGCATAATGGGTCCTGACTACTAGGCCATGTTAGGTACCCATGTACATAATGAAAATGCAGTCTCTCATAAAGTGGGGAAAGAGGGAAAACCTCATGGGAAAAGCCCTCCCCCAAAAAGAGAGATAAATATGGATGCATGGATGGATGGAGTAAGCAAGACCCCCCCATTATGAAATACATCCATGTATATACAAGAAAGAATGGAGAAGGACAAAACCTCCTATGAGGAAAAAGTTCCACCCCCCCCCCCAAAAAAAAGAGAAGGAGATGAGGTAGTCTCCCCCCCCCCCCCCCCCCTAAAAAGTAGTGTGCCAATCAGTGAAGAATGCTCTGATGTAGAAGTCGATCCATGACCTCTGTCTAATGTTCCTCCCCTTTGGAAGAAATAAGAGCAAGGGTACCTATGAGATGCGTCCCCTAGATGGAGAAGGAATCTCTATGATGACTGGTATCTCTAAAACCTGTTCAAAATTCCCTATGTCAATACTGATGATGGCTTCCTCCAAAACTGCTAAAGAGAAGAGCAGATCGAATAAGGAAGGAGGTAGAACCTATCTTAGGAAACCAATAGTCTTCTCAATTGATGAAGAGACCTCCTACAGATGTTGTAAAGAAGAATCCACAATCACACCAATCTGGAAGGATTGATCATGTAGAGCATGGAGTTGAGTGTCAGAGGAGGCCCTCGCAACAACTATAGAAGACTCCTCAGCAAAGAGAAGCGAGAAATCATCATAAAAGTCTCCCATATCTACTGTGTGTGACTCCAAGAATAGAACTAAAATGTCTGGCAAGAAATCATCACCTGGAAGACAATGAGTACCCTACAGTGCTAAAGTACATGAATCTGTCACTATAGCAAAGGATGAAGTATCTACCTCAAAAAGAAGATGAATGTCATCAAGAATATCTCCCATATCTTCAATGTGAGACTCCATGAACAACTGTGCAATGTCTAAAAGGAAGTCTTCACATTAAGGTAGGGTAGGAAGACATAAAGTATCCTACTACACTAAATCTGAAGCATTTGTGGCTGGAACTAGATCAGTAGGAGCAATAGGAGGTGGAGGTGTGATCTCATTAGAAGAGGAGTCAGCTACAACTGGAGGAAGAAGATCTTCTGGGAATGGAGGAATAGTTGGATCTCCATAATGCTCCCAAAGATACATCCATAAAACATACGGATCAGATGACTTAATTTTGAACATCTTTTTTAAAAATTTATACTCCATATAGCGATAAAGAGTAGGAATAAGGAGGTCAACTTGATCAACAGTATACTCAAGATCTAGCACATATGGCAGTACATTGTGCTAAGAGAGATATCTGACCATAAGTTGACTCCATTCCTTATATTTATTTGGTGTCAATCAGATCAAATCTAACTCTTCCATGATGGATCAATCAAAGAAATCTCCAAAAAAATCAAAGAACTCCCCCTGAAGAAGATGTTGTTAGCACTTGAAAGCCACTTGCCAATTTAGAGCCTATTTCTGAAAGTAGTATTTCTGTCTACAAAACCTATAATGTGATTGTAGATCTAGAAAGTAGACAAAAAAATTATTTTTTCAAAAAAAAATCAAACCTGATTTGGAGTCCAGATGAGCCTGTACCAAGCATTTGAAGTGGCAAATTTTGAGATTTTGGAGTTGCAGAAAAATTCAGAAACAGAGATCTCAAAACACCTACACCAATGTGTAGATCACGAAATCCTACCTTAAAACAAAAAGAATTGCTCGCAAAAAGGAGTCCGTATGAGGAAGATATCACTATTTGAAAATTGATGCTACTATTATTTTTTTTGAATCGTCGCCGCGCCTCCAAAAAAAAAATGGCTCTAGATTTTGCCTCAGATGTTCGATTTGGATGAAACAAAATTCAATCTGAGGGTTTTTGGACCTTCTGAATGTGATGCAAATATCAGATTTGCACCAACAAGCTTCAATCTTCACCTGCAAAAAATCTCTCCTATGGCCCCATGGCCAAAAAAAATTCAGAAAATAATGCAAATCCAAAAAAAATAGCAAAGACGCAGATGAAAAAAATGTAGATCTAAAAAAAATTGACTCATAATCGACTTGGGCCTAGGGTAGGCAGCTTTGTAGCTGATTTTCACCACTTCAGCATTCTGGATGCAATGGCGAGGTCAGATCTAGCTCTAGACGCTCCCAATTTTTGCAGCACTCCAAATTCAATCTGAGGTGATGAAGAAAGTGTGGTCTTGAAATGGCTATGTGATGAGAAAGTCTCCAAGTTACTCTGATACCATAGGCATTTCTTACATGGTATCAGAGCAACTTGGAGACTTTCTCATCACATAGCCATTTTGAGACCATGCTTGCTTTATCACCTCAGCTTGAATCTAGACTATTAAGGTGATGATGCAAGCTTGGTCTCGAAATGGCTATGTGATGAGAAAGTCTCCAAGTTACTCTGATACCATGTAAGAATTTGCCTAAAGGTAAGATTCACCCAAGAACTAAGAACTCAAACACAAACACAACTGTAGACCAAAAATAGATGTGATCAATTAATCAAAGTATGTTCGAATACATTGCTCTATTCAGAATGTGATAATTCATGCAATGTTAAGGTACACTAGGAGTGCTTGTATATAAAGGCCTCTGAGATACATCTAGAATGCCTTGTAATAAGCTACATGATATGTCATACAACCAAGCACATGTCCACCAAATATGAGTTATCCTCCATTAAGCACAGAAGTAAGTGCAGTGATGAGAGGATAAGCCTACAAGGGTGTGACATGCAAAATAGTGTTGTAGATACCATGTGCTTAAATAGAGTTGCGTACTCCTATGTTGTCTACATGACAACCCAAAAAGGTGCGCAAACTCCTAAGTGTCTCACAAATAAAATAATGCAAAATAATTAAATAATGCATAAACCTAAGTAAACTTAAGTAAGTGTAATAAGTAAATACTTATTACACCAACACCCCCCCTTAAGTGCAACTTAGGGGAATGCCCTTAAGCTTACGAAAACTAGGATGAAGATGCATAATCGGTCTCGGCTACTAGGCCATCTTAAGTACCCATGTACATAATGAAAATACAGTCTCTCATAAAGCAGGAAAAGAGGGAAAACCTCATGGGAAAAACCCTCCCCCAAAAAGAGAGATAAATATGGATACATGGATGGATGGAGTAAGCATGACCCCCCCATTATGACATACATCCATGTATATACAAGAAAGAATGGAGAAGGAAAAAACCTCCTATGAGGAAAAAGTCCTCCCCCAAAAAAGAGAAGAAGGAGACGAGGTAGTCCCCCCCCTTAAAAGTAGTGTGTCGATCAGTGAAGAATGCTCCAATGTAGAAGCTAATCCATGACCTCTGTATGATGTTCCTCCCCTTTGGAAGAAACAAAAGCAAGGGTACCTGTGAGATGCATCCCCAAGATGGAGAAGGAATCTCTATGAAGATTGGTATCACTAAAACCTGTTCAAAAGTCCTTGTGTCGATACTGATGATGGCTTCCTCCAAAACTGCTGAAGAGAAGAGCAGATCAAATAAGGAAGGAGGTAGAACCTGTCTCAAGAAACCAACAGTCTTCTCAACTGATGAAGAGACCTCCTGCAGATGTTGTAAAGAAGAATCCACAATTACGCAAGGAGTGATCATGTAGAACATGGAGTTGACGGTCAGAGTGGGCCCTCGCAACAACTATAGAAGACTCCTCATCAAAGAGAAGCGAGAAATCATCATAAAAGTCTCCCATATCTATTGTGTGTGACTCCAAGAATAGAACTAAAATGTCTGGTGAGAAATCATCACCTGGAAGACCATGAGTACCCTGCAGTGCTAAAGTACATGAATCTATCACTGCAGAAAAGGATGAAGTATCTACCTCAAAAAGAAGATGAATGTCATCAAGAATATCTCCCACATCTTCAATGTGAGACTCCATGAACAACTGTGCAATGTCTAAAAGGAAGTCTTTGCATGAAGGTAGGGTAGGAAGACATAAAGTATCCTGCTACACTAAATCTGAAGCATCTGTGGCTAGAATTGGATCAGTAGGAGCAACAGGAGGTGGAGGTGTGATCTCATCAAAAGAGGAGTCAACTACAATTGGAGGAAGAAGATCTTCTGGGAATGGAGGAATAGTTGGATCTCCTTAATGCTCCCAAAGATACATCCATAAAACATATGGATTAGATGACTTAATTTTGAACATCTTTTTTAAAACTTTATACTCCATATAGCGATAAAGAGTAGGAATAAGGAGGTCAACTTGATCAACAGTATACTTAAGATCTAGCACATATGGCAGTACATTGTGCTAAGAGAGATATCTGACCATAAGTTGACTCCATTCCTTATATTTATCTGGTGTCAATTGGATCAAATCTAACTCTTCCATGATGGATCAATCAAAGAAATCTTCAAAAAAATCAAAGAACTCCCCCTAAAGAAGATATTGTTGGCACTTGAAAGCCACTTGCCAATTTAGGGCCTATTTTTGAAAGTAGTATTTCTATCTACAAAACCTATAATGTGATTGTAGATCTGGAAAGTAGACAAAAAAAATGTACTTAAAAAAAAAAAAACAGAACCTGATTTTAAGTCCAAATGAGCTCGTACCAAGCATTTGAAGTGGCAAAATTTGAGATTTTGGAGTTGCAAAAAAATTCAGAAACAAAGATCTCAAAACACCTACACCAATGTGTAGATCATGAAATCCTACCCCAAAACAAAAAAAACTGCTCGCAAAAAGGAGTCTGTATGAGGAAGATATCGTTGTTTGAAAATTGTTGCTGCTGTTATTTTTTTTGAATCGTCGTCGCGCCTCCAAAAAACAAATAGCTCTAGATTTTGCCTCAAATGTTCGATTTGGATGAAACGAAATCCGATCTTGGGGTTTTTGGACCTTTTGAATGTGATGCAAATATCAGATTTGCACCAACAACCTTCATTCTTCAGCTACAAAAAATCTCTCCTATGGCCTCATGGCCAAAAAATTTCCAGAAAATAATGCAGATCTTTAAAAAAATAGCAAAGATGCAGATGAAAAAAATGTAGATCTAAAAAAAAATTGACTCACAATCGACTTGGGCCTAGGGTAGGTAGCTTTGTAGCTGATTTTCACTGGTTCAGCATTCTGGATGCAATGGCGAGGTCAGATCTAGCTCTAGACACTCCCAATTTTTGCAGCACTCCAAATTCAAGCTGAGGTGATGAAGCAAGTGTGGTCTTGAAATGGCTATGTGATGAGAAAGTCTCCAAGTTTCTCTGATACCATAGTCATTTCTTACATGGTATCAGAGCAACTTGGAGACTTTCTCATCACATAGCCATTTCGAGACCACGCTTGCTTCATCACCTCAGCCTAAATCTGGAGTCCTGAGGTGATGAAGCAAGCGTGGTCTAAAAATGGCTATGTGATGAGAAAGTCTCCAAGTTGCTCTGATACCATGTAAGAATTTTTCTAAAGGCAAGATTCACCCAGGAACTAAGAACTCAAATACAAGCACAATTGTAGACCAAAAATGGACGCGATCAATTAATCAGAGTATGTTTGAATACATTGCTCTATTCAGAATGTGATAATTCATGCAATGTCAAAGTACACTAGGAGTGCCTATATATAAAGGCCTCTAAGATACATCTAGAATGCCTCGTAATTAGCTACATGATATGTCATACAACCAAGCACATGTCCACCAGATATGGGTTATCCTCCATTAAGCACAAAAGTAAGTGTGGTGATGAAAGGATAAGCCTACAAGGGTGTGACACACAAAATAGTGTTGTAGACACCATGTGCTTAAATAGATTTGCGTACTCCTATGTTGTCTACATGACAACCCAAAAAGGTGCGCAAACTCCTAAGTGTCTCACAAATAAAATAATGTAAAATAATTAAATAATGCATAAACCTAAGTAAAATTAAGTAAGTGTAATAAGTAAATGCTTATTTACACCAACAACCACAAAGAATATTCTTTAAATATTCTTCTCATAAAGAAAGACATAATATCACTTTGACCCATCTTAGTATATATTATATAGTGCAGACCATAGGAAATGAGGGAACATGTTTGGAATAAATCATAAATATATATAACAATAATAAAAAGTTATTATTAAAAATTTGGAGGGAGATGAGACACCTCGTGGGCCCCACCTTCACCTCTCATCCCTTTCCCCAAACACCTCACAAAATTCTGCACAAGAAAGGGCATAGTCAACACAAAAATAAATAAATAGACAAATCAATACAATGCTTACCCACTTGCCTTGCTACCTTTAACTCAACTCTTTGATAGGAGATCCCCCCAACATATTCTGCCTCCTCACCCTTATGTTGGAAACAACACTGCACTCCACCTCACCATTGGATGTTGACATTAGAAAGGAAGTTGGTAAGTTTTTATGGTTGTATGCATTATTAAACTTCATGTTAGGATAAATCACGGACAGAAATAAAAACTACATGCAAATATAACCAATAACAGAAAAATAATAGATCACACAAAAATGAACACAAGGCACCAAGATTTAACGTGGTTCACCCAATCCCTAGGCTACGTCCACCAAACTACAAGTCCAATATTGTTACAATCCAGTAATTACAGCCTAATTACAATCTGTAATCCCTTACAGCTCAATACCGTCGCAAGAAGTAATTTTGCATCACAACATAATGAAAATACCTAACCCTAAACCCTTTTATACAAGTATTTTATGTCATTTTAGGGTTACAACATGTCGACCATATGTCGGCTACAACATTGGCCATGGCCCAAAAAAAATTTTGATTAGTCACCATAATCTAACAATCTCCCACTTGGAGACTGATCCTATAGCAATACCACTACCACATGGGGCTCCCACTAGATCAAACCACCCTAGACTCTGTTGTTCTTTGATTCATGTTCAGTCTAAAAGACCAACTAAAGCTGAAGAGGAGTTCAGCTTCTCCCTTGTTACAACCTTTGTCAACATATTTGTTGGACTGTCATTTGTATGGATCTTCTCTAGCTTTAACTATCCATCCTCCAAAATTGACCGAATGAAATGGTACTGCAACTGTATGTGTTTGGTCTTAGAATGCAGAGCTGAATTCTTTGCAAGATGAATGGCACTCTAACTATCTATGAACAAATAATTATCCCTCTGAGGATGTCCCAATTCTTCCAAGAAGAACTGAAGCCATATCATCTTCTGTAACCTAGAAACCCAGCTCACAGCTGCCCCACCAATAGTAAAGACATAACCTATAGTACTTCGCCTGGTATCAATATCCCCTGCCAAATCTGAGTCAACATAGCCCTGTAAATCAGTAGTAGAGCCCTGAAAGTGTAAACACTTATTGGATGTTTCTCTCAAATATCTAAGAATCCACTTGACAACATTCCAATGGTCAAATCTAGGATGACTCATATAGCTACTAATGACTTCCACTACATGTGCAATATCTGGCCTAGTACATACTATAGCATACATCAAGCTTCCTATAGCTGAAGCATAGGGTACCTTAGACATCTTATCCTCCTCTTATTGTGTCTTAGGACACATCTCCTTAGTCAATTTCAAATGACTAGGTAAAGGTGTGCTGACAGCTTTAACATTCTCCATAGAGAAACGTTGCAACACCTTCTCAACATAATTAGCCTAAGACAGCATTAATATTCTGTTCATCCTATCTCTACAAATCTTCATACCAAGGATTTGTTTTTCTACCCCCAAATCCTTCATAGAAAATGCATGTGCTAACTGGCATTTTAGCCCCTTAATATGATCCATGTTAAATCCAACTACAAGCATATCATCAACATATAAACATAAAATAATGTAGCTATCATCATCCAACCTCTTAAAATAAACACAGTAATCTGAATGACACCTATTATATCCATGCTCATGCATAAAACTTTCAAATTTTAGATACCATTGCCGAGGTGCTTGCTTCAAGCCATATAAACTTTTCTTCAATTTGTACACTAAGTTCTCCTTACCTTTGACCTCAAAACCCTATGGCTGAGCCATATATATTTCTTCATCCAAATCACCATGAAGAAATGTTGTTTTCACATCCAACTACTCTAAATGCAAATCTTTAGTAGCCACAAGACTTAAAACGATATGGATAGAAGTCATTTTAACAAAAGGAGAAAATATCTCATCAAAATCAATTCCCTTTTTCTGTGCAAATCCTTTTACAACTAACCTAGCCTTAAATCTTTTCTTACCTCCTTCCTCTTCTTTCAACTTGTAAACCCACTTATTTTGTAAAGCCTTTTTACCTACAGGTAACTTGCACAAATCCCATGTCTTATTCTTCAGCAAAGAGTCCATTTCATCTTTCATTGCAGACTCCCACTGAATCTTAGTATCCACTTGCATAGCTTCATCATAACTTTCAGGTTCACCAGCATTAGTAAGTAAAATAGAATACAAAGAGGGAGAAAATCTTTATGGAGATTTAATTTGCCTCGTTGATCGTCTAACATTCATAGGTGTGTGTGGTAATTTTTTTTGTAGTTGTTGCACATCATGAGGAATGGCTAGAACATCAGCTTTTGGATTTTCATCTAACACTACATAATCATCTTCTTTCTTCTCATGTTGCTGCAATAGATCTTTGTACAACACTTTCTCGTTGAATATGACATCCCGACTTCTAACAATTTTAAGATTTTCAAAATCCCAAAGCCTATAACCAAATTCATTGATGTCATATCCAACAAAGACACATTTCTTTGATTTAGCTTCTAGCTTGGTTCTATTTTCAAATTCTATATGAGCAAAAGCTTCACAACCGAAAGTCTTGAGAAAAGAATAACTCACCTTCTTACCAGTCCATGCCTCCTCTAAAATACCATAGCCCAAAGGAGTAGAGGGACCTCTATTAATCAAATATACTACAGTATTGACAGCCTCCACCCACATGTGTAAGGGTAACCCAACATGCAACCTCATGCTCCTTGCACGCTCCATTATAGTCTTGTTCATGCGTTCAGCCACTCCATTTTCCTATGGAGTCCTTGGAACAGTTTTATGTCTACGAATACCATTAGTGGAGCAATAATCTTCAAATTCATGACTGCAGTACTCACCACCATTATCAGATCTAAGACATTTTAATTTCTTACCAATCTCATTTTCAACAAAGCATTTCCATTTCTTAAAAGTTTGAAATACATCAGATTTCTGTCTAAGGAAATAAACCCATACTTTTCTAGTTGCATCATCAATAAATGTAATATAATAATGAGAGCCACCAAGGGAAGATACCTGAGCTGGTCCCCATACATCTGTATGCACAAGCTCTAATTTCTCCTTTTTGTTTTCCTTCCCAGTCTTTACAAAACTCACTCTCTTTTGTTTTCCATACACACAACTTTCACAAAAATCCATATTAACACATTTTAGACCTGGTAAAAATTTCTTTGAATGAAGTAATTTCATACCTTTCTCACTCACGTGCCCAAGTCTGATGTGCCACAGTGTTGTATCAGAATCTACAGCAGCTATTTGTTCTCCCTGCTCAACTACAGCAATTGTTCCTGAACATTCATTTTTCTCTGAAACAATCAAAGTAGAAGGAAAAATATGACCTATACAAAGATATAAGGTGCCTACTTTCACACCTTTTGCTACTACAAGGGAACCTTTTGAAACCTTCCAATTTTTATCATTAAAAGTAACTACACAACCCTTGTCATCGAGTTGCCCCACTGAAATTAAATTCCTACTCAGCCTTGGAACATGTCTTACCTCATGTAGTATCCAATGATTCCCATTCTACAACTTAATCTTAATTTTTTCCTTTCCAACAATTTGACAAGGTTCATTATCCCCCAAATAAACAAGCCCAAAATCCCCTTGGACATAATCAATGGAATAACCTCTATGAGTTGTAGCATGAAATAAAGCACCAAAATCTAAAACCCATGAATCATCAACACTTTCTAAAGATAGAAGCAAAGCATCCTCTTTAGATTTGTTACTTACCACATTTGCCTCCTTGTCTCCATCTGATTTATCTCCTTCATTTTTCTTTTGATTCCAACAATCTTTCTTTTTGTGCCCTGGTTTCCCACAGTACTAGTAGTCGTTTGGTCCTCTCAATTGAGACCTCTTCCCCTTTGACTTTCCTCTTGATTTTCCATGATTTCCAAAGTTACTTCCTCTCTCAGTCATTCTGCCCCTGCTTTGTGCATTCAAAGCACTTCCTAATGTAGATCCACCTGAGGATTTCCTACAAATTTCCTCACTCAAAACAACACCGATCACATCATCATATTTTAGAGTACTAGATCCAAGAATAGAATTACTCACCGCTATTACCAAACCATTCCAACTTTCAGGCAAAGAACACAAAATCAAGAGAGCCCTAATTTCTTCATCAAATTTTATACCCACAGAAAATAACTGACTAGTAATAGTATTAAACTCATTTAAATGATCTGCAATAGATCCACCTTCTACCATTTTTATATTAAATAAACACTTCATGAGAAATACCTTGTTTGAAGTGGAGGGCTTTTCATATAGTATCGCTAGGGTTTTCATCAACTCTTCAATCGTCTTTTCTTTTGTAATATTAAATGCCACCGATGGTGCCAAGCATAACCGAATGCTTCTAAGTGCCTTTCTACCCAAAAGATCCCATTCAGCATCTAACATAGATCCATGATTCTTGGCTTTGCCTTCTAATGGTTTCCATAAATCCTTCTGATACATATAGTCTTCCATTTGCATCTTCCGTAATTGGAAGTTTTGCCCATTAAACCTATCAACCCTCAGTTTACCCTCATCTGCCATTGCTCTCACTCAACCGTGAGACTCCCACTCAACCATGAAACTTTCCTGCAGAGGATAACTGAAAAACAACTAGGCTCTGATACCACTTGTTAGGATAAACCATGGATAGAAATAAAAACTACATGCAAATATAACCAATAACAAAAAAATAATAGATCACACAGAAATGAACACAAGGCACCAAGATTTAACGTGGTTCACCCAATCCCTGGGCTATGTCCACCAAACTACAAGTCCAATATTATTACAATCCAGTGATTACAACCTGATTACAATCCATAATCCCTTATAACTCTATATCGCCGCAAGAAGCAATTTCACATCACAACATAATGAAAATACCTAACCCTAAACCCTTTTATACAAGTATTTTATGCCATTTTAGGGTTACAACATGTTAGCTATATGTCAGCTACAACATCGGCCCCGAACCCCACTAATTATGAAGTATGTACAGTACTTTCCTGATTAGTCACCATAATCTAACACTTCAAACTTCCCCATACCCCCCCACCCCCCTCCTTTTCTAACATTCCCTTTTCCTTTTGATATTGCTATTAGGATTTAACTATGCGATTTTGAGTCAAACTCATTGACCCATGTGTCATGAGTAGTGATTCAACATGAATCTATCTCTCATGAAAATAAATTAAACACTTAGCATTAATTGGATCTAGGTGATGCTCAAAAGGGTGAAGCACCGTGACTTGTCGGGAGGTCACTCATCCATGTACTACTCCAGCCTGAGCACGCTTAACTATGAAGTTTCCTCCATGGTTAAACCCAAATCTTGCAATCCCATTTGCAAAAATTTCACCAAGTGTTGTGCCTTATGAACCATTTTAGAAAGCTCATTAAGCTCATCAATTGATAAGTAGGAGATAATTTCCATAGCAAGTCAAATTATGATATTGCTATTAGGATTTAACTATGTGATTTTGAGTCAAACTCATTGACCCATGTTTCATGACTAGTAACTAAACATGAATCCATCTCTCATGATAATAAATGGAACACTTAGCACTCACTGGATCTAGGTGATGCTCACAAGGGTGAAGCACCGAGACTTCCCAGGAGATCACCCATCCCAGTACTACTCCAGCCTGAGCATGCTTAACTATGGAGTTTCCTTCATGGTTAAACCCAAAGCTTGCAACCCCATTTGTAAAACCTTCACCAAGTGTTGTGCCTTATGAACCATTCATTAGAAATCCCCTTAACCTCATCAATTGATAAGTAGGAGATAATTTCCACATCAAGTCAAATTGTGATATTGCTATCAGGATTTAACTGTGTGATTTTGAGTCAAACTCATTGACCCATGTTTCATCAGTAGTGATTCAACATAAATATATATAACAATAAAAAAAAATTTATTAAAATGTTGGAGGGAGATGGGACACCCTGTGGACCCCACCTCCACCTCTCATCCTTTTCCCCAAACACCTCACGCAAGTCTACACAAGAAAGGGCACAGTCAACACAAAAATAAATAAATAGACAAATCAATGCAATACTTATCCACTTACCTTGCTACCTTTAACTCACCTTTTTGATAGGAGATCCCCCCAATGTATTCTGCCTCCTCACCCTTGCATTGGAAACAACATTGTACTCCACCTCACCATTAAATGTTGACATTAGAAAGGAAGTTGGTAAGTTTTTATGGTAAACTTGTATGCATTATTAAACTTTAAACTCCTGCCCCCCTCCCCCCCTTCCTTTTCTAAAATTCCCTCTTCCTTGTGATATTTCTATCAGGATTTAACTGTGTGATTTTGAGCCAAACTCATTGACCCATGTTTCATGAGTAGTGATTCAACATGAATCCATCTCTCATGAGAATAAATGGAACACTTATCGCTCATTAGATCTAGGTGATTCTGATAGGGGTGAAGCACCGTGACTTGTCAGGAGGTCACCCATCCCAGTACTACTCCAACTTGAGCGTACTTAACTACAGAGTTTCCTCCATGGTTAGACCAAAAGTTTGCAACCCCATTTGCAAAACCTTTACAAATTTTTGTGCCTTATGAACCATTCATTAGAAAGTTTCTTAAGGTTATCAATTGATAAGTAGGAGATAATTTCCACAAGTCAAATTGTGATATTGTTATTAGGATTTAACTATGTGATTTTTGAGTCAAACTCATTGACCCATGTTTCATGAGTAGTGATTCAACATGAATCCATCTCTCATGAGAATAAATGGAATACTTAGCACTCACTAGATCTAGGTGATGCTCAAAGGGGTGAAGCACTAGGATTTCCTGGGAGGTCACCCATCCCAATACTACTCCAGCCTAAGCACACTTAACTATGGAGTTTCCTCCATGGTTAAACCCAAAGCTTGCAACCCCATTTGCAAAACCTTCACCAAGTATTGTGCCATATGAACCATTCATTAGAAATCCCCTTAACCTCATCAATTGATAAGTAGGAGATAATTTCCACAACAAGCCAAATTGTGATATTTCTATTAGGATTTAACTATGTGATTTTGAGTCAAACTCGTTGACCCATGTTTCATGAGTAGTGATTCAACATGAATCCATCTCTCATGAGAATAAATGGAACACATAACACCCACTGGATCTAGGTGATGCTCACATGGGTGAAGCACCAGGACTTTTCGAGAGGTCACCTATCCAAGTACTACTCCAACCTAAGCACGCTTAACTACGGAGTTTCCTCCATGCTTAAATGTAATATCCTCCCCTGATTTGAACTTTGACTTGTAGAAATTTAACTTAAGGAATATTGTCAAACACTTTGTATGCAAACTCATAAAGCTGATTTCCTCAATAACTTGCTTTCCAATGAGTAGATTTACGAACAACTATGAAGTGACATTAAAATGCATAATACACATCATAACATTTTCACAAACACTTGGCACACATTCAACAATATATGAAAAATTTGGAAACTCTTTCAATCTACTGATAAAGGGTGATTTTTAAATGTAGATGTGCACTTACAGCTGCCTTAAAGGCTGCAACAACTATTCAGACTTGTATTCAACAATTATTATGCAAAGTATCAAAATTTGACAGAAGAAACCTGGAATTAGTTGCCGTAGTATTTTGCAGATGTAGTCGGTAGCCTTCCAAACTTCTAATCAGCCAAAAAAACAAGTAAACTTGATACCAACACTGTTCATTCCGTACTGTAGCAAAATACTGTTCGTGCCGACTGTAGCAAAATACTGTTCATGCAGCACTATAGCAATAACTAACTTCAGATCTGCACCTCAAACCCTTGTAAATTTCTTTATGCGAACACCCCAAATGAAACCCAGTGTGTTTCCTGAAGTGAAAACACCCTTGATCCTCCTGACTGTGTCTTCCAACAATGAAGAGAATGCTAGAAAAGAGGGATTCCGTCCTCCAAGCCCGATAATCAGATATCCAGCAACATAACATTAATCTTCATCCAAGCATACAAAAAAAAGCTCTTCCATTTCTTTTATAGTGTTCTCACAAGAGCTCAATCCTTCATTTTCTCAATGTGGGATAAAACATAACTCCCTTTATGTACCTTATGTCTCCAATGTGTTATAAAAATAAAAGGAACTCTTTTAATTTAAATATTTCCCACAAACTATAGTCTATGCATTAATAAAGTTAAATATTTAAATTTAACTTTATAAAATGGCTTTATCAATGCATAACAAATCTTATCAATGATAAATAAGTTTTCCTGTCGATTTTAAACAATTACCATCGACATACCACTGTGACTGAATGTCTGGCTATGTCCAAGATGACTTACTATAAATAGTAAGTATGCCCAAAGTTGCCCCAGAACCCCTCAGAAAGACCTGCAACTGAAACTGTCTAGGCCAAATGGCCTCTAAGCCCCTTTAATGTCCTAGTTAGCCTACGGGACTGTGGGGAAATAGGCTAACAAAAACATCATGCTATGAATGCTAGAAAGGGGACATTACAGTCTGCCCTTCCAAAAATTGCTTGTCCTCAAGCAATTTCAGCTCTGGATGCTGCAATATCTGCTCATTTTCCCAAGTAGCATCCTCGACAGGTAGGTTCCTCCACTTCACTAGATACTCCTTGATAGTCCTCCTACGAAGCACCCTCTCCCTGGAGTCAAGTATGGCCTCGGGAACCAAGATAAGCTTTCCCTCATCATCAAGAGGTGGCAATACTACTGAAGGCACCACATTGTGACCCAATGCCTTCTTAAGGCGTGACACATGGAACACATTATGCACTTTACTGTTTGCAGGCAACTCCAAATCATAAGCTACTTTGCCCACTCTCCTGATTACTTTGAACGGTCCATAGTAGCGTGGTTTCAATTTCTCTTCTCCACTCTTCTTGAGAGAGGACTGTCTATACGGCTATAACATGAGGTACACCATATCTCCCACCTCAAAAGACCTCTCAACCCTATGTTGATTCGCATATTGCTTCTGCTAATTTTGTGCTTTTTGTAAATTTTCCTTCAAGGATCGCATAATGTCCTGGCACTCCTGCAAAGTATCCTTGGCCTTAGGCACCCTGTTGTCCCCAAATAACAAATCCAAAAAATTAGGAGCATCATACCCATACAGTGCCATAAAAGGGGACATTTGAATAGACATATGGAAAGAGGTATTATAGCAGTACACCCCTAGATGTAGCCACTTCACCCAAGCCTTCTGCTCTCCTGCAATCTAGTTTCGAAGGTACCCCTCAACCCATTTGTTCACTATCTCTGTCTGCCCATCAGTTTGGGGGTGGTAGCTGGTACTCAGAGTGAGCTCTGTTCCACATAACCTGAACAACTCCTGCCAAAAGTGGCTCATAAATCTGTTGTCTCTGTCACTGACTATGCTCTGTGGTATCCCATGTAGTCTGAATACCTCTCGAAAAAATAGTTCTGATGTTTGTGCTGCTGAATATGTAGACGAAATTGCAAAGAAATGTGCAAATTTCGTCAATCTGTCTACCACAACAAAGATATAATCCCGACCCTATGCCTTGGGGAGGCCTGTGATAAAATCTATGGAAATGTTATCCCACTTCTTCTCTGGTATGGGTAGGGGCTGTAGTAAACCACCCGAAAAAGAATGTTCCTGTTTGTTCTGCTGACACACAGGGCATTCCCTCACAAACTGAAGCACCTCTGATTTGAGTCCTTTCCAAGTGAAGCGCTCTCTCACCTGTCGATATGTCTTAAAGAATCTGGGATGTCCTGCCATTGGTGAATCATGAAATGCCCTCAAAATCTTCTGCTTCATAGCAGACCCAGGTACTAAATAAATCCTTTCCTTGTAGATGATCAGATCATTTACGACAGTGTATCGACTATCTTGAATAGCTCCCTCAATAATGCTAGATGCCCAACTATCCTTAGCATATTCTGCCAAGATTATCTCTCTCCAATCATCCATGACTATCCCAACAGCAAACAAATGAGGCCTTCTAGATAAAGCATCTGCAACAATATTTTTCTTCCCTTTGACATAGGCTATGTCGAAATCATAGGCCTGTAATTTACTCACCCATTTCTGTTGCCTGTCATTAAGGTCCTTCTGTCCAAGGAAATGTTTCAAGCTATTATGATTTGTTTTTACTGTGAACCAGCTTCCCACTAAGTGCTTCTTGAACTTAGCTAGCGCGTGCATGATTGCTAGCATCTCTTTGTCGTAGATGTTGTAGGTTCTCTCCACACCTCATAATTTTCTACTCTCATATGCGATGGGATGTTTGTCTTGCATGAAAATAGCTCCTATGCCCTCTCCCGAGGCATCACACTGCAGCTCAAAGGGCCTGTGAAATCTGGAATGGCTAAAACAGGACATGTACTCATCAGCTCCTTAAACTTTTCAAAACAATCCTGAGCCCTCTCTGACCACTTGAAACTATCTTTCCGTGTCAAATCTGTAAGTGGTGTTGCTATCTGTGAAAATCCCTTCACAAATCTGCGGTAGAACCCACAAAGCCTGAGAAATCCCTTGAGTTGTGAAGTGTTCCTCGGTGTGGCCAATCCAAAATGGCCCTGATCTTGTCTGGGTCAACCCGAACACTTCCTGCACTAATAATATGCCCTAAATAGAGCAACTCTGTCATCCCAAACTCACATTTACTCATCTTGGCATATAATGACTCCCTCTCTAGAATACTGAGCATTGTATCAATATGCTTCAAATGTTCCTCCCAAGTACGGTTGTATATCATTATATCATCAAAAAAAATAACACAAACTTCCTCAACTGATCTCTAAACACTCTATTCATACAGGACTAGAAAGTGGCAGGGGCATTTGTCAACCCAAAGGGCATGACTAAGAACTCAAAATGTCCATAGTGGCATCTAAAAGCTATCTTCTCCACATCCACCTCTCTAACCCGTATCTGATGGTAGCCAAATCTCAAATCAATCTTGGAGAAGTAGCATGCACCATGCAATTCATCAATAAGCTCATCGATGCGTGGGATAGGGTATCGGTTCTTGATTGTCTTCTTGTTTAGCTCCCTATAATCAATGCACATCCTCATTGTACCATCCTTCTTCTTCACCAATACTACTGAAGAAGCGAAAGGACTTTTTCTTGGCCGTATGTGCCCCATGTCAATCAACTCCTTAATTGCCTTTTCTATTTCATCCTTACATCTCTTCGGATGGCGGTAAGGTGTGATGATAACTGGCTTAGCCCCTTCCTCTAATTCAATAACATGCTCGATTCCCCTATCCGAGGGTCTCCCTGGAGGTATCTCACCAAACACCTTAGTATGTTTGGTTATTATTTTTTGTACATCAGGTGGATACTCTTGTTTATGTTGCTCTGTCATCTCAGGCATTACTCTAAACTCTGCTGCCCACTGCACCTGATCATGTCTAAAGAAACTCTGCATCGGCTTGAGTGACACCACTCAAAGTCTCCCATCTGACAAACCTCTGAGCACTATCTCCTTACCATTTGCCTCAAACCTCATTTCCATTTTCTCAAGGTTAAATGTAAACTCTACCAGAGACTTCATCCAGTTCATCCCAAGCACCATATCCTGATCACCAATGTTGACCACAAAGAAATCTCCTGTCATGTCATAATCTCCCAAACGAAGCTGCAAGTTGGAGATTTTCTTGGTACATTCAATTTTGAAGCCATCGACAACTATCACCTTAAATCCCCTATGCTCCTCTGTATGTAGCCCTCTGCGTGTCACAAACTTCTCATCAATGAAGTTATGTGTCGCCCCTGTATCAATGAGTGCCACAACTCTCTGTCCATCCAAGGTTCCCCTAACTCTGAAAGTGACAGCCTCCTGTATACTTGACAACTGAGCTATCGTGCTATCACCGCGTGCTTCCTCCTGTGAAGAACTATCATCATCTCCATCTAATTCGGATGACTGCTCTGAATCTCCATCTACTAACTCTTCGGCTGAAAAGTACTCCATCTGCTTAGCTTTTGCTTTCAATGGACACTTATGTGAAAAATCCCAAGGCTCCCTGCAATGAAAACAAAGCTTCTTCTTCCTGAGATCATTAAGTGTCTCATTGTCCAACCTCTTACTTTCCTCCTTAGCTGGCTGAACCTCTTTATGAAAAGGTTTCCTGTCCTTATCTTTCCTCGAAGGGAAACTCTTTGCCTGGAATTTATTTTTTGAAGATGAAGAGGAATCCATGTCACGAGCTTTCTTAATGGCTTCCTTCAAAGTGGGAGGGTTGAGAGCTTTAATCCACCCTCTCAATGGATCAGCTAACCCATCCATAAATAGAACTAGTATCCTCTGTTCAGATACATCTGTTACTAACACTGCAAGTTTCTAAAACTCTGAAATGTATGTTTCCAATGATCCCCACTGTTTAAGCTGAGCTAACTCCTTGAAATGGAGTTTTGGATCCTTCCTATCAAAATGTTCAATCAGCCTCTCTGTAAACTCCACATATGAGGTAATGTGTGCATGTCCCATAGTGACCATACCATGATGCCACCACTCATGTGCTAACCCATCCAGATGAATTGCTGCATACTTAATAGCTTCTTCCTCGGGCATAGGGTTCAATTGAAAGTATGTGTCAAGCTTTTGAACCCAAGCTCTTGCTATAGACTTTCTTGAGCCATCATAATATGGTAACTCAAGTCTCCCTACTTTCTTCCGTAGCCCTCTGGATTCCCAATCTCTCCTCAACTGGTCCTGTATATCAGTAATCTGGGGCTCTGGTACGAGCTGCTTTGGAGCTCTAGGAGGAAATGTAGGAATCATGGGCCTTGAACTCACTGTCCTAGCTCACTAGGGTGCATGACCGAAATTGTTCCCAACTTGTTCATCTCCATTATGTGTCCCATCCTGATCATTTCCATTCTGATTGTTACCATTCTGATTATTTCCTCCACCCATGTTAGCATTCAACCCCATTTGACGAGCCATCATCTGCATCATAAGATCCAATCTCTGATTCTGTTCTTGTGCCCTTTGTTCTGCTACTCGCTAACCCTATACCAAGGTCTCTAATAATTGTAAGAATCTTTCCTCTCTAGGCTCTGGACCGGCATTCCCGCCTCCACCTAATCTTGTATTCCTGTCATCTCGGTCACCCATATTGTTGTCTTGATCAAAGAATACCTCCGTTGTGTCTGTATGACTAGATTCTATACCCCCCTGTACGGATGAACTAACTATTTGCTTTGCAGGTCTAAACTCCTACTTTGTCTTGCTCTGGTATTGCGGAAATTATAAGGCCCCTGTCGCATGCTCAAACATAAATGCTCTGATTTTAGTGTTTTAACATTTCATCAAACACTTTCCCCTCTATTCGCTAGTTCCAAATTTCCTATAAGACCTCCAGAGGATGGCAGGACTTATAGCTCTGATACCACTGTAATATCCTCCCCTGATTTGAACTTTGACTTGTAGAAATTTAACTTAAGGAATATTGTCAAACACTTTGTATGCAAACTCATAAAGTTGATTTCCTCAATAAATTGCTTTCCAATGAGTAGATTTACGAACAACTATGAAGTGACATTAAAATGCATAATACACATCATAACATTTTCACAAACACTTGGCACACATTCAACAGTATATGAAAAATTTGGAAACTCTTTCAATCTGCTGATAAAGGGTGATTTTTAAATGTAGATGTGCACTTACAGCTGCCTTAAAGGTTGCAACAACTATTCAGACTTGTATTCAACAATTATTATGCAAAGTATCAAAAATTGACAGAAGAAACCTGGAATTAGTTGTCGTAGTATTTTGCAGATGTAGTCGGCAGCCTTCCAAACTTCTAATCAGCCGAAAAAACAAGTAAACTTGATACCAACACTATTCATGCCGTACTGTAGCAAAATACTGTTCATGCCGACTGTAGCAAAATACTGTTCATGAGGCACTATAGCAATAACTAACTTCAGATCTGCACCTCAAACCCTTGTAAATTTCTTTATGCGAACACCCCAAATGAAACCCAGTGTGTTTCCTAAAGTGAAAACACCCTTGATCCTCCTGACTGTGTCTTCCAACAGCGAAGAGAATGCTAGCAAAGAGGGATTCCGTCCTCCAAGCTTGATAATCAGATATCCAGCAACATAACATTAATCTTCATCCAAGCATACAAAAAAAAGCTCTTCCATTTCTTTTATAGTGTTCTCACAAGAGCTCAATCCTTCGTTTTCTCAATGTGGGATAAAACATAACTCCCTTTATGTACCTTATGTCTCCAATGTGTTATAAAAATAAAGGGAACTCTTTTAATTTAAATATTTCCCACAAACTATAGTCTATGCATTAATAAAGTTAAATATTTAAATTTAACTTTATAAAATGGCTTTATCAATGCATAACAAATCTCATCAATGATAAATAAGTTTTCCTGTCGATTTTAAACAATTACCATCGACATACCACTGTGACTGAATGTCCAGCTATGTCCAAGATGACTTACTATAAATAGTAAGTATGCCCAAAGTTGCCCCAGAACCCCTCAGAAAGACCTGCAACTGAAACTGTCTAGGCCAAATGGCCTCTAAGCCTCTTTAATGTCCTAGTTAGCCTACGGGACTGTGGGGAAATAGGCTAACGACAACATCATGCTATGAATGCTAGAAAGGGGACATTACATTAAACCCAAAGCTTGTAACCCCATTTGAAAAACCTTCACCAAGTGTTGTGCCTTATGAACCATTCATTAGAAAGCACTTCTTCCTTTCTACCATGCCCAGCCAAGACTAAGCACTGACTCCATTTCAAAGCACTCCCCCATGCATTTTAAAGAGACCACAGACCTTGGCGACTGCCTACCCACTTGGGTAGGCACACAAACAAGTGGGAAGGCCACTTAGCAAGAGGTCGAGGAATGGGGAGAATTAGGATAGGTGGTAAGGGTAGGTTAAGAAATAGGTTAGAATATTTTATTTGGTATTAGAGTAGTAATTAGTATTTAAAATAATTATTTACTACAAACTAGGTATTAGGTAGAATATATAAGTTGTGATTTTTGGGGAGATGGGTATTGTTAGTCTACTTTTAGTACCCAAATTTTAAGCTTTAAAAGTCAATCATTTTGAAAAAGATTCTCTGATTTCCTCGATTTCTTGTTAGTTTTTGTTGCTAATAATACCTTTACAAGGTTTATTTTGTGAAAACACAACATTCTAGGTTTAAGTTGAACTTGAACTTGAACCAAAGATTTCAAAGTTAAACTTCAACTTCAACTTCAAAGCCAATTTCAAGTCCAAGCTTCAATTTTTAGAAGTCTCAGTTCAAGCTCAAAATGCAAGTTCACAAGTGCAGATTCAAGGATTTTAGAGAGGTTCTCAAGCTCAAGTTTGAAGTTTAGGCATAAGGTTTTAGTTCAAACTCAAGCTCCAAGTCCAAAGAGCCCAATTATCAATGCATTCCAAGATGCAGATAATGGTGATTTCTCATTTCAATGAGAGGAATATTTTAGTGAGGAATCAAATTTCAACCATGCTCAGTATAACAGGAGAAATTCAATTTAACTGGGACTCTCAAAATACAAGGGTGCTCTCCTATGCTAAAGATATTATGACTCATGTCTTGCCAAATGCTGAGAGTATAAAGAAAATGATAATAACTAGCATATATTGTTCACCATCTATTAGTTTATAAAGATGGAGTAGTAAAAACTGATTTTGTTGATAGTAATTTGAACATAATTTTTTTGCAGTCAAGAAAATTAGTCCCGGTTTGGGGGCCATAACTTTTTACCCCACCATTGGATTGCACTCATTTTTGGATGTGTTGTTTTAAGGCTAGTTACCAATCTTTTCACTGGAGTGATTGAAAAAGGACATCTAGCATTAAAAGTTATAAACGACTATGCACAAAGGATTTCTTCAGTAGCTTATAATGACAAATTTTTTGAAGATTGAAAAATAGGTCTCAGTATGAGGGCCATAACTTTTGATTGCACTATTAGATTTGGCCAAGTTTTGGATATGTTGTGGAGAATTAAATGGTGCATGATTTGACTAGAACAATTAGCAAATTTTCTTTGCAATCAAAAGATACATGCAACTATGTAGAGGTATCTCAAAGAGACCAGAATGCTCTTATTCTAACTGCAGGGCAATGGTAGGCATGGAACATGCCCATAAAAGACCCATGTCATAAGTATATAACTGATCCATCATCCCATACCACAAAATATTTTATTTTGTGATAAAATGTTAGTGATTCTTGAAAATTGATTATATTAGTGAATGCTTTCATGGGTTTGTAAAAAAAAATTAGTTTTGAGACATCAATATTCAAAATAATCAAAAATCAATTATTAAACCAAGCCTTATTCCCATGAAAAGGAACCCATGGTAAAAGAAGACATTCTAAGAAGCGGTTAGGAGATAACTTAAAAAAAGAACTAACTGAGAAAAAGATAAATATGAGGCTCAAAGCCATAAGCAGAGTTCCTTCTTTTTAGGGAGTGGTATGTTCTAAAGGTGCAGCTGCAGGAAAGGAGTACATTTTGATATCAGGGGAAGGAGTTTGTGTTTTTATGCAGATCGATTGTAATAACAGGGATGGAATGATACAATTATCATTTTATTTTAGTTTTTGAAATAAAAGATATGCATGTACCTAATCCTATGGTTTGCGCACTAGTATATCTGATTTAAGAAGATCTTGTGGTCTTCTAATTCTAGTTTTAGATGCAATTTTGTATTACCACATCGGCTTCCATATATGTAGTCTTGTGGTCATGTACTCATAGTTTTTTTTGCATAAAGATATTTATGACTTCTCGTCTCTCTCTTCTATGATATGAAAAATTAGCCAAGTAGTCTTGTGATTGTTTCTTCGCCTTTCTTCTTCTATATGGTTTATAAATCTAGAAATTGCATTCATTCCATGTCTATGAATGAATGTCATAAAACCTTAAGTACCTTCAAGTTAAAGGTACATCCTATCATTTAAATTCATTGCAAATCTGTAAATGAGGGAGTTGTACATCTTAATTTAGAGGATATTTATCAATCAATGATAACTAATCCAACTGTTAGTGTGTTTTGTTCTTCCTAATCAAGAATGTTGAGTCATTATTTATGTTTCTATCTAAATGAAAAATCTGTTCACTAATAGGTATGCAAGTTGTTTGTAAGTTATTTAGAATTATATTTTAGTAGTAAAAATACAAATGTTTATATTATTAGCGGTTAGTTAGTTCATTTTTTTATGGATAAATAAATTTTAATTGTAGATTTATATTTGAATACATATATTAGATGCAATTAATTATTTTAATGCGTATGGGTTATTAATATTTTGATGTAATATTGTAGTTGAAATAGAGATAGGTTTATTCGAAAGTGGTATAATGTTTCATTGTAGGGGTAAATGTATAATCAAATTTATCATAGAATATTGATTTAATTAGTATATTATTTCAACTAAATTCAGAGTTAAATATAATTCTTATTGTTATTAATATTTTGGTTATTAGGTGTTACTGAGTTAGTTAGAGTTAATATAACGATCTAAGTGTTGTAAGTCATAGTTGACTAGATAACTTGCTTAGGGGTTATGTTTTAAAATGATGTGAATGTTCTAAATAAATTAAATGATGAATAATAATGATTTAATTAGTTAAATTATAGTAATATTATAAATGAGATCAAGTTCTTAGTGGATAGATCAACTTCAGATATGATGCAAACTGGTTCACCCAAGGGATTGAACTATCACACTGAAGCGAATATGAGGTTACATAATAACCTAATATAACTTGTGAAATTTAATGAACATAATAATGCAAAATGAAAAATGATCAAGTAAGGTTGATTAAATCAACAATTGGGGTGAAAACCCGAATGTCCCATCGTTGTGGTGTTATTCCACATGCATGTCAGGGAACTAAATTACATGAATCTACCTTACTCAAATAAACATATTTAATTCAAATTTAACTTGAGAAATATGGAACTCTAATGTTTCCTTGAATATGATGTCACATCTTAACTATAATTTAGTTAAATTGAGTTATGCAACCCGAACTAAGTGTTCCTGTAGCACTAAAACCTAAGGTTTCGTCATGGTGCAATAGGTGTGAGATGTCAACTCTACATCATTATGAATTACAATCAAAGCTCACTTCAATCCTATCTTAAATTTTTGTAACGTATTCAATTTAGCATGTGCTAACATGTGTTTATTAACTTTATAAAAAAAAAATTGTTCGTGTATTTTTGCCCAATTTTTGGGTGTTACAATATATAAATTCATATATTTTTATTAGTAATAGTGAATTGGAAATGAAAATGATAGCAATAAACAAAAATAGTAAATTCAATTTATTACATTAAGTTTTAATGATTAGAATAAAAAGGTTTCTATATGACTATCAATTTTATCTATAAAAGAGTTCAATGGAAATTCTAATAGTAGTAGGGAAAATTAAAACCCCAACTAGAGCACTTAATATTTAAGCTTAACAATGTAACAAATGATGAATAGTAATATAGCAATCCAATATTTATATTATTTTATACGACCATCAAAATAGTAGTGAAGCCTGAACAAATGAGTGCATTTCCCTCACATATTTCATTGTAATTATGAACACATATTGGTGTGTTCCTAAAGGTAAAAAGAATCCATGAACACAAATCAAACCACATATTAGAGTTAGAGATAAAAGAAAAATCAAACTCAAAAGAGGGATAATTATCCAAAATTGGCAAAAGTAGGTGCTAACTAGGATTTCTCCTCACCAGGTCAAAAACTTGGTTTCAAAAATACACTGAAATATACTCTATGGCATGGCCTTAAAACCCTCCTCACATAGCTTGCAAGTCAATAAAAGTTTAGTACAAAACAAAAATCAAGAAACAACCAGTAATGGATTTGAAGTGAGCATGTCCTCTTTTGCAAATTTTCTAGGACCAAAGATTACATAGGAGAGAAAGGTAGGAAAGCAATCTCAAATGGAAGTAGGATAGGTGCATTCAATTTGGTTGATAATGGGAAAACTTGTGGGGGAAGGAAGGTGAGCTAATGTGAAATTAATTTCATTATGAGGAAGAGTAATGGGTGGAAAAACTAGGATACATTAAATTATTTGTTTGAATGGTGACCATGTGATTTGATGCCACACAACCACCATCATTGTTCACATGTTATTGTGGGAAGATGGTAATGGGTCAATGCATGTCCTATGTAGGTCACCAAAATGGCCAAAAACTAACATGTCCAACATGAATGTGGGATAAATGTGGCAAAAGACATCCTAAAATTAAAAAAATTAGGCAGTCTATATGGCTTACCATTTTTAAAGTTTTTAGGTCCAAATGGCACCTCATGTGAACCATAGAATATAGGGTGTGCATGTTTTCGAATCCCTCCCCTGTATCTTGTTACCTCAAAGGCATTTATTTTTTGAAAGTGATGACCTAATTGTTTCATCCAGTAATCCCTAATTGTACACAAATAAGCAAGACCATTGAAATAATCTAGTACATCCATTTTCCCTAACCACTTTACACTATTTGATTTGGCATTCATCAACCACTGATATCATTACATTGATCTTATTCATCCATATTCTTGTCATTTTCTTTACTACTTTTTACTAATACAAAATTTCTTTTATCGTCAAATAGTGAAAATTATTGTCATTACTAACTCTTAAATATGAAATACATAAGGAGGTAGTAATTGCATCGATCAACATATTGTGCTCAACTACATACAACATCGTTTTATAGGTAAAATATTATTTCACTATTAGCATATATGTTGTGCATTCAGAAAATGACCTTGAATATTTTTAAAGAATAAGCATAATAATTATTATTAATGCACATCTATCAAATATGAAGATAAAATCTTACAGTGGTCTATCATAAGTGAGTATAGTCCAATTCTCATAATACATGCATCTCCAACACCTATTAGTGATAATTTTTATAAAATAAATAGTATTTTGAGCCATGCTAGAAAAATAGCATGGAGTTTCATGCAAATTCTTACATTCAAAGAATTAATCATGTTATGTATATGGTAGGTTTTTCTTTCCATCAATTTTGAATAGTTTTTATTTTTATTTTTCTATGATTCTTTATACACTAATGACTTGTTTTCTTCTTTGGGTTCATTCAATATATATAGTTTCTTAGCTTTTACCTTTGCTTTAGTTCTGCTAAAGTTTGAATTAGTAGCAATTGGATATTCTTAGTATGAAAATTATGGAAAGGAATAATATTGTCTAAAGAGGTGATATTAAATTATAAGATATAGATTTTTTCTTAGTTAGGGAGGAGTATAATGTATGATGCATAATGGAAGGTCTAGTCAAAACAAGGGTGATGGTGAGTGTTAAGAAGGTGGTTGAGTGACCAATATACTTCATATTACTATTATAAAAATGATTTGCAATTTATATAAAATGATCATGTCATAGAATTTTCATTTGTCAATTCCCTTAATTAATCCTCTTTTCACCTTTTTGGTGCAACTTATAAACTATCTTGAATCCATATCTTGGTGCATCTTTTTGGCATGGAAAGGTGGGACATATGAAAAGACTTAGAAGGCTTCATACTCTTAATATAATTATAAATGTTATTCATAGATTATCAATATTATTAAAGTCCATGTCATTTGAACAAGAATCTAGAAACACACATAATGACTTATTACAATTATTTAACTTTTAAAATTTAATCAATTCCAATTTGCTTGATATATATATAGTCATTTGATATGATATTGACGAATTAACTTTGAACATGTTAGATTGTAGGAAACCTTAATTATTTATTTAGATCTATAATAAATAATTATCAAGATACAAACTATAAATCTTTGAACATATTTCAATTGGTTGATTAGATTTTTTATAATTTACTCCAATATATTTGTTCTCAATAATTATATTCACAATTTTCCTTGCAATTAATTTTCCTTGCATCAAACAATATTTGACAATACTTGAAACCATTTTTACTATATTAGCATACTAAACTAGTTTTTTTCCTTTAAACAAGGGTTGCATGTAGCTCTAGTCCCTACTTATACTAGAGTAGGAGGAAGGTATTTGGAGATGGCTTTGGAAAGTTGAAGACTAAACAATATGTAGAGAGAGTGAATAAGGGAATGAGTTGCCAAAGTTTAAGTACATAGATATCTATGACCAACAAATAATCTATAGTAGTGTTTCTAATAAACTTTTGAGTGACAATGATGCAACTTATCTTCCTTCATCAATAGTTGTTGGTTCCACGCTATGAAAGTGATGTTGACATACCAGCAATATTGGGAGGATTTCTGAGGCTAACACCTCCTCATGGATATTGAAAAGTGGGGTTGAATGGTATGGTAGTAGGGAAATGGTGATAGTATCTTATTGGACTAGAAAATTGTATGGTAGTAGGGGAATGGTGATCACATGTTGTGACACTAGTAATTAGAATGATCCCCAGTAATTGGGAAAGTAGCGCAGCATTGGTGTGGTTTTTTGAAACACAAACAAATGAATTTTTCTATGTATATATAACAATAGAAAGTCAATATAAAATGAGAGAAAAATGGAACAAAGATGGGCAAATTAAAAAATGTAAAAATCCAAATAAAGATAGTGGAGAAAAGATTGACCCCATTCCTTTGATCTACTCTCTAGACACAAAATGCAATTATGGTTCAACCCTCACCAAGTCCATTGAAAACATCTCATGGATAGGATAACAAGCATCCATGCTTTAATCTATCTTGATATCCATTGAAAACATTTCATGGATAGGATGAGAAGCATCCAGGCTTTAATCCATATGCAAATTCACTCAAATTCCCTCATCTTGCACTCAATTTGAACTTTCAACTTGTGGATTTTTACAATTTTATATTCTATCATTTGTTTAATGGAGCACTTTGGTTAAATTTTCTCTATTTATGGTAAAGGGAAGCCCTCAAGCTGATACTTCTATAGATGCTAATACCAATTGACATGACACTACAAATGTTAAGACATTTCTACTGCCATTTAAATTTATTCTATTATTTTTAAAACTTTAGTTCTAGAAGGTACAAATATTATTTTATAGAAAATACATGAAAGACACATTAGGATGGAATATCTCATGAATAAATACTATGAAACCTAACATTTCTACCATAGTCATTGTGTTGTTAAACACAACTTGCCAATACAATAAAAAAGATTTAAAACTGATGTCCCCTCTAATGAATATTTGAAAGTACATAGATCTAAGCATTGACAAACCAAGAGTTAAAAACTTAAAAGAAACTATTACATTAATTTTTATCACAAAAATATAGCTTCCGACTATGATAAATATGTGCAAATCTAAGCATTGACATGCAACTCATATACTTTGCAAACCGGTACAACTAAAATACAATTAGAAAAAACTTGGTAAAAAAGACTCAAATTTTGATATATTGTCTGAAATTGAAAAAGAAAAAAAATTTATTTGTGAAACCCTTAGAAGCATATAGTGAGAATCAACCTTTTCATCCATTTGAAAAAAAAAATTAAAAAATTTACAACAAGAATATTAAGAAAATCTGAAGACAAAAAACATTAAATCACATCCCAAATCAAAATAAGAAAAACTAAGAAACTTAAACCCCAACAACATATAAAAACTCTCTACATGTGTCTTGGCCTATGTTTATGGCTTAACTTTTGTAGTTGGCTACAATTCTATCTTTAATGCTTCCATGTAGTAAACAGGCTAAACCACCTAGGAAACCATATCACCTTTGAGGATATCTAGGTGACCCGTCATCAACATGTTCAAAATGAATTGTTCAACATGCTCAAAATGATTGTTCAAAGAAGGATGTTTGATTCATTGTAAAATCAATTAGCACATCTCAAGTTCTACTATTCAAGTACAGGGTCTGGCCAAATGTGAAAAGTGTCTATCTATTGAGAAGGTCCATGTAATACTTATTTTCAAAAACATTGAATATCCATTTTATTTGTATTTAGAGTTATATTTGTGGGATAAATGAGGTAAAGTTGATTAGCAAATTTTTGGTCAAGAGTTAGATCTTGTTGCTTTTCACCAATTGTGGTGTTGTGTAGTCTATTATCGAATGATGAGTAGCTCGCTTTGTCAATTGTGTTCCCACCTAAAAATCAACTGTTGTAAGAAACAAAATCATCAGAAAACCTATTGATAGGATTAATAACTTAAAAATATATATAAATGTTTACCTAAAAGAGCCACCGGATCTGTGCACACCCGAAAATCAAATGTTGTAAGAAACAAAATTAATGGGAATATCTATTGATAAGATCAATAATAACAAATATATAATTGTTTGCTTGAAAGAGCCACCAAATCTGTGAACATTAAGTTTTTGAGAGACAAGACACTCATAAGACCAATTATGCTCAAATAGGGTGCATGTAAATTGTTAAGAATAGTTGTTAAATTTACAAAGCTAAGGTTGTCTCTCCTTTCTAGCAATAATGGATAGAATGGTCCTCTAGCCTTCAAAAAGAACACTCAAATTTATTTAAGAAAACAACCTACAAAAATTTGGAAAACTTAATCAATAAGATGAAAACTGTGGTTGGAACTAAAAAGTTCAAGACCTTGTTGATAGAGTCAAGAGCAGCCAAAGCCCAGATGTCTATGCATGACACAATTCCACTACAAGTTGCTTCCACTCTTTCTTTTATGTCATTAATAATTGTGAAGGTCATCTCTTGCAATGGTACATTTGGTAGAGTCGCCCTCTCATTTGATGACTCATTCAATAGCACTGAAGTATCACATCCCTATCAAATTCATACCCAAAAAAGGTTGATTAACACATGAAATACCTAAAAATAAATGTAACTAGGGTATTTTTCAAATGAGTGTGCCTACATGAAGCAGTCATGGAAATGTAGTTTGAGCAAGCCAACCACCTTTGTAATGTCTTGATTGAGATAGAACTCAATACATTCTCTTAACATTATTGAGATAGATGAATAAAAATTATACTCCATCTTCATATGAATTGATCATATGTTGACTTGATGAGTAAATAAACTTAATAATTTTTGGGAAAGCATCTTTGCATGCAAAGAATGTAGGTGGACTAACACTCCATATGGATCTACTACTGAAGCTATAGTAACTAATCTCACTTCTGTTGAGTCTGCCATTGCTGGTTTGGATGCCTGGTCTAATGTTGTTAGTACTAGATAAATTGTTTCTTGTGTATTGATGTTGGTCTTGCTATAGGATATGCTTGAACAGAAGAATCACTTGCTTTGTAAATTAGTGAAACTATTGCCTAAATTGCAGCATAATAAACAAGCATTCATGCATAGAACCACGCTGCATGACTCGCATGACCGCATTTTTCATTATGCATTTATGCATAATTCCATTTGCAGATGGCATGTTTTGCCACAATCCATTGGTAAAAGGTGAATTTCCTTCCAATCTTGTGTGGAGAAAAAGAAAGACTACCGACAATATGGCAAGGAGCCAATGAGAGGGTGAAAATTTTGAATGTAAAAATAGTGTTTAATGGAAAATGAGAACTAATCATCTTTTTATGGGATTGATTTCCTATTTTTAGTATTCTCGAGAGAAGATTGAATACCAAAAGTTAGGCAAAAACATTAGCCCCTGCCTATAGGCAACAAGGACTAATAATCTAGGAATGCCAAATTATTGACTTAGTTATATTAATAATGTGTCCACTTATGTCTCTTTTCTTGGAAGAATGTAGTTTTTAACTTTAATAGTCTTTGTTTTAAGAAAATAATTATTTTAATTAAAAAGTGCTCAGTTATTTTTACATTCTTTATTTTGAAATCTATCTTTTAAGACTCAATATCAAATATTATTATTGAAATTTAAAGTCGAATGACAATGTTAATATTAACTTTTTAAAATAATTTTCATTATAATATATAATAATAATAATAATTTTAAACAAAATTTTAATTATGAGAAAATGTAATTTGTAAACTCTGAACAAATTTTGAAAATGTACAAATCTTTGACATACTTATTGTTATTATTGTATACAAACACTTTAGATTGATAAAGACTTCTTGATAAAGACACAGCCTAGAGCAAAACACCAATCAATCCACATGCATCTAGTTGCACTGCCCACTCTCCCATGTGTAAGGACAATACATAAACAATAAACTTAACTAGAAATTGCACCTTGGTATGCAATGGATACGCCGAAGATATATTGAAGATACATTGTGAACAAATATGTAAAGAGGATAGGAGTAGATAGTATTACACTTCATAGAAACATATAATTGATCTTAGAGTTTTGTTTCAAGGGTGACAACAAATTATGTATGGAAATTATAATTATCTTCATGGGAACCATAATTGTAATTAATGTGATAATTTTTTTTCAACAGTGTGATAGACTTTGTTAAATTATATAAAAAGGCATTTACTTTAGCCTCGAGTGAATTAATGAGTGTATTATTAAAAAGAAAAAAAAATGGTAACTAATTAAATCATGTTAATTCCCAAAGTTGAGTTGCAAAGATTATATGAGATCTAGAACAAGAGGTTGGTCTAGATGGGATCACCTCGTATATTTGAAATAAATACGCCATGACTAGGTATGCCTATTACCCATTTCCTATGCATAGGCCCAACATGATGTGATTCTCCATTTGTTTATGGTCTTCTGGACATAATGGTTTTCCAAGTGGTAGTCTAAGGATATCAATACATGTAAAATTACCCTAAATACCTATCTAAATGACTTATATTATGTTCTTTTGCATGGATTTCATTTTTCTCATCTTTCCATGCTCACTCATTAGACATTTACAATCCTCCACAAAATCTAACAACATATTAACAAAACACATATATTATAGTCTTTCATCAATCCAACACTCAGAGAGATTTTATTTGGGATTTTCAATATCCAAATTGTGTGTTCTTAATTTAGTTAGTTTAGAGCATACACAAGTTTTGGGTTTGTTTAGACTAAGATATATTTGACTATTTAGTTTTTTGAGCTTTAAGTGTTCAAAATTGGTGAGCAAAATTAGAAAGTAATGGGTAGAACTAATGAGAACCTACCCAAATTTACTCAAGTTTTGGGTTTTGTAACACTACTTATATGTGATGTCATTTCCATCTTCCTCTTATCAATTGGGTTTTCCATTCTTTCATGTTATGTGTCATGAGATCATGCAATTATTAGGACACTTTTAGTAAATATTGTGCAATCCTATAGATCAAGTAGGTCCTTAGAATATCCACTAATCATTGCAATTCTTATTAGCAGGGTACAAATCCTTCATTGTATAATATGATTTTTTTAATCCATTTAGATTGTATGAGCATTAGTTTAGAATAATCTGATAACCAATTTATACTCTTGTATCCCATGTTCTAATTGGCTATGAACCCACTATTTCCATTACTAAGGAATATTATTTGAATATCTTTGTAGGAAAGTATCTTGTTGGAAATCTGATTGAAAAGCTTATTGGTGTTGAAGATCAAAGAGGGAGATTGTTGTAAAAGAATGTTTTCAATCATTGTTTTGTCATTGATGTCAAACCTACTATTTGTAGGGATGATATTTTCTTATAAGATCCAAGTACTATCACTTAGTTGATTGATGAAGAGGAATTGATCAACAAGATGTAACAAGAGCACCTAAGGGAAAGGTTGAGTTATGATGTTGTAATGAAGTGCAAGGATTAGGTAAGACAATGGTTAAGTAATGTATTAATGACATACTTAAAGATACAGAGGTTGGTCACACTTAGAAACATTGGAGAAAGTAGTTGTAACAAAGTTGACTACAAAGCTTAAACTAAGATCATTAGTGGGTGCCGAGCAAGTTAGTTGAAACTGAGCAAATTCTTAGTAGAAGTCGAGTAACAAATATTTCTAGTGTGTGCCGAGTGATCTCCATGTGCCAAGTGAAGATCAAGTGTCAAGCATCAAAAAAAATTCAATTGGTGCCGACTAATCTTTAGGTGCCGAGCATCAGGAAAAACACAATTGATGTCGAGTAACATATTATGTCCCAAGCACTAGTATTTCAATAGTGTCAAGCTACTGCATTATTTCAAATGATGAAGATTCACCAAATCTAAGATGACATAGTGGTTACATTGAATTTTGTGAACGAGTTGGAAGATAAGGATGATGAGTTGTTGGCATAGAATCCTATGTAAATTATTTTTGGGTTAATTCCAAAGGATTATTCAAGAAGTTTCTAGAGGAAATAGAATATGGGTTAGATGTAATGAATCCTACCTAATCCATGTGAATTAAAATTGAAAAATGGAAGAATCAAGCAAGAAAAGGTACTCCAAGACTTCTATTTAAGAAGTCATAGACCAAGAAGCAAAGAGTTGTTGATACTATTGCTGCTAAAGAGCCAAATCTACAAAGAGTTAGAAGGGTTGTCAAGGAGGAGACATATAGGGAAAGGAAGAGCACAGAGGCTCTACCTCTACGAGTGGTCATGAAGAGATGATTGCACTGGTATATTGAGTGTGGAGACTCAAGGAGACAAACTTGAAAGAAAGGGCAAGCTGTCAAGAGTTGTAGTGATTGAAGGCCAGGCAAGAGTATGAGCTGAGAAGTGATCTAAGACCTGCAAGATAAGTTGTATGTTATAGTCAGGTCAAGATTTTTTAATACTCTCTAGCAATTGTATTAGATCTAAAAATCTTATTGACTTATGTTGGCCTAACAACCATTTGTAAATCCTTTAACAGGGTGGCATTCCAAATGAATGTTCTAAAGTCCTCTAACTAGGCCCACTTCTAACAGGGTGGTTAAATCCTCTAACAAGGTCACATTTAATAGTGTTTTGTAAGCTTTTAACAGGGCAGGCCTTTCATAGGGCATCACTTCAGAAGGGTGAAAATTGAGTAGCATGTTACTAGTAGTTTTTCCCAAATTGGGTTTCCACATAAATCACTGTGTCATGTGTTGATTTCTTATGTGTTATACTTGCATGTTGATTTACAGTAGCTTACTTATTAGATAAGTTAAAGCTTGGATGAATGAATGGTTGAATGGGTTCACTACACTTAGTGAAAAGTTTGAATAGGACATTTGGACCTTGAATAACTGATTCACCCCCACCCCTCTCTCAGTTAGTCTAATGCAATTCTAACAATTGGTATCAGAGCCATCTACTGATTTAGTTTCAAGACATTAGAAGTAGAAAGATCAAAATGTCCAAGAGAGAAGTTCCCAAGCTCAACAAAGACAACTTTGCTACATGGCAAAGTTTGATGAAATTGCACCTTGGATCAATAGGTGACTATGCACAAACCTCAATTGGAATAGAACATGTAACTCTAGTAGAACCTCTTACTGCAGATGATTTGAACAAAAAAGAGCATAACCAAGCAATGTTGGAGATTGCCTCTGCACTTAGCTATGTAGAATATGATGACATCAAATATTGTGATACTACATTCAAGATGTAGAAAACCTTATAAGAAATCTATGGAGGAGATCAGAATATCTAGAGAGCAAAGAGAGAAAGCTTAAGAGGAAAGTTTGATGACATGAAGATGGAGGAAGGTGAAAATGTTACTCAATACACTGCAAGAATGAAAGAAGTGGTGAGTGCAATAAGAAGTCTAGGTGGACAATTGGAAGAAGAAATAGCTATCAACAAATAATTAAGAACTCTGCTCCCTATCTATGCTATAAGTTTTTCAGCCATTCAAGAGTTGAGGTGTGTACAAGGGAACACACTAACCTTTGAAGGAATAGTTGGAAGACTTATTGCATTTGAGCTATCCAATTTTGACAACTACAAACCTGAGAACTTTGAATCTACTTTCAAGGTCAAGATGACAATAAAAGATATTGAGGACACATCAAGCAAGAAAAGAAGAAAAGGAAAACATGCATCCAATGATAGCAACACAAATGAGGAAGATGTGGAATAGTTAGAAGCACTATTAGCTAGGAGATTCCATAGAGGTAAAGGAAAATTCAAAGGTAAGCTTCCTAATCATATATTTCAATTGCAATGAAGTAGGTCATATAGCTACAAGATGTCCACAAAAGAAGAACTACAAAGAAGGAAACAAGTTCAAGAATAAAAGAGAAGATGACAACAAAGATTACAAGGAGAAAGGTAAGAGATGCTAGATTGTTGAAGAAGATTCTGATGAGAATGATGATGAAGTACTCTATGTAGCCATGAAGGATGAATCAAATAAAGATGAAGATGAAGCAATAGCATTGGTTACCTGTATGAACAAGAATGACAAGTGGATCATAGATAGTGGATGCTCACATTACATGACAGGAGATAAAAGTAAGTTCATTACCTTTACTCAATATGATGGAAATAGTGTTAGATTTGGTAATGATGCCCGATATCAAATCAAAGGAAAAGGCTCTATTAAACTTACAAAAAAAAAATTTATGTGATAATGCATATTATGTTGAAGGATTGAACTAAAACTTGGTGATTGTATCACAGTTAGGCAATGTAGGTTGCAAAGTTGAATTTAGAAATAAAACTGCCAAGATTTATGATACTGATGGAAATTTGATAAGAAAAGGTGAACAAACTAGGATTAATATGTTTTACTTAGAAATGGAAGATGCAACATGTCTTGTTGTTAGACTTGATGATGTGTGGTTATGGCATAAAAGGCTATGTCATGTTAACTTTGATAATCTGATTAGCATCAGCAAGAAAAAGAAAGTCAGAGGGTTGCCCAAGTTGAAGAAACCTAAAACACAATGTGCAAACAATGTCAACTAAGAAAGATGACTAAGTCTAGTTTCAAAATAAAAACATACACTTCCAATGAAGTACTAGAGTTAGTCCATACAGACTTATGTGGCCCAATAGAAGTGCAAAGCTACCTAGGAGACAGATACATAATGCTATTTGTAGATGACTATTCCAGGATGATGACTGCTATGTTCTTAAAGTAAAAAATTTGATTCATTTCAAATCTTCAAGTGGTATTTGGCTAGAGTTGAGAAGGAAACAAGAAAGAACCTGAAATGCCTAAGGTCAAACAGAGGAGGTGAGTTCACATCAAGAGAATTTGAAATATTCTGCAATGACAAAGGTATTAAAAAGCAAACATCAGCACCAAGAACTCTACCACATAATCGTATTATTGAAAGGAGGAATAGATTAGTGATTGACTATGCTAGAACCTTGATGATGGAGAAAAATGTTGCACTAAAGTATTGGAGAGAAGTTGTGAGTACTGCAGTTTATACACTTAATAGAGTTCAAGTCAAGAAAGGTACAAATGCAACACCTTTTGAATTGTGGTATGGTCATTCACCTAATGTTAAACATTTCAAATTATTTGGTTGTAAATGATATATTCTAAAAGATACTAGAAATGGAAAATTTGATGCAAAAAGTGATGAAGGCATATTTCTTGGATACTCCACTAGAAGTAAGGCATATAAGTGTTTGAATACTACCACTAACAAAGTTGTGGAGAGTGCAAATGTAAATTTTGATGAGCATGCAAAAGTTCGGGTTGATGAGTCAAAAAAAACAGAGGATTATAGATCCTTTGTATATTTCTATGAAGGAATGATAGTTGAAGACAATGCTGCAAATCAAGTTGGGAATTAGCAACAAACTTTAGTATTTGTTGAGTCTTAGCCTATGAATCTCGAGCTGCATTCAGAAGCCAAGCTGCAGAATGCAAAAAATGCACATTCTGATTTTGAAAATAGTATGAAAGAAAGGAATGATGAAATGCCAGATGAAGAAGAATGAAATGACTCTAAAGCTAAAGTATCAAAAATGGAAAGAAGGACTAAATCCAGGTTAGCCAAGTATGTGAGAAGACATCACCCTACAGATCAAATCATTGGTGATAAAGATGCCAAACCAATGACAAGGAATAGACTCAGAAATGAATCATGTCTGTTGAGCAAGGTTGAACCTAAAATAGTGAAAGATGCACTACAAGATGATGATTGGTATAAAGCCATGAAAGAAGAGATAGATCAGATTGAGAAGAACAAAACATGGTCTCTAGTTCCCAGAGCAGCTGATAAAAATGTGATTGGTACAAAATGGGTGTTTAAAAAAAACTTAATGAGAATGGTGAGATAACAAGAAATAAAGCTAGATTAGTTTGCAAAGGCTATGCACAAGAAGAAGGACTGGATTATGGAGAGACATTTTCCCCTGTTGCAAGAATGGAAGGAGTAAGAACACTACTTGCATATGTTGCATACAAAAGTTTCAAAGTCTACCAGATGGATGTGAAGTTTTCTTTTCTAAATGGTATACTGGAAGAGGAAGTCTACATAGAACAACCAGAGGGATTTGTTGATGAGAAGAACAAGGACATGGTCTGCAAGCTACACAAAGCACTTTATGGATTGAAGCAAGCACCTAGAGCATGGTATGAGAGGTTGCACAAATATCTTGTGAAGATAGGATTTGAAAAAATAGATGACAACAAAAACTTGTACATCAAAGCTGAAGAAGGTAAAGACATTTTGATATCAAAAATATTTGTTGATGATATAATATTTGGAGGAAAAGATGTTTTATGCAAAGATTTTGCTGATCAAATGAAGCATGAATTTGAGATGTCAATGTTTGGAGAAATAAAATTCTTTGTTGGATTACAAGTACATCAGTTGAAGCACGACATATTTGTGACCCAATACAAATACATCAAGGAAGTACTCAAAACATTTGGGTTAGAAGACTCAAAACTAGTTAGCACACCAATGGCAACAGGCCATAAGCTATGCAAGAATGATGAGTCTGCTAAAGTAAATCAGACATTGTATAGGTCAATGATTGGAAAGTTGTAATATGTTGTACATAGTAGACCAGACATTGCATTAGTAGTTGGAACAGTAGCAAGATTTTCTACCAATCCTAGAGAAAATCACTTAATGGTAGTGAAGAAAATATTGAGATACCTGAAAGGAGCTGATGACTTTGGTTTATACTACAAGAGGAATGAGAAATTTAAATTGAAAGCCTACACTGATATAAATTGGGGAGGTAACATTGATGATAGAAAAAGCACCAGTGAAGGAGCACTTTTCTTGGGAAAGAGGTTGATTAATTGGACCAGCAAAAAGCAAAGCTGCACTTCACAATCCACTATTGAAGCTGAATATGTGGCAGCTACTATAAACTACACCAATATTATATAGATCAAACACTTGTTGCAAGGTATGAAGGAAGAGGTAACTGAGCCTGTGATACTTTATTGTGATAATACAAGTGCTATCAACATATCAAAGAATCCAGTAATGCATGCTAAAACTAAGCATATTGCAATCAAGTATAACTATGTAAGAGAGCTAGTGGAAGACAAACAAGTGAAGATGGAATATGTTAGCCAAAGGAACAGATTGTTGATATCTTCACAAAAGCACTACCTAAAGATTCTTTTGAGTATCTTAGAGGTAAGTTAGGGGTGATACCCCTAGCTAAGGCTACTTGAACCAAAAAGCAAGTATGCCCTACATCAAATAAGCTAAATGTTAAAGATTTTATACATTGATGCAAAGGATGTTTACTTTGGGATCCATGCCTAAAGTAGTAGAAGTGTTGAAATTTCAACTCAGTCATAAGCAAGGTGATAGAGGGAGAAATTGAATGAACCTGTTAGAGATACATCTGCATACTAAGATGTTGATATGTCTTTGGCATTGTTGTCAAAGAGGGAGAAGTAAACAATTGATCAACAACTATTAAAGATAAAGAAGGTTGATCAGAACAGCAAAAGATGAGCAATATAGAGGGAGAAAGACAAAGAACATGGATACAACAGCAAAGAGGGAGAAGCTGAAATGAAGCAATCAAAAAAGTAGAAGGAGATGTGATGTTACAATTTACTTTTAAGCATTTGACTTACTGTTCTAACCTAGTAAGCTTTTGGTTGAATAGTTTAGTCTGATGGTTGATCAGTTTGGTTTGCATCAACGCCAAAGAGGGAGATTGTTGGAAATTTGATTGAAAAGCTTATTGATGTTGAAGATCAAAGAGGGAGATTGTTGTAAAAGAATGTTTTCAATCATTGTTTTTTCATTGATGCCAAACCTGTTATTTGTAGGGATGATATTTTCTTATAAGATCCAAGTACTATCACTTAGTTTATTGATGAAGAGGATTTGATCAACAAGATGTAACAAGAGCACCTAAGGGAAAGGTTGAGTTATGATGTTGTAATGAAGTGTAAGGATTAGTTAAGACAATGGTTAAGTAATGTATTGATGACATACTCAAAGATACAGAGGTTGGTCACACTTAGAAACATTGAAGGAAGTAGTTGTAACAAAGTTGACTGCAAAGCTTAAACTAAGATCATTAGTGGGTGTCGAGCAAGTTAGTTGAAGCCGAGCAAATTCTCAATAGAAGCCAAGTAACAGACATTTCTAGTATATGTCAAGTGATCTTCATGTGCCAAGTGAAGATCAGGTGTCGAGCATCAAAAAAAATTTAGTTGGTGCCAAGTGATCTTCAGGTGCTGAGCATCAGGAAAAACATAATTGATGTCGAGTAACACAGTATGTGTCGAGCACTAGTATTTCAATAGTGTCGAGCTACTGCATTATTTCAAATGATGAAGATTCACGAAATCTAAGTCGACATAGTGGTTACATTGAATTTTGTGAACAAGTTGGAAGATAAGGATGATGAGTTGTTGGCATAGAATCCTATGTAAACTATTTTTGGGCGAATTCTAAAGGATTATTCAAGAAGTTTCTAGAGGAAACAGAATATGGGTTAGATGTAATGAATCCTACCTAATCCATGTGAATTGAAATTGAAAAATGGAAGAATTGAGCAGGAAAAGGTACTCCAAGACTTCTATTTAAGAATTCATAGACCAAGAAGCAAAGAGTTGCTAATACTGTTGTTGCTGAAGAGTCAAATCTGTAAAGTAGTTAGAAGGGTGTCAAAGAGGAGACATCTAGGAGAAGGAAGAGCACAGAGGCTCTGCTTCTACAAGTGGTCATGAAGAGATGATTGCACTGGTATATTGAGTGTGGAGACTCAAGGAGACAAGGCTTGAAAGAAAGGGCAAGCTATCAAGAGTTGCAGTGATTGAAAGCCAGGCAAGGGTATGAGCTGAGAAGTGATCTGAGATCTACAAGATAAGTTGTATGTTATAGTTAGGTCAAGATTTTCTAATACTCTCTAGCAATTGTATTAGATCTAAAAATCCTATGGACTTAGGTTGGTCTAACAGCCATTTGTAAATCCTTTAATAGGGTGGCATTCCAAATGAATGTTCTAAAGTCCTCTAACCAGGCCCACTTCTAACAAGGTGGTTAAATCCTCTAACAAGGTCACATTTAACAGTGTATTGTAGTCTTTAACAAGGTAGGCCTTTCACAGGGCATCACTTCAGATGGGTGAAAATTGAGTAGCATGTTACTGGTGGTTTTTCCCAAATTGGGTTTCCATGTAAATCATTGTGTCATGTGTTGATTTCTTATGTGTTATACTTGAATGTTGATTTATAGTAACTTGCTGATTAGATAAGTTAAAGCTTGGATGGATGAATGATTGAATGGGTTCGCTACACTTAGTGAAAATTTTGAATAGGACATTTGGACCCCCCCCCACCCAATTATTCTAAAGCAATTCTAACATATCCAGATTGTATAATGAAAGACTTTAAATGACATGCATTATAATTGAAAATAGTTCACTATAATTAAGTGTTTTGTGTACTAGATGAAGTTAATTAAAGGTAAAAAATTAAAATGCCTACTAGTCTTGAAATTCTATTCAAGTGTGATTTGTTCTTCATGGAAAAGATTTGAGGTTTTTTTCATCTTCAAAACCTTTAGAGAGAAATTTTGACTGATGAAGAGTACGGTACATGGGCTTGGAGAAGGAAGAAGAATTTCTCTCTTTGCATTACCTTACCTTGGTAAGGACATAGAGCCTTAAGTGAAATCAAAGAACTAGAACACTAATCATTGTGAAAGATTCTTCAAATTCAACCTCTTTAAAGATGGCCCTAATGAGGACTAGTTGTTTCACCAAGATTGCATATTTCTTCGATAATTCTCATGTGGTAAGTCAAAATTAGAGTATGAAAATTGTCACCTTTTGACATGGAAAGTTAGATGTGTGGAGAATAGATTCATTGGGTGTGCAATCCCGTTTGAACTCTTCCAAGTCCAAAGCTTCTCAAAAATGGGGATTTTTGTGTACCTCTAAACTATTTTTTCAGATAAATGTGTCTACATTTCAGCCAAATCAAACAAAAAGGTTGGGTTATTTGGTCTATACAATGTGTTTCAAATGGTCAAAAAAAATACTGCAAAATGAGTCATAACTTCTTCCCTAAATATAAAAGACTTGTGTCTCAAATAGGAGAACGCAAGTCAAGCCATTATGCTATGGAGAATTCAATTTTCAAGAGGTTATGGTTACAACCCTAAAGATAGGGACATCAAGTTTCTCACTACCTATGTTTTATTTCCTAACTATTCACATCTTTTCTCCATTTAATTATGGCAATGGGTTAGTATCAACTAAAGATGAATGGTGAGGATCATCCTAGCGGTACTCTATTTTTATCTCTCAAATCTATATTTCTCCATTCCTCTCATCCCATATTCATTTCTATCTCTATCTTGTTCTCCTCCTTCCATATCCAGACACATCTCCCTCTCTCTTTCCATCAATCTCTCTCTATCACCCCCTTCCTATACCTTCAAATGTTTATGTATCTCCATATTTATTCCCCTATCTTTCCCTCCAACTCTATATTATTATCTCACCATATTTCACTATCCCTATATATCTCCCTCTCTCTACCTCTCTCTATATATCACTTCCTATCTCTATCCCTCCATCCCTCCTTCTTTGTCTTTTTTTATACATCACTTCCCATCTCTATCTTTATTTTTCTATGTCTCCCTATCTCATTCCTTTCTTATGTGTTGTATATATATATATTTATCTCCACCATCTATATTTTCCCCTTTCTCCTCTATTTTTATCTATCACTTTTCTTCTCTACATATCTCTCTCCTCCATATCCATCTACATGTCTATCATTATCTCCTTACCTCATTCTCTATCAATCTTTCCCCCTCAATATCTAACTCTAAATATCTCCCTCTCTATATATTTCAAACTCAACATGACATTGTTTGTAAACATTTTTAATTACAAATCATAAAATTAGATCTTAATTAGCATCCATTACTAACAAGCTTGTGTGTATGTTTGTGTGTGTGTGTGTGTGTGTGTGTGAGAGAGAGAGAGAGAGAGAGATTGCAAAGAAGAAGGATCAGGATATGGATATAGAGAGGAGTGCAAGAGAGCTAGAAATAGAAATAGAAATACACAAACATAGTGGTAGAGATAGAGTAAACATAAAGATAGAGATGGTCATAGAGTGAGAGCAAAACATGAACACAAAAGATATATATAGAGAGAGAGAGATATTTTTTTGAAGAACAAGAGAAAGAAAGAAAGAGAGATGGAGGGAGTAGGTAGTTCAATACATAGATTGAGGAAGTGTTCCTAGAATACAATATTGGTATAAGATGTTGACAATAACCACTTAAGTTTCGGGTTTTTCACAACACAAGGATATTGGCATCCAAAAATTCAGTCACACACCATAATTCACGGTTTCAATAGCATTCAAAGACATGGAAGGACATGGAGGAAGCCACGAAGTGTTTGGCAAATGTCAATATCACCGAAACCCTAGACACCATTTGTTAACACTTATGGAAACCCGTCGAAATGTGATTTGGGGTAATGGCACCCTAATTTATCCTATCCGATTTTATCTTACAGCAATCGGCAGTTTCAAACCCATACACAGTGGACACACAAAGTGTTTAACCCAATGTCTATGGCCGTGGGCATCAAAATTCAAATTCGACTTGGAAGCACAGAGAGTGCATGTGATCTGTTTGACAGAATGCTCGAAATCTAATGTACTCATCTTTACAACTTGGATGCATAACGTGCCCCTACTCCCTGTGACGACTGCCAATGAAGAATGGGAAACCCATTAGGCATGGATCGCAGGTAGGATATGCTCGACAAAATACACATAAGGAGACACAAACCATATGCAGAGAACAGTGATATCCTTCTTTCTTGATGCGAGGACGGTGAATGAAAGCCTCTGTAATGCTTTGTAATTAGATGCAAGGAGTGAAACTTCATCAAATAGAATCGAGCCAATGACTGGATAAGCAAAAGTGTCATAGAGTGGCATGACATACGGATGTCGCTAAATTTGGGAACCTTGGTTATAGGGGTTAATTCCGAATTGATAATGGAAAGAAATACACAAAGGGGGCAGCGACGCACATGGAACTGGTGGGCATTGATTTCAGCAGTGTGAAATAATTGACTTCTGCAAAGATAGAACCCACGCGGCTCAAGTTTCATGAAGAACATATTGGTCGACGCTTACATATACACATAAAGATCACGAGCCCACGACAAAATTGGTTACTGAGATAAACATTGAGAAGGAAAACATAACGAGTCATCCCACGAGTAAAACATCTGAAGAGGCCACCTGTCAACATATATGTATTATAGAGGTGTCGCATTCGCAATGCCATAATCGTTAAACGATTTTGAAATCCTAAATATAATGTGCAGAAGGTAACGAAACAGGGGTTCCACTTTCTGTAGATTGTATGTTGCATGATAGCGGAAAAAGCAGATTGTATGTTGCGTAATAGATTGTATAGGTTAACAGTTTTTTATTGTTATCATACTGTGGAATTTAAAGTTAGTATCTCTGCAAGTATTTTGAATGTTCAGCAGTATTACTTGTTCAAAATGAATTTTGAATGAATGAAAAGCTCCATATCTTAGTTGAAGGTTCCGTACTTTAAATCCTCTTATGTGGTTTATATTTGATTCAAGATTGGATTATAGTCATCTTGTCTTGCTGAGTCTTTATATTGGGCAGAGTTCTTGTTCGTTTAATCATTTCTTGACCTTTCTAAAAGCATATGTGGATGGAGTGACTGTGCGTTTCCATTGTCATATCTGAGGATCCCTTTTCATTGTCATATCTGAGGATCCCTTTTCATTTATGTTATAGTTATTTGATTCCTATTGAAGAATTGTGAAGGTAACCTTCACTTTTAGGTTAAAAGCATTTATCGATTGAGTTTGAGTTCCTTGTATATCTAATCAGGGAGTTGTACTCTGTAAAATTCAAAGGACACTTGTATAATCTCATTGCAATGCGATCCAACTGTTGGTGTTGTTTTGTTTTTGTTTTGTTTTTAAATTTGGACATTTTTTAATTATTTTGTAAACATTTTGTGCGAAGACAAATCTGTTTATCAACAAAAGAGTTGAAGCACGATTTTGTTCACAATTTCAAATATATCCATCTTGTTTTGATATCCACATTCAAGTAAAATATTACAGCTTTGGGGCGCACATAAGAAGAGCAATTGTTGCCCGTGTGCCCGAGAACCATCAGGAATTATACATCAAGAACTAAAGACAACAAAGCTAAAGACTTTGAAATACAGCAAATGTTTTTCTGTACTAAAATTTTCGTTGCTAGAGTTACTTTCTTCAGTAATCACTTTACGGTTGAAATTATATACTCTGAAATATCCTCTTGTAGTTGTTAGCTGCTTCTTTCCAACCGTTGTTCTCTGCATCGGAAATAGAACTTCTCCCGAGTCTTCAGCTGAAATGTGATTGGTATGAGTACTGCCTTCTATGGGTAAGCGAAATTAGGGTCCGTTTGGCTGCGGGAATAGGAATAGGGGAATAGGAATAGCTATTCTGGAATACTTATTGTGGAATAGAAAATGGGGGTACGTTTTCCTATTTTCTGTTTGGTTCAGCCAGAATTTGATGGGTAATTCGTGAACCCAAAAATTTATATGTTCTAAAATAAATAAAACTGGAATAGGAATACGTATTCCAATTCCACCTATTTGAGTGGAATTGCAAAATCTCATTTTTGGACTAAAATTGGAATACGTACTACTATTTTATTTCGTATTCCAATTCCGATTTGGTGCATCCAAACAAAGAATTCAAAATTTTAAGAATTTACATATTCCGCTTGAAATATCATTCAATTTTATTTTTTGGTATAAAACAACACGATAGTCACCTCCTCGTCCTCGATCTCTCTGTGACAATCGGTGCATAGGGAAATCTACATCAGTCACAAGTCATAAGTCTTCATTGAATGGCGAGTTGACTGACTTTTCAGAAAGAAACTGATTGCCAATACATACACAGTCATTCTGGATCTAATAAAGGATGGACGAGATTGAATGGATGGTCGTTCATGGGTTTTTATTTATTTTCATCCACTGATTTCTAAATCTAGCTTCTCCTTCTCAAATAAGGGAACGCCTTCGGCATAAAAATTGGCTGGGCCATGTGAACAGAGAAAACTAGGTTTTGTGTGAACTGATCTAAACTTGTCCTCGACTGACTGGAATGGATGGTCTAATGTTACCATCAAATCTTCGACTTTTGAACAATTAACAGTATAAAAAATTATCATTTCGATCTCCGATCATTTAAACATTTTTAGTGTGAGCCGTATGCTAATATTTGGTCAGAACATCTGGTCAAATGGGAAAGATGAGTTCCAGTAATTGCAAAGCTAATTAGATGCCTCGTGCCCTCCTCATTCCTCTTCCTGCACAGGGTCACATGACTCTCATGATGCACCTTGCCTTGAAGCTCGTCTCTGATGGATTCCTCATTACCTTCCTTAACACCGAAGAGAGTCATCAAAGAATTATCAAAGCAAACAAGGAAAAAGACTGGCGACATCATAACGGAGAAAGGATCAGAATGCTTTCTGTTCCTGGAGGACTACCGACAGAGGTTGTCCGTGGGGAGAACAAAAACCATGGTGCCTCAATGTTTCTCGAGGATCTTCAAAAGACTCTTGGGCCTTATGTTATTCAGGAAATAAACGACAAAGATGAAGATCAGAAAATCACTTGCATGATTGCAGATGTCGCCACTTGCACTGGCCTGTAGAAAGTGGCTAAGATCGAATGGATCCTGTTCAACACTTTCTACGAGGTAGAACCTTGTGTGCCCGATGATTTGTCCAAGGAACTGGGTGTGTATCCTATTAGTCCCTTGAATATTTCTCCCCACTTTCTGGAAAAGGGAGAAAGATATCGACCATGGCGGCGACCCCAAGCTTTTGGGAAGATGACCTGGAATGTCTGGAGTGGTTAGAGAAACAGCAGACAAAATGATTGGCCTAGAGATGGAGCAAAATTAACTTGAACTCTTGATGTATAGATGAATATTCATTTTTTATTTAAAAATTATATGATTTTCTTATTTTTAGTTAGGGAACTACTGTAATTCTTACAATTAAAATTTGAATTTTCTATTCATTAATTTATTTCTTATGGTTCACCTCTTTTAATTTTGCTAGTGGTTTTATTAATTTTCAACTAAAAAATAATAATAATCATAAATAAGATGGTCAATTTTTTTTTCACCTAAAAATAGTAATAATACAAATCATAGATAAGTACGAGTTGAAAATATAACTAGCAATTGTACCTTGGTGTGCAATAGATACATAGATTGGTCTGGCTGGTATTGGCGGAGTGGCTCGTTGTAGTTCTGGGGATGTTAAATTTTTCTTCTCAGTTCATAAGGGTGATTATACTAACAATCTCATGGAAGCTCAGGCTATTTTATATGCTGTGGAACAGTGTTGCTTGCGGGGATGGAGTAAGATTATTTGTGAGTCTGATTCCCAAGTGGTGGTGAACATGCTTTCTTCGCAAGAGCTTGAGGATGTTAGTTGGCAGCTGGCCACTGTTGTTAAGCAGATTCTTTTCTTCTCTTCCTCTTTTCAGTTCATTAGGTTCACGTATATTCCTCGTGAATGGAATAGGACTGCTGATTGTTTAGCCAAATGGGCTTCTAATCATGATCCGAGTTGGAATATTAGGGATAGGAGGCAACTGTCCTTTGAGATGGTGCAAGAATTTGATGATCTTGTTGCTCAGGATCGAGCTCCTTGTTGAGCTCTCCTTGTTGTATTCCTTTCTATCTTAATAAATTTTTACCCATCTTTTTGCAATAGATACATAGATACCAAAATCATAACTTATTACATACAATATTTTGAAGATATGATAATTTTATTTAAAAACTCAACACTCCTCTAAATTCACATAGTCAATTTAATTTTTATTAGTGAAAAATGATTGTGTTACCCTAGGACATTACATATTTCATATGTTTTGTTCTTTGAAATAATCTGTTGATGTGAGTTTTGTTTCACTACAACATGCAAAAGAAAATACTTAATGTTTCAAAGAGAAACACCAAACATTTAATCATCTCTTGATATAAGGTCATCTCTCATGTTAAGCTTGCCAACTAAGATCATGAAATGACTTCAAGGTTCCCTCTTAATCATGGACTTCACTCAGATTTATGATGTGATATGTTGGTTATCACAAAGGGACTTACGCTATTTATTAAATGGATATCAACTCTTGTACTTCTAAAGAATTAGCTCTACAACATGCAATGAAAATATAAGTTCTGATTTCTCAATTCTCCACTTCAACTTAAACTTATAACCTCTATTTCTACTTCTACTTCTACTATGAATGGAAGGAATTATGGATGAACTTGAACTCTACTAGATGTAATCTCACCAGCGACTCCACCCATCTAGTGAAAGCTTCTAAGGAATACACAAATGATTTTCACCTCAATGTCCTCTCTCAAATCCCATCATCTGGATGCAAACCAAAGATTGAACATCAATTAAAGTTAAGTATTTTCATTGACTCACCACACAAGGCACCCTTACAATCCATAAGAGGCTTGTGACTCGGATTTTTTCAAGTCATGCAAGTGAACATTCATAATACTTCCATCCAACTAAACTACTTCTAACAACATGAAACAAAATCCTAAACTAAGTGAGGAAATATGGATCACCATGAACTAATACAAACTTGATCACAACAATTCACCATGCAAGGCACAACAATGAAAAGTAGAGAAAATTTAGTATTACAATAGCAACAATTATCCAAAAAAAAAACCCTTCACAAATGAGAGAAGTGGGGGTTTATATGGGAGCCCCAAGTACAATGAACGACCAAGATTGATTTGAAATCAAGGGTCGAGATCAATACACATAAGCCCTAATTAGGGTTTCATAACCACCTGCTACAAGCTTTAAATGCTCACCCAATTACAACTAAGCACCACCTTGTGGGCTAAGGAAAAAATTATAATGCCTTCATGGAGATTTCAAAGCCATAAGAATTTGATAAGGACCAATGATACTTAGGCCAATGAGAAGAGAAGATTTGTAGAAGAAGTTGCCATCTTGTAGACCAATAGGAAAATTCAAAAAAAAACCATGGACCAATTGGAAAAACTTCATTATGTCACCTCATCATCTTAACCTACAAATAAAACCATCACTTGTAAATAATTATGAAATTTTAAATATTAATTACAATAAAACTTAGATAATCATCACAAACTTGCCACTTAGTTTCTAATAATTTAATGGGGTAATGCAATTTTGATTAGAAAATATTAATTTATTTAGCATTCATAGTTTATTTTTCATTATTTTAATTTCCCATTTATTAAAATCAATGCCATTTGGATAATTTCAATGCAACAATGGATTAGTAATTTATTTATTTTTTAAAATCAATCCATATTTTGGAAAGTCAAAGTAAATTTAATCTCGACCCAATTTATAACCCACCATTTGCAAAGTTGAGGCAAAAAAATTTATCTCATCTCAATTTAAAACCATTTTTTTATGATTTGTAATTTTTAATTTATTTTTCCTTTAATTTTTGTCACTTTCTCTCTCCTTTTTTTTAATACAAGATTTTTGGTGTTATTAAAATCTTTGAAATTTGATCATGTTTCACAAAATCCCAATTAATTTTAAAATTTCAAAGTGTTTCATTAAACTCAAGGAGAGGCAAGTGGTTTTGAAATTGAGATCTCTTGTTAATCATGGAGTGAAAACCACTACACACTTAGGCAAAACTATTAAACAGAAAGTGGAAACCACTAGGCACTTAGGCAAAATCGTTAAACAAAATTTGATAACCACTAGGGACTTAGGCAAAAACATCAAACAAAAAGTGGAACCCACTAGGCACTTAGGCAAAACCATCAAACAAAAAGTGGAAACCACTAGGGACTTAGGCAAAACCATTAAACAAAAAATGGAAACCACTACACACTTAGACAAAATAATTGCACAAAAAGTGGAAACAACTACACAATCAGGCAAAACCATCGTGGAAATCAAGGGTGACTTAGGCAAGAGTGTGGTGGAAATCAAGGATAACTTAGGCAAGTGCATGGTACGTATGTGGTAATCACTATAAACTTTGGCATGTACATGTAAAGTGAGGTGCACACCACCATGTACTTGGGAAAGTACGTAAGTTTCAATTTTTCCACCTATAGCCAGATTTTTCCATTTTTCCTTTTTTTTTTATACTTAGTCCAAATTTCTCCAAATTTTCCCTTTTCAACTTGACTCTTGTAAGGCTTGCAAAAATTTCAATTATTGCTGAAATTGCTCTACCCCTTAGACTAAGAAGAAAAGAGGGGGTCCCCATTTACAATGGATCGATGATGTGAAAACCTCAGTTTATAACCATGTTCTTGGTATTTAACTAAGAATAATGAATTTATTTAGAAATTAAATACCAATCTAAATGCATTAGCTAATTTAGTCCTTTGTTTTTTATTTTGAATATTAGAAAAGTGTTATGAAAGTCATGGTTATGAATTTGTATTTGGTTTGATGGATAAGGGATTAAAGGTGGAGGTATTATTTGTACTATTTTGGAGAAGGCAAATGTTTTTTTGAAAAAATCAATTTAGTGAAACTTATGAGCATGGAAAACCTAAGCTTGAGGGACTTATTGATGTTTGGGTAAATGTATTGGACAAATTCAGTGTAGTGAAACTTATGAGCGTGGAAACACTACTACATCTGGCCAAAATTTCTTACAACGCATCACATTTTGATTTTTTTCAATCACCTCCCAATATGTTGGAATACAAACTATTTATAAAATAGAAGCTAAAATCTTGATAGTTACACGATAACATTGAAAAAAATAGAAAATGACAAATTCATTTTCATAGTTGTGTGCTTGGGAAAGGCACATTTTGGCCAGTGTGGGGTTTGAGTGCCAAGTTCGCATGTGAATTGACACTAGCTAGGTAAGAACGTGTATTTGAAAATAAAATTGTTTAAAACATGATTTATTTGATTTGAAAATGAAATGGATCTAGCTTGAAGCTTGATTTTATTTAAAAATGAAATTGCTCAACACCACTAAGAATATGTGCAAAAATACTAGGGTAAGTGCACAAAGTTGTAGTGCTAAAAGGGGGGTATAAGTGGTCACTTTTGTTTTTTGAAATCATCAATTTCTAAGCTTCGACAAGAATTTGAAGATAGTTACGCTCAAAATTTTAAGATATGACAAAAACAAAAGTAGTAGTCCTTTGAATCTAGTTTCTAAATTGGTATTTTTTCTTCAAAATTGTTTAGTTTTAGGGCCTCAAAAAAGGGGGCCATAGAAAGTGGTACTATTTTATCAGAGAAAAAATAACATAGTGCAAAGTGTGCTCCACCTAAAAATTTAGCGTTTATTTTGAAATTCTTTAATCCAATGGTTATAGGGTTGCAAAAATGACACAAAATTTATTCGAACTTTATGTAACAAAGCTATGAAGACCAACTAAGTAGATGTGCAGTGTAGAACTAAGGTATAAAGTAATAAAAAATTATATTGAAATGAAAGAGGGGAAATGATATACCTTGTGAAAATCTTGAAAAATGGGTTATCAAATGACCTCTAAAAGGGTTGATTCCCATGATCTTGACTGAAATTTGTGTTGCAAACAAAACCTAGAAATCATTTGGTGATATGTCAAAGTTGACCTCCATAATCAAGGTTAAAATGGTGGGGTTGAAATAGAGTCAAAGTTGCAGTACACCCCTAATCAAATGTGTTCGATTTTGATTCTGAAGAATGAAAAAAAGGGCACTCCAATCCACAACATGTTTTTGAGTCCAAGATCTACAACCTACAATACAAAAAGGTTTATTGTTGTTGCTAAGGAGTTTGCCTTGGTCAAACCCTATTTAGGAATTAACCTTGAATTTAAATAATTGAACAACAAAAATGTAAAACAACATGTTTGCGAGTACAAGATCTACAACCTACACTACAAAAAGGTTTATTGTTGTTGCCAAGGGGTTTGCCTTGGTCAAACCCTATTTAGGAATTAACCTTGAATTTAAATAATTGAACTACAAAAATGTAAAACAAATGTACGAATTCACCTTACAATAGTAGGATCTCTCGAATCAAATGTAATGTTCTTACTTCACAAATTGATTTGGATCAAGAAGATTAATATGAATTGATGTAGAAGATGCAACAAAGGATCTTGAAGAAGATCTTGCTAGATAAACTCCTCCAATGGCTTGATTCTTAGATCCTTGATCTTCAATAGAGGAATTTCTTGAATGATACTTAAAAAGGCTTGAGTACTTGAATTCTTGAGCACAAGTGCTTGATCTTGTGAGTGTGCAATCTTATGAGTGTATGATGTGAAAATAAAATGAGAAGGCTCCCTTTTATAGAGATCTCAAAGTGGTCAATGCCTCAAACTTTAAAATGGGGTTAGACCCATCAAAAAGTAGAGCAATTAATGATTGACCATAATAAGATTCCTAGAAGTAAATGAAGGATTATTAATTTGAATTAATAAAGGTCTACCCTAGTTTATTAAATAAGAGGAGACATATAATATTAATTTATGGGAAAGATAAAATATTATCTAATATAAGACCAATTTAAATATTAATTTAAATTAATTAATAAGGACATAATATTTAAGAGAAATAAAGGTTTGACTCATTTATATTAATTATAAATCAATAAAAGGTCCAATGAGATGAAATTAATTATTTAAATGGAGGAAAAATAGAAGATAAATGCAAATAAATGATAGAACTGTATTAAATGGATGCCAAACCTTCTTTAAACTGGAGTGCTTCCATTTTAAGATGGTACACTAATCTAATTTGGATTCAAAGAGGAATCATATTTGTAGATACTCTCTTTCCCTACACACATATCTTTGAATGTTTTAGATGTGAAAAGTAAAGCCCTACATCCTATTAAAGTGATTCTATTTTTCACGTAAACACAAGTGACCATGAACATTTCTCCAAGGTTGCTTGAGTGCACTAACTGATGTGTATTAGTTGTCAATCAAACTAAATGAAGCCAAGATCACCTGCATACAAAGATAACTTGTCACCAAGAAGAATGAAATAAAAAGACAAGGGTTTGGGCTCTAAAAATATGAAGGATTATATCATTAGATTAAATGAATCCTTGTAAAGGAGATCTAGTAATCTAAAATAGGAAACCTTAAAAGTAATCATTTAATAATTACTATAATTATTTAATATCATTAATGTATAAAGTGTTATCTTAAGAGAAAAGTAAAGGTAACTTGTTGATAAAGTCAAGATGACTTAATAGTTAAGTTATTTCTTTATTCCAATGCCCCCCTTAAGATGAGAGACAATGCAACTACAAATAATGCATAAAAAGAAAAGGAAACTATAATATGTAAAGAAAACTTGGGTCTTGACAACATGGCCTAATGAGGTATTCATTCACAACCAAATCTCTATAAAGTGGAGAAATAGAAAAAACCTCATGGAAAAAACTCTACTCCAAAAAGAGATGGAAAGAATGTTGAAAAACTAGTGAAGGATTGCATCAGCCACCAAACTAAAGAATGTCCCTAAAGTAGGAATAATAGAATGGTCATGAAGAAGGGACATGAAAAAATGCAAAGCACTATTAAAAAAAAGTAACTTTTGATCTGAAGAACCTCCATTGGAAATAAATGTGACTAGGTAGAAAAGACTATATAATCTAAATGAGTTCCCTTAGATGATACTAATTGAATCAGGAGGCAAAAAAAGGCAAACAATTGAAGTTGAAGATATAGATGACATAAAATACCAAATCCTAAAGAGATGATCAGTCAAACATGGAACATGACCATGTAGAGAAGACTATAATCTTCATGAGTTCCCTCATATGACACTACTTGAATCAGGAGGCCAACAAAGGAAAATAACTAAAAGTAAAGATACAAATGACATAAACCACCAAATTTTGAAGAGTTTATCAATCAAACATGGAAGGATGCCTCCAATATAGGAATGAAAAAACTATCCATACGATAAATGATCCATATCACTGAAATGCATAGGTACCCAACTACTACATCTGCCTAATACATGGGAAAAAATGCTATATACATAGCTTAATCTATCAATCTAAGGAACCATAAGAACCAACAAGATAATTCTCCCTAATGTAGATAAGGGTGAAGTGACACAACTAAAGAAGATGGCCAACAAGAACTGCATGTCAAAGAACCAAAATCAAGATGCATAGAAAATACATAATAGTGTCAGGAGGTGATCAGCCTAATGTCATGAAAAGAACACTCACTTGACAAAAGTAGATTTTTAAAAAAGAGTAAAACATCAACCCATAAGATGCTTGATCACGGTAGTGCATGTATGAGAAGGAACAACATATGGTAGATCCCAAGAAGATAGTAATATGTATGAGTATAATTAGAGTAGTGCATGTATAATAAAGAACAAGATATGGTAGATTCCAAGAAGATAGTAATATGTATGAGTGCCCTTAGATGACACTACTCAAATCATAAGGCAAAACAAAGACAAACAATTGAAGTCAAAAGTAAATATAAAAGTTTAAACTTTATCTCAGTGTATTTGCATAAAATTCTTACAAAAGATATTAAAACAAAGAAAAAAAGAGACACAAGACTACTACAATAGAAACAATAGCCCAATACAAGTCATCCCATGTAACAAAAATGATCTTCAAATTTGAAAAAATCAAGATATTCACTAGAGTGCAAAAATATTTAAAAACTAAATAAAATGTTCGTCGAGGCAAAATATGGAAATAATACCCATATCAATGGAAAGCGAACATATCAATATTTCCAATGATATAATTTTTTTGAAAAATATAGTCTAGATGCGCAAGATAAGTCTCCTAGAGTGTAAAATATAACCCCTAGCTTTGACTACATAAACGGGAAATCAAGTAGCATGAAAAGTCAAAGAATCATGCACCATCATGATGGGCTCAAAATTTAATTTCTAGTTATATCTCATTTGCAAAGAATGAAGTCTAGATGCCGAAGATATGGCAAAAAACCTAAAGGTATGTCTAAACAGGGCCAAAATAGCTAGTGGGCATGCTGATGTAGTGATGACATAAGCACATCAATGGCCTAAATTTGACAATCGTATGGATGTCAAAGGTAAAACACCTATGCCATGTGACATTGATATGGTGCTAACTAGGCAAAAGCATGCTTGGCAACTAATGTGGCACGTGGGGCTCAAGGTGACGTAGCATTGATGCAAGTGTTGAGATGGCACTTTTATGGAATGTGCAAGACCCAATGATTATGTGGAAATGGTGGGATAGGTTGGCGCTAGTGTGGTGCTTATGTGGGGCCCATGGTCTTGCATAGGTTTTTGTGTCCTTGTGTGGTAGTTTGTGTACATATTGTACTTTTCTTGACATAGGTTATCTTTTTTGAAAAATAATTGCACCACTTTAAAAATCTCCTCCTTGAAAAGTAAAATCCATGCACTTAATAAAGCATATGGACTTAAGTTAAAGTTCTTTTTTTATTTATTTAATTTTTTAAAAATTCCAAAAAAGAAGAAAACCTTTTTCTTATAATTTTTTTGAAAAAATAATGTTGTCGAAAGGCACGCCTAGGACGTACGATGTAGGAGATTTTTTTTTTTTGTCTCATCATTCCATTGCATCCCAATTTGATGTATGTTATACATAAATAGGGGTCTCTGGGCACTATGAACCCAATATTGAGGTTTTTTGAGCTCAAGGTGCACTACAAAAAATGATCCTCTATTCCATAAAAAAACCCAATGAACTATGATCTGTTTTGCAAACCCCAACTATCCAAAAACTTCAAAAACTAGAACAAGATGTAATAGGTCACTGCTTTGATACCATGTAGAAGTTGTCAATCCAACTTCATGAAGGCAAGATCACCTCCATGCAAAGATAACCTATCACTAGGAAGAATGGAACAACAAAGCAAGAGTTTGGGCTCTAAAAATATGAAAGAGTATATTATCAAATCAAATGAATCAATGAAGAATACAAAGATCAATCCTTATAAAGGAGATTTGGCAACGTAAAATAGGAAACCCTAAAAAGAAAACATTTAATAATTAATATAATTATTAAATGTCACTAATGAAAAAGTTTTATCTAAGTAAGAGAAAAGCAAAAGTAAATTAACAATTAGGTCAAGATGACTTTTAATAATTAAGTTATTGCTTTATTCTAATAGATATGTATTGCTAGATTATTCATTTTTTAGAGTTTAATCATATTCTAAGGATTTGAATCTATTAGATTCATTGACATCAAGGAAGTACATTCTACAAGTTTTCTAAAGGTATATATTGAAGCAATTATTTTTAATCATGTCTCCCTAGCTAATTGTGGCTATTTCAAAAGCTTTTGGAAAAACATGCATGATAGGCTCCTCCCTTGAGTTTTATTCGCATCACATTTATTAGTGTAATTATAACATGAAATTGATTAATGTCACAATACTTTAACTCATCATGTTAGGAACAAAATAAAAAATAACTATAAAATAAAATAAATGCAAAACTAAAACATAAATTAATGTAAAACTCAAAGAAATAAATATGCATAGTTCACCCAGTATGGTTTAAGTTCATAAATAAATAGTCGGTCCCCCATTTTTGTTTATTAAAAAGAAAATAGATACAAGATAGAACACATATACTTTAAATTCCTCTTCTCTAAATTAACAATCTCTATACACAATACAATCCAATGCACAGTTGTAATGCACTTCACTCATAACAAAGGGTTGTCTTATACAGTGAAAAAAGCCACCACAATTTCTACTATCATATCTATGACCAGATCATGAATCGTTCAAACTATAGTGTAAAATAATATTTTACTAATTTAATATGTATTTGAAGTTGCATCTCACCCTCACCCCCACTCCACTATCAACAATTGAACTATTATACCACACTCTTTGTCAATGATTTTTTCCTACATTCAAGAATGGTTTGTGTAACCTTATGATAGACAAATCCCTCTACAAGTGTGTGTTATGATTTCAAGACATAGAGAAATAGAAAATATCATCTTTATATATTTATTGTTTACATAATTACTACTAAGAAGCTTGACAAAAAATTCCCAAAGTTTTCCAACATAATCCTCTTTGAACAAATCCTATAGTGAAGTGGTCACTAAAATGTCTATATATTGACCTAGATGTGTGTAAACTTTGTGCTCAAGTATAAAGTGGTCTATTCCTTTTCCACTTACATATACTATATTGAAGATGGTATGAGCTAGTTTTGAATTAAATTGTTAGAATATTTGATCTTCATGATATATATGTTGGAAATATAAGAGGAGTAACTGAGAGGGGAGGGGTGAATCAATTACCACTAAAATAATTCCAAATCCCTTAGATGTCAACACAAACTTCCTTGTAACTTGCAGCTCGGTTAGAACTAGATATTCCATGTAACTCGATTAACAAAGTAATCTTAAGGGGTATATGCACCAAGTTGTGGTGCCAAAAAGGTGACAACTCTTTTTTTTTTTTTCAATAGCACGTACGCACTATAGCGCATATGCACTTTTAAAAAAGTGAATTTTTATAGATGGGTTGCATACCCATAGCCCATAATTTTCATCTCTATTTTTTTGCATTCCTACACCAGCAGCACGTACGTGGGTTCAAGAAACAAAGGTTTTCACCATCCCGGTTGCCAATATGCCTCCTCGCTGACAAAATCTAAGATCACAAGCACACCCATGCCAATGTTGTATGTGATCTTAACTTCATTTTGCATTGTTTGATATGTTTTTCATATTGCTTTGTAGGTTTTTCATATTGTTTTGTAGGGTTTTTACAATTTTTATTTAAATTTGTTTATTTATTTGGATTTCAATTAATTTTTTATCAAGAAATGTCCATAATCAACTGAAAAATCCATAAGAACCTCAAAACCCTCAAAATCAAAACCCTCCCCAAGAAGAAAAACAAATCCCACAACCCGAACCAATTGCAAGACCTCCACCAGGCACACAAGAAAATATAAGAAATGAAATAGAGAAAGGCAAAACTAAATTAGAAGGACTCATTTCTCAGTTGAAAGAATCTAGAAAAACCAATCCAATGAGGGCTCAATTGGCATCATCTCTCGAATCCATTAAGACCCAGATAGCCTCAGTCAGTGGTTAGTTAGATATTTGGCAGGTTAAGAGGGATGAACAAAAAATATTTTATGAAAATAAATTGTCATATGAAGATGTTAAAAAAAAAGAAATACCAAAAGGTAGAATATGTGCATTATTTAGAAAACCCAGTGAGCAAAATACTGTTAGAGAGGGTACTAAACAGTTCCCCATCCATTGGTGCATACACGATACTATTAGAAATAATTTTTGGGATAGATGGTGGATGGTTTTTGATGCCCCTCCTTGCAACAATCACGAGGTCCCCATGTATTTTTTGAAGAAATTATATTGTGAGTTTGTCCTTGGGGAGATCCCCAATTGTTTTGATATATTGGACTTCCAAGGTAGAGGTGGTGGGTCATCATTTGAGAGGTCGGGAGCACATCATGACCCTAATGTAGTTAGGGCACCTGTGGTCAAGCCACCGCACAAGCATGTGACTATTCCTTCACTTGTGAAGGAACATGTAGAGGCTAGCGCTCTAGGGACCATTAATGCTTTGACGTAGACCCTCATCCATTCCATGAGCCGATTAGTTGAGGGGGAGCCTTCTATGCATTGTGTTCACATGTGCACTTCATGCGGATCCCTATGCACATTTGGTACTCGTGCTGGAGATGGTGCGGATGATGGGCTCATCATTGATCAGTTCCTGAACAACACATTTGGCATTGGCATACAAGTAAATTACAATTATAATTTACTAATTTGATCACATTTCATAGGTATAGTGAATGATTAATTAATTAGCATCTATTGATATTGTTCAAAATTCAGGGTCAAAGTGTTGTCGAGCCTAGCAGTGATCCTCCGGGCCCATTTTTTTTCCCCTCCATGAGTCCAAAGGTATGTATCGATTTAATCATTTTAATTAATACATATATTTATTAAGTAGTCATATTAAGGATTGACAAAAAAAATTATGCATGTGCATCAGTTCTCTATAGGACCCTCAACCTTTACTATGGACTCGGAGCATAGACATCATATGAGCTTCCTACAGGTATAGTTGTTTCATGTTAATTTAATTCATTTGATTATATTTGTTTCATGTTTCATGTTACATGTAATGTGTATTGTATAACATGCATCTCATGACATCGGACACCCCTCCTCATCTCTAACAGTCTGTTGATCGTGGAGTGGCCGCAGCTATGGCTAGCTCACAACCATTGACTGAGGTATGAAAGAATTTTCTTCATTTTAGTTGTTGTTTATAATAGTTAGTCTCAAAATTTCTAATTTTATTTATAAGTGATTATATTTATTGAATTTTTGTAGGGTCTCATCACACCTGATCGTCTATGAGCCTTCGAGGTGGACTTATAGAGTGACTATTTGATGGTGGTAAGAAAGTAATTGATTTTGTTTGTACATATATTTGATTTCAATGTATAATAAATATTGATTCATATCTACTTTTTTTGTATCAACTCGAATTAGAGAAGAGCCTCAACAAGAGGATGAACGAGCGTGTCAGGAGGACCCTGTCATCTCCACCATCTCCCTCCACACGACGACAAAAGATGTCGAGAGATTTGTTTCCTTCCCCTCATGGGAAGGAAAAGATATAGTTGATCTAGAAATGTATATATATAGGCATCAATGGACATATTCAATACACATTCGATGTATATGACATTTTATATTTGATGTATGACATTTATTTGATGTATGACATTATTCAACTTCTAACATTATTGGTTAATATATGATATGTTTGTTCATATACGACATTATTGGTTATCATAATATATTATGTGTTTGTTAATGTACATGACATTATTGGTTATCATTTTATATTATACGTTTGTTCATGTATGACATCAAATTAGATATGTTCGTGTATGACATTAAATTAGATATGTACATGTATGACATTAAATTAGATATGTTTATGTATGACATTAAATTCAATACCTAATATGTTTGAAACTTTGATAGAATATTGATTAACAATAAACTTTATCACTATTTAAGCATAAGTTAATCATTTGCAATATGTCATCGTCATATGATTTATGATCTTGTTCATGTTTAAAGTTTTCCTTCTCTATCATTTGTTTATCAAGTTTAATTCAATACCTAATTAGTTTGAATTTTTGATACAATATTGATTGGCAATAAACTTTATCAATCAAGATCGATTAGGACCTCTTGGCAATAAACTTTATCAGGCAATATTCGTGGACCTCCTGGCAACTGGTCACCTAAATGAGAACCTTGAGATTTATTAGGAACACCATGAAAGAAATCAATAGCTTGAGAAGTTCTCCATTTGTTAACTAAATTAAAACCTTGGATTGTAGACAGTTGGCCTTCATTGTACAAACCAATTTTATAGATATATAATCAAATAAATAGTGTATTCATCTAAGCATAGAAATATTGTTACATAAGAAGAAGATCAAGTTTTACAATTGCTAATAATCATTAATGTATGCACATACACTTAAACGTAAAAAGGATGACATAAAGAAGAAAAATTAAGTATGAAGTCAATACAAAATCAATAAGAGAGTTCTAGCATGATATCTTCAATATTTTTTGAATTAGAGAAAACTAAGTATTAATATGATGATCTCTATGAATCTATATCACCATCTAGATGTCTCTCTACGTCTCCCTAACTCTCTCTATTTTATCTCACATTCATCCTCTTCTTATATCTCTATTCATTTATCACTATGTTTTTATTTCCTTTAATCTTCATGTCTACCTACACCTTCTTTTGTTTCCCTCTATCTCTATGCATCTTCTCCATGTTCAGCAATCGTTGGAGTTATAGGGATAGTGTTAAGAAACATGCTTATGTTCCAAAGAGAGGTGAGAAGGTGAAAATAAGGGTGTACTGTAAGTTGGAAGTTGAGGATGATTTAATGGTTGATAAGTGGGTGTTTTATTATAATGATCCTAATGATCAGCACATTTGCATGTAGGTTGTCCAAGGTAGAGCTCATTGCAGTCTTATGCTATATGACAATCCATATGCAGATGTTATTTTGAATAAGTCTATTTTTGTCCCTTGATTGCAATCTTAGCTCCATGATGTTTTGATTTTGGAGGTGGTTAGATGGAACTATGAATATCTTTAAGTAATAAATTGCATTGATTTTGATTTAATTAATTATTAAAGATTTTAATGGATACAACTTTGCTTTAAATATTTCTTCATTATAGGCTTAGTTATACCATTTTTATAATATGAATCTTCATGGTCACTTGTGGCTCTTCTTTAGTACTTATTTTTATAATCTTTATAAATAATAAATAATTTAGTTATAATAGAGTTTTAGTCTTTTGTGAAAATAATTTTTTGATGGAAGATTTTCATTTAAAATTTTGTCTTACATTTAATAAAATTGATATTTGCTGGACGCTTAAACAGATTTCAACTTCATCAATAGATCAATGGCCTATTGACAATTATCTTTGTTTGAAATTACTCTATCCAACAAAATTAGATCAAAAGTTCTCTAAACATTTATGTTAAAAATAAGATAAAAATTTGATCACAAGTGTTCACAAAGTTTGTGTAGAAGAAAAAATCATTGTTACAAAAAGAATATAGACAAGAAGAAAAACACAATTAGCTTGTTGAGCTTCAATACATAACCACCATTCTTTATCATCAATTTAAAATTTTCAGAGATAGTAGAGAAAAGATGGATTCTTTGCAAAAAAAGTCATTTAAAAAATCATAAATGTAACATAATCACTGATAGTTTTATGTGTTTTCATACATTAATGATTGTAACATAATCACCAGTTGATTGGAATGTGTTGTTATTATTCTATAGTAACTAGATTAAGGTAAAAATAAAAGTTTAATAAATAGTTGTGATGTATAGGAAAGAGAGATATCTCACATGAGAGGGGGATGAATCTAAGATGACACATAAGATACTTGTAAGAGGGAGCTATACTTGTTAACGAATTTACAATGCATGTTATGGAAAATCATAGAGCATCTTTAAAAGGAAATAAAAGATATGACAAGTGGAAGGAACATGTTGTTTTGTAGATTCGTATTCAAATTTGGGTGTCGATTTTCTAATGAAGGATTCAAGCACTACAATTTGGTAGTTTTGGCTCATGTTATCCTTGTATCTCACTCCATCCTTGTATCTTACTCTCTCTTAGTACCCCCTCTTTATATTTCTATTTTTTCCATATCTATGTAGCCATTTATCTTCTTTATCTCCCCCTCACTAATGCAGAGATGTTGAGCAAGAAGTGAGGTTTAAGCACTTTCTTCTTCCTAATCTACCAAACTAAACTTGTGGCCTTCCTAATATCTTACTCCTTTAGTTTATCATTTTTTTGGTCTATCCAAAGTGATAGGGTCATTTGTGAACTCCTCCAAGGTGAGTACTTCTCCAATCAAGATCTTGCACCTTTTTGTTTTAGGGACACTAGCCCTATTCCAAGCCAATAACTATAACTCTTCACCAATGGCTTCACCAACCCCAAGTTTCTATTGAGACACCTTCCTTATGTTGAACTAATTGAGAATCAACTCTTAGTTTAACCCTCCAATTGTCATATAGTACAAAATGTTGACTATCATAGAATTCCTTGTAGGTCTCCTACTCTGATTTTCTAGACTTAAATTCCTCTTAGGTTGAAATCTAATTATTCTATGGGTAGATTTAGACACCCTTTTGGAATTTACCCAACTACCTAGAGCTAACGGAGTAGACAATTTGATCCATGATGAAAGGTGAGAGAGATTTGGAAGTTGGCAACTTTGTACTGACCAACACTGCAAATTTTAGCATCACCCGAGATGGCATCGTAAAATGAAAACAGAGTGTGATCTCCAAAAAGTGAGAGAGTTTATTGTAGGCCTCCGCAACACGGTCCTGTAGGAACTAGAATCGCATCCATACCTCACATGAGCTCTAAGATATGCCCCATCAAAGATCGCAGCCCTATGGCATTTAGTGACCCTTAAGAACATTCCAGTTCAGCATGCCTGAGAATGTTCGAGTGCTGAAGGGGATAGGATGAGGTTGGGGATAGGGTTTACCTAACCACCCGAAGCTCACAAAGCAAACAGTTTGATCCCACGACAAAAGGTGAGAGAGATTTGGCAATTGGCAACTTTATATTGGCCAACACTGCAAGTTTCAGCATCACTCGAGATGGCATCATAAAATGAAAATGAAGTGTGATCTCCAAAAATTAAGATATATTATTGTATGCCTCTGAAAAATGGTCCTGTAAGAACTATAATCGCATCCATACCTCACACAAGCTCCGAGATATGCCTCGTCAAAGATCGCAACCCTATAGCATTTAGTGAGCCTTAGGGATGTTCTAGTTCGGCATGCTCGAGAATGTTCGAGTGCTGAAGGGGATAGGATGAGGTTGGGGATAGGGTTTACCTAGCCACTTAGAGCTAACAGAGCAGACAGTTCGATCTCGCGATGAAAGGTGAGAGAGATTTGACAGTTGGCAACTTTGTACTAGCCAACACTGCAAGTTTTAGCATCACCCGAGATGGCATCGTAAAATGAAAATGGAGTGTGATCTCCAAAAAGTGAGAGAGGTTATTGTAGGACTCTACAACACAGTCTTGTAGGAACTAGAATTACATCCAGACCTCACACGAGCTCCAAGATATACCCTGTCAAAGATCGTAGCCCTATAGCATTTAGTGACCCTTAGGGACGTTCCGGTTTGGTGTGCCCGAGAACGTTTGAGCGCTGAAGGGGATAGGAAAAGGTTGGGGATAGGGTTTACTCAACCACCCAAAGCTAATGAAATAGACAGTTCAACCCACGATGAAAGGTGAGAGAGATTTCACAGTTGGAAACTTTGTACTAGCCAACACTGCAAGTTTCAGCATCACCTGAGATGGCATCATAAAATGAAAATGGAGTGTGATTTCCAAAAAGTGAGAGAGGTTATTGTAGGACTCCACAACATGGTCCTATAGGAACTAGAATTGCATCCATACCTCACACAAGCTCTGAGATATGCCCTGTCAAAGATTGCAGCCCTATAGCATTTAGTGACCCTTAGGGACATTTCGGTTCAACATGCCCGAGAATGTTCGAGCGCTGAAGGGGATAGGATGAGATTGGGGATAGGGTTTACCTGGCCACTCGGAGCTAACAGAGCAAATAATTTGATCCCATGACAAAAGGTGAGAGAGATTTGGCAATTGGCAACTTTGTACTGGCCAACACTGCAAGTTTCGGCATCACCCGAGATGGCATTGTAAAATGAAAATAGAGTGCGATCTCCAAAAAGTGAGCGAGGTTATTGTAGGCCTCTACAACACAGTCCTATAGGAACTAGAATCGCATCCATACCTAGCACGAGCTCCAAGATATGCCCCATCAAAGATCACAGCCCTATAGCATTTAGTGACCCTTAGGGACATTTCGGTTTGGCATGCCCGAGAACATTTGAGTGCTAAAGGGGATAGGACAAGGTTGGGATAGGGTTTACTTAGCCACTTGGAGCTAATGAAGCAGACAGTTTGATCCCACGACGAAAGGTGAGAGAGATTTGGCAATTGGTAACTTTGTATTGGCCAACACTGCAAGTTTCAGCATCACCCAAGATGGCATTGTAAAATGAAAATGAAGTGCGATCTCCAAAAAGTGAGAGAGGTTATTGTAGGCCTCTACAACATGGTCCTATAAGAACTAGAATCGCATACATACCTCACACGAGCTCTAAGATATGCCCCATCAAAGATCGCAGCCCTATGGCATTTAGTGACCCTTAGGGACATTCTGATTCAGCATGCCCAAGAATGTTCGAGCGCTGCAGGGGATAGGACAAGGTTGGGGATAGGGTTTACCTAGCCACCCGAAGCTAACGAAGCAGACAGTTCAATCCCACGACAAAAGGTGAGAGAGATTTAGCAATTAGCACCTTTGCACTGGCCAACACTACAAGTTCCAGCATCACCCAAGATGGCATCATAAAATAAAAATGGAGTGTGATCTCCAAAAAGTGAGAGAGGTTATTGTAGGTCTCCACAACACGGTCCTGTACAAATTGGAATTGCATCCATTCCTCGCACGAACTCTGAGATATGCCCCATCAAAGATCGCAGCCCTATGGCATTTAGTGACCCTTAGGGATGTTCTAGTTCGACGTGCCCGAGAATGTTTGAGCACTGAAGGGGATAGGAAAAGGTTGGGGATAGGGTTTTCTCGACCACTCGGAGCTAAGAAGTAGACAGTTTAATCCCACGATGAAAGTTGAGAGAGATTTGGTAGTTGGCAACTTTGTGTTGGAACAGAGTTGGAGTTTGATCTTTTGGAATCTCTAAGAAGTGAAAAAGCATCTTTTCTAATGAGTGACACTAGATTTGAGGTTGTTGTTGATCTAGTACAAAGGGAATACCAGGAAAGAAGTCAAAAGAGATTGAAATATTCCTTATAATATATAGTAGAATGAAGTTGTTGAGATTGAAATATTCCTTATAATATATATAAGGTAGGAAGTGTTATATGCTACATGACCAGGACATGCCTTATTACCTATGGGAAGAGACATGTAGTACAATAGTATACACATACAACAAATCTCCACACAAGATGCTAGGGAAGATGACACCAGAGGAAGCTTTCATAGGGAAGAAGCTAGATGTTAGTTGCTTCAATATATTTGGAAGTTTGATATATTTTCATATTCCAAGTGATACACATGTACTAAGTAAGATCTGACTATAGATATGGGGTACTTTGTTTGGTATAGATATTTTCATTCAAGAATGAATACCAACTACTTCCCCCTTCTACCAACCAAAATCTCATTCACTCAACCTTAACACAATGTGACATCAGCAACTACAACCTCCCCTACATCAATAGAGACCTAAAACCATCCAACACAATCCAAACTATAAAACAGTGGTCAGATTTACTATTATTATTCATAGACCAGTAATGCAACAATTGGCATTGTTCTTCACACAAAGTGACAAGAATGAGACTTTAGAACTTCAAGATTCCCCACACACTTAAAGATGGTTTAAAGAAACTTTAAAATGACCAAAACAAGGTGTATCAATGGTTGGAACCTCAGTATGCAGCATCTAATGAAAACTAACACCACAGACACCACAGTTTCAAAACTCCACTCCACTCCAGCATACACTAACCCTACCTTGCACACAGGCCTAATTATCAAGTTTAGGCATGGTTTACAAAGAAAAGACCAAGAAATGGGTGCATGGACTTCATTCTTCAACTCCAGAGCATTCTTCTAGGTTAGATGAGGGTGTTTTCCTGATTTGACAAGTCCTCAACTCCTATTCTTTTCATTACTTAACCAAAACATCAAATCTAGGTCTAATACATGGGTCGTATTAGACCTAGGGCTTGCTCCCATTTATTCCCAATTCAACCCCTTATTCCAAAACCATAAAAATATGAAAATACATAGCCCTAGCCTACCCCATGCAAGTTTCAAAGAAATTCCAACTGTGGGAACTCAAACTAGGGCCATTTCTTTGGCCAAACCCTAGGTTCAAGGGTTTCACAGGCAGTGAGGAAGGAAAAATGTATAACTTGCAAATGGAAACTGATCTCTCCTTCAAACCACCTCTAAAATTCTTCAAATTAGATACACTTACTGATCAATGCAAAACATCACCCTTTCAATCTTAAAAATCTGTACTATACGGCCAAAAACAGTCATAAAATGTTGGAACAGTGGGTTTTTTATTAGATTCTTGGAAGAAAAACATATCAAACTCCTTCTATGCCTCTCATTCAAGTGTAAAGGGCCTATAAAGGCATTTACAAATAGTTTCAACCATCCAAAGATAGTTTTATGGTTACTTCCTAAAAGTTGCTAAATTGTTGCAAAAGTTGCTAATGCAACTTTGCAATTTTTGCACTTTTTGGAATTTCAACTAACCACCAACTGAAATGAATCCTAATAATTCTAAATGATTATTATAGGACTCAAAACCACTAAACCAACCTAAAAAAGTTCAAAAAATTGCAAAATGCAAAAAGTTGCTAAAGAGCAATTTTTGCAAATAATAGCTGTCAAACTGAAAATGAGGTTGTATGGTGTTACAACCATCCAAATGGAAGTTATAAATATTCAAAGGCATGTACTTAAGATCCCCACATGTGGGAAAGGTCATTATATGGATGGTGGATTGCATTGGTGAATAAATAACTTAGATTCTATGCCTTTTTTACTATTTTTTCAATTATGTATAGCTTGTATGGATTTGTGGTGTTACAAGTATTATATGGTTGGATAGAGGGTTGAGTTATAATTCCATTTCAATTGGTTTGAGGTCTTTATCTTCTATACAACAAAAGTTATATCAGTTTTAGTGCAAATAGGTCAGATTTTCTCCAAATTTGAGAGTTTCAGCAAGATGGAATCCTAACTTGAAAACCCACTGTGGGATTTCAATGTCTCTTTGTGGAATACAAGTTAGGAGAGGGTTCTTTGAGATGGAAAATATTTAGGGCTATAGGAGCATGGCATCTATTTTTACCAGCAAGCCCTAGATTGAACATAATCTTATGTCTAGTCTAGATTTGAAGGAAAAAGGATCAGGCCCCCAAACTAATTAATCTGACCTAGGTGAAGGGTGTAGAAGGAAAATTTTGATGTATATCAGAGATCCAAGGGTTTGAACAAAGTCTATGAACCCATTTGTTTATGTTTTCCTTGTAACCCAGCCTAAACTGGCCATTTAGGACTATGACACAAAGTGGGCATAACTTGATGCTGGAGCCGAGTTGGTGGTTAATCTTTTGGAATCTCTTAGGGGATGTTGAAGAGTATTTAAAAATGAAAAAATAGTAGGGGTTCCTTTGTATGGTTTGGGAGCTTGACCGTTAAAACTAGAAATTGTCCTAGTAGGAAGTGTTGGTAACAGTTTTGAAATTTGATTGTTGAGTGTTGAGAAACCTCAAGTTTGGGATTTTTCTTATTGTTTTGAGTCTATAATAACCATTTCCATCTGAAAGTTTGAGTGTTGAAACCATTTAAGAAGTATTTTCCTTTGTAGGCCTATCGGTGGCAAGGAGTTCCTAAGTGTTGGTCCAAGTTGTTTGAGTACCCTAAGTTTGAGGGGTGGGCTTGTGAAGTGGAGTCCACTTGCAGGGTAGAGTCTCCCTATATTAGAATTCCATTGGATCCTTAGTCCTTGGTGTCTTCAATGAATGTATCTTCATAGAATGACCTTGGTGCCCCTACACCATTAAGCGATGATGATGAACATGAGTAAAATTATGAGATCTGTTCCTACATGTTACAATGAAAAAGTCATATCTATTTTGAAATTGAGAACTATAAAACAAGTTTCAAGAGAAGCTTAGGCTGGAAGACTTTTTTTCTATGAGATGACTACTCTTGGTAATAAGCTACCAAATATTGAAACTACACTCAAATCCAATATTTATAAGGATAAGGAAGAAATTTTGAAAGATAGTAGCTATGCTTAGTGTAAGAATTTTCTTAAGGAAATAAAATGAAAATGACAAGATATAGTAGCTCAGTCGATAACACAAATTTTCCAATTGTTGGCCAACACTGGTGCAGGAGCACCAAGGTCACAAGCAAGAGGCAAGATGAGCAATCCTTAGGTGGATTGGAAGACAAATGGCCTTCTAAGATCATTAAAAATTGTAATGAGTTTAATCATGGATATTTGATCTTGTTTTGATCATAGATTGATCATATTTTAATCAAAGCTTTAATGTAAGCCTTAATGACATTATTGAGCCTACAAGGTACCTATGGGTCACTAGGAATGGATTTGGATTGATCCTAGGTTAGGGGTGGATAGAAAAGACCTATAAAGGTCTTGAATAATTTAATAAGGCTATCAAAGCCTCTAAAAGATGTAAAAGACACTAAAAGTGCAATATTTTGTAAAATTGCCAACATTGGCAATATAAGCCAAAATGGGCTTAATCGAGTCATGTAAGGGGTCCAAAGGGCAGATATGGTTCTTGTTTAGTTTTTTGTGTTTAATAAGATCTCAAATGACCATATTAATTTAATGGGATAGTCATGTAGCAAGGAATATCAAAAACTTGTCAATTGACAACTAAAAGTGTCAATTTGACAACAAAATAAGGTGATTAATGCACAAAGGTGGTTAGAGGGGTAGCTAGGGAGGTTTCATTTGGTTTTGAGAGTCTAAATGAGTTTGAAACCTCATTCCCACATGTGGGAGACAAGTTTGGATGGTCAAAATTGAGTGGTAATGTAAGAGTTTTGAAGTTTGAGCAATGAATGCATAGTTTTCCCTAAAATTTTGATCAAAAATATAAACTTGTAACTGTTGTAATTTCATTTTCACAGTACCTTTTGATCTGATTCTTTTTGGAGGTGATAGGGAAATGTTTTACCTTTCATTTAGAACTGTAATGAAGTTTTAGTCAATCATTTTATATTTTTCATATTGATTGTCTTGAAATCTGCTATAGGTGACAATTTAAGAGGGGTTTGAGAGTTATTTTGTGAATCTGACCCATTCTACTTTATGTGGTTACTAGGGCTTGTGGAATGGGTCAAGAATATTTTAAAATATGTTCTTTAATCATTCATGTGCAGGGGACAACCTGGATTTGATTTTTTGATGGCAAAGGGTATGGGGTTGAGTGAGAAAGAGTGCATAAAAAGGAGTATGTGACTGCTCCAAAGGTGGATTTAGTGTTTTCTCCAAACAAGAGTTGAATTTTATGTTGGAAATCATCTAATTTAACCAAATTGAGGGTTTTTGAACCATTTTGGGGTTCTAGAGACATTGCAAAATAAGATTTCTAGAAAGCCCTAGGGTAAAGGGGCTAGAAAGGAGGGTTTTGTAAAAACCATTGTAATGTTGATCATGAGACCAAAAAAATAGAAGAATCCTTGCATTTGATTCATTTATTAAGAATTTTTTTGGTCATGGGAGTTCCAAGAGTCAAGGGATTGTGAGTTGCTTTGTAAATGGCCTCAAACTAAGCCTAGTTGGCAGACTGAAATAGCCAGTTTTGAGTGATATTTTACAAAACAAGTGTAGTTGGTTTTGGAGTATATTTTAGAGTGAGGAAAAGGGTATTTTAATCACCCAATATTTTAGGAATTTCTATGGAAAATTTTGGAGAAAACAACAAATTAGTGACTGGCAAGGGCTAGTTGGAACAAGCCTAGAAGAGGCAAAATTGAGAAAGTGTAAGAGATGAGTTGTTGAGAGTGTGCAAGGAGTTGGAACATGTTATATGGGATGTTTTGAGATGATCCAAGGTGTTGGGGTCATGGTATGAAGCCAACGATGAGTTTTGGTATGTTGGAGGCACCTGGGTACACTAAGTGCATGGTGAACAATGTGAGTGTTTAGAAGACAAACTGAATATTTGGGTTATAACCTCTTATACATGGTTGTAGGAAGATGTTTCCAAGTCAAATGCCTCCTCTTAAACCCTAGTAGAGTCTAATTCCTTGGGTAGATTCCAAGAATACAAGAGAATCCCAGAGTTGAGTTGTGGTTCCTAGATGAATATAGGAGGGCTTTGCATCAAACACACACACATGTTGTATAGTCATGGATATTGTGATCATTCATGAAATTGAACAACTAACACCATGTCAGAAATAGTATTTTGAAAAAGCACTACAAAATAGAGGGAAATGGCCATCAAATATGCATGATTTAAATAGCTACATTAAATAGCCCTTTACTTCATAAATCACTTCAACTCAATCATTATGTTGTATAGACAACCTCATCATATGTCACTTGAACAAACCTATCATGTACAAAATGAGGGAAAAATCCACAAAATTAAATCTTAAAATATTACAATAATAAAAACCTCATGGAACACACATGGGATGAATATACATAATCAAGTATTAACCCTTTCCAACATTCCAACTTTATGATAATAATGAGTCAAAGTCCAACAAATTGGAATGCAATGATTGCAAGTATTCTTGGGTATCTATTACAAGCAACCATGGTTTGGAAGAAAATTAAGAGTATTAGTCTTGTAGCCAGGAAAATGAGCTCAATAAACACTTTTGAGATGATCATCTCATGATGATCATGGATAAATCATTCAAAGTATACACTGAACCTACCCAATATATACCCGCATCACTTAAATCACATTAAATGCTGGAACAAAATCAATAAATACAGTAAAAGTTGTTAATATAAGAACCATTTTATGGAAGACTAAATTGATTGTCTGTATACTTTTAATTCTTGTCAAATCCATCAATATACATTTTGTATCCTAAAATATCAAAATTTTGATTTCTTTTCAGTAGACCTAAATAGTCTTTTGGTTCTCTCAACCTATACATTGGCTGATCAACATTATCCTTAGAGAGAACTATATATGTAACTGCCCCATTATCATCAAATCGAGACCTATTTTCCTTCTTACTTTTTGATGATTGTGATCCTTTGCAATTCCAGGCATAAGATGATTAAAACACAATGGTACTTGAACAAAGAACACTAATAAATATTGAGGATGTGAATTGATAATACCATTTCGCAAAGATTTTGGCATCTCACCCTTTATCACTGGTGCTTCGACTTTATTAGCCCTCTTCTTTGGTGACCTGTGAATGAAGAATTAGCACAGTAAAAAATCTAAGATAAGATTAATCCACTAAAATTAGAGAATGAAAAAAAGTGAATTTGGCTTGTCATTAAGAATTATCCATTTTTAGAAATCCTTGCTTTCTGAGTTATATGGTAACCCTTGCTTGATGAGTATAGAAAACTTCTCCCATTGTATCCTTGCTTTTGCCAGTTTGAAGTTTCTGGTTACATGCACAAAATCATGACTTTACATCACAAAGCATTCACATTCTAATAATTTTCATGTTCTTTCATTACATTTTGATCTAAACAAAAAATTCTAAACTTTTACTTATTCAAACGACTAATCTAAAAATGGGTCCTATTAAAGAATCTAATATAAATTCAAATAATGTATCTAGATTCTAAACAAATCAAAACATAAAATCTATGATTTAAACTAAATCTCATCACTTACACATCATAACAATATGGTCCACCTTAGTGATGTGGATAGTCTTGGGGAATAAGTTGCAACATTGTATTTGGATCCAATTGATCACTCTTTCTCTCTCTCCCTCTCTCCCTATTCAATCTAATGAGCCAACTAGATCTGCTCAACATTTTAATGTCTCAAGTATTGCCTCATGGTTTGACTCGCGAACTTTCCAAAGAATCTTATTATGTGGTTTTCCACCATATTTTATCAAGTGGACATTTGATGTGACAACAAGGTTTGAATAATGAAGAATCTTCCTCTCTATTTGCCAATCCTCGAATAACCACAAGTTAGGGTTCTTCATAGAATATCGTCTAAGCCATGTGTCAATTACAACCACTGCACTGACATGGTACTCTAAACCTTCAATAACTGACTGATCCAAAAAAAAATTGGCTTCAACACAATGACACAAATAATAATCTATCCCTTCTTCATTGTCTTCAAGTGCAATAACAGCAAAAACATGGCCTACAGTGACAAATGTACAAAATGCGGTCATTAATTTAGAAAATACTTGGGTAAAATTTATAAAGTTACATATTGAAATTACAAAGATATATAAATATATATATTACTAGGTTGCATTAGATCTGAAAAGCGATCAAAGTCAATAGACAAATCCATCTCTACCATTTCCAATGCTTGTGGGGGACGATAGGTGTCAATTGGGTCCAAAACCTGTATATCCCATTTGTCCACCCATTCAGTTGACTCGTAGTCATCCCAATTTTTGTCTGTACATGATGGACAATAGCATGCCATTTTTTGTGTCTGGATACTCCATGAACCTGCATCAAAGCTTCTAAAAGAGTGTAACTCACTAGATCCTATTAGTGTGCAACAATCCTGATATGGTGCAATGTTAGTATTATCTATTAACCAAAAAAATCTATGAACTGTAGACTCACCTTCCTTCCCTGGACCCATTGTAGTGTTACACCATTGGATGATGGATTTTGCATCTATCAATATTGCTCCATCTTTTTACTTTAGTTCTTCATGATCCAAGGCTCTTTTAATGCATGCGCCTACACCATCGTGCTCTCCCTTACCATGACCAACCTCTATGAAATTTCACATATATTGAATTCTACACAACTTGTGCATCTTGCTCAACCAATAGAACATCTGTGCATTCTTGAATTGAGATGCGCAATTGTCTGACCAAATAATATGCTGACGATATGTTATGCCCCTATTAGCCAAATCTCCATAAAATAGTTAAAAACAACCATGTACTAACTCTGTAGAATATGATCGATGATCGTTGATATAAAAATGTTACTCCCTCAAAACTTCCTATCATCCTCTGTACTTGTAGGTGAATGCATGAATGTTATGTGAACAAATATGGAAACCTATTGAGAAGTATAATACTTTTCTTGCACCTCATTTTATGGTTGTAGTGTGTAGTTCTCTACGAAATCTAACACTGAAACAATGGTATCCAGTGGAAACATATCCTTGCACAACTTGAATTGCAAATCCATCCATCGAGCTCTATGGGTATGACTTACATACTCGTAAATAATATTTTCACAAAAAATCTTCATGAACTCATACACTAAAATCTTTTCAATGACTAAATCACATCTTTTACCATGTTTCTCATCTTTTAGAGCATATGTCACTATCTTAAATTTTTCGTAATCCACTATTTCATTTCCAATTGCATGTGTACTATCCATATGTTGACAAGTTGATAAAAGTTGCAAAGAACCACAAAATAAGCATGTACCATCCAAGCATGATTTCTTGTAAAATTGTTGGCCATCCCCTATTTCACATAAAATGTTGGATATGAATTCCTTTGAAGATCTTGCTGGCTCATTCATGTCACAATCCTACAAAACAAACTGAGAATGCAAAACTACGCATATATGCCTAAAAACATCAAAATGGTTAGAAAATTCAATATGTATCCTACAACAACAAGTTGTGCATGTGTGATTTATCTTCACACAAAAAGGTTTACCCATCTTAAAAAATCTTTGACTTATTCAAATTTAAGGATACATACCAATAAATTTTGCAAAAAATTGTGTCTGAGTTGAGTCCAAAAAATGTTTCGCATGTGGGTCACGATTTTGGCTAGAAATCCTCCTACTTACAACATCTCTTTGATTAGGGGAAACACGTGTTATTTTTTCAAAAATCTTCGATCAATGATTTCAAGGCTTCACTAATTTCTTTATCCTTTCACGGTAGTCTACCACTAAATGTCCATAACTCATTTTTTGTTGGATCTTCCAATCTCTCATGCCTTAGCATGGCTCTCCTTAGAGTACCTCTACCAATTTTTAATGTTTTGCTTGTCTTTCTCATAAGTCAAGATTTCTTCATTTGGCTACTTACTATTGTCAATGCAAGTACTCATCTTGTGATATTACTATCTTTGGTGCGTGATTTGGAACCCACTTTGTCATAAGCACTCATTAGATTCTTCACAATGATTTTTTCATTTGAATCATCCATCGTTCTTAGCCCAAGAATCTTCATGATAGATATAAATTTCAAATTCCTCATCATTTCAACAAATAATTGACATTGACCTATAATATTTAATTCTTCAAAAAATAATCTCCACATATGATTAACTTTTCTTTGCCAAGTACGCTTGCTAATCTTATCAGGCATTGATTTCAAAATGTTAGTATCAATATCAATCAAATATTTTCGTCTTCTAAAAAAAATTCTAGAAGGTGTTCTAGTCTCTTCAATTCTCTCAACATTTTCAACATCAATATAAGGTTGAGTGTATTGCGTACCTTGAACTAAAGATGATGTGCATTGGCAATAAGATGTAAAAGATGTAATATCACCTACTTGTTGTGTTGATCTTGTGCTTTCAACATGAAATGATGGAGTGTGTATATCATCGGATCTACAAATCAATGTCTCTTCAACATGAGAGGACGATATGACTTCAACATTGGAAGATGGTGTAGCAGACGATATGACTCCAACATTGGAAGATGGTGTAGCTTCACAATTCAATTGTCTTCTTGAGCATGATAGTCTCATTCATTCTCTTTGTCTTTCTAATTCTTCCTCTTTGTTTCTTTGTACTGGTGGTTCTTGATCCTCTTCGAAAGTCAATTCTTCATTATTGCTTTGCAATTTTCTTTTTTCACATAGTAATTTCATTTTATCTCTTTTAATTGTCAAATCTCTCTCCCTATCTTCATTTGTTTTAGTTTTTGGTTTCTTCCTTCGCATGATGATGATTTCTACATGTCAAATTATTCAAACATCTGAATTACTTAAAATTTGTAAATTAAAAATTATTCAAATACATATAAAAATTATAATTATTTGAATGAATACACAATATATATCAAACGACTTGTCAAATTTTTAACCATTTTGAAATAACATTTCATTCAAACATACAATTTTCAATGAATTCACTATATATTAAACAACATGTCAAATTATAATCAAATTTGTATCTATATATCGAAAAACAATATTTAAAATGGATTGCACTAACCTTTTCTATACAAGAAATATTCAAAAAGTCTTCAAATTGCATATCCAATGATTGAATTTGGTGTTTGCTAGCTTGAAAAAACATTGAAATAGTGTTTGCTATGTTGAAACCCGTGATTTCTGTTGGAATAACAGAGTGCACAATAGACCAAAAGTAAAGAATGGATGAAATGGGCCCCAAAGTTGCTTTTTGTTTAGGTGATTTCATATAGTGCGTATGCTCTATAGCATGTACACACTATGTGAAAACACATCACTCCCCATCCTCCCTACTCTCTCTCTCTCCCTACTCTTTCTCCCCTCTCCTATCCCCTACTCTCTCTCCCATCCCCTACACTCTCTCTCCCCCCTCTCCCATCCCCTACTCTCTCTCTCTCTTGCTCTTCCTCTCCCACTGCCTACTCTCTCTACCTCTCTCACCCTCTCTCCTCTCCCATCCCCTACTCTTTAGATATCTCACACACATTCCCATCCTCCCTCTCCCACTTCCTACTATCTCTCTCTCTCCCCCATCCCCCTACTCTCTCCCATCCCCTACTCTCTCTCACACTCTCTCACATTTGCTACTCTCTCTCTCTCCCCCCTCTCCCATCCCCTAAACTCTCTCTTTTACAAATACACACTCCCATCCCCCCTATCTCTCCCCCTCTCCCACTCCCTCTCCCACCAACTACTATCTCCCTCTCAAGTTCTCTCTCTCCCTCTCTACTCTCTCTCTCTCTCTCCCCCATCCCCTACTCTTACTCTCTCTCTCCAATCCCCAACTCTCTCTCACACTCTCTTCCATCCCCTACTCTCTCTCACACTCTCTCGCATCCTTTCACTCTGTCTCTCTCATCCTATACTCTCTCTCTTTTCCACCTCCTACTCTCTCTCACACTCTTTCCTATCTGTTTACTCTATCTCTCTCATCTCATACTCTCTCTCTCTGCCACCCCCTACTCTCTCTCACAGTCTCCCCCATCCCATACTCTCTTTCACAGACACACACACTCCCATCCCCCCTCTCTCTTCTCTCCTATCCCCTACTCTCTAGATTTGTCACACACACTCCCATCCCCCTCTCTCTATCTCCCTCTCCCTACTCTCTCTCTCACACTCTCTCCCATCCCCTACTCTCACTCTCTCTCTCCCATCCCGTTCTCTCTCTCAACCACCTCCTACTCTCTCTCACACTCTCTCCCATCCCCTACTCTCTCTTACACACACTCCCATCCACCCTTCTCTCCCTCTCCCACCACCTAGTCTCTCTCTCCCATCTGCTACTCTCTCTCTCTCTCTCTCTCTCTCTCTCTCTCTCTCTCTCTCTCTCTCTCTCTCCCCCCTCTCACATCCCCTAAACTCTCTCTTTTTTAGATAAACACTCCCATCCCCCTCTCTCTCTCCCCTCTCCCATCCCTTACTCTCTAGATCTCTCACGCGCACTCCCATCCCTCTCTCTCCTCCTCTCCCACTCCCTCTCCCACCACCTACTATCCATCTTTCTCAAGTTCTCTCTCTCCCTCTCTACTCTCTCTCTCTCTCCCATCCCCTACTCTTACTCTCTCTCTCTCCCATTCCCAACTCTCTCTCACACTCTCTCCCAACCCCTAGTCTCTCTCACACTCTCTCTCCCATCCTTTCACTCTGTCTCTCCCATCCCGTACTCTCTCTCTGCCACCCCCAACTCTCTCTCTCACTCTCTCCCATCCTTTCACTTTGTCTCTCCCATTTTGTACTCTCTCTTTGCCACCCCCTACTCTCTCTCACACTATCACACTCTCTCTCTTTCACAGAAACACACACACTCCCTCTCCCTACTCTCTCTCACACTCTCTCCCATCCCCTACTCTCTCTCACACTCTCACTCATCCTTTCACTCTGTCTCTCTCATCCCATACTCTCTCTCTCTACCACCTCCTACTCTCTCTCACACTCTTTCCCATCTGTTTACTCTATCTCTCCCATCCCATTCTCTCTCTCTGCCACCCCCTACTCTCTCTCACACTCTCACACTCTCTCCCATCCCCTACTCTCTTTCATAGACACACACACTCCCATCCCCCCTCTCTTCTCTCCCATCCCCTAATCTCTAGGTTTGTCACACATACTCCCATCCCCCTCTCTCTATCTCCCTCTCCCTACTCTCTCTCTCACTCTCTCTCATCCCCTACTCTCACTCTCTCTCTCCCATCTCATTCTCTCTCTCGGCCACCTCCTACTCTCTCTCACACTCTCTCCCATCCCCTACTCTCTCTTACACACACTCCAATCTACCCTTCTCTCCCTCTCCCACCACCTAGTCTCTCTCTCCCATCTGCTACTCTCTCTCTCTCTCTCTCTCTCTCTCTCTCTCTCTCTCTCTCTCTCTCTCTAAAGCTACTCTCTCTCTCCCCTCTCCCATCCCCTAACCTCTCTCTTTTTTAGATACACACTCCCATCCCCCTCTCTCTCTCCCCTCTCCCATCCCTTACTCTCTAGATCTCTCACACGCACTCCCATCCCTCTCTCTCCTCCTCTCCCACTCCCTCTCCCACCACCTACTATCCATTTCTCTCAAGTTCTCTCTTCCTCTCTACTCTCTGTCTCTCCCATCCCCTAATCTTACTCTCTCTCTCTCTCCTATTCCCAACTCTCTCTCACACTCTCTCCCAACCCCTACTCTCTCTCACACTCTCTCTCCCATCCTTTCACTCTGTCTCTCCCATCCTGTACTCTCTCTCTCTGCCACCCCCTACTCTCTCTCTCACTCTCTCCCATCCTTTCACTCTGTCTCTCCCATTCTGTACTCTCTCTCTCTGCCACCCCCTACTCTCTCTCACACTATCACACTCTCTCTCTTTCACAAACACACACACTCCCTCTCCCTACTCTCTCTCTCACACTCTCTCCCATCCCCTACTCTCTCTCACACATTCTCCCATCCTTTACTCTCACTCCCTCCCTCTCCCACCACCTACTCTCTATCCTCCATCCCCTACTCTCTCTCTCCCCTCTCCCATCCCCTACTCTCTCTCTTTCACAGACACACACACTCTTATCATCCCACTCTCTTCTCTCCCATCCCCTATTCTCTAGATCTGTCACACACACTCCCATCCCCCTATCTCTCTCCCTCTCCCTCTCCCACTCCCTCTCCTACCACCTACTCTCTCTCTCTCTCTCAAGTTCTCTCTCTCCCTCTCTACTCTTTCTCTCTCTCTCATCACTTACTCTCACTCTCTCTCCCATCCCCTACTCTCTCTCACACTCTCCCATCCCCTAATCTCACTCTCTCTCTCTCTCTTCTTGTACGAGCTCTCTCTACCACCACATACTCTCTCTCACACTCTAACACTCTCTCCCATCCCCTACTCTATCTTTGTTACACACATTACCATTCCCCCCCTCTCTCTCCCTCTCCCACCACCTACTCTCTCTCCCCCATCACCTACTCTCTCTCTTTCATAGACACACACACTCCCATCCCCCCTCTCTCTCTCCTCTCCCATCCCCTACTCTCTAGATTTGTCACACACACTCCCATCCCCCTTCTCTCTCCCTCCCCCACTCCCTCTTGCACCGCCTACTATCTCTCTCTCAAGTACTCTCTCTCCCTCTCTATTTTCTCTCTCACATCCCCTACTCTCACTCTCTCTCTTCCATCCCCTACTCTCTCTCACACTCTCTCCCATCCCCTTCTCTCTCTCTCTCTCTCTCTCTCTCTCTCTCTCTCTCTCTCGTGCCCCCATCTTGTACGAGCTCTCTCTACCACCCCCTACTCTCTCTTAAACTCTCACACTCTCTCCCATCCCCTACTCTATCTCTCTTATACACATTCTCATTCCCCCCTCTCTCTCTTTCTCGCACTCCCTCTCCCACTGCCTACTCTCTCCCATCCCCTACTCTATCTCTCTTACACACTTCCATTCCCCCTCTCTCTCCCTCCCACTCCCTCTCCCACTGCCTACTATCTTTGTCTCTCTCACTCTCTCCCTCTCTCTCCCATCCCCTACTCGCACTCTCTCTCTGCCACCCCTACTCTCTCTCACACTCTCTCCCATCCCCTACTTTCTCTCTTACACACACTCCCATCCCCCTCTCTCTCCCACTCCCACTCCCTCTACCATTGCCTACTCTCTTTCTCTCCCATCCCCTACTCTCTCTCTCTATCTCTCTCTCCCCTCTCTCATTCCCTACTCTCTCTCTTTCACAAACACACCCATCCCCCCTCTCTCCTCTCCCATCCCCTACTTTGTCTCTCACTTTCTCTCCCTCTCCCACTTCCTACTCTCTCTCTCTCACACTCTCTCTCACTCTCATTCTCACTCTCACTCTCACTCTCACTCTCACTCTCACTCTCACTCTCACTTTCTCTCACTCTCACTCTCTCCCTCTCTACTCTCTCTCACATTTTCACACACACACACTCTCTCTCTCTCTCTCTCTCTCTCTCTCTCTCTCTCTCTCTCTCTCTCTCTCTCTCTCTCTCTCTCACACACACACACACACACACATTTCCATCCCCCCTCTCTCTCCCTCTCCCATCACCTACTCTCTCTTCCATCTCCTACTCTCTCTCGAGCTACTCTGTCTTCCCGCTCTCCCATTCCCTACTCTCTCTCTTTCACACACATGCACTCCCATCCTCCTCTCTCTCACTCTTCCTCTCCCACTTTGTCTCCCACTACCTACTCTCTCTATCCCCCATCCCCTACTCTCAATCTCTCTCCCATCCCCTACTTTCAATCACTCTCCCCCATCTTGTACTCTCTCTTTGCCACCCCTACTCTCTCTCACATCTTGTACTCTCTCTGTCACCCCTACTCTCTCATCCTGTACTCTCTCTGCCACCCCTACTCTTTCTCACTTCCTCTCTCCCATCATGTACTCTCTCCCCTCTCCCATCCCTTACTTTCTCACTTCCTCTCTCCCATCTTGTACTCTCTCCCCTCTCCCATCCCCTACTCTCTCTCTCTCTCTCTCTCTCTCTCTCTCTCTCTCTCTCTCTCTCTCACACACACACACATAGCCATTCCCCTGCCCCACCCCACCCCCCACCTAGCTCTCTCTTACTCTTAGGTTGCAATTTAGGTCTCAATAGTGTGTGCAAACTATAGTGCGCACGTGTTATTGAGAATTTAAATGCTTCTAATAATGTGTGCGTGCTATTGAAAGCTTTGTATTAAAACCAAACCTAAGGCTTGGTTTTGCCTTGGAGATCCAACCCAAAGGTTTGGAGTTTATAAATAGGTTTGAGCCGTGTTTTCCAGCAAACATACCAAAAATGATTAATTTTTCTTGTGTGCTCCCCTTCAAGATTCCTCATGGTTGGGTATCGATAAGATCAGGTTACATAGCATTATAGGTCTCTGTGTTAGCTATCGAACCATATAATTTATTTTTAATTTGAACTATTTCAAGCCTTTCATCTATAATTTCTTTTGAATGTATGTTCATTTTTTGTCAAAAACCACCATGTACTAATTGGGCTATAGATTTTAGCTCGTTCATCGAATTTTGCAACAACTTAGTTTTTTAGAAACTAGACTCCATTCTACACACTTTTTTTTAAAAAATGATTTTAGATTAGTTTTCAATTATTTCTAGGGGGAGCACACAGATATTTCACGTTTTTGGGATGTGTCTAGTTAAAAAATTCATTAAAAAAAATACACATTATAAAATTACCTGAAAAATCTAGGATAAACTACATAGTGTTAAGTAACTTTTGACCAGAGTGATTAAAGAATTTCAAAAAAAAAGTTAAAATTTTAGGGGGGCACACTTTGTATAGTGTTATGTTTTTTTGGAATAAACAGTACCACTTTTTGTGGCCCCCTTTTTTGAGGACCTAAAACTAAACCATTTTTTAAAAAAAATTAGTAGTTTAGAAACTAGATTCAAAGGACTATGACTTTTGTGTTTGTCATATCTTAAAATTTTGAGTGTAACTATCTTCAAATTCTTGTTGAAGTTCAAAATTTGCAGATTTCAGGAAAAAGGTGTCCACTTATACCCCCCTTTTGGCACCACAACTTGGTGCACTTCCCCTAAGATAATGATGTGTATTAACCTTTAGTAACTTAGTTGCAGAAAGATAAAGCAATAAGCAAATAACATGAACACATGAGACACCAAGATTTAATGTGGAAATCCAATTTGGGAAAATCACCAACGCAACTAGTTACAACTTTTCACTTTTACGAAGTGAGCCCTGTTAGAAGCCAGTCCTTTTAAAGGTTACAAAACACATTGTTAGGTGTGACCCTATTAAAGGATTTGAATCACCCTGTTAGGAGTGGCCTTGTTAGAGGTCTTAAGACACTTTGATCTAGAAATGTCACCTGGTTAGAGGATTTACAAAATGACTATTAATTCAACTTTGTTAAGAGATTTCTTCACTATTACAATTGTTAGAGAGTAACAATGATTGACCCAATTGATGAAGCAACTAAATTGTACATTCAAATCACTATTTTGACTTATCCTCCAAATCATCCCTGCTCATAATATTCTTTGCAGCTCCTTGGATACTCTACTCTAAATCAGATATCCTTCTTTATTCACATCTTATCTTCTTCTCCACTTTCTCATATTTCAATCCACATCTTGACCTTTCATATATATGAAAACTAATGTCAAGTAGGCTTGAATACCCTTTCAAATAAATAAATAACATCTATTGATTTGACTTGCATAAACCAACTAGTAAAAAGAAGCAATTTGTTGAAGGTCGGCTAAAACAGTGTCACTCGATTACCACTAAGTTCCTTGGTAACCGACCTAACTCATTTTACAATGAACTCCTTTGATAAGTGACCTGACTTAGTTTACACAAGTATCCTAAACTTTCTCAGCTAACATTGGAGTCTTCTAAACTCAGTTCCAACTGGTAGTGCTTGGTTAGAGTATAACATTTGTGTAAAATCAATGACAATATACAATTGAATAATTGTTATCAACAATATATTCTCTTTTGTGGGTATTGATTATCATAAGCTTTCTTACAATTTCTATGATAATGTTTCTTTTATCTTAATGGTTTTTCCCACATGGACTTGCAAAATTTATCTTGTAACAAAGGCATTTTTACTTTATTATTATTTTGGAACATACTTATGTGATAACTCCCTTTCCTCATCTATTTGGCATTTTTCTATGTCCAAGATTTTTTTCTATCATTCAAGTTCTCTTTAATGATAAGCTCGGGACATTTATGTGTCTCCTTTTATTCACATTTTTAAAGATAACTTACAAGACACAACATGGAATCTTCCTTAAGTTAGGAAAGGTATTCTTTTCAAAAAGAATATTATCATTAGTGACTAAAGCTTTGAGTTTAAATATATTTGTAATTATGTCTTTTTGAACCCTCTCTATTTTATTCCAATTATCACAAAAGTGTTATTGTCCCATAATTCATGTCGTAAAGAGAACTAAATAGCTTTCAATCCCATAGCTTCACCTCATTTAGATTATTTTTAACAAAGCATAGAGAATGCTTCATTCTCCTAAATTTGTATTCCTTCTATATGTATCCTAATTGAACTCGTTAGAACCAATTACCAAAATATTTAAACCATGTTTCTACCTCTATAATATTTCCTACAAAAATAGGTTGGGCTATTTTTTCTTCCTTATATTGGAGAATTTTATGGTCACCTCATTGATCTTGAATTGGGTAGAAAATTCCTTACATAATTGATCTATTACATATACATTTTTTCCTTAACCCTTGTGCATATTGAGAAGTTGATTAGAGATTGTAAGCATAGAAGAAAATTCCCATGACATACTCTCCAAAAATAGCAACATTTCTTTTGTGCTTATTTAGTGATTCCTCTAGTTTGTCAAAATAATGACAAAAAATAATAACGAAAACTTGAAAACCTTATCGTATACCTATGTTACTTTAAATTTACTTTTTGAAATGTCTACCTATATTTTGATTTTTACTTAGACTTCCTTAGAAATCCTATGACTAACCCCTTATTCTTTTTCTTTGATATCAAGATGGATATGTGCAGGATCATGGACAACCAAACTATGCCCTTAAGTGGCAATGAAAAATCAGCAAATCAGGGATATGTCAACTTGACATGCAATTTTTGACTTGTTATGAACTTTTTATCAAAAAGTTGAGAGAAGAGAAACTCTAGGAGATTGAATTTAGTTTCTAAACTACTAGGCCTTATCTAAAAATAGATTAAAAAATAGAGTGGTCAAAATTTTGAATTTTAATGCAATAGTACAAGAATTTTAGGACAAAAATAAGAAGTAGACGTATGTCTAACCACCTTAATCAAAATCAAATTATAATATTTTTTAATAAAACTCTATATATAAGAAGTAGACTCATGCCTAGATGTGACACATTTTTTTGGGTATTTTAATTCTAAATAAATTATTAATTATGAATTTTCTACTATAGTATTTTCATAAGAAAAAAATTTGTTATGTCTGACCACCTTACCTAATTCAAATCTCTCCAAAATTTAATTTTTCTTTTTCTTTTTTCCTTATAGTAGAAGAAGCATAGAATGTGATGCATCTTTTGGATTTCAAAAATATTGTACCATTTGAAAGTTATAGTTCTTTTTCAATCAGTGTGTCAATCAACACTTTATACGTAACTCCATTAAAAAATAAGTAATAATTACTTACTAAACCCATAATTTTATAACAGTTACATTTATGGAAAGCTAAGAAAATTCTTAAGAAACTATTTTCATTTCATCAAATTTGAGTGAAAAAAAGTCATCAAATACATGTTTGAAGTAAAAAACAGACAAGAACTTGTGAAAGACATGTTTTCAGGACATTTTTAAAGTTGACCATGTAGGGTTGGTATCCAAATATATATTAGGGTTTATAAAGGTATTAATTTTTTGGGTTTGGTATTAGGATGGGTGGGAAAAATGTTGGAACATATTTTGAAATGCTTTGAGACATTTCAAAATTGCATATTTTTCAGATCGCCACTTTTCAACACACCATGATCCTGCACATAACCAGATTGTTCTTTCTACACCATTAATTGCTCCTAGGAACTATATTACATGTTTTCTTGTCAAGTCAGTAAAATATAAATAATTCATCTTTTCTCTCCCATTTTTTCTCAATGATGTCTCTCAAATTGATCTTGTGAACTCTAGTCTAATTCTTTGGTTTATAATTTCTTTTTCCTTTTTCTTCTATCTTTATTCATCTTATGCTCAACCATGCTTTTAAATAATTTTGTGAGAAGAATATTGATCATGATTTATTACTAGTTGGATGGATTATTTATATTGACTATCCACTCTCGGAGATATCACAAGGTTGGTTGTCTAGTATCTTAGAGAATCAATATTGATGATGTTAGAAATACCCACAACATATAGAGCAAAATGTGTTTTCCTTAATTTAGGTGCTCTTCATATAGCTTAGACATGTTGTTATCCTTCATTTTACTCAACATTTTTTTAATTTCTTTAACTTCTCATGAATCGTGTAGTTGATGTTGTCATGATCACCATGGGATGTGCCTCTTCCCATGGGTTGTGCTCATATAGTTTCCTTGCATAAATTAGTCATTAGTTGCTTGTAATGTTATTATTTATTTCTCTTCCTTTGTTAAAGTTCTCCAGAACAATTTGGGTTATTTTTCTTAATATATTAGCTCCTCTCTCCTTGTGCTCATGTACCCTCTTTTTTTTGGTTTTTCAATTTTGGAAGGTATAAAACTTTATTTAAGACTTCTTTGTTATGCTCTTGAGAGATTTCGTTCCTATCTTGTACTCTTCTTGAAAACAACTTATAAAACCCTCTCCTACTCCTTTCCCTTATATATATTTCAAGGCCCTCTTGTATCATGATTGTTAATTCATGGCTTATGAACCCCTTCTACCTCCTTTCTTTCTTTTGTGTTATTTATTTCAAAGCTTCTATAAAGGTAACATAATTTTCTTAGGTTATTAATTTTTTCCTTTCATTGTGTTGATTATTATATTGCTCTATCATTGTAGGATAATTGAATTTTGGCAAAAGAAACATAGTAAAAATGGGACAATAAGAGAATTTTAGCTCTCCAAGAGGATTCTTTATCTATATTTGTGTATCCTATTTAACCAACTTTGCAAGATAATGATGTAATCAATCTCACAGTCATACCTTTATTAGCTTCACATGTATAACTTTCATAATGCTTCCACCTATCCATCAAATAAGAATGTCATAGATCAAATCTATTACTTATTTGTATATTTCTTTTTAATTTAATGTTCATCTTCCAATTTCCCTATCAAACACAACGATAGTGCTATAACATCTTTTAAATTGTTGTTGTTTCATATCCAAATTATTTTCATATAACCAAAAAATGAATGATTATTATACCCATCATGTTCATTAGGGTTCATTAGATATATTTTTCTATTTTCATCTGCAATAGGGTGAACCCACAATACTGGGTACCACTTTTGGGGGACGAAGGAAATGATGAAATGATGAAAAATTCGCATGTAGAATTATACATATGTTCGCCCGAACGCGTTAACTATGTTTGCGCGAACATATAAGTATTATATGTTCATACGAACATATTAAGTTTAAATAAGGTATGTTCACGTGAACATACCTTGTTAATATGTTCATGCGAACATATTTGTAATGGCAATTTTGGGATTAAAATTCCACTTTTCCGTTTGAGATCTTGATAATTTTTCCTTTTTTGTATATTCGTGCGAACACAAATTATTATAAATGTTCACAAGAACACGTTAAATTAAATTTCTAGCTAGTAGATTATTTTTCTCATATGTTCGTGCGAACAAATGTTCGCACGAACATATTAGAAAAGTTCGCACGAACATTGTGTTCATGCGAACATCTCAAATTACAAATTTTTGGTGTTGTTTTCTGGAGAAAAAATAAAATTGGCTCTTTTGACCCCTAAAATTGAGATTGAATGATCTCCTACTATAAAATTAAAAATGCCAATTTTTGCTACTGAGAGCAAGCTTTCCAATGACTATAATTGTAATACATATTATATTCATTAAGACTTTCAAATATGAGTTTAACTCATTATAGGTTCATTACTGATTCAACATCAACCAACTTTGACACCTCAGGAAAATTAGTAAATTAGGTCAAATTTTTTTTTAAAAATATGTAGGAACTAGCTTATTGAGATACCTTTCTATTCAAAAAAAAAAAAAAAGCTTTCTGATAAATTGACTTCAAATTATCTGTGTCAAACGGAATGTATGTCTGAATTATGATTCGTGTCACTTCAAAACTTCATAAACTATACAATATTTAACCAAAACGAATCAAACCAAATGCATCCTCTGGATATTGATGTTAGAAATCTAACACCGAAAGAATTATGTCATTATCATTTCTAGAAAAAAAGTTATGTATGTCAAACGGACTGTCTCTCTTTAAAAATATTGAATTTTATTATATACCACTTTTGGAAGGAGATGAAAAAATTAACCTAAATAAAAAAAAAATCAAATTAAAAAATATGGTTACAAAGTAGGAACAGAGTACTCAAAATCATTAGTTTATGTCATCTTAAAATTATTTATAGTTTTCGAGATATAGTCAGTTGAACGTGATGTTTGTTGCAAAAATATTGATTTCAATCTCAAAATTGGTCAAAAAGTGGAACCCAATATTGTGGGATCACCCAAATTTAAGCTCTAAGACAATATCATTCCTCCAAAGGCATCCCTTGCAATTCCAATACACTAACTCAAATGGTCTTGGTTGAGGTTCAAATATTATTATTTATCTTGTAGTTGATGGCATATGATAATAGTTATATCTTGTAGTTGATGACACATGATAATAGTCATTCTTCTCTTTAACCATAATTTGTTTCCTCTCCTTCTTGCCATCATCTTATTGCCCTCTCTTTGCTACCTTCTCGTTATCTAATACTATTTCACAGCACAATTTGGTAATGAAAAATTTACCAATTTGTAATCACATCCATTTTTCATCATTCTTTTTTATTCTTATTTTAACTAATTCTATCCTTATTTACATTAGTGCTAGGTCCTTATCTAGAGAGAAATTATAATCTCATAGTAGATCTCCTTTTCTTAAGAGTTTTTCTTGCCATGTCCATTGTCATTACAACAAATTTAATAGTTCTATTACTTTCTTTCCGTATTTGTCCCAATATTCTTTCTTCATAAATTTTCTATTGCAACTTGTCTCTAAGAGAGTTACTTGTAAAATTGAGTATGCTTTCAATTTCTTCATAACCCCTCACTTCTGTAATAGTTGTACTTTTAGCTTAGCCTATCAATACTTTCTCTATATTTCATTTCTTATAATTTGTGTGTTTTTTGTTTGCTTCCATTGCCTTATCTATTAGCCCTTGTAGAAATTCCACCTTTTATTTTGTTTCCTTTAGGAAGTTATCAGTGATACTCTCTTTCATATTCATGTCATGTGCATACTTGATATTAGACCTATGTTTAAAGTATTTCACCTTTTGAATTTTTCATATCTATGAATATATTTTATGGAACTCTTGCATGAGTTGCCAAGGTTGTTTTATTAGTTGAAGCTTGTATTTTCTCTACCCTTAATGTTTCTTGGAGCATCGCTATATGCTTCTTATAACATTGTTATTCACTACTAAATATTGATGTGCTATTGTGATACCTTGAAACTTGCAATGAAATTCTTGCTTCTTAAGTTATGTGCTTCTAACCTTTCCTTGATAATCATCAATGTTCCTTCTTACACCTATGTAATGCCTACCCCTTGTTTTCTTTTCAGTTATTATTGCCGAACTCTTTTAGGCCAACTTTATGTTTATGCTTGATGATTAGTGACATTTGATTTCCAGATTGTTAAATGCTATTTCATACTTAGTTGATTTATATGATGAGTTACTTAGTTATTTCAACTATTCATGATTATGCTTCAATGATGGTACATATATGTCATTTAGTGACTTTTAGTTATTTCATGATGATAATTAGATGTATGATTTATGTGTAGTTCTTATGATTACTTACCCCATACTTGCACATATATGGTGTACATGTTTGTTTTACTTTATGTATGACATTTCTGATGTGGTGAGGAAGGGAGTCATAGTCACTTGCTAGTCAGGATCTACACAATGCACCACTTCCCACCATTGCATGTTTAGCTTAGAATTTGTGTTTGTACATGCATGGATTTTATGCAGTTTGCAAGTACCAAGTATCGACTTCTTTGAATTTCCAAGATGAGCGTACCCTATCACAATATCTCAATGATAAGAGAGGGGAGATAACTCTTGAGTATGAATCCTATCCTTAAACCTTTTGTCCTAAAAAGTAGGACAAGAATCTGAGTTGTTTACCTTTTGAATTTGTCAAGTAACACAAATTTTTGATTATAACCCTTGAGTTTGATCTAATTTTTTGTACTTTATTATGGGTTTTCATTTTTAGTCTTGTGGGTCTATGATGATTTTTTGTTTTAATTAAATCAAATTAAATGAATAATTAATTATTTAATTTAATGAAAATTTTATAAGGAAAAATTGATATTTAATTAAATTTAATTATATGAGAAATTAATTAAATTAAAGAATTAAATTTAAAGATTTAGTTAAAGTCTAATTTTGGGCGTAATAATATTTATTTAATTTAATAATAATATATAAATTAGGAGTTCATTTTTAAATAAATGCTAAAAAAAAATTTAAAAAATTCGATAAACGACTAAAGCCTAGATTCATTATTATTATTTGTTGGAATTAATTATTATTATATGTTAATTGAAGGTATATTCGAACCCAAGACCTCCCACATGACAGGCTCGCAAGTTACAGTTGCATTGTAGACTTTTGCCTATATATGCTAAATATTATTATTACTTAAGTTAATAAATATTTTTATCAAAAACATCTCAAGAATTAATCAAAGAGAGAAAGAAAATTATTTAATAAAGATATTTTAATTAAATGGAAAAAAGGTTGTATGTGAAAATTAAGATATAATTAAATAATAAGGTAAAGGGCTTTTTGTGTGATTGCACAATCAAAGCCTTAAATTGGGGAAAAGCTCTTTATTAGCAATTTAGAGTTCATTTCACAATAATCGAGGTTTTGGAAGAGCAATTTCTGAGGTGAAGGTTTTTAGAAAAAGAGGGGAATACTTGCATGCTCTGAGCATTTTTCATATTAGCATCAGATTTTTGGGTAGAATCTTGTGGGTTATTTGCATAGTAGTTTTCCATTCTTTGAATTCATGTTTTCTCCGTGTCTGTTGTGTTTCTATTTTTAGAATTCCTCTGGGTTGAAACCCTTGTTGCATATTTATTGTTCTTTGTTTTAGAAGTCTCTGTAACCAATTTGATGATTTGAAACCCTTATGTGTGAATTTGGTTGTTCTTCGTTTCGAAAACCTTTGTAACCAATTTGATGATTTGAATCCCTTGTGTATGAATTTTGTTGTTCTTCATTTTTTAAAACCTCTATAAGAAATTTGATGATTTGAAACCTCATCTTGTAAAGTTTAAAGATCTATGTCTTTAATTGATTTCAATGTGAGTAGGTTTGGAAAAGAAATCGATATTTGATATGCAAAATTTGATTTCATTATTCAGGTTTTCCCTATCAAATCTATTTCATAATTTTATAGAAAAAAATTTAAAATAAAATATGTTAATAAAAATTAGCATAGTAAATATTTTAGTGTGATAATTTTTATCACATATAATATTTTACTGGAAATTGTGAATTTGCAATGTAACAGGGGGGCCTTCTTGATGGTTTTTTAAAATTAAAAATATATATAGTATTGTGGGTGGGGCCACCACCCCACCCCCATTTCTCCTTCTCATTTGCAACATGGGGTATGTTGTCGTAGTAGCTCACATTGCATACAACAGTTATGAGGGCTTCAAGCAGCGACTCATGTTATTGTAGCAACGTTGAGTGTTGCCTTGTAGCAATTCACATTGTTACATGAAGCTGAGAGGCTATAAATATTTTTTAAATGATTTATTAGTAATTTTTATTATTATTAAAAAAAATTATTATATATTAAGATTTATTAATAAAGTTATTCTATAATATTAATATTATTATTAAGAAGATTAATACTATTATTATTACATTAATGTTATTATATTTGTTAATTTAATAATTATTATTATTAATAAATAATATATTATATATATTATTTTATTATTAATTAAATAATTATTAGCATTAATAATTTAATAATAGTTAATACAATTGTAATAATAATATGTAATTATGAAGTTGTGAAAATATATTTGGAAAGTAAAATTTGGAAGGTAATTGGAGAGATGATTATTCTAATAAAACTCAGATTTCGCTCAAGACAAGTCATTTTTAAATGTAAATGATTTTTATCACTAGGGTAATGTTATGATTCAAAAACCTTAGTAGTTATCATACTTTAAAAAGATGAAAACTATAATATGTATGTTTATTGAACTCTTATGTTTTTATAATGAATTGAACTATGAAACAATGTTTTAAAAAAATTATATGAATTGTTGAGTCGTCAAGGATTCTAGAGAGCTTGGAAACCTTAGTGAATTTGGAAGCTAGAGAAATGGGAACTGAAACCCTGATTCAAATTGAAAACATTATCAACTATAATACTTGGAAATGGAAAGTGAAAACCTAATTGTATATCAAATCTTGTATTTTCTTTAGAAAATGAATTGAACTATGAAAACTATGTTTAAATGAATTTTATGATCAGCTGAGTGTTGAGACTCGTGTGGACTCAAGAACTTTAGCAAATCTATGATACTTGAAAATGAAAATGGAAACTTAAAAACCATAGTGAAAAGTGAACTTATGTGTTTTCAAAATCGAATGAATTTTTTAAGTTACTTTTGTTGTACCCTTTATGACATGTAGTTTACTGATATTTGTTTTTTGGGGTTGACTTAGTACTTTGACCAATCAGGATGTTTACTAGAGGCTTGGGAGTTTGTTCTGTGATGTCATGATGATGTTTTGTATACGATCTTTTATACCCAACTATGGTAATTTGTTATGTGTGCTCTATAATGAGTTTGATCTATTAGTGGTTATTGCTTTCTAGTGTTCTTGTGCGAAACTAAGGTGAATGGTGTGACTTATTTGATATAACCTTTGAATCTTCAATCAGTTATCTTTGGATTGCTACCCAATTTCTTGTATAGGACTAAGGTGATTATGTGATTTTTTTTTGGTGATGTCATGTTATGTCATGGTTTGGTTATGCTTACTTGACTTTGGATCAGTCCTATTAGGGTGATCGTATTGGTGAAATATGTGGTTATGATCAATAATGTTTTCAATATTTTACCAATTGCTTGTTTAAGAACTGATGAGTGATTTATGGTCATATGTGACCTACTATTTTTACTAAGCTTAGGGTAAGTTATTTCTGTCATGTTGAGAAGTGTCTTGCAATGGAGACTGAGGCCCTAAAGAGGTTGTCGGGTAACCCATTGTAGGTTATTTTAATAAGTGATAATATTTTATTAAATGGGTTAAAATAAATTAATAAGATAAGGTGCCACATAAAGTCACTAGGGGATCTGGAGTCCTAAGGGACTGCCAGGGTAACCTTAGAGTTAACTTGTTAGTATGTCTCATATGTTTGAAAGGATACTAATGCCGCATAGAGACACTAGGGGGTTGAAGTCCATAGTGGCTACCGGGGTAACCTTAGAGATCGCTCATGCGATGACACTTGCCCACTTACATAGTAGATTTCCTACATGTCATTATTACCTCTAGGTTTAAATGTCATTAGTGTCTGGCACCTTGAGTTAGATTGCTTTCAAGTTTTCCTTGAGCTACATGTTGATTTTGACTTTTGAGATTGTTATCTTGTTTGAGACTTGAGACTATCTCCTTAGTGCAGTGGGAGTGGACCGTTTTTGGGTTACCATGAGGTTGGATGGTAGTGCTTTTTACTTTTACCATTGAGATTCGACAATTTGATGTCATGACTAGAATTCCTTGTTTTGTATTTCCTTTCATTTTGTTCTTGTGTACTATGATGGATGGTTATACCTATTATATTGTATTTTAATTTATGGATCTTAAGAGATGGTGTAATCTATTTTATGATGTATATTCTTTCAACCTTTGATACCCTGTGACCTGTATAGTGGATGATTGTGCATTCTAATTATTGCCAAGTGGCATTTGAGATAATTGTATATAATTGTTTCTTAATGGATTCGTACTTGTAGTTATTCTTTAATGTGGATGTGTTATATATTGGTTTTAGTATTAATTAAACTTAAATGTGATTCAATGTCATGGGACCCTTAAGAATTCTAATTTTTTTTATGGTATGTGCTTATGTGTATGTTATTGTTTTCGCTATATTATATTTGTTGTTGTTAAGTTATTATCAATTTCAAAAAAAAATGTTTGAAAAACTTAGTAAAACTTTAGTTTATTTTCTTTTGGGTTCCCTGGTGGGGCGTTACATCTGGTATTAGAGCCTAGTTTCTAATTGGGAGCTCTAGGTATATTGGAACACCACTAGTTGATAACTAATTAACAGAAACTTGAATTGTTATATGTATCTATTACAAACTTGAACTCTTGAACTAGTTGAACTGAAACAAAACTTAAACTATGATATGTACTTATTACAAACTTGAAACACTTGAACTTCAAAGTGAAACATACTTAAACCTAGAAATAAGCAAAACTGAAATTGATCTTATACTATATTCAAAACATGTTTCTTATGTGTATGCTTTATAGTAGTATATTTTTATGGTTATATTAGCATATCGTTATCATGGATATTACTGTAGGATGGTAGCTAGGATGAGATCTAGAGTTAGAGGCTATAGCTCAAGTGGTAGTAGAGGCCAAGGGCGAGGCATGGATGCTAGTGTGCATGAGCCTATTCTAGATAGTCCTATTCAAGAGGAAAACATAACAAGGAGAATCAGGCAGATTCAAAGGAAGTTTACTTGTGATAGATGATGAGGACCATCATGGATTGCCTACCTCCTCTTCCTTAGGGTGTTGATCATTAGGAGTCACACCATGCAAGGAATGAGAAGAGGCATAGGTCTAGGAGTCCTTAGAGGGACCTTCACATTGATAGACAGAGGTTAGTTGTAGTTGCTCAGATGAAGGACTTTCAGAGGTCCATGATCAAAGCTTTTAATGGGCTAGGTTCAGGTTTTGCAGCCAAGTAGTAGCTTATTGCTCTAGACAGGTGTTTTTCTATACAAGACTTTGACTCTAACGTCAAAGCAAGGTTTGTCATTAACCACTTGGAACTCTTTGGAGCCACATGGTGAACTATCAAAGAGAAGAAACTGGGTGTGAACATGAACACCGTTACATGGGAGTTATTCTTAAGAAATTCTATGAATACTTCCTACCAAAGGAATGACACTAGTAGAGGGCTAATGAATTTCACAAAATTGAGATAGCTTACTTTGATCATAACATAGTATGAGTAGAAATTCTATGAGCTCATGCCTTATGCTGGAGCCAGTGAGAATTCACCACTAATGGTTCAGCACTTCATTTGAGGTCTAAACAATTATTTTATTGGGGGTGTAAATTTTTTCAAACCTAAAACCCTCAAGGATGCGGTACATCAAGCTATACTTGTAGAGAAGAGCATTACCCCAGGACATGATAGTTTTGTGGGAGTGCCTACAGCATTAGGGTCCAAAGCTAATCAGGGTTTGGGTAGCTATAGGAAGCCTGCTTCTAAAGGAGGCAATCAACAACAGCACCAGGGAGGATCATATCCTTCAGTATAGAGTGGTGGTGGTGGTCCACATTCTAGGAATTCTTGGTGCAATGAGTACAACCAGTATGACCAGCTGTCACAGAGTACTCAATCTTTTGCTAGTGGGAGTAGTTTTCAACAGTCCGACACACCTAGAGTGCAGAGGGGTTTTGATGGAGAATGTTTTTCCTGCAGACAATGAGAGTACAAGTCATCTCATTATCCTCAATGGAAATTACAGTTCTTAGATCAAACACATGCAACTTCAGAACCCATGGTTGGAGATTTGGGTAAATTGCAAAGAATGTTCTCAGTGGAGTCTTATCCTCCTACAAGGGGAAAGGGTCCAATGGGACCTGCACATTGAGTGCTTTAGTTTCTTTTTTTCTTGTAGGCTGCCAAGAGTAAGACTAAGTCTAGGGGGAGTGGATGTAATGCCTACCCTTAGTTTTCTTTTCAGTTATTATTATTGAACTCTTTTAGGCCAATTTTATGTTTATGCTTGATGATTAGCAACATTTGATTTTCTAGATTGTTAAATGTTATATCATACTTACTTGATTTATGTGATGAGTTACTTAGTTATTTCAATTATTCATGATTATGCTTCAATGATGGTACTAGGGTATAATTTAGTGGCTAATATTCGTAAATTGGCTAATTTTAGAACTTTTTGACTAGTATTTTGGCTAATAATTTAAGATTTGATACAACCTAAATCGCCATAGTTTTATAAAATTCAATTCTAGAATATTTAAAATCGCTCAATAATTTATTTTATTGAAAAATTTAAACTCAAATATTCGCCACAATATTTGTTACATGAATAGATTTGAGTAACCTAAATATAATATATTATTTGAGAAATTAAATTGAACTGACCAATAATTATCATAATTATTAGTTAATTTAGGGATATATCACCAATATTTATTATTCACTATTGATTTAAAGAATATGTAACGATTCTCATAACATTCTACAATGTAAAAAAATGTTCAATTTTAATTTGTAATATTCCATGGTGATTAATGAACTTCCTATTATTATTGAGATTCTTCAATATTTTATACAAAAAAATTTATGACTCAAAAATAATCGCCAAAATTAATCATATTTAAAATAAAAAATTGAGAGTTTCACCTATATAAATAATTTTGTTTTTCCAAAATAATGAAATATTCGCCAATATTTTATATCTTTCTTTGGAGGTGGCTTTTTTAAAGTTTACCCTGGATGGTACATATATGTCATTTAGTGACTTTTAGTTATTTCATGATGATAGTTAAATGTATGATTTATGTATAATTCTTATGGTTACTTACCCCATACTTGCATGTGTATGGTGTACCTATTTGTTTTACTTTATGTATGACTTTTCTGATGTGGTTGAGAAAGGAAATCGTAGTCACATTCTAGTCGGGATCTACACGATGTACCACTTACTACCATTACATGTTTAGTTTAGAATATATGTGTTTGTACATGTATGGATTTTATGCAGATTGCAAGTACCAAGTATTGACTTCCCTGAATTGCCAAGATGAGTGTACCCTATCACAATATCTCAATGGTAAGAGAGGGGAAATAACTCTTGAGTGTGAATCCTATTCTTAAACTATTTGTCCTAAAAAAGTAGGGCAAGAATCTGAGTTGTTTACCTTCCAAATTTTTCAACTGACGTAAATTCGTGATTATAACCCTTAAGTTTAATCTAGTTTTCTGTCTTTTATTATGGGTTTTCATTTTTAGTCTTGTGGGTCTGTGATGATTTTCTATTTTAATTAAATCAAATTAAAAGAATAATTAATGATTTAATTTAATGGAAATTTTATAAGAAAAAATCAATATTTAATTTAATTTAATTAATTGAGAAATTTATTAAATAAAAGAACTAAATTTAAAGATTTAGTTAAAGTCTAAATTTGAGCATAATAATATTTTATTTTATTTAATAATAGTATATTTAGGAGTTCATTTTTAAATAAATGCTAAATATTATTATTACTTAATAAATATTTTTATCAAAAATGTCTCAAGAATTAATTAAAGAGAGAGAAAATTATTTAATAAAGATATTTTAATTAAATGGCAAAAAGGTTGTGCATGAAAATTAAGATATAATTAAATAATAAAGGTAAAGGGTTTTTTGTGTGATTGCACAATCAAAGCTTTAAATTGGGGAAAAACTCTTTATTAGCAATTTAGAGTTCATTTATCAATAACTAGGGTTTTGGAGGAGCAATTTTTGAGAGCAAGGATTTTAGAAAAAGAGGGGAATATTTGCGTACTCCGAGCATTTGTCGTATTAGCATCAAATTCAGGTAGAATCTTGTGGGCTATTTGCAAAGTAGCTTTTCGTTCTTCAAATTCTTGTCTTCTCTGTGTCTGTTGTGTTTCTATTTTCAGAATTTCTTTGGGTTGAAACCCTTGTTACATATTTATTTTTCTTCATTTTGGAAACCTCTATAACTAATTTGATGATTTGAAACCCTTGTGTATGAATTTGGTTGTTCTTCGTTTCGAAAACCTCTGTAACCAATTTGATGATTTGAAACCCTTGTGTATGAATTTTATTGTTCTTCATTTTTCAGACACCTTTGTAAGCAATTTGATGATTTGAAAACCTCATCTTGTAAAGTTTAAATATCTGTGTTTTTATTTGATTTCAATGTGAGTACGTTTGGAAAATAAATCAATATTTAAAATGCAAAATTTGATTTGGTTATTCAGGTTTTTCCTATTAGATCTATTTCATAATTTAATAGAAAAAATTAAAAATAAAATATGTTAATAAAAATTACCACAATAAAAAAATTATTGTGATAATTTTTATCACATATATTATTTTATTGGAAATGTGAATTTGCACTATAACGAGGGGGCTTCTTGCTAGTTTTTAAATATTAAAAAATATATAGTATGGTGGGTGGGGGCCACCGCCCCCAACCTCTTATCCTTCTCATTTGCGGCATGCGGCCTACTGTCGCAGCACCTCACGCTGCATACAACAGTCGTGAGCGCTACAAGCAGTGGCTCACATTGTTGTAGCAGTATTGAATGTTGTTGCGTGAAGCCGAGAGGCTATAAATCTTTTTTTTAAATGATTTTTTAGTAATTTTATTATTATTATTTAAAACTTTATTATATATTAAGATTTATTAATGAATTTATTTTATAATATTAATATAATTATTAAATATTATTATTATTAAGATTAATACTATTATTATTATTATATTAATGTTATTATAATATTTAATTTAAACATTATTATTATTAAATAATATATTATTTTTATTATTTTATTATTAATTAAATAATTATTAGCATTAATAATTTAATAATAGTTAATACAATTGCAATAATAATATGTAATTATGGAGTTGTGATATATATATATATATATATATATATATATATATATATATATTTGGAAAGTAAATTTTGAAAAAGGTAATTGGAGATATGATTATTCTAATAAAACTCAAATTTCACTCAAGACGAGTCAGTTTTAAATGTAAATGATATTTATCACTAGGATAATTTTATGATTTGAAAACCTTAGTAGCTATCATACTTTGAAAAGATGAAAATGTAATGTGTATCTTTACTGAACTCTTATATTTTGATAACGAATTGAACTATGAAACAATGTTTAAACAACTCTATACGAATTGTTGAATCATCTGGGATTCCAATGAATTTGAAAACCTTAGTGAATCTAGCAACTAGAGAAATGGGAATTGAAATCCTGATTGAAATCAAAAACATTATCAACTGTAATGCTTGGAAATGGAAACTGAAAACCTAATTGTATATCGAATGTTGTGTTTTCTTTAGAAAATGAATTGAACTATGAAAACTATATTTAAATGACTTTTTATAATCTGTTGAGCATTGAGACTCGTGTGGACTCGAGAACTTTAGTGAATCTGTAATACTTGAAAATGAAAATGGAAACTTGAAAACCATGGTGAAAAGTGAACTTATGTGTTTTCAAAACTGAATGAATTATGAAAGTTATTTTTGTTATACTCTTTGTGATGTGTCATTTACTGATATTTGGTTTTTAGGGTTGACTTAATACTTTGACCAGTCAGGATGTTTACCAAAGGCTTGGGGGTTTGTTATGTGATGTCATGATAATATTTTATATACGATCTTTTATACCCAACCATGGTAATGTGTCATGTGTGTTCTATGATGAGTTTGATCTATCGGTGTTTATTGCATTCATGTGTTCTTGTGTGAAATTGAGGCGAATGATGTGACTTATCTGATATAACCTTTGAGTCTTCAATTAGTTATCTTTGGATTGCTTCCCAATTGCTTATATAGGATTGAAGTGATTATGTGATTTTTTTTTGTGATGTCATGTTATGTCATGGTTTGGTTTATATTTACTTGAATTTGGATCAGTCTTGTTAGGATAATCATATTGGTGAAATCTGTGGTTATGATCAGTAATATTTTCAATATTTTTCCAGTTGCTTGTTTAAGAACTAGTGAGTAATTTATAGTCATATGTGACCTACTATTTTTACTAAGGTTAGGGTAGGTTATTTGAATGTCATGTTGGGAAGTAACTTGTAATGGAGGCCAAGGCACTAAAGAGGTTGTCGGGTAACCCGTTGTAGGTTATTTTAATAAGTGATAGTATTTCATTAAATGTGTTAAAGTGAATTAATAAGATAAGGTACCACATAAAGTCACCAGGGGATCTGGAGTCCTAAGGGAATGCCAAGGTAACCTTAGAGTTGACTTGTTAGTATGTCTTGTCTGTACAAAAGGATACCGATGACACATAGAGACACTAGGGGACTAGAGTCCATAGAGTTGGCTAGTAGATTTCCTATGTGTCATCATTGCCTCTAGGTTTAGATGTCATCTGTGTCTAGCACCTTGAGTTAGATTGCTTTCAAGTTTTCTTTGACCTACATGTTGATTTTGAATTTCGAGATTGTTATCCTATTTGGGACTTGAGACTATCTCCTCAGCATGGTGGGAGTGGACCCTTTTCGAGTTACCATGAGGTCAGGTGGTAGTGCTTTTTACTTTTACCATTGAGATCCAATAGTTCGATGTTGTGGCTGGAGTTCCTAGTTTTGTATTTCCTTTCATTTTGTTTGTGTACTATGAGGGATGGTTATACCTATTGTATTGTATTTTAATTCATGGATCTTAAGAGATGATGTAATCTATTTTATGATGTATATTCTTTCAACCTTTCATACCCTGTAACCTGTACAGTGGATGATCATGCAATATAATTATTGCCAAGTGGCTTTTGAGATAATTGTATATTATTTAGATGGATTCGTACTTTTAGTTATTCGTTAATGTGGATGTGTTATATATTGGTTTTAGCATTAATTAAACTTAAATGTGATTCAACATCATGGGAGCCTTAAGAATTGTTATTTGTTTTATGGTATGTGCTTATGTGCATGTTATTGCTTATGTTATATGTTAAATTATTCTCTTTTGAAAAAAAATATTTGGCAAACTTAGTAAAACTTTAGATTATTTTCTTTTGGGTTCCCTAGCGGGGCATTAAAACCTATGATGCTAGCTTTGATTTGTGACCATATCATTTCATAGATAATTTTAGAGACGTTAGTGTGAGGTTATAATCATTTTCTTTATCTCTTGACTTCAATTCCTTGTTATTTTTAATCATTTTAAATAAATTCTATTTTTTTGAAGTTTTTTAATAACTTTCTTCTTTTGAATCAATTTTCTTTTCTTCTTCTAATTACACCAAGGTTGCACGGGTATGTGTACCCAGACCCCTAGGTACACATATCGGGTATTGATATGTTCATCTCATACCATGAACTTGCCTGGGTATGCACACTACAACCAGAAACACCATGTCAGCTTACAAATTTATTCCCCCTTGCAAAATGTTTTAAAACTACTATGTAGATTAAGATGCCTAACTTTTGTTTCTATTTTTAATTCGCATATGAACTTGTTGTTTATCAAGCTTAATTCAATATGTAATCCATTTGAACTTTGAAACTTTGATACAATATTAATTAGCACTAAATTACTAAACTTTTTATGTTTTTCACTATTCAATTGAGAAGTAGAAGTTTATCATTATCATTTGCAATATGTTATTATAAGATTTATGATCTTCTTGTTCATATTTAAATTTTTCCTTCTTTGTTATGCATCTAAAGTTTAAACATTCAACATATATATTATGACTCATGACTCATTTTTAAATTTGTTGTTTTGAAAGATCAACGTCATAACCCCTGATTAATATTTTCAGATTTTATATAAAATATCAAAATTATATTAAAATAAAAATTAGACACACCCACATACCCCATCACCTGTTTTGAAAAAAAGGTATAAATACCCAAATCAATCTTGAATTTCACCAATAAAAATCTAAAGTTAATCATTACTATTTATCATTTTGATTTGAATTTAAACCCATTTTCAATTTTATCATATAGCACAAACTTTACGACCCGTAACATTTTTTTACCTATTTGTATTTATCCCACATTTAATTTATAAAATTAGATTTACTAAAGGTTATCCTCCATAACCCAGACCTTTGCTTAACAGGATGCTTTAATATTCAAACTCAACTAAATAAATAAATAATCTACTTTTTGTCTGCTCGAAACACTCCCCTGTAACTCATTTCTAACCAAACCCCATCTTTCCTCTTATTCAGAAATCAGCCTTCCTCTGCTCCGGTGCGCCAAAAAACCGTCACTGTTGCCGCATGCAGAGCACTCTTAACATATATAAAACCATTGAGCTATTATTGTACACGGAATAGATTAGAGCAATAAAAGTTTGCCTTGCAGTTTTTAAGGCTCAAAAACAGGCCCCATTTAAATAGGAATTGAAAAAATTGTCTAGTAATGTCAGATTTGACAGCTTTCGCTGCCTGGACTTCAGGGAAGCTAGATTTTCCTCCGAGTAGGTTCAGAGCGTAGAGATGTAACACATTTCATCTCAGTTTGTCACGTTAAATATTGGTCCTAATTTTCTCTAAAATGTCAGCAATTTGAAGCATGTTGGGTCGTTCTTGAGGGGATTCTCGTGTACACAACAATCCTACGTTCAAGACTTCAACTAGTGAGTGTAATATCAGATTCTCCTCACCTTGTTCTCCTCTCCACAGACTTCTATCAACTATTTCTTTTACTCTATGCGGAAGATTTTCGGCTACCCATTTTTGCAAGTTCAGTCCATCCTTGAAAAGAGCATTCATAGGCCTCATTCTCGTAAATATCTCTAGTAATAATACTCCATAGCTGAATACATCTCCTTTGGTGGACACCCTTGCACCCAATCCATACTCTGCAGAATGATTCAATTCAACTTTCCATTCAGCATTCACTGAGAGATTTAAAAACACAGTAAAAAGAAGCAAAGATACGAAGTAAAAAGAAGCAAACAACTTACCTGGGGCAATGTAGCCAACTGATCCTTTGAGCAAATGTGAGGTGGAAGTCGTGGAATCCATTGTGTTGGCCGAGACTATTCTTGCAATGCCGAAGTCTGTTAGATGTGCTGTCATGTCGTCCCCCAACATCACATTACTTGGTTTTAAATCACAATGTAGAACCTGTACAAAGCATCGGTGATGAAGGTATGCTAAGGCTTGAGCTATGTCAATGGAGATGCTCAGTCTTACTGTCAAACTCAGTTCACACTCGTCTCCATCAGGGTATAGCCAACCTTCCAAGCTACCCTTTTGAATGTAGGGGAAAATCAAAGCTTTGAAATCGAGGTTGGAGCAGCAAGTAATGATTCCAACCAGATTTCTGTGCCTAACCTTGCCCAAAGCATTGCACTCCCTCTCAAAACTCTGATGAGCATCTTCATTTTGCATATTGAGAACCTTAACAGCAATTAGTGTGCCATCCTTCAGCTCCCCTTTATACACTGATCCATAATTACCAACCCCTAAAAGGTTGGCATCACTGAGTCCATTGGTTGCGGCCATAATGTCCTCTTGTGAAATTCTAGGTAGGCCCAAATTCAAAGCAAAAGCTTCTGTAGTCTGCAAGCTAGTATTAGTTTTCTTCATCCCATACTTCCAAATTAAGAAAGCTAAAAGACAACTGCAAATCACAAAAGTTGTCACAGCAACAGGAGCTATTATCCTCCGAATTTGCGAATGAGAATTATGAGAGTGAGACAGAGGAGGAGGGCATGATGGCATATTACGTATCCATGATCCGCACAAGCCCACATTTCCTACAAATGATGCATTCGTAAGCTTTCTGAAAATCCCACCTTCGGGCACTTCTCCAGTTAGATTATTCATGGACAAATTCAAATGGTGAAGCATCTTGAGTGTTTCTAGGGACTCTGGTATGATTCCTGACAAATTGTTCATGGACAAATCCAGGTCCTCTAAGCTCTGAAGTTGCCGGAGTGAATCTGGTATTGGACCACGAACTGAATTGTGTGATAGATTAAGGTATTGTACTGATGTGCAGCTTCCAATTGTACCAGGTATTGAACCTGTTAGTGAATTTGAAGAAACATCTATGGCCTCCACCATTGTCATCTTGCCAATCCCTGGTGGAAGGTACCCTTGTAATAAATTGTTTGACAAGTTGAAATACAATTGCAGATTAGGAAGAGAAGCTAGCTCTGGTGGAATCTCTCCACTCAGATTGTTGTAAGACAAATCTATCACTTCCAATAGTCGGCAGTCCCCTACACTAGGAGGAATTCCATCTGAAAGCTTGTTTTGGTGAAGGTATAGAACTCTTAGCTGTTGCAGCTGGCCTAAAGAAGGGGGAATTGAGCCAGACAGCTGATTTTGGTATAAAGACATGAGACCTAATTTCGGTATGTCGCCAATTTCTGTCGGGATGTTTCCCTGCAGACCGTTTTCCCCTAGAAACAGCCTTTCCAACTTTGTTAGCCTCTTCAATGATGAAGGAATAGATGCATTGAAGAAATTCCCCTCCAAATTAAGAAATGTCAAGTTACCCAGGTTGGCAATTTGTGGTGGGATTTGTCCATGTAAATAATTGTAGCTCAAGTTGAAGATAGAAAGCTTGGAAGAAAGCAGATCAAGCGATGGTGGCAGAGTGCCAGCAAGCTCATTTTCACCCAAGTGTAACAGTTCAAGAAGAGAGCAATTAGACAATGCGGAGAGAATGAGTAAACCATTGCTGCCGCCACTCACAAGCCTGTTTGTCCCTAGAAAGAGGCGCTCAAGGTTACTTAATTGACTAAACTCCATGGGAATCGTGCCATTTAGCTGATTGACTCTCAGGTCAATAACTTTGAGTTGGGTGCAATTAGAAAGAGAATTTGGGATTCTGCCAGTCAGTTTATTACCCCATAGAAGTAGCATCTGCAATTGAGAAAGTTTGGCACCAAACTCCCAGGGAATATGGCCGGACAAACTATTGTTATGAAGCTCCAAATCTTGAAGAGGAGTGCAATTAGAGAGGGAGGGGGGAATTTGTCCTCTCAGATGGTTATGACGAAGGCGTAACGTGCTGAGCTGTGAAATCATTCCCAGTTCGGGAGGAATGGAACCACTGAGCCTGTTATAACCCAGAGAAAGCACGCTCAACGAAGAACAATTTCCCAAGGAAGACGGAATGGGGCCAGTCAGCTTGTTATCTGAAAGCCAGAGCATTTGTAAGCCCGTGAGAAGCCCTATTTCCCAAGGAATGCCTCCACTTAAACGATTGCGGAAAACAGAGAATGTTTTGAGGAAGCGACAATTGCTGAAGGTGGATGGTATAGAGCCTTCTAATCTGTTCTTGGAGAGGCGGAGGTTCCTTAAGCGAGCAAGTTTTCCCAATTCAGGGGGAATAGATCCGCGCAGGGTGTTGTTATTGAGGTCAAGCACGCGTAGAAATGAAATATTAGCAAGAAAAGGCGAGATGGTGCCCTGCAGCGACATACCTGTAAGATTCAGTACCACGACTCGCTCTCTGCGCGTAGAACATTTTACTCCTCTCCAATTGCACACTGGATGTGTGGAATTCCAGTCGCTTAATGAATTATAGAGATCCAGACTGAGACCTGCCCTGAATTTCAGCAGAGCCTGTTCATCCGAAGCATTGTTGAGCTGAATCGGGCGTGACAGAGCAATCACTGATGAACAAGAGAGAATTAAAAACAGTAAAGTCGCCATTTTTCCTCAGCCTCTGCCTCAACAATGTCCTATACGTCTCCGCCAGTGCCTCCATCCAGTTTCGCTTCTTATTTAATCTCTCCACAAGTTTGATAATTGATAGCAAAACTTGACAATTGACATGGCTGTTACCCAGTTTTGGCAGTCGCCAGAAAAATTCTGTCCTCGTGCCCAGAATCACTTTTGACTGATCTGCCCTCCAGGAAATATCATAGTACTATTAGGTTGCGTGTATGGATGGAGATCTTTGCACCAAACATTTAGTGTAAATAATTATTATTTTTCTTGTTTTATATTAAACTTATTTATTTATTTTTGGAATATTTATTTGTTGTCTAATATAACTATACAATTTGAAGAAACCTAATTCGATTTATGAAAAGTTCTTCTATATAGAATATTTGCTTATATTTTATATATAGATTGTGATAGTTGAATTTTTATATGTGGATTATAAGAATATTTTTAAAATGTTGTCACTTAACATGTTAGAGAGGGATATATACAAACTTTAGTATTTTTTTTTTTTTTGTTTAAATTAATAAAAGGTAAGTATTTGTATTTTATTAATATCAAAATTATTTACAAATCATCTTTGTTCAAGTGTGGGTATTAGGGGAAAAAGAACGCACTAAGAAAACTTTTGGTGTAGCATGTGACTAAAGTCTTGTATACATATAGATGCCCTATAGAGGGCCCTAAAGAAGGCGTACCTTCCTTTATATAGTTTATAAAACTTTACATTGAAATTTACAACATTAAACTTTACAAATTTAAGTTTTACAAATTTGAGCCCTATATATTTGGGCATTACAATTTTGAAAAGTTTTACATGAAGCTTTGGAGATGACATAGAAGCTTTAACTTAGCATTTGATAAAGAGTAATTCTGCCATTTGGGACTTTGATTAAAAATTAGGAAACTAAACTTTTGAGGACTAGCTCCATAGAGGCTAAAAGCAACTTGCCAAGAACAACCAATGCAACCACAAACGGACTAACCATCAACACCTTTCCAATTTGTTTATTATTAGAAGTCATATGAGAACAAAAATGTCATTTTCATAGTAATCGTACATGAATTGCTCAAATTAATATCCCTGAGCTACACCTTGCCAGCCTTTAGAATTATTATAAACTTTTGAAAAGTCGTCCCAAAGTAACATCAGAGTCCACTGAATCATTATAGTAGATAGAAGAGCCTCTAAAGATTAGTAGGAAACTTAATAGTTCCCAAAAAATATTTTACCATCAATATTACTTAGAGTCTCTTGAATGAGAACCTTTCACCATCATGCTTTTTGATGGTAGACATGATTATAAGAAACCATAAGATTAGGAGATTAAATAGATAAACCATGAGATAGTTGTTTCTCATTCTTACCATGAGGCCAACCTATTTAGGGTCAACAGAAAGAAAAAATACTGACAAAAGACTCATTGGTTAGTATGTTAAAGAATCTCCCCTTCAGAATGAGGGTCCAGCTATCTAAGTAGAACAGTCTACAATTTACCATAATGATCCTCAGAATTATATACACATAATTATAGTGATAATTATATTCACAGAATGAAAGCCCACATAAACTATGAGATTAGGAGATTAAATTGATAGACTGTGAGATAGCTACTTCTCATTCTTACCATGAGGTCTACCTATTCAGGGTCGACAAAAAGATAAAAACACTAACAAAAGGCCCATTAGTTAAAATATGTTAAAAGATTTCCCCTTTAGAATAAGGGCCCAACTAACCATGTAGAATAGTTTGCAATTTACCATAATGATCCTCATAATTATATTTACAAAATTATAGTGATATTATATACATGGAATGAAAGCCTACAAAAATCATGAGATCAAGAAATTAAAATTGATGGATTATTAGATAACTCTTCCACATTTTTACCATGCATCCTACCTATTTAGGGCCTTCAACTGTATGGAAAAGGGCGGGGGGGGAACACAATGATGAGAGATCCATTAGTTAAAATATGTTAAAGAACCTCCCCTACAGAATAAGGGCCTGACTATCCATTTAGAGAAGTCTACAGTTTTCCGTAATGATCCACAGACATGAGTGATAAGAATGAAGATACATAATAATGGATCATAGTATAAAACCATAGAGGTACTCATTTTCTATTAGAACCATATTACTATTTACTATCTTATCATCAAATTAGATCAAAATGGAAGTATCTTAATGCAATATCTTCTTTCTACTTTAACTGTTAGATATTTTAGTAAAAACTATATAAATAATAAAAAAATAAAAATAAATTGTAACTATTCAAATGAGAGTTTTAAAATAGAAAAGTTAGACAAAATAAAAAAAGGGGTTTATAAAAATATAGCCCTCCTATTCCTAAAAGGCATTCTTGAGGTCCTCTATGGCTGCATGCAAAGATCTTTCATGCAGATTACCTTCCTCTTCGAAGTAGATCTCCAACCAATCATCCTCTATAGGATCTAGAAGAGCATGGAAAAATATAAGGAATCAAAGATCCCTTTCATAGTTGAGTCCTCTATGAAGATAATAGGGTAAGTAGGGATCAAATCCCTACAAATGTAGAGAAAACCATAATTGGCAGCTAGGGTAATGGTGAAATGACGCAAGAGAGGATGATAATTAGGGCTATAGAAGCACCCGATTACCATGCAACCTTGTTGAGTTAACACAACATAAGCAACACAACCAAAAGACAATGCTAGAAGGAGAGAAAACAAGAATCTTTATTATTCAACAATTTACTTCATACATGCACTAGTAAGATTTTGACAATTAAATGACTACATGACTAAAACTTTTAGTTACAAGACTAAAATTTCTAGTCATGTGACTAAAAGTAATCAAGTTCTAGTAATGTTTTGCAATTTACAAATATAAGTGAAGTCTAAATAAATGACCAATTTGGTCATCAGGTAAAATCACAAGGTTAGACAAAGATAAGTAACTTAATAAACTATCAAATAAATGACTAAACAATTGGTCACTAATAATTAGTCACTCAAACAAATGACTAAAGGAATGATCAAAGATTTTTTTATTATGTTAATACATTCTAGTTTTTAAATAACTTTTATTACTAAACAATCAAGTTTTTGTCCTATCAATACATCATTATGAGTAACATGTTCGAATGTCCTCTTAACTAATATTGAACTACAAATGAACTAAAAATCATCCCAATCTACATTCAAACTCCTCAAAATCTATCTATGAACTCCTCAAATTTTATTTATACATTAAGAAATTTAGGTGAGAGTTATATAATTATAATGGAACATTTCATCTTACTTAAAAAATGGTCCATTTCTTATAGTAAATAACTTGTATCATTATTAATTTAAAATGTATGAGGCAACATGAGCATATTATATTGGATCTAAAAGAGGAGAAAATAAAATATCATCGTTGACCTAAAAAAATGCACTCAAAATCAAAAACTTCCTCCATGCAAAATAAATTTAAAAGAACTTAAAGTGCAAGAAACCTCCTATTTGCATATACAAAAGTAATTATTAAGTATTTTTTAATAAATTTCAACAACTAATTATTATCTTTTACGAAACTATGACCACGCAAAATATTTCCTTTGATTATATGATATTATATTGGTATTATTACATTTAAAATATTCAATAGATACTAAATTCCACTATCTAATAAATATTGAATATGTTGAAGAATGATGTAATAATATTAATATAATTTTTATATTTAGCTTACATTTATAAAATAAAATAAGCATATGAACTCTTTATGACTTCAATAGAATATGTAATTTATTAATTGAATTGCAATCTTTGATATAATATATATTTTCATTGAATAATATTATGAAATTTTAAAAATATTTAATATTTTGTAAACATGAATTGTTTAAGGAAATGTCTCATAAAAAGGTTCAAGATTGAATATTATTTATTGATTTATTTATTTTCTTAAAATATTTAATGTTGAATTAAATTTTGTAATAACCACACTTTTTAATTATAAAAAATAATTTGATTATAAATTCTAAAATTAAATCTATTAAATTTTTCTAATAACTACATTTTCTTTTCTAATTGTAAAATTATAATAAAGATTCTAATTGTGAATAAATGTTACCATTATAAATTTTTAAAATCATGCTTTTATTGAATTATTTGCTTTTTTCAAATATTTCATGTTAATTTAATTGTTAAGATATATATTTTATAATTTCATAATATATAAGTTTCAATAAAATGAAGTTCCATTTTCATATTTTAAAAATCAACTTAAATTTTTATACAAATATTTGAAAATTGATTTTTTCATTTTATTTTATTATTCAAAAATAATTCTAGTATAAATCTTTCAAAACTAATTATTTTAATAATTTATTTAATTTATTTATTATTAAATATTCTTATTAATTCTAAACTAAATTAAAAATAAGTGAATTTTATTGAAGGGAAAAAATGGCTCTAACATGAAATTTATCAATATCGGCAAATAAGCAAGGAGATCATTTTGCAAAAATGAAATACGCGTGCTTTGCTCCTTTGTCCATGTCGAACCCCTTCGACATTCTCCATAGCTTGTGCAAGGTAGACTCTGATCCTAAGAATAATCACAATCTTGTATCAAAAGTAAATGGTCGTAATATCTATGACCCAGAATACATTCATTCTGATGGAAAACACGACGAAAAGAAGAAATCATACCAGGATAAAAATCAATTCTATTTGTCAAATCAAACTCAAAAACCCTTCAGAAAGAACCCTAGCAATCGTTCTAAAAAACAAAGGTATACCTTTGATGCACTGGTCAAACTGCATAATTCTTTTAACAAAGGACCTGATCCAGAGTATAAAAGAAAAGATTTTATCAAGGAAAAATTAGAAAAAGGATGGACTCAAGTTTCCTACCATAAATATTGTCTAAACATGGGTATGAAAAATATAGATTTGTTGCAAAAATTGATTAGCATTGGATCTGATAGAGAAAATGAATATAACAAGAAAGTAGCTATCTTCACCTATACCAAATATGCCCACAACGCTAGCCCCTCCTTTGATTCTCTTCCCTCCTTCTCCCCATGTAAAGACCGTATCATTAACCATAACCCAGTTAAACCTTCTAAATTTTTTGCAATAAACAACATCCTGATAGGTTTAAATAAACCTTTAGCCAAACCTATCCTTCCTTCTAGAATTTTTTGTCCCAATACTTTGGCCAGAAGCTCTAACACTTATATCCCTCCTCATAGGAAATTTCTTGAGTCTTCTCCTACCACTTTAGTGTCGAACGCCATCCGTGGTCGTCCTTCTAGTAATTCTAGCTCATCCATTCCCCCCTTAGATCATAGCGCCTACACGGATATTATTATCATCAGTAATGAAGATACAAAAGCCGACGGAAAGATTGTCAAAAGTTGGGAGTTTTTGCTATCTGGAATGGTCCTCTAGACAAATTTCAAAAAGTCATGAAATGGTCAAAAGATGTTTGCAAGGATCAAGTAAGTATCTTTATGCTCTTGAATTATTAGTTATATATTTACATTGCCAATCTTTAGATATCATAAGTGAATTGATCTTGGTTCTTTGTTTACTATTTCAAGGACACTCTTTAAAGTTTTTACCATGGACATTTAACTTTCATGAACAAAATATCAACAAAATTATAGTCCCATTATGGTACAAATGAAAAAAAATTCCCCCAGAATTAAATCTACCACAAATCATTTTCAAAATAGGTCAAGGACTAGGAGCAATCATAGGAATAGATAACAACCTAAGTAAAGCCAACAACATCAACTTTCTCATCAACCAGGTGTCAGGCAGTAAGGAAATCAAAACTAAAAAGATCATCACAAATAGATATGTCTATAACCTAGACTTCAGCAAATATTATGATAAAATCCAAAGTATTTTATGGGTTTTCATATGGATAGATCAACTTTTCATATCAACAGAACTTTGAACCTCAAGCTTACCCTAAATAAGATGCATAAATTAAGTAATTTGGTTCAGAAGGCAAAAGAAGTGTAAAGAAAGGAAGATCTAAACATATTAAACCAATATTTAGAAAAAAATCTATTCAAAGGAAGAACTGGCAAAATATGATGATACCAACAGACCTTTAGAAGCAACTCATAGGCACATCATCCTAGCAGATCAAGAATTATCGAACAACTGGAAGGAAAAGGAACATACAAAAATCAAGTATGATATAGACAACAGAATAAATATAATTAATCAGTGCAATCTTAACATGAAGAGATTTCACAGTCTATCCCATGATTTTTTCCTCACTCAGAATGACATTTATGACCAAATAGTGGTGGGATACACAGAGCATATGGATTACCTTTCTCTCAATGCAAATTTAGAGTAGGATGAATCACCGAACCATTCATTAAGCAATAATGAGCATTAGATTGAGTTTATACAATCTATGGGATATCAAGCATACTCACAGAAGATAATTAGAAATCATAATTATTGCCAAGCTAATGAAAACACAGAAATGGACAAGGTAATAGTATGTATGCAAATAGATAAAAATTGCAATAAAAATCAAGATTCTATACATGAGAAAGAACTAAGACAAGATTCTGATAAGGATTGCATAATCAAAAATGTGGAATGGCCAATTGGGCAAGACCGGATTTATGACTCAGCCAATTAGGAGCTAATAATTAATCAAAGAACTGATACTATCCATAACAAGCAGTTTCAAGAATCAAGAATCCCTCCTTCCACTTCCAAGAAATGGAGCATATTACTATTAGGAAGCAAGCTAAGAAAAGGTCATTAAAATTCTTACAAACACCAAACAATGGTAAGAATCATTTTGGAGATCTTGATCAAGATGAGAATCAGAGTAAGGAAATCAGGGAGGATCATCTCAACATTCTAGTAGAAATTGATTCAATCATAAACAATATAGGAACTATAGTAACAAAAGCTCAAGAAAACTCCAAAATAGGAATATTTGAGATAGAATATGAGCAGGATAATCACCAATATTGGGAAGAATTTGGGGTTCTAGTAACCTCTGAGAAGGAATGTTTAGATGAAAGGAATACTGAATCTGATAAACAATAAATAGAGGAAAACAATACAAACATTATGTACATAGAGATAGCAAAACAGATAATTCAAGAATTGGAAGCTAAAGAAGAATGCTTAGGACTAGAACTTAATTCAGCAATATAGGATAATATCCAAGAAAACTCCAATAATTTAGGCATATCAATGAATCAAGAAGGTCTCAAGATCCCAAATTGTGGGAAACAAAAGTTGAAGCGGGGTAGAAAATCCCTTAAAGAGTTAAGGCATATAATAGGACAAGCAAAAAATTAGATGAAGATTAAAGACATTCTCAATGTAGGAAAGGGGAAGTTCCTTCCCACAGAACAATGAAGATCACTACATGGAATGCTAGGGGACTCAACACTCCTAGCAAAAAGTGATTATTAAAGCGCATCTTAACCTTATTTGGTTCAAACTTATTAATAATTCAAGAAACTAAACAAAGAAGAAGGAGCTAAATTAAACATGAATTTAAGAAACCGGAAAACAGACCTAATAGAATCACATGGGGCATTAGGAGGATTAGGGGTTATATGGAATCCCAAAAAAATTGAATTCAGCAAATTAGTTTCATCTAGGAACTGGATGGGGGAGAAACTCAAAAGTTTCAAACACAACATTATATTAATTATATTAACATTAAATAATGTATATGGGCCCATATAGACTTCAGACAAAAAAGCACTATGGTCAAAAATCACTAGCTTTTTGGAGGATAATCATGTGGATAATTTTCTAATAGGAGGTGATTTATGCCAACTTATAATGCCATATATACTTGGAACAATAGGAGATTAGGATTCTATAACATAACAGAGAGACTGGATAGATTCATATTAAAAGGAGATCTCAGTACATTGGAAGTATATATACAAGCATCCATTCTTCCCCATGTAGGCTCAGATCATTATCTGGTTAGGATTACATTTTCGGGTACCTCTAAACCTACCAGAATCTGTTTAAATGTGAAAAGATGTGGTTCCTTGATGATAATTTCATGGAAAATATAAAAGCATGGTGGAATGAAGACTCTTTTGAAGATCCAAAATGTATTTCTTTGTGTAAAAACTTAAAACACTCAAAGAGAAAATACTAAATGGAATAAAACATACTTTAACAACATTTTTAAAGAAAAATTAGACAACGAAGAGGAGCTCAAGAAACTAAATGAGGACATTATAAGAAATGGCATGGACAATAGAAAATATCTAAAAGAAAAAGAACTTTTAGGGAAATAAAAAAACATTTTAGCAAAAGAAGAAACCTTTTGGAAAAAAAAATCTAGAGAGACATGGTTAACTAAAGGAGATTAAAATACCAAATTCTTCCATAACAACACTTTAAACAATAGAAACATCAATAGAATAACTCAAATAAAAAAATGTTGAATGTGTTTACAAAGAAAACTCAAAAAGAATAGCTAAAACGTTGGTGGATTTCTACAAAAATATTCTCAACAATTGTAAGAATTCAAACTGGACATCACAAAAGAAAATGTTCAAATTTATACCTAAAGTGATCACAGACGAGGATAATAGAATGTTAATTAAACCCTTTACATTAGAAGAAGTTAAAACAACATTATTTAAGATGAATCTAGATAAATCACCATGCCCAGATAGCTTTCAAACCTTCTTTAAATTCAAAAATGTTGGGATATAATTAGTGAAGAACTCTGGAAGGTTGTAGAAGCAACTCATAATGCTAGTTTATTGCTCACAAAAATCAACCATACCTGTCTAACTCTTATACCCAAAAGAGTGGACTATGAGGAACTCGACCACTTTAGACCTATAGTGCTTTGTAATACCATCTACAAAATTTTATCAAAAATCATAGCTCTCAAATTAAAAAGTGTCCTTCCCAAAATTATATCAGAAGAATAAATGGGCTTTGTTCCTGGAAGGTCTATTTTGGATGGCATCATTATTATTGAAGAAACCCTACATTCAGCACGACACAATAAAGATGCATGTGTGCTCATGAAACTAGACATTCAAAAAGTTTATGATATGGTAGATTGGAGGTTCCTATGTAAGACTATGGAAGCCTTTGGATTCTCCCACCAATGGATAAATCTAAGCTTTAATTTCATTTCTACACCTAGTATTTCTATCCTTGTAAATTGCACCCTAGAAGGACTCTTTAACATCTCTAGAGGTATTAGAAAAAGTGACCCTAGCTATCTCATCCTTTCTATTCATCATAATGGTCAAGGCCTTTGGCAAAGCCATAAAAAAATTAGAGGAAGAAGGAAAAATCATAGGAGCAACAGTAACTAAAAATATCCCAACATAACACACAAATAATTTGTCGATGATACTATCTTGTCTAGAAATAGTTCCTTAATGGAAGCCAAGAACTTCAAACATATAATTTTAGACTATGAAGCAACTTCAAGACAAAACATAAATGCTGTAAAATCTAAGATCTTTTTAATTAATACTCCACAAGAAATTGAAAATGATATTTGCAACTTTATGGGCTTCAAAAAAGAAGCCTCTCCTTGCAAATATTTGAGCATTCAACTGTAAAAACAATCTAGGAATCCTACTACATGGAATCAAATGTTAGAAAAAATGATTAAAAACAATTATGAATTGGAAAGGAAAATGGTTAACTAAAGTAGGTAGAGCCACAAAAATCAAAGCAGTCACTTCCGCTATCCCTTCATATAAAATATCTTGCCTTTTTCTTCCTAAATGTGTCAATAAACAACTAGAGAGTAAACTTTTATAATAATAAAATTGGAATGATACAGAAGAGAAAATAAACTCACCTTAATAAAATGCAAAAATATTTGCAGACCTAAAAAATTAGGGGTACTCGGCATCAAAAACTTAAGCTAGCAAAATGAAGTGTTCGGAGCAAAACTAATTTGGTGTTTATATCAAGAAAAATATAGTAAGTGGGCCAAAATCCTTTATCACAAATAAATGGGCATCAATGATCCTATTTTGATTTTCCAAATTAAAAGCCTCCCTAAAGGATCCAATATTTAGAATTTTATGATCAAATGTCGCCTGCTCATTAGTAATAATTTAACCTAGGATGTTGGGAATGGAGAGGAAGCCCTCTTCTAGGAAGACTCATGGGATGGTCTTCCTTCTCCAAATAATTACAATCTATCAGATAACATCAAAAACACTCTTACATGATTATGGGGAAAATGAGTCTCTAATTATAGGCATATAACCATAAACAACGAAGATCTAGTTTGGGAATGGAGATCACTATAGGGTGCTAATATCTCTCATAGTGAAGTAAAGGATTTCACAAACTTCCTTAATCAGAGACCAACTTCATACAAAAATAGACAGGATAAATTAATTTGGGGACCATCTAAAGATGGGAAATTCAACATTTGAAAGGGGTATGAAATCTTAAACAACTCTCACAATTGAACTGAAACATACATACCTACTAACCTTTGTTGGGATCCAACATGTCTACCCAAGGCATGTATGTTTTTATGGGTTGCCATTCAGAAAAGGATGTTAACTACAGATAGATTTACTAAACTAGGATTTGAAGGCCCATCGCGATGTATTCTATGTAAAGAAAACACAGAAAATGTAGAATACTTGTTATGCCAATGTCCTTATTCTAGGTAGTGTTGGGAATGGATTAAGAAGAAATTAAATTAGACTGCTCCATTCCCAATAAACCTAGAGTAGCTTTTAAAATGCTAGCCTAATTACAATAGGAAAAAAAAAAATATACTCCAAATTATGGAATATTTCACCATCCATTTTATCAAGGGAGACTTGGAAGGAGAGAAACAAAAGAATTTTCCATCATTTCAATATGGGCATCCCTTCTCTTCTTAACAAAATAGACATAAGCATTTTAGAAAATATGAACATTTTTTTCAGAAAAAGCTATCTTAGAAGAAGGCACATTATCAAACTAAGATGCAGAGATGAAAAAAATGGACTAATCTAATTCATCCATCCTTATTATACTCCAAAAAGAAGTCCCAAGCATGAAAAGAATGCATATGGAAACCTCCATCGATAGATTGTTCAAAGCTTAACTTTGATGGAACCTCTAAGGGTAATCTTAGAAAAGAAGGAATAGGATGTATCATTCGAGAAAATGATGGTTCATGGATGGTGAAATGATCAAAATACCTAGGCATCACAACAAAGAACTTGGCAGAATTAGAAGCTTTAAAAGAAGGTTTGAAGCTAAGCTCACAAAAGAGAATTAAAAAATTAGTTATTGAAGGAGATTCCCAAATTATCTTAAACTCTTTTTAGAAAATGCTCTACTCCAAACTGGAGCATTAACTCTAAACTAGAGACCATTTTTCCCCTTCTAGACAAATTCGAAGAATATAGAATTCAACATATATACCGAGATGACAACAAATAAGTAGATTAGTTAGCCAATTAGGGAGTCATGGGTGAAGATTCCATTATTGAATATTGATTCATTATACAATATTAACTTAGTTACACTTAAGACTTTGTAATATTTCGTGATAATATAGTTCATTAATTTGCATTAATTTTTCCCCTCTAATTCTTAACTTTTTCTTTATTTACCTCTATGTTCCTTATTTCCAACATCTATACTTCATCTTATAGTATTGTATGGAGTGGTTAAATCTAGCCCTCCATTTATGAATCTCCATCATTAATAATACTCACAACATATCAACTATATCTTAATCATTATTATTCTGATAGATCTTATTGCTCATAATCATTACTTCTACAATTCACTCACAAATTTAGGCTCACACATCAATCGATTTAATTAATGTCATCTAGATAATTCTAAGAAACTTGAATAATATATTCTTATAGTCGAGTCTCATTTTGCTACATTTGGCATATAGGTAACAATGACTAGTGGTTCTAGGTGAATTCCTTAGGTTAGATGGAAATAGCTATCAACTTATTTCATACTTCTGAAATTGGGACTATGGAATTTAGAGGGAATGTTGGAACAAGATCCTCAACATAGTAGATGACAGCTCTATTCTAGGTCTTTTCGTAGCCTTCCTTGCTAAAGCCCACATCGGTTAGTAAGAAATCATTTGTCTATGTCACAACTTGTTCGACCCTACTTGGCTAGAAGGGCTAGATAATGCAGTCCTTAGCATTGATTCTCATCTAAAGATTCCCTATCCTAAAATCTACATAACTCACCCACCTAGTAGCTTCGCCCTTGCCATTTTTCTTAGGCATCATGTTTCACATATTAGGGATCGTACACTTTTCAACAAAGAATGGCCAAAAATGTTAGCAAGCATCCAATTTTTGCTCTGCTACAAAGGCATTGTGGAAAACTAGAATCATGATTAGCTTCTTAATTATCTAAAAAAATTGATTGTCAAACCAGATATCAACTTATCGAATTTGGATAGGCTCAAGTTCTCTCTTCCAAATTTCAACAAATCTAGCAAGGATAAAATGGTCTTTTTATTGTCCCCTCGAGCTAGACCATTTGACATCGACGAAGTTAGTGACCTCATTGTGGTCTTTTGGAAGATTGAAGAATAGTATTAGTATTCTAGGTTGGTGTTGATCCTTATTTTTTCCTTCTTAATTTTGTGTATGCTTTGTTTAGTTTATAGAAACTCTATTATGTTATAATCAATTTCTATATTTTTTGGACAGCTATTGTCGATTTCTATATTCAAGTATTTTACTGTTAATACTCTAAAGAACACTTGGTACTGATGGGTTCATGTAGCTTATTTGGTAGAATGAATGTAGTTTATAAAACTTACTTTTATGGACTATGATTCCTTTGGCCTTTTATTGATGGGTTCACATAGCTTATTTGGTAGAATGAATGTAGTTTATAAAACCCAATTTCATGGACTGTGATTCCTTTAGACTAGGATTCTTTGGACTACTTATGGGTTATTGTAGTTTAATTTTATGTATGGACATTATTTATTGAATTATACTTTTGGGTTCTTCATTTTCTAACCTTCTAGGTCAGGTTTTTTGTCTACGGTTGGGTTGGCTCTTTCCTTTATTTCATATTCTCTTTGGTTTTTTCCCTCTTTGCTCTGCCTATTTTTCCTCTTTCACCCCTCATTTGGTCCATTCCCTTCTCTACTTGACGTTCCATTTTATGGGAGTGCATCCATCTTTTTATCTTCACCCATGTCATTGGTCTCCTCATTGTGTCCCCTCCTCTCCCCTTCCTCCACCGCTCATGTGCTTGTTCTTCATTCTTCTATATAATCACTTTGATATCTCTCTAAGCCTCAGTCTCCTACTATGAATTCTATCATCAAACTAAAGGGACCAGTGGCCCAGACCACTTTTGATGAACCCATCTCAGATTGGCATCTTTTAGATGTCCTTCATTCCCATTTCTTAATTAAGAGGGTAGTGTTTAGAATTTTAGGGAAAGATTTTTTTATCAACACAGATTGGTATCATGTCCTTAGCGACATTCCCTACTATGTTCTTGGCTTTCTATTTTTTAATAGAAGCAGACAAATTCCATATTGTCTCCCTCTATAAATGGATTTTTAAACTGAAATTTATTAGCAATGTTGATAAGGTTGTAGCAAATATCAAAAACCACATTTTCATGTGCAAACCCTATCACTACAACTCTCCCATTGACCAAAGGAAACTCATTCCTCTTTACCCATTAGTGTCTTCCCTAGACTCTAACAAATTGATCATATGGCTTCCTATTGTTAAAAAGAACCCTTCCTTTCTTTTTATTTTCTTTCATATTTGACTTGCTCATTGCAACTAGATGGGGATTTACTTGGTAGAAGAGGAAATTAAAGATTGGGATAGTAATTCAATTTTGGATACCAATTCTCTTAAGTTACTTATCTTGCCAAGAGAGGTAGAAATGGGTAAATCTGAAACCCCTACTCCATAAGCTTTATTGTCTTTCTATTTTATATTCTCTCCTTACCCTCAAGGCTTCTTTAGTCAACAACTATTTTCTACTCAATTTTTGTATTATTTCAATTAAATTTGAATGTTGAGCTAAAAGTAATGAGCAAAGATTAAGAATTTTGTCTCTATTTCTGCATATTTCTTAATTAAAATAGATTGAGCTTATTCTTTTATATATAGAACCTAAGAAAGATAGAATAGTATGTAATCTATGTTATATCTTACTAGATCAAAATTATAATTACAAGTAATCTACTCCATGACAATTAAGTTGTCAATTAAAAGTTTATTAAGCTTTGAATATAACATAAGTAAATTGATCTAAGGAGCCTAAATTGTAAGATTTTCATCCTAAGGTAACATCTTATTGCTAATGCTTTTCCAAGCCTGTAAGTGATTATTATGTTGCAGATATTCAAGATCAGATCTCAAGCCTATGACAACCAAAGAGCTATTCAAATTATATAAATCTTTATCTACTCTAATATTTTTGTATATCGCTATGATACATCCATATAAATGAATGATCAAAGTGATTAAATAAAACATTTGTATTAAACAAGGGAATGCCCCTTTTAATTATATATTCATAAAGGACTACGATCCTAGGCCAAACTGGAGGTTTTCTTCTCCATTCTTTCCTACTAGTGCCCGTTTGAACAGAGGTATTTGTACTTTATCTTTTATTAATTAAAAGTAAAGGCTTTGGTCATTTAGTGATAAAAAAAATATAGCTATAATAAATTAAAAAATCAATTCTAAAATTTGTTTATAGATTTGAAGTTGTTCAAAATGTAATTGTATAGAATAAGCATGTTTAACTTATATTTATATTATTTTAATTTTTAAGATTGTCAGATGTCTACATATCAGTAATCCCATCAAATTGCATATAATTTCTAAGGAGATATTTAGGGCAAAATGAAACCCTGATAGATTTACTAATTTTTTAGCTTTACACAAAATTTACCCACCTGACACCACAGAGCTTTAGAAAAAAATTAAGCAATAAATATTGAAATATGTTTTCCTAGTATATGAGTGTATTTGCTAGGAGGCTTGATTATCTTTCCCATAAGATTTTTCTTTCTAGAATTATAGAATATGCCCAACTTGTATCAAAATTGTTTCCTTCTTTCTCCTTGATTTTACCAAAATAAGAACTTTAAATTAGGGTATGAAATCTATCAAAATATAATGGAAGGATATTTTATTAGGTTTTTAAAGATCTCTATTTCTCTCCATTACATTATCCTTATATGTTAATATATTATTTATATTTTTAACTATGATTTGAAGCCAATTTGATTTCCCTATTGTGTTAGCATGTCAAATGTACCAATGACTAATATTGATCAACTTGACTAATAAAATATGACTTAAACAATCCAAAGTTCAACAAATTATTTTTCTAAGCAATTAGATTAAATTTACATGGATTTTATAAACATAACATCTCTAAATGTACTCATTTCTAGAAGTAGAGCCTTAAAAATGTAAGATCAAGTGGAAAAAAAACTATATTTCCCAGCATGGTTGTTGATTAGGAAATTATTTAAGTATGCAAATTGGAATGGTGATAATTTTAGTCTATTAATTTCTAATTACAATTTAGTATAATGATGGGTTGCACACCTTTAACTAGACAAGTAATAGATGAAACCTATATATATATATAAGTACTAAGAAAGAAAACTCAAGTGTGAGTTAAATAAATCATACAAGATAGAAAATGGTCTTTTATGAATTAAAAGTTCAAATGAATTTCTTATTTCATGATATATTGAGTATGAAAAAATTTATTTTATTTTAAATGTTGTTATTATATGCACCGGTTCATATGATTGAGTGTGACAAGAGCATAAGCATGAAGAGATCATACAAATGAGATTATTTTTCTTTGTGTAGCCTAGATGGATACTTATAGATGGTTTTGACAATATATGGATGTATTGTATGTAAGGAATATAGCAATAAAGATTGAGAAGATTAAAGTCATCAATATACCTTACAAGTTTTACAAATATTGGTTTCTCTTTAATAGAGGTTATTTCTTTATATTTATTATTTTATTTAACTCATAGTTCATAAATGTATGACTAAAATAAAACTAGAAGTGTAAGTAGAATTAGATGATAAGTAGGGTCAATTATATTATGCATGAAGGGTGAACTTGTTAGAGTAAAAGGTTAATTTAATTTCATTTATTTAATTACCTTTACTCCCTTCTTAAGATTTCCCTTTATGCACTTGCATTTCCATTTAATAATTAATTAGCAATTATTAAATGTCATGTACCTCTTAGGGTTTTCCTTTTAGGTTTTACGATCTCCTTCTATAAGGATTGATCAATTGTAAATTTCATTCATCTTTTTAGTCTGATAATATATTTTTTAATTCTAAGAGAAAAACCCTTGCCTCTTCTTTGTATTTTCTTCTCTGTGATAGGTTCTTGCATGCAGGTGTTCTTCAAGTTGGTGGATTTGTATTACTCAAATCCTTCATGGTATCAGAGTCTAACCTGTTATAGCTTGTTCTTATTTGGAGAAAAAGAAGAATGATTCTTTGATAGAACAGATATGGTTGTTTTCGAGTATTTTTTTATGAAAATAGGGGGGTCTCTAAACTTTGAAGCACTTTAAAGCTGAACAGACCTCACAATTCGATTTAGAAGACATCGAAACCCAAATTTTCATATAAAATTTATTGATTTTGGACAACATTGACTGGGGAGGCAAAATAAATTTGCATACTAGAGTCATACGACCTTTGGCACGCACTCTCAGGCAGAAAAATTTAGAAAAATCACAAAAAAATAAAAAGCACAACTTTTTTTAAAGCTCTGGCATTTTAAAGTTTATTGCAGTGATTACCACATGTGATCTCCCTTTTCTGTAGCGAAGCTCCACCTTGCCGCCACCACTGCTCCTCTGTCATCGCGCTTCGTCACTCAATGGCCACCGCAGGAACCCGCCACCAAGTCATCATTGAAACACCAACTCCACTCCTCCTCCACCCAACATGCTGCCTCCTAGCCTCCACCCCCAGCTTGTGGTCACGTGGGGGGCCAAATTCTAGCCCCTTCCAATTATTTTTTGGGATTTTTTGAAAAAAAATATTCCTACAGAGGCCTTGTTGGTTTTTTGGCTCTAACTTAAGCATACAGAGACAATTTTTGGATCCAAAAAAAGTGTCGGAAAGATTATTTTGAGACAGGCATGATGGAGAAGGTATTTTTTGCATTTTTTACCATTTTGGTACCTTTTTTTTTCTCAAATTCAAATGATGATTTCTATCTTCCAAGGGGCATAACTTGCTTGTTTTAGCTTCGCTTTCCAATCTAAAAGAAGCGCCAGAAAGATATTCTTGAGAAATATCTAGAATCTCTATTATTTTCATCAGTATTTTTCAAAGGTACATGTGATTCACAAACTAAATTTTTTTTTCTCTTTTCTTATTTACGCATTCCTTCTAGTAGTTGAGGTTCGGTTTTTTGCATTAAGGGGGGTGTTTTGCATTATTGTTTATGTTATTTACATTAGTAAACTAGAACATTTTTAAAAACCAATCTAGCACCTTCTAAAATAATGGTTCAGAACTCTTCTTGTCTGGAACTTCTGACCCCTCATTACTATCACACATTGAAGTCCCTAATGACATGGCTTCTCTGGTCAAAAAGGGTTGTGGTCTTGTTTAAACGCAGTTCAGCCAGTTTTATAGAAATTTTTTGAGGTCATACAGCATAGGAACAAGATGGATGAGGTAATGGGGTTGATTTCTTTATAGGTATCTAACAGTCTACAGTTTCATCTTGATGGGTGCAATATCCCTTTAGCTATGTGGACCAAGCTTGATGGCTTGTTTGGTATAGTGAATGAGTTCAAGGCACTTTAGAATGAGGTAGAACTTACCTCTCTTGTACTAGATTCTTTTCCTTCCATTGAGGACTTCGTGATGAAGTTCAAAAAACAAAGATCTTTATTGCAGGGTTATGGGAAAACCAAGACTGACACTGAATGTAATTACCTGATTATTTCTAAGCTTCGTGGAAACTTTCAGATTTTTACTTCTACCTTCCATTCCACCATGGATGCTTTGGGTACTTGATTTACCATGCCATCCTTTGAGGTTTTTTGTAATAATTTGACTCAAGAGCAAGCAAAGCTCTGTTAGGTTGATTCTCTCATAGGCTCATAGACTCATGCATTGGTAGCTCAGACATCTTCTAGAAAGAAGGAAAAGAAACAGAAGTCACATTCTATAGAGTCTTAGATTGATTCTAGTCCACACATCACATCAGACCCACTTCCTCCTAAGGGGTACAAACTAAAGCCAAATAGATCGAAGTGTGCTTATTATAATAAGCTCAATCATGATGAGTCACATTGCTATGAGAAGAAGTTAGATGGTTATGCCCAACAGGTTTCAGATTTGGCAGCTCTTCTTCAAATTAGCAACATTGATATTTCTACTACTTCTCACAGATCTTCATCATCATCATCATTTCAGCCAAATGGTAAAGGCATAGGAAAGGGTCATGCACTTTGTGTAACTACTACTCCACATTCTTCTAGATGGTTACTAGATTCAGGTGCTTCAAACCATGTGGCATCTTCTCAAGATTTGTTCTCTTCTTTTGAGGTTTCTCCTACTACACACATTTTGATGGGGAACAACATTGTTATGGTTGTATGTGGAAAAGGTTCTATTGGCATTGATGATGGTACATTTCATGATATACTATGCATTCCATCTTTTTCCTCTAACCTTCTCTCTATTTATCAGATTACACACAGTAGGACAGGGAAGACTATTGAGTTTGCACAAGATTCAATGCACATCAGAGATAGTGAGACAAGAAATATTATTTCCACAAGGATTGTTGATCAATCTTCCCTCTTATTCTCTTTCTCTCATTTTGGTCCACCATCTCCACTATCAGAGACTCACTCTCCTTCTTTACAAGAGACTACTGAGGTGAAGTCGGGTCACTTGAACTTATGTTTTGTTCCTTAGACTAGTGTTGTGACTTATACACCTCCACCCCCTATATAAATTACATCTATTGCATTTGATTACTCTTTAGCATTTCCTACCATTACAGCTCCAATCATCTAGCCACCTACTACAAGTAATGAGGATATATCAAAGGATACACATCTCCTCTTAGATGATAGATTCATTACACCTATTATCCCACCTTCATTAGAGATTCCATTTTAGGATTCTCATGCATTCTCCTTTGAGCATCAACTAGGACTTCCAACTTCACCTTACATTCAGGGGTTTCATCCTCCTTATCTAGTGCCCTTTTTTTCTTTCAGATTGGAGCCACATTGGGTTGTTCATCGACATAGGAGTTCTGTCATTCTGGGGGAGCTATGAAGGCTCAAGCCTTTATCATGGGGGTTTCATTGTACTTATAGTTTTGAGAGAATCTCTTGAGACATATTATTTGTATTTTTTATTTCTATCTCTTTTTGGAGTAGGTTTTTTCCCACATAGTTTTCCCTATTTTTCTATTTCATAGAGATTTAGTTGTGATTGGGTACCTCATCAGGCCTTGTTGTTGGGACCCAAGTTTGCTTTCAAGATTGTAGTTTCCTTACTTTTTCATGCATTGTTTGTAGCTGCATTGTTACTCATCTTAAAGGGGGGTGTTAGAGTAAAAGGTTAATTTAATTTCATTTATTAAATTACCTTTACTCCCTTCTTAAGATTTCCCTTTATGTACTCACATTTCCATTTAATAATTAATTAGTAATTATTAAATGTTATTTACCTCTTAGGGTTTCCCTTTTAGGTTTTACGATCTCCTTCTATAAGGATTGATCAATTATAAATTTCATTCATCTTTTCAGTATGATAATATATTTTTCATATTCTCAAAGCAAAACCATTGCCTCTTCTTTGTTTTTTCTTCTTTGTGACAGGTTCTTGCATGTAGGTGTTCTTCGAATTTTGTGGATTTGTATTGCTCAAATTCTTCAGAACTTATGACTGTAGAACAAGCCTAGAACCATGAATTCAACCAAATATATCAAACATGGTTTAAAAGATTTTAGAGTAAACCTATATAGAAATATGACATTTATAGAGAATATATCTCTTAGATTTCAAATTTAAAACAAAATTAATCATTCTTCAATCCAAAGACTAAATGCATTTATTTTCTATATTTAGTCTCATTCCTAATAAAATACATTGTTCCATAAAATATAACATACTTTTCTATTGTTCAAATTTGAAAGTGATTCCCATTTGTTCCGTATTCATTTTCAAACTAATTTATTATACCTCTATGTATACATCTAAACTATGAATTATGATACTTACTAATCATTGCTCATGTGATAACATAAATTTAACATTCATGATAAATTTTATCTTACATCTATGTTTCTCCATTCTCTAACTTGATTCATGTTTTTCTCTAAGACAAAAACTTTGGTTGACACCAATGTTTTGAACTTACAATGTATATGATATTAAGAGTTATTGAAGTAGAACTACCTATAATGGTTGACCTAGTGAAGATATTTATCATGTTATTTATTATATTCACAATACCTTTAGGTCACAAACCTCATTTTGTTTTATTTCCATTTTCTATATCATGTGGCTTTAAAGCAGAACCCGATAATAATTATCAAAAAACATTGAATATAGAGAAAAAATAATAATAATAACGGGATCACATCTATTGAGAAAAGTTGTAAAACAATACTCGTACCTTTCTTTTTTCCTTCGAACTTGGGTTGCACATACCTTGTTTTTTTCCCTTCAAACTTGGCTTTCATGTAGTAACTCTCCCATTTGATTTTTTAAAGTCATCCTGATGGATGCAACCTTAATGATCTTGCTTCATAAGTGATCATGATTGGGAATCTTGAGTGGTCTACATCCTTGAAGTGATTTGATTATGTTATTGTTTAACTTGGATTGATTATACTTATTCTTAATTTAGGAGATTATGATGTAATTGATGGTTTCACTGAGGTTTGTGTCAGTGGTTTCCTAGATTGATATGATATCATGATGTTATTATGTGATTACCCTGAGATCTATGCAATGATTGCACTGTGTATTATTATCCTATTACACTTGTCTAGGTTCCTGCAACAATGTTTAGTCATGTGTTTGACCATGTTGACTTATATGGTTATAGTGTCATTTATGATGTTGAGTAATTATTATTAATTCCAGTGTTAAATACTTAAATTAATTAGAAAATGATTTATCCATATTGGATTCATTGAATTATGTGCTATGAATATTTACCTTATTCATTTCAGTAATTTATGCAAATGATCTATTTAAATGATTATTTAAATAGCATGAATTGGATGCTTTAATTACGTGACTTTGTGTAATTGTTATTTAAGCTATTATTATTGTGCATCTATACTTGATTATGTTCATTTATTGTGCAGGACTTATATCCCCAACAGTGGCACATGGAATTAGTGATGAAACATTTCATGTTGAGCCAATATCATCCCTATATGGGTGATGTATCTTCATTGTGTGACTTAAACCGATCGTTAATTGGTAAATCCATATTCATAATATATTATATGATTAGACCTATGAGTGTGTCTATGCATTTAGGATTCCACAGTGGTCATGGAAAATATTAAATTAAATGTTGTTTAAAAGGGTTAGAGGGATTTTTATTATTTGATTTAATCTTAATTTTATCGTTGGCTAATTTGTCATAGTTGCATTCCAATTCAATTGGTATTATCTAATTTAATTTGGGTTAAGGGAGCCAATTATAAGATTATTTATTTTAAATAATCTTATTTATATGTAACTTTGTAAAATTGCATATATTGGCTAAAACATGAGTTTATTCTCACTTCTCACTTTCCTATTTCATGGTTTTGGAGGAAATCCCTCAAAACCCTCTTGTGAGAATTTAGAGTTTTCTCATTGTGGGAGTTTGGCTTGGCGGACCGTCATGAGATTGGTCTCATTGGATTAGAATTGGGAATGCTCCTTTATGCCAATGGTTTCATCTAATTTGGTGTCCCCATTATTTTACGATGGTATTTCTTATTTTTCCCTTTTGGATACGAGGTAGGGCTTTCTAATTTTATTGGTTTTACCCTATTTTAGCTTCTGATTCTTGTTGTTAAATGTCAGGGAGTGGTGAACTAGTTTTCTCCTCCATTTATATGCATTTCTATCACTCGGTTGGAAGAGGGTGAGCATTTCTAATTCGTAGGAAATTAGAAATGTAAGTTTTGGCAACGTAATATTGCCAATTTTTATGTAGTTGATTGGAAGTCAAATTTTATTTGATATTCCTTAGTTTAAGGGCCTATTTTCTCAATGAAATTTTTTATTTCATCAAATTCCAAGATGCTTTAATTTTGGGTGTTTTGGCATTGTCTCGTTTTGTATGCCAACTAGTTTTCATCCATTTCTATGTTTGGCTTAATTAGGGATTACATTTGGTAGCCCTTTCCTTAACAATTAAGATCATGGAATTGGAATGGTTATAGGACATTCTGAGGTATTTTATTTCCATAGTGGATTTTTTTAGACTGGTGTCTTTTTCCAAATTTGTCAAATTGTAAATTTGAGCCTGTTTAGTGAATTTTGTTGTACCCTTAGTCTTGTGACCTTATTCTTGAGTTGGGGTTTTAGCTTCATTTTTATTTGAGAAGTTTTAATTTTGGGCTTTTTATTCTTTCCTCATTTTTCATACCACTCATATTTGGCTAGGGTTTTGACAGTGTCTTCTTGGATAATGGAAATGGATTGTATTCCATGTTTTCCTTCTTTTTGTGCTTCTAATTCATTAACATTTAGATTCGTATAGAATCTATACTCTTGTATTTAGGTTGGTTGAGCAAGTCCATGATATCTAGTGATTTATTACATCATTGGGATCATGTAGAATCCATACTTCTAGATATTGTTAATTGAGTGAGCTTTTATACTTTTATATTGTGTTGCATTTCTTATATCCAACCCTTGCATTAGTTCTATTGATTATATTCATGAAGTTGGTTGTGCCCACACACAAGCACGTGCATGTGTGTATGATGGGATCTTGTGAGACCTAAACTATTGAATATAGGCCAATTGAGAGATTGTTCAATTGGAGTTGGGTTGGGAACTTGCATTTTCTTTGGGCACTCATCATGTGATTAACATGTGTATGTAGGGTAGGTGATGGAGTGGTTTCTCCCATTATCCTGGACTAGGGTTGACAAGGTATCATGAAGAGGTTTAAATAAGTGATAACTAAAGTAACTAAAAGGTAAAAAACTTAAAGAAGATAAGGGTACACCTAAAAATTCTCTGATGTGTGGTGTTTTTACATTTTATAGTCTTCTATGGAAGCAGTTGTGAGGGCAGGGTGTGATGGTTTCATGAGGGATTCATTTTGTACCAAGCATGTGGCCTCCCAAGGGAGTTGATTTAACATACTACTTCAGCTTGGGCTTTCTAATGCCAAGCGTATTACACTCCACTTGAGTCCCTACATAGTTATCCTACAGTGGTTTTGACTAGTGACTTGATGTACTACATTATTTTCATGAGCATATAGATGTTGGTATCATTATCGATTGGTTTGTGTTTTAGCCATATGTAATTGTGGTCAGTTCATTATCTCCATGAGTGCAGCAAGTGTGGTCCTATGGGTATCACTTCATTGGGAGGCACAACTACCTTGATGCAAGAGCATCTTGGGTCTTGGAGCAATCTTGCATCAACCAAAAATATTTCTTATTTTCTACACCAATCTTTTGATTGTGAAGTAATTGTTGCTGCTTGTGGTTTCCTTGTATGCAAAGTTAACATCTTGTTGAGGACCTATTTGGGATATTCATCCTAAGTGTATAAGTCTTGATCATTTGTATGTCTCGAGTTGTGTGTTGTTCTTTGCAGTCTCTATTTCCTATGTTTCTCCTCTAGTGAGGCATGTTGTTTCTTTTGGAACAATTTTCTAAGTCATGTTGGTGTATTGTCAAGTTAGGAGCTAACTCCTCAAACATGTGTGGATCCACCTTCTAGTGTGCATCGCTTCATGTTTATACTTTCTTTGGTTTGGTTTACTCTTCCAAGGTTTTTCCTATAATGTAATTAAATGCTTTACTAGTTGACCTCTGGCTTAGTTGGTTATATAAGAAGCATAGTTAGAAGTTGTTTCATAGGTATAAGTAGTGGTAATAGGAGAATATTGAAGAAGAAGGTAGGAATGTGATTTTGGATTCTTGCTTCATAATTCCATTGTATATGGCCATAACCCAGAAGACCTCACAATCGGGCATGTTATTTGATTTCTTCTAATAATTACAACATTGTGGTGGCCAGTTGTTGAGCCTTATGTTTAATGTATGACTTACTAATAACACCCAAGTAAAAGTCCATAATCTTGTCTTATGAATATTGATTTGTATGTTTCTTTTGTTTATAACTCATAGCAAGGAATGTTTGTAGGCTTAATTAGAGTTGATTCTTCTTAAGTATGCCCCTTTCCCTATGTCAGGTGGTATCAGAGTGAGTTCTTTCTTGTGTATTATATTTTGGAGAACCTTATTGGATTGGTTGTAAGGTAGCAGATCTAAAATTTGACCTATAATTTTCAGAAGGTTACGATCTTGAATAAATTGTTGTCAAAATGGTTTGTGGTAGAGGAAATGTAGACAATGCTACAATGGACTTGTTGAGGTAGAATGCAACTAGGCTTGAAGTTGTGGAGACAACCCAAGGAAGAGGTTTACATCTTGAAGATGTTAGTGATTTAGAAGAGGTAGTACCTAACCCTAATCCTGAACTTGAAGTTGAACAAGATGAAGAAAGGCTTATGAGAGTTTTGTCTAGAGTTAATGCTAGACCTATTGTTAAAGTTACTTGCTATGATGGAAGACTTGAAACTAATGTGGTATTGGATTGGATCTTTTAAATGGAAAATTATTTTGAGTATGAAGGTACTCCTAATAATAAAAAGTTTAAGATAATAGTTACAAAAGTGAAAGGTCATGCATCCCTTTGGTGAGATCATTTGCAAACTGATAGGCATAAGAGAGGAAAAGATAAGATCAATACATGGATAAAGATGCTTAGAAAAATGCAGAAGAAGTTTCTCCCTACAAATTACCAAGTTAGCATGTTGAGGGAGATGTAAAATGTAAGGAAAAAAGGAATGAGTATAAAGGAATGTACTGAGGAATTCTAAAAATTAGATATCAAAAATGGACATGTGGATGATGAAGTTGAAAAGGTGGATAGATACCTTAATGGCATGAGGATATCAATTCAATATGAGATCAACTATGTTAAAATGGATAGCATGGAAGAAGCATATTAATTTGCTTTGAAGGCTGAAGAAATTTTGGCAAAGAAACATGATCAAAGACAAAGAGGAAGAGGTGGCAGATTCTAGAGAAGCAGAGGCAAAACTTATGGAGAAAGTAGCAAATCTGACAATATTGTGCAAGATAAAGGATGGAAGGCTGAACCTACTAGTAAAAAAGGTAATTACTCTAGAGGTAGCTATATCGGTTACTCTAGGAATAACAATATTTGAAAAAGATAAGAAAGATCTTGGTTTAAGGGTACTTGCTACACATGTGGAGAAGAAGTTCACAAAGCTTTTGAATGTACTAACTCTAGAAAGAAGACTGGAGGTAACAACAAAAATACTTTGGCTTGTGAGAAGTTAATGAAACATCTAATGAACTTGAGAATGATGAGAACCTGATGGTGAGAAGGTCCTTGTGGAATGAAGAAATTGATAAGGAACCTATTCTGAGGAGAAGTTTATTCAAAACCAGATGTAAGATTGCTTGAAAACGTTACAAAGTAATCATTGATAGTGGAAGTTATAATAATTTGGCATCCAAAGAATTGGTTAACAAATTACAATTGTAGAGATTGAGACATCCTAAGCATTACCATGTTGCTTGGATCCAGAAGGAACATAAACTACTTGTAAGTGAACAATGCCTTGTCAAATTTAAAATTGTGAATTATCCTGATGAATTCTTGTGTGATATTATGCCTATGGATTGTTGTCATATTCTTTTGGGTAGATCTTGGCAATATGATAAACAAGTTTTGCATGATGGTAGATTGAATTAGAATACTATTTGGGTGAAAGAGAAGAAACAAATATTGTTTCCTTAGGTATAAAAGTTGGATGACATTCATTGTACTACAGTTTGAATATGCTTGGTTAAGGGTAATATGTTTACAAGAGAAATGAAAAAACATAATGTTTTCTATGCTTTGATTCCAAAGAAAACTAAGAAACAAGATGAGTTATAACATGCACCTAAGATTGAACCTTTGTTGAAAAAAATTCACGTCATCATTTCTTGTAATGTACTGAAAGGTTTACCTCCTATGAGAAGTATTAGTCATTGTATGAATTTGATACCCGGAGCTAGTTTGCCTAATAAAGCACCACATAGATTAACAATAGATGAGAAGATCGAGCTCAATAGACAAGTATAGGAATTATATGATAAAGGTTTAATTGGGGAAAATTTGAGTCCTTGTGTAGTACCTATTGTTTGGCACCTAAGCAAAATGGAGAATGGAGAATGTGCACTAATTCTAGAGCTATAAATAAGATAACAGTGAAGTACAAATTTCCTTTGCCTAGGATGGATGACATAATGGATAGCTTGAGTGGAGAAAAGTATTTTACAAAGATTGATTTGAAAATTGGATATCATAATATTAGGATTAGAGAGGGAGATGAAAGGAAAACTACTTTTAAGACTAATGAGGGATTGTATGAGTGGTTAGTTATGCCTTTTGATTTAACTAATGCACCTAGTACTTTTATTAGATTGATGAATGAAAATTTGAAAATATTCTTGGGTAAGTTTGTGATTGTATACATTGATGACATTCTTATATTCAGTAAGAGTAAAGAAGAGCACCTTTAACATATCAGACAAGTATTGCAGAGATTGAAGGAGGAAAAGTTGTTGATTAACCTAAAGAAATGTTCATTTATGAAAGAAGAGATTGTGTACCTTAATTTTGTAATTTTAGTTGATGGTTTCAAGATGGATCCTAAAAAGGTGAGAGAAATTCTTGATTGGCCTACACTTGAGAATGTTGGAGAGGTAAGATCATTTCATGGATTGGCTAGGTTTTTTAGGAACTTTATCAAAAAAAATTAGTTCTATTTGTAATGTTATGACTGAGACTATGCAAGGAGATAAAAGGGATTTCAAATGGATGTATGGAGCACAAAATAATTTTGAAACATTAAAACAAAAGATTGTAGAATTACCTACACTTGCCTTGCCTAATTTTAGTAAAGTTTTTCAAGTTGAATGTGATGCTAATGGAAGTGCAATTGGATTTGTTTTGAGTCAAGAAGGAAGGCCTGTAGATTTCTTTAGTGAGAAATTGAATAGTGGTAAGAGAAAATATTCAGTTTATGATCAAGAATTCTATGCTATCATTCAAGCTTTGAAGAAGTGGAGACATAATTTGATGTCTAAGGATTTTGTATTGTACACTAACCATAAAGCTTTACATAGTATTTGGGAAGTCGAAATAAGTTGAATCAAAGACATGAAGTGGGTTGAGTTCTTACAAAAAAATTCCTTTTCATTGAAGCATAAAAGTGGATAGTTAAAAAAAGTTGTTGATACCTTGAGCTGAAGAAGAAATCAGATGATAGAGATTAGAGTTGAGGTACTTGGTTTTGATGACTTGAAGTGTTTTTATAAGATTGATCTAGATTTTGTAGAACCTTGGAAATTTTGCAAGGAATGGACAATGAGAGACAAGTGAACTGATTATTTCATTCAAGAGAACATGTTGTTCAAAGGAATTCAGTTATGCATACCTAGAGGATATATGCGAGAGAACATAATGAAGAAGAAACATAGGGGTGGACTTGTTGGACATTTTGGGATTAATAAGACTATGAAACTGATTTTTGAGAGATACTTTTGGCCATGGATTTACAAAGATGTGCAAAGAATGGTTAGAGGTTATATAATTTGTCAAGTAGCAAAAGTAAATAGTTAGAATGTGGGATTGTATTCACCTTTACAAGTACTTAATAGACCTTGAAGATGTGAGTATGGATTTTTTTCTTAGATTGCCCAGAACCTAGAGAGGTAATGATTCTATTTTGGTAGTGGTTGACTGATTTTAAAATATGGCTCATTTCATGCCTTGTAAGAAGACCTCTGATGCACTACATGTAGTTGACTTATTTTTCAAGGAAGTGGTAGGATTGGATGGTTTTCCTAAGACTATTGTTTTAGATAGAGATACTAGTTCTACTAGTTACTTGTGGAGAACACTTTGGAAGAAGTTGAATACAGAGTTGAAGTTTAGTTCTACATGTCACCCTCAAATAGATGGACAAACTGAAGTAGTGAACAAAAGCTTGGGTGATTTATTGAGATGTTTAGTTCGAGATAAGCCTGCTAACTGGGATTTAGTTTTGGCACAAGTAGAGTTTGCATACAATAATTTTGTGAGTACAAGAAATAAGAGGACACCTTTTGAGATTGTTACTAGGTTTCATCCTAAAGGAGCCAAAAAGTTGAGAGAATTTCCTATTGAGACAAGAAGGAGTGTTGAAGTGAAGGATTTTGTAATTTTCATTAGGACTTTACATGAGGAAGTTAAAAGGAATTTGGAAGACAATAATCAGAAGTATAAATAGAAAGCTCATAAAAGAAAGAGACACAAATCTTTTGATATAGGTTAAGGGGTTATGAATCACTTGAAAAAGAATAGATTCCTAGTTGGTACCTACAGTAAGTTGAAAATGGAGAATTTTGGACCTTGTAACATTCTGAAGAAGTTTGACAGTGGAAATTCCTATGAAGTGGAATTACTAGAAGATATGGATATATCACCTCTATTTGAAAATATCTTTGAGTACTATGAGTCTAATGATGAGAATGACAATAACCCAAATTATCCTAGGAAGTTGAAAGATGATATTGAGAATATTATAAATAGTAGAGTAAGCAAGAGTACTAGAGGAAAAGACTACATGGAATACCTAATTTAGTGGAAAGACAGACCAGTTGAAGATAGTTCATGGATTACATAGGTTGAGTTGGATCTTTATGATTCAATTCAAAATATGAGAAGTGTTTGATGTGGACATTAGTTCTTTATTAACCCCAAGTGTTTGATGTAGGAACATCTTGGGTCTTAGAGCAATCTTACATCAACCAAAAATATTTATTATTTTCTATACCAATCTATTGTCCATGAAGTAGTTGTTGTTGCTTTTGGTTTCGTGGCATGCAAAGTTAACATCTTCTCGAGGACCTATTTGGGATCTTTATCCTAAGTGCGTAAGCCTTGATCGTTTGTATGTCTCGAGTTGTGTGTCATTCTTTGCAATCTTTTTTTCCTATGTTTCTCTTGCAATGATGTATGTTGTTTCTTTTGGCACAATTTTCTAAGTCATATTGGTGTGTTGTGAAGTTAGGAGTTAACTCCTCAAACATGTGTGGATCTTCCTTCTAGTGTACATCTCTTCATGTTTATATTTTCTTTGGTTTGGTTTACTCTTCCAAGGTTAGAACTATAATGTGATTAAATGCTTGACTAGTCGACCTGTGGCTTAGCTGGCTATATAAGAAGCTTGGTTAGAGGTAGTTCAATAGGTAGAAGCAATGGAAATAGGAGAATATTGAAGAAGAAGGTAGGAATACAAGTTTGGGTTCTTGCTTCATAATATCATTGTATATGGTTGTAACCTAGAAGGCCTCGTAGCTATGCATGTTGCTTAATTTATTCTAATAATTACAATAGTGTGGTGACCAATTACCAAGCGTTATGTCCAATGTGTGACTTACTAATTACACACAACTAAAATTCTAGGATCTTGATTTATGAACATTGATTTGTATGTTGTTTCTATGTGTAACTCTAAATTAGGCACATTTGTAGGCTTAATTAGAATTTATTCTTCTTAAGTCTACCCCTCTACCTACATCATACCTATACCACTGCTAGGGACCAATCTACAAAGATCATCTACATCTTATTCAAGGCTGGTGTTTGATGTTCACTTGGTACTTTAGTGTATTCAGAGTATGTTTCCTTGTGGTTTATTATTTACCTTGGATGCATTGATATCATGTTTTAGATGATGATTAGTATGTTTACTTGATTCCTTCCTTATCATGATGCTACATCTTATTACTTAGATTATGTTTCTTACCACTTCTATGGATTGGTGATGTTACTGATAGATTAGAATGTTGCATGTACTTGTTCATGTGATGTTATTGATGATTTATTTATAAGAAAGATATCATAAGAAAACTCCAATGATCTTGTTGGAAAGTTGAGATTTCATGCTTGGGGGTATGCTTAGTATCCATGATATCTCATGATGTCGTTATGGTAGGGAGGAAATGAACATAGTTTCTTCTTATGCTTGCATTTTCCTTTCATTGAGATGTTTCTTATGTGCATGCTTTACTTTGAGGATGTTGATTATCATGGATTAGAGTAGTATGATGGTATGTGAGGTATGTTGATCCTCCCTATGCTTATTGATGCTCTCGAGTATTTTCTCATCAAGTTTGGTTGTTCTGGTACTCCCCGATGTGGAGGTTTTGTCTCTCCATGCTTTGTTTTATGCTTTTTAGATTATTTATTAAGATTAAACTTGTATGATTAATTAATGTAGATATAATTAATTTGTTTTAGTAAGTGATGAATGCTTGGGGATCTTTGGTTAGTCAATTAGTTAAGTCTTCCATTGCAATATCTTTTATGTTTTTTGTTGCATGTATCTATGCTTTAAAAAAAAATGTGTGTCTTTATGTATCCTTGTTTTCCAAGGATCTCTGGGTGGGGAATTCAATCTGGTATTAGAGCCCATGTTCAAACATTGAGATCTCTATGTATATATTTTCCATATGGTTGGTGATTATTGGTGTGTCGGTTAGAGTGTCTCTTTATGAGATTGTGATATCTTATTGATTGAGTATCCACTTGGGAGGAACTTTATGATCCAGTATATTTGACTCGAGTAATCTGAGGAGAAGGAATTGAATCATTTTTTTTTTGTACCTTTCAAGGATGGATGATACCTCTTGGTGAGAGCCTCATTCGAGCATACTAGACCATGTTGTGAATTTTTGCTCATGGATTTGAGTAGATGGTGACCCTTGTGTGGTCTATGTTGTGGTCTTGAGTGCCTCTTGTGTTGCACCTTACAAAGTATGGTGCATTTTTTTCCTTGTGTTCTCCTATTGAAATTAAATAAATGAATCTTATTTTTAATTCAATGTTATATAATTACAGCAATGAAATGTTTCCTTTCATTGAGAAATAAGTGGATATTATGAAATCATTGTAAAAGAAGTAATTTGTTGCGTTAGATCATTTGGGTTAATGGTAATTGATATTTCATGCTCTTGAATTTATAAGAATATTATACTACACATATGCATGAAGTCAATAATGGTATATTGCTTGATGTGTGTGAGTGTGTTCTCTAACGTTGCTAGGATGATGTATTCCTTAGCATCGTGTGGTGATATATCCCTCTTGTGTGACTGTTCTCAATCATCACATTTAATGTGACTTAATTAGTGTTTATTTTATTTGGTTGATGGATCTTTCCAAATGTTGTTTGGACTAGCATTGGTTTTTTGAGTATTTTCCTTCTTGGAATAGTCATCAAAACTCCATATCTCTCTCTTTCTGATAGTTTTCACACTTGAATTACTATTGAAATGATATATTTTGGTGATTTAATATTGATATTGGCAATTCTCCCACTTGGTCTTTTTATTTTATTTCATGGTGACTATTCTCAATATTTTCTACTACTGGCCAATCTTGTGTTGTGACTCTATCATGTTCATTTTGAACCTATGGTAGTATGTACAAAGGATAATATCACAGAGGATATACTAGTGTGTTTGTGTATAGATGTAAAGTTGTTAATGAAAATGCACTTATTAAATTATGATTAAATGTAATGTTATCCTTGAAGGAAATTTGAAAAGATATGTACTTATTTTATGCTAATTGTCTCTTGATCCCTTGCCTCAAAAATATTTCAATTTCATTGTTCATAGATTATCATGATATTGTTTACTTACCTTTGCAATAGCAAATCCCATAGAGGGTGGACCCTAATAGATTCTTTGAATAAATCCCTTAACAGTGTGATACATTAACTTGTGTTCAAAAGTCCTTTAACCAAGCTACTTCTAATAGAGAAAGATCTTAATAGGTCTCATCCAATCCCCTAACATGGTGGAACCTCATAGTGTCATTATAATATTTTAACATGGATAAGATCTTCATTGGGTGTACTTAAGAAGAGTCAAAACTTGTGAGGATCGAATCATACACTGTGGTTTTTACCCTAGCTAGGTTTCAATGAGATAAATACTACATTTTGTTTTTCTATTTTCATGTGATGCATTTTTCCTTAACCCTGACTAGTTGAGTTATAGTCTACACTAATCCATAGCTAATTAAGGAGTGTGATTTAAAGTTAAAATTTGAACATAGTGAGTATACTAATTCACCCCCCTCCTATCAATACACTGGACTATAGTTGGGACCAATAATTGGTATCAAAACCTAGGTCCTCAAAAGACAAGAGTTTAACAACTCAAGGAAAATATCAAGAAATTAAAAAGGATGCACTAAAGTTTTATAGGGAGAACTATAACCCATGGTGTATAAATATTGAGTCTACATTTGAAAACTCTTGGAGATGCTTGTTGGATCCATGTAGAGATCAAATATGTTAAACCTATTGATCAACATAGTACATACTAATTGAAGGAGAAGGAGATATACATGGCCATAATGGATTCTCTAGAAAGCACCATGTCATACTCTAAGTATAAAGATGTAGAGGAACTAGAGACAACATATGAAATGTGGGAGAAGATGAAAGTCATCCATGGTGGAGATAAGCATGTAATGAGGGCTAAAGCTAAGGGCCTGAGAGTGAAGTTTGATAACATGAGAGTCAAAGAGGGTAAAGAGATTGAAGCCTATGACAAGTGAGTAAAAGATATAATTCTAGCCATTAGATCATGTTTTGGATAAAATATCATAAGATGATTATGTGAGCAAGATGTTGAGAACCCTACTACCCAAGTATGCCATAAGGGTGTTATCCATTTAAGAGATAAGAACAATAGACAAGATGAAGGTGTCAGTTGATGCCTTGATAGGAAATTTCACTATGTTTGAACTTAGAAACTTTAAAAATAGTCAACCACTACTAAGGGTTGAAACTACATTCAAAGCCTCAATTACACTAGTTGCAACACTACGAGAAAAAGGAGAATCAAGTACGTCCAAACACAAGAAGGAGTTCAAAAACTTGTATGTTGAAGAAGTTAAAGAAGAAGAGATGGAAGCTATGTTCACAAAAATAATGGTCAAAGGAAAAGGAAAGTACACAGGTAAGCTTCCTTTCAAATTCTTTTTAAAACTACAAAAAGGTAGGACATTATGTTGCTAGATGTACAAAGCCTATCAGAAAGGAGACCTGTGACTGGAGAGAAAACAAAAACTTGAAGGGTACCAACAAGAAGTGGTCAAAAGAAAAAGAGAAGAATCAATGCTACATCATTTAAGAAGGAAGGTGGGATTGATGAAGAGTCAACCAATGGGAAGGAAGATGACAATGATGAAGTTTCATTTGTTGTCATCATAGTAGAAAGGGTGGAGAGAGTCCTAATAAAAAGCACCAATATCTATGAGAATTAGATAATAGATAGTGACTTCTCACACCACATGTTAGGTGACATGAGAAAGTTCCACAAAGTCAAGGTGTATGATGGAGAAATAGTGAAGTTCGGCAACAACTCATCATGCACAATGATAGATAAGGGTATTGTATTCCTAAATGAATCCATCACTTGTGAAGATGTGTATCTAGTAGAAGGATTAAAATATAACTTTTTGAGCATGGCTCAACTAATGAAAAAAGGCTATAAGTTTGAGTTCAACAAAGGGTAGATTGCAAAATATTTTACAAGATAGGCAAGCTGCTAGGTATAGGAAAGCAAGGCATAGGTAACATTTTCTACCTCAATATTTCTAATGATCCATGTCTACTCGAGACTAATGAGACATTCTTAGTAGAACTTGCTACAGACTATGAAAAGTTAGTTAATCATGTTAAGAGGCACATGAAGCAAAAATATGGTACATCCTTAAGGAAGAAGGGGAAAAGGATGAGTGTTGATACAAAGCTCCATGGAAAGAACAAAAATTCTCTACTCTATCACGTGACAATAATGGGAATAAGAAATTTGAACCTACAAGAAATGACAACATGTTAAGCATACACAATCAAGAAATGTTGTCGATATGGAGGGCCACTATAGAGTGTAAACATGTCATCTCATGAGACCTTGTACTCAAATACATTGGCAATTATGCTTCAAGACTAGAGAGAACTTCTAAGACCTACACTAACATGTTAGCATGAATAAGTGCAATGCAATAAGAAGACAACCCTAATCTCACATCATACTACAAATTCATGATAGAGATTATCGAAGAGTGCAATATATGGGCATAAGAAACATATCATATGTTGCAAAAATTTCCCCTCATTATTTGCAACTTCCCTTTCATGACCTTAAATTTTGGAAGGAAAGTATGACACCAAATAATGACAATCATAGAAGAAAACCATGTCTAGCCCTTCTACTTATTCACCTACATGAAACAACCTCTAGAGTTCGATGTGATTATACTTCTCAAATCTGCAAGATCTTTTTCTTATTATGAAAATCTATAATGTCCCCTTCTCTAACAAGAATTTAATAAATATCTCATAATATTAAGCTATTGTAAAAAAATAAATACCAAATAATAATAACTATACAAGTGATTAATAATACACAATGATTATATAATATGAACAATATCTACAATTAGATAAGTTTAAATTAGTATTTAAACTTATCTATTGTAGAGCATAACTAGTGCAAATAAAATAAAAATAATTAAATAAATGATAGATGGTAAACAAATAAATAATATATTGTAATTGTAATAATATATTTCTTCATTGAATTAACACATGTATATAGTTCAATGAATAAATGATCATAATTATAATTATAATTAACAATAATATAATGAAAGTTAATAATAATGATAATAATAATAATAGTATGGTTTAAATATATAATAATAAGAAATTAAGAAATCATTCAAAGACTCCATGATTTTCTTCCACTAATGCTTATCTATAATATTAATAAATGATATTTAAGAGTGCTTCATTATTAGCTATACTATAATAATTTAAGATGACTGAACACCAATTAGTCATACCAACAAAAGGCAAATTCTTTCAAAGGGGCTTTTAGGACTCATACGTAGGGCATCCAAAATCAAACTTACAAGCACTATTAATTTTTGTTAGGTGGAGTTGGATATATTTGAATTTATGATTATTGTAGGATTCGAAGAGTTGATAAATTATATCTAAAAATAATGAAAGAGATGAAGTGGTCATATTTTATGTTTGAAATAAGCAGAGCTGGAATGAAATAATGGGTAGAATCTAATGCTCCAAATTGGTCATTTCTCATATAAAATAATGAATAAGGCCACACCCACAATTATTTGTAAGGCTTGATTGATATAAGGAATTGATAATGAGAGTCCCATTGGTCAATGTAAAAGAATGAAGTAAAAGTAAAATAAAATTCATGAAAAGTGAACAAGGAAGAAATAAAAACATTAAAATAAAAGGCAAGCCATGACTCTTAATGGGAGGCACATAGAAGATATATAAAGCCCATTTGGATGGAAAATATCAAAGGAGATATAAAATGGATTCAGGCAGTCCAATAACTCTACCAACAAATATGATTAGATAAAAAATGGTGACAAGCATATAGAGAATCAAACATTCTAGGACAACAATATGTAACCAGCAATTTGAGAGCTTTTAATACCTTATCATGGAAGTCAAATATTTCAACTGATACATTGTTGTGTAATCATCTTTTATATTCATAGTTTGTTCTTATATCACTCTAAACTCTTCTGATCAAAGGTTTGATTAAATATTTGTGGTTGTTGTTGAGACTTCAATACTATGAAGTTATTCTGAAGGTATTATTGTTACTACAAGAGATCCGTCATGGAGATTTTTGTAAATTAGGAATTTGATTTAACGTATGTGTTGGAGGGAAATCTTCACTTTCAAGCAACACTCAAAAATTCAATGGATACAAGCATTTTCAAAACTAGTGATAGTCCATATTTGACCATTAAGCATTTAAAGGATTACTAAAGAATCACAACATGAACTTTAGGAGCACATCACGTTCTACATAGAACATGATATACTTTAGAGGATAGTCATGTCTCTCACGATTACTAATGACATATACTCAAACCCTTGTTGTAATGTATGTGAAACATGCTTGAGCTCCAATATTACAATAACAACAAAGAGATATCAAACAATTTCTTTTCAACAATCTCTCTTTTTGGCATTGATGGAAAATTAATACTAACAAAAATACCAAAAATTAATAAGAATGCAATATTAATAAGAATAAAATTGTAGGAGAGATATTTGTTGATAATTATGGGAGAGATATTTGCTGATAGATGGCTAGCGTTCTAAGTGTTTTTGAATTGGTTGGTTCCCTGCTAAGCGAGAAATTGGTAGGGGAGAATTTAGCGGGAGGTACTAATCCTAGAGGGACAAAAGGATGAATTGAGGAAAATCTAGCAAAAGCTAATGGGATAGAAGGTAGAATTGAGGATAATGTGGATTATACTAAAAAAACTACATATGTAGGTACCACTAGTTGTGGGGTCTGGGACCTTTCTTTGGATTCTTCTTCTGCATTTCATGTGCCTGGTCAAGTATTCAAGAATGAAAAGAATCCTTTGGAGAATGTGGAGGTCAATATTGAGCGAAAATCAGAAGGATCAAAGGTAGGGTTTAGTGATCAAAGGACATGGTCTTCCTTGTTTGGTAAGAAACCTGGTGGGAAATCATCCTTCCCGCCAATCACTTCAAAATCTTGCTGGGAGAAAGGTGAGTTCCAAATTTTTATTCTAGACCCAATCATTGATTTTTTTATATCTTCCATGGAGTTTACTCCTATGGAAAAATTTATGGGGGCTAGACCAGATATAGATACTTTGAAAAAAATGATTAAACAAAAATGGGTTATTCGTAGTGATGTTGATATAGCCCCTATGTTGAATGGCTTCTTCTCATTTGTTTTTAAGTGTAAAGAAGATATGAATATGGCTCTCTGTGGAGGTCCATGGTCATTTGGAAAAAGTACTCTCACTATTAAAAAATGGGAGCCAAATATGGATTTAACGGATGCTTTCTTCTTAACCACACCAATCTAGGTTAGGCTCCCTGGCCTTCCTTCAGAATTTTGGCATGAAGATATCTTTAAAGGAATTGCTAACTCCTTTGGGTAACTAGTTGCTATGGATCATGCAATGGCATTGAAATCTAAACTCCAGAGTGCCAGATTATATGTGAAAGTGGCAAACTTGAATCATCTCCCAGAAAAAGTGGAACTAATTTCAAAACTTGGTAAAAGAATACAAGAAATTATGTATGAAGATCTTCCAAATACCTACTTTTCTTGTAAAAAATAGGGTCGTTGGGTGAAAAACTATCCTAATAAAGGCAAGAATAATCCTAAGACTGAAAAGGAAGATAAAAAGAAAGAAGTAAAAGTCCAAAAGAAGTTTGGAAACCTAAAGTTACGCATATGAAAGATATGAAGGATAAATTGAATTTGGAACTCAAGATACTAGCAAAATGTCAAATTCGGCCCTGAAAGAAAACTTGAACATTGAAAATTAGCGGGATGGGATGATGCTTGAATTTGTGATACCTAGGCAGAATATAGAAAATATGGTGGATTTGACGAAACAGCTAGTAATTTATCAGAAGATTGATGCTAATTAGGAAGATCTAGTTGAGATGGATGAATTAGAGGAGGGGTAAATTCTATCTGACTCTAGTAAACTGATGGTGCTGGGAGATTCTCAAGATCTCCAACTGATTGAAAATTAGAATACTACCCCAAAGTCTCTTGAGACACCTGTATGCAAAGAAATTGTTTCCTTTAGGAATGAATTTGAGGTTGAGGAGATAAAGGAGGAAGGGAAGGATCTTAAACATAAACAGAGTCAAAGGAAAAAGATAGAAAAGAAGAGTAATACAGTTCCCAAAGGAGTGGAGACTAGAAGTAGTAAATTAGACCAGTAAGCTAAGGTGAAACCAAATGTTGGTACTCTGGAGAAACCTAGAAGGAAATCTTCTAGGAGAACTAGAGAAATGGAAAGTATGCAGAATATTGTTGATGGAAGATAGGTAACTATTCTGGAGTTTACACCTAAAAAATAGATATGAAAATTATCACTTGGAATATTAGGGGTTTGAATAGTACTTATAAACTTGATGTTGTTAGGAATTTTGTTAGAGAGCATAAATCAGATTTTCTATTACTGCAAGAAACAAAGATGGAAAAGGAGAAAGCTAAACAAATTAAATCTTTTAAAGATTATTGTTTAAAAGCAGGTAGTTTAGAAGGAGCTTCAGGGGGAACTCTGATGTTATGGAAGAAATCTTATTACTCAGGAACTGTGTTGAATGCTAGTAAACATTTCATGGTGGTTAAAATTACTAGCACTGATCAAAATAAGGATTGGTATATTGTCAATATGTATGCTCCAAATATCAAAGATCTTAAGAAAAAGGTATGGGACACTCTTTCTCATATAAAGAGTAAAGATTACTTTGGTCGATGGATTATTATGGGAGACTTTAATGTTCCTCTTTATGACCATGAAAAAAAGGGAGGTAATGTGAGTTAGCTAGAAGGGAGATTGGATCAATTGGACTTCATTAATAAGGAGGGTTTAATGGATATGGATATTCATGGAATTCATTTTACCTAGAGTAATAAGAAGCTAGGTAATGATTGCATTCAAGTTCAATTGGATAGAGCTCTTATTTCACCTGATTGGACTAAAGAGTTTGTTTGCAAACTAGAGGCACTCTAGAAAATTGGGTCAGTTCATTTCCCTTTGATTTTTTATGTTGATAAGATAAATCTCAAGAAAAAATTTCCTTTTAGATTTGAAAAAATCTGGATGTAGCGTCCACAGTTTGAAAGTAAATTGGCTGAATGGTGGAATATAGATGTTGAAGGTACTGCTCTTTTTAGAGTGACCTCAAAGTTAAGAAATGTTAAAAAGGAGGTTAAAATATGGAATAAAAGATGTTTTGGTAATTTTTTTAGAGTAAAGGTAGTTTTAAGGATGATATCTAGGACAAGATACAGAAGGAAGGATATACTCATGACCTTGTAAGAGAAGAGAATGAAAAATTGGTTCAATATCATGACATTATTACTAAAGAAGAAATCTATTGGAGGCAAAGATCCAGATCAATCTGGTTGAATGAAGGAGATAAGAATATTAGGTTTTTCCATCTTTCTACTCTAAAGCATAGAGCCAAAACTCGTATCTCATATCTTAAAAAGGGAGATTTGAAGATTACTGAGTAAAAGGATATTTTGGAAGAGATGGTCTCCTTCTTTTCTACTTTAATGACAGCTGACCCTAACATTGATCCTACTCACCAGGTTGAACTTTTAAAGGTGATCCCTCCTTTAATTATTGAGGAACAGAATAAATTGTTAGGTTCCATTCCTAAGGAAGAAGAAATCTTAAAATCTATTTGCTCCTTAGGATGGGACAAGTTGCCAGGACCTAATGGTTTTCCCATGTTCTTTTTCCAGAAGGCATGGAAGTTGGTTGGAAGAGATGTTTGTGATGTTGTTAAGGAATTTTTTGGGGCAAAAAGAATGCTTAAGGAAATCAATTCTACCTTCCTATGTATGATTCCCAAATATTGGGGCTGATTTTCCAGACCAGTTCAAACCTATTAGTCTTTGTAATTCCTTTTACAAGATTATTTCAAAAGTCCTAACATCCAAGTTGTTGTCGATGCTTCCTTCTCTTATTTTTGTTCAACAAAATGGTTTTATCCCAGGTAGGCAAATTCTTAATTCTATCATTGATGCTCATGAGAATATTCATTCTTTATCATGTTCTAATAATCAAGGTTTTATCATGAAAGTTGATATTGCAAAAGCCTATGATAGAGTTGAATGGGCTTTTCTTGTTAAGATCTTACAAGCCTTTGGGTTTGATCATAAGATTGTAAGAGCTATTTATCAGTTGATCTCTACTACTTTTGTAGTTGTCTTGGTGAATGGTTGTTCTACTAAAAAATTTAGTCCTTCTAGAGGATTGAGACAGAGAGACCCATTATCCCCCATTCTTTTTATTATTATGGTTGATTGCTTGGGGGGATATATTGGGGAATTGGTCCTACAAGGGGATATTAAAGGTTTGTAGCCTTCTTCTCAACCTCTTACTTGTTCTAATGGTCAATTTGTTGATGATACTATTTTCATGGGTAAAGCTAAAGTTAAGGAAGTTAGAAATCTTAAAAAAGCCCTTAATTTGTACTCTTTTGCCTCAGGTCAGTTGGTAAATTGGAACAAGAGTTCTTTGTTTTTCATTAATACCCCTATCCCAAGATAGAAAAAAATTGCTATTCTAGGGTACTCAATAGGATCCTTTCCCTATATTTATTTGGGTCTTTTTTTGGGTCCAAAAGCTCCTGATTCTTTTTGGGAAGATCTCATAAAGAAATTTAACAAGAAATTGGCAAGCTAGAAGGGTAACCTTTTGAGTCAAGCTGGTAAAATTACCCTCCTTAAAGTCTGTCTCCAAAGTATCCCTACTTATGCTTTGAGTCTTTTCAGAATACTAGTGAAATTTGCAAATACTATTGATCAAATTCAAAGAAATTTTCCATGGACTAGAACTGAGGAAAAGAAGAGAATGGCTCTAATCGCCTAGGATCAAATTTGTAAGCCCAACAGGGAAGGTGGTTTAGGAATTAGGTCTATATGAAGTATGAATAGAGCTCTTTTGGTGAAACAAGGATGGAGAGTTTATCATGATGATAAGGAATGGATTACTATATGGAAACATAAGTATCTTTTTAGTGCCAATTCTTTATCTGATTTCCTATCATCTCCTAATGTTCTTTCCCCTTTTGCTATTTGGGGAGCTATTTAGGGAACTAAGAATACCTTAGCCAAAGGTTGTTCATGGAAAATTGGAAATGGACAGAAGGTTAGGTTTTGGGAAGATTCTTGGTTAATGGATCATCCTCTGATTGAGGACTTTGAGGATAGAACCCAAGTTGACAGATGCAAGCAATTGTATGGGACTTTTGTGGGACATTATTGGCATAAAAACAATTAGGTTAACCTACTTGATGTTGACTAGGGTTTCCATAACATCTAGATAATGTTGAATGCCTTTTCTATGTATCCCCATTAGGAGGATAAGATGATATGGAATGTTGATCCTAGTGGTCAGTTTAAAGTTTCTTCTGTTTTTAAATCTAAGGAGAAAGGTAATCAACCTTTATGGTCTCAAGCTTGGATAAATGGTCTCATACAAAAAATAAATATCTTTTATTAGATTTTGCTTGCTCAGGATAGCTTGCAAAAAAGAGGCATTAATGTGGTTAATAGGTGTAGTCTATATAAAGGAGGTTTTGAAGACAGAGATCATTTGTTTTTAAACTATTCTTATAGTTAACAAGTATGGAGCTCTATTCTCAATTACTGGAACATAACTTGGGTTCATCAAAATAATGTTGAACTTTGTTTTAATAGTTGGAGATGTCCATCTAAGGATATTGATGTTGATTTTCTATGAAAAATTACTCTTCCCCATCTCTGGTGGAGTATCTAGAAAGAAAGAATAAAAGAATCTTTAAAAGTAAAGAAATGTCAGGGTGGGTGCTTAGACAAAATATTGTCAAGGCAATAAGGGAAAATTTTAAGTCTTAGAGAAGATGTGATCAAGACTTTCAAATTGACACTCCAATGTTGTCCAAAGGTTCTAATATTAAAAAAGATGACCCAAGATTGATGACTAGATGGAAGGCTCCCCCTATTGGATGGCTTAAAGGGAACTTTGATGGTGTGGCTAAGGGAAATCTAAACAAAGTAGGTTGTGGAGGAGTTTTGAGAGATCATACAGGTAATATAATAGATGCTATTGCAATACCTATTGATATCTCTAATAGTCATAAAGTTGAGGCTAATGTTGCTCTACATACAATGAGGCTAGCAGTGGAATGTAGTTTTCCAAACTTCTAGATGGAAGGAGATTCCTTAAACATTGTCAATATGCCTAATGATAAAAATTCAATTACTTGGTCGATTGAAGCTAGTGTTATGGAAACTAAAAATTTAATGAATAAATTTGAAAAAGTGATTATATCTCATTCTTTCTGCGAAGGTAGTGTGATGGTAGACTAGATTGCCAACTATATTGTCCAAATGGGGTATAAGATGACGTGGCATAGTGACTTAAGTAGGAAAGTGGATTTGAAAGCCCTTATTAATTATGATACAACTCATGCGATGGAGGGAAATATTTTCCAAGATTAGCAATTTAATGATATTTGGGAGTGGGGTTACGGATGTCAGTATTCTCTCCTCGAGGAAGTACATTAATGTGATCTTAATACTAGCTTCACAAATATCTATTTTAATGCATTCCATAGTTGTATCAATGAAATTATTGCCTTTGATAAATTCATCTGTTCTTCATGTCCATTCAATTTTGGCTTATTCTAGTAATTCGAAGTCTTTGGGAATGGGTGGAGAACCCCGAAAATAGGAGCCAAAAAATTGCAAGGCATGGAAGGCCAAAGCTTCTGTATGGCATATTCTATAGAAGGGTAATGTCGCCACTTATTTGGAGCATCTTGATGGGTATAAACATCATGTAACAGAGGTGTTCTTCAAAAACTAGATTGAAGATAGGGTTTCTCTGCATGGAGTGATAGTGTATTTGATTGAAGAGTTCATAGCTGAGGTGAAGGGTTTGCCTAAAGGAAGGCATTAAGTTTAGTAAAGAAATGAGTATTTCAAATGCCGCGTTTAAGAAATTTCCCAAAATGGATGAAGAGGAAAAAAAATCTGGAGAAGAATGGCGATTTTAATGAACTAGGTTAGATTAAGGTTATCTGGCAAGATGTGCTCTCATGCATTCATGAGTATTTTATTTTAGATGGTAGAGCTAAGCGTGTTCATAAATTTCATTTTGTATTCCTCAATCACTTTAGGCACAAGGATAGGCTTTCATTTCCTTTTTATCTAAGATTTTCTTTACTCCAAAGTTTGCAAGCTCATAGGAAAAAAGAGTCTCGTCCGATTTTACATGAAGGGTTAATTTTACTCATTGAGGATTATTGTAAAAACAAGGCCATTGTGTCTTCTCCTCCTTCTAAAAAAAAGAAGGGCTCTATTAGTGAAACCTACTCTAGGAAGAGTAAGGGTGATGAAGGCATTAAGGTAAAAAGGAGGAGTCTAAAGCAAGAAACCCAACAAACCCCTCAGCAAAATGTGGAAGAGATTACTAAGTTTGATAACTCAAAAAATAAGGAGGAGAAAATTTTGGAGGAGAACATGGATGTGGGAGATTTCAGCTCCAATTTAGAAGGCTACCCAGGAAGCAAGGGTGAGATTGGTAAGGATGAGGAGGAAGAAAGTAATGAGAAAAATACAGGGTCAGGTAATATTGGTGAAGAGGAAAATTAGAGTGAGCATTCCAAGGGAGTGAGAGATGCAAAAGAAGAAATGGTGAAGGAAAAGGAGGACCCTTCTGATGTGAATGTGAGGGAAGATGTAAGGAAAGACAAGGATGAGTCTTCTGGTAGAGAAGAAACAAGGAAGGAGAAGAACGAGTCTACTCATAGGGATACTATGCTTTCTTTCCTGCATACTACAAAGCTTGAAGCTGATACCTCTCTACAAGCCAACTCATGGATGTATAATGAATTAATGAGTCTAAAAAGAAAAGTATAAAAGGTGCAACAAGACCAAGAAATTGATCGTGCAAAGATCAGTCAAATGGAAGTGTAGGTGGGTAATATACCAGAGAAACTAAAGGAGTATGAACAAAAACTTTATTTGTTGATCAAAGAAAGTGGCAATAAGATGGAGCATGTTACTTCTAGTATTTGTGTTGCTACTACAAGTTTAGGGAAGTGAACCAATGAATAAATTATGTCTCCAGGTGGACCAAGTAAAAGAACCAGACAGAGCTCTAGGAAAAGGGCAGTTGAGGCTACTGGAGGATCAACTGCTAATACAATCCAAGGCACTATGGAGATCAGCAAAGAGGTGGTCAAAATGATTAAAGAGATGCAATAGAAGCTAGTAGTGTCACTCTGGTCTCTGTTTTTTGTAGTGGTCCTGGTATTTGGTCACTAATATTGGTTATTTTATCTGGTTTTTGTCTGTTGTAAAAACTAGGTTCCAGGTCCTTGTAAAACCTAGGTTCATTTTATAGTCCTTTTATGTGGTTTCAGGTCCCTATAAAACCTAATTTTTCTATTGTTAAACTATAGGTTTCAGGTCCTTGTAAAACCTAGTAGTGCTTCATGGTTTTTCTTTTTCTTTTCTGTTAAGGGTTTCGGGTCCCCTTCAATACCTATTTTTACCTTAATCTAAAAAACAACAAAGAGACATCAACTTGAATTAAGATGCTAATAACACTAGTAGAATTTGGGCAAATAAATGACCACATGACTAAATGTTTTAGTCACATGGCTAAAAGTAATCAAATTCTACTATATTTTTACAATTCATGAGTATAAATGATTAAATAATTGACTAATTTGGTCATCAAGAAAAATCACCAGGTTAGATAAAATAAAGTGGCTAAATAAATGAGTAAATGCAGGATTATTTCTCTTTTGCACTAACATTTGTTAATTTTAGGATAAATGATGTATATGTTGCTACACAATCAAATCTCTCCTACCATGTTTCAATGTTATCTTTAGGACAATGAAGTAACTAGAGGAACTTTTTACAATGATGTTTGACTTCAATTTTATGCACACATTCTAATGTTGATCATCCACTGAATTTTGAATTTTCTATACAAGAAATTATAATAGATTTCTAAACCAATTGATTCTTCTCCAACTTAAAACCTAAATTTATTGTTCGTTGATTACTAATAATAATCATCAATAGTATTTAGAATTGAATTAGTTATTTTTTTAGATAGGGACACTATTTTTGGATGATAGAGATTCTACTTGCTACAAATAACTTAAGTTGTCAATTTATTTCAAGATCTTATTATATTTCTTTTAGTAATGATTTTAGTGCTGTAAGTATTATATCTATGCTTGGTAATTGAGGACTCTTACCAATAGTCATTAAGAAATAGTAAATTCTTATGTCACAAATTTACATCTAAAGTAGATAGAAATAAAATGATGTTTGAATTATGTCACAACATTCTTAATGTTTGATAGTTATTAATGGTGTTTGCTTATAAAAAGCATAACTGTTTACATAATAAAAATGATAAATAAAGTGAAACTTATTAATATATATATATATAATGTAACATGTAACATGTACTCCATTTTATCTTATAATATAAGTACAAGGTTATAATATAATTATTTCTATTTTACAATACTATTTTCATTTACTTTATTTTATGAATTAGTTAAAAATAATACTACTTTTTTTAATTTAAAAAAAAAAATCATTTATAATTTTAAATTCTTTATACTTATAAAACTCAAACTCAAGAAAATAATCGATATTAACTTCTACACTTTAAAATTAAAATTATAGATTGACCTTTTTTATACAACAATATGAAAACTATACAAGTACATGTTTGGCTTATTTTAAATTTTGATTAAATTTATAACCAATTTTCACTTTATTTTATCTCAATATTATTACCCAAAGATTCATAGGATTAAGGACATTCCTAATTTGTGATTTGAAAGCTCGTCATGTGAGAAGATTTTTGTCACAGGGAAACTACACATTTCTAAAATAGCATAGGGGGTCCGACACCAAATGAGATTTGGACCTTGGACCGAGGAATATTAAGTCCATTTAATGCGCAAATAGGGGATCAAAATCTAATCATGAGGGCTTAGAAGACAAAACATATTGGATAGTTGCATCTAATAGGAGCTACACCCATGTGGCCTTACTGAAAAAACACACCATTTTATAACTTGCGGTCCAATATGACTTTATAACTTTCTTCTGTGACTTTAGAAAGTTGTGTTTTACAATTCTCTATGTCTTTCTATGCCACCACCATGGCTATACTAAGGTTTTAAAGATAATCTTCAATGGAGACTTTTTGTTACAGATTTGTGAATTTTTCTTGCAAGCCTTATTTTCATGGGTAAGCTTCTATGTTCTATAACCTTGATTTTTTTGAAACTACTATGCATGAGAATGAAGGGTTTTTCCTACTTGCAAGATGTTTAAATGTTCTAAGAAACCATGACATTTTGTATACATTATAAATATATAATTTTCTTGTCACGTGTCCATGCCAAAAGTTGGCTAGGTTTTTCATGTGAAAATCATGAATGTATTTGAGCTTCTAGCTTTATTCCTTGCTTAAAATAATTGGATTTAAACTGTACCTTTCTCGAGATTTTTTGTGTATATCATGGCTCTAGAACTATATGGATTGTGACTTGTTTTGTTTTGATAAGTAGGAGATGATTTCCACAGCTAGTCAAATTGTGATGTGAATATCAGGATTTAACTGTGTGATTTTGAGTCAAACTCGATGACCCATGTTTCATGAGTAGTGATTCAACATGAATCCATCTCTCATGAGAATAAATGGAACACTTAGCACTCATTGGATCTAGGTGATGCTCACAGGGGTGAAGCACCGGTACTTCTCGGGAGGTCACCCATCCCAGTACTACTCCAGCCTGAGCGCGCTTAACTACGGAGTTTCCTCCACAGTTAAACCCAAAGCTTGCAACCCCATTTGCAAAACCTTAATTACCTTAGATCTATAGTAGTGATTTATTATTTTTCTTTGTACTTATTTTTCCCCATTTTTTTAATGGTTTTAGGTGTTCCATTTGTAAATGTCACTCTATAGGTTCATCAAAGTTGTATATTTAGCTGATATGATTATGTGCTCTTAAGACTCTTTTATTGAGCTCCTTTTGTGTAGAAGGAAAGACTTTTATTGCACCACCTGAAAAGGATCAAAAGTTATCCTTTTTTGTCAAATTCAAGGTCCAAAACTACATATGCTCATTTTATATCATGTGTTTACAATGTTACAAGTTGTTTGGAATATTTTTTTAGAGCAGCAGGGAATGTGATATAGTTCAGTTACATGTCATTTTATAAAAAGGGTGTAAAGTTTTTTTTTGTTTTCACATATTTTCTATAAAATTTTAGTTAGCTACTTGTAATTTTTTACAAATGTTTGTTCGAAACTTTTTATTTTTCTACTTGTTAGAGGCAATCACAAATTGGTTTTGACTTAGAAAAATTCAAAAAATAGCTTGTGGTTTAGTGAGTTACTTTACTATTTTCATATTCTCTCACTTGTTTTAACATGTATCAATATTTGTATCTATTATAATCCAAATTTTTTTGTAGCCTTCTTCAATGTGGTTTCTAGATTGAAAGCAATATTTCACTTTGTAGAACCTTTTTCATGCTTTTCAAGTAGGCGTATGCTACGATTAGTGGCTATACATATTATTTATGTATAGTGACATGTTCTGAAATTCATTCTCTAATAAGAACACGTCTATTTCTATATCAAGACACTTTTTCTCATTTGACTATGTCTATACTATCTTACCCATTCTTATAGAGCACAAACATAAACTACATCCTTAAGAAGTGTCATGAAGGGCATCTCAGCTTAGAATTGAACTAAACATTTTACATAGAGATATATAAGATTAAATTCATCTTGCAACTTTCTATTAGACTAGATTCACAAAGATCCTATCAGTTTCAGCCCATTACCCTTCTCTTATTATTTGACTTTACATGATGGGCGGACAGTCATAGTCCATCCTCTATGTCTAGGAGAAGGTACAACACCATAGTAAGATTTTTTATTTCCAAGCCCCATACTTATCTCTTTATCTTGCACAACAATTTATTTTAGGCTAAGACATTAATAGCTAACAAAGAAAAAAATTGCAAGTTTTGAAGTGTTAATCATTTATGAATCTCGCACTAGTCATCACCTGACAATGAACATCATGGCTCCCGTATTCATCAAATAGTTTAGTAACTTTAAAGAAGTCACAAATAAAAGATGTAAATGCACACAAAAAAATTGATATTTTATTCTAGGTCTTTATGCTTACACTAGAAAGGAGAGAAGTAGGTCAAGGTTGTGGAACTAGCTTAGATGTTTGTCTATTGTGATAGCCCCTATTTTCACTGTGACAAAAAATTGAAACATTTATTGTGAAAGTACTTTGAATTGTGTTGTATTATTATCAGTTTCTAGAAAAACCCTAACCTGGTTATTTTGTGCTAGCCCAATGTTGAAAATATTGTCCTACTGGAATAATTTGATATCCTAAGGTTGTATCTTTACCCTGTCATGGAAAGAATTTATTAAAATCCGCAATCTTTTTACCCTTACCCTAGGTTTTTTTCAAGCGGGAGATTGTGTATCATTTTCAAAATCATGTGCTATGATCTTATGATCAAGGTTTAGGCATCTAATCATGAGCTTAAAATTTTCCTCTCCCAATGTTATGATGTAAGGGTTATCGGAGGATCGTAGGGGTAAAGTGTTGAGTCTCCCGATCTTAAGATATATTGTATGGTCATAGCATTGCAAGTGTTCAAAATTAAGTCTCTAATCTTATGACTTCTATTGTGTCATATCATCTTAAGTGTTTGATGGAAGGGTTTGAAATCAAGGTACACAATGTTACAACAAACAGGTGATCATGTGATCATAAAGGATAAAATAGGAACCCACAACCATACAAGGACAAGGTGATCGTAATATCACAAGGATGTAAAAATGCTAAGGATTGTGGAAAGTTTCAATCTTACAAAAATAGGAGATCGAGACATCATAAAGGATTTCAAGAATACCTCCAAAGATACGAAAGGTTGTGATCATAGGATCGTGGAAGCAAATTTTAAGGTGGCTATTGGCATGATAAAGAAGTGATCATAAGATCGTAAGATAAGAATGACAAAGCAAGGTGGGGCCAAGTACACTTGTATAAAGTTTTGAGACATGTGGTAGTAATTCATATCTCTCAATTATATAAGGGGCAGTAGATTGTAAGATCTCTAGGTCAATTCAAAGGCTTTATGAAGCTATGAAGCTACGAAGTAATGCTGATCGTAAGATCGTGAAGGTGAAAATTGAAGCTTTCGAGGCTACGATGAAGAAAGGATAACCACCATTGTGTGGTTGTAGGTCAATGATAGCAGCTAAAGGTGACCTCTGATGTTATGAAGTCAATTTATTGATTGTGATTGAAAGGTTGTAAGGAATGAAAAGTTGAGTCACGATGTTATGCCAAAGTTGTGCTCGTAACATCATAAGGGTTTGAACGGTAATTGCCAAAGTTATGAAATGGTCCAGTAAATCATGATCATAAGATCGTTGAGGTAAAGGAAAGCAAGATAAGATGCTATGAAAAGGTTTATTAACTGCTATGCATAACTTCGTGGCTCTTGAAAGTGTTCACTATTTCTAGTGTTTTGATCTTAAGATAAATTATGTCTTGTGAGATTGTAAGAGACTTAAAGGTAAGCTGTAAAGACATTGTAAATGGTATATCATAGGAACATGAAAGCCATTTTCAAGGTTTACAATAATGCAATAAAGTTTTGAATTCAAAGGATTGTAAGATCATAAAGCTAGAGTTCCCCACTTAAGATGATACAAAGTACTTACATTTCAGAGTGTATCATAAGATTGCAAGCCCTAGTTTGACTTAAAAATGAACTTTTCTTTTCTGAGTTGGAAAATGATAGAATGCCCACGGCCAATGAAATTTAAGTAAAGTATAAAAGTTCCTAAGATGGATAGTTATGTGGATGCTCCATCTGAGGTGATAGACAACACTAAATTTAAAGCTCAGCTGGGTATAATATCAATGCAGAAAGAAGATTGATAAAAGTATGCACATCATAAACACATTCCATAAGCTAGTAATTCCCTATCATTTGTAGAGAGAAGAGATTTCAAGTCGTTACAGTTGTAGAGTTTTTCAGTGTGAACATATTATTGTTTTCAGAGCTAGTTGTTGAGTTTTCTTGTCTTCCAGTCTACTTTCAAGATGTTTGATAAAGAGGTGGAAGATATTCAAGCTTCAGACATGGAAGTTGTAAAAACTTCAACTTCCAAAGGAGGAAAAACTAGGCAGAAGAAACCTAACCGACTTGTTGAAGAATGGATAAAGTTGTTCTTGGAATCCTTAAATACCATCTCTAGAAATGATCATGATTTCAAAGATCCTTATACATTTTGTAGAAATGCGACATTCCTTGGAGTCACTGGTTACGAACTATTCAAATAGTTCTATCACAATCGAGCAAAGAAGATCCTTGTTTTCAATCCCTGGAAGAAGAATCTGGCGAAACTTATCTTTCTAGAGGTATTTGTGGATGTTGATTTCGTAAAGGCACTAATAAAATCATACAAATCGAACACTAAATCATTCCATGGGTAGGATGGAACCATTCTATGCACACTGGATCATGCCTCTTTTATTGAAGCATTTGGATTGGATGGTGCTATGAGCAAACCAGTAGACCTGGTTGACCTACAAGAGAAATTTGAAAGAAACACCAAAGCTTACATAGGGAAATCTATGCTACAACATATCCCCATGGACCTCAAACAAGTGGGTGATTACCCTAAAAAGGTGGAGAAGAAGATGCTTTTGAACAAACTCAAGAACTATTTTGTGAAAATAGTGTATGGTGTCCACAAGGTAGTTGGCATAGATGGAACTAAAATGGTATATAAAGCCCAATATATCATTGCTAGGACTCCTACCATGGTGGAGAATATGACTATGTAGAGTATATTGTAGAGAAAATGAAAGAAAATATTGGATTGGCACATAGTGGAGAAATGGGAAATTTCAAGTTCCATCATTACTCATTGTTGATGCATTTGATCCTATACAAGAATGTGGGGTATATAAGCCCAAATTTCATTGATCACACATTTGATGCAAATGGAGATTTGCCAGTTCAACTATGGACATGGGTATGGGATAGTTCCTATCACTACTCTGATTTTGTTTCATTTTTTAATAATTTTAGTACAATTATAATAAAAATGTTAGACCCACGTTATTTTAGGGCACTCAAGATTTTGAAGAGTCTTTTAAGACCAACCCTCCTCCTTGAGAATAAAAAATTAAATCACAATTTGGGAGACATTTTCCTATTTCCAACTTTTTCCCTTATGAGAGTATATGGTTGTCAACAACCACCCCATATATTACCCAAATTCATCCCCCCTAGACTGGCCATCATTGAATTCATGTGGCAGTTATTCATGGTAAATAGGGAGTACCTAGGACCTCTATTTAGGTGCTTTAGGGTAGGGGACTTTTCAATTGGAAAAGAATCCCTAGATCAAATTCATTCTTTCCTCCACCACTATAATCTATCAACTCGCCCTTATAGGATGTATGACCCTGATAACTAGATGAGGAACACCCTCAAGGAAATAAGAATTAATGTGCTACCAAGTACAAAGGAATTTCTCATGAGGACCTCATTCCAAACATTATTGTTGAGGGGGAGGCAGCTAACAAATTCTTCAAATTTGATGATGTACTAAGGGTAGAGAGGGAATTGAAGAGAATAGATTTTAACTTCCAAGGCTTTTACATGGATGTCCCTTACCACAGAGGATAAGGAAGATGGTGGTCAAGCATGCTAAAATTATGGCACAGATGCTAGCAGAACCACTTGGAGAAGAAGAAAGGGTGAACCCTCATAGCCTTGAATCTGATGTAACCCTAGAGATTGAAGAAGATGAGCTTATTGAGGCATCATGGGTCACAAAGGGAAATAAAAGGCAAAAGGTTGTGCACATGCCTAAGAAAGTAAAGCAAAGAACATTGTAGATCTTGCCTGGTAAAAGTTAGTATTTTGTTGATATAAGAGAGAGCTACATCCAAGACAGAGTTAATGTACTTGAAAACACATTGACTGATTTGGAACTAGTAGCAGCAAGGTTGGATGATAGGATCATCCAAGCCCAACAATTTATAGAAGATGATGAGTTCATCAAGTCAGCTGAGTTCGAGAGTTTTTTTATAAGATCAAACAAAGTGAACTAGTACCAAAGATGAAACCAGGGGAGTCAGATAAAAAGAAGCAGGAATTGTTTGATAAATTGCATTCCTATGATCCAGAAAGTGAAATAATGACTCTTGAGGAGGCAAGGGATCTAGTGTAGAGAAGCGGAATGCTACTGGTGTCAGGTTGGGATTTGGAACAAGCATTTATGCTTGACCAAATCAGAAGATAGGAAAATGCCATCTCATATGAGGCATATGGTACTAGTGGATTGGAAAGAGGATCAAGCTTTAACATTGATACCAAAGCCCTAGCAATATGGAGCATGGCTCCTACATAAAATAAGCCCAAGTTGATGGATGTGCAGAGCACAGAACAAAGCAACATGATTATGTGGACATTACAAGGTACCTCACGTAAAAAAATCTCCAAAGCCATGAAACACTTCTCATTTATGAATGAGGCTAAAAAATGGCTACTACAAAATAGAGAAAAGAATAGGATATTCAGGAACAACCATCTAGTGTCATAACAAAGATGACTACACAGACAAAAGAGTTAGAGATAGAGGAAATAGAGCCTAGAAGAATGAGCATGGATGCCCCACCAACATAGTAAGGTGATGAGGTAAGGACAATTGTCCTTAAGAGTATGATAGGCCATAGAGTTGAAATTCTAAAGAATATATATCAATAGGCCCATACATTATATGTTTCTTTACAAGATGCTGAGCAGGTTTGTAATGAAGCACTTGCATGGTTGTCACCCACTTTCAGTCTATGGGGGCCATACATTCAATTTTTAGAGAGGTTGATTATGATGATGACTAAAAAGCCAGATTTTCCTGATAAGATTATTATAATAAATGAGGACCTAGAGATGGTAAAGGAATTAATTGGCTTCTTTAGTGGAAAAATGCAAACAATACAAGGGAAAATAGAAGTTCTATCACAGGGGATTAAGTCCTGCATTCCACCAATTTTGGATGCAAACAAAAAATTGAGAGACTAGTAGGAGTGGTCTGATTCCTTCAATGCAGTATTGACTCAAGAGGCCACAACTTCAATTTTTGAAGATAATAGTGATATCCCATTCAAAAATTTGATTAACTCCTTATTCAAAGTTTAAATAGATTTAAATAAATTTTCATTGGCCTCAAAGGCTATAATAGATTCTAGGTGGATTAAAGCCATAAAGGACTTAGAAGAAGTTAAAACAACTGAGTGGCCCACCAAAAGAGAAATTTATGTCTGGGAAGTAGTGGGAGAGATTAAAGCTTTGTCAACAAGAGGTAGTTGAGGATTTACATGCTAAAGACATTAGAAGACAAAAGGATTAAAGTTAAAGCTCCAGCAATAAATTGTCACCTACTGACTTTACAACTACTTTCCTATTTTTGGTTCAAGTGCAGAGGAATGTCTTAATTGTAACTTTCCATGTACATGTCTTGCCACCTTTTTCTTCCCTTAGGGTTTTAACATGTATCCTCCCATTTGAAGCTTGTTGAAATCCTCTTATATAAGGATTTTGCAAGATGTGGAGTAGAGGTCATAAGTCTATAAAAATTTCAATTTTTATGTCATTCACAGTCCGTCCAATTTTGTTAATTGTATGAATGCATTCAATCTAGTAAACTTGAAGATACAATGAATATGAATGATTAAGTTGTCAAGTCCTGGGTTATATTTTGAGTCTATATCAATATTGTATTTTTTTTTCAAAGGAAATTAATACAAAAGGAAGTAATGCATATATGTGTCTCTAAGTTTTATCTCCTTTCTAATATATCTGTGACCTTGAGATTGAAGTGAACAAAAAAAATTCAGTTTAATGCAATTTGGATGAATTGTATGTCTCTTATTGATTCCTTTTAATTCAAAGAAGTTAAGTAAACACTTTCAGTAATTGGTAGGGTTTTGGTATATGAGAGGGATATGATAAGAATGAAAGTTAGAGTTAATTATTGACAAATTTAATTGAAAGTCAATTAAATAGGTCTAAAGTTGTTGGTTTTGACTCTATATAACAATGGATGAGGCACTGATCAATTAATTTTAGTTGCAAGTTGATGGTTCATATGGTTGTAGAATACATATATCAATCATAAATCAATTTTCCATTTATGTAATGAAGAACTAAAGTTGTTGGTCAGCACTTATTTGTGATAGCTTTCCTTCTGGTTATAACTTGCTATTATAATCAAGGAGTTTATTACAACTCTAAGAAGAAATTGTGACCAATATCTTCTATAGGGGATAGGTTTCAAAGAAGTATTAGTGAGCAAGTGTCTGAAGAAAAAATCAAAATAACTAGTCACATTCATATCCCTAAGGTGTGCCCGCCTTGGTCTTGCAGAGCCTAAAGAGTAGAGAGTCTATTTTACTCTATTGAAGTTGGTCCAAAGCTATGATAAAATCTTGTTGAGTATGAGATCTAGCTAGTTCTTAGGCTTGTTTTTATCTACAGCATCCTAGTATTCAGTTCAAGAGTACCTAGTAGTCCAAAGTAATTGTGGAGTTGTTGATAGCTATATATATAGGGTAGTTCCTCAAACCATTATAAAATACAAATTATGTGTACAAGCATGAACACACAAAGTAAAATTGGCTTAACAATTTATAAAGACTTTTCATCAAATACATCAATGCAAATCTTGCAATGATTGCATCCAATGGATGATAAATGTGCTCATTTCAAATCCTAACTTCTCCTACATGTCTACCAACACATTTTGACCCATAATATTTAACAAGAATCTCCCCACTATTATGCATTGATGCAAGTCCTTCCCCTATTTGAAAAGGATCCCATTTTGGGAATAGGTTGCAAAAATACTAGTAAGAATTTGGTTATATATGCACCCAAATCTATACTTTTATCACCAAAACTACAATAAAGTGCATGATTGTCAAAATGCTCTAACAAAATGACCACTTAAGATTAGTGTACTTTCATGACTTTTCACTTCTTTTAGTTGTGATTTTGGGGTTTCCTTTTATCTAGATGGTCCAACTAGATTATTCATAGCTCGTTGCATAAGCATATAAATAGCCAACACTATTAAATTTTCTTTGTGGAATTGATCGATCATGTATTATTACAACTATGGCATGCTAGCACCAATTAAGGTTTCAATTAATAAAGTCTTTGTTAGATTAGCTAATGAGTTGGATGTTATTCTCAGAAGAATAATGACTTTGTAAAACCAATATATTGACTATAATGTAATATGAATGATGAGAATATACAATCATTACAAAGACTTTATATTCAAATGACAAAGCATTCATAAATGATTTTATATTAATTCTCAACACTCCATTGAAGTTGTTTTTTATGTTCTCCCCAAAAACTATATCACCAAAAGCTTTCCTTCCTTTAGTTTCTTATTGTCTCTATCAGAAAAAATTGAGCACAAATTATTAAAATCATAATTATTAATTATGTTACATTATAGCCAACGAATAATAATTGTTGTAGCTAATGTTAGAAGGAAGGAGGGAATAAATAAATCCCAAAAGGTTGCATATTCATTGGAATGTTTTCTCATAGAGACTATGTCAATGGCTTGCCTCATATGGAAGGACTTGGTGCTAGCTCACCAAATTGGATCACAGTTGAAAGGGCTTGCCATTGGACCCATTAGCTTTGATTGGATGGTAATTGCATCACTGATAATAATAAAAGACACTTTTGCAATAGATACTACCTCCAATAACTACTTTATTAATCACAAATTTTATAAGTTAAATTCAACAAATAGAGACGTAGTCATAGATAAATTTCTTCTTGGGTTTTTTAAGAGAATTCAGTTCAACCTGGGAGTTGACTATACATGCTCATGAAATCAGCAAGGCCTATGGTAAATAAATACACAGACATCTCCCCCGAAGACAAATTCTTATCAATTATTGTCCTAATGCAAGATTGAGAAAACTTCTTATTCCCTCATGTAACATAACATACATTTCACCCAGAAAATAAATATACTACTCTTTCAATGAAAAAATATATTCCCCGATGAATGTGTTTCATCTAAATTATTGATGTAGAGGATCCTACAATTCCTTCATAAATGCATACATCTCTAGTGAAATTACTGGTCAGAGGCATATCAACATTCAATTTACCATAATTCACATTTTAACATTTAAAGTCCCCCAATAGACGCGTACTCAAACTTGAATAACTTTCGCATCAGGGAACATTTCTTAATGAAATCTTAAAATCTTAAAATCTTAATGAAATCCAACGGTGAAATCCAACGTTGCAAACAGATTTTATGATATCTATACCAAGACTCATTTTTAACTTCTACAAATCACTCATCTTCCTTGTAGAGTCATTTCAAATAAAACATCATCAATTTAAATTCTCGGTTCCTCTTCCAAATTAAACTTGCAATGACAACAATTAACAAAAAGTCCAATTCATAATCCTGGTCTTTGTAACCAAACTTGGATTGATTTAAATCTTAATTCAAACATAGACCAAGGGAACCGATATCCCTCAAATAATTTATTAAATTTGACCTGTCCTTATTTTTGAAATTAGAAACTCATAAGTCTCTTTTAAATAGAAAAATCTCGATACCATATGTAAAAAAAAAAAGTCGATGCCAAGATAGATTCCTATCATTAGTAAGGACCAATATCATTCCATAAGTAATTGAATATATCCCAAATTGATCAAAATAAAAAACATCGAAGACCTTGAAAATTAGTACCAACAAGAGCTGCAAGGCAGCCAAGTTCCTGCCGAAGCGGTACATGTTTGATGGTACGTTGGAAACTTTTGTACATTAGATTAGGTATGGAGGCAGGTCATTTGTGTTCGAGAGAGAAGTGATGGATGTTGTAGAAGTGAGAACTGTCTCCACCGAGTTGTGTTTTGGCCTTGTTCTTGCTTTGGAAAATCAATGGTTCTAGCCATGGCCATTGTAGTCTACCTACTATAGAAGGCTTGAAAATGACATCTTATCCTCTTCTTATTGTGTGCCAAAGAACACTTTAAAGAGACCAAATTTACTCATCTTCAATGTAATTCTTTCCCATCAATTAATGCAAACTGTAATATGGAATTTAATAGAAGAAGAGATGCAAGTATATAATTAAAAAAATTATCACCGCCTTCAGGTTTTTGGCAAAAGACTTTTATGTTAAGGTCATCCAAGTTAAATTGATCAGTATTAAATAGGTCCTGGAACACATTACACAACCTAAATTTTGGTTTAACAAATGCTAGTAATTCAAATATAGGTCAGACCAATAAAAAAATAATTATATTCTGATATGTTGCTACTCATGCTTTCTTCATCTCAAGTTTAAATTTAAATTATTTTCCAAAAAGCTCTGAATGGGAGTAATATATGTCAAATCCAACCAATATTACAAGCAATTGGAACTTCAACATGGACAATACTATTGGATCTTCAACATAGATAAAACTTGAAAGTTTGGAAACAATCTTTAAGTCAAAAAATTTGTCATTAAAAGAAACAAAACATGACTAAACCTATAACAAGCGGTGCATATATATAATTTTACTCGAGTAAAGGAAAAAGATTTTGATTTTTAATGCAACAAAGTAGCAATATTATTCATTACATTTAGAGAGCAATGAGATTGATTGTAAATTTTGTAGAGGAACAAAATATATTATGTAAGAGGCAAAATCACTTGCAAATTAAATGTATTTATAGCAACTAAGTAGCATTTACATTGGAAAAGAAAGGTGGTTGGTGTTGAAGAAATAGTAAATACAGAATTGCGACAAAACATACTATAGAGAGGACCCTTTCAAGATTTTTAGATAGATGCAGTTATAGTTTATCATTATGAGTTAAATCTGATTAACATTGAAGAAATTGCAGATCAGTAGAAGAAAAAGTAATTGAGAAGTTGCAAAATAGGGAAATGATTATGTAGCACATAGAACCACTACCTGATTCAAGCCAAACTAATGCATTTGTAGGATTAAACTAGAAAAAAATTAGAAATACAAGTTCCATTAACCATTGAGTGAAACAAAAAAGACACAAAAAAAGTGGATAAACTTAAAATTAAAACAACTCTCCAAACAACTATAAGTTTGGAGCCCAAAAACAGAATTTCCCATGTGATTCGATCCATAAACAATATAAAGATCAAGGAAAAAAAAAAACATACTTTAACAGGAATAGAATAGATGTTGGCCTTTTTATTCAGAAAACATGAGACAAGCATAAAAGCTACTGATAGAGGGGAAAAAATTGAAAAAAAAAATGTTTTTCTAAATTCTCAAAAGTTTGTTGACTTTATTTACAATTTAAGATATTTTTTGAGTATTAATTTTGGGAATTTCCATGTCATATTTTAGTATTCTAGGGATCCACCTCGATTTGCCCTAGATTTCACAATTTTTTCTAGGCTAAAAGTCTTCATATTTTCAAGTTTTTTAGGGTTGGATGTATGTTTCTTTAAAACATACACAAATTCCCCTAACTAAAAATGAATGTTTTGCATGAAATGTGGACTTATACATTTTTTAACTTCCAGTTGACTTTCAAAATGACCAGTAGACAAATTCCCCTAAATGAATGTTTTGCATGTTTTGCATGAAATGTGGACTTATACATTTTTTAACTTCCAGATGACTTTCAAAAATGACTAGCAGACATGAGAATTTTCAATTTCCTAACACTCATAAACAATCATTTTGCTTCATCAATACATTTTAATGAGACATTTTTTCTCCAACAAATTTGAATTAGACTTGCATGAATTTAACTTATTACACCATTCATATAGAGCTTGGGATTTAATGCATAGATACTTGTCTAGGATTTAATGCAGTGATAAATGGAGGTTTTTTTATGCTAGTGGCAATTATGTATATCTTGTGGAATGTGCACAGAAACTATAAAAGAAGAACATAAATTTTCATATTCAAAATATATATATATATATAGCCAATTATTTTTTGTACGTTACTTTTGAGCCCGTTGAATGTAGCATTCAAATAATAGCCTTATCCTAAGAACATATATAAGATAAGTCAATTTGTCAATCAACACATTAATTTTTTTTTAAAAATCAAGCCCAAATCTTCTTCTTAAAACCATGCCCCATCATTATATAACCCATTATATGCACAAAAGCCCTTCAAAATTAGGAAATTGCTAATATTAAGATCTAATGCCTTAAGGATCTGTGATATTTAATAGTTATGTTTATGCTTGGAACTAGTTTTAGAAACTAGAGTCTATGGTGCAAAGGTGTAAAAAATAGGAGAGATGAACATTGAATGAGAATAGTTGTAACAAGCTGAAGTATTAGCCTTGGATAAATTTGATAGAAATAAAACCTTAATATAGAAGAAGAACATCTTTACCAACTTAAGTTGTATAATTTGAATATGCATGAGGATGATACTGACATTGAAGATATCCTTTAAAATAATGAAAACTCTAATTTTTTGTAGTCTTCAAGGAGCTTTGTGTCCAATACTCCACTAACCTAATCAAAATAGTGATATAAGTACCAAGACTGGAAGGTATAGATGCATGCAACTAATTTTAACTCTTGAAGTTGCCAAAGTAAAATTTTGCAATGCCTTTTCACATGAGGGGGCATTACTATTTCTGAATAAGCACCCAGTGTAGGAGCAATTCCAAGGGTGTCAACAATTGACACAATTCACATATTGGTAGTAGGGGTTCCTTTAGTTTGGTGAGATGTTTAAGTGATATATAACATTGCTAAAGTTTATTCTATGTCTGATAGATATCTTAGCATGCTTTTCGAACGAGAAATAAATTACATTGTCTAACTAATCCCTATCACCGTTGTTGGTCAATAACCAAAAAGGAAATCACTAACCAAATAGGCATCCATGAAATGGTGCACTCGATGGTTTATCCAAATGAGCGAAATTGAAAAGAATGAACCCTGTAACCTACAAATTCTTTAGACGTAGCAAAATAAGAGAGAAGGTTTCCCATACCTTTGAGTGCCCTCCAAAATCACGTAGTCTTATTCATCTAACCAATATGCCCTACCTAATTTTCATAGGGGAAGTACTCATATCTTTTTGGTATGGAAGGAGTTCTCCTCTTCCTAATTAGCCTTGTCATCTGTAGTAGCTGCAAGAGCCACACAAGTGTCATAGCTGCATGAAGCAAAAGAGGCCCTATCCAATAGTTGGTGCTTTTCATCATCCCATAGCAAATGAGGGCCCAAGATCTCGGTTGGTGGAAAAAGTCTAGAATAACCCTAATCTCAAGGCTTGTACCTTGATTCCTGCCTCTTCTCTTCCGTTGGATATTGCAAAAGCATTCAGTTGCTCCTCCTGCTGGTAAAAATCGATCATATTCACGTGTTTATAAAGATTAATTATTAGAAATGGACATATACTAGGGAGAAAATAGAAGAAAGATTGGATGTGATTAGTTATGCAATGAACGATTAATAACTTGTTAATTGAATCCCTCGGCAATAGTTTCCTACACGGCAAAAACTAATAAATCTCAACTCAAACCAATAGAAATTGAAAACAATTATTTCATGAATCCACATTTTTAATCAATTTTGGTTCTTTTGTATAATTTTGATCTATAACTTTCTACACATAAATTTTAATTTGATTAAAACCATAGAGGTCTCAATTTCAATCATAACAAAATCTAAAATAGAGATATATATGAATCGAAATTCATCAATCTCAATGATTGTAAAACCTATCTTTTCAATGGAAAGCTGAAATAATGTTTTTCATGAATGGTATTAATAGTTAAATCCAAAAGTGTTTAAAGCACAAAATAATCCAACATAGCTTTATTTCTTAAATGTACAATACTTCAACTCATAAATTCATACCATTTGAATTCCTGATGATGTTCTTCTGGTTTGTCATTTATTACAAGATTAGAGCCAGAGAGTTAGTTGCTACATCGTTATTTACCCTCTCTCTATTCTGTGTCAATCCTCTCAACAGTTCTAGCCTTTAATTGTTTTTGAATGCTTACAACTTGGTCGATTACAATGACTTTAACTGCCCAAGATTGTTCGATTCCCCTTCCATTCATCAATTAAAATTAGATATATTTGGCACAATTTCTTGGGCATTGCTATCACATATATAATGCCTTGTTAGGAACCCAAAAGAAATTAACCTAAAGTTTTCCAAACTTTTTTTTAACATAATAACTTAAAACAACAGATATAATATAGTGGAAGCAATAACATACACATAAACACATATCATAAAACAGATTACATTTCTTAAAGGTCTCATGACGTTGAATCACATTTAAGTTTAATTAATACTAAAACCAATATATAACACATCCACATTAAAGAATAACTACAAGAACGAATCCATTTAAATAATATACAATTATCTCAAATGCCACTTGACAATAATTAGAATGCACAATCATCCACTATATAGGTCATAAGGTATGAAAGGCTGAAAAAAATATACATCATAAAATAGATTACATCATCTCTGAAGATCTATGAAATAAAATACAATACAATAGGTATAACCATTCATCATAGTACACAAGAACAAAATGAAAGGAAATACAAAACAAGGAACTCCAAACACGACATCAAACTATCGAATCTCAATGGTAAAAGTAAAAAGCACTACCACCAGACCTCGCGGAACCTAAATGGTCCACTCCCAACCTGCTAAGGAGATAGTCTCAAGTACTAAATAGGATAACAATCTCAAAAGTCAAAAGCAACATCTAGGTCAAGGAAAACCTGAAAGCAATCTAACTCAAGGTACCAAGACGCAAATGACATCTAAAACTAGAGGCAAACAAAGACACGTAGAAAATCTACTATGTAAGTGGGTAAGTGTCATCGCATGAGCCAACTCTAAGGTTACCCTGGCAACCTCACTAGACTCCGACCCCCTAGTGACTCTATGTGGCACTAGTATCCTTTTGTACTAATAAGGCATACTAACGAACTAAGGTCGCAACCAAGCATCCTCTCTACTCTCATCCTAGTCTATACTAGCATTCGAGGCATGGGCCAAGAAAAATAATGACTCTTATTAATTCATTTTACTCTCATTTAATGAAATGTTATCACTTATTAACATAACCTACAATGGGTTACCCAAGCAATCTCTTTAGGGCTCGGACCTCCATTGCAAGCCACTTCCCAACATAACATACTAATAACCTATGCTAAGCTCAGTAAAAGAAAAAGGTCTCATACAACCATAAATCAGACATCAATTCTTAAACAAGCAATTGGAAAGCACTGAAATATCACTAATTGAAAATCATAGATTTCACCAATACAATCATCCTAACAAGACTGATCCAAAATCAAGTACACATTTACAAAACCATGACATCACCAAAAATAATAACTCCTAGCCTCTGGTAGACATCCCAAAACTGGTCAACATTCTAAGTCAACCCCAAACCCAACACAAAAGAAAACATACAACTAGCAATCTAGTTTCATAGTTTTTGTTTGGTTTAACAATAAGGTTCAAGTTTACATTTTGTTGTAAGTTCAATTTGATAAAGTTTACAATTTTCCCATATATACTAAACCTGTTTTCCCTTTTTTTAAATCTGATCACACAATTACCACTAACTTCTCCAAATAATACTACCTCTATTAAACATTATAAAATAATTTAAATAATAATTATTAAATTATTAAAACAATAATTATTTGGTTTATTAATAAAATACTACAATTATTGATAACCATAATTATCAAATAATAATCTAATAACAACTTAATCTAAATATTTTGATAACATTTAATGTTAATTAAAAATAATTAATAATGATAATCATAAAACTAAATTAAATTAAATTAACAAAAACTATATTAATTAAACATTTATTAACATATATTTAAATTTACTAAAAATAAAAAAACTTAACATAACAAAGAAAAGGTTTATCAAGACCCATTGGCCTGCAAGTCTACAGACTGCCATAGCAATCTACTGCGATCGCAACAGTAGTACCTGTTGCGTATGCAGCACCTCTGCTGTCAGCCGCCGTAGCAACGAGAAAGGTGGTTGGGGTTGGTGGCCCCACCCACCAAATTATATATATATATATATATATATATATATATATATATATATATATATATATATATATATATATATATATATATATATATATATATATATATTATAATCTTGTTTAAATTAAACAAACAATTTCAGCCCCCCATAATATGCAGTTTAACGTTTTTTGATAAAATATTGTATTTCATAAAAATTATCACAATAAAATATTTACTGTGGTAATTTTTATTAATATTTTTTTCTAAAAAATTATGAATTAGACCTGATAGGGAAAAACTGAATAACCAATCAAATTTTGCATTTTAAAAATTGATTTCTTTTCCAAACCCTATTCAATTAAACTACCATTCTATTAAATTAATAGAATAAGGGTTTCTAAATTTTCAACTCTCATATACAGATAATTTCAGAATGAAGAAAAATTAAAATTTACAACAAGGGTTTCAATTTAATTAGTGTGTTCACAGACCTATTCAAGAATGGAGAACAATAAATTTCAACACAAGGATTTTACCCAAATTTAAAACTTTGAAAACAGATTTATCTGGACAAGAAGAAGATAGGAATTCAAAGAACGAAAAAATACAATGCAAATAATCCATAAGATTCTACTTGAACCTGATGCTAATATGATAAGGCATAGAGCACGCAAGTATTCCCCTTTCTTCTGAAACCCTTCTTCTTGGAAATTGCTCCTCCAAATCTTGGTAATCGAGAAATCAACTCTAAATCTCTAATAAAGAGTTTTTCCCCAATTTAGGGCTTCGATCGTGCAATCACGTGAAAACCATTTATCTTTTATTATTTTATTATATTTTAATTTTCATGTGCAACCTTTTTACAATTTAATAAAAATATTTTTATTGAATTAATTTATTTCTTCTCTTTATTAACTATCGAGACATTTTAATAAAATATTTATTAATTTAACTAATAACAATATTTAGAGTTTATTTTAAAAATGAAACTCCTAAATATTTTATTATTAAATTAAATTAATATGATTATACCAAAATTAGAATTTTAACTACATCTTAAAATTTAATTATTTTATTTAATTAATTTCCCAATTAATTAAAAATAATTAAATATTGAAATTTCCTTTAAAAAATTCTATTAAATTAAATCATTAAATACTCTTTTAATTTGATTTAATTATAACAGAAAATACTCACAAACCCACAAGACTGAATATGAAAACCCATAATAAAGTATAGAAAACTAGATATAACTCAAGGGTTATAAACATGAATTTGCATCACTTGACAAATTCGAAAGGTAAACATCTCAGATACTTGCCCTAATTTCTACGACAAATGGTTTAAGGTTAGGATTTGGGCTCAAGAATTTATCTCCCCTCTTTTACCATTGAGATACTGTGATAGGGTACACTCATCCTGGCAATTCAGGGAAGTCGATACCCAACACTTGCAATCTGCATAAAATCCATGCACATAAATAAACATATAATATACACTAAATAAGAAATGGTGGGTGGTACATCCTGTAGATTTTGACTAGCAGGTGACTATGACTCCCACCCTCAACCATATCAGAAACATCATACATAAAGTGAAACATATAGGTACACTATACACATGCAAGTATGGGGTAAGTATCCATAGAAAATACATATAAATAATCCATCTAACTATCATTATGAGATAACTGAAAATACTGTATATTAGCATCATCATCGAAAGAATAATCATGTATACATGAAATAACTAGTATCAAGCTATCTCATCATATTATCAACTAAGTATGAAATAATATCCAACAATTTGGAAATCAAATACCACCAATCATCAAACATAATCATAAAGGTGGCCTAAAAGAGTTTGGCATAATAATTGAAAAGTGAACTAGGGGTAGGCACTACATAATAATTTTGGGCTTCTTAAATGCATTGGTCACCCCTCTGAATTTATGACCCAAGATTACAAAAATGAAATTTAAGAAAAAATAAAAGATTAAAAGACAATATTCATACAATGTTAAGGTGCTCCTCCACCAATTATTGTATGAATGTTAGTTTAGGTGGCAATTCTTGCAAGTCTCAGATTGGTTTTGACATTTGAGTGTCAACACACTTAACCATTTCTCAAGATAATGTTGATTATAATACAAAAACCAAGCTATAATGTATGCCGAGTGAACTTCAAGTGTGGGGTAATCTTCAGGTGCCGAATGAAGTTTAAGTGTTGAGCAAAGTATAGAGGTCGAGTCACTATAGATGTTGAGCAAGACAAGATTACTATAGATGTCGAGTGAAAAAAAATTACTATAGGAGCCGAGTGAGCCAATTTTCCTATATGTGTTGAGCATGAGCAACTAGTAAGTGTTGAGTAATACAAAATCAGCATATGAGTTTGTGCCTTCACAAACTCAGATGTAAACCATTTTTGGAGCTAACATAGGATGAATCTCAAAGGATCTTGAAGATAAGATCGAATCTTTTTTATTACCTATGTAATCAGCATGCAACCAATAAGAAAAATGGAGCATGCAACCAATAGGAAAAGTGCAATAAATGAGTGGTAAATGAAGATTTAATATTGATCGTAGATTCATACCTAACACTAAGTCTTCAAAATCTTTAAAAGGAGATCGAAACCCCATTATGCGTGTGTGAGAGAGGATGCGTGAAAGAGAAGTGTATGGGTGAATTATAGAGAAGGGCAAAAGGGTGAAAAGACTTAGTGAAGAACAGAATAACATTGCAAAATCTAGTTGATCAAGAATAGAGTATCAGAGTTACATAGAGTGACATATCAGATCAAGCAACGATTAGTGCAAACAAAGCAGAACAAGGATCTGGAATTAACAATAGAGGATTGCAAGTTATTAGGTCAAAGTCTTTTTAATACTTTCTAGCAATTGTATTAGATATGAAAATCCTATGGACTTAGGTTGGCCTAGCAGCCATTTGTAAATCCTTTAACAGAGTGGCATTCCAAGTGAATGTATTGAAGTCCTTTAACCAGGCCTACTTCTAACAGGGTAGTGAAATCCTTTAACTAGGTCACTTTTAACAGGGTGTAATAGTCTTTAACAAGACAAGCCTTTAACAGAGCAGACCATTGGAAGTGGTCAAACATTGTAACCTTGAGTAGTTACACATTGTTGCAGTAATATTTTGTGGGTGTCATCCCCACCCCAGTTTTACCTTCTCATTTTGGAGGGTTTTTGGGTTACCGAATTTTGTGTGTTGACTATTTTCATACATGTCTTTACTTTTATGTTTATTAGATGAATTAGATGCATCTGAATGGTTTCAGTTAAAAGGACTTGAAAAGTTTAAAGTTAGTTACTTCTGATTCACCCCCCCTCCTTAGAATTAATTCTTCTCACTTGTTAATTCCAACAATTCTAAGAGCACACATCGAAAGCTAGAACAAGCAGAGTACATGCTCCCCACCATTGATGCAACTTGCCAAAGATTCGAGAAATGTATCTATAGACATTCAGCCACTTAAACTCCATATCTACTACTTTTATAATAAGTATTTATATCCTTGATAGTTCAATAACCTTATATACACTCATCCATATTGATCTTCAAATATCGTAATATAGATTGCTTATTTCTTTATCACTTCCCTCCAAGTCATTGGTAATGTTTTCATGCCTTTTCGGTATTGTAGTTCACCACTAGGTGTCAATGAGTTTGTCCATCATGAAAAATTCATACACAGTCATAAAATCAGTCATGCCACATTTAAAAGATGGTGCAAGATGTGAAATCATTGCTAATGCACAAGAAGAGGTGAACAAATGCCATGAGTTCTACCCGACATAAAGAAAGATGAAGTATATCTTGTATCTGACTGCAACAAAATATAATCAAGTCCAAATCATAGTTTTGAAAATTGACTGACCACTATAAAGTAAAACTACTTTTTTCATGAGATGTTTTGAATCATCCATTCATATAGCTAAATAGGAAAGTTATATATATATATATATATATATATATATATATATATATATATATATATATATAGATAGATAGATAGATAGATAGATAGATAGATAGATAGATAGATAGATAGATAGATAGATAGATAGATCTAGACACTATAGGAATTATATACATCTTTTATGGCATATAAATATATTCACTCACTAGTTTAATTATTTCCAAATTTTAAAAATAATTATTTTATATTATCCTACAGAAACATAGATCACCATTTTCTTCCTTTATTTTTTTGTTGCAAATTGGCTTTAAAAAGTTGCACAAAATCAGGTGTTTATCTTTAGAAATATAAGGGCATCAATAACATAGTTGAAATGATTTGGATATGGTAGAAGGAATTTTGAAATCCTCTTTGGATGGAAATATTGGAGAAGGGCAAGTAGGTGGGTCTCGAGATGGTATCACAACTGTTTGAGGGCAAGCAAGTGTTGGAATAAGTATATGGGAAACAAGATACTGAGAGGGGGGTTGAATCAAGATCTTAAACTTTTATCATAAAAACAATTCATTTAATTCATATCCAAATCATTTCACAGATCTATCAATAAAACTATAATATTGAAACATAAATGCAATATATCACATCCATAATAGTTCAACACATAACACAATGATTTGGTTACCCAGAAACTCTTCAAGATGAAGGTAAAACTGGAGTGGGGATGAAACCCACAAGTCTTCACTGTTGCAACAATAAAGTTAACTAGTAAAGGTTACAATGTTTAACCATAAGATATGATCTACCCTATGAGGCGTCTACCCTATTAAATTCTTAAGAGACTACTAGGTCTCACCTTGTTAAAGGATTTTACACTCACAATAAATTAAGGACTCTATTAAGAGATTTACATAGGTCTATTAGGACCAATCTATTAAGAGATTTACCCTATCTCAATTACAAAATAACTAATTTAGTACGTAACCCTCAATTTTCTCTTCAAGTTGATCTTGGTTCTCCTATTTCCTTTATCTTTGATCTAATTCTCCTTATCTAATAAATTTGTTCACTCCTTCACTGCTATGATTGCTCTCTACTAGATTTGCCTCTGAAACTTTACTTCACTCCTTCACATGTCCATATCCCTTATGCATTATTATTGCATTTGATTCTAGGGTTAGAATTCTCCTTAAATAGATGTAATGTGAAGCTTCTAAATCTTGATCGATGGCTTAAACTTTGTCATCTTTTTCATTTACATCCCTTTTTTTGATTGGTTGAATTGTACTGCTAGGGATCATTACCTTTTGTAATGACACATAATCAATATCTATTTTGGCTCTACAAATATTAAATATCATAGAAATGTCAGCTAAAATGGTGTATATATGAGTTTGTGTCATTACACACTTATAAATCAAAACTAAATTACTCGACACTTGAAGTTTATGGCACTCAATCATGCATAAATATTCATGCTATTACTTGGCTTCTATTTGTTTGTTTGCTCGGCTCTTAATAAAATTTTAATATGCTCAATCTTCATTATATTGCTTGGCTCATACTATATTCCTCAGCTTGCATATATGCTCGGTCTCTATTTAATGCTCGACAATCACTATGTCATTCAGTATAATTGTTGTATGCTCAATCGTTACTAGATAACTCGGTTGCAGTGATGATCTTGTAATCTTGCCTAGTAAATGACTTGCAAATGACTGTGTTGGGACACTAATCAACAACATAGGCTTAGAGATCAACAATCTCCCTCTTTGACATTGGTGGCAAAAATACTTTGTCATGAAATCATTTTGTTCAAAATGTATTCTACTCTTTAAGACAAAAAAAAAATGATTTTGTTTAATCTGTTCTTATCTCCCCCTTTCACATTATTGGATATGTCTCCCTTTGTTCTTTCATCCTTTCTCATCATTTCTCACTTATCATCATTCCTCATTTCTCATCATTCCCCCTTGTTTTTGTCACGGATGGAACTTGGGGCTGTTGGGATGAGCTAATATTTGTCAAAAAATTTGTGTATGACTTGCCACAATATTGGCATAGCCAATATTTCATCTTTCTTGTACCTTTTCCAAAAGCTGAAATTGAATCTCTAGCTTGGCAACTAGATCAATAAATCCTGCAATGTCTAGAAAATTTGTCCCTTTCTTCAAAATATCTTCACCTACAAAGATTACCTTTTGAATTATCTTTATATGTGGCAATAGTTGAAGATGAACCAATACCAACTTATGCCTTATCACTATATCTTTAGCTATGAGCTTGGGTAACCTTGTCTGATTAAATGTAAGTTCATTATAAGAAAATGAGCTTGAACTCGCATTCTTGCCCAATGAATGAACATTATCTTTCATGCTTGCATGCAATAGCTCTAATGAGCGTGAAGTATTCGTTGTAAAGAAATCTATATTACACAACTTTACATATAAAGAATTGATAGTGCTCAAAATTGTTTCCAATTGTGTAATAGATGTAGAAAGCTTGACTTGTCTCTATTTTAGTGCATGCAAGACTTTTTGTAACACTTTATGCTCCATTCTCCTTTTAGACCATTAACAACTTCTCATTTGTCTCTATATCATATATCTAAATTTTGTCAACCGTATTTACTAGTTGGTCCAAAATTAAATGTTGATTGTTTACATCTGTAATTCCAAATGCATTTGTGAAAATATCTTTGACAGTATGTATTACTTGTCTTCTCTTCTGCTCTATTTTTAGTTGTTCTTGTTTTGCCTTATGACTCAATAAGACTTGTAATTCTTGTATTTTCTCTAATGTAAGATTATTCAAATCATATTTAGGCAATGTAATTACCTCATCAAGATTCACTAACTCATCATCATCATCCTTTGCATGAATCACATTCTAAGATCTGAAGGGAGTATCACTTGGCAGTGATAATTGCAATTGCTTCCTCCTTTCACTTGATCTCTCCCTTGGATGGTGCACTAGTGTAGATAACACCTGTTGCATAGGTGTCACATGTGTAGGTTCAACAACCTTTGCACTCGGCAATTGAATAAAGCTTGAGTGGCCTCTTTCTCTTTCAGTGTGACTTCATCCTTTGTCATTTGGGTGCATGAATGTTTCTCAAAATTTATATCCTTGCTTAAATTTTTATCTAGATTGGTGGCGTATATACAATTAATGCCTTACCAAGTTTATTGACATTTACAACCTCAATAACTGTTGTGACTACAATATCATTAGTCTTCTTGACTTAAAGCATTGGATATTCAACTATCTATAACAAAATTGAGTTTGTACAGATTTTTCTTGAGTCCTTCATCAAACTTTGAATTTCCTCTTCAGTTAGTACATTTGGATTAGGTGGAGGAGTGTCAGTGTCATCTTCAATTGTGACAATGTCTTTTAGTTCATATCCACTATCAATTTCTGATCTCAGCTTGGCCACCTCCTTCTTGTAATCATCTTTGAATTCTATAGTATCTCGGCCTTGCCTCTCCTCTATTATTGGAGTAAGCACTCCAAATGCTTATTTACATACTCTTATACTATCTTGCTCAATTTTAGGAGCTTTACTCTTCAAAATTTTATATGCCCTATACCTTGGCATAAACTTCTTAACAAAATCTTTAAGGGCTATAGACATGTGTGTCTTTCCCAAATATGGCATAAATTGTGCCAATGTTGTTTCTCTTATTTTCTTTTCAGTGGTCAATGCCCATTTCCACTCGGCATCCACTTTTTTGTACAATCCTACTAGAACTCCAATTCCCAATTCCATGGGTGTATGCCTGAACTTAATTAACATATCAATTATAGCTTCTTCAAGTTTAACTTGATCTTTATTGCTCTTATAATCATATTGTACGTCTTTGAGTGCTAAAATACTTGCTAATTTTACCATTTTTTCACATACCTAACCCACAAACATTGGAGGGAGTCTTTTCACTACTTGTAGTTTACTAGCCTCATCAAACTTTGGCTTTTCTTCATCTTCCTCCTCCTCTTGTGCAATGATCAGTTTCCTTGTTGGTTTGACTTGCACATCTACCTATTTCCTTTTCTTTGATGGACTTCCTAGTAATAGCTTGATAGGAGGTTGTACTTACCTTCTTCTAGTCATGATCACCTTGTCTTTTGGGCTCAATGGTGTCACTATTTCTTGCACATTTTTTTGAAGGTCTTCCTTCACCTTCAATTCAATTACTACAAGCTTTTTCTACCTAGTGGCCTCTACCTTCACAACTGCAAGCTCTTTGTCTTTTCCTTCCTTGGCCTCTGAGGGTTGTTTAGACCCTTCTCCTTATTCCATCCTACTAGTCTTAACAACTTTTCTTTTCCTTTTCTTGCCTGCCTTAGGTGTGTTGGCATCTGTAATTAGCTTGGCAATAATAGCTAGTCTCGTATGTGCCAAACTACTTGGCACTAGCATCAATATCTTATGCCAATAGTGCAGTAACTGTAGCTGTAACATCATCTACATTTACCTCATAGCAAATTGGCCTTAGCCATGATACCCTCGATAATATTGCTTGTGCATACACAAAATAAGATGATTTCTTCACTTTCCTTATTGCTTCTAGGTTCTATGTGAGTTGATGCAACTGTAGCTTAGTAAGGTCACATGAATGCTCTCACTTCACAATGTTGCAGCCCAAATCAACTACTACACAAGGTACATTGTTTAATCTTCTTGATTGATAGAACTTGTGCCCAATCACATGAACAACAAATTCAATTAGTGGATCCTCAATAATGTCTATTGACATTCCACGACCATTCCACTTTGGCTTGGTCAAGTTTTCATTCTCATTCTTTTTTCTACTCCTTATGCTCTTCAGTCGATCCAATGCAGCGTACCCAGATACCCTTTGAATGATTACCTTGTTTATCTTTATTGGTCCCCCTTCCAACCATATTTTCATGTTATGCACTCGGCTGTGCACAATCTTGATCTATTTAATCTTAAAAACTTTATGAAAACCTAGGGCATGGGTAAGCCCTTTGTCAACAACGATCTTGAATTTGTCTTTCATAATTCCATCAACACATAGCTTTTCATATGCTGCTCTTATTTCAAAATCTCCAATATTACATCTATAGCATGATCTGATATCTTGAATAGTCAAGAATCTGGGTGGAATTGATGACAATGCTCCAATATTGTCAATAGGGGTTTCAATGTTAACCAAATTTTTGAAATTTGGTGGAGTTTCTGGATCATTCCTAATGATTTGTGCACTGCTTTCCTTTACCATTTCACTACCAGATTTTATTGTAAACTAGGGTTTTTAATAAAATATTTTCCAATAATAACTTCACTAAATACCTTACTTAGTAATGAGAGTAATACTTGCTTCACTTCACAAATTTTCTAATAACTTGTTGAGATTCTTTTCTTTAGTCACTGAAATCACTTCTATCGCCATTAAACTTCTCGTGAGCTCTCTAATTACTTGGTGAGAAAAAATGAATGTACAAATTCAATAAATACCTTCTATTTTTCATTTTAGGCATGCAATTAATGTCTTCATACTCAAATAGTGTATGACACCTAGCTCAGTCTACACTTTAGTTCAACCAAGGTTATTCACTCTGTTAGCAAGAAAACTTTCTTGATCACTTGGTCTATACTGCAAGGCTCGATTAATATAGACTATACCACTAATGCTCAGAACTTACTAATTTCTTACTTTTAATAGTTCTTAATGCATCTTAATTTATGTAGATATGGCTTTGCATTACTTCTATGCTAGGAACTAATGTACAGTATAGCTCTGGGCATACAATTCCTACATACTTTCTTTCTTTAGTTAGATGTGTTGTGACCATCTGCTTCATTAGATTGGGCGATCACGGTGTCTTCTACTCTATTGCTTCCAACTCTTACTACCTCTATCCATGCATTCTTTCCTTTTGGTTTGTCATTTCCATTACTTGGTGCTGGTGTTGGTGTCTTGGTTTTTCAGTTCTTACTGATGTGTCCAATTCTGAGACAACTAAAGCATATTATCTCTCCATTTAGTCATTTCTTGTAATTTCCTCTAAAGTGTGTTGATGCAATTCTTTAGAATGTGTCCATACTCTCCACAATAGTGACAACTATACCATGTGTTATAATCCCAATTGTAGGAGTTTCCTTTCTTTGTTGTGTGAGTTCGTTTCTCAGGTGACTAATGTGACTTCTTCTTAAGTCTGCACTCATAAGCTTTATGTCCATATTTTTTACAATTGTAGCAATGTCCTTGCCATCTAGATACCTTTCTGGTTGAGTCATTATTGTTTGATCTTCATTCATGTTTTTGATGTCATGTTTTCTTGCAATTTAGACAATTATCACTTGGCTTAGGTTTAGGGATTTGTTTACCATTTTTTCTTCTGCAAATGTTAGACATGTGTCCAATTTTCCCACAATGATAACCTACAGGTTTTCCTTTTGATTTTGCATTCCTCTGTTCTCCACTTTTGGATGATTCTCCTTCTTTAGTAGTTAAATATTGCTTGAATCTAAGGCCAAAGGTGTCTTTTTCTCCACATCCTTTCTATTTGCTTCCTAATTTGCAATTACCTTTTGATTTATCATGTCAAGTTGATTGTTTGTAATCTTCTGAACTTCAAATGATGTTTCTTCAATTCAACTAGCTATCTACCTTTTGTATTCTTTAGCCATGAACTTATTTTTATTCATTTGTTCAAAAGCTTCAAAAAGTGTAGCTGATTGAATTTCTTGTTCTATCTTGAGATCTTTTACTTCCTTCACTAGGGCCCTATTATTTTCTAGCAATTATGGCATTGCTTCACTTTGTTACCAATCTTTTCATTGTCCAGTAGTCCTTCTGTATCAACTTCTATGTATTGTTTTTCATTAAGCTAAATAGCCATCTCTCTTATTCTCTTTAGCGATTTCTTTAACTCTTCTTTTGTTATTTCCAATTGTTGCAACCTTATCTAGATTTAAATACATTTTCATCTCCATGATGTTATACTCTCAAGCTGTTAGGCTTCTTGACAAGAGAACTAGATCTGATACCAATTGTTGGAATAAGTATCTGGGAAACAAGATATTGAGAGGGGGGTGAATCAAGATCTTAAATTTTTATCATAAAAATAATTCATATCCAAGTCATTTCATGGATCTATCAATAGATTTGTAATACTAAAGCATAAATACAATATATCACATCCATAACAGTCCAACACATAACACAATGATTTGGTTACCTTGAAACTCTTTAAGATGAAGCTAAAAATGGGGTGAAGATGAAACCCTAAAATCTTCACTATTACAACAATAAAGTCAACCAATTAAGGTTATAATGTTTGACCATAAGATATGATCTACCCTATGAGGTATCTGCCCTGTTAGAATACTAAGAGATTATTAGGTCCCACCTTCTTAAAGAATTTTACACTCACAATAAAGTAAGGACTTTGTTAGGAGAATTATGTAGGCCTATTAGGAGCACTCTGTTAAGAGATTTACCCTGTCTCAATTAAAAAAAACTGATTCAGTACCTGGCCCTCAATTTTCTGTGCAAGTTGATCTTAGGTCTCCATTTTCCTTTATCTCTAATTTGATTGTCCTAATCTGATGAATCTGTTCATTCCTTCACTATTCTAATTGCTCTCTGTTGGATCTGCCTCTGAAACTCTATTTCACTCCTTCACATGTGCACATCCCTTATGCATTGTTATTATATTTGATTATAGGGTCAAATTTCTCCTTAAATAGATGTTATGTGAAGTTTCTAGATCTTGATCGACCGCTTAAATTTCATCATCTTTTTTCGCTTACATCTTTTTTTTTTATTGGTTGAATTGTACACCTGGGGATCATTACCCTTTGTAATAACGTGTAATCAACATCTATTTTGGCTCTACAAATATTAAATTTCATAGAAATGTTGGCTAGAATGGTGTATATATGAGTTTGTGCCATTACAAACTCATATATCAAAACTGAATTACTCAACACTTGAAGGTTTTGATGCTTGATCATGCATAAACCTTCATGTTGTTAGTCGACTTCTATATGTCTATTTTCTTGGCTCTTAATAACATATCAATATTCTTGGTCTTCATTATATTTCTCGGCTCATACTATATTCCTCGGCTTGTGTATTCTCTCAATCTCTACTAAATGCTTGATAATAACTATCTCACTTAGTATTAGTGTTGTATGCTTGGTTGTTACTAGAGAACTTGATACAGTGATGACCTTGTAATCTTGCCTAGTAAATGACTTCAAAATGACTAAGTGTTGGGACATTAATCAACAACATAGGCTTAGAGATCAACAACAAGTCTTGGGGAGACAAATTTGGATGGGGTCCATCGTTTACAACTTTTTGACTCAGGAAATGATGGGGGCTCCATACCTATCAAGATTCCTAGCACACGAGATGGTGTGGGGTAGTCATATTTAGTAGGGTAGAGGAGGAACCCATTACAATCTCAAGATGAGTGTATTTTCTTTAAACCATGGTCCTCTCTCTTCGTACTTAAGCCTACCAATAAGTCATCCTTCCCCAGATCAAGATTGTTTCTAAAGTTGAAAAAGGTACGTGAGTGTTATTGCTATCCCTAGCGAGCTCCTTGATCATAATATTGTTGAAGTTGATGAACGATCAACCCCACAGCTCCCAAGAATCACCTGCATGCAAACACCTATTATAGAAGAGAGAAGCAAAAAGCTATGGAGGCAGAAATTGCCAGATCCATAGATGAGACATTCTTGATGAGAAAAAAAGAGATTGCTATAATCAAAACTGAATGAATAAATTACAAATAGATCAATCTTTATAAAAGGAGATCAAATCCCTAACATGAAAAAAGCTAGGTTGCATGATAATAATTAATAAAAGAATTAATTATTATATATCTAAAGTTTAGCTTAAGTAAACTAGAGATAATAAGTGACTTAATAATTAAATCAAAATGATTTAATTAATAAGGCAATATCTTATTACTCTAACACCCCCCTTAAGATAAACTTAGGGAGTAGCTAAAAACCTAGAAACTACTGCTGAAAGTAAATTTCGGTCCCGGCAACAAAGACCTGATGAGGTACCCAAGCACAACCATATCTCTATAAAGACGGGAAATAGAGAAAACCACATGGGAAAAACCCTACTCCAAAAAGAGATGGAAAAATGTTGAAAAGAACTAATGAAGAACTAAAGAAGCCTCCAAACTAGGGAATGTTCCAGACGATAGGAACAAAGATGATCATGCAGAACACCACTGAAGCATCTAGAAGCTGCAAAGCTCTGTCAAAAGTAACTACTAATCTAATAAAACTCCATTAAAATAGAACCTGACCAGGTAGAGAAGACTGTAATCAGGCATCAAATTAGGAGGCACACAAAGGAAAGCAACTAAACTCGAAGATACATATGGCATGAAATACCAAAGCTTGAAGAGTTGATCAATCAAACCAAGGAAGCATGAGAAACAACAGAGCCCCTAATGTAGATAAGGGTGAGGTGATAGGCAACTGGAAAAGTGGGCCAAAAGAACTACAACTCAAGTAACCACAATCAAGATGCACAAAAGGGTACATATGTGTATACTGAGGTGATCAATCTCAGACACGTCATGAGGCTAATGTCACAGAAGGGACACTTACTAGACAAAGGAAGATGACAAACAAAGGCAAAACATCAACCCCAACATGACACTTATTAGACTAGTGCATGTACAGTAAGGCACAAGATATGGTGAATCCTAATAATTCAATAATCACCATGAGTGTCCTCAGATGACACTGCTTGAATCAGAAGGCAAAACAAGGTAAACAATTGAAATGAAAATACAGATGTAGTATGACACTTTATCTTAGTGCATTTACAAGAATTCATACAAATGATGTCTAAATAGACCAAAAGAGACATAAGACTAATACAATAGATAGTTCAAGTCATGAAAAATCATCTGAAGCAAAGAAATTGATCCCTAGACCTGAAACAACCAAGTTATCCACCAGAATACAAAAATATAGAAGACTAAATAGAATGTGCCTGGAGTAGAATCTGGAAAAATAACCAACATCACTGAAAAGAGGTTGGAAAGACCTTTCCAACAATATAAAGAATTCCCAAATTGGAGATTGGATGCTCAAGATATGTCTCCTAGAGTGCAAAATAGAACTTTTGGGTTTGACTGCATAAGCAAGAAATCAAATTGCATGAAAATTTCAAATAACCTAAACCATCATGATGTGCTCAAAAAGAGCTTTCTAATGATATAAGATTTGTCAAAAAATACTTCTATATGACCAAGATATGGCCAAAAAACCATAGATAGCTTTTTAAGACAAAATAAATCATAAAAGAGATGGTTTGAAGGCTGTCAAATTTCAGCCAAAAAATGATGACATCAGCACCTGCGGTAGGCCTGCAATGTCAGTACTTTTCTGACATCCTTGTACTTTAATGATGTGGGCATCCTTTTTAGGAAGATTTAAAAAGTTTTTTTTTTTTTTTAATGAAAGCAATTTTTTTGAAACTTTTTTTTTTTGAAAAAAACATGCCTTTTTTTTGTTTTTTGATTTTTTTTAATAAAAAAAAAAATCATCACCTCGTGAAGCATGCCCAAATCTAGGAGCAATATTTTGCCTCAAATTTCAACTATGTCCAAATTAGACAAATTTTACATGGAAATAAGAGTTTTTGGGTGCTATGAATCCAATAGTGAGGTTCGTTTAGGCTCAAAATGCACCAAAAAAATGACCCCCTAGATCCAATACAAAATAACTCTAAAAAATGAAACCTTTGAAATAAAAAAGCACAGATCTAAAAGGCAAGAAAAATCTCTCATAAACTGAATAGGGACATGAAGATATGGAGCTCTAATACCATGTTGAAGTTGATAAACAATCAACCCCATAGCTCCCAAGAATCACCTACATGTAAACACCTATTATAGAAGAGAGAAGCAAAAAGCTATGGAGGCAGAAATTGCCAGATCCATAGATGAGACATTCTTAATGAGAAAAAAAAAATTGCTATAATAAAAAATGAATGAATAAATTACAACCAGATCAATCCTTATAAAAGGAGATCAAATCCCTAACATGAAAAAAGCTAGGTTGCATGATAATAATTAATAAAAGAATTAATTATTATATGCATAAAGTTTAGCTTAAGTAAACTAGATATAATAAGTGACTTAATAATTAAATCAAAATGATTTAATTAATAAGGCAATATCTTATTACTCTAACAACCCCCTTAAGATAAACTTAGGGAGTAGCTAAAAACCTAGAAACTACTACTAAAAGTAAATTTGGATCTCGACAACAAAGACCTGATGAGGTACCCAAGCTCATCCAAATCTTTGTAAAGAGGGTAAATAGAGAAAACTGCATGACAAAAACCTTACTCCAAAAAGAGATGGAAAAAATGTTGAAAAGACTTAGTGAAGGACAAAAGAAGCCTCCAAACTAGGGAATGTTCTAGACAATAGGAACAAAGATGATCATGTAGAACACCACTGAAGCATCTAGAAGCCACAAAGCTTTGTCAAAAGTAACTACTAATCTGATGAACCTCCACTAAAATAGAACCTGCCTAGGTAGAGAAGACTGTGATCAAGCATCGAATCGGGAGGCACACAAAGGCAAATAACTGAACTCGAAGATACATATGGCATGAAATACCAAAGCCTAAAGAGCTAATCAATCAAACCAAGGAATCATGAGAAACAACAGAAGAACCCCCCTAATGCAGATAAGGGTGAGGTGACGAGCAACTGGAAAAGTGGGCCAAAAGAACTGCAACTCAAGTAACCACTATCAAGATGCACAAAAGGGTACATATGTGTATACCAAGGTGATCAATCTCAAACACGTCATGAAGCTAATGTCATAGAAGGGAAACACACTGGACAAAGGAAGATGACAAACAACATGTACAATAAGGCACAAGATATGGTGAATCCCAAGAATACAATAACCAGCATGAGTCTCCTCAAATGACACTGCTCGAATCAAAAGGAAAAAAAGGTAAACAACTGAAATGAAAATACAGATGTAGTATGACACTTTATCTTAGTGCATTTTCAAGAATTCATACAAATGATGTCTAAATAGACCAAAAGAGACAGAAGACTAATATAGCAGATAGTAAAAGTCATGACAAATCATCTAAAGCAATGAAATCAATCCACAGACCTGAAATAACCAAGTTATCCACCAGAATGCAAAAATGTAGAAGACTAAATAGAATGTGCCTAGAGAAAAATCTAGAAAAACAACTAGCATCATTGAAAAGAGGTTGGAAAGACCTTTCCAACGATATAAAGAATTCCCAAGTCGGAGATCGGATGTTCAAGATATGTCTCCTGGAGTACAAAATAGAACTTTTGGCTTTGACTACATAAACATGAAATCAAATGGCATGAAAATTTCAAATAACCTACACCATCGTGATGGGCTCAAAAAGAGCTTTCTGATGATATAAGATTTGTCAAAAAATACTTCTATATGACCAAGATACGGCCAAAAAACCACAAATAGCTTTTTAAGACAAAAAAAAATCATAAAAGAGATGGTTTGAAGACCATCAAATTTCAGCCAAAAAATGATGATGTCAGCACCTGCAGCAGGCCTGCAATGTCAGTACTTTTCTGATGTCCTTGTACTTTAATGACGCAAGCATCCTTTTTAGGAAGATTTAAAAAGATTTTTTTTTTAAATAAAAATAAATGAAAGCAAGTTTTTTTGAAACTTTTATTTTTTATTTTTGAAAAAAAATGCCTTTTTTTTGTTTTTTTAATTTAAATAATTTGTCACCTCGTGAAGCATGCCCAAATCTGGGAGCAATATTTTACCTCGAATTTCAACTGTGTCCAAATTGAACAAATTTTATATGGAAATAGGGGTTTTTGGGTGCTACAAATCCAATGGTGAGGTTCGTTTGGGCTCAAAATGCACCAAAAAATGACCCACCCAAATCCAATACAAAATAACTCTAAAAAATGAAACCTCTAAATTTTAATTTTTTTTAAGTACAGATCTAAAAGCCAAGAAAAATCTCTCATAAACTGAATTGGGGCATTAAGATATGAAGCTCTGATACCATGTTGAAGTTGATGAATGATCAACCTCACAACTCCCATGAATCACCTACATGCAAACACCTATTACAAAAGAGAGAGGCAAAAAGCTATGGAGGTAGAAATTGCTAGATCCATAGATGAGACGTTCTTGATGAGAAAAAAGAAATTGCTATAATCAAAATTGAATGAATAAATTACAATTAGATCAATCCTTATAAAATGAGATCGAATCTCTAACATGAAAAAAGCTAGGTTGCATGATAATAATTAATAAAAGAATTAATTATCATATGCCTAAAGTTTAGCTTAAGTAAAATAGAGATAATAAGTGACTTAATAATTAAATAAAAATGATTTAATTAATAAGGCGATATCGTATTACTCTAACAAATATTGCTTTAATGGAATTGACCTTGGTTGGGAAATTTTTGGGGCCTAAGCCTAACATAGATGTTGTTCACATCTTTGTGAAAAAAAATGGGACCCTAAGGGTAGTGTTGAGATTTCAGCTATGGCGGAAGGCTTCCTATCTTTCTCTTTCTCTTGCCAAGAAGATCTTGATAGGATATTGTGGTAAGGTCCTTGGATGGTAGGGAGGGCTTCCCTTTCATTGCAACGTTAGACCACTAATCTTGATCTAAATGATTCCTTTTTTAAGCAAGTTGTAGTTTGGGTTTGATTGCCAAAACTGCCTATAGAGTTATGGTATGAGGATGTATTCAAAGGAATTGTTGATTCATTTAGGGAACTTCTCTCCATTAACTTGGTTAATGCCTCTAGAAGAAGGCTAACGTATGCTAGAATTTGTAAGGACATGCTCGAAGAAGTAGAAATCTAGTCTAGGCTAGGTAAGAGGATTTAGTAGGTGGACTTTGAAAGTGTCCCCTTTTCTTTCTTTCACTATAAGGAAGTTGGACATCTGGCTAAGGCTTGTCCTTTGGTGAAGGATATTAAGAAGAGGAAAAAAACTCAGAAAAAGGAATGGAGGGTCAAGGAGAAGGCAGACAACAATGAGGTTAGGCTAGAACAAGACATAGGAAAATTTAATGTAGGAGTTATTGCTCATCCTGAGGGAGACAATCAAGACCTTAACTCTAAGGTTCAATCAGAGAAAGAGAGGGATCACCCTAGCTTTAATGGAGGGGAGGGTACTTTTGAGTCTCCCATACCCTCTCGAGAGGCCCCTATCTTGGTAGTCTCAAACTCTCTATGGGAGCAGACCTTTGAAGAAGGGGAGATTATGGTACAAGATGATCCTAACAAGAATGGATTTGCACAATCATTATATCAAGAAGGTCAAGGGTGTAATGTGCTAGGAGACACAAGTTTGGGCCAAGAAATCCAGAGTGAAGAAGGGGGTTTTCCTTCTAATGAATGAGAAATTGCTACTTTTGGGAAACATAGAAAGAAAAGCAACAGAGACCATCCCCTATCTCACCAGCTGCCATGAGAAGCAGGAATAAGGCTAATGTGGGAGCTAGGTTCAAGACACCAAGAATAAAGAGAGCATCCTTGGTCAAAGAAGAGGAAGTGCACAAGAATATTGTGGATGGGATCTAACTTACCATCCAGGAGGCTTGCTCTCAAAAAAAACAAAAAAGGTCATTTCCTAGAATATATGTGGTCAAAATGGACACAAAAATAGGATTTCCCGAGGAAAATTATTAGGGACCATAAGCTAGATGTTTGTTTGATACAAGAAACCAAAATGCAAAAATAAAAATTGGATAAACTAAAATTTTGTAAGAACTATTTCTATTCAAGATCTAATTCTGATGGAGCCTTACGAGGCCTGACTATCTTTTGGAACTATGTTTGGGTTTCTAGAGATTTTGTTTATGAAAGTTATACTATCATGGTGATGAAATTTGTCAACTCCTAGGATAGAGAATGTTGGTTCATTTTAAATGTTTATGCTCCTAACTCGAAAAGAGGCAAAGCTAGATATTAGGATAGATTAAGAAGCTTGTTAGGGAATTTGGACAACAAAAGGTGGATCTTGATGGGTGACTTTAATACCCCTCTGAAAATCCAAGAGAAAAAAAGGGGGGCTAATAGTGATTTAACCAACCAATTGGACCTTATGAATTTTATTAATGACCTTGCTCTTTTGGATATTGATCTTCAAGAAGTGGATTTCACCTGGACCAATAAAATATTAGGGAAGGATTCTATCTAAGTTAGACTGGATAGAGCACTTATCTCTCTGGATTGGATAGGGGTTGCCTCTTGTTCTCTCTCGATAATTACAAGGGTTGGCTTAAACCACTCACCTATCTTCCTGAGTATAGAGGCTTTAAGCAAAAGAAAAGGATTCCCTTTTAGATTTGAGAAGATGTGGCTTGAGCACCCTTGTATCAATAATGTTATTCTAGAGTGGTGGTCCATTAACATTAAAGGTACCATTATTTTTAGGGTAGCCAAAAAACTAAGGAATGTAAAGGACAATATCAAAGTTTGGAGCAAAATGGATTTTGGAAATATATTTGAAACTAAGGTTGGATTACAGACTAAATTAAACAAAATTCAGATGATGGTACAAAAAGAAGGGTATGATGATTTCTTTTTTTTTTTTTTTTTTTTTTTTAGACTGCAGGAATCGGTGCAACACGGCCCCCCTATAAACTGCAGTGTGCCTGGTAAACTTTTTAACGTGACCGGTAGCGCTAGCGCGACACACCCACCGATACCATGACGACGGGGGAGACTAGAACCCGTGACCAACCCCCTGCAACAGGGAAGATTTAGCCAACCGAGCTAGGGCCCCTGCCCTGGGTATGATGATTTCTCAATGACCAAGGAAAAGGCTATTCTTTTAGACTACCATGATATTATAAGCAAAGAGGAGATGTTCTAGGGATAGAGATTAGGAATTAAATAGCTTAAAGAGGGGGACAAAAATTTGAAATTCTTCCATCTCATCGCTACTCTTAAACATAGAGCAACTAATCACATTACTATGTTGATGAGTAATGACAAAATCTTGAAGGAGGAAGATGATATAAGCTTGGTTGCTAAGAGTTTCTTTCGTTTCCTTCTCTCTAAAGACCTTTCTCTCTCAGAGAATGACTAGGATTTTCTCTTAAGCAACACTCCTTTTATTATTGACTGTGAGGCAAATAAGACTTTGCTAGCTATCCCTAAAGAGAAGAAGATAATTGAGGCGGTCTTCTCTTTTAATGGTGACAAGGCCTCAAGTCTAGATGGTTTCACCTTGGTTTTCTTTCAACATTTTTATGACATTGTCAAGAAGCATGTGGTGAAAGCGGTACAAGAATTCTTTGGGTCAAGGAACCTTCTTAAAGAACTTAATGCTACATTCTTGGTGCTAGTTTCCAAAGTTGTTGGGGCTAACTCCATGGAAAAATTCATACCCATAAGTCTTTGTAACTTTCTTTGTAAGATAATCTCTATGATCCTCACATATAGACTCCTAAAAATTCTCCTTTTGATCATTTCTCCCCAACAATTTGGTTTTACCCCTCATGACAGGCAGATTCTAGATTTGATCTCTCTTGTTCATGAAGTCCTTCATTTTATGATGACTGTAAACAAGAAAAACTTTTTCTTAAAGTTGGAACTCTCTAAGGCCTATGACATGGTGGATTGGAGTCTCATTTTTAGAGTCCTCTTTGCATTTGGGTTTAATGAAAAGGTTTGCAAGTTGATTCTTTAGTTTGTCTCCTCAGCCTCCTTAGTAGTTTTGGTGAATGGCTCCCCATCTTCAATATAAAAATTCTTGTGGCCTAAGGCAGGGGGGTCCTCTTTACTAGATCCTCTTTGTCATAACTATGGAAGGACTAAGGAAGATGATCTTGGATAACATCAATAGCAACTTGTTGGAAGGCATCAAACCCTCTTTAGGCCCAAAAGTTTTCTCCCATCACTAGTTTGTCAATGATACTATCTTGGCGGGTATGGCTTATATTAAAGAAGTTGTTATCTTAAAGGAGTGCTTAAATAGCTACTACAAGGCTTTTGGACAACTTATCGGCTAGAACAAAAGTACTTTGTTCTTTATCAATACTCCCCATGGAGGACAAAGAAGGATTGTTGACATCCTTTCACATGAAGTTAAAGATCTCTTGATGATATACTTGGGTCTTCTTTTTGGGGCCAAACCTCTAGACTCTTTTTGGGAAGTGTTGGTGGACAGGTTCAATAGGAAGCTTGCTAGGTGGAAATGGATCATCCTGAGTCAAGTGGGGAAGATTCAACTAATTAAGTCAAATCTCCAAGATCTTCCCAATTATGCTCTAAGTCTTTTTTAGATACTAAAAAAATATGTGGAGGCCATTGAAAGAATTCAAAAGAGGTTCCTTCGGTCAGAGGATGAAGACCACAAAATGATTTCCTTTATCACTTGGGATAAAGTTTTCCTTCTTAAGAGAAGGGGTGATTGGGACTTAGGAAATTTTTGACACAAAAGTCTTGACCCCTACTTGAGGTGTGACCCTCAAGTGACATTGTGTAACATGGAAACAACCTTCAAGTGTGGGACTTATGCTCTGAGTCTGAATCTCTGGAGAAGGTTGGCTTCCTCACTATCAAGGTACACCTAAAATATTGCTTGAGAGGAAAAGGGAGAAGGAGAACATAAAGTAAAATGTTGAAAGGAAAAGGGGGGTGAGGCACCAAGATAGAAACATGGTTACAATCTTTGCCCGTGACTGTACAACACATGAATGAAATATCCAAATACACAGATCTTGACTCTATTACACCCTCTCAAAACTCACATGCAGGTTTGGAGTTTATTAAATGTTAAAAGGAAAGACATTTCACTATGCAACAACTGATAGCAAACTTAACACAACATCTAATTCAAGAAAAGCATAAAAGAAACATTCACCACAAGGCACATGCATGTACTAGATAACAAAATGGCAAGAAAAGGTAAGGAACAAAGATTTTATTAATGGAAAGGAAAAAGTTGCAGAGCATAATGTGACTACAAAAATACAAGCAGAGAAGAACACTTAGCAAATATTTACAACTGACTTTTAAAGAGTTCAGGCATAAATCCAATCTAACTTGAAGTTCAAACCCCATGCAAGTGGAGTTGGGTTGTAGAGGAGAGCAATAACTAAAAATTAGAAAGAAATATGATCATGGAGTACAATCGCTATTGGAAATTACAGGATGAGACCAAAATTAGTGCACCTAGCCACAAGAGATCAAATCAACAAAGATATGATCATTTCATGCATTAAAGAGGCATGGAGTGCAATGTTGTCATGCAAACAAGGCCCATGAAGTCACTATGCATTAAAGAACTAGCCCTGATGGCATGACATGGTCACGTAAAGTTGATTCATATCACTGGTAGAAAATCGCGGGAAGGGATAACACGACGTGCTATCCACCCACAAGATGTAGGGTTTGACTATGGGGGATAAATCAGATTTGCCCCAAAAAGAGGTTGGTCATTGATGAAGGTCCTCCCCTTGAAATAGACTGTCTAGATACCCCAAGAAATCTTCCCAATAATAGATTAAAACACAATTGTCAATGTAGATTCTTCTTATTTCTAGCAGACGATTAAGATGCAATGAAGAGATTCCTCCCAAGAAAGGAAGAGAATAGCATGAAAGGTGGGGACCCCACCTACACGGCAAAATTATGGGGATAGGGCCTTGCAAAAATATTGCAATACGAAGAAACTCTAAAATGGAGACACGTGGCAACATCTTGTCTACATGTGTATGAAGCTCTGGACCCCACCAAATGTTGATATGGAGTTTGTGGACCAACCATAGACAAAAAGACTCTGTCACCTGTGGGCCCATCAAAGCCAACTTTTTGGGAGCACTCAACATACGTGGCACAATTTTGCAGTATGAAGAAATGTCAAAATGGCAACACACGACAACATCTTGCATTTTCGTGAAATGAGAAGACCATCTCATGAAAACATGGAAGTCATCACATCTCGCAAGCCAGAGTTAACTGACCAAGAAAAAATTTAGCCATAGTTTGGTTAAAGAACAAGCTAAGTCAACTTGGAATGTTAGCTGCCAACTCTAGTGGGTTAACCCAAAACAAAGAATCAAACCCATTGAAATTTTCTTAGATTGGATATCGATGATGGGTTGAATGGGGAGAAAAAATAGCCAACATTCTTGGTGACTTAGGGGGGATTCTTCTCTGCTAAGCATAGGATTAGTGACCTTAAGAAATCCATTGGACATGGAGTCACCAAAAGGACAACGTGTTGTACCACCTGCAACTTCATAAAATTTGCTTTTGCAACTAGCAAAATTTTAAAAATGCTATATCTAGGAGGGAATAGTTGTGCTTGTGCACTTCTTAGAAAGTAGAAAAAAAACCTACTCTAATATGTAGAGGAATATACAAAACAAAAAATCAAACAAAGCCATTGACTGGCTTGTTAAAATACTTGCCCTTCCTCACAAGTTGATTTCTCCTTCCATGCATGTAGGCAGTTGAAAATAGTAGCAAGCACAACAAGAACATTATTGCATGGAGTTACTCCCCAATGCTAAAAAAAATGGAGCTTTCCAGCACTAGGGCATTATCTTGTTGAGAAATACATGCTTGCTCTTCCTTGTGTTAATCTTCCTCATTCTCTAGAGTTGTAATTTCCCTTGACTCACATAAATATAATCTCTTGGTTTACCTTCTTCCACCATTAATGTTGTGCATTCTTCTTGCCTCTTGTTAGTGTTGCTTCTTATTTCTTCAAGTTATATAGTATGTCTACTTTGCTTATTGTTAATGTTATCATGTGAAACTTCTTCCTTGTAGCATTTCATCTAGTTCCTAATTTTCATATGAGTTGTGAGGGGTAATTAGGGTTGGGGAGTTGTGTATATTGGAGTGTTTCATTGATGTTTTGTGTAATTGTGGGCAGAGTCACAACCATGTTTTATCTTGGTGCATCACCGCCCTTTCCCTTTCTGCATCTCTTTATGTTTCTCTCTCCCTTTTTCTCTCAAGCAATAGTTTAGGTGCACCTTGATAGTGAGGAAGCTGACCTTCTCTGGAGATTCATCCTTAGAGCTCAAGTCCCACACTTGGAGGCTATTTTCATGTTATACAAGGTTGCTTGAGAGTCATACCTCAAGCAGGGGTGCATGCTTTTGTGTCAATGGAAATTAAGGATCCTCAATTATGCCCTCCTTGCTAAGAACATATGGATAATTTTTCAAGGGAATATTGAATGGTCTAAGGTACTTTGGGCTAAATACCTTTTTAATTCACCAAGACTGACTGATTATCTATACTCAGACTATATCCCAAATGGCTCCCATATTTTGAATAGGCTTTTGAAAGTCAAAAATACTACCAAGTTGAGAATCAAATGGAAAGGTGGGAAGGGAAACCATATCAAATTCTAGGAGGATAACTAGTTGAGTGGAGGCCCTCTAAATTCTTTCAATGATCTCAATGTCTAGAAGGACTTATGTGAAGCTAGATTTGGAATGAACGTGGAGGACTATTGGATGGATGAGGCCTGGATAAATCTAACTGCTATTGATCCCTCCCTCAACCAAATTATGTTGCTCTTGAACTCTACTTCTTTAAGCGTGGAACCAAATATGATCATTTGGGATGGTAATTCATCTAGATTATTCTCAATGGCCTCAACTTATCTTGCTAGTCTAGGAGAGTAGGATGACTCTTTTACTTGGAAAAGAGTTAGGAGCTCCATTCTCATTTCGAAGATCAATATTTTCCTTTGGCTAGTGTTGCAGAACAAAATTCTCACTATGAATAATCTCAGCAAGAGGGGAATCATGATCCCTAATACGTGTTGCCTTTGCAAAGTTGATGCAGAATTTGGTGACCATCTATTCATTCATTGTTCTTTTGCTTCACAAATCTAGGCAGAGATCCTGAAAAAAATTGGGGCACTCTGGTCTTTCTTGAGGATTTTTTTTTTGCTTTACCCAATAGATACCCCCCCTTTTGTTTCTCTCTCATTCACCTTTGTATGGGGGCCTCTAGAAAGAAAGAAACAATAGGATCTTTTGTGATTCCCCCTCCCCCCGGCGTGGTGTCCTCTAAGGTTCAAAGTGCCATTTTGGAAAATGCCAAATTGAGAAAGGTCTCATACATAGTTTGGTAGGAGATCCTCTGAGAGAAGTGAAAAGGGAAAGATCCTACCAAGGGAAGAGTTAACTGTCGATGGACCCTCCCTCTTGTTGGGTGGAGAAAAGAAAATTTTGACAATGTAGCCAAGAGAAATCCTAGGTTGGCTAGGTGTGGGGGAATGATAAGAGATTATGTTGGTTATGGCTAGGCAGGAGTGGCACTCCCTTTGGGTGTTCAGACTAACCATGTTGCTAAAGCCATGGCTGCCCTCCAAATTACTAAATTGGCTAAAGAGAGAGGTGTTTCAAAAATTTGGTTAGAGCAAGATTCACTCAACATTGTGAAATGCCTTAAAGGCCAATTTGATCCTTCTTGGACCATAGACAACATTATAAAAGAAAATTTTTCTATCCTCAATATCTTTGAGGACTACTTCATTAGTCATACTTACTGTAAAACCAATGGGGCTATTGACCCCATGACCAACCTGGCTGTAATGTGTCAAAGCTTGCAAAAATGGAATGAAAATCTTCCTAATCCAGTCATCTCGAGAATCAATTATGATTTGATGGTGGGGATTGAGGGGGTCACCATTAAAGATAATGATGTATGCTAAGATGGATTTTTTTTTATTATGAGGAGTGGTAGAGGTGGTGGTTGTACTCACCATTACTATGCCTTTTCTCACATGGATTCTAGGTCTTTTTGTTATATGTTGTGTTTCCCTTCATCTCTTCCATTAGCTCTACATACACAACGAAGAGAATGGGAGGCCAAAGAAGACATCAAGAGCCTGCTAGATGTGATAAATAGAGGGAGAGAACATGAATTTGGGAAGTGTTGAGCAAAGGGAGTGATGCTACTTTCCTAGAGAAATTGCATGGGAGCAATCCCCTAGTTACCCAGTTGTTTCCGCAGAATTGGAATGAGGGTTTCTTGACTATGAATGGTAGGAAATACTTTATCACTAAGGAGTCTATCTCCAAGGTCATGTTCATCCTAATCATTGGCAAGAAGTTTTACAAAGACAAGAAGATCTCAGAGACTACAGTAGACACCTTCCCTAAGACGCCCAAGGAGAAGAAGAAACTGGTGAAGAAAAAAGGTGTTACCTACTTTCAGCCCAAGTCTCTAAAGAAATTTTGGAGGATTATTCTTAGCACTATTATTTCCTACATTGCCCTTGATGGTAGATTCTCTAGGGCTTATACGTATCATTTTGTTATGCTAAATCACTTTAGGCATAATGTTTGTATTGTCTGCCCCTAGTTTGCATTTTGCTATTATTGCCAAACTCTTTTAGGCCAATTTTATGCTTGATGAGTAGTAGCATTATTTTGAGATTATCAAATATTATTTCATATTCAGTTGACTTAATGATCAGAGCACTTGGTACTCTATACTTCATGTATGCATGATGATTATTATAGTGTTTTTAGTTATTAATGATGATTAGTTAGATGGATTATCATATGTGTTTTCTTATGGATACTTATCCATACTACATGTGTATGGTGTGCGTGTATGTTTTCTGTATGCATGGAATTTCTGATGTGGTTAAGGAAGGGAGTTGTAGTCACCTACTAGTTGAGATCTACATGATGCACCACTTCCTACCATTGCCTGTTTAGTTTAGAATATTGTGTTTGTATATGCATAGATTTTATGCAGATTGCAGGCACCAGGTGTCGACTTCCCTAAATTACCAGGATGAGCGTACCCTATCGCATTATCTCAATGGTAAGAGAGGGGAGATAAATTCTTAAGTCCAAATCTTAAAACTTAAAGTCATTTGTCCTAGAAAATTAGGACAAGTATCTGAGTTGTTTACCTTTCGAATGCATCGAATGATGTTAATTCGTGATTATAACCCTTTAGTTTGATCTTGTATGTGGTTTTCTATGATGGATTTTCGTATTTTGTTTTATAAATCTTTAGTGATTTTTCTATTAATTAAGTCAAATTAAATAATTAAATTAATGATTTAACTTAATGGAAAATTATTATGGTATTTTAAATATTTAATTATATTTAATTAATTAGGAAATTAATTAAATAAAAAGAATAAAATTTAAAGATAAAAGTTATAAGTTTAATTTTAGAACATGATAATATTTATTTAATTTAATAATAATATATTTATAGTTCATTTTTAAATAAATGCTAAATACTACTATTATTTAAGTTAATAAATATTTTATCAAATAACGTTTCAAAAATAAATTAAAAAGTGAAAAAGATATTAATTTATTTAAAGTTTTAAGATTTCATAATGTGTGCATGAGATTAAAATTTAATAAATTAATTTAAAAAGAGAAGTCAAGTGAAATTAAATAAAGTTATTTTATTATTCAATAAGTGTGCATGAAAGAGATAAAGAAAAGATAATAAAGAGTTAAAGTCTGGTGAGCAAAGAGTTCTTTTAGGTGATCGCATAATTAGTGCCCCGATTTTAGGAGAGAACTCCATATCACAATTTGAGGGTTCATTTTCGAAGGACAATGAATTTTGGAAGAGGAATGAATTTCGGAAGAGAGAAGGTTTTGAGAGGAGAAATTTCTCTTACAATCTCTTTGGGCATAGTGATTAGCATCACAGTTCAAGTAGATTATTGTGATAATTCACACAGTTTATTATGCTTCTTATTTTCCTATCTTCATCGTGACTGTTGAATGGTTATCTGAATAATTCTTGTGATGAATGTTTCAGTATTGTGAATTTCTAGTATGTATGGTAAATCTTCTGTACATGGGAAGATTAAAATATCAGTACAATCTTCCTTCCATAGAATTAAAATTTGGAAATTATATTGGGAGGGGTTTTGCAAGAAAAGAATATTTTAAATTAAAATTTTGAATGGTTAATCAATTTTTTCCTATCAGGCTAAGATTGCAAACGTTTATAAATATACATATATTTAAAATTTTATTAGAAAATTTTATTTGAGAAGGTATGTTGATTTTATTTTAAATAAAAAAATTCTTTTAAAAAATTATATATATAAAAATATAAATACATTAGAGGGAGGTAGGTTTTACCCACTCCCCCCAACTTTACCTCTTGGTGGCTCTGATTGGATGCTACGCTAACCACAGTATAGACTACGCCCAGTAGCCCTTTATAAAAGTCACACGGCTATATTTTAAAGCCAGCAGGCTTTATAATAAATGTGCGTCTATTTTTTTAAATATTTTAAAATTGATTTTATTATTAATTTTAATTAATAAATTTATATATATATTTTTATATTTATATTTAATTCATTTTAATTAATGAATTTATTATTAACTTTGTTAATTATTAATAAAATGTTAATATGGTTATTTCATTTACATGATTATTAATTAATTTACTTAAATAGAATCTAATTAAGATCAATTAATAAATGGGGAGTTTTTGTTACCTATTTTTGCCTCTAGCCAAAAATTTGAATTTGAATACCTAAGCCCACCCAACGGTCTCTCCCCACTTTTATATTATTTAAATGCCATGGAGATACAAAAAATAAACGAGTAAAAAAACTTATTGTATCCCATGTATTCCCTAAGTTTATTTTCGTTGGCCTGCAACTTTCTCCACCGTGAGATCTTTCGTGATCTACGGTGGGTGCTTTCCCGCATTCTCAAAATGCACTATCTTTACATAATGCGGGCAAGCACTTTTCTGCCACGTGGTTTCATGGGTCCAACCTTTTTAGTACGCCACCATAGACAAGGTGGACAAGGTGGCAGAGGTGAGCTGGCAATTTGATTGGCGCTCGCTTTCCCACACTTTGTGTTTTGTCAGACTTCCTAACAATGCGGACAACCACTAGATCGCCACGTGTCCTTGCGAGCTCGGAGAGATAATGCTATAATTAGCATTGGCAATTAATGCTGACAGTTATGTGACATCGCGGTTAAGTTGGGAAGGTGGCATAGTTAGTTGGTCTGGTGGTCAAACTCGGAAAGGCCTTGCGAGCTGGCAGAAAAATAAAAGACTATTGGCCCATGTGGCCCATTTTGGTTGTAAGACTCAGTTGACCTGCTAACTTTGCTGACTGAGGAGCCAGAAACGAAGGAAATCGAGTTTTCTTGCACGATTTGATCCTCATGATCAATTCTAACTACCCTCAAATGAATGTTGAACCTAGTAAACAGAAGGAGAACACTCCACCACACCAGTTTATCCATCTACTTGGTTATAATGGTTTAATGGCGTCATTTCTGTCAGGGCCCTGTTTCAACAAAATATCAGATTTCATTATATCTGAATCTGTGCCCAGATCAGATTTTCTCTAGATCTTTATGAAGACTTAATGGTAGTGGTTGTGGAGTAGCCTCAGTTAGAAAATATCTCAGTTATGCCTAAGCTATAAAGGCAATTTTTGTAAATTTTTTTGAGGCTGAATCTTCTTTGTTTTCTCTGATATTGCTCTGCAATTTCACTGTAAATTCCCTTTACCTCTGAATTGTATGACATTCTTATCTCCTTTAGTCATTGATGTGAAGTGCAAGAACTATTTTCCTCTCATTGGTGTTTTGTAGATACCTGCAATCTTGCATGACTGTATCTCTTTTGGCCTATGAATGGTATATAAGTGAATCCTCTCTTTCCTTGTGTCATTCATTTGGATTTTTCTGATCTGCATGTGATTGTTAGATTAAAGCAAGTCTAGATGTGTATATCTTTTGGTGTCATAATGGTTCAATAGTGCATGTATGGGCAGAGATTGGTTTGAACACTCTATTTTTGGTGCATCACCCCCCTTAGGTTAGAATAGGTAGATTTCCTTCTATGCATTCCTTCTCCCTTTTCCTCTCCAAGAGTAGTTAGGTGCACCCTGATAGTAAAGGAAGCCGACCTTCTCCAGAGACTCAACCTCACAGTTCAAGTCCCACAACTTGGAGGTTGTTTCCATGTTTCACAAAGTTGTCCTTAGGTAAAAACTTTGGACAAGGGTGCAAACTTTTGTGACAATAGTTTTTAATGGGATTTATATATTTTTTTTTTATAATGATAGTGACTTTAATAAAATTAAATCTTTCTATTGGGAAATAAATAAATAAATTTAAATTTAATAAATCATTATCCCTAGATCGTTTGGAATAATTGACTTGAAATCAAATTGAGGAAATTGGACTTTTGTTTTTATTCGAATAAATAAACGGGTTAACTCATAGGGTAAATTGAGAATCTTTTTACTTGAAACATACATTAAACTAGAAACTGAAACCTTACATTTAACTCATCATTATGTTTTTCAAAATCAAACCAAACTATGAAACCTATACTTTGTTATCTGTATGTTGTCTATGTTTTGGGCTTTTGGGGTTGTCCTAGCTTTGACCAATATTAGCATGTTACCAAAGGCTTGGGGGTTTTGGAATTGTGATGTTATGATGATTTGATCTTGATCTTTCTAAACTCAACCATGGTAATGTGTCTGGTATGCTCTATGATGAGTTTGTATTTATTGTTCATTATTGCTTTCCAATGTTCTTGTGTGAAACTGAGGTGAATGTATGATATTCTTGACTTAACCATTTTGATTCTTCAATCAGTATTATTGGGATGCTTTCTAGTTGCTCGTAGAGAACTGATGTGTTATTGTGAATTATCTTTTGATGCTTTCCAGTCACTTGTATAGGGCTAAGGTGAATATTGTGATTCTTTGATTTATGCTTTTATGAGCCTAGGGTAGGTAATCTATATGTTAAGTTGGGAAGTGGCTTGCAATGGAGGTTGGGGCCCAAAGTGGCTGCCAGGGTAACCCATTGTAAGCAGTTTAATAAGTGATAATATTTCATTAAATGGGTTAAAATGAATTAATAAGACATTGGTACCACAGAAAGTCACTAAGGGGACGGAGGATTGAAAGACTAGCCGGGTAACCTTAGAGTTGACTCGTTAGTATGCCTTGTCAGTACAAAATGATACTAGTGCCACATAGGGTCACTAGGGCGCTAGAGGATTAAAAAACTAGCCAAGAAACCCTAGCATTGATTCATGTGATGACACTTTCCCACTAGCAGTATAGATTTCCTACATGTTTGTGTTTGCCTCTGGGTCTAGATATAAATTTATCTTGGAACCTTTGAGTTAGATTGCTTTTAGGGTTTCTTGGACTTAGAGATTAATTTTGATATTTGGATTGATATCCTGTTTGGGACTTGAGATTATCTCCCCAGCATGGTGGGAGTGGGCCATTTAGGTTCCACGCGGTCGGGTGGTAGTGCTTTTTTCTCTTACCATTGAGATTCGTCTGTTGATACCATGGTTGGAGTTTCTTTGTCTACATTTCCTTTTCGTTCTATCTTTGTGTATTATGATGGATGGTTGTATCTTTATGATGGATAGTTATATCTTTATGATAGATGTTTTCACTTATTGTATTGTACTTTGTATCATGGATCCTAGAGGGATGATGTAATCTATTTTTATAAATGTATATTCTTTCAGCCTTTCATACCTTGTGACATATATAGTGGATGATTGAGCATTCCAAATTTTATTGCCAAGTGGCATTCGAAACAAATGTATATTATTTAAATGGACTTTGGACTTTTAATTATTCTTTCATGTGGATGTGGTATTTTTTATTTTTTGATGGGTAAATGGCCGAAGCCTAGATTAATTATTATTATATGATAAGTGAAGGTAGATTTGAACCCAAGACCTCCCACATGAGAGGCTTGCAAGTTACCGTTGCGTTGTAGGCTTTTGCCTATGTGGATGTGGTATTTATTAGACTTAGTATTAATTAATTTTAAATGTGACTCAACGTCTTGGGATCCTTAAGGAATGTAATTTGTGATGTTTGCTTAATTATGATTGTATGTTATTGATTCCGCTACTTTATGTTTGATGTGTATGCTACTCTTTCTTTAAAACAAAATGTTTGACAAACTTAGTTAAATCTTTAGGTTAATTCTTTTGGATCCCTTGCACTAGTACAATTTTGGCAAATAAATGACTACAGGACTAAAACTTTTAGTCTAAAGACTAAAAATTTTAGTCACATGACTAAAAGTGATGAAATTCTAGTAATTGTTTAAAATTTATAATTGACTAAATAAATGATTAATTTGGTTAGTGGGTAAAATCAAAAGGCTAAACAAAGATAAGTAACTAAATAAATGATCAAATAAATGGTTATTAATACTTAGTCACTGAAAAAAAGGACTAGATGAATGATCAATAATTTTTTATCCTATTAATACATTTCTTTAACTTTTTTATAACTTTTATTACTTACCGATGGAGTTTTTGTCCTATCAATATATCATTATCAATCTTCCTCAAATGTCATCTCAATTGATATTAAACTAGAAATAAACTCAAAATCACCTCAATATGCAATCTAACTCCTCAAAATCTATCTATATACTCATGAAGAAAATAAAGAGCCTCCATGCACTCAAAAGAAAACTTCAAGTCTATCTGTGCAAAACAAAAAGATTAATTATCAATTAGGTATTTTATAATCTCAAGATATAATTTCTATTAGTCACATTAACGTCATGTAATAGCCATCTTTATAAAATATAACATTATTTTAAAATTATTATATTTAAATATTTTAGTATTTAGTAAATAGTGAGAACCACGGTTTAATACATATTAAAACATGAAATAAAATGATTTAATAAAAATAAATTATGATATAAATCATATTTATTATTAATAATCAAGCTAATAGATTTTTAATTGTGGGAACCACAATTGTCAAAAAAGTGTTGGATGTGAGAAAAGTGTCGGATATGAGAAAAAAGTTGCACTTTTTTTTGTCAATATTCTTTTGCGAACAATTAAGAGAACATAAATGAATCATGGAACATTAAATACATGAAGGTGACCCTTAAAAGTAGTTAGTTGTAGTCGACCCATCAATCATTGACAAAAAACTATCTGGTAAAATGTTTAATACTAGAAAAACATACATGTAGAATTTTCCATTAAAATTTTGGTTAGCTTAACAAAAAACTCTCTACTAACCCCTCTTTTTAAATATTATATTTGTTGTCCTTTCTATTCTTCTCTCAATGGAAGGATTGTTGCAATTCAAAATGTTGGGTAAAAAAAACCTAACATGATCCGTCCCAAAACTTTTTGTTCAAATAAAACATATGTCAATAGTAAAAATTTGTGTTGAATGATGGATGGGATGTAGAGTTTCCAATTTTTTTTATATTGTTTAATTATTTTGATTGTTTTCCTTCCTTTTGGGATTAGTAGTGCCCTATGGGGGTAAATCCAAGGCCCCACTAACATCCTGTATATATGAAACAAGGTTATTTGACACATTTTCATCGCACATCTTGTGTTCTAAGTATTTTTTCAATTTGGAGACTTCTACACCAACATTAAAGATCTATAAATAAGTGCACTAAATAAACAATGTCACTCCTTTATTCTTATAACATTTGATAGTTAAACTCATTAATTAATTAAAATATTTAACTCTTTTATGCTTATAACATTTGATAATTAAACTTAGTAATTAAAAATAATATTTCAAATAGAGAGATTACTCCATATAGGAAATTTTCCCTATAGGTATGACACAAACATTGCATGTTTAATCTATGTTACTTTTTAGTTTTTCTCTATATAGAATTTTATTTTTCTTTCCTTCTTAAATTTTGTTTGCTTCTTGGTAGAAGACAAAGTAAGAAGACAATTTCAAAGCTTGGAAAGAGATTTTTGTAAATAAATTTGAGATCTAATGAAGATGGAAATAATTTCACAAAACCCTTGTCCTCTTCACCATCATATTCCTAGCTTTGTACATAGTGTGGTTGTAGCTCAATTGGTAATCTTGTTCAACTAACAAATATTGTATTACATGATTTATTGCATGGTTTTTTCTCTATTGATTCGCAAAACTTTTGTGCCCATGCAAAAAATAAGCTTCAATTAGCCTCTATGAAAAATTCTATGTTCTTCAACCTTTTGTTTAATATTTTAATTTAATTTATATATAATAAAATGACCTATTATTTTATATTTTTAATATACATTTCCTTAATATATATTTTATTTTTATTTTTAAAAATTATTTATGTCATTGATATTTAAACAACACCATATACTTAACTCATTTTATATAAATAAAAATATAGAATTTTCTTCAAATAAATTAACATTAAAATAATAAAAATAGAAATGACAAATATGTTTATAGACTTTAAAACAAAGCTATTTCCAATCTTAATTTGGAAAGCCTAAATCTTTATCAACTATAAAGTTTTTTAATGGTTTGTGCAAAACAAAATGTGAACGTGAAATCCCCATCAACATTGTTGCATACTATTTGTGAGGAAGATTTGGGATTGCACGACTCTAATCGTAAATCTAGGAACAATAACAAATTTTGTAGAGTACCTATAATATCTTTAGTCGATAGGCTTTTTTCACTAAGGCCATGGACCACCAATTTCATCTCACGTTGTCCGCCAATATCTCATTTCATGGCCTTAGTCTCCCTACCTTCGGCCACATTTGACCTATTCGTATTGGCAGGTGCATTTCCAGCCTCCGCAGAATGAAAGCATACTCAAGAGTGCATTGGTGCTGCCAGAGAAGTGCTCCCCACCATCGAGCCATCAGTTGTGGGATCCAGTTGCCTCCCTCTTACAAACCACGGTGTTCAGAGGAGCTTTCCATGGTGTTCACATGGACATACCCATTTGTATTTGATGATCTACACCGATGCTTAAGAAGTGCTTGCACAGGTTTGTTCCTCATTTCTTCTATACTGAATTTCTATCTATTTTCCCTTCTATCTTTGTGGGTTTTTTTAGAGGTTTGTCTCATAAAGCGCTATCTATATAAGGGCCCATTTGGAAAGTGGAATAGGAATAGGGGAATAGGAATATGTATTCTGGAATAGAAAATAGGGCTACATATTCCTGTTTTCTGTTTGGTTCAGCCAATATTTGATGGGAATTCACAGACCCCAAAATTTATGTTTTCTAAAATTAAAAAAAGTGGAATAGGAATACGTATTCCAATAACACCTATTTGGGTGGAATTGCAAAACCCCATTTTTGGGCCAAAATTGGAATATGTATTCCTATTTTACGTTGTATTCCAATTTTGTTTTGGTGCATCCAAACAAGGAATTCAAATTTTTTGGAATTTACATATGCCTATTCCACTTGTATTCCACTCGCCAAACGGGTCCTAAGGGATATGTCTAATCCCTATTTGTTGATGGGTATGGTTATGGTGATTGAGATTGATAGCCATTTAGAAGGACGATTCCTACATATAATGGGGCATACACTCATTTCTTATGCACCATTCCCTAGAGAAAGAGTCCCAGAGAGGATGGTATGGATGAGATTCTTAGTTTCTCTATATCAATTATTCTTTCCATTACAGTCTTCTTACCTCAGCAAGGGATTTTTAATTCCAAATGTGTTGTTCATCTTCCCTCTTTTGATTTTCTACAAGCTTTACATAAGCAAGAATGGTAATATAAATGTTAACAATACATAATATGAACTATTTAATAACACTTGTGAATAAAAACTTGTCCTCACATGAACTATCAACATTGTAAGATAGTAATCATTGTCATCAAAACAATCAACATTAGCATATGACTAGTTTCACTTGAGAAATTGTTAATCAAATGTGATTGGCATGTGTAAAGCCAAATTCCCCAATGTTTTCAGCATCCTCCCTACCTGTGCCAAATTAAGAGCTCTGGAATAGAAATGGACATCCATAAGAGCTACAAAATAGAGTATGGACATTGACTAGAGCATAAGGGAAGGGGGATTTTTAACAGACACTGACAAGCACCAGAGGTTTCACCTTTGCTGTAGTAGTTCCCTCTTGTATGTTTGGTTTTATATCAAAATCTAGTCTTGGCCTGTCATAACAAACCATTGGATGTCATCAAACACTTGTTTCAGAATCCCCCAGACAGTTTCAAAAGCACCAGAGGTTTCACCTTTGCTACAGTAGTTTTGTTCATCTTGTAGACAAACCTGAGATTTCTTTGTAGTTGACCAGTACTAGGATATTTCAAACTGATCATTCTTTTTTTTTTTTTGGCAAAATAAAAGGAACTCTTTTTCTCAAAATATCAAATAAGAAAATATTGTGCCTGAGAAGAGATGAAATATCCATCTAAAAATTCTTGATGGAAAACTCAAGTGAACTTGCATTGGCTCCTAGCATACTAGAAATTGTAATTATTTTAGCAAAATGGTTTTATTATAAGGAACCCGAAAAGTGGTTCAAACCACCAAAAAATAATGTCTAAATAAGTTGTCATCACCATCATAATATTAGCCTCCATATGAGCTGTATTTCTTTCCAAGAAGAATTAACTAAAGCTGGTCATATCCATCCAAGACTCCAACACTAGCAATAGCTCGCAAGATGTTTACACCAGCACCCTTGAATAGAGACTTGGCACCTTTCTTCTTCAAAATCTATTGAAAAGCATCCAAAGAACTCTTTTATTTCACCACCTCACCAAATGTCATCATCATTCTTCTACGTACAATGTTAATAGGGTATGAAGCAAGAGTGGCACCAATTATAATACCCCAACCAAAAAGAAAACTTGCAAGGAAGTTATTTTGAAGATCCCCAACCAAAACAACCAGCTTTAGGGAATCATACATTCCAAAGTATAGACCACAATACACAATAATCTCCACACATGAGATGTTGAATCCATGGTAAAGACTAGAAACACCATCTGTCTTCAGAGTTTTATGATATACATCAACAAGTCCATTGAATTGTTTCTCTCCACCTTTCTTTGTAGCCATTAGCCAACCTTGTTTGAGCATAGTCCAAAGAATAAACAAAAAGAAGAGATGATGCACTAGCTGCACCACTAGAAGAAAGCTTTCCAACAAATTATTTCTAGTAGCCATCCTTATCTTTCTTAAAATTTAATAGGTTCTTAAAGTAATCCTTCCAGGAAAAGTTGAGCGCCTAAGTGGGGAAATAGTGAATGACATTGGCAGTATTTCATCTCCATAAAGGAATGATACCTTCATCCTTGAATATTGTTCGACCAAAACAATCTCCAATGCCTTTGTATAGCTTAGAGAGATGACCAAACTTCCACATTTCATCTTGGTTCTTAATCAATAGCTTGACTCATTCAATGGGGGCAGCTGCCATTTTGGATACAGCAGTAGAGACACGCATCAAAAAAATCAATCATGAAACCTTTCACACCTTTCTCTGAAGGTGTTGAAACAATATGCATGACTTTCAAAAATTAAATTTAGAGAAAAATTAAAATATATTTCCTATATGGTAAATAATGACCTGGCTACCTTGTTTTCTAGATTTCATTCAACTTTCTAGGTCTTCTTCCAATATCATATAAAAGAAGGCATGTCGAAAGGTGTCATCTATTTCTAAAGCCATGAATACATGAATTGTTAGAGTCTAAAGCCTGCAACTATATAGCCTATTGCAATCAAACCAACAAACCTTTCCCTCTTCAATGAAAAATCATTTAATTGTAACTTGCACTCCACCTAGGGCAGGGGCTTCTAGTAATCCATTGCTAAGATGTACACTAGATCTCCATGAGATTGAGTACCCTACAACTTAAATATCTCTGAGGTTCAACTTTTGTGCGTGCAAGTGTAACATTTACATTAGGTAATGTACTTTAATTTTTTGTTTGTTCGATTGTAGAAGAATAAAAAGTTTTATTGTAAAATCTTTGTTTCAAATTTTAAGTCAAATCCTTATTTGATTTGTATATGTGGCTTGTGTGGATTTTCACCCTCTATCATAACACCACAATTGTAGCACTTCAAGAATCTCCAATAGTGAGAAATTCTCTGCTCTCTACCTCTACATTGGGGTTTAGAAGAATTCACTTCTCCCCTATTTACCACCCTTTTATTCAGCATATTGTTTTTCCCATTTAGTTTTTCTCTTAGCCTTTTGCAAATTGTTGTGCCTCATCCAAGGTGTTCCATCTTGAGGAGGGCTAGCTCACTTTAAGATGTAACCTAAGGTTCATAGACTTATCTAGCTCTTGCATGATCAGTTCTTGTATAAGCTTTAACTAATTGTTCTTCCACCATAAAGCAACATGAAACTTCACTTTCAGTGTTGCAAATTTGACACTTCATAGCCCATCTTCCTCAAACCCCTCCATCTCAAAGTATATTTAGAATTCCTCGATCCAATCTTTGCAACATTCACAATTCAACTTTATTTTAAAATCAGTTATACTAGTTTTAACGGTGTCCCTTTGTACATAGCTATGATGACTCTTCCACAGAATATATGCCTCCAACTTGGGCGCTTTGAACTTCAGGTTTTTCCTATTCCTCATGCCTCAAACTAGCCTCAAGGACTTCCAACCTCCTGAGTAGTTCATCATCAATATTGCTTATCTGCCTTTAGCTCTATAGTTTTACCAATTCTCCCTTTTGGCTATGGTGCTCCAATACAATCTGCATCTATCAATCATAATTACCTAAGTATAACAAAAAAGATATAATAGCACGAGCAACACAAATCAGAGATCAAAACAGGGGAGATAACTTGACACGCACACTACAAAACTTATTTATTTACTTGTATAGATCATGCAACAACCTGTTGATGGGAAAATAACATATAACCTAGGTTGCATGGGTATGCATACCCAAAACCCTGGGATGTGTACCCAAGTGTCACACCCAAAGTACCAAGTACTCAGTGGAAAGCATCATAGCTAAGGAACTTGATTAAGATTTCTGATTTTTGTTGCAGGTTTTTGTTTGTCATTCAGCTTGTTATTTATCAAGCTTAATTCAATATGGAATTAGTTTGGAACATTAATTCAATACTACTTAATATTAAACATTATCACTATTCAAGTCAGAAGATTATCATTTGCAATATGTCATTGTTATATGATTTTGATCTTCTTGTTCATGTTTAAAGTCTACACAAATATACTGCAAATCTGAAATTGGAAAAAATACATTACATCTGCAAACTTTATCACTGTTCTTGTTTTGAGAAACCATTGTCATGACTTATATTTTCAAATTTTATATAAATATTAAATTACATATATAAAAGAGAAGTTTGATGTACCTAAGTACTCTCGTCCCCTATTTTTAAAAATAGTTGTACCATACTAGTACTGGAACAGGTACCCTAAGTACCCAAGTACCCCGTCCCCATGCAACCTTGCTTATTTGACACTTCACTCCAACATCCTACAGCCAAATTCCCATTAAAACTTTAAGAGAATACCTTAAACAAGCCTCCTACTACCTATTCTATAAACACTGCTCCAAAATGCTATCAAATTAAACAGAACTTCAACTTTCTACTTTTAATAAAGAGAGACATTGAGGAGATGAATGTTTTCAAAATTACTCAACCAATAAACCATGATGTGATAGAAACAAATTAAAATAATTAAGCTTTTGTTGAGTATGTCATATGGTCTTAGTTTCTTGTATTTTGATCTACATCATGTCACAGAAATGGTGGATTGAATTGTGTGTCAATAGGATGCGATACATTTGTTTGTGTTTCAATATATGTGAAACACCTGTGTGCTCACCATTTTCACCACTGGAAAATTATAGACCTGATTAATCTTTACATTATATTGCCTTGAAATAGTAGCTAATGGCAAGCAGCTTTGACATTTGATCATGGACTTTTTTTGTTTTGATTTTTCCATTAATATTCAATTGTGAGATCCAATGGATACATTTCTTCATAAATAGAATAATGCTTTATATTTGATACAAGGACCAAAAGTACAACAAATATTCTTAAGAAGTCTTATGGTAGCTTAAAGGATGAAAATTTCACATTAGCAGTGCAACCCACAATTGTTTCAACAATATTTTTCAAATTGTTTTATAAATTGTCAGAATATATAGTTACTCATCTTAAAATATATTGTGTATGAGGTTTTGATATGCATATGCACAATTTGAACAACAATCATTAGTCTTTCTAACTACCTCAATCTCATTCATCTTGTTGATTGCTTGTCACACAAAAATTGTATACAAGTAGACTCCTAATTGCAATGTCAAACTCATCTCCTAATATTACTGATTCATCCCCTACAATGCACCGTTTGTGTTTATTCATGATTCAGGACTGATTCACTAGGGAATTTTTCTAAGGCACCTGCACTAGACTTTAGTGAGGAAACCCAGGACAAACAAAGAAGCATCTGATACTTGGGAAATGCCTACTTTTTATAATCTTGTTTTTATTTTTTAAAATCATTTTTAGACTTTGAGTTTGGCTAGGAAAGATAAAAATGGGTGCCCTGAAACTGAAAATAACATTGAAAGCACTTGATACACAGAAAAAACTTATTTCATCTCATTATGAATCAAAAGACAAAAAACAACATTTTTTCTTGCTGAACTTTCTTCCTGCTTGCCATTATGCATATTAAATAATGATTATTTATCATGAAATTAAAATTTGAGTAATTCACATTATAGTATTTTAATTGTTTTGGCAACCTTGTTTTAGCCTTCAGAGTACAAATATATTTATCTAATTTGTACACATGTCAAACAAATCAAATCAGGCAACAGAAACCAAAATATAAATATAAATAAAGTAGGAAACATTGTAGTGAAATATTAGAGACAAGGCATGTGAAATATAGCCATGTTTGGCATTTTTTATAGTCATAATTGGCAAGTCTTCACGGGAAGGAATTCATTTCAAGTTTTGGATATTGTCAGCATATAATTCCTATAATGTTATGTTTGATAACATTGGTGATTCAATGATGTATTAATTGTCCATATTAAGTCAGTTGCAGCTCTTGGGTAGTTATGTGTCAGTTGGTTGACAGTTGTGTTATTTTTGGCAACCATCTTGTCCTTTAATATGTTGTGCGTCATCAAGAAAAGTAGTATGTGATAGTTGAATGAATTGTAATCCTAGGCTTACCATCTCTAGTCTTTATCTCTGCAATAAATTCATGAGCAAATAATTTAATAAAGATGTATTTTACTCCTATATTTGGTATGCATTTTCATCTTTATTATCGTTTCATGCATGTAATTTATTAGATATAGTAGTAGATAGTGGGAAGAAGGATCGACATTTTCTTTTCTCTTTTTAATTCCTATAGTCAATATGTGAAATCAAGCAGCAGTCCAACATGCCCTCCCCATCCAGGATTTATGTGGGGAGTTTGCATTCGATGTGGTGTGATGAAACAAAATTCAGATTCAGATGATCAAACCGGAGTTGCTCTTAAATATATTCATAAGGTATCCATTTTATGAAAGCCAATTGCATGATTTAATTATTTGTTTGATTTCCTTGAATTGTGACTCAATTATTTAAAAAATAACCTTTTCTTAGATGCTTTTACAAAATGATTATTCTATAGACAATACAAATAGTCTTAAATTTTCCTTGTATAATTCCTTGCATTGATCTTTCAGCAAATAAAATTCAATTATATGTTTCTGTAACTAAAACCATTTCATATGTAAATATGTTTTAGGATTTTAAGCTCATAGATAGAGAAGTTGCATGGTTATGTGATAACGATTTGAAGAAGTTGCTACCAAAAAATAAACTCTATTTAGTGCTAGATCTAGATCATGCATTTCTCATTTCTACTCGTTTTGTTGAAGTGCCCCACGAAGAGGCGACATATGTCACATCAACTTACTTAAAGGGCATATCAAATGTTGAATCAAGTGTGTTAGTCAATCAGTTACCTAGATAATTTTTTAAATATCATTTTAGTCTTTAAAATGATTTCTTCTATAGTCGTAAGGACTCGTGCTTTAGTTACCTATTCCTTTTCCTTGATTGCACCTTTCCATGTTTCTTAACAACTCTAATTACCTTTGTTGTTTATTATTAGTTTATTCACTATTTATTTTCACTTGACTGCTGACTTAAGATTGCTTCTTTAGACTTATTTATTCTTATTCATTGGTACATGACTTGCAATCCTTTTCATTCATGATAAGAGTTTCTTATTGAGGTGGTGCTATGACAATGTTTTTAGTCTGCTATTGTAAGTTAAACGAATCTAATTTGATTTCATTTTCCTTTTGAATGTTGATTGGTATGATCTAGATATTTGATTGTTGAAGAGTAATACTAGTGGATTATTATCCTTCTTTTTCTTCTATGCTTAATCTTCGTCCAACATATTAATTAGAGATTTTATGTCCAAGGGCTTAGAATATTGGTAAAGAAAATATTTTGAGGTTAAGTGATTAGAAGAGAAGCAAAAATCTTTCTTCTTTTTTGTTTTTTGGAGAATGGAGATAGAGAGTGGAATAGAAATTGATTCTTTCAGCAAGAATTTTCAAAATAGAGATGGCAAAGTCCCTCTGTCTCTTGCAAAAACTACTGGTAAAGTCATCACTTGCAAAGGTAAGATATCATCTTTCATTCTGAAATCATTATTTCTTGTTGATTTTCATACTTCAAGATTCATGGGTTTTCTAATGAATTAGTCCTATTGTTGTTCTTTCTCTGGATTGTTTAGTTGTGGTAGCATGGAGGGATAATGAGTTGTTGGCAATACAAGATGTTCAGGTTGAGACCTTTTTAATGGTCCCTAATATTCTTATTAGGCTAATAATGATTTAACCAAGGTTTTGAATCTTGTCTTGGAAAATCTTACATTTCCTGAACCTTTTTTTTTTATTGAACCCTATTATACCTTATAATCATGCTGAGTAGAATTCAGAATTTTGTTCATACATAGTGTAAATATGATGTTAATATTTTCTTTTCTTGATTATATTTTTTGTTCTGCTACATATAGTTCCAATTTTTTTGACAAAATTAATTGAGCTAAAGGTTAAATAGATGTTATTCAACACATCCATGTCTTAGTTGTTGTAATGGGTTTGGACTCGTCTAACAATGGAATTACAAGGACACGAAATTTGGGTGCATTTTCATTCTTGGAGTTGGAGCATGTTGGATCGATTTTTTTGGTAGACTTTTGTTTTGTCCTCAAAAAAATTTCCTCCCAAAAAATAGTCTCTTAGGTCATGGTAGGAATTAGCACAATTCAACATGTCCTCTGTACATCCACCGTACACGACTTTTGCATGCTCTTGACATTGGTATTATTATGGTGATTACATCTCGTCATTATAGCAAGTGACTATTTTTGGAATGCATGTAAGCTAGTCTCAATTATTGCAGAGACTATGAAAAGAAAAAAATAGCTGATTTGATGTGATTTTTTAATGGGGTTTGATGTTTTTATTTAATGCAAAGGTCTATTTTCTTGACATAAATTGCACAATCATTTGTATCTTTTTCTGAGAAGTTAGCACAAGAAACAATACTTATGTGTGGCCAAAGTGCTCCAAATTAGATTATCATTTTTCATAATAACTAAAATTTATGTTCTTTGAGAAGAGTATATTATGTTACATTAACCATGATCATGGTAGATCTAATGTTAGGAAGACAACTTTGTCAATTTTTTGCATTATTCTTTAAAGGGTACTAGCTCAATGGAAGAGCGCCTACTTTATAAGCAGAAGGATGGTGGTTCAATTCTATCATGTCCTAATATGACTAAATTAATTATTAAATAAACTACCAATTTTTTATTTTTTTTTTGATCGGTAAACGGCTAGAGGCCAAAATAATTTTATTAAATAAACATAAAACAGTATAGTAGCAATCCACCATTCAAACAGGCACTGGTAGGAAAGAACGAGGAAAGAAAACTTCCAATATTTCCCAGGATCATGGTCCTATATTATGACATCATCCAAGGGGCATACCCCATTTACATATTCTCAAATATAACAACAATTACACGAAGAAATATAATCTTAAAGCTATTTGCTACAAAGCGAAGTTCTTTGAAGAAGATTGTCATTGACTTATATAGTCTTTATGGTACATAACCAAGCATCCCTGTCTACTCCTCTTACCACTCAAATTGGTTAATCAAAACAAGGAACCGATTCTAACAATGAATAAAAATAGACAGAACACACATTAGTGATCATATTAATATATAAAAGAAGACACCAACATTAATAACAACATATAGAGGAGGATCAAACAAAAACCTAGAAAGACTAAAGGATGACAAAACAAACACCTAACCGAATTAAAATTATGCTAAACAAAAATGAACCAAAAGATAAAAATCAAGAACTATAGACGAAAACTATTCTTCTAAAAGGAGTGACCACCGGAACGATCAACTGATGCTAGGATAGGTAGCATAAGGCCTTGATCTGTTAGATATGAATTACAATAAAATGAATCCTTAGGAGATGTGAACATCATTCTTTGAGAGAAACATTGACTTAACCAGACATAAATCAGTGTCGGCCATGACCAAAGTTCGAGACTGAGACCCAACACTGAGATGGAGGGGTAGAAACCTATCAAACCTAATTTATAGTTACCCTCAATTTGCTAATAATTAACCGAACAATGATTCAGAAGTAAGAAACCCTAAATAGGATCCTATAATCTATAACTAATAGCTTAAATAATGGTATCCCAAAAATTGAATTAAGTTGAACACACATAAAGAGCTAACTCCAAGAATATAGTATAGATCCAAATATCCACTACTTTAAGTTGGAGAATCTAAATACACCATCTCCGTAATCAAATGTCTACTATCAAATGAAGAAATAATGCAAATTTCCAATACACTTGCTACTAGAATGGATCATCAACATAATATCCTAATATCTAAATATGGCTAATCTCGCAAAGTACCAAAATAATCATCAAACGAAATCCAAAACCAATCTAATAGATTATGATATGAAATTTACATCTAATAACAGGGTAAACCAAACAAGGAATCAGATCAAACCATTGAGCATACTCATTATAAACTAAAAATTTTAGTATATATTGATATAGTCTATAATTACATTGAGGAGTAAGCCTTATCTATTTACTCCAATATCCAAAAATTACCAAAAATTCAAAGCTAGAGAAAAACAAACTACAACTAGCCTTCGATATGCTAGAACAATACTAAAACCCTAGTCCTTGGAAAACAGTATATAATATTTACGAGAACTCTAGATACAAATCTGCCGAAAAAATTCCCCTAAGATCAATTCTAAGCCTTTTGCTTCCAATATACCATGATGACTTCTGGTATGTTGTTTGACTTCTCGACTAGGAAGTTCGGAGGGAATTCGAAGTCATATTTGGCTTTGCTAGTTTTCTCAGTGTTCAGCATACAAAAGTTAAGGGCATCGAGGTCATCGAATACCACACAAGGCTGAATATAAGTGTTAAAAAAATTGAGGTAATTTGTTAACCATTCTTTGTTTTTGTCTTCAACAATTCTTCTCCACCATAACAAAAAGAGAATGCTCACCTCCATCTGGGGCCATTCTCGGTAGAAGGCCAAATTTTCCCTAATTATTAGGGTCGGGCACCTAAATGTTGTCTCCAGATTAGGTGAACCCAGAGGAAGACTCATGTATTTCTCCGGGAGGGGTATACGATACTTATCATCTATGCTATAAACAACCTTCTTAAGCCCCTTTCTTCACACTGGGTTGAATAAATCACAACATAAACTGACAATGTCCCCTGGTCCGACCTTTGCTCACGTTAAACACCCAATGAAAGAACCAATAATGCTGTTATTAGTCCTCCAAGAAGCCCTATAGTCAAACACTCCCTCCTCGATGACCCTACTTACTGCAATCCTGGTCATGTCATCGATCAGATTAAGTAATCTATTCCATCTTTTCGGCTTGACATTTCCAAGGAAGGCCATAGTGCGATTTTTAGATGTATGGAAGACATGAATATTTGAGTCCATTACAGGATTTAAAAGGAGAATGATTGAAAGTGATGGAGATCGAAGCTATATGAAGACAAAAGCTAGCGATAATTCTAGAAGCCTGTCATGATGTCAACTAGAGTCATCACTCTCAGATTAGGCATGGGTGAGCTTTTAATGCCATATAATGATCACATACGAAGATAAAAATCATTACCCTTCATAGAACCAAGGGCATGAAATCACCTTACCCCAAAATGATGATATGATATGGCTAAGATGATCTCAAGAACCACTAGATATTTAGGAGTAAAGCCAGCGACATAGTTACCATCAAGGAAAATATACCCCGGATCAAATAGCAGATAAAGGACCAAAAAAATAAAAGACATTCTATATATAATAGAAAATATGTAAGATATATATATATATATATATATATATATATATATATATATATATATATATATATATATATATATATATATATATATATATATATATATATATATATATATATATATATATATATATATATATATATATGAATTTTCCATATAATAATATGTATTTGTATATGCCTAGATATTATATTAGCAAATATACTACCATATATACTACCAAATAAATTACCAAATATACTACCATATATACTACCCAAAAAAACTACCAAATATATTACCATATCTACTACCCAAAAAACTACCAAATAAACTACCATATAAACTACCAAGTAACAACAATAAATGACTAAATCAGTGACCTAATCAATGATTAAAATAGTTTAGTCATAAATTTGGTTGGGAGATAAATGTCTGGCAATTAACTACCATTGGTCATGTGATCAAAATTAGTCACATATCTACAATTTTTAGTAGTTTATTTATTAATATATTATTGTTTTTGTACTAGTGTTGGGGGGGCGTTACAATGTTAAGATTTTTATTCCTTTTTATTTGTATTGCTCAATGAACAATAGCATCAATGAGGTTAGAGATCAGAGTATTACCAATTCCTCCCTTCATGATGGCCTCATGATTCTCATTTATGAGAACATTAAAGCTAACAATGTAGGGAAGTTCATTGAAACCAAGACTATAGAGGGTGATGGTGATGATTCTTATAATGAGTATGAAGATTCCTCAGATGAGAAGGATAGTGATGGCCTTGACTCTAATGAGAACTCTAAGCCAAGCAAGAGTAAGAAGAAAAATGCCAAAAGGAAAACTTCTAGAGTTGAGCTACAAAAAAGGGTGAAAAAGGACAAATTTGATGACTTTGAAGATGATTTCATCTCTAGTGAGGATGACACAGACATAGATATAGAGGTTATGTACACTCTCAGGAAGACCAGCACAATTAAGAAATAAAAGAAGGATAAAAAGACTATGAAATCCCGGAAGAAGAAAAGGAGTCATATTATGAGAACAATGAGGAAGAAGGTTAGGAGATGGAAATGGAAGGGGAGGAAGACATTGTGAGAAAGATCTCTAAGGAAAAGAAAAAGCAGCCCCATCAAGAGGAGACCACAGGATATGAGGAGGATAGGGAGCAGAACCCTATCAACAATATGGACCTGGGAGACTAGTAGGGGTTTGAGACTCCCACCAACCCTGTGGAAGAACAGATGAAAGATAAAAATGTGATAGTTACTACCTTTGCTAAAGGGAGGGTGACAACTTGGAAAAACATGAACATGGACAATATTCTCTTGAGAATAGCCATATAAATTGTCAACCTAGAAATTCATGAGGACCTAAAAGGGAAGGTGAACTCTAGAAGCTCATTTACCTTGCGATGTTACTACAATATATTGTCAAAAAATCACTATAGGTAAGACCCAAACTATTTATAATGGCATTTACAAATGCGAAAGGTTGAATAATAGGAACATATAAATGTGACAACTCTTCCTTCCTACCATAAGAAATGGATAGAAATCAACTGTGCTGATACCAAATTCCAATGATGCCCAACTAATATCACACAAAGCACTAGTGATGTTACTATAATTCTTACAAATTTTTCATACTCATATATTTTTCTGTCAGCAAGAGGCTTTGTGACATTTATTGTAAGGAAACTTAGGTGTGGAAACAACTTCCCACACTAATCCCTTAAGGAAAATATTGTGAAAATTCCTATTAACTCCTTACAATTTTAGATTTGATATTATGTCAACAATAATATTGCAGTCAACCATGAATTCAGAAAACAGATAGAGAAAGAAAATGCATAAACACAAAGATATGCCAGTGGGGAAAAACCTTTCAGTAAGACAACCCCACCCCTCCAAAACCTGCACAATGTATTATCTTCAACTCAAAGGTTACAATACACTTGTAGTGCAAGTTCTTGTAGGACAAAAAAGACCAATCTAGTAGCAACCAACAATACACTTTTCACTCTTTCCTATCTGCAACCCTAAAAATGCTTATATCATGTGCTTTCCATTTTAGGGAAACTTCCAAAGAACAAGCGTATTAGGGTTTTACCATTCTTCATAAAAGTAGGAACCCAAAAAAAATTGTACAGCACTCAATGATTAATTTCCACATGTCTCCACATCTTCACCCATCATCAAATCTTCCAGAGATAGCTCTTACGCATCATAGGAATCTGTCATAACTATTTCAGCCATGATCTCTTTACACACAATTCAAGATACCGACACATACAAGTGGAGTTGCACATCAACATGCCAACTAGACATGTACATTCATACTTAATTACATTATTTGCAAAAAATACATTTACAAAACAAATAATAAGAATAGGAATTATCCAAGGTTGAGACACCTTATTCCTAGCATTGATCCCATGCATTCCAAAAAGACATGGGTAGGGAGAAATATCCACTAGTTGTTTAACCTCTTCTCCCATAAAGATGGTTAATCTTAATTAAATACAAAATAAATTAGTCCTACAAACCTATTCACCTATTATTTGTGAAGAAAGTACATCCACATACACACATACACCAACCAAGAGAGTATTGCTTAAGAACAATTAATACTTTTCAATAGTAAAGTTGTCTACATTTTTCTACATTTGTTTTTTGAGGACAAAATGGGCACTTAGATGCTGGTGAATTTCCTTTTGAGAGTTTCATAATGGACTTCTTGCAAAGAACATGACCACAACGTATCAACATTGGAGGATTTCCATCTGTATTTTGATCCCGAGGCACTAGACAACCTATTGAGATAGTTACGCAAAATGGACTCATAAGATTGGCCCACGAAGCTATTAGGCTTCCTTGGAATCTTTCTAGACATGAAAGATACCCAAACCGATAACAAGACAGCCTAAACAAGTAAAACTTAGAGGAGTAATGGAATCATGCTACACAAATAATGTCAAGAACACTAATCGGTCAACAAGACAACATAAACAACATTCTCTTAGTTATCACTTTGGTATCACAGTCTCATCTCCAACATTTATAGAAAAATATAACATGGTTAATCCAACATTGAGTTACATATACCCATCAATGTACAAGGATCAACAATGAGACAACCTAAACAAGTACAACTTAGAGGAGTAATGGAATCATGCTACACAAATAATGTCAAGAACCCTGATCGGTCAAGAAGACAACATAAACAACATTCTCTTAGTTATCACTTTGGTATCACAGTCTCATCTCCAACATTTATAGAAAAATATAACATGGTTAATCCAACATTGAGTTACATATACCCATCAATGTACAAGGATGAAACCATAAAGTCCATTAACATGCATCAATGAATCACATCATCTTAGCTCATCTCTAGCAAGAAAATTAGTCCAATTTCCAAAAGAGCATACAAGTACTACCATCAAATCTCTTTGACACATGTTATAAATACATATATTAAGCTAATCCCATAGGTAACAATGAAACTCTTTTCTCATTAATTAATATTCCAAGTATATTATCATATTTTAAATTACTCTCATAAAACTTAGATACACAAGGTGTGATTCTAAGTAATGAGAATCTTTAGTTTTTACTACAAAGATGCTTAGTTTCATTCTTCAGTATAATATGTCTTGCTTTCACATCCTTAAGCTTCTTTATATTATTACATAAAGCTAATTGTACTAAGGATGTTAACTAACATTTAATAGGTCTTAGAATCTAAGTATTTTAGAATAGTTCCCAAAACTACAAAGTACGTACTTACTCACAGGTTATATGCAATATAAAGAAGTTTGGTTCCTATCTATTAGGGTCAACCTTCTACTTATCTGCTCCCTAGTTAAGGTGATTGTTATAGCATTCATAAAAATAGTCTAAATCTCAAAACCAGTACCTCACACATATTTTTCTAAGGCCCAAAAGAGCCACAAATGGAAGCACTGGTTTAATGAACTCTCCATGTTTATTTCATGGTATCAATTTTGTATAACAACCTCTTAACCATTCTCATACTTTATCAACGAGGAGTAGATGTTTAACTAGTTTAATCAATAGCTAGAAATAATTATATGACAACAGCAATGTTGAGAATTACCAGAATCTCTAAGAATGAAGGAAATAGAATGCGACAATATAAGATAACAACAATACTTCCCAAAATGATAATAACAACGACGCTAGATATGAAAAACAACGTTATTGGATAATAAACAACCCCATAGGTCAGCAATACACTAGATCATCATCTCTAATAAAACAACTTAATTAGATTAAAAAAATCAAATCATCTTCAATCTATCTAATTAATTAGTATATTCTATAGTTTTCTTGGAAGTTGCAATCTGTAAATTATGACCAAAGGTCTTTTCAGGCAGTGAATCAACAAATAATTTCCTCTACTATTTATAGTAATACGATTCATTGGACAACTTCAATATTAATGGTAGCAGACAGGGGCAAGATTAATAATCTTCCTTGCTAGTTTACAAAGGTGGATCCTAAGTTCTGAGATTTTCATGGTTTTTTGGTTTCAAGGCATAATTTTTTAACCAAGACAAAAGGTTGTTGACATTAATCAACCTAAAACTCAGTAAATACATTCCTATGTCTATCCCCAAGAATGAAAAGCACTTCCCAGAATTAAGAACAACACATCTAATAACACAATAAAAATTATAATTGCCTTCCCAGTTATCAAACCAATCTAATTGATCATTTTTATTTTATAGAATGCAAAGCAGCTCATGAAATCAAAGAAAACAAATATTGGGGTCAATCATTGCTTCTCTACTGAAACCACAACTATTGAGCAGTAATTAAACATACTCCATGGATGACTTGATCCTAAGCATTTGAGAAAAATGACAATATATCTTAATGAACATATGAACTACGCATAACTAGGATAAGAAAGATTACAATTGTGACAGTAGTCAGGGAGCGTGCTCAGAAGCTTTGATGTAAAGCTAATTTCAAAGAAGCTTTTTTTTACAATAAATTTTATTCTAATTTCTCATATTTGGGTTGATTTGGATACAACTATGGATGAATAGAGGGGGTTAAGAAGGAAGCTTAGCTAACTTGTGAAAGCTCCATCTCAGGAGGCTGTGCTTGAAATATTGAAATATCATTAACCTGTGAAAGCTCCATCTCCATATGCTCCACTTGAAAGATTTAAAAATTGCTAACTTGACAAAGATGCATCTCGGGAGGCTTTGCTTAAAAGCTTGCATAACCTTTACCCATCTTAACCTAAGAAATCAATCACACTACTGGGAGCTATCCAGGACTCACTGACTAAAACTGCCTAATTCAACAATGCTTCCCATGTGACAGGGAGAAGGAGGATATCAGAAGTGCTTAAAACCAAAGTCCTGGGTTCGAGCCTGGACAAATCCATAACCACTATCAAATGTTCCTAACACATGAATTTGACCCAGATGGAGAAACACACCATAAGTGATGGGTTTGAGACCTCTGCCAAAAGCCCTAAGATCGAGAGGTATGATTTCATGGTCGATGGGCCCCAAATTCCAATTCTCTTTCGTTGAAGTTGGTACCATATTATATTTCTAATAGCGAGATGAGGAAATGGACATTATACAGGCGCCTAGAAGTGGGCATACTGAACATAATTGGGAAGCTCCTACTCTTAGTCAACTTCATCTCTATTGTTAAACCCTTAATCTCACGCTAGTGTGGGAAAAAAATATTTTATGTGTGGGAAACTATTGTGAGGACTCCCTTTTTCTTGTTGATTGATTTCCTCCACAACTTGAATGGTAACTGAACCCCCCACCCCGAAAAAAAGAAGAAAAAGTGTAACAAACTCCCTCTCTAACTGACAAGATATCATTATTATTGAATAATAATTAGGCTTATGTGGCACAACAATATCCACTTTATTTGGTAGAGGGGAAATGAGTTATGACAAGACACCTTATTCCTAACATTGATCCCATGCAGTCTAAAAAGACATGGGTAGGGAGAAATATCTACTAGTTTTTAAAACTCTTCTCCCATAAAGATGGTTAATTTAAATTAAATACAAAATAAATTAGTCCTACAAACTTGTTCACTTGTTATTTGTGAAGAAAGTACATCCACGTATACACATACATTAGCCAAGAGACTATTGCTTAAGAACAATTAATACTTTTCAATAGTAAAGTTGTCTACATTTTTCTAGATTTGTTTTTTGAGGACAAAATGGGCACTTAGATGCTAGTGAATTTCCTTTTGACACTTTCATAATGGATTGCTTGCAAAGAACATGACCACAATGTATCAACATTGGAGGATTTCCATATGTATTTTGATCCCGAGGCACCAAACAACCTACTAAGACAGTTACGTGAAATGGACTCATAAGATTGGCCCACGAGACTACAACGTTCTTATATTCTTTCTAAAGAAAGGGCATCTTAATGTGAATTACAGATCAATTCTGAATATGAAGACACCTCAAGCCAATATACCCACAAAAGACAAGCCATACGACTTTGTATCTTCATCATATGTTGAGATGAAAATGGTGTAAATGAACTCCTTGCATACTACAAAGCATAATTTCTACTACTTCCTTGCAGAATTTGTACAAATCACAATTGATGAAGCTTAAATTAATGAGATCATTTCTGTAGGAGTTCATCATGATGAACACTATCCCATGCAAGAGATGGCTAGAGATTTCCTACTTCCATTTTCTCAAGTATCTGCTACTTCTCAACAAAGGGAGCTTTCAAAGATGTTGCATCAAGTTTGTTAGCCTCCCTTACAAAATTATCTCCAAGTCCAAACACATGTTTTTTGTAAAAATGTGATGTAATAATCATGTTTATAATATGGTCATCAAATTCCACTTCCACTTTCCTATATGTCTTGCCTATGTTAGCATAAAATTATTTTGCAACAACTTTACCATATTTATTCACTATAGGATTAAGCTTTTGTGATCCTGTCAACCGATTCGTTGGCCTGATGTCATTCAACTTTGCCTTCAATTCAGCAATAGCACTAGACCCATCTACAAGTTTTCTTAAAGAAAATTCAACCTCTTTTCCAATTGCATTAATCACATCTTGAGTCATTGTATATGACATCTTCTACTTCTTGGAAACTCACTCAAAAGCATCTTTAATATTATTAAGCTCCATAACCCGCTTAGAAACTCAAACAATATCACTTCAAAATCTTAAGACACAAACCTTTTATGCCCTTCTCTTCTCGGCACTTGGGAAAATGGTTACATTAACCCAATTTGATTTTTTCGCTTCAAGCTAGGTCTATCTTATGCACAAAAAATTGTTGCATCAATTTATTTATGATTACTTGACATAATTTGTTATCCTATGAACTAATCTTTGGTTGTTCATGGGATATAATGGCTTGCATCTAAGATTAAAGACAATTATATTATATTGCAAGGATGACCTCTGTTGTAAGCCAGGTGTATAATAGTTTCCCCTAATGTTTATTTTTACTAAGATTCACTTGAGTTTAGTTTATAAAAGTTAATTGATGAAACTATATAAAACATATTTTTAAATAGAGAATTAAAGTTTAGCATAATATTTTAGGTCTCTCTCTCTCTCTCTCTCTCTCTCTCTCTCTCTCTCTATATATATATATATATATATATATATATATATATATATATATATATATATATATAAACTAATATATGCATTCATAAAAGAATAAAACAATGAATCATGACAATTAATGAAACATTTATCTGTGAAATATATTGGATAGTAAATAGTGGTATACTACTACTATAATATTTTATTAAATAAATTATATAAGGCTATTGGTTTAAAGGAAGTTGAAATATAAATAAGTCTTTAACATAATATATGTAGGCATCCTGTCTAATATTGTGAAATAATGGAAATAGTTACAAGTGACATGCTACTCACATAATAAATAATAACTATAATGTTATATTTGATTAAAATGCACAATTTTTTTAATGTTATACAATAATGAAAGAAGAGTGAGAAAGAGATGTGTTTGTGTAATCCACATATTATATCTCAAAATAATCAAAGAATACTTATATTTACATGTTAACATGTATAACTAAATATGGATAATAAGTTTTGTAATATACTTTACGATTTGAAATATGGTCATATAATTTAATGGTAATATTTTCTATTCATATTGTTTAAGAATTTTAGTTGTCTAAAAATTCAATAGTTAACACTACATTTATTTTTATCTTCATGCTCAATTTCCCAGTGCTTAATCTCAACACTAAATGTATTATGTTGTGGAAAAGAACTTTGACGCATTGAGTCTCTTGTTGATTTTACTTTGTCATTTACTATTATTTTGATTTTGTTATTATTAATTATTTGTTAATAATATATTCTTTTGTTATGATAAATTATGTGTTATTTATTTAATTTAATCAATTTGATTATTGTTATAATTATATTTTATTATTTTGTTTGTATTAATTATGTTTGTCAATAGATAAGTTTAAATCTTTAATTTAAATTGTCTAATTGTAGATATTAATTTATCACATTATATTTAATTATTTACTATTAATCATTTATATAAGTATTATTACTTGGTATTTAAGTTTTATTCTAGCTTAATATTATGGTATATTTATTAAATTCTCTTTATGATCAAGAGTGTGGACATTACACACTATTTCTTTTTTATTTACAATTTTTGTGCTCTCACTGACAATAGTGTGAAGACAACTACTCTTGAGTATTTGACTAGTTATGATGTACATGAAAATAGTTTTGTTACATGCCATAGTGAGAACTCTCATGCTAGTGATATTGAGAATGAGAAGACTAACAATAAGAGCTTTACTGCAAATTTCTCTAGTTCCAATGCAAGAAGGTCAGTTTTGAAGGAAAAAGGGGAAAAGTGTCACACTAGCAGTAGCATTGATGAAGTTTGTGCCATAGAATAAGAAACTATAACTATATGGAAAAACCTTATCCTGAAATTAGCAATTGGCAACTTTAGGCAATCCAGGTGAATATTTAGACATAACATCCTAAGCTACTAGTTTGAACAATATTTGTGGATTGTATGATTAGTAATATCATATTAATGGAATGCCCTTTTATAGGAGCTAGAAGAACTCTTTTAAATTGTGCATCTTATAGAGATAATATATAGTATTGTCAAGTACTTTCAAAATTTTATTTTATTTTATCTTAGAACTGTTTCACACATTTATTTATTTTTCTTTATTTTTATTCCTTTGAACTCCTTTAGTTTAATAAAAATTGAGTGTGGTAATTGAATTTTTTTTAATGTAAATGAGTGTATAACATTAAAACTTATCAAAACATAATTGTCCTTATCGACTAAGCTTAGGGCTGACAAAACTATGAAGATGTCTCATGAGCATCTTGCTACTTGCCTTCACGCTTGTGGTCTTATGGTAGTTTTGTCTTACTTAGGGTTCTCCATTGGTGTTTAGGTAGAATTATGACATTTTAATTTATTATTTTATATACATTTCTTGATTATTTGAATTGGTAGGTGGTAGAAAATGCATCTATTCTCTTGACATGAATTGCACAATTATTTGCATAATTTCCTATGAAGTTAGCACAAGTAACAAGACTTGTATCTAGCCACATATCTTTAAGTGCTCCAACTTCTACTATATATGAATTTATCACTACAAGAATTTAGAAATGTGTAGTTAACATGCAAGACAATTTTAAAATGCTTGAACACAAGAATTTAAAATTGTTGAGTTTATTTTGATAAAGATTTGGATTTTTGTTTTTCATAATAACAAAAAAAAAATTCTTTGAGAAGAGTATATCATGTTAATGACCATGATCATCATAGATCTAATGTTGGGAAGACAACTTTGACATTTTTTGCATAATTCTTTAATAGATACTAACTCAACGAAAGAGCACCTACTTTACAATTAGGGATGGTGGTTTGATTCCATCATGCCCTAATATGACTAAATTAATGATTAAATAAACAATTAAATATATCACCAAATCAACTATCAATATACTATCGAATCAACTGCCACATCAACTATCAAATATACTACCAAGTCAACTACTAAATATACTACCAAATCAACTGGCAAATATGCTACCGAATCAAAAACCAAATATACTATCAAATTAACTACCAAGTCAAATGCCAAATATACTACCAAATCAACTACCAAATATAGGACCAAATATACTATCAAATCAACTACCAAATATACTATCAAATGTATTGCCAAATAAACTATTGATAAGTAAGAGATAATTTCCACAACAAGTCAAATTGTTATATTACTATTAAGATTTAACTATGTAGTTTATAAGTTAAACACATTGACCCATGTTTCATGAGTAGTGATTCAACATGAATCCATCTCTCATGAGAATAAATGGAACACTTAGCACTCATTAGATCTAGGTGATGCTAAGTGTTCCATTTATTCTCATGAGAGATGGATTCATGTTGAATCACTACTCATGAAACATGGGTCATTGTGTTTGACTTATAAACTACATAACTTTAAATCCTAATAGCGATATCACAAAATAAACTACTATTTAATAACAATCAACTACCAAATAAATTACTATTTAATAACAATCAACAACCAAATCAATGATCAAATCAATGATCAAATCAATGACCAAATTAATGATTAAAATAGTTTAATGATAAATTTGGTTGTAGGAATAGTGACTGGAAATAAACTACCAAAGATCACGTGATCAAAATTGGTCATATATCTACAATTTTTAGAAGTTTATTTAGTCATATATTGTTGTTTTTGTACTAGAGAGAGAGAGAGAGAGAGAGAGAGAGAGAGAGAGAGAGAGAGAGAGAGAGAGAGAGAGAGAGAGAGAGAGAGAGAGAGCACATGTAAAAACATTGGAATAGGGAAATTCTAATAGGGGATATTACAGTGGTATCATAGCATGATCTTGCCATCCCATGGAGAAAACTTGAAGTCAATGAGATGTGAAGTCTTTTTTTGAGGTTGAAGTATCAATATATGATAGTGCAAATCTATGTCAATAAGTATGCTTAACTTTATTTAGCATACACATGAAGTGTCCATATTGTAATCAAAAGGTATACATATATTACTATGAAGGAAGGGGAAGTCAGCAGAGCTTTGGAGATGCTCAAACATAGCCACGACAATAACTTGAGTATTATGTAATATATAATTTTATTTTGATTATTATTACTAATAGTTATTTAAAGGTTTAAAAAAAATAAGGGGAAGCGTGAAAATTACGGGAGAATTGCAAAGGCACTCTTTCGCAGTAGCAAGTAAGGAAAGCCATTGTCAAGTCCAATCATACTCCACTATAACTTGGGGAGAATCACCAAGCCAACCTATTATTAGCACCTTCCAAAGGTTGCAATAAGGGAGAATTGCTAGGGCACCCTATCGTAGCAACATGTTAGGGAGAACCACTACAAGGGCACTCTACTACTCTGTGATTAAGGGAGAACCACTAGGGAATCCTATTGTAGAAGAGACCTAGGTTGTAATATTTAAGCGAGAATTATAATAAGGGCACCCTAATGTGTTGTAAGTGAGGGAGAACCACTAGGGAATCCTATTGTAGAAGAGACCTAGGTTGTAATATTTAAGGGAGAATTGCAATAAGGGCACCCTAATGTGTTGTAAGTGAGGGAGAACCACTAAGGGTACCCTATTGTAGAAGTGGTTGAAGGAGAACTACTAAGGGCACCCTATCACAATGATAGTTAAGGGAGAACTAATAGGACACCCCACTATAAAGAAAATATTATATATTTAGAGGCCTTAAGACTAAAGTCTCTCCTAAGGATTAAATAAAGATCTATAGTCCTAAAGGGATATCCATAGAGGCCTAGGAAGAGATAAAGTCTCTTCTATAGATTAAAGAGATACATAAGTCCTAAAATTATATCCATAAGGTTTAGGCAGAGATAAAGTCTCTCCCAAGGATTATAAGGCTTACCTATTGAGACTCATTGTAGGACAAGGCAATGCATGACAAATGCCATGAGAGTACCGTAGTATATAAAGATAAGTACTATCTTTGAATTATTCTTAGTAATCTAAATTGAATGTTATACATTCATAAATTGTATTTTTAACCTTATGTTAAGATGATCATTACATGGATGCTATATCGAATATTAGTATCACATTGGAAGTGTTGATTGCTTGAGGACAATCAATATTGGAAAAGGTAGACTACAATGTCCCCTTCCCTAGGGAGAATTCAATAAATTTCTCATGATATTAAACTATTACAAAAAGTAACTACTATATAATAATAACCACACAAGTGATTAATAATACATAATAATTATTTAATATGATTAATATATATAAATAGACAAGTTTAAATTAGTATTTAAACTTGTCTATAGTCAAACATAACTAGTGAGAATAAAATCAAAATAATAATACAGAGATATTAATAAAAATAATGTGTTCACAATTATAAGATATGAATTCTGATATAGGGCCATTGTAAATAAATGATAGATGGTCAACAAATATATAATATATTATAATTATAATAATATATTTGTTCATTAAATTAACATACGTATATAGTTTGATCAATAAATAATCATAATTATAATTAAAATTAACAATAATGTAATGAAAATAAAAATTAATAACAATGGAAAGAGCGATTAAGTGACGCTCTAATTTATATGTCATTGCAATGGTGGTAGCGTGGGGATTGGAGCTCAATAATCCTATTGAGGAGGTGAGATATGTGGCAAAAACATTGTTTGTAGAAGATATGTTGCGGTGATTGGATTCCATTCTCAAGTGGTCAGTACCAGGTATTGAGTCAGATTTTGCTGAATGTTTCGAGGATGAAGATGAAGGCAGACGATATGGTTATATTCTTTTCTTATGGTGGAAAGCACAAGCAAATTAGCCCTCCTTGTATAAAGCAACAAAAGAAGCATGGGGGAAGATGTGGGATGAGCTTAATAAGATAGAAGGCAGGATGGAGCAACCAGTGAAGGAATAGGCTTTCCTCGCCATAAGCACAACCCTCAAGGTTAGTGTGCATCATCGAAAATGCAAGGATAGCAACTTTCCAACATATGTGGATACTGGTTATGGAATAGCTCAAGTGGATGGAGGTGGAAGCAGGCAGAAATAGCCATGTTTTTTGTGCTAGTAGATATGTAAGTAGGAGGGTATTTAGGTTCGGTATGGGACAGGTGGTTTTGAATGTACGACTATGGATAATGTGTATTAGGGGATGGTAGTTGTTTGGGTGTGTAGTTGAATGGGGGTTTGGAATCACTTTTTGATGTTATTCGAGTATTAGTATGTAACTTTTTTCCTATATTTAATATAAAATACTATTATCGATATATATATATATATATATATATATATATATATATATATATATATATATATATATATATATATATATATATATATATATATATATATATATATATATATATATATATATATATATATATATATATATATATATATATATATATATATATATATATATAACAATAATAGGATTTAAATATATAATAATAAGAATTTAAGAAATCATTCAAAGATTCCCATGATTTTCTTCTACTAGTGCTTATCTATAATATAAATGAATGATCTTTAAGAGTGCTTAATTATTAGCTATAATATTTTAATTTAAGATGATTGATCACCAATAAGTCAAACTAACAAAAGACACATTCTTTCAAAGGGTCTCGTGGGATGCATACATAGGCCATTCAAATCTAACTTACAAATAGTCTTAATAATTGTTAGGTGGAGTTAGATATATTGGGAAATTTATGAATATTGCAAGATTCAAAGAATCGATAAATTATATCTAAAACTCATTAAAGAGATGAAATGATCATATTTTATGTTTGATTGAATGAGAAAAGTTGGAAAAGAATAATGGGAAGAATCCAACGTTCTAATTCTATAATTTCTTAGCTAAAACACTAAATAAGGCCACACCCGCGACTGGTAGAAATACTTGATAAATATTAGGAATGGGTAATGAGAGTCTCATTAGTCAACACAGAAGACTAAAGTAAAAATAATATCAAATTCATCAAATGCATGGCAAGTGTGTGTTTGATACCAACTACAAATGGGAACATAACAAGGTACCCCAACACTTAAAAGAAATTACAACATAGTTCATATGTGCAAGTAACATACATTGTCATAATGAGGAAATAGTGTCCATCAATGAAATTCCAAAATATATGTTGTCAACACAGTAAGATGCGACACTCAGAGAAACTATAAACCATAACAAACGACCCTCAACCAACCTACTATGCATGATAATTCAAGAAACAATTAAGACGAGAAACACCTACTTAATAACATGCATAGGAAATGCACTTATCAATAAATTACTACAAAAGGGGAAACAACTCCTCGCACTAGCTCCATGAATCACTGCATTCAATATACATGCAATGTCCATACATTCAAGCTTAGAATTCCTATTAAAGAAATGCTACCATTGCAAGGACATGCATTGACAACATTCCAAGAGGAAATAAAGGGCATAAGATACATTCTTATTGACGCAACAAGTTTCATAGGGCCAAAACTATTCCTAAAAATAGGTAGTAGGTTACTTCAATGTTTCCACATAGTCAACACCTCAACTTTGACAATATTTCCCTAAATCTTAGTAGGGGACCTTGCACATTTACCACCTACGATGGATAGGCCTATTTACACATCACAATCACATGTGGGGACTTAGTGGGAACATTTTTCAACAATTGTCAACATGGATAAAATGTTTAGACAATAAGGTGAAAGTCCAATATAGGGACAATTTCAACAATTATTACAAAGTATATGAAATGTAAACCTATGAGAAGAAGATTGGAAGATCCTTATGACTTGCACAAACACACATGTTACATCAAGAGAAATGGAAGAATATGACACCTCAATGCACCTATTTTCTACCAGTGATCTAGTAGTTGCACAATAGAAAAATATTGAAAATGTTAAATCATTTGGTTGTGACAAGTACAATAACAAAAATACAATACAACAAACACTATAGTTGGTGTAAATAACTTGAAAGGTAGGTACTACTTTACAAAGGCCAACATGTCATGCTAACCACAAAGATATGGACACAATTAGGCCTTGTTTATGGAGCTCTCACAAAGTAACCAACATAATTTATAGCCATAGATTTAGATCTCTAGATGTTTTGTTGTGTGTTTTGATGAGGTTTAAAAATTACAACGGTCCATTATGCAACTAAGCCAACCCCAAGGTTGTCCCAATACCTCCAATATCGCTAGGAAGTTGAAGACAAATACCACTCACAATGGCATGTCCCATAACCATACACAAATCTTAGGGACTTACACTACAACAAACAATAATTGACATTAGAAAAATAGAGAGGCAGTGCCTAACATTCATAACTATGTCCAGAGTCAGGTCATTACATGACCTTCACATTTAACCAACATTCTCCTTTGAGAGATATTCCAAAATGGAAAACAATCTATACACCATAAAAAGGAAAAAAAGCGGAGATCGATTGCATTCTCTCTCTCTCTCTCTCTCTCTCTCTCTCAAACAAATCAAGGTATTACACATATTTGAAGACAAAGAACACAATACAGTTTGTCAAATTCAAATGTAAACAACAAGTCTAGTGTAAATATTTTGAAAGGAATATGTATTAAAATGACATTACACACAACTTTACCAATGCAAATGGTAATTTAAACAAAAATATATGCAATTGTTCTAGTACATGTTTTATGTGTCGCTACAAGTTTTCAACCTATGTTACAAGCTCGTGGATGAATGCTACATGACTTTGTCAATGTGAAATGTAACTTACAAATCTAAGAACAACAATTGCAAAACTTCAAACTTATCTACAATGTTGAACATTATCATTACACCTCATACAAGTAAGTGCTAGCTTATTTGAATGTTCTTTTTCTAATTTAATGAAATGACCTTCTTTTGACTAGTAAGATCATAATACCTCAAATTAAGTTTCTATGTTCTACAAATAAACCCCAACCCTAGTCTCCACTTGTAAAGGTTACTTGAGCAATTAAGTGAACATTTAAATAAGTATTTATAAATATAGTGTTCGAAGGACTCTCTACAAAAGCGCCAAACACAAACCTAAACTAGGGGGGCGGGACTACAATAATCGAGATTCATTCCAAGTAGCTTTTCCATAATATGTACTAGCATGTTCGAGGGGCCCTGAATAGGGAGTAGCGAATTCAAGGTCACCTTCTTATGGAGTTTCTTACCCCACATCTAAATTCTAGGGCAAGCTCCCGCCGATGGCTCCTGCCTTTAAAGAAACTTTTGAATTACTTGTCGTGGAAGCCACTTCTTTCTTTTTCCTGCTGCAAACCACGCGGCAGCCTGTTTCTTTATCACGTACTCATCGGACGATCAGCGTCACAAAATAACTCTCGCTTGCCCCTACGCTGACCAAAACTATCGATTTATGACCACCTCTATATTCCAGGAAATTGAAAGGCCATGGTAACCTGTGGTGCCAGTTCCTTTGCCTACAATGGCTCCCTGTGCGCCTGCAATCCAGGCTACGTGAAAACTTCAAGCGGGTGCACATTATTCAGTACGGATGCTGGAAACTGGACCAGTGAATCAGGGGCTGGGTCTAAGGACGAGAATGCCTTTACTCAGACAGTATTCTCGTTCAATTCGCTTAAAAATGTTACACAGTCGCAGGCACTATTTCTTGAAGTCACTACTTTAGCTGTATTGTTGTGGTTGGTGTTATGCATTGTGCTAAGATTTTGCCCTCTCAATGATGGGCGAACACGGTGGTTTCAGCTGCGCTATTGGCTCACCCGCCTTGATTTCTTCTTTTCCACTCGTCATTGGCTGGTAAGTTATCCCTATCTAAATTTTTTCGAGGAATTGAATTTTCATGGTATAAGAATGACCTTGATCACATATTACCACTAAATGAGCAGTGGTTGTTTAATAAATTTCCCGTTTTAGAGTTATAAGGTCAATTTGATTTGCAGTCAGCGGAACTCAAGTCTCACTTTAGGCTCGAACTCAGAGTGTATGAAGCTTCGCTGCCCATGGACTCAATTCAGCCCTGCAAAAAGTTAAATTCCAAAGTTTCTCAGCTCTCTGTATCTAGAAAGAGGGTTTGTCCTATCCAGTTAAGAATTGACTTAAAAATTGTCACCCTAAAGTTCGAAGATCAAGCATCTTAAATTGTATCGAAAGGTTTTGATCTCATAGCTAAAGATAAATAATCTCATCTTCCCGTACTTGGCAAGAGCCTATGCTTTTGATCTCATAGTGAAAGATAAATAATCTCATCTTCCCTTACTTGGCAAGAGCGTATGCCCTATTCAATTGAGTATTGACCCGAAGCATTCTGATCGTTGGATGATAAATAGTCATACGCAAGGGTATTGGGCGAGAGGATTTGTCCTATCCAACAAGGAATCAAGTTGGATGATTGAGACCTAAAAGTGGAAGGATTTAATATTGTTACTGCATCCCTGCAGGACGATTTGTTCTATCGATCCAAGTGATAGGTTGGAAATTTTTTGACCCAATGGAGATAAACAATCCCACCGTTGGGTTCTCAGCAAGACAGTTACTTCCATCCAATTGTCTATTATCTTGGAAAATATCAACCTGGTAGTGAAATGATTACTAGTCCCACTCCCATGTCTTTGCAAGGAGAGTTTGGTTTACCTGATTGGGCATTGGACCAGATATGTTTTCCCCGACAGTGGGAAGATATTCATTTGCAATCCCGAGGATAGGAGGGCTACTCTCAGTGGCAGGGAGAATCTGCCAAAATCTTGGCAGAGGGCCCGTTCTTTACGTCTGCGTATCCAATAAGGCAACACTTTGTACCATAGTTCCCAAACTCCGACTCAGCTTGGACTCGGCAAGGCCAGCTCGACGCATGACTCGGCTGTGACGTTCACATGTCAATTTGATTTGCAGTCAGCGAAGCTCAAGTCTCACTTTAGGCTCCAAGCTCAGATCATATGAAGCTTCATTGTCCAGGGAATTAATCCAGCCCTGCAAAAAGTTAAATTGCAATTTTTCTCATCTCTTTGTATCTAGAAAGAGGGTTTGTCCTTTCCAGTTATGAATTGACCCAAAAAACTGTCACCCTATAGTTGGAAGATCAATCATCTTAACTTTATGTATCTAGTAGTAGGGTTCATTTTATCCACTTGGAAGTTGTATCTAAATGTTTTGATCTCATAGAAAAAGATAAATAATCTCATCTTCTTGTACTTGGCAAGAGCATATGCTCTATTCAATTGGGTATTGGTCCGAAGCATTCTAATCATGGGAGGATAAATAGTCATACTTGAGGGTATTGGGTGAGAGGGTTTGTTCTATCCAACTGGGAATCAACTCAGATGATTGGGACCTAAAAGTGGAAGGGCTTAATATTGTTACTGCATCCTAACAAGACGACTAGTTCTATAGATTCAAGTGGTGGGTTGGAAATATTTTGACCCAATGTGGGAAGAATAAATAATCCCACCTTTGGGTTCTCAACAAGACGGTTACTTCCATCCAATTGCCTATTTACTTGGAAAATTTCAACTTGGTAGTGAAATGATTACTAGTCCCACCCTTGTGTCCTTGCCAAGAGAGTTTGGTTTAGTTGATTGGGCATTGGATCGATAGTTTTTCATTGATTATGGGAGGAGATTCATTTGCAATCTGGGGGACAGGAAGACTGCTCTTCGTGGTAGGGGAGAATATGCCAAAATCCTAGTAGAGGGCCTGTTCTTCACCTTTGCATATCCAATAAGACGACACTTTGTACCATAGTTCCTAAACTTGGACTTGACTCGACAAGGTTGACTTGACTCGTGACTCAGCTATGACACTCACCAATGACTCAGCAAAATGAAAAAAACCTTGAAATTTAGAGACTTCAATGATTTCAAACTTGTTTCATGCTACCTTTATTGAATATAACTAAAAGACACTATAATATCATCAAGTAGAAGCTTATTTGTCATCACATACATAAACAAGGGACACAAATGCTAAATCCAACATATACGTGAAATGTTAATTGTAGCAAAGTTTTTCCGGAATATGGAAGTGAAACCAAAGGGATTTTGGATGAAATGAGTTAAAAACATAAAACCTTTAGATAATCCTTGTTGTAGCTTCAGCTTGCCCTTAGAAAGGCAAGATAGGTTATGGGGGGTTAGAGTGCCAAAGACATGCCAAATCTTGGAATTTGGCTGAGTTTGGAATTTTTTGGAAAACCCTAAAATCTAGATTTTGCATATTAAATCCTATGAAGCAAAAATCTATCTCAAACATCTTATCAATAATTATACAAATATAACTTAAAAGTATAAGAACTTGCACTTAAATATTATACTGGTATAAACTCTCTTGCCCTTAAGCCAAGTGTTGAATTGTAGGGTAAACTTCCAAGCGCATGCTCGGACCTCGCTGGGTTATGCATGCTTAGACTTGGCGAGTTTGTCGAGTTTTGCCAACTTGCCTAGTTAGGTGAGTTATAATACGTTACTTGGCAAGTCAAGCAACCAAGTTAGCATTACTCGACAAAGTTGACTTTCCTTGCCAACGTGCTTGACTTGCCTAGCTCATGGCAAGTTTGGGATCATTGGACTAGATCAAGTTATATGATGTGAATATTTATGTGGAAGGCATAGAAGAGGATGGTTCTCACATGTAGTTGACCAGTTATCTGAGTCAGGTCAAGGATGCCCCCATTACCTCAGAACTATTCAACAGGTCAAAGATCAACAATTAGGATTCCATCATGGCAAGGATTCTCAAAAGGACACACAATTGGGTAGAGTGGAAGAAACCTAGCAAGAAGAGATCTGAATCGGCATAAACCTCACCCTCTCTTGCTTAGGCATCCAACACGACTCCCACTAGCTCTACAACTACAACCCTGTTTCACAAAGTTTTGCACAGGCCATAGGTCCTGGAGACCATCCTTTTGAGAAGAATGTTAGGATACCCTTGATATGCGGAGGTGGTCTAGTACCAAATGTGGACATGACCTCTCAGGCAAAGAAGGAGAATTAGTAGAAGACCCAAGAGGTATCATTTGATCAACAAGCTCCGAAGTAGCCACAGGTCATTTCCTCCGAGACGCCGATAACACAAGCAACAACAGAGGTACAACCAAAAAAAGGTAAAGCTGTTTCAAGTCCCTCCCCTTCTAGTTTGGTGAAATTCCCCTTTTTTATCAATAAGCCAAATACTCCTATTGTGGTTTGATGTCGACAACCAAAAATCGATTTAAGAAGTCTTAGCCACATTCTCCCGGTTAGAGCAAACAAGAGATAAGAAGAGAAAGAGGGTAGAAGATAATGCTCCACCCAAAGACTCATTGATCCAAACAGTCAAGCATCCTCCCCCTTCCAAGAAAGCCAAGAAGCCCGCTGTATTGGCGACCCTCATAGAAGACTAGAGTATAGGGCATGTAATCGTGGAAAGAGCCCAAGCTTGGTCCACAGACCAACTAATTGAGCTTACCCCAGCCGATTTTGATGTCAACAAGATTGACATGGGCTCCCCTTGACATGATAGCACTATTAAGATATGGTGGTTCACCAATAAGAAAGTAGCAGAGGAATTTGAGAACCTAAAGTTGGATAAAGTAAGATTAAAGGCCACCGTCATGAGCTCTACGATTACATTAGAAGCATCCTTGCTCGCTCTCTAGTAAACTAGGTGGTCCTTCGGCCATTTTTGACCTTTGGGCGGATGAAAATCAAGCTTTGATCTCGTAGCTGCATAAAGATAGGAACCTAGCATGGGTTTGCAGAGATTGGGTGCATGATTTGAAGACAAGGGGAATCCCTTTTATTGATCAACTGAGAAATTGTTAGAAGGAGCCGTCCAAACTAAATGACAGTATCCAAATTGATATTGATTTGGTTGAAGAAGAGGAATACCAATATCGATAAATTGTTCTACTCATCAAGGAGGTAACAACGATGAAGCTGGGAAGAGTAGTTGAGTTGAAAATCCTAGGGTCCACTGACGAACCAGTGCAAAATTGGCTCTTCTTGTTAAACTTCAAGCGATAAAGCGCTGTCAGGACCTTGAAGAATTTGAGGAAATTGATAGATGAGTCCAAGGAGTAGTTGCAACAGATGGAGAAGTTCTTCAATGATTTGCATTGTTCCTCACATCAAGGGAGTGGCAAAGATATAATTGACATTGAGAATATGAAAGGCTCATACCAACAATATATTGACTCATTAATCAGCCCTTCAGCATATTAGACTTCCGAGCTATAGAAGCTCACACTGCCTTGGATTCCTTGTTGGCAATTGTCAGCTTTGAGATACAAAGCATACCAGATAAGATTCGAGACACAGATGAAAGCTATCTCTATTGGATGGTTAGGAGCGACAACATGGCACTTCTTGGCGATGAGGACATCTCACGGTTGTTGACATCTATGTGGGAATACAAAAAGAGCCAATGTACAGACAAGGAAGGTGAAAAACCAATGGAGAAGGCAAATAATTGAGACTCTTCTTTTGTTTGTGTAATGATTGTAACCGTCACTTGACAAGTATTAGGGACCTTTAATTTTCTGCCTAGAATTCCAAAGTTTAATGACCTAGAAAGCCTATTGTAATGGACTGTATAATGTTTTTTTGAAATCAATGAAGGGGAGTGACAATTTTGGATTTCAATCTTCCCCTATTGGTGAGACTCGAAGGTTAATTTAGAATTGTTGTTCACTATATTAGGTGTTGAATGGATGAATGGTGTTTCTGGTTAGTTATAGAAATGGTTTCCTGTCATGCAAACTGAGTATTATATGCTTGAAGCCGTTAAGTTCATCTTAGAAGTGAATCTTTGTGACTAGTCAGGGCTTTCCTTTTTCATTTGTTACTTCATTTTAAGATTAAAGGAGTGTGTAGATCTATGGTTATCATTGTAACTCTACCTTTTAGATTAGTTCAAAAGATTAATTGAAGGCACTAAACATAAATCTGTGAATTTATTTCAAATTTACTCATAAGCAATGAATTTGCTGTAGTGACAGAAATTCATTGAAAGACTCTTCTGCTCTCGGGTTAGGAGCGTATCCACTTTAGATCAGGATAGTTAATCTTTCATTGCATAATCAGAAACAGGGAGCTGTACCTGTAAATTTAGAGAATAGATTATTGCTCTGTTGTCAAGCATAATCCTCTCAACTGTTGATTAATTGGTTGGAGATTTTGTGGGCAGAGAGCTACCATATCGATAATAATCGAGTCCCAATCTGTTAACCAACAGTAACAGTGCATTGAAATTGGAGTTTACTGCCACAATGAGGGGCTGCTTCATCTAATTGGACTCTAATCAATGTCTCATGTGCCTCCTCATCAACTTGTAAAATATCTTAGTTATCAACATCCTAACATGTGACTCAAGTTTGGTGATATTTAGGGGTCTATTGATGTCATGGTCCTGCCCACATATATACACCCAAGTGCTCAAACTAAAAGAAAAAAAACAATAGCATTCCTGAAAAAGGGCTGACCCAAGTTAGGTCAATGATTTGGAGCCGACCTAGGTTTAGGCATTAGCATTTATGGGTGAAGGAGGCCGAACAAGATAAGGGAAATGAATTAATAAAGGGAGAAAGTGTTTCAATAAAGGAGTTGGCTAAGAAGCCTCTGGAGGCAACGATTCCCAAATGGCATGTAATTAATTTAATAAAAATTTGAAGCAGCGCCCAGCTTTGAAAAGGTGCAACCATTGCCAAGGGAAATGGTCTTATGAAGAGGCGTGACTTCCCACAATGGAAGATATAAAAGGGGATATCAATGTTAGAATATACAGTCCATTAATATAATTGGGGGGGGGGGGGGGGGGGGGGTGGTGAATCAGTTATCCGACTAATATCACAATTATCAACCTTATTAAACTTTAACCATATGAGCAATATAAATCAGAAACCACAACAAGATACTCATGCACAATAACACTAGATATACTAAGTAGGGAAATCCTTGATCAGAGGGAAAACCTCGGTGGTGATGGTACCCACAAGTTGATGTACTAATATAAATATTCCTTGTTAGAGGATGGACCCTGTTAGGAGTCTATAACAACATTCAAGACATATCAGTCCCTGTTAGGAAACTTTGAATCCCTATTAGGAGATTCCAACCCTGTTAGGAGTCGTGGAAGACAGCTGGACCCACTGCCAAAATAGCTTCAAGGGCAAGACCAATGAACCCACTGTCCAAATGATCTTCGTATTATTCCTTGTAGAATAATAGAAATGAATAGTACTTCCTTCCTTTGTCCTATCACCCGGACCTCTGCTCCTTTCGATCTTGTAAGCAGATCACAAAACTCGTGTCCAATAATCCACTAGATCGCTTACTCGCATTCAATAAACACTCTGCTCAGTTTTGCATTTTGCACTTCATACAATCTTGGATCACTTTACAAACAAGGAAAACATCTTTCCTTTTATACCATATCTTCAAAATAATTCCTTGAGTCGGCCTTGAGGCTATCCTAATTAATTATAATAAGATAATTAATTAATTACAATTACAATAGCACTGTTGGCTCACAGTCAATACAAAACATCACACGTGTGATACTATGGCTTGTGCATCCGCTGATGTCATCATCCAACTATCCTCTATCATTGGCTGATTGCACATCTTATTACATCTCAAATGCAAGATATAATACAAACATCAGAAATTGCTTTCCAAGCACTTTGTCTCTAAACTGCTCTCAGTAAATCAAGTACAACTTCCATATGTCTTTGACTTACGTGCTGCGCATTAAACCTCGTCGTCAGGACACTGTATTGAACATGTCTATGACCGTGCATCACCAGACTAGCAAAACTTTGTCCGTACAACTAAGATATCTCTTTGCTACCCTGCCAGTCTTCACAGACTTACTGCTATGTTGAAATCAATGACAAACACAGTCATGAATGCAACATGTCAATACTCTCCAATGCTTAGGGTACTCCCCCAATGTAGTATCATCAGCATTCATGCTAACAATCAATTCAAGTGAGATGGCATCAATTTGCATTCAAAATACATTTAATTCAGAATATAAGTCAGATCACTAAGGAATAGCAGATTTAAGAAGCGATTCAGATTAGCAACTCAGAAGATAAATTCAGAACAGTAGAAGAAAATTAATTAACAATAAATTAAGCATTAATCCATATTTGATTCGCCAATTCAAGACATAAATTTCAGTAATAAATTAGGCAATACTTTCAGAAGTTCATTAAAAAATTATTCCTGAGAATATTCAAATATTATTAAGGGGTTGATTGCCAATCCATCAAGAAATATTATTCTGCAATAGTCCACCAAGTCATCAATATTGAATTCTAGTTAGTACTTGCAAACTTGACGGGGTCCATGCACGTGGGGTGGGCTAAGGTTCGGAAGGACAGGGTCTTTTCCTGTCCTCAGGCAAGCAAGGTAGGTGGTCCTTAGTATTGTCTTCAGATGGGGTCCGGGCTCATGAGTGAGCTAGGGTTTTGAGGGAGAAGGTTTTTTCCTACTTCTGACAAACTAGATATGGGGTCCTTGGTTTCATCATTGTTGACTTAGGGACAGGGTCTTTTGATTCAGCAGATTTGCGAGGCATTTATGAAGAATTTATGATTTGATCAATGTAGGTAGTCTGCAATGATGCATTGACTTTAATATATGTTATATAGATTGTAATCCTTGATAAACTATTATATCTTGTGTGAGTGCGTATATTTTGAACTTAAAGAATATCCCAGAAAGAGGACACTACAATTGATCTTGTAGTTGCAAGACATTATGTATGAGCAACAACCTTGTCAAATGAGAGGTCAACAACAATGTAATGGCCCCCTTTTGAAAAGGTATTTTTAATAATAAGCAACAATAATAAGTTGAAATATAAAAAACATTAATGATATAATTAAATTTTAATTAGGTTTAATGAATGGTCAAAAGGCTCAAAATGAATATTCTGACCCCCTCAAACATGAGATATAATAGAGAGATCATTTCATTTGAGGAGGACATCCATAGTTCATAAAGCAAGGAATCAATTTGGAAATAAATTATTGTTCTCAAAGGTAGCAAAGAAGGATGACAGCTCAATTCTTGTGAATGGGTGACTCAATTTCTGTGAAAGGTGGTGACTCTTTCACCAGTAAAGGGGATATCGAGGAAGGATTAATTCAAAAAATTGTTCCAAAACTGTAAATACAAAAAGTTGATTGGTTATATCATTCTTGACAACAAATGCATGAGAGAGATTAAAAGCAACATTCCCTGCTCAATTTTAATGTCATGAATGTCGAACCATAGGATTCTATTTTATGCTTTCCAATGTCCATATTAAAATAGATTTTAAAACAAGCACTGGATTTGACGGAGTAAATTATATAGTTAAAAATTCATATATTTTGAAAAGTTTCTAGTAAAGAACAGGTAAAAATTTACTGCCTGTATTGTAGCCTAAACTGACACGATAACTGCGTATATGATAATATGCGCAACAGGATGAACAAAAAATTGTGGTGAAGCGTAAAACAGAACTTGGTGGGACATTTTCTATGGCCAGTTTGATATTTTTCTGTGGGCTTTCTGCAGCGTGAGTAGATTTAAATGAACTGTTTTATATTTTTCATTTTTCTCTTTTGTTGCTGGAGAGTTAATGTTCAACATGTCATATTTTACTGCAAACAGTGCTTTCATTCTTTCGCATCATTGCAATCACCTTTCTTGTATAGCAATTGCAAGTAATGTGTACTGTTGACAGAGAGCTTACATATTTCAATGTGCAGTTTGCTTTTTCAAATTATTTCCAAAAGGAGTGTTGAAGTGCAAAATATAAGGCCTGCGAATGCCCTAGATTTAAAATCTTTTGTTAATGATATGGACTTCAATATTACAACTGTTTCAAGTATGAGTTGTGCACAGCTACGAGGACTTGACACACTTCAGATTGGAGTACCTGGTTTTATTGATGAACGGACATTACCTTTGTCAAACTTATTCAAAGCAGACTGCCATAACACAAGTAGAGGGCCCACTGTTAGATTTCAGTGCAACCACTGTGAACTCACAAAAGATAACTACTATATTTCTTGGCATTTTATTGATGTTCCTAATAGTCCAGCTGCTGCAGTTGGTTTTCATTTCAATCTTACTGCAAAAAAATCTGGTAGTAATAAACATGTCAGTGTACTTAGTGGAGCAGTGAAAACTGGACGAAATGATTCGGACATTACACCATTGACATTAAGAGGCACAGCAGGGAACATACTAAAATTTCGTTTGGTTCCTCGTTTGTTCCATAATGTTCATAATTTAAGGATCATTCAGGCTTTCTTTCATGATTTTATTCCAGGCCCATCCTACAGAACAACAAATGGGTTGCAAGCTTCGTATCAGAATCCAAAAGATGGACTGCTCAATATAACATTTCATCTAAGCTTTCTTTCAGACTATATTGTTGAGGTTGATACTGAAGACATAATGGGACCTGGTAAGCTTTTTTTAATACACAGCAATTATTTATTGATGGATTCAGTTTTTATTAATCGCTCCATTTCATCTAGTCTTGTAGGTTTTGTGCTTGTTAGCCATTCGATTATTCTTTAGATGATTATGTTCACGAAGGTGATGTCCTGTTCAAGGATTACAAAAGTAAATGTTTCTTGTGATTTTGTGTTTTACTTTAGCATCTGTTACTGTGTACTTCTCCTAGGTTGCAAGCCTATAATACAATAATATGATATTTCTTCCCTTTTGTGTATGCTGCATACAAAAGAGTGTTTGCAATATATTCTAACTTGTTCTTGTGTGTATGTGATTATATTTTTGCTGGCAAATGTCTTTTTTTTAATCTTCAACCTGTGTTATAGGTATCGATTTAAATGGATCTTGTGAATAAAACAGGAACAGTAAGAAGCTTTCACAGCTCAGACACAACATAACAGATGGGAAGCTTGGGACAGGAAAAACAGGAGAAGAAAGACGAGACTGCGATTGTGGTAGTATTTAGGTCAGCAACCTGACTATAGTAGTGACCCCCAATTGTGTAAACTCAGATATGTAACAAGTAGATGTTGTTTTGGCTTTTTCCAGGGCCTGGGATACCTTTCAAGCGCTCAGAGGATTATAAAATATTGTAGAGAGCAAATAAACTCACCTGCTTGTTAATTTTAGAGACAAAAAATAGAGTGCAGCCATTGATGCACCCACTAGCTGCATTCCTTTCCGAAATATTATTAAAAGGTAGAAAGGTCCATAGCAGCAAAAAATGTTCTCAGCAATAAATTGACTAACCAAAAGATAAAGATTATTAATTTTATTTAAAAAAATTGGGGAAAAGTTTGGTTAGTTGAAAATGTTTAAAATGAGGGTTGAGCTTTGGGAAAATCATAAGAAAATTACTGCAGAAAATAAAAACCTGGAAACCCTAATTTTGACAAAAATGGTGCAATTAGGCAGAAATCCAATCTTAAAATTTTTTATTGCAATTTTAGATTCTTTGGCATTATAGAAATTATAGGTTTTTGAGTGAAAAAACCCTTTTCTTGTCTGGTTTGTGATAAATCACTATTTTTCATAATGTTCTGATATTTGCTTTTACAGTACCAGTTTTCCCCTCAAGTCTTCTAGGATAAAAAATTGTGATTCTTTATGACTTGTGAGTTTCCATGGCTGTTTTGCAAGCCTTATTTCAGTTTATACTCGCAATATTCTTGTCTTTTAAATACACATGATTCTGTAATTCTTCACTTGTATGAGCTACGAGTTTGTAGATCATTGTTGTATTAGAGTTGTTTGATTTTGGTGGGTTTGTGGAACTTGGTTTATGACAGTAACTGTTAAAATGTGAACTGGAAATCATAAAACATCTAATTTATCCTGGGAAAAACCCTCTGTAATGAGGGAAACAACCCAGCCCCACCAAATGAATCTCTTTTATTAGAGATGAAAAATAATTACAATGTTGCAGAGACACAGCTCTTAGATTCAGAACACATAAAAAGCAAATTGCTAATTAGCCATCTATCATCAATATGAATGATAAATGCCAAAGCATATAGCAGTCTGAATATAACAACGATTTAATACACAGAGATACCATTAGCTAAATACTCAATCCTGAACAGTAATCGTCGAGCAAAACACGATACTATTTACATCTAGAAAAGCTTCTCTATATCCATCACGACTAGCACAGACCCTCTTAGAAAACTTTGCCGTCCAGTACCACAAAGAACTTATCGCAGATGTAAAGGCATAGACGATGAGCACACAGCTTTTCGACTGTCCAAGATTTATCAGCAGATACGACACATGGTGACAAGAGTCTCTGGCAGCGGTAACGGTTTCGATCATTCTTTGGAATGCGATCTTTAATAATCCTTGAGAATAAATGTATCATGCGAAAGGTTACCGATATATGAGCAGATGTAAGACTTCCGAAAATCACCACAAATAAAATATCAATCGTCTTCAATAAACGGTGGAAGAAGAATGCCCAAAGACGTCAGTTATCTAAAGCGGGACCCAAACAATATGTGTAAGTATAAAACACTTGTACACACACAAATAAAATGATTTCTCCACAAAATCGTTAGTTCATATTTTAATACATTTTAGTGCTTATTAATAATGATTTCTAGAATTTCATATGACGCTAATTTTAACACTCCCTCTTAGCTAATATGAAATTTGAAGACTAAATAAGTATACATACTCATACTTAACACAGTAACTCAAATATTGACAATCATAGAATTGCACAACATAAAATTTTCATAACTAATAAACATGGAGTTTCTGAACATGAAAATTTGTAAGACTCATAGCTAAGCCTTTTACTCATGGAATCTCTCAACGTAAATAGTCATGGAATCTCTCAACATGACATTTAACTCTTACTACGGAATTACTCAACATGATAATATCATGGACTCTCTCAACATGATATTCACTATCGCATAGTGAAAGAGTTGTCATAGCTGATCTTACATTATTTATTAGTTCACACATCAAAAATGATAGTAGATAAATCTTACAAAACTAGACTTTATTCCATTTAAGTCTTAAGATTTACCATACCAAGTTTATCTCTAAAATAAGAAAATTTCACCTTAGAAAGAGGCTTTGTGAAAATATCTGTAGTCTGATCATCAGTGCTAATATACTTCAGCTCCACAACCTTTTGAAGTACCATGTCTCTTAGAAAATGATACTTGATTTCTGTATGTTTTGACTTGTCATGGAAAAATGGATTTATAGAAATCTTTATGCAGCTCTGATTATCACAGAAAATTGTAGTAAGTTCAGAGGAATTTCCAAACAATCCATTTAGAAGTTTCCAAATCCAAACTGCTTCTCGAGCTGTTGAACAAGCTGCTACATATTCAGCTTCAGCAGTACTTTGAGCTACACATTTTTGTTTCCTACTGCACCAAGCAATCATGGCTGAACCAAGACAAAAACAAAAACCTGATGTGCTTTTTCTATCCGTAATACAACCAGCCCAATCAGAATCTAAGAAGCCATGAAGTTGCAGATCATTAGAACAAGAGAAACTCAATCCAAACTGTAAAGTTCCCCTGATATATCTCAAAATATGCTTAGCTGCAATGAAATGGTATTGTCTTGGCTCACTCATAAACTGACTCAATGTATTTACAACAAAACAAATAGCAAGCCTTGTATTAACAAGGTACATGAGAGAACCAATGAGCTGCCTACAAGGAGTGCAATCAATTAATTCCTAAGTTGCACGGGTACCTCCCCCCCCCCTCCGGACCACGTACCGGTTCGAACCGGTTCGTGGTTCTGGTCCGGTTCGACCTGGGTTCGTTTTTGGAGGCCTGGTTCGATCTGGTTCGAACCAGGGTTCGAACCCAAGAGAACCACATATAAAATTTCGGACTAGGGTTCGAACCCAAGAGAACCACATATAAATTTTCCACATTACAGCATGTTTTAATTTAATTTATGTTGATACATCTTGGCTCTGGGTTGGTAGGCATTACAATGCCACAGTTTTATAGTGTTGAGTAATCCCTAGCTGTAAAACACTTTATTTGAATCAAAATGCTACTAAATTTGAGACACCCACAAGAGAAGATGCTCAACATGTGGCGACCACCATGACCAATTTCGAGGAATTTCAGGGCCTATTTGAGTAGCAATATGAATTTTCCAAACACTAAACAATAAACAACGTTTTATTGGGAAATGTTGCCCTGCAGAAGAAAGTTACGGTCACATGAATATGGTCAGGTGGGGTAGCTATTTACCACATTGTCTATCACTGTTTGGCTGATTATTTCTCCTCTAGGTATATTAAAAATTGTATTAAAGAATATTGAATCTGGGACGTTAGACTGTGTTATCCAAAGGCCTCCATGAATGGTTTTTTTCCAGTTTACTGTTGTTGATCAGTGCTTGGGAGATTGTGCCCAAAGAGATTGAAGAATATTCAGCTGGTCAAAGGGATTTACCTTCTACAAGTTAGATCTAATTAGTTTTTAATCACGTTCAATCGATTATGTTAATCATAATAAGAGTTTGGTAAATAAATTTATGAAAAGAAGAAATTTTTATTAAAACTTACTGTTGATCTGCATAAACTAATCAGATACAGTTATGAATTTTTTAAATGAAAGGGAAGAGATCTAGTCGCTAGGGGTTCCAATGATCGCTGTGGTTTGCTACTATATTGTTTATGCTGTTTTAAAGTTTTTTGTTGTTCAAATGTGTTTATGCTACTATGCTACATTCTAATTCTAACTCATGCTTCGTAAAGATGTATATATATATATATATATATATATATATATATATATATATATATATATATATATTTTTAAAAAATATTTTTTTTACATGTTTTTGTACTAACGAACCCAAACGAACCCAAACCCCTTTTCAAAATTTTGTCGAACCAGCGAACCGGTTCTCGAACCCGAACCCGGAACCGAACCGCGAACCGGCAACTTAGATTAATTCTGAATCAGCTGAAATTGCTTGAAGTTTCTTCAAATTTGCTTCTATAGGAGTTACATTTGGTTTGCAATCAAGCATACCAAATCTCTTAAGAATCTCTAGAGCATATTTACGTTGACTGATAATAATCTCATCAGATTGTTGCCAAATTTCTAGACCAAGAAAGTAGTGCATTAAACCCAAATCTTTCATTTCAAATTCAGAAGTTAAATCCTTTTTGCATTTAACAATCATTTCATCATCTCTTGTGATAAAAAGATCATTAACATAGAGTACTAGAATCAACATAAGAGTTTTATACCTTTTGACATAAATATTTGAATCAGCCTCATTTTTTGTGAAACCCAGACTCAAAAGATAGCCATCAATGCCCTCATACCAGGCCTGAGGTGCTTTTTTAAGGCCATACAATGCCTTATTTAGTTTACATACATGAGATTCTTTTGAATAAACATTGAAACCATTAGGTTGCTCTACATAGACTTCTTCATTAATTACACCATTTAGAAAAGCTGTCTTAATATCCATATGATGAAGCTTCCACCTTTTACTAGCAGCAATAGCAATAATGGTTCTAATAGAGGTGTACCTTGCTACTGGAGCAAAAATTTCATCATAATCTATACCTTCTTTTTGGCTGAAACCTCTAGCTACAAATCTGGCTTTGAAATTGTCCACACCAGCAACATGCTTTATCTTGAATAACCATTTAGAGGAGATGACAGGAGATGACAGATTTATCTTTAGGACGAGGAACTATATCCCATACTTTATTTTTTAGAATAGACTTATATTCTTCTAGCATGGCATCTTTCCAAACTTGCTGAACTATTGCTGATTCAAAACAAGAAGGTTCAGCGTCAATAGGATTGCACAATAAAACAGAATAGTTATCAAAAGTTGAAGGTCTTTTACTTTCCCGAAAAGTTCCTGCAAAATTTTCAGCTTCTTGCATAATGTTTCTTGCCCACAAAGGTCTGTTCTTCTCATTAATAGGAACACTAGGACCAACTTCAATGTTGTCAAGAATCTTTGGAGAGGAGGGAGATTCCTCCCTCTCAGGGGAGGAGAAAGGAGGAGGAGTAGCAAAAGGGGAATTTTGAGAAACCAAGGGAACATCCAAATCAGAATCATCGGAAGAATTAGTAGATTTGCAATTGTCAAGATTTTCTTCAAAAGTAACATCTCTACTTAGCTCAATAGATTTTTGACTCGGAATGTATATCCTATAAGCTTTTGATGATTCACTATAGCCAACAAAGATTCCCTTCTTACTTGAAGGATCTAATTTGGATCTTTTGTCTTTGGGAATATGAACATAAACTGATGAACCAAAAACTCTCAAGTGACTTATATCTGGTTTAATGCTGGAGAAAGCTTCTTCTGGAGTCATATTATTGAGAACATGATGAGGGCTTCTATTTTGAACGTAAATAGCTGTCCTGCAAGCCTCTGCACAAAGGAAAATCCGCAAATTCTGATCATGAATCATAGCTTTAGCAGCCTCAACAATAGTCCTGTTCTTTCTTTCAGCAACCCCATTCTGTTGAAGATTGTAGGGGACACAAAACTCCCTCTTAATTCCTGATTCAATACAAAAAGATTGAAAAGACATTGAAATAAATTCTCCTCTATTGTCAGATCTAAGAGTCTTAATTTTCATTTCCGAAATGTTTTCAACTAAAGCTTTAAATTCCTTAAATTTGGATAGGACTTCATTAGACTCTTTGGATCTAAGAAAGTAAATCCATGTCTTACAAGAACAATCATCAATAAAAGTGACATAGTACCAAAAGCCACTTAAAGAAGCTGATGACATTGGACCGCACAGAGCTGAATGAATAAGTTCTAATACATGCTTAGATCTGCTATCACTTGAATGAAAAGGACTCATAGAAATTTTCCTAGAGAACATCCTTTGCAAACACCATCATGAGAGGGATTGAGAAGAGGAAGACCTATAACAAACTTCCCTAGGGAAGAGAGTGATTTAAAGTTGAGGTGACCAAATCTCTTATGCCATAACATGTTATTATTAGAAACAACATGATTTAGAACAAGAACTTGATTAGCTGAGAGTTTATAAAAGCTTCCATGACGTTCTCCAATAACTTGAGCAGAACTGAAATCAGAATCTTTCTTCCAAGCAATCACACTTCCACTAGAAAAGGCAATATTAAAACCTTTATCTTCTAAAGTTGAGATGGAAATTAAATTCCTTTTAATACCAGGAACAAATAACACATCACTGAGATGAAGGGGAATACCAGATTTTAATTTTAAAAGAGAGTTGCCTGTCCCTTTGACAGAGTAAGATGCATCATCACCTATGATCACTTGAAGATGAGAATCATATTCAGTCAGATTCGAAATATGTTGTTTGAAATCGGAGATGTGATGAGAAGCACCACTATCAATTAACCAAGTATCGCGATCAGCTTGAACATGACTAGATAAAGCTGAGATAAGTACAAGACCTTCTTAATAATCATAAGAATCCTTTGAAGGAGAAGAGTCTTTTCAATCAGATAGTCACATTGTGAAGATTGAGTTTCACAGTGCAATGCTTAGCAAAGTGACCAAGTTTTTCACACTTAAAACATTTAATTTTGGAGAAATCCTTTTTTCTTTTAAAATCAGAAGATGAGGAAGGATACTTATCTTCAAACCTTTTGAAATACTTCTTTCTTCCTCTCTTCCTTGAGGTGTGAGAAGTAAGTACTTGATCTTCTACATTGTGAGATTTGCGAGTGCATCCTCTAGCCTCCAGCCGACATTCCTCTTGATTACAAGCAATCCTCAATCTTTCAAAGGATGGAAAATGACTTTTGCTGCTGATACCTTGAATAAATGATTCCCAAGAAGGAGGGAGATCATTCACAGTGAGCAAAACCAGTTCTTTGTCATTGACAATCTCTCCAATTGTATTTAACTGATCCTTTAACTCAGAAATCTGTGAAAAGAAAGATAAAATGGAATCCCTTCTACTCAACTTAATGTGCAGGAGCTGCATGCGAAGTGCCAATGTTTTGCTAGTGTAATTTATCTCATACACACTATGTAGAGAATCAAACTTTCCTTGGCTGAATTTAGCTTGGAGATGGTAGGAACTAAATGATCCTTCATGGAATCAATAATAATTCTTTTGGCCAGAATTTTGTTCTTCTGCCAAGTAACTTTTTCTCCAGGATCAGTAGGTTCTTGAACTTCTGATTCCACAAAAGTAAGAAGATCATTTTCCTTGAGAACTAATAGAATTCTAGATTTCCAAGAAATAAAATTAGATGCTCCTTCCAATCTATCTTCAACCTTCAAACCAGGCACCATGACGGAAATGTGTAAGCAAGATATAACGAAGAATATTAGTCCAACTTGAAGGATCAAAAACACTGCTCTGATACCATGTTAAAATTTGAACTAGAAATTATAAAACATCTAATTTATCCTGGGAAAAACTCTCTGTAATGAGGGAAACAACCCAGCCCCACCAAATGAATCTCTTTTATTAAAGATGAAAAATAATTACAATGTTGCAAAGACACAGTGCTTAGATTCAAAACACATAAAAAACAAATTGCTAAGTAACAATCTATCATCAATATGAATGATAAATGCCAAAGCATATAGCAGTTTGAATATAACAACGATTTAATACATAGAGATACCATTAGCTAAATACTCAATCTTGAATAGTAATCGTCTAGCAAAACACGATACTGTTTACATCTGGAAAAGCTTCTCTATATCCATCGCGACTAGCATAGACCCTCTAAAAAATTGCCATCCAGTACCACAAAGAACTTATCGCAGATGTAAAGGCATAGATGAGGAGCTCACAACTTTTCAACAGATGAGGAGCTCACAACTTTTCAACAGATGAGGAGCTCACAACTTTTCAACCGTCCAAGATTTATCAGCAGATACGACACATGGTGACAAGAGTCTCTGGCAGCGGTAACGGTTCTGATCGTTCTTTGGAATGCAATCTTTAATAATCGTTGAGAATAAATGTATCATGCGAAAGGTTACCGATATATGAGCATACGTAAGACTTCCAAAAATCACCACAAATAAAATATCAATTGTCTTCAATAAACGGTGGAAGAAGAATACCCAAAGACGTCAGTTATCTAAAGCGGGACCTAGACAATATGTGTAAGTATAAAACACCTGTACACACACAAATAAAATGATTTCTCCACAAAATCGTTAGTTCATATTATAATACATTTTAATGCTTATTAATAATGATTTCTGGAATGTCATATGACGCTAATTTTAACAGTATCTACAAGATCACAACAAATTTGAATGAAGTAATTGAATACATGGGTGATTGCACAAGAGAGCCACACGATGGTATTTATAGAAATCCTTTGATGGGCCAACAACAAGAGCACATGTCAAGAACACAAGTAAAGATGGCACAAGATCAATTTGTTGGTGGATACTTGGTAAAGGTCCTTGACAAGAAATTTTGCACTGGGGAAGATGAAGGTATGAAAACAAAAGATTCATTGAAATATCACATCAAACTAATAAAAAAATGCAGTCCATTTTAAGTAGAAATATTAATTTTTGATGGATGCATCAATATCAAAATGTTAAGACTCTTGGATTGAACAATGCAAGTTTATATTTGTGTTCGTATCTAGATGGGGCGACATTTTCTGTTGAACTAGAATCTACTATAATCTTGCAAGAAATGTCGAGATAGTTGTAGTGGTGATCAAGAAATTGTAGCAATCAAAGGACTATGATTTATGGGATGGAGTTCTGTGTGTGTAGGCTAGAAGGTCTTTATGCTGACACCTAGGGTGTGGTATTCTTGATAGATGAATACTTGATGAGCTTGGGATTCACCACGAGTGATACAAACTCCAACCTTGTGTTTCATGATAGAACAAAGCATGTGGGTGCAAAGGAATGCTATTCAGTTGAGGTACATTAGCATTGATGATCGAACGATCGATAGTCCCACTAAGCCCCTTACCAAAGTGAAGTTTGTGCATCTTTCAAGACAAGTTTGGAGTTGTGTAGAATGAAGCACATGTTGGGAGGGAGTGTCAACGTTAGTGATTGTCAAGTCCCTATTTTAAGATATAATTTTAATAATAATTAAATAAAAAATGATAATAAAATCATATTCAAGTGTAGAAATAAGAAATAAAAATTACATATATAATATATTATTAATAAAATAATATTTAGTATAACATTTAAAACAATTAAATAATAATAAATTTACAATGAATAAATAAATAAATAAAATCAAATACAAGAGAATATTGTAGAAAGTATGTTATCTTTCTAAATAAGATGTAATAATAAATATAAAATAGATAAGTAAAATATAAATTAAGTAAATCTAATAAAAAGTCGAGAGATGTAATAAAAAGATGCGACTCTTTAAAATCAAGGTATAAAATGAAGGAGAGTTCATTTTTTTAGATGGAAGAGGAGAAGAAAAGGAGTTAAAGAAGGAAAACAAATGACATTTTTTTCAAATATTTTCACTGATGAAAGGATGTGACTCTTTGAAAGGGTTGTAATTATGAATGGTTGACACTTCAAAAGTATTTTAACTATGAAGAGTTGTGACTTTTCAAAAGGGTTTTGATTATGAAAGGTTGTGACTTTTTGATAGTATTGTGATTATGAAGTATTTACTTTTTGGTAGTATTGTAATTATGAAGTGTTGTGACTTTTCAAAGTACTTTGATTATGATGACTTTTCCAAAGGATTGTGATTATGATGGGTTGTGACTTTTCAAAAGGATTATGATTATGAAGGTTTGCAACTATTTGAAAAGGATACAAATGATAAATAAAATATGGGAGGATTAAAAAATAATTATGCCTAAGAGAGTTGAACTACACTAGAGTAGAGAAAGTAAAGAAACTAAATTAATATACATAGAATGTTGGGAATTGAAGTAATATATATTCTATGAAGGATTATAAAATGAAAAACTAAAGGGAACCAATGGCATGTTCATTTGATATGTTTATTTCATAAATAAATATGAATCATTTGGTAGATAAAATTATCAAGATCAAGGATTGAAGTGAGAACTTTATAGTTCTCATAGATCAAGTAAGAATAGAGGGCGTTCATTAGAATGTCGAGTTTCTTTTAAGAGAACTCAAAGATTAGAGGACAATCTTGATGGAATGTCAGGATTCCGAATTGGAACTTAAAGAGAGATTTGTAAAGAATCTGTTAGAGATAATATATATTGTAGTGGTCAAACATTTGCATATGTCAGAGATAAGAGACTTGGTTAGAGGTGGGATCTCTACTAAGTAGTATTATCAGAGATCCCAAAGAGGCCAAGGAAGATGTTCTTTATATGATAATTACCTAATTGAGATACAATTCTCACCGGAGGGTTAGGTGGTTTGAGAAGGATCTCTTCTAAAGGTTTAGGAAGGGTAGTATGGGTAGTATTTAGATTGATATTGACTTAATTCAATATTTTTAATATGTTTCACATACAAATTTTCTATATTATACTGACGAATGGTTGCAAGTTACATCATTCAAATTTTATTTGGAAGAGGGGACATTACAGTGGTATTAGAGCATGCTCTTGCCATCATGTAGGGTAAAAGAGGAGGAAAATAATTCATATGAAATACTAATATTGAAAGCCAATGAAAATTGGAATAAGGTCAATCATGTCAGTGAAAACAACCTAAAAATTTAGAATAAAGGACATACATCTTTCAAATCAATAGAACAAACTATCTAATTGTTTGAGGACAAGAAATTTGAGGAAGGGCGGACTATCAAGTCCGCATATTAAGATATAATTTAAATAATAATTAAATAAATAATGATAATAAAATCATATATAAGTATAAAAATAAGAAATAAAAATTACATATATAATATATTATCAATAAAATAATATTTAGTATAATATTTAAAATAAGAGCTCTTGGTGAGTTGGAGTCCTTGCCTTTTGACCATCAAGTTAGACTAAATTGAGAGGGCTTAAGAGAATAAAAGAAATAGTATATTAAATGGAAGAGAGTAAATACAAGGTATATGTAAGAATGACAAAGAGATTAGTAAGATTTGAATTTTGAAATATGTAGTGAAAACTTATAAGGATAAAAATTCTTAAAATAGTTCTATATTTTAAAATAGTAATTAAATGTTGAATAATATAGTGTCAAATTAATTTGATATATTATAAATGTATAAACGTAAAATTAAAAAACTAAATCTAAATTTGAAAAGTAAAGTTAGATATTCAATATTATTAATTCATCTTTAAATTAAATTACATAATCATATTGTAAATTTATTTGTATGGATTTAAAAAGTAAATTTTCATAGTGGATATTGTAAATTCATCTTTAAATTAACTTAAAATAGAAAAAAAAGAATGACTAGGGAAATATGTAACTTAAAGAACATTTATAATTAATTTATAAAAAATTATATATATATATATAATTTGTTATTTAAATTATTCACAAGAAAGTCATATAATGTTTAAAATATGGAAAGAGGAAAGTTGTAGTAAGAGAACAAGATGTTAGTCTCTAACTAAAAGAAAAACTTGTAAGAAAAACTTTGAAGAAACATTATGACATGATTAGTTTTATAATATATTTTATATTAATTTTCCATACTTGCATCACATAGTAGTCAGCTGGTCACTTCGGCTAGGTGATTAAAGAAATGATTTTGGATGTCGGATGCAGAAGAATTAGATTATTAAGAATTAATACAAAACTACTTTAATTTGAAAGATGTCATATCTTATAAGTATTCTTATCTCTACAGCTATAATAAATTCAAAACTCCAAAATGTTCACTTGAGTGACTAGATGTAGAGGGAAAGTTTGTTCTCCTGTGAGACGATCATAGACCCATCCTCCTTGTTGGTAGATAGAGTAGAGTAGAAATCACGCCGAGTGGAAAGAAGCGTTGGTTTATGCTTTAGGTAGAGTCTCTCAAGCGCTGAAGCTACCATGGCCATTGCTAGTTTGAAAAAGATCAACCTCAACAATAGAAGCACTTCCATGGAAATTCTAGAGCTTCTAGTTGTAAATTTTTTTTTTGAATTTTTTGAATTAAAAAATAACTAAATCCCCAGCAAAATTAGATTTGGCCAATCAGATAGCAGAAATTTTTGTCTAAAAAATATTTTAAAAATAAACCCTCTCAAAACTTTAGACTATAAAATTTTGTCAGTTTGAAAATTAATTGCAGGGGGTCTAATGAAAAAATTAGTTTCCTGCCTATATACAGGCAGGGACTAACAATTAAATAATAATAAATTTACAATGAATATATAAATAAATAAAATTAAATAGAAGAGAATAATGTAGAAAGTATCTTATCTTTCTAAATAAGATTTAATAATAAATGATAATAAATGTAAAATAGATAAGTAAAATATAAATTAACTAAATCTAATAAAAAGTCAAGAGATGTAATAAAAAATGCGACTCTTTAAAATTAAGGTATAAAAGGGAGGAGAGTTCATTTTTTAAGAGGAGTGAAGAGGAGAAGAAGAGAAGAGTTAAAGAAGGATTATTAGAAGAGGAATTTGAAGAAAACAAATGACTTTTTTTTTCAAATATTTTCAATGATGAAAGGATGTGAATCTTTGAAAGGGTTGTAATTATGAATGGTTGTGACTCTTCAAAAATATTTTAACTATGAAGAGTTGTGACTTTTCAAAAGGGTTCTGATTATGAAAAGTTGTGACTTTTTGATAGTATTGTGATTATGAAGTGTTGTAACTTTCTGGTAGTACTGTGATAATGAAGTGTTGTGACTTTTCAAAGGACTTTGATTAGGAAGTGTAATGACTTTTTCAAAGGATTTTGATTATGAAGGGTTGTGACTTTTCAAAAGGATTCTGATTATGAAGGTTTGCAATTCATTGAAAAGGACACAGATGATAAATAAAATATGAGAGGATTAAAAAACAATTATGCCTAAGAGAGTTGAACTACATTAGAGTAGAGAAAATAAAGAAACTAAACTAATATATATTGTATATAGGGAATTGAAGTAATATATATTCTATGAAGGATTATAAAATGAAAAGCTGAAGGGAAAAGGAGGCGTGTTCATTTGATATGTTTATTTCATAAATAAATATGAATCATTTGGTAGATAAAATTATTAAGATCAACGATTGAGATGAGAACTTTATAGTTCTCAATTTCTCATAGAGATCAAGTAAGAACTTGGTAGAGGGCATTCAGTAGAATGTTGAGTTTCTTTTTAAGAGAACTAAAAGATTAGAGAACATTCTTGATTGAATGTCAGGATTTTGAATTGGAACTTAGAGAAAGATTTGTAGAGAATCTCTTAGAGACTATATATTGTAGTGGTCAAACATATGCATATGTGAGAGATAAGAGACTTGGTTAGAGGTGGGATCTCTACCAAGTAGTGTTACTAGAGATCCCAAAGAAGCCTAAGGAAGATGTTCTTTATATGATAATTACCTTATCGAGATACAATTTTCAGCAGAGGGTTAGGTGGTTTGAGAAGGATCTCTTTCGAAGGATTAGGAAGGATAGTATGGGTAGTATTTAGATTAATATTTGCTTAGTCCAATATTTTTAATGTGTTCCACATATAATTTTTCTATATTATACTGACGAATGGTTGTAGGTTACAACATTCAAATTTAATCCGGAAGAGGGGATATCACAGTGATTTCACGAGATGTACTATGATGCATTCTTCTCAGTGAGAGAGATGTTTGAGGTGCAATCCCTTGTGAGGGGGGTGTTTGATGTGAAACCCCTTGTATATTTTTTTCCCTGAGAGGAAGACATTTGAGATATCAACTCTTATAGTATTTTTTCCATATGATAGAAATTTGAGGTATCAACCCTTGTAGCATTTTTTCTCTAAGACATAAATTTGAGGTATAAGCCCTTGTAGCATTTTTCATTGAGATGGAGAAATTTGAGGTATCAGTCCTTGTAATGCAGTTTTCTTTGAGATAGAGAAATTTGAGGTATTAGTCCCTGTAATGTATTTTTCTTTGAGACAAAAAATTGAGGTGAAAGCACTTGTTCCACCCTTTGGGAGTAGCCATGGTGGGTCTAACCTTTGGGAGTAGCTATGGTGGATGTGATGAGAGAGAATCAATGACTTTGCACTTGTGTTTATTCATCCTCTGGGAGTAACCATGGTGAACGTCGTTACGAGATGGTGACATCACGTTGAGTGATTCCATGATGGGCACTTGTGCACTTGTCCTTTCCACCCTCTAAGTGTAGCTATGGTGATGCCATTTGAGAGACTCCATGACTTAGCACTTGTGTTCATTTGCATTTCCATTCATGGGAGTTAGCCATGATGGACCCACCCTCTGGGAGTAGCTATGGTGGTGGTCATGTGAGAGAATTCATGATTGTGTTGATTCACCCTCTGGAAGTAGCCATGGTGAATGTTATGATGAGATGATGACATCACGTTGAGTGATTCCATAATGAGCACTTGTGTTCATTTCACGTTTTTTAATTCATGAGAGTAGCCATGGTGGTCCTATCCTAGGGTGTAGCCATGGCGGATATTACTATGTGACTTAGATATTGAGAAGCATTCCTCCCTAGCTAAGAGGGAGTGTTAATGTTATTATAGCTATGTTCGGATTCCTTCAAGCCAACATAGATAATATAAAGGTTGTGTTAATATAATTATATTGTAATTATAGTATAATCATTATATTGATAATCTAATAACTATGTTTATTGTGATAATATAATCATATATAAATTATATTAATTAGAATGTAATTAACTATAAGAGACATTTATAATTATATACTAATATAATTATACTGGGCTTTCTTGGAAGAGTGGTGAGCCTTGGTGAAGGGGCACCACTGATAGATATTAAGGAAGAGTAAATCTTCCTTTCTTAATGAAAAAAATAAAAACATAATAATATAGCAGATCAAATTCTCTGCAGTGCTTTGGGGAGACAATCGAGTATTGTCTATAGTTGGGAGGGCAAATCATTGCCCATGGTTAAATGAGCATAAAATCAACCAAGAGGAATTTTTGATTCTTCTCAACTCAATCTTCATCTCAAGAAACTCAACCCAATTACTCTTAATTTCTCATTCTTAGGATTATATCATTCTCAAATTGTGTTTTGTTCAAGTCTGAGGGCATTAAGTTCGCATTTTCTCCACTTTACATAGGGGTGAAATTTGGGCCTTGGAGAGGAATTCAGATTCCTCTAAGGCTGGTGGATTACAACATGCCTAGAGGAATCACTTGCCTTTTTGCTTCAACTTCTCATCTCAAATTTCTCCCACTAAATCTTCCATCTATTCCTTGTTTTCTTTTTGCAGTGCAGTTTGGGATTCTAATATATGTTTTTACCTCTTTTTATCAAGGTGGAATTATGAGTTAGAAGAGGAATTTGGATTCCTCAAGGGCAGGTAGATTCCTCCCTATCTTGAGGAATCTCTTCTTGGTCTTTTTCAATCACCTTTTCTTGTCATTTGGAAGCCATTTTATATTTTTCAATCTGTTGAAGCATGTGGTCTCTTCCCTCAGTGGTTTCTCCTTGATCACACCTTCACTTTTGCTCACAATAAGGTAGCAGAAACCAAGGAGTGGAGAGGAATTTTCTCACCTTCACAGTTCAAGCACTTCAATCTTGTCCAACCACCCTTTTTCAAGCTCAAACATGCAACAATTATGCCAAAATGGATTTGTTTCACCCTTATGATGCCCCTTAAAGCTAGACTTGAGGGCAGAAATTTTGGGTTTGAGTGGAATATGAATTCTCTAGAGCTGGCGGCATCCACCACGCTTGGAGGGATTTTCTCTTGTCTTGTATTTACCTCATTTCATCTTTATAATCTCAATTTGCGTATCTAAACTCCTAAATGACATACCTTAAGTGGATTTGAGAGAGGACAGGAATTGTAGCAACAAAAGAACAGAAATCAAGCTTGTTAGAGGAAAATTTGATTCTGGTGGAATTTACCATGCCCAAAGGAATTTTCCTCTACTCAACTTGCTGCCATACCTAGTCAATTTCTTTTAGTCCAGAGGGCAGGAGGATTTTTAAGTACAAGTTACATTTATTTCCTTTCTTATGCTTTAAGTTACATGTAATACAAATACTGGTAGGATGTTTGAGATAGGATTCAACTTCATAGGAGTTATAATAAAGATTTTAGTTTTGGGAGTTTTCAGAAAATTCTAGACTTAGCCAAATTTTAGGATTCATCCTTCAACATTATTACCTCCCACAACTTTTCCTAACTTTCTATGGTGAAATTGAAGCTGGAACAAGGATCTTCTAATGATTCTTGCTCATTTTATCATAGATCACTTCATTTCAACTCCATAACATTGACTATCTTGGCCTAGCTCTTGCTCACAGGCCTAGCTCTTGCTCACATCCCAGAGAGACTTGACTTCCCAGCAAACCAAACTTGCTTAAACTCATCTCTTCGACTTGGAGACTTGAAAACTGCTACCAATTAAAACTACCTAAGACCGCTACTTCTATCTCTAAAGCAAAAAGAGGGGGTCCCAATTTGCAACAGGGCGATGGCGTGAAAACCTCACAACAAGTCGATGGTTCGAACTAGTTAACTTAGTTATTGTGATCTTTGAAGTGTATATTTTTTTTGGGTGGGAATGATGTAGTTAGCATATGATGCCTTAATTATGCTTTTTATATGGTTGTATCAGACTATTTATTAACTGTTTGTTGACTTTTGAGAAGTTATTGGGATTTATTTGGTAGATAGCTCTATTATGTTTGACATTTGTTGGCCCTTCAAATAACTTTGCATAGTCAAGAAGAGGTGTCCAATCCTTGGCTGGTCATCTTTTATCTACTTCACAATAACTTCATGTGAGGATAAAAAAATATTTTACTGCTCTATTTGTTCATTATGTCAAGTATAAATTTTATTAGAAAGAAGAGTCAACATGATTTTATATCAGGTAACAGTGCGATCAAATAATCTTAATCTTGTAAGATAATATTTTTTTGCTTGTGGGTTCATTTTATGCAAACTGAAATAGATCTCCTTGTGTGCAATCCATTAATCTAGTTTCTTTGCATTCAGTTTATTGAATGATTAGATGTTTGATTTTAGCATCAGCCTTGAACAAAACTTTATTCCCTCCTGAAGTTGTCTCATCTTGTTCTTGATCAGTCCTTTGTACTATTTGTCTTTTTTTCACTCTGTTTCAATACCCAATTTCTAAGTTATGGCATGGATGGAAAATGATCCCAGGCATGCAGATTTTGCCAATAAACCTGGAGCCCCAGGAGACATCCTTCTATGATCTTCTTAGTCTTTCTTCCTTACTATCCATCCTTATTGCTCTATTTCAATCCCTATCATCACTCTCAGGCTCAAATGGATTCAAATCTCCACTTCCACTTGACCTCATGATGGGTGCCACATAGAGTTCTCATCTACCATATTTAAAATCCAGCAAAATCAGGTATTTTTAACATGTTTTAATGCCGCCTGATCCCCAAAGTGGAGCAGATATTCCTCAACAAATCATCAATACCTTATATTTTGTTATTACACCTTGATTAAACATTGCAAAACAACTCCTTGGTGTGATTAATTAATTACTTGCACATTAAACAAACATAGAATGACATGTTAAACATTGGAAATAAAAAATAGTGCAAGACATTGACCATACACATAATATACCTTGAAGACAAGGAGAAAATCTGGCAAGAGTAACCTACCAACTCCTCATTCCATTATATCCAGTAATTGCTATATTGTAGAAGTAGGAAATGACAACAAACAAGTTTTTCAACTTGACTTTCAAGCTAGAACATCTACAATGAAGTTTGCAACCTCAAATCTCTTCTTTATTATTAGCTTCCCTACAAAATGAACATAATATGAGGATCCAAAATGAACTTACCTTTCCACAAAATGTGGAAGAGTTTCATATAGCCTTTCCATCTCTCATGTGGAAGCAAAAGGCATTTCCCATTCTTGGGAAACAAAAAGAACCATTTAAAACCCTTGAACTTCCTTTTCCTTTCTGATCAAAAGCATAGCTTGCAATGGGCAGTGACTCCAAAATTGCATGCTGACAACGCAGGATGGTTGTGAAACAAACAATTCTGTAAGAATTGCATCTGGGGAAGGTTGGCAGTTTTAAAACTGCTTGTGATGATTTCAAAAATGCTACTCGAAGAAGCTAGCAGTTTTGTCATCTCTGAAACATTGCTTCTTTGTCTACTTGCACACCTGCCTTCTCTGGGTAACACCAAGACTTGATCCAACTCTTATGCAAACATTGACTTTTGAAATTGATGATCACTGATCTCCTAGATGAAGGAACACTTAGATGATCTCCTCACTACAAATGGATAAACCAATTACTTGATTGTGAAACTATAGTTGAAAATCATGTGATAAAATTGATATGTCAGAACTCACCATAGCAAACAATTTTAGGGCTCAAAAGATTGTTGCCAATATTTCCAAAAAATCGCAGCAATGTAGTAGCAAAATATTCTGAAAATGCAGGACATATTCTGAAAATGTAAAAGAAGCACAGTGGGTTCTAGGATTTTTAACTGAAAGATCCCTGATGGATCTCTTCTGCTGATCTGCTGTAATTTTATTATTTTTAAATTTGTTTTCCCTGTTTAATAATATTTTTTTGCAGAGCTAGACAGAAGTTGCAGAAGGGTTTGAGTGTTTTCTGTTTTTGATGATTTTGCAATGAGTAATAACAAAAGTACAATAACCTGAACCAGTTCTGAAAATATATTTCAAATACGCCAAAGTAATTTCGCTCCAAGCAGATTTTTAAATATAAAACCTTGTTTGTAACCGGATGAAGATTTACAATAATATCCAGATGATTACAACCAAGGATAAACCCAACCTGAAGGCGTGAAGAAGAAATATGAACCTAGAAAGAAGATATGACTAGATTTCAGCTTTCCAATGCTACACGTGGGAAAGAATATGGCTGTCAGGTGTTGCCGTACAGTTGCAAAGTGCCCACACATGGATAGAATGCCCAAATCCCAACTGAAACTCTAATTCAATACTGTGTTCCCAAGGAGAAACAATGCACAATCTCCAAGACGCCTTCGACTACAACAAATCCAAACCACTATTTTGGGGGCTACGTCCCAAACAGGCAAAGCAAGAGGGTTTGGCATCCCAAATGCTGAAAGCTCAATCACAGCCCAAAACCCAAATCCAAAATGTAATATGTCAATCATGAATTAGAACTTTCTCTTTACCTCTTTATAACCCACCATACTTAGCTTGAACCCTAAAAATGTCTCCATGTGGCGTTGGGTAGTGAAAGTGTTATAATTTCTTATTTTAAAGTGGTTATGTTACTAGAAAATGACTTTTTTCCTCATAGACAAAAATCTGTTCACTAAATTGCCCTAAGACCAAAGAGAAAGATTTAGAGAATTTCGAGACCTTTCCAATGAGCTATCACACCATAGGATGCGCATCCAGATGAGGCCAAAAATCCCTTATTACTTCAAAATGGCTAATAACTTAGCCTTATTTAATTATTAAACGCTAACTTAGGAAATATTAAAAATATAACCCAAATAGCCACACAATGCTCAACTGACATCACAAACCATAAAAATCATCTTGTCACTTGTCTTTGACTGAAGTCGGAAATCAAGGATCCACTGGCAGTCTCATCCCTAAAATCTAGGGATGCTACTAAAATTTGGGAAACAAGCCCAATCCCTCTGAAACTGAACCCAAAGAGTAATCTCATGGAGACCGAATCCTGGGCAAGATCATACCTCCTAAAAAGTAGGAACTGCCTCCTAAAAACAAGAAACGTCTCCCAATTGATCAATAACTGCTAGAACATCAAGTCCCCAACACTGAATAACCATACTGGGTCTCTATCCAACCTTGTCAGCCTACAAGACCCCATAATAAGCTAACTCACATGTCTTTGCTAGACTGAGCTAAAAGAGGGGACATGACATTACACATTGTTTTATTTCCCAACGATTCAAATGTTGTGACTACATATTCACAACAATAGATTTGAAAGCTGCGGTTCCACTCTCAATTTCTCATTGTTGCCGTTGTGTGCCATTATTCTTCCTGTTCTTCCCATCGTGCCCCATTATTGCTTGGCGGAATAGGAACTTCAAATATAAAATTTAAAAATATTATTGCAGTTGCATAACATTATTAATATTTGTGGCAAATAATTTATTCACAAGTTTAATAGTTATACATTTTTAATATTAAAAATTTACATCTATATGTTATTAACTTTGTATTCAGTATTCATAAATTTATATTTTAGAAATTTAGATGTATTAATAAGTCTATGTAAGTTTTAAATTTATGTATTTATTAATTTTATTAAATAGATTAACGAGTGGTGAACCTATATTTAGGGATATAAATCTATATTTAATGTTTTAAATTTATTCATAATAGCTTCATATATTTATAATTACAAAATTATATGTATACATGTGTTTTTAAAGAATATTTTAAGAAATTATATATTTTGAAATGTTCGCTAAAAGTGCTGAGTTTTTTGCCTGGTAAGTTTGAATTTGTCATTTTTTTGGGTTAGTTGAGTTTTTGCCGAGTCTAAGTTTTTTTAACTACATGTGAAACAATGATATCCTTAATGGATCTTTTGTCTACTGGTTAATGGAATTATAGAGACCAAAGAAATTCTTTTATTACAATGCTTTTGGTATGATAGGTTTACTCGAATGTAAATTCCCTTTTTCTACGAGCATCAGAGTTTGTTTAGTTTAGCCTATGATTGGCCCTCATAGGTTGCCTGTTGGATAGAGGGTCTCAATTGGTGAAGCAAAAGGTTATTTTTTCTACCCTAGAGGTTAGGAATGTTTAGGTTTGCTCTTAGTTTGAGTCAGATTGGCATACTTACTATTTATAGTAAGTTACTATTTCGGGGAAGTCAGGGTTACTACTTTTTTTTTTTTTTGATGGAGGGTTCAGACCTGTGAGGTAGCCCAACGAGGCATGAAGCTTGCGAGCTACGAACCAGTGGAGGCCACCACATAGACTTTTTAGGAACCCGATACGGGCCCACTCGTGCCTGAAACCTCTTCGGCTTAGAGCCAAGAACTGAGGGGCATCCACATCGTCAAAATCACCCGGGGCACGATCTCGGCCTCATCCCTTATGATGTCGGAGCCTTGCACTCAGTTGGTAGTAGGATGCAGTTGCAAGGGTATTGACAGAGCTTCTAGTTTGGGACTTACTATTTTTAGTGATTCAATTATAGCGAGTTGCCATTTGTGTCAGGGCACCAAGGCATTAGGTTCAGGCAGTAAACACGTGGGGTTCATGTTGAACATTAGGATAAATTAATAAGCCAATTATTCATTTTATAATTGTCAATTAAGTTAACCTTAATTAACCGATACGCTATTTATGTGGGGATTGCTCACTAGATATCAATGTTTGACGCCGGTTAAAGAAAAATGGTGTCAGAAAAGGATGTAAAAGTGGGATTTGTGGCAGGCAGTTTGCAAACATGTGGCCTTCTTCGATGAGCGTGTAGGGTTTTTGATTTGGTTAACTCAATCTCAAGTGTTAGAGCTCAAGAAAGTGACGAGAATATTGCCTTGTGTCTCGACAAGGCCCGGCAGATGCAGACAACCCGATCACTAGAGTTTCTGGGCTTAAAGCCGAATGATGACTGGTTGTGTGCGGAATCTGACTACGGCTCAGAACTAATAATTGGGATCAGGGACACCGGAATCTGGCTGGAGTGCCGGAGCTTCAATGACTTCAATGTTGGCCCCGTCCTCAACCCGCTGGAATGGCATCTACCAAAACAACTTTCCATTCAAAAAAAAGCCAGAAAAAAACAGAGCTAGAAAATAGGTAAAAAGATGAAATTTCAATGTTGGAAGAACAACTTAATGTGTTATTTCAATGTTGGAAGAACAACTAATTGGGTTTGCGAATGCTGCAACAAACCGTCCCCTGGTTGTTGCAGAGAACAGAGTGCTATACAATGAAGTCCAGGATTTGAAAGGCAATATCCATGTGTATTGCAGAGTGAAGACTTGTGAAAAGCCGAGTACAAATGGATATACCAGCGATAATGGAGAGTTGTTAATTGCTAGTCTTAATTAGCAAAACAAAGATTAGAGTTCCAGAAAGAAGTGCACCTTCAACAAAGTTTTTGGTCCCTCTGCAACTCAAGAAGAAGTATTCAGTGACACAAAGCCATTGATCAGGTCTGTTCTAGATGAGTACAATGTATGCATTTTTGCAAATGGGTAGGGTGGTTCTGGAAAGACCTATACAATGACTGGATCCAAATAAGATCCCAGAGTTAATAGTAGAGCACTCACTGACCTTTTTCAAATTTCTGAAAACAGAAAAGGTTCGTTCAAATACTCATTTGGAATCCAGATGATTGAAATCTATAATGAACAGGTTGATGATATACTGACAAAAGATGGGTCCCTAAATAATCTTGGAATAAAAAACATTTATCAGGCCAATGGCCAAGTGTTCCTGATGCTAATATGTTTCCTGTTGAGTCCAGAGAAGATGCTATGGAGTTGATCAAAATAGGTGAGAAGAACAGAGCAGCAAGAGCTACTGCCCTAAATGAATCTAGCAGCAGGTGTCACAGTATTGTGACTATTTATGTGGAAGGAACAAACTTATCTTGTGGAACACTTTAGAAGTTGTCTTCATTTGCATCTTGATTGATTTGGCTGGATGTGAGAGGATTAACAAGTGAGAGGTCAGTGGGCATAGGCTTAAAGAAGCAGTGCACATTAATCAATCTTTCTCTGCTCTTTGGGATATGTCATTCAGGCTTTAGCCAACAAAAGTGCTCATGTTCCATACTGGGACAGCAAGCTCACTCTAATTCTCCAGGATTCTTTGGGAGGGCAAGCAGAGACACTCATGTTTGTACAGTTTAATCCAGACATTGAATCCTATTCCGAGACAATGAGCGCATTGAAATTTGCAGAGAGGGTCTTCTGTTGAACTGGGTGCTGCAGATAACCACAGATAGCGAGGAAGCATTAATTTAAAAACTTACGAAATTGATTTTGATTTTAAATTAAAAAATCTGATGATATATCAATTCTGAAACAGACTTGTGTAAAATTAAAATAATTAATCATGAGGATTAATTAACATAATTAAATATTTTAAATAAATCAAAAGATAAAAAAAAGGCAAGAGCTTATAGCACAATGGTAACTTGTGAGCCTCTTATTTGGGAGGTCTTGGGTTCGGATCTACTTGAATTTAACATATAGTAATAATTAATTTCAATAAATAATAATAATTAACCTAGGCTTCGGCCGTTTACCTATAAAAATAAAATAATAAAAAATAAAAATCAAAAGATAAAAAAATAAGTTTCATGGTACAAGTGGGGTTATGTGTTTGGGACATGTCGTTCATGCTCAAATAGCTTTCAAGCTATCAATTTTAGTAAACATGAATTGTTTTAAAGAAAATCTGCTGAAAGGCTTCAATTTAACTTTCAGTTATATATAATAGACTAATAGTTATAGATTTGGTTGTTGACATCTTTTATTTGAATTTGAATAAATATTTTAATTTAAAAATTAAACTTTGTCATTATTTAATGAGATTTCAATTTAGATATTTACCAATTTTTACAGAAGTGTGAAGTTAAGAATGTGAATATAAAAATTTATATAAACAACTACTTTAAAGCTAATAAAAAAATTTGTACACATTTTATTATTAGTTATAGATATTAAAATTAAAGATATTTTTGCAAAAATTACAATAAGTTTTATTAATTTATCAATAGAATTATAGTTTTAAGTCAATTTCATTTTCTTAGTTAATATTGAATTTCATTGAGATGATGTAGATGTTAAATGTTCCTCATGATTTTTTTACCACAAGGAATCTTCATATTATAATTATATATATATTACAAAAGCATATGCAAGGTACATAAAAGATCACATATGAATAGGGAATTAGGAGTATTTACTATTTACCCATTAAGGAGTATTCATAATAACAACATTTAAATTTAAGGAACCTTTGTTAAATAAATTAAAAAAATTAAAAACATCATTTGACTTCTATTTTCTCCTCTAGATGAAAGAGAACAAGAAGGAGAAGAAGGGGAAGGTGAAGTAGAAGGAGGAGAGGGGGAAGAGGGGCGGTGGGGTAAGAGGGAGGAGAAGGAGAAGAGGAGAAGAAGAGAAGGATAAGACAAAGAAGGGAGAGGACAAGAAGTAGGAGGAGAATGAAAAGGAAAAGACAAAAAAATTGAGGAGAAACAAAAGAGGAGTAGATAAGATAAGATAAATTTATTAGGGACTGAAAGTTTACAAACAATGGAAACCACCCACAGTAGGGACACCAAATGGTGCCTACAAAAGAGTAAACAAAGCAACAAAGAAGCAAAGGAAGATGCCAATGACCAGGGGTCCTTCCTTGGCTAGAAGAAGTCCACCACCGAAGGATAAGGAATAGAGCGACCAAGAGTCCCAAAATGTCTCTGAATATTGTCGGATGAGGAGTGCCGCTATTTGGTAAGTCCAGAACAGGGTCTCATTGATCTAATTTAGCTGGGAGCAAGAGTGCAAAGTTGCCACTTCATGCCCCTGGCAGGGGACATGGGTGCATAAAAGTCACTGATACACTGATTTAATGCCCGACGTTGAGGAAAATGAAGCTGTAAAGTACGGTCTCGAAGCTGATTGGCCTCCCAAAGATAGAGTGCCAAACATTGCTGGTCAATGTAGCTGGAAAAAGCCATTAAGGACCTGCAATCTTGGAGAAGGCGGTAAAACTTCCCTCTGATATCATAGTAGATAAGACAACGAAAGATGAAGTGAATCTGTGTTTCTGTCTCCGCTAAGGTACGTTAAATGACAAATACGGTCCTCTTTGTTGATGTGATGGTCACTCTGATATCTAAGTTAGTGGGGTCCAACTCTGAAGGAACTGTTGGTTCCCAAAACCACAGATTGGAAATCCAAGAGCCTGTCACTTCTCTGGTAGGACTTCTCAATCAGTTTTGGCCAACGAATGGGAATACTTCTCGATTACCCTGCACTTCAGGCTCTACTACACCCAGGTGGGTAAACCTTCACCATAACACAGACTATCTGGTTCTAGGCTTTTCTATAGCGAATACTTGGAGTTCTCCAATTGGCAAGGTCTTCGAACTCGATGAAATTGAAACTGGATGCTGAATATTTGATAATTGAATGTTTTGTATAAATTTTGTTAATAATGAATTTGATGCTTGTAGAAGGAATATGTAGATTTTCTGACTTAAATAAAAATACCAGTGCCTTTGCTCATTCGGGTGATAGAGTCAACTTCAGTGAATTTTCACGTACAACTTCATAATGTTCAATGCACTTATACTGCCAACAATTTTAATAATCCGGATGCGACAGACCAATTATAATGCAATCTTAAATTAGTCTAGATTGAATTTTAACTCTGTTGAGAAGGAGACAAACTGAACAGAGGTATGGAAACAATTCAATATTTCACAACACCTATGATAATCAAATCTAAAATGCTAATTGACCATGTCCACTTATTTGATATCAAAATCATATACAAAATTGTAAAATATAATTATGAAGGACGATTCGCCTGTAGTTTAAATCTCCACGCCATTTAAAAATAAACAAAAGACATTTTATTTTATTTAAAAAATAAAATAATGGACTTTGTATTACAAAGTCATAATAGACCCCTTATTCCTCCATACAATAATAAGATAAAAACACTTTTCTCCTAAGAGAATAAAATGTAATTGTTCGGATGATGAATATTACAATGTCTTCAACTATGTTGATTCTTATTCCTCTTGTTGTAAAATGAAATAAGTTTTATTTATATCCTTTTTGACAAGGGAAGTGACTTTCCAAGTCTAAAGTTTATGTTGTTTCATTACTAACAATTAAATTGTATTGTCTTCTTTTTAAAATTTAACTTTTAACTTCAACTCCTTGATTATGCGTGAGTCTTTAACCTTGTATTGTGAGAACTTCTTGAAAACAATATACTATGCCGTAAATTAAATTGATATTCTTCTTTCAATATAGTTGCTAAGTTTATTTTTTGAATACCTTTTCGCTGGCACGATTGTCTTCATATTTCTCTGCTGAAAGAAAAGAAGCAAAATTCAGATGAATGAGAATGGTGCCTCCCGCAACCCTGAGTATGATCCAATAGTCTAAGCACAACTTCATCCCTAGACGAAGACTGTGTAAGATCAGTGGTACTAGTCGGGTGAAAAGGAAAGAGTATTGTGTATAACACAAAAGGCAACCAATGTCCTCGTGTCTTCCTTCCTTCGGGCTCTGGATATTTTTGACTTATCAACAGCCTCAATTCAATAAAATTTATTACTTCGAACTCCATGAGGCGACATGATTCATATTGTGTGCTTACATGTCATATCACTTTGTTACGCAGATGGTCACCACTCAAGTATATGATAATTATTATCATTTGTTTCAGTTTATTTCACTGATTTTTCTAAATGTGTATAAAGTCTATAAATGCTGCTTTGGACATGGAAGCTTATATTATCGATCTTTAGAAATTTTACCAACTGCAATCGCTTTCTGCCCTTCATAGATATACTTTGTTTATTTTATCATTTACTTTCTTCATTGTTCAGGCATAACTCGACTTCCTGTAGCTTCGTTTTGGAGTACTATTTAGGAAGAAGCTCTGACTGGAGACCTTTATCAGCATTCAGGAATTAATCATCATCGGGCCCATCATTCCTTGTGTTATATATGCAATTCTTCATAGACCACTGTTAATAATAGCCAGACTTTGGGTGCCATTCACTAGAAATAATCTGTCCTTTGTATTTCATAATCTCACCATCAAATCAGCATATTAGATAGCTTCCGAGTTTAATTTTTGGTATTAATAATCTTTGCCACCATCAGGTAGAAAACAACGTTCTGTCTCCATCTATGCAGTTTGTCCTTGCGGTGTTTTACATAGCTGAAAGTACTTGCACTTGGTCTGAAATCAGAACACAGTAAATCTTTAGATATTATGTTGCTTGCTGGGTGCTGTACTTAGACCCAACAGAACCATGCATAGCTGATAAATATAGATGGAACAGATCTGTGATGTTTGGAGTTACAACCTTTGGTCTGGTCTCCTACTCTCTTTGTCTTCACGTTATGTTAAAAAATGATAAGCTGGACAAGTTCATGATCTCTTTATATGATCACATGTTGTGTATCATCATGATTATCCTTCCTGAATCTCAATGAAGTTCAATCATTAGGAAGCTGCAACAAGATTACTGAGGCTGGGCATTATCTAGAGTGAATAGTGCAGGCCTGAGATATACTTTGGTAGATAACGCTGGAAGAGTTCCTGGAGATTTGTGTATTGGCATTTGAAGAATCTGCCTTTTAGAGTATGCATTGGTAGTATAAATTCACTAAACCATACACATGCATATTCAGTGCATTGTTCTTTAACTGTATCATACTTTGATCTATGTATCTCGTGTTCTAATGTGGGAAATGAAATACTCAATAATGTATTCTGTAGTCAGTAATCAGATTCGAACATGCCAGAAGGCATAGTTATCACTTATGTTCTTTTTCTAACTGACTTTCACTGACCTCTCATTAAATGCACACCATTCAAGTACAACAAAGTGTATAACTTCAGTCTTTATATGACAATACTTCATCCCCTTGAAACTTTGGTATTATTACTTAAATGGAGGTCAAAATTTTGCAAGCAAATTTGAGCTCCATTAGGAACCAAGAGAGATACGAAGGGCATGGTACGAATGTCAAGTCACATAAGTAGGACACACGATAATCTCATCACAGGTATCTAAGAAGTGCTCGGCATAATGGGCCATCTACGGACGCAACCCTCTTGTGGGGTTGATCCAAGTCGTCCTAATGTACTGTCTTTAAATATCAAGTCTCACATGCCTGTTTAGCTCCTGAGGAGAGGGGAGGAATGAGCGGGAGCATTCAAAGAAAATTGATTGGAGGGAGACGATCAATTTCAATCCTGATCAACCCTAGTATATTTGTGCGTTGAGTACACTAGTAGCAGGCCGTAATGGACAATTCAGAACCAACAATAGTGATCGAAGAGTAGTAAGCCAGATAGGAATATTTGTGTTGGTCACTAGTCGAATCCGCAAAGCCTCAGATACGGTGAAGAAATAAAATAAGATCAAAGATGACTACAAGTCTAAAGGGGCAAGCCCCGAACTCCACTAAAGTAACACTATGGGGAGTAGAATGGCGGTGTTTAATGATTCGCCTGAGGAAAAGCGTCTAAACCCACTCGACGAAGGACCGGTTGTAGTCCAAGAGGGAGGGGCCCCAAACCACAGAACCATATAAGGTTGTGGGTTTGACCAAAGAGTCTAGGAGGGATATTTTGGAGAAGTATCTTGAAAATGGTATTTGAAGCACTGCCTCTCTAACATGGTAGGGGAACCCAACCCTTTATTAATCCTAGGCTAAACAACAGGTTGCACGCTGAAATGGAGGCCAGAGAACTTCACCCCTAGGTAAGTGTACGAAGAAACAATCTCTATCTCCTTGCCCTGTAAACAAAAATGGAGGTATGAAGTCTTCAAGCAGTTGAAGACTATAACCCAAGTCTTACTCAGGTTCGCAACGAGTTGATGTTGTTCGCAAAAAGAGGCCAGCCTATCCAAAAGCCTCGAATGCCCCTCCGGAGAAGATGCTAGTAGAATTGCATCATCGACAACGAGGAGAATGGAGATCATGACTTGGTGTAAGTAGTAGTTGTCACCAGGGAGCGAGGAATCTTGAAGGTAAGCCTCAAGCTCGTCAATATAAATACCAAACGAAGTGGGTGAGAGAGAGCAACCTTGCTTCACCCAAATGGTGCTTTGGTTCAGGTTCGAAAAGACCTCGAAGTCTTGAACCTGCCCACAATAGTCTCGTAGAGCCTCATGAACACCATCTAGAAAAGGAGAAGAAGATGAAGTAGAATGCAAAGAAATAAAATGAGAATACATTCGGTTCCCTCCTCCGCTTTTAGGCCTCCATTATATTAAATAATGTATTTCTCACTATCGGTGTAATCGTTGCATCTCTTTTAGATGCAAGTGCTAGTTAGTAGTTAAATTTAAGCTTATTATTGAGTATGCTAAGTGCCTTTATTTATTATTCATTAAAACAACTTTGGCATCTAAGTTGGAGGAATTATAATTAAATAGATAATTGATCTTGCAACAAAAGCAAATATATTCAATTGCATAAGTTTGGTTTTAAGTCTTGAAAAGAGTATTCAAGAATCTGGTGGTCGATTGCGATTGAAGTTATAAATGCATTCAGTGCAAGAATAAAATGATCCATTATGCATTTGATATTTGGTGATTTTGGTTGAGAGGTTTGGAGAGGGGTTTTAGTATTTGCATGCTTGTGGAATTGCAATTCTACATTGCTAAAGTACTCAGAATCGGTGAAACATCCAACATTTTGGGCAATCAGTCATGGCTTTGGATAGAGGTCATAATTGTGCTTAAATTCAAAGTTCTTGGTTGATAGTTGATTCAGTTTGAAGGGAAGAACATCTGCAATCTGATAATTAGTGCCCAATGTTTGGAAATCAAGGCATTAAGAGCATCCATGTTTAGTATAAAGCATCAACAATACCTCATTAAGTTTGTGGTGAATCATTTAGGCTCCCACGTGAGTCTATAGGAGGTGGTGTTTGGATTCAAGGAGGGTTTTGACCGGTATTTGGACTATCCATCAAATTCAGCAGTGTGTTAGAGATTTTGGTGCAATTGTATGGGGTTCTTTGATGAACTGCCGATGTATCAAATAGAGGCACTATGATAATGGGGTTTTTCTTATTATTTGATAAATAGATTAGATGATTATCTTCTGCAAAATAATTTCTTGTAATTTGTTTTGGCGAAATAGGGAATTCAGTTTATTATTGGTAGGAATTTATGTTCTAGTTTGTTAATGTGTTGTCCTCAATTTTGTATTCGCAAAATTGGACAACCCTATTGAAAACTTTGTGGTCTAAATTCTTCAAGGAGAGTCTTTTCTTGATTGTTGTGTTCTTTGTTTTTGGTTTCCTTTTCGCCCTAGGATTTCGGCATTTTCAGTTCTGTTTGTTTTGAGCTATCTTAGGCCTCAATTAGAGCAGATGGGTTTTTTCAGTCTGACTGCATATCCTTGTTCTTTAATTAAAATCTCTCATTAGTGGGCTTTTTGCTGGCAAATGCATCATATAAAAGGTGTTAATTACATGTAAGATGGATTTAAAATCCCATTTTTAAATATCACATTGAATATGTGAGACTTTATGAGTTTTTAATGTAAAGGGTGGTCTTTTAAAGTCTCATTACATATTTCCTCATTAAAGTTTAGATTACATATAAATTTAAATAGGAGAACCTATGTGTAGGTAGAAGTGGGGATTTTTATATGCATTGCATATTAAAAAGTTCATTATTACTTCTAAAATAAAACTTAATGACTTGCAAATCCATTTATAAAGCCCACCATTGGTTTATAATGGCAAATCATTTAAAGTTTTAAATATGCAATGGTTTATTGAAAACCCGTTTGTGCATATAAAGGGAAAAATATGGAGTTCTTAATATATATTTCCTTTGCTAAAGCCCATATGGGCTGATTGTGATCAAATAAACATCATGTTTCACATGCAAGTTTATATTGAAAACCCATTTTTGGGCATATAAACTAAAAATAACATATTCAAACACTTCTGTAAAGTTCGTTTCTTGGCTGGGCAAGCACAAATTCAGTCATTTTTGGATGTAATCACTTCTCTAAAATCTGTCTGTGGAGATCTAGGGTGAAAATGTAGACATTACATGCATGTTTTTGAGTTTGTAAAATCCATTTTTGAGTTGGGCCTGCAATCACAATTCATTTAGAGCATGTTTTTGAGTTTGTAAAGCTCATTTTTGAGCTGGGCAATCAAGAAGTTAAAATATGATTGTTACTGGATGTATTTGAAGTTTTAAAGACTGTTTTTAGGCATTTTGGACCAAATCAACTTATCCAAGGATCACATTTTCTGTTCCAAAGCCTATATAGGGCATTTTAATGCAAAAATGCAGCGTTATATACATGAAACTGCATTGTCAATGCCCCTTTTTGGGACTGGAGGTAAAAAACAACTTCATTAGAGGTTGTATTTGAGATTTTAGAACCCCTTTTTTTGGCATTAAACAGCAACAATGACCAAGTATATACCTGCAAATTTGTTTCTGAAGCCCATCTAGGGCATCATTTGCCAAAAATGGCATTTGTGGATGCAAATACATCTTCATTACTTGCAGGTTTGAATCATTCCTTTCTTGTTGCTATTTTGGTGCATTTTTATTCTCTATCATCATCACTAGTCAAGCATTTGTTCATGACTCCAAAATGCATTGATTTCACAAGAAGATTTGGTCAATTTTGTTGCCTATATAGCTGCAATATTGAAGAGTTTTCCTAGATTCAAAATCAGGCAAGATATTTTCAAAGTTTTTAGCTTTCTTCATCGCATTTGTAATTCTTAAGAAAGATATACTTTCTTAGTTGATTTCTTTTTGGTGCAAGCTAGGGCTTCTTTTATTTTATTCTTGTTTTGTGTATACATTTTTGTTTTTAAAAATCATTTTCAAAATTGTGTGGTCCTTTGAGAGAGCATTGGTTTTCAAAAAGAAGCAAGTACTTACCTTTGGAGAACAATTGAAATACAGGAAATTCCTTGAATGCTACATATAGAGAGCAACTATTTCCGTTCTGCAGTGCAAGTTAAAAAGCTCACTTTTAAAGTGTTGTGCTTCTTAGAGTTAAATATCTCTATTTTTGTTTCTCTCTCTTTTGTAGATTTACTTCTATTTCTAATGGTCTCTCTTCTTCTATGTTTCCATATTCTCTCTCTGTTTAATATGGAGACTTACACTTTTTCTCTTCAGGATGTTTCTATTTCTCTCTTCGTCCAGTATAGAAACATTCTTATGTATACTTGTATATATAGATCATTTATGATCTTTGTTTAATAATACATTCATTATTTTACCATAATATGGTATCATAGCTAATTTTTTGAAAAATAATAGTTTCATTATTGAAATTTCCTGAAATTTTTTGAAATGGGTTTTGAAAATCTTTAATGTCTTCATGAAATTTTAGACTTAAGATTATCAACATCCTTTGCTTAGGTGTGTTCAATTTCTTTTTGTTTGTAGAAATTTGTTTTAGATTTCGACTAGGGTTTCTATGTCTTAGACCGACACCAGTTCTACATGTTTTTTCTTGCTCCTATGTCAAGACTGATGCCATAGGCGTCTGGAAGGAGTTTCTTTTTGTTGCAGAAAATAAAAATAGTTGACCTCAAAATTGCGTTTGGTCATTGTTTCTTTGGTTTTTAGCAGAATTTTTCCCTGCAAACAATGACCTTTACTCCCTCTTTGTTCTTCGGCATCTATTTGTGTACAACCAACTTCCCTTTTTGCCAAATTTTCTTGAGATTGCGAAATGCATTTTTTTCTGCTAAGTTGCAGCTGTTTTTTCAGGCATTTTAACCCTTCTATGCTTTTTTCGGAGCAGTCTAGGGTTTTTACAACCCCCTGTCATTGATTTTCTGCTAATAGTGTTTGATTTCCACAAATTTTTATAGTCAAACCTACAAATTTTTGGGTTCTTCAAAAACGACTAGGGCTTCTGCGAAACTCTTCGATTATTTGCCTTCTTGAAAAACTGTTTGTAAATTCTTGGTGGTTTTTTATAGATCTCAACTGGGTTGGTCTCTGTTTTTTTTTGCGTGCATCGTTATCCATGCCTCAATTTTTGAGCCAACGGTTTAAGAATCTAATTTCAGATTCTTTCTGAGTTTTTCGAGCTCTCTTTTAGGTGTCCTTTCAATTTTTTAGGTCTTTGTTGATGCCTTTTTCAGATATTCATGTTTTTTGCATCAAAAGCATGTCATGGCATCTCTCACCAATCTCTTGGAAGGAAGTCAACGATTCAATGGAAGTAACTACAACACCGGTAAGTAGAGAATTATGACGATTTTCAAGTACTATCACCTTGAGGTGCTTGTTCTGGATACTGAGACTTGTTCTACCCCAGCCATTGCTACTCAAGAGAAGTTTGATGAGCGTAATAGTGAAGCGATTATGCTCATTTAGCTTTTAGTTATTGATGATCAACTGCCTCAAGTGTCACTTGACAAGATAGCTGTAGAGATTTGGAATACATTGAAGGATCTCCATGAGACATTAGACAAAAAAAAGAGCTTTCTTTCTAAAGAATCATCTATTCTCTGTTACTATGGATGTGCACATATCCTTACAAGAACATCTTCTCAAGATTAAGGACATGAGAGATTAGCTTGAGGCCATTTGTCGTACAATGGAGGAAGAGGAAATGGTGGTCATTACTTTGAAAAGTCTACTGCCATCCTATGAGAACTTTATTGAGACGCTCAACATTGCTGCAACTAATGTTGACCTTAAATTTCTAGATTTGTGCACCAAACTTCTACAGCAGGATTGTTGGAAACAATAGTTTGGTAGCACTGCTCCCTCAACCTCCTCTGAACAAGCATTTTCAGCCCAATCCTTTCACAAGGATAAAGGCCCATCTTAGTCATCCTCTCAGTCTCAGGATAGTCCCAAGAAGAAGCAAAGCTGGTGCAACTATTGCCACAAATTTGGTCATGTGATCCAAGAATGTAAGACTGGCAATGCTTCTGAATAACGAAAGTAGGGAGGGTGTCAGCCATAGGCCAATATTGTAGAGCTCAGTGATCAACTCAAGTCTGCCTTTTACACCTTTTGAGGATTCACCAACAAATTGTTTTGTTTTGAAGTTAGATTGACCATTAAGGGAGGGTATCAGAGTTAAATCTCCCTATTTATGTTTCTTTCTCTTTTGTAGATTTACTTTATTTTTATTTACTTATATTTCTAATGGTCACTCCTCTTCTATGTTTGCATATTCTCTCTATTCAGTATGGAAACTCTCTCTCTCTCTCTCTCTCTCTCTTCAAAATGTATCTATTTCTCTCTCGTTGTTTGTTATAGAACCATTCATCTGTATAAAATTGGATATATAGATCATTTATGATCTCTGTTTAATAACACATTAATTTACTATAATACTATTCCCCTCTTTGCCAATGTTGTAAATTGACTTGAAATTCCCATTTATATGCATTGTGAGCTTTCCAGTTGATTGTGATGGGACATAAAGATCCTACCTATGAGTGAATAAATTCCCTTTGTGTATATATGCATATGCACCTCATTTCTTTGCTCAAAGCTTATTGTCCATTCATGCAGTATTCCCAGAAAACCCCATTTTTTAGCCTTTCCCAGACGAATAGCTGATTTCATCAACTTTACTCCAATCTTTTTTTTCTCTCAATCCTGCTTGTATACTATATGCATACTCTTCCAAATTCGTAATACCCTAGCTTGAAAGATTGTGCGATGGCTTTTCTACTAATTAAATAATGACATGTGGCAAGAATGACAACATGATGGACCATTCAAAGAAAGGGATGAGCGATGGAATGATGAAAGCATAGAATGCTTTCAATACTGAAATGTTCATGAAAAGGTACTCTCTCAATAACCACTGGTATGATGCAAAACAATCAAGGATGCAAATTTATAGTCCAATTCATGATGCTTTTGTCAAACTTCAAACACAAAACATGATGTAGAAGCATGAAAAGTGAGAAAGAATAATGCAAATAGATGTCGTGTCTTGTAACTTTGTAATTGAAAGAATTATGAATTTTTTAACTCTGTAATTGAAAATTTACATGTAATGTAAAAATAATATGTAATTGCATGTGATGGTATCACGTGCAAAGTTGTTTCATGTAATCATGTTGCAAGTGCTTTAAGCCTTGTAGCATTGAATAAGTCAAAGTTTTTCAGCTGGTTAGAGAATAAGTCAAGGTGGTTAAGTGTTTTCCCCTTCTTTCTCCACCTTTCTCTCCACTCTTTCCCTATACAAAGGAGGGAGCTCATTGTAAATAATTATCTTTTGAAAACTTTGCCAGTTTGTAAATGCACCATAACATGTTGAGATCAGGTGTAAATTGAGTTGCTTTCAGTAAAAAAGGCAGTTTGCTTTGAGACTTTGTGCCAATCCAAATTGTCATGTGGCGACATTTTATTGAGTTGATCGCGAACTTCGATGCTTTGTTCAAGATGGATTTGAATTTAATTGTGCAAACTTGGAGCTTTCAGAGTTACAATTCAATTTGAGTTTTTGTGCTTCAAAAGGAAGAATTGCTATAATTGATAGTGGCTGCAACTACTTAGAACTGAAAGACTGTGTGCTTTAATTGTAAGTATTTCTATTCAAGTTTATGGATTTTCAGTAAGAGACTTTACGCCTTACCATTAATTCAGATTATAGAATCTTCATTCAGAATAAGCGCAATAGACTTTGGGTTCATGAATTTGTTCCACCAAGTATAAAGAAGATTGCTGTCTTTGTTGTTGTTCTTATGCCAACCCCTAAGCTACTGAAATTATTGTAAGAAAAGGACCTTTTTGTTAAGTTTGAAAGTTTTTGTTTATAAATAATTCCTGAAAAAAGAGGAATTGACTAAGAGAATCACCTCTCTTGTAATTTGAGTTAAGGTTCTGTTGAAGCCGCCTACGTTAAGAGGAGAGCCTCCCCTATTGCTGAGAAGAGAGAGAAATGTTACGAGACATTGTCTAAAGTCACAATTTTGTAAGTTGTGGTTACAATGACTTACAAAATATTTAGCCAACAAATTGTTCTTAAATATCATAAAATATAAAAGTATATATATTGAAAATCCCAAAAAAATTTTCAATTGCAAAATCAATATCTTTTGGAGATAGTTGTTAGAGTTGGAACCATTAGGGGTTCTTATAGTGGTATCAAAGAAAATTATTTGCATGGTAAAATAGCTTTTTTTAAAGTTAAGAATACATAAGGGTTCTTACAATGGTATTGGAATGATTTTCTGCCATCCTGTTGTGCTTTGGAGGCATTTAAATTTAAATACCTCCACTAGTATCATGATAGAGATTATGCTATTGGTTATGTGGAGAGACTTGGCAGGGCATCTACCCAGTTAGCTGTTCATACTTAGTGTTTAGCCATCTTTTGATCCTAGAGTTATTAGTGATGTGACATTGACCAAGATTAGAGCCTATTACCATAATTACACAGTGAGGCTTACTCGTCATTATTTGTTTGATCCACATGTGGAGGACTTGATGATGCATCTTGGCTCCAGGGTTATAGTATCCTTTGTGGGATTGGTTTTCACCATCTTCAATAGATGGATTTAGTAGTTGCAAGTTGGTGGGGGACAACTTGCAAAGTCATCACATCCATGGCATCTTAGTAGAGGATGGAGATAGTGATTGTGATACAAACACCTTAAGGAGTTTTAATCTCCATAGTACGATTGGATTTCACACCCGTGGGGGATTGATAGATGCTTCTAAATAGTCTCACCTCCTTATGATAGATGGATGTGAATTTCGTTTATTTTTGGATCTAGGTGGTGGCGGGGTTAACACAACAAGTTGGATGGGTCTCACTGGGTTGCTTCACCATTTGCAACATGGTGACATTATGATCAAATTGGTGCAACATAAGTCTGAGGTTATCCTTCTCGGTAGGCTTCTATTTTAGATTTGGGATCCTAGTATATTTGGTTGGACACTCTTCAATGTGCTATGGGATCCTTCACGTGCATCAAGGTTCTAGTTTGAGTTCATTAGGGAGTATTGTAGTTTGTATATTGTGTGGGTTACTAGCAGTTTTACCTTTGATCTTTATGTACATGATTTGTTTCAAATGCACAGTTTTAATGCGGAGATTGGACGGATAGATTGTTCATTTCTGTATAGTTGTGGTTATGCTAGTGTTGCCGTTGTGTTTTAGTGTGGTATATTTCTCAGTCTTCCTTTGGACTTCTAGTTCAATCGAGTTTCTTTGCAGTCGTGATTGCTTGAGGACAAGCAATCTTAGAGAGGGAAGACTTTATTGTCCCCTTTTTTCTGAGCAATGGAGTTTTCCTAGTTTAGCCTATCATTGTCCCTTATAGGCTAAGTTTGTTGGGTAGAGGGTCTGAATTGGTCGAGCCATAGGCCATTTTTCCCACTCCAGAGGTCATAGATGTTAAGGTTTGTTCTACATTTGAGTCAGACTGTCATGCTTACAATTTATAGTAATTTATTATTTTGGGGAACTCAAGGTTACTATATCAAGCAGGGCACCTAATCAATTGGTAGTGTTGTGGAGTTGTGGGGATATCAACAAACATTCCAGTTTGGGACTTACTATTTTATTGAGTCAATTACAACCAATCACTCTTCGTGGCAGGGCACCGAGGTGTTAGGTTTAGGCAATAAACACTTGGAATTGATGTTGATCACCAAGAGAATTTAATAAGCTAGTTATTTGTTTTATAATTATTAATTAGGTTAAACTTAATTAATAATTACATTTAAGCTTATTATTGAGTATACTAATTGCCTTTGTTATTTCATTGAAATGACTTTGGCACCTAAGTTGGTGGAATTATAATTTATCTTGCAACAAAGAAAATATATTCAATTGCCTAAGCTTGGTTTTAAGTTATGAAAAGAGTATTCAAGAAGCTACTGGTTGATTGGGATTGAAGCTATAAATGCAAGGATAAAATCATACATTATGCATTTGATATTTCATGATATTGGTTGAAAGGTTTTATTTTATGCATGTTTGTGGAATTGCAATTCTACGTTGCCAAAGCACTCCAAATTGGTAAACATCCAACGATTTGTGCAATCAGTGATGGTTTCAGACAAAGGTCATAATTATGCTTAAATTCAAAGATTTTGGTTTTTGGTTGACAAGTGATTCAGTTTGAAGGGAAGAGCAACTGCTATCTAATAATTAGTGCCTAGTGTTTGGAAATCAAGGCACTAGGAGCATCCATGTTTAGCATAAAGCATCGACCACACGTCATTAAGCCTTCCATGACTTATCTAGGCTCTCACGTGAGTCCATAAGAGGTGGTGTTTGGATTGAGGAGGATTTTGGTCAGTATTTGGGCTCTCCATCACATTCAACAGTGTGCGTAGAAGATTTTGGTGCAAATTGATGGGGCTCCTTGATGAACTGTTGATGTATCAAACAATGCGCTATAATAATCAGGTCTCTTATTGTTTGCTAAATAGATTTGATGATTATCTTTTTCAAAATAACTCCCTTGTAATTTGTTTTGAGCGAAATAGAGAATTCAATTTATGGTCAGTAGCAATGCGGATTCCAGTTTGTTAATTTGTTAATTGTTCTTCATTATAAAAAATCATGAAAGTATATATATTGAAAAATGCTAGAAAACATTTAAATTGCGAAAACAATATCCTTAGGAGATAGATGTCAGAGTTAGAACCACCTAGGGTTCTTCCAGTGGTATAAGAGCAAATCATTTACATAGGAAATCAGTGTTTGTTGGAGTTATAATCCACAAGAGGTTCTTACATTGAAGATGGAAGTTTGGATGTATGTGTAATTCTTCCTCTTTGCTGAAACTTCAAGGCTAGTCAGTAATGCTCATAGTTGTCTTTTACTCCCATATCATGTAGCGCTGGGTGCCTTTGGTCAAGATTCATTTGACCTTCCAAGTTGGCTTCAGTTGTTTATTTTCATTTTCTCAATTTAATGGTTCTTTGGCTTCTGCAAAACTGAGTTTATTTGTCTAACATGCTATATTTAAACTGTGATGATTCCCATGTTTTTAATTCCTATTTCAGAGGGTCACCAGGTTACTTCTAAGACATTGACAATTGATTTTAATGGTCTGGATGTGCTGGCTACATGTCAGTAATGTTTGTAGTTGTCTAGTACAGTGTTCCAAGGGGATGCATCCCCTATGGTTTTGGGTTCGTATCCATTCTGGGGACGAAATGGGGATGCGGGGATGGATTTTTTCTGCCCCCTTTGTGCCAAATTCAGAAACACCCCCGAAACGAATAATTTGTTTTGATAGGAAACTTGGGGACGACCAGCAGCACCGGGGACAATTTTGCCATTCTCTATCTGTCCCCAAAATTGCTGGCCATCCCCCTTTTTTCCAGCCAATTGGGTAAAGGCAAAACACCCCCAAAAATTCATTTAAATTTTTTTTTTACTGTCTACATGGGACCCTAATTGTCATAAAGACATAATTAAAATACGTAAGCTATATTTGGTCCATTAAAACATTAAAACACTAACTCTTCTACTCATTTTTAGATTTGATATACTTGCTAAGAGGAAGGAAAAAAACATAGAGTAGCAGCAACAGTGAGGAAAGATAGCGTTTAGTATTTACTAACTATATTAGTTGGACTTTTCTTTATTTCATTCTGATTTCATGCATGATACTTGGAGCCTTTAGGCATTTTGATTTTTGCTATATATGTATGTGATATTGTTATAATGGAGGTACTTAGTATTTGCCATTTGATAATTTTCCATGTGTTGATCTTCTAAAATGTCTATGATGAATGGTTTATCAATGTGATGATATGTATATTTGAATTCTATTTCTTTATATAAAAAAATCCCTTATGTTTTTAATCACTGTCCCCTAAATTTTGGCTTCGACCCGTACTCGTATTGGAAACACGTCCCCATCTTGAAAACTCTGTAAAGCATAGGTCTAGTACTCTCATATCATGTAGTAATGGGTGTCTTTGGTCAATATTCATTTGACCTTCCAAGTTGGCTTCTGTTGTTTATTCTTGTTTTCTCAATTTAATGGCTCTTTGGCTTCTGCAAAACTGGGTTTATTTGTTTAACATGCTGTATTTAAATTGTGGTGATTCACATGTTTTTTGTTCCTTTTTCAAAGGGTCACCATGTTTTTTCTAAGACATTAACGATTGATTTTAATGGTTTGGATGTGCTGGCTACATGTCTGCACTATGTCATGTTTTTTAGAAATGCGAAATTGAAATGCTTACAGTCAAATAATCAACTGATTGACCACATGTAGTCTTTTTGGGTCGATCTTTTAAATGACCTGTATCAGAAACAAGTTTATTTTCATGATCATTTTTGCTTAATATTTAAATTGATTATTTTCTAACAACCATTGGGGCTTCACATCTCATACCTTTTAGTATTATTCATGATGCAGTGACATTCCTCGCAGACCTTGGTGGCCTCTATGCAATAAGCATTGCTTTGTTCTACTATCTATTGGCACAAGTAAATCTAACCTTTACTATTTTATTGTCAGTTCAAAATTGTACTATTTTCTAGTTCATTCCTTTAGAATCCTTTGTACTTATCAATATAATGGACTTAAAATAAATTGATATATAAATTTGTGTTTTTAAGGATATGATTTATTTAATATGAGATCTGGGTATTTATTTACATTGCAACTTATGCATATAGATGATTTGGAGGAGAGATTTAGCTATACTGTATGCGACCAATCTTGATGCACAATGTTTATCTTCCTAATTGTTAATCTTCACCTTTGTTTCCATTTCATATGAAATGCTTCTTTTTCTAGGTAAACAAAAGAACAACCATGAGTACACTTAATAATATAACAAATTGATACCATTTGAATGTGAGTAAGCTACGGTTGGCAAAGAGGGTGATATGTTAAAGAAACCTATCATTATTAAAACAAGCATGCTGAGGTGGTATTGGAATTGGGAACAATCCTTATGTAAATCTCAAGAGGGATCACTTATGTGTGTAACATCCTCTTTTCTCGAGCCTTAGCTAACAACTAGCATATCATCGAAATACAATTACTGCTTCACATTCATGAGAAGGCAGTTAAAACAGTTATTTTACATGTTCATACAAAAGAGATTATTGGTTACAATAAGTTTAAGTGAAATATCATAACTAACAATTGAAGGCATAATCAAATAAAACTAAATTGAGGATTTTAAGTTTGTAATACCCTAAATTCCGAAATTGGAATCTACCTAGGGCAACATTTGCAAAACCCAGGGTAGTCCAAATATATCGCTTAGGGCACAAAATTTTATACCACTGTATCGTAATAGCCAATACCACTTAGGGCAACTAAACCACTGTAACATCCCCCTTTTCCCATTTCTAATTATGACAATTAGTTGTGAATAAAAGATATGTTCATATTTATGTTCTCATGAAGAAAGGATAGCTATAACAACCATCAAGTAAGCCTATCTCATTCATGCAGTTACATTTCATGTTCAAATGAAAAATCAACTGATTTCACTGATACATTGAAAAACAAAGAACTTGATTTCTAAGCATTGAAGGGAATAACTGATTAAATGATATTAACCATCTAACACATCTTCAACTTGAAATTACAAATATCATAGAAGTAAAATACCTGTTACTAGAAGATATTTTAATGCAAATCGTATCTTTGTCTCGTGCAAGCCTTGGCATCTGGTGGAGAGGAGAAGCATTATCAGGGGCTTAACCTCCCAACCGTGGACTTATAAGTATTCCCCACACAATCTCAACTGAGAAAGGCCCTCCCTACCCAGTATTAGGCTTGGGACGCCACTGTCCTACCATTGAGCATCTTGGTGTTAGAGTAGCAACCCATCGCCTGACTACAAAACGAGACCTATTTACTACACTACCATGAGCTGACACAATTTCTTTCATGATATCACTTTCTTGTTTGAGTTATTGATAACTTCTTCTCTTTTCATGCAACTGTATTCTTTGTTCCACACCCTTCTTCTTGACCTTAGTGGTCTTCTTGGATGATTCATTGGGTGATTGCATGGGTAATAGTAATCACATTAAAGAACATGTGCATTGTGAATTCATATTTTACTATGCATGGCCAAAATTCTTCTGCCTTTATGGCTTGGCACAGTTAAATGACATCTGATACGAAAGCCAATATATCTGCCAACTTGGCGTTGCAAATGATAGTTCCTTTAGCTTATTCAATGCTCAGCCATTCCGACTTGCCAAACACAATGGTAAAGAAGTGCATTCTTACAATATGAATTTCTCCAGGATGCAAAATGCTAATTGTAGGAACATATCGCACGATGCTCTTGAATGAGTTTGCTCTGTATTGACTTACATTTCAGTATTGCTTCCACAAATGGAAATTATGCATTTCGGCTCTATCTTGCCATATATAAAATAAGCTATCATCGATTCTTTCTCAATTAATAATAAAAAGGTGGGAACATCTTCGTTGCTTCAGTCAAGCATTGTGATCTATGTGCAAAGTATATATAAATACATATGCAAAAGTAAATAACACGACCTACTTTTGGTTGGTTTGCAAATTATGTGTGGCTTCGACTACGTGTGCATATGATCTTTTTCCAAAAGACTTCAAGCTTCAGTGAATGGCTATGCACTAGTATATGAATTTTAAGAAAAAGAAGTTGCCTTGAGAATGCTGAATTGATTGCAAAAGATAACAATATGAAGCGTAGAGCAGAGTTTGGGAATATGGTAATAATAATGTTCCCGATTGGCAAGGATGAGAATGATATAAACAATCAAGAGCCATTCATGAATCGTAGCTCAGTTACAATCAAGATACAAATTGGCATGAGTTACAAGAATCTTCGGTCACTGGCTCATGTAGTAATAGTAAAATTTGTTATATGGCCGACCCAAAAATAATAAAGTAATTAAAGGCCAATGAGAGCAGTATAGAATTGTGGCTGCTCAAAAGAGAAAAATAACTATTGCCAAGAATTATTAATATTTACCAATAGCCAAGGTGGGAAATAATAAAATATACAATAGTCTTAAAACATAGGATAATATTAAAGCATAAAATAATATTGCTTAAAGGTAACCATTGTTGTCAATTTGATTTAAGCTTGAGTAATTGTTTAATTATGTAGGTTGGACCAGCTAGCTCATGGTTGTCCCTTTGTATACCCTTGCTTGCCTAGCCATTTTTCCTCGGTCATGGTGGTGCCTCCTTGGGCCCAATCTTTTTTTGACAATGGTTCCCCCCTTAGACTTGCTCTTGCAAGGAAAGACATTTTCCATGATAATATCCTATTCCTCAATATAATCACAATTACTATAACAAGTTATTTTGCATAAAACATCATAATGGCTAACCACCATTTCACTTCCCATGAATTAATGATAAATAACCAACTTTTCGAGTCTCCATGGTAACATTATAATAACATCATAACGACTAACTACCATGTCACCTTCGTATGAAATTATAACGATTAACCATCTTACCATTTCACATGATCATAACCAATTTACCTTTCAACTGACTTCACATGAAACCTCAATAGTTATATGAACATTTTAAAATTGAGCCAAAAATTGGGATGTAACAATGTGGGTTTTAAAATCAAATGAATACAGAAAAATCATTATCCTCTCTATTTTAATGGTTAGTTGATAGGTTTCTCAAATCATTATCCCAAAATTTCCTTCAATTGGTTGCATATTTTGCCAGAGTTCTTAGATGGAAAGAAAGTACTACTCCTTTTTTTGGAACGGTTAAGGGCTTTTCTATTTCTCCTTCCTCTTAATGTACTAGCACTAACCAAAGAATGTGTTCTCTATAAATAATTGCTTTTGTTAAGTATGAGGTTGTGTTCAGTTCTTCTAGCATTTGTTGGCAAAATGGTGTTTCAACCTTGCAATAATTATAAGGTTATTGTTGATTCATGAGTGACAGGGGTTTAGGGGCTTGACCCCAATAATTAGAAGGTTATTGTTGATACATGAGCGACAGGGGTTTAGGGGCTTGCCTCCAACTATTAGGGGTTCGAGTTAGCACCCCCAACCATGGGGGTTCAGGGGTGTCAGCCCCCACTAGGGGGAGGGGGTGGGTGGGGGGGAGTTGCAAGTGGTTCCCCCTTTGTTAACCTTGGTCCCGTGATTGATTAGAGGTCCATGAGGCAGTGCACATCCTAGTGGGGGTTTTGGCGGTAGGGCGCCCAAAACAAAATTTCATATATGATTTTTCATTGTGAATCTTGATCGTTTATTGTTGGTTCATAGATCCAATGGTGGCTATTTTGTGTGCCATTTATGGGTGGTTTAGCCCATGGTTTTGCAATATTATTTGACTATATCATATTTTGTATCTCCTATATATTAAGCATGTGAGAGGCATTGTATATATTATAAGAGTTTGATAGCTGTTGAGTTCAACTACCTCTATATCTCTATTGGGGTGATACTCCAGTGAGAAGCTTGCTTTGTAAGTATATATATTTTTAGGGATTTCTGAATAATATATGGGGCAGTTTTTGGAGTGTAGGGTTTTTCTCCCAAAAAGGTCTTTGCTATTAAATCATTGTGTTGTGGTATGCATGTTATTGATGTTTATTTTTGTTAAGTTTTTGTAATAGTTGTAGAAATCTGTAAAAGTTTTTGCATTACCCTCCTCTCAAGATTAGTGTAGGAAGTTGTTCTGCTACTTAATTTCCTTAGAGAATTTCCAACTTGTTCCAACTAGAGAGCAATGTGTCCACTTGCTTAAGGTCTGAACCTAGTAATCACTGACACTTTGTTTATGGTTGAAAGTTGAAACATGGTTTGGTATTTAGTATTGTTGAACAAATTAGCTATATATCTTTGCATTCTAACAATGTAATGCCCCATTTTTATGCTATATTGCTTTGTGAGCATTGGCCGTTTTTTTCGTTTCTTTTTTCGAAAGTGTATAGATGAGTTAGTAGACTTTCAATGTTCTTGAAGAGCTCAGTTTCAGGTTTTCTTGGCTTCTAGTGATGATTTGGAGTTAAACTGACTTAATGGTTTGCACTGACACTCTTTGTAGCATTCTGGGTCTTCAAGGTTGTTCTTCGCATTTCTTAGAGGACATTTCTATTTTTAGTAAGTACCTGTTTTGGCACCCAAAATCATTCTTCGATGGATCAGTTCCTAACTAGTGCGTTCATTTTCAGTTTTCAATGCCTTGGTGGTGCTTTCCACAAAGTAGTTTGGATTATTAAATAATTACACTAAAGTTATAGAGTTAATTCTAAAATTTTACTTTAGTGTTTTAATTTAATAAATTTGTATTTTTGCCCTTAAGTGGATGGCTACGGGAAAGGTAACTCAGATTTAAAAATAAAAATGCAAAGGCTTCTGAGGAAAAAATAATGTATTATGGACTTTAAATTGCCCTAATTCCCCCCCAAATGTATATAAAGGGGTTATGGCTCTCATTTTCATTATTCACAGTTGCACACATAACAAAATGCTGTTGGAATAAAATGAGAAGTTTTTCTGAGGTTTGACTGAGGATGAAAACTCTCATCAAAGCACTAGTTTCAGAGGTGAGAGATCCTCCCTAACTATTTTGTGTGTGATTCTAGCTCAAGAATCACCATTGCTTGCATAGTTGCTGATCTGGGTTTCAAAAGGAAATAGAAATACATTCAAGGGTTTTGGGTTTTCTAGTTTATGGGTTTGTTTGTTGAAGTTATTGCAGAGTTTTGTGAAGATTTTAGGATGTTAATTAGTGCTCTTTGTGCTATCCGTACTAATGCCTTGATAGGGCTGTACCATCATTAAATTGCTTGAGGATGAGTTTGTAGGGTTCAAGAATCTATGAGATTATATTGGCTGCTTCTTTCCTTTTAGGTCAACCTACTTAAAGGTGATTTGGAGAAAGTTGTAGGGAGTTGGCTGGCCATTTCTCCCAGAAGATGCATCTATTCAGGAATCCACTGCTATCCTAGTTAAGGATCTCATAGAAGTCTGTTGAACCATGCCATGAATCCCAAGAAGGTATGTTGGATACTTACCGAAAATTTCTCCCCCAGTGTCACGAGAGGGGGATTTGAACCCACAATCCCGCTCTAATACCACTTGTAGGGAGTTGAGCTGGTCATTTCTCCCAAAAGATGCATCTATTTAGGAATCCACTACCATCCCAATTAAGGATCTCACAGGAGGCTGTTAAATCATGGCACGAACTGTGGGGGGATTTTCTGTACACTTACCAATAAGAGTTTGGTGGGAACACAATATAATAAAGGCAAGTCAATTCCTTGTATGGCTGGTTGAGAGCTGGTCTGGGATCCCAAGGAGCATCTACAGAAAGTTGGAATGAAGTGTCCAGGCACCTGTTTTATGATTGCAGATGTTATTGTACCGAAATGACATCATTTGAAGGAGAAATGGAAATTTGGGGGCAAATCAGCCCTTCTGGGTTCTTGGTCAGAGAGACTGAAATCTTTTGTAGCATTTATTCCTGAGACTTTGACTGAGTTTGGAGGCTTATTAAGGCTTCTGGGATAGCTTGAAGCAAATTCGCATTGTAGGACTGATAAGGTATGCCTGGAAATGGTTGTAGTTGAGGGTTTCTTCATTGTTGAGTGGGTTTCAGCATTCTATTGTCAATCTGGACATGCTTAGACCTGATGTACAGTCACTAAACAGAGTTTTGGCTGCATTTATTGTGAATCATCATTGAACTGTTGGGAAACATTTAGAGGCATTCATAGTTCATATGGGTGGGAGTCAGACAGATTCTACATGCTGTCCAGACCTGAAATCAGCGTTTTCTCAGTCCTGCTACCCTCTGTTTTTAGGCTTCCCGTCCATGCTCACTCATTCTATCAGTATGTGCTGAGGTATCATTGGTTGGTATCAAATTAAATGATTCTATCATGTTCTGGTGTCTCTTTGGGGTGTTTGTAATTCAATTAAATTGTTAAACAGCTTCAAATAAATATATTCCTTAATATCTCTAATTATGAAACAATACTGAGTCTCAATTTGCAAGTTTATTTGTTGGTTTGATTTGCAAAATAAATTAAAAAATATTGAGGGTGGTAATTACGAACAAGCCTAAGATCTCCTATTCAACTTTGTTTCCTGCATGGTTAACGGGATTGACCATTGGGAGTAGTGATTTCAAGGGAGCTTACTTGAAGGCACTGATCAGCAGTTACCATGATGTCTAAATTATTATGGATTTGCCCTTTTCTCAAATTCTACAGATCATCAAAGACAAATTCTCCTTCTCTAAATTCTCTGTAGTCCACAACATGTTTAAAACCTCAAAAAAATCCACTTACAAAACTGGACTTCTGAGACACAAAACCATATCATTCTTGATTCAACTCCAAACCAACTAATTGTATGAACTTAGGAATCATGTGGGTGAGAGAAAAATTGAAAATATAATGATTTAAACAATGGACTGAAACATATGTGGAATTCCCATTCTAGATCTTCTAATTGTTTGCTTCTGTGTTACCCTGCATTTCAGGAATGCGCAGAGTGGGGCTATGGGCACACATTTCAGGGATGGGGTTGGGAGGGAGCCATCTTTTAGGCGACGGTGGGGGAATAGCTATTAGAAAAATAAAGAGATTTAAAAAAATACAGGCAGTTAAAAACATTAATATCATAGCATAGATCAGGCAATCAGTATGTACATCATAGATGATAGAACCTTAACACATAAAGCAACAAACAGACAAATGAAGTTTTAAGAAATGTAATTGCAATCATTTGACAAAACGTATGACATATTATATAAAAATTATATCAAAATGCCCAGGCCACAAGTTTCAACTACAAAATGACAACTTTGATACATATAGAAATACTGTCCCTAATCAGCCTTTCCTAACACTTTGTCAAAATCTGATTGAGTCACTGCCACTATGTGAGGTTCCAGCTGTGCTATTTTCATTCGGCTGCTTAGAATTTGCATATTGACACAAATGAGGTTTTTGGTTTATGTTTTGTTGCTCTTTTTAGGTTTTGGGATTTTGTAGTGGGGTATAGGTTGTCTTGATGGGCCACCTTGCCCCTTTCTTTTTATTTATTTTTAGTTTTTATTTTATTTTAAAGTATCTTAAAATTGCCCATGCTGTAGCCTTCCCTGGTTGTTTCCAACTATTTAGACTATGAACTGGGAATATTTCTACATTTTTTTCTGGTTTTTGGGGGTGGCAGGGGGCATTTCTGATGTGTCCTTGTGTTCCAGGGATGTTTTCAATGTGTCCCCGTGTTTGGTGAATGTTTGTGACTAGAGATGACCTGATTTTGGCTGGGTATGCATCCTTTGGTAACATTGGTTTCCTTAATCTCCACTCAAAAGTTTAGGGATTAAAATCAATTTTCCATGCAAGCATGAATTTAAGAAATTAATTGGATAAGAGAAAATATAATGATTTATTCAATCAATGGAAACATAAGTCAGGCTCCATTCTTGCTAGTTGTTTTACTTTTCCTTAATCTCTGCAAAAAAGATTCAGGGATTAAAATGACATAATTTTCCATGCAAAGGTGAATATGAAGCATCTCAAATAATCCTGTCTCATTCCTTCTTGACCTTTATGCACTTGTGTTTTGCAATGTCCCTTTCTTGGACCACCTTATACCTCTAAAGCAAATAGAAAAATGATATAATCCTCCCTCTAAAAAATAAGATAAGATAAACCTGTTTGGAAACCTGCAACCGAATCAGATAATATTGTAGATATAACTCATGAAATACATCCAATTCTAGGGTTAGGAACTATATATATGTAGATCTACACAACAAATCTCAATGATTACATGGGAGCTCAACCATAATGAGGGTGGGTTGGGTTGGCAGACATGATGAGGTGCCCTAAGTATCCTCTCCCCAGCCCAACAACAAGACCTTATCCTTTGTGGCTCATGTAGTCCTTTATCAATGGTTCTTAACCATCATCATAAGGCCGTGTATCTAGTGAGAGCTTTACACCGTTCTCGTCAACCATGCCAACCTCTCCACTCTTATGATTGATTCACTTCAATAATTGATCAATGTGGGGATAGTAGAGGAGCTGCAATAGGGTGCCTTTGACCTCAACCTTGGGCCTAAGGTCTGGACCTTATCCAACTTGATCTCATGTGGTCCCTAAACATCATCATGTGCTGGCATTTTTCTCCTTAACCATCTTTACAAGATGCCATACCTAGCTAAGAATCTTTCACTGTTCCCCCTCCTCAGACTCCTTTCCCTCAACAAAATCGATTATTGCAAAACTCAATATTGGTAAATATATAGACATTAAATTCAAGTTTTCAGTAATTGTACATAATCAGATATAAGCATTATGCATTCCCATCTATATATAGCTATAAATGCATTTGTAAATCTATTCTTTCATGCCACAATAATTAAGATATTATAGATAAATCCTTCTGTTGTATGCACTATAGCATCTGTTTCTATTTGATGTGTTTCTGCTGTCTTGATTAATAGTCTTTGCTGAACATATCTTTTCTTTAGCTGTTGATGATTGTTGTTGAATAATTGATTGATTGAATGAATTCCATTTATTTGATGATTCAAGGTACTGATGAGTTATGATTAAGTAATCATGATTAGATGATTGAAGAGCGACGATATAATGTTAGCTAGTTTGATATATTGGGGGATGATGATTGAATAGAGTGATGCTTGATTGCTGAGTTGTATGCTTTCTTGATCCCAAGATGGAGTGATGATTATGTGGATTTGATGATTGTTTGCTTGACTGTGCAGTTTGATAGTTTACTTGATTTCTTGAGGGATTAATGATTGATGGATGAAGGATGATGATGGATAAGTCCCTCAATGCTTAAAATGAAATCTTGTTTATACTTAATTGGCGAAAGGTGCACACCTTTTATGAGAATTAAGTCACCACTTTTTATTGTTGCCTTTGAGAATAATATAACAGTCACTAAATGGATCTTCCTTGGATGTCCTCAAATCAAACCTTCTCCTTGTTGATGTGAGTTTCCACTACCACATACGAAATTGAAGACTTGATATACCAAGATAAAATACCAAATTTCCAACTCTCTCTTGAATAAGGATGCCTATTTGCTAAACAATGTAGATGAATTGTGTGATCAAATGAGACAACCTCAAGGTTCCTTCCTAATCATGGACTATAACCCAGTTTTATGATGTGATATGCTGGTTATCACAAAGGGACTTACACTATTCATTCAATCATACCAACTTGACTTTAACTTCTTCAATCACTTCCAACCGAACAAACTACAAAAGAAAGGATTTAGAAAGCTAATCTAAGTTTCATAATGTAAGACAATGTTAATGGGTGAGCTTCTAACCAGTCCTTGCTTTGCTGTGTCAACTAGGCATAGGAGGGTGCTATCTTCTAAGGATGCGAGAATGATTTTCATATCTTCAATATTTTTCCAAATACCCTATGAAGGTGCAATCTAAATTAACATTTTCAATAGAAATTATGTACTGTGCAATCCCCTTTTCTGCATTCATCCACCTGTGTATCTTCCATTTTTTTTAATGATCTCCATATCTTATGATTGCCTAGGGACGCCACTGTTACTTGGTTCGGTGAGACTTTCGTCGTTCCTCTGCTATGTCTCCAAACCTCCCCTCTTTAGTCGCTGTTGTATTTCTTCCGGTTTGTTATACTAAACTTGTTCTTATACTCCATCTCCTCTAATGTTGCGGCTCCCATCTTATGAGATTTTTTGATATTGACCGTTGACTCTGGAAATACATTTTCTTTTGTATGTTGGGTCTCAAGCGGAGGAAATAAAATTTCTATTCCTCTTGGTTATAGTCACCTTCCAAAATAGACGAATCGTTCCTTGGGAGCTTCCCAATTTAAATATCCCTTTTAATAGATGCAATTGCCGGTTCTTATCAACCATGGGAGGAGCGATTGAATGACCACTTCCCTTTATTGTTAATAAATCTGGGATATGATTATAATGTCTAATAATATTTATAAATTGATAATAAAATGTTTAATTAATTCATATTTCAGAATATATTATGTACATATATTGATATATACATTATATCATGTTATGCTAATATTGACATATTATCTAATGTGTTTATATTATAATAATATATTTCTTAAATTATATTAATAATATATTTACTATTTTTAATTTAAATTATTATATTTAACATTGCAATCTTTATTTGGTTTTCTTTATTTATTTTAATATTTTAATCTTATAATTCTTATTTATTATCATTAAAATCTATTTAGGAAGGGGTCATGACAGCCCACCCTTCCCAAAATTGCTTGTCCTCAAGCAATTAGATCGTTTGGTGCAACTTTGATCCCGAATCGACAATTTCAACTTGAGGTTAGAGTTGTAATATATTTACAAACTTATCATAACTAAAGATTATAATATTCAATTAAAATACAAAGAGCAATTCAAAGATAAACCTATCTTTTTGTGTTGTAGAATTTTTCCCTTGATAAGTGTTGCTCTGGTTTTATGAAAAGCCTTTGAGGTATAGAACCTAAAGAAATGTTCTCTGCCAATAATGGTGACATTCTACCAAAATGCCCTTTGCCACGAATGTGACGCTCTTCAATAATGACTTCTGCCAAGAATGGCGGTGCTCACTAAGAACACCCTTTGCCAAGAATGGTGACATTCACTAAGAACGTCCGCTGCCCTGAATGACAGTGGTCACTAAGAATGCTCTCTGCCAAGCATGGTGACCTTCACAAAGAATGCCCTCTGCTAATGGTAGTGCTCACTAAGAATACCCTTTGCCAATAATGGTGATGCTCACTAAGAACACCCTCTACCAAGCATGGTGGTGCCCTCTATGGATGACATTTAGGAATGCCCTCTATGGCCGACATTCACATGAATGCCCTCTGTGGTTGACATTCAAGAATGCCCTCTATGGATGACATTCATAAAGAACGGTCTCTATGGTGGACACTCAAGAATGCCCTATATGGTCGACATTCACCATGAATGCCCTTTGTGACTAACACTAAAAAATGCCCTCTACAAAAAATATGTTGGGTTTTTGGATGCCCTTTAAGAATCTCGACATTCATCACAAATGCCCTCTTAAAATATTGTACACAACTCATACTCAATTTATCACGCTCTCTGTGGTCGACATTCAAGGATGCCCTCTATGGATGACATTCTGCCCTCTATGGACGACATTCAAGAATGCCGTCTATGGTCAACATTCGCCATTAATGCCCTCTGTGATCGACATTCAAAAATGCCTTATACAAAAAATATGTTGGGTTTCTGGATTCCCTCTAGGAATCTTGACATTCATCACGAATGCCCTCTTAAAATATTGTACACAACTCATACTCATTCTATCACATATCTTCCTTAAATGATATCAATATGTTTACTATGTTTTCATTCTTTCATATTGCTCTAAATATATATCACCCCAGCAATATGTGTCTTCTTTTCTAGAATCGAAACTTGCCAAACCCTAGTACTATTATGATGTTGAATGATGATACCCTTTCTTTTGTGGCTAAATGATAGGTATTGCTTTAGTCATTTCTTACGATGATTCCATGTTTGTGATTCAGCCTGGAGGATGGCAGGATCATGCTCTAATACTACTGTAATGTCCCTTCCAAAATCCTTCACAATTTGGACCTGGTTTTGCAAAATTCAATTTGCGAAATGCCTCTTTCTAGTAAAATATTTATAGATTGAAGTACAATGCTCTAATCCTTTGCAAACCCTTTTTGGATGACACTATTGTATAATGACGATCTTTGTACTAAACCAGTTTGCCTTGGAATTAATTTCGAAGGGATGCAATGGGTTGAGAATTATCGGATGGGACTTATTCTATATAAGTCAAGTTTTAAGTATTATAGCTGGATTAAATATTGATCAAACTATGTTTCCAACATCTTAATTCGACCCTCATTAACACTCCTTATTATAGTAAGAGGGAAACTTATCTTACTGTAGACTCTTTTGTTGGTGTGTTGTATGAACTTGATGATCGGTCCTCCCCACAATGATGATATCTCTAATATATTCTTAGGCACCTATATTTACCATTAGTAATTGCTTCAAGTTTTATTGCATTCTATATCCAGAATGTGCAATCACCTCTTGCAAACAAATGCATTGTCTTTGGTGTGAGGTTATGCACCTGTAACTTATCATTATATTGTTCTTGTATTTAATACTCAATGTTCTCCTTCCCTTATATCTTAATTCACAAATTTGATGTTAACCGCCTATAGTTACCAAAGTCCCCTCAAATTCTCTTTCATTATAATTGAACTCGTTCCTTGCTATCCACTAGCTATTTTTCCTTTCTATTGTGTGCAAATATTGTTTCATGTTGGCTTGAATACGTTCTTGAATCTCTATGATTCTTGTTGTCTATGCCCCACGTTCGTATCTACTTTGCCGAGTTAGATATCTTTCCCCTAACTTAGATATCTAGTGTCTAATCTATTCTATTTTTATATATCAATTTCACTTAATGAATTGATGCTTCTATTGTTGCCATTATTTACTATGTAATTCCTTTTGTTTTGCGTTAATCCGCCTGTGTATCCTCCAATTTATGACGATCTCCTCATCTTATGACTGCTTAGGGGCATTACTGTTATTTGGTCTGGTGAGACCTTCCTCATTCCTTCCTTTGTAGAGTCTCCAAACCTCTTGTCTTAAGTCGCTGTTGTATTTCTTCGAGGTTGTTTTTCCAAACTTCTTCTTATACTCCTTTATCCCCTTTGATGGTGTGGCTCCTATCTCATGAGAGTTTTTGATATTGATCACTGACTCCGAAAATATATTTTCTTTTGTATGTTGGGTCTCAAGCGGAGGAAATAATCTCCAATATCTCTATTCCTCTTGGTCACAATCACCCTCCAAAATAATCAAATCATTCTCTGAGAGCTTCCAAACTCAATATCCCTTTTAGTAGATGCAAATACTGGTTCTTATCAACCATGGGAGGAGTGATTGAATGACCGTGTCCCTTAAGTGTTAATAAATTTGGGATATGATGATTATGTTTAGTAATATTTATAAATTGATATATATTTTTTAACCTAGGGGTATCCCCGCGACCCATCCCAACACCCAATTGAGGCAAGTTGGCGCGAGACTAATCCCCAGGGAATGCACCTACTCACCCGCCTAACCAATGCATCGTTGAAGCAGCTTGCTGGATTCGAACCCAAGACCATAAGGAACTACCCACAACCTTAAGCTTCCTTTGCTGACCAGGTGGGCTTTTATAATAAAATGTTTAATTAATTCATATTTCAGAATATATTATGTACATATATTAATATATACATTATATCATGTTAAAATATTGACATATTATCTAATGTGTCTATATTATAATAATATATTTATTAAATAATATTAATAATAGATTTATGATTATTAATTTAAAAAAAAATTATGTTTAACATTGCAATCTTTATTTGGTTTTCTTTATTTATTTTAATATTTTAATCTTTTAAGTCTTATTTATTATCATTGTATTCTATTTTGTTGGTGTAAATTGTTAGTTTTAGTGACCTCTGATAGATAAATCTATTACAGTAAGTATGGGAATAATAGATACTCTTGTATAACTGTAGTGTAGAGTTGTTCTTCAAATAATAGTGTTCTTCGAATCGCTTTGATGTAGAATCTCCTTATCTGTATATTGCAGATAATACAGACAGTAGACTAAATATAATAATGATCCTACAAATTAGATTGCAGAGAAAGAATTCTGGAAAGTATTTTTGCAATGTTTAATATGTAGATCGCTGGGTCTGTGATGCCGTAGGTAGATGACATTCCCATCAATCTGCATTTGACTTATATAGATATGCAAAGGGTATGCCCTGTAGAGTCATGACTCTACGTGGCCTTTGGCCACGTAGGGTCATGCCTCTACGGAGGCATAACTAACTAATCGTTAGTTTAGACTGCATAACACCCGATAGCAATTAATCCAAACATATTAAGACATCCGCCAATAATTTGAAGGTAATCCTGCTGATAATAGATTAAGACAAACATTCCAACATGTGTGTGTGTAATTAACATCAGTAAATATTATAGGAAGAACCTGTCACAAATTTGTATATGTCTTTAATAAACAGAATGTTTATAACATCATTACTTCTACTGATGCTAAACATTAACACTCCCTCTTAGCAAGGGAGAAGTAATGCACCTTTAGAGTTTTTCTTCTAATAATAGCGATCTTCGAATTGCTTTGATGCAAAATCTCCTTCTTTGTATATTACAGATAATACAGACAGTAGACTGAATGTAATAATGATCCTATAAATTAGATTGCAGAGAAAGAATTCTGGAAAGTATTTTTGCAATGTATAATGTGCAGATCTCTGGGTCTGTGATGCCATAGATAGATGACATTCCCATCAATCTGCATTTGACTTATATAGATATGCAAAGGGTATGCCTCGTAGAGTCATGACTCTATGTGGCCTTTGGCCACGTAGGGTCATGCCTCAACGGAGGCATAACTAACTAATAGTTAGTTTAGATTGCATAACACCTGATAGCAATTAATCCAAACATATTAAGACATCCGCCAATAATCTGAAGGTAATCCTGTCGATAATATATTAAGACAAACATTCAAACATGCATATATATGTGTTGGTGTGTGTGTGTGTTTGTGTAATTAACATCAGTAAATATTATAGAAAGAACCTGTCACAGATTTTTATATGTCTTTAATAAACAGAATGTTTATAACATCATTACTTCTACTGATGCTAAACATTAACACTCCCTGTTAGCAAGGGAGAAGTTATACACCTTTAGATTTCAAAATAGAACATCTGAACTTTTTTTAAAAATTTGATCTTAATACTCTGAAACAGTGACTAGTCAAATAATTAAAATCACCATGTTATGTATACTATCATAACATATTTTATGATCTCTAATTGTCTGAAACAATATCTAGAGTAATCATAATGAATATGTTATCTATGATCTCTAATTGTCTGAAACAATATCTAGAGATGTCCATGGTAACACGAAGGGTTCATTCTCTATTATCTCTAATTGTCCGAAGCAATATCTAGAGATGTTCATGATAAGAGGCCTATCGTTTGCAAGATCATCACCTTACAAACAATTACCTTCTGAATAAATATGTTCAAGAAAGATTGTCACCTTTCATCACATATTTGATGCGACTAAACAACAATAGAAGCATAAACTCACATGAATTGAAAATTTAAATTCAATATTCAATATTACAAATTAATCATACCAAGTTTTTCTCTGAAGTATTTCAACTTCACTTTAGCAAGAGGCTTAGTAAAGATATCAGCTATTTGCTCATTAGTACTGATGTACTCTAGTTGAATGATTCTTCGATTCACCATATCTCGAATGTAGTGGTAAGAAATTTCAATATGTTCGGAGCGATTGTGGAAAACCGGATTGGTTGAAGGCTAGATGCAACTTTGATTATCACAATGAATCATAGTGGGCTTCAAAGGTCTTTTGAACAAATCTGCTAACAACTTCCGTAGCCATACCGCTTCTCTAGCAGCCAAGGAAGATGCAATGTATTCTCTTTTGGTGGAACTTAATGCAACCGAAGTCTGTTTTCTACTAAACCAAAAAACCATACCAGATCCTAGATTGAAGCAACATCCAAAAGTACTCTTATGTTCAGTAGGATTGCCTGCCCAATCGGAATCAAAATGTCCATGAAATTCGATGTTGACTTTATCATATTTGATTCCCATTCCAATAGTGCCTTTTAGATATCTCAAAATGTATTTAGCTGCATGTAGATGTATCTTCTTTGGTGCACACATAAATTGACTCAAGGTGTTAGTAGCATAACATATGTCAGGACAAGTATTCACCAAATACATTAAGGATCCAATAATCTGCCTGTAGTAAGTAGAATCTGTAGGTTTTGACTTGATCATATCATCCTTCAACTTGTGTAGATTGACTTCCATAGGAGTAGCAGATGGTTTACATTCCATCATTCCAAATTTTGTTAAAATGTCGTCTATATATTTTCCTTGATTTAGCAAAATATAGTTATCCTGTTGCTAGACTTCTAATCCAAGAAAGCAGTGAAGTAGACCTAAGTCTTTTATTTCAAACTTTGCTGTGAGTTCTTGTTTGCATTTCTTTATGAAATGTTTTTCACTTGTTATTAACAAATCATCAACATATAACACAAGAATAATCATATCACCATCTATTTTAAAGTATAAGTTAGGATCAGCTTCATTTTTAGAATATCCTAACTTCATTAGATAGTTGTCTATCCTTTCATACCACGCTCTAGGAGCCTGTTTGAGACCATAAACAACTTTTTTTAATTTGCAAACGTGAGTTTTGTTGTCATGAGTGTTGAAACCTTCTGGTTGCTCGATATAAACTTCTTCAATTTTTCCATTTAGGAATGCTGTTTTGACATCGATTTGATGAACCTTCCATCCTTTGGATGCTGCAATAGCCAAGATGGTTCTAACTTAAGTGTATATAGCGACTGGTGCAAATGTTTCTTCATAATCAATGCCTTCTTTCTGTGAGAAACCTCGTGCTACAAACTTGGCTTTGTACTTTTCAATGCTGCCATTAGATGCATGTTTACTTTTAAACAGCCATTTTGAAGAAACAACTGATTTGTTTTTAGGTGTTGGTACAATATTCCAAACATCATTTTTTAGTATAGAGTTATATTCTTCAATCATAGCTTTTTTCCAAGACTGATTTGAAAGTGCTTCTTTAACATTAGAAGGTTCAGTTTTTATAAGTTAAGTGAATAATGGAACATAACATGATTGATTTCTCATTCTTTTGCTTTCTTGAATCACTTCATTAGGTTCAACTTGGTTTTCTTCTATCATTTTCCTAGCCCAAAGTGGCCTCTTTTTAATGTTGACATTTTCAGAATCTTCATGATTAGACATAGTAGAAGCGGATGGTTCAGTATCATTCTCCCTCTCAATTTCTGCTTGGTGATTTTCATCTACTTCAGGAATAGATTTAGTAATGGATTCATCATTGTCTCTAAAAATATTAAAGGCGATATCTTCTTCAAATTTTACATCTCCGCTAATCTCAATTGTTCTTTGACTTGGAATGAAGACCCTGTATCCTTTTGTTGTTTCACTATATCCAATATGTATCCCCTTCTTTCCGGATGGTTCTAGTTTTGTTCTTTTCTCTGTTTACCACATAGGGTAAGAAGTTCAACACATGTATAACACGATTCAATTCAGAATAGGTACTTTATTCATGTATGCACTTGCAGATTACAATCTGATTACAATGACTACAATGATCTATCGATGATTCCAAAGTCCATCTCGGACGTGTACATATACCTTTCCGAAGGGGTGACTCAAGCGTCACGCCCCTGTTCGGATACTATTCTACCCGTCGGCTACATTATACATTTACCGACAACATTCTCTTTAGGAATGTGAATATAAACAGGACATCCAAATATTCTTAGATGACTTATATCAGGTTTAGTGCCCGTAAATACTTCTTTCGGAGTGGTGTTCTCTAATACTGAGTGTGGACATCTGTTTTGAATGTAGACTACAGTGTTAGATGCTTCAGTCTAGAAGGAAATATGAAGGTTTTGGTCGTGCATCATTGCTTTGGCTGATTCAACAATTGATCTATTTTTACGTTTAGCAACTCCAGTCTGTGGAGGATTATATGGTATAGAAAACTCTCTCTCAATCCCAACAACAATGCAAAAGTTCTTAAAAATATCACAGATGTATTCACCTCCATTATTTGACCTTAGAATATTTTTTTCTGTCCTGATGGATTTTCAACTAGGGCTTTGAATTCTTTGAATTTTGATAAAACTTCAGTTGATTCTTTTTGTTTCAGAAAGTAGATCCAAGTTCTTCTAGAGTAATCATCAATAAAAATAACATAAAAGAAGCACCCGTTAAGAGAACGTATAGACATAGGACTGCAAAGATCAGTGTGGATCAGTTCAAGAATGGATTTTGATTTGTGAACACTTTTAGGAAATGATTGCTTAGTATTTTTGCTTAAAGCATATCCTTTGCAAATACTTAAGTGACTAGTTTTCAGACTAGGTAATTTATAATTTTTTTCTATGGATGATAATGCACGATAGTCAAAGTGACCTAGCCTCCTATGCCAAATTTTGGTGGAATTTGAAGTTTCATGACTAAGAGTTAGGTTTTGATTATTACAAAGTTTATATAGAGTTCCATCTCTAAATCCGATGGAAATGACTTTCTTGATATTAGAGTTATTTGGCCAAGATAGAACCTTGTCCTCTTGGAAAGTGATTCTGAATCCTTTATCAGCAAAACCAGAAATAGAGATTAGGTTTCTTTTTATTCCTGGTACATATAAAACATTTTTGCATTTGTAGAGTAATTCCTAAATTTAGATAAATTGAACAGGAATCAATGCCTTTGATAGGATGAGTAGAGTTATCTCCAATGGTAATTTCTTTTGAGGATTGTTCGGAGAAAGTTTCAAATTCCTCTTTAAAACTGGTGATGTGCCGAGATGTTCCATTGTCTATGATCCAAGTGTTGCGGTTTGAGTTTCACTTGAAAGGGCTAAGTAAAAAGCATAGTTTTCTCTTTCTTCTTTCTCTACTCCCTCTCCTTTGATTTCTGCTAAGGCTGCTTGAATTCTCTTATATTCAGGGTAGAAGTTATGGGAGTGACCAATTTTATGACATTTGAAACCTCTAACTTTGGACCAATCACGTTGCTTATATGATTTGTTAAATTCCCTTTTGTTATGTTTGAATTTTCTCTTCTTGTTTGAAATTAAATGGAGTGCTTGAATGTCTCCCTCTTGATTTGTACTTAGTCCTCTTGAGACTAATCTCGATTCTTCGTGTGTGCATTTATTCTTTAATAAATCAAATTTAGGGAGTTCGGGTCGAGAGCTTAAACCTCGAATTAATGTTTCCCATGATAGAGGAAGACCTCTTAGTGCTATCATGCTGAGTTCTTTGTCATCAACTCGATTTTCCATTGTTGCAAGTTGATCTTTTAATTCATAAATCTTTAGAAAGTAGGATGTAATAGATTCTCCATTTTTTATCTTTATATATAGTAGATCTTGTTTTAGGGTTAATAATCTACTAGTATTATTGATTTCAAATGTATCTCTTATAGTGGAGAACATCTCAAATGCAGTCTTGAGAATGGAAATGGATGGAAAAATATGATCTTTTACATAATCTATTATAATTTTAATTGCTTTATTATTATGTCTTTTCCATGTTAATTTCTTTGGTTCATTTTCATGCATGGATATATTTGTTTCAATAGATTCCTCTAATTCCATTTCCCTTTATATTATCAAGGCTGTAATTTTCCATGATGAAAAATTAAATGCACCCTCAAGCCTATCTTCTAGTCTCTCATGATTCACCATTTTGATTTAATAATATAATTTAGCTTTTGAAAATCTGAGACATTGGATTTTAATTTTGAGTAATAGCTTTTCTTATCAGAATGGCTTTGATACCATGTTAGTTTTAGTGACCTTTGATAGATAAAACTATTACAATAAGTATGGGAACAATAGATACTCTTACTTGTATAACTGTAGAGCAGAGTTGTTCTTCAAATAATAGTGATCTTCGAATTGGTTTGATGTAGAATCTGCTCTCTGTATATTTTAGATAATACAAACATTAGACTGAATATAATAATGATCCTACAAATTAGATTGCAGAGAAAGAATTCTAGAAAGTATTTTTGCAATGTTTAATATGCAGATCGTTGGGTCTGTGATGCCGTAGATAGATGACATTTCCATCAATCTGCATTTGACTTATTTAGATATGCAAAGGGTATGCCACGTAGGGTCATGTCTCTACGGAGGCATAACTAACTAATAGTTAGTTTAGACTGCATAACACCCGATAGCAATTAATCCAAACATATTAAGACATCCGCCAATAATCTGAAGGTATCCTGGTGATAATATATTAAGACAAACATTCAAACATATTTATGTGTGTGTGTGTAATTAACATCAGTAAATATCATAGAAAGAACCTGTCGTAGATTTGTATATGTCTTTAATAAACAAAATGTTTATAATATCATTACTTCTATTGATGCTAAACATTAATATAAATAAGTATTTACCATTTACACTTAAGTTTACTTAAGTGAATGCATATCCATATTAGTTGTCATGTAGACACCTAGGAGTTTGCACATTCATATGAGTTGTCATGTAGACAACACAGTAGTTTGCAGTTCAATTGAGCACATGTTGCCTACTACATCTCTTTATGAGATACACCTTTACATTCTTATCCTCTCATTGTTGCACATACATTCATGCACAATGGAGGATAATCCACTCTTGGTGGACATGTGCTTAGTTGTTGCTTATCTCTTTGCATGACTCCTAGTCATCTTGATTTGCTTTATATACAAGACACTTCTATGATGTATTCATCCAATTGTCTGATTAATCTATTCTCATTTGATCATATCTTGTCTCTCTTCTGCTATCTTTTGAGCTTCGAGATCTTGGCGTATCATTTTTGCCTTAGGAAAATTCTTACATGGTATCAGGGCTATATCAAATTCTTACATGGTACCAGAGCCCTAGGAGTTTCATTGCATAGCCATTGGAGAGACGTTTTTTGCAGGTCAAGATTGGAGCTTGCTAGTGCAAATCAGATATTGGCATCACATTCAAAGGTCAAAAAACCCCTAAATCAACTTTTGTTTCATCAGAATCGTACATTTGACATGAAATCTAGAGTCATTTGATTTTTGGAGGTGCAACGACAGCGATTCAGGAAAAATAATTACAAAGGTGATTTTCAAACAGCGATATCTCCCTCATACGGACTTCGTTTTTCAAGCAATTTTTTTTAGTTTTGGGGTAGAATTTCATGATCTATACATTGCTGTAGGTTGTTTGCAATCATTGCTCCTAATTTTTTCTAAAAATCGCAAATCTTGATTTTTGCAACTTCAAATGCTTTGTTCAGGCTTATATGGACACATATTTAGGTGCTTTTTTTTTTGAAAGTGCATGATTTTTTTTTCTATTTTCGAGATTTGGTATCAGTTTGGAGTAATTTTGAGTAGACATAGTACTTTCAACATTTGGTCACTTTTGGTCTATTGGCACTTGTAATTAATTAGATCCTTGAGAGGTCTTGTGTCTTATCTTGTTGAGTCTGATATAGCTTCGTATTTGTTGTTGTAACCATCAAAATCATAAGTCCACTTTGGTTCATTTTGACAAGTGAAAATTGTACATGCACTAGGTATAAAGTGCCAAAATCATTCATTTTAGGGGGTTTCTTTGATTGAGTGATTTGGGGGGTGTATTTTGAGTGTTTGCACTTCTCTTTCTCTTGTGTTCTTTTATTTTGTATCATGGGTTTTCCTAGGTTTCCACTTTTAACTCCACATAATTATGCTACATGGAAAATTAGAGCATGGAGTAAAATGATGGAAAAATGTTTAATTGATTATGTTGATGGAACCATGGTTGCACCATCTGATCCTGATAAACCAAATGAATGGAATCATAACAATAAGGTTGCTATTGGTACTTTGAGGAAGTATGTACATGAAGATCTTATCTTCCATATTGATAATTGTAAAATAGTAAAGGAAGCATTGGATAAGTTTGCTAGCTTGTATGCAAAAGTAGAGAAAGCTAGGGGTTTTGAACTTGATGAAAATCTCATGTCATTAGATCCAAAGGAGTTTGACACAATTCAAGACTATATCACTGAGGCACATGAGCTAAGGTCAATGGTTAAGGATTGTGGAATTACCATAGAGGATGAAAAATTAATCTATAATTTGATAAGAAAACTTCCTCCAGACTATGCATCATTTGTTTTGAGCTTTAACACTCATAAGTTCACCTTATGTTCTTTCTACACCGTGCCTTTATTTGATTCCTTCACAGAGATGTTGATGGTAGAACAATCAAATTTGATGAGCATGGGGATTCTCAAGTCTTCAAAGTCCAAAGCATTGATGGCTAGTAAAGGGAATCAAGGAAAAGGGTCTAACAAGAAGCAAAAATCATTGCAACAAAATTCACAAAAAGAAAGAACATTCAACCTCCTCACCACAAGACAACTCCAACAATAAGGGTAAATCATCCAAGAAGGAGTTTCTTATTTGTGCATATTGCAAGAAGAATGGACATGAAGAACATCATTGTTATAATAAGGAGATAGATGAACTCAGGAATCTTCTTAAGAAGAATCAAATTGGTCTACCATCAAGAATGACCACTTCATTCTCTTCTTCACATTCAGATTTTGATAAAGGAAAGATCACATGGGCAAAGGTCAAGCCTTAGTAGCTACTTCAAGTCAAGATTTAGGGAGATGGCTTCTAGATTCAGGGGTTTCTCATCATATGGCATCTTCATACTCTATGTTTTCATCATTTTATCCTTGTCATACTCCACCTATTTTGATGGGAAATCATACTTACATGAATGTGATTGGGAAAGGAACTATTGATAAGTGGGAGGGATACTTCAAAGATGTGTTGTGTGTACCTTACCTAAGTCATAATCTTCTTTCCATCTATAAGCTCACTCATGGAGATAGAGGAAGGACTGTGGAATTCACACCTGATTCAGTTTTTATCAGAGACTTGGAGACTAGACAAAACATTGCTACGGGGGTGGTTGATCATGCATCTCGTCTATACTACTTTTCAGACTTTTGTCATGACGATGATAGTGATTTTTCAATAGAGTTTGATCGTATTTCTAGTGATGATTCAGATTTTGAGAACTTTGGCTACTTGAACTTGGGTGTTCTCACATGTGATCAAGTTCTTGAGACTTCCATTTCTTCTCCTTTTACTGATTTTGCATCTACTGTTGTTCCTGATGATAGTTGTATTCACATAGCCATGGATTCAAGTGATTCAGTGCAGCAAGAGATTTATTATCTTCTAGACTCAGTTCCATGGGATGACTATTTGATAGACATTTCTAGTTTGTTTGTGGAGTCCTACATTGCAGATTTGGAAGACACTATTGATGACATTCATATTCTCTTCGATGAAGATGATCCTTCTTTAGTTGTTGCGAGGGAGCATGATGACCCTCATCTTCATTCTCTACTTGATCAGCCTTTTGTGGTTGACATGATGGTAGATCCTTTGATACAATAGTTGGAAGAGGTCACTTTATTTTCAAAGGAGATATTTCAGTCTTTGATACATGTTCTACATTCATCCTCAGTTGAGCTTGATTTGTCTTTTTTAGCAGAGTGGCATGGTACACAAGATTTGGAGGAGGCACCTTTTAGTATTGACATGGGGACACTTGAGCAGGTTTCAGAGACTTCATACATTTTGAGGTTTCTTCCTATAGATGGGAGAGGTTTCATTGATACACCTTTGGTTTTGTTTCTTGCTAAAGGGAGGAATGTTGTTCTACACTCATGGAGGAGTTTCTACATTGAGCCTTGTACATTTACCGCAGGTGTACATTCTATATTGAGGGGGGGTAACTTGGTCTATCTTCCTCTTCTTCTCTCTTATGGGGGGGATCTTTTCCTCACATGAGGTTTTCTTCTATCTCATTTTCTTTAATTGTATTTATCTCTCTTTTTGGAGGGAGGTTTTTTACATGTGGTTTTCCCTCATTCTTCACTTTATGAGAGATAGCATTACATCTATCTTTTGCACTTGCATATTGTACATGGGTACCTAACATGGCCTAGTAGCCGGGACCCATCTTGCATTATTATCTAGCTTTTGTGAGCTTAAGTACATTTCCCTAAGTTGCACTTAAGAGGGGGTGTTGGTGTAAATAAGTATTTATTATTTACACTCAAGTTTACTTAGGTTAATGCATATCCATATTAGTTGTCGTGTAGACACCTAGGAGTTTGCGTATTCATATGAGTTGTCATGTAGACAACACAGTAGTTTGCAGTCCAATTGAGCACATGTTGCCTACTACATCTCTTTATGAGATACACCTTTACATTCTTATCCTCTCATTGTTGCATGTACATTCATGCACAATGGAGGATAATCCACTCTTGGTGGACATGTGCTTAGTTGTTGCTTATCTCTTTGCATGACTCCTAGTCATCTTGATTGCCTTTATATGCAAGACACTTCTATGATGTATTTATCCAATTGTCTGATTAATCCATTCTCATTTGATCATGTCTTGTCTCTCTTGTGCTATCTCTTGAGCTTGAAGATCTTGGCATTTCATTCTTGCTTTAGGAAAATTCTTACATGGTATCAGAGCTATACCAAATTCTTACATATTTCATTTTGAGCTTTAAAAACACACACAATCTACATTATTCAGTAGTGTTTGGGGGAGATGATAAGCATTAATTGTCAATGGTTGGGAGGGAAACAATGACTAAGTCATTATCCATGGTTAAATGAGCACACAAAAACAACATGGTATCAAAATGGCTTCCCTACCAATACATGGGGTTTCACAAATAAGTTGATAACTGAAGTGCAAATTCTACATATTTATTATATTGATCGGTGCTTGGGAATGAAGGATACATATATAGAGAAAGATGTAAATAGGCAACTGATTCTACATATGAGGGTGCCATTGTAATCTCCTCACTTTGTAAGTTAGATTTAATAATAAATATTTAGAAAAAAGATAATAAAAAATAAATAAATAAATATGTATATTGATGAACAAGTATTTTAATTTATTATTGTAATATATCAAATTGATATAATATAACATTATATCAATTGATATGGTAGTAATATACTCGATCATTAATGTTAATAATCGATGATCAATTCTTAAAATTTGATGAATAATAATGATATTACTATCTTAATAAAACGGATTGGTAAAATGAAACTGAATACTTTAAATAAATAAAATAAGAATTTGAATAAAATAAAAGAGTTACAATATTAAATAGATATTACCTCCATTTAATCATTCATTCAAAATGTACTAAATGCCAGTAGATAATATTTTATAATATTTTAATCAATAGGCATCACCAAAAAGACATGACCATTACCTTCTCAATCGCCGCCATGGTATATAATAGGAGAGATTATGAATAAATAATTTCAAAGAAATCCCTGGGAACACAGTGGCGATTAAACTGTGCAAAATAACACAGTGATGTGGATGATCTAGTAAGCCATGAAATTATGTCTACAGGAGTCTCATGCAGAAAGTAGGGAGTTAACCAACAATGAGACTAATCAAAGGAGCACTAAGAAATACCAGACCAGTTTACGCAGCCAAAGGTAGCAGAAGAATTTGGAGTACACATTTCAAGGAAACTAATGACAATAATATGAATGATGAGGATTAAGGCTGGAGTGTGTATTTTCGGGCCTCATTGGAGAATCATGGAGTCCAAGGAAAAAATGTGCAGAAACATTTGTACAAAAGATATCTAATCGCAGTTGATTGCCATTCCTGGCCATTGTGGATTAACTCAATTCAAATTGTAAGTCCTTATCTCTGCTGCTAATAAGGCATTCTCATCGTCTCACATCCATATATTATCTGGTATAGCTACGTAAGGAAAAAGAAATATATGAAATAGAATCAGAGGTGAATGGTTAGCAGTAGCGGATAAGGAGCAGATTACACACACAATGCTTAGTACTCTATTATATTCAGAAAATTACACCAACGGAGAACACACAGCTAGTGACTGTGAAGAGAGAAGAGGGTAGTGAGGTACAAGAAGAATAGAATATATAAGGATAATAATCTGAAATGGCATAGTTCAGAGTCCAGACTATTACTAATTCTCATCTCATCTTTTGGAGTTACACACATTCGAGCACTTCTCTAATTCGCAACTAAGGCTGCAGGGACTGGTTCCATCTATCAGAGACGATACTATTATTGTTGCCAGAATACATAATTAGACCAGTATAGAAATTCAGAGGTGGATTTAATTCCTAGAACCATCCCATCACCAATCATATCAACAAAATATTAATATTTTGTCCATTCAGATCAGATTTTAACTAATTAAACCTATCCTAATATAAGCGCCATTGAGCATTATTGGCACCCAGCACAGCTACATGCTTATTATAAGCAAGTATAAGGGAGATCATTCTCCAGAAAATTCTACCATAAATGATACAACCATAAATTTATCTATTAAAACCAAATTCATTAAGAGTGCATTCAATTAAATAAATCAGAGATAGTTTGACATCGGATGTATCATTGACTTATATTATCTATTCATGCAAAATAGGATAGTATTCTATAATAAGAATGAAATATTCAAGTTAGTTGTCCCTTGGTTCAAAGAATATTCCAAGTGGGGACATCACATTTACCCATTACAAACCCTAATTAGGGTTTCCACCACTATCATTCTAGTACATGAAGGCACCGCCTAGTGGGGCAATAAGAAAATTACCATGCTTTTGAGAGCAAATGAGACAATAGATAAGGTAGAGGCACCAGATGCCTTCCACATGTACACTTGGTATAATATGATTGGATGTGCTTGGACACGTGTAACTGGAGCCTTCTCATTGTTGAAAATGAGTGTGTGCCACCTTAGCTTCCTTATCTTGTAGACTTGATTGATTCTTTGGTGATGAGAAAATATCTCTTAATGCTCAATATTATCAGGCCTTCAATTGTGATTGCATATTACCGAATTTTCTCCAACTCAAATTTTAGTCCATCTTTTATTTGAAATTTTTCTTATTGCATTTTTTTGGAAATCTCGGTTTTTTTGGCGATGATTTCCTTGGAGTGATGAAGTTTTCATGTAGTTGGATCCTTCAAAATGAATTTGGATTTGTGGAGGAAATTCAAGTTGATGATAAATTTTCTTTTACTTGTATCCTTGATCATTTTCTTGCATGACTTGTTCTTTGGTATCCATTTTCATAATCCGACCTTAAATCACCTTCTTATTTGCTTTCTTTTGTAGTGGGCTGACCATCTTCAAGCTTAGTTCTTTGTAAACAATGTGAAGAAAATCTTAAAGCTCCTGTGATATGAAATACATCTAGATCTGAATGCTTAGTTTTTATTTCTGTTGGTAAACATATTTGTTCTTTCCAGTTTTGACTCACAAGTGCCCTAATTTGTGAACAAACTCTGATTACAATAGTTTAGAAAATTGCTTCTAGTAAGGCTAACTTCCCTCTGAATTGTTAGGTACAGCTCCCTATTGCGGATTTGCAATGAATTTTGTTTATCATAAGTTTAACGGGGTATGTTCTTAACCCGAGAACAAAAGAGGTTAGCCGAGTTAAAACTATATGAGATTTTAACCCAGGCAAGGAATGATTTAGATAAGATTAACTAAGTTTATGAGTTTCACACATCCTATGAACACATATGACTGAAAGGTTTTAAAATTGCATGCTAGCTGCTACTAAGCTAAATTTATCAGAAACTAATTGCAGAGAAAAGTAATCTAAATCACAGAATGAACGCCTAAGAGATCCCTTTTAAACTCATAATGACAATACTTATTGCAATTAATTTGCTGCTTGAAAACAGGGGAACGAAGCTCTGTTCTTTCCTTCTAAATTCAGACAAAGAGAAGATACAACTATTAACATTTAACAAATTGCAACAGAAAATAATTGATACAGAAATACCATTCAATTGGCTCTGCAACATTAAGTATTTCACACCAAAAATTTGCTGATCCTTTATTAATCTTTCATTAACATACATATAGGATTTTTGAGATGACCGTTATAAAGGAAGTTCAATCAGTTCATCTCAAAAATGACAAATGACAAGCAACTAGTTCGTCTATTACAATGATCACATAACAAAAATGGAAAGGGCAGAATATGAATCACTTCGCCTTCCTTCCCTTTTTTTCTTTTTCCCTATAAGCCTTAGCGGCTACAATGATTGGAATTAATTCCTCATGCCTATGGACGTGCACATTGGTATATCTCAAGAGCTATTTAGAGTGCTCTCGGGCCAGGTCTTTGACGGTGCCTAAATGATCTTGTAGTTCTTCCATGGCCACGTGCACACCTCCACCAAGCTTCTGTAATTTAGATATCCTGTTCTGGGGATTAGAAGCTCGTCAGACCATCTATAAATTTAGAAAAGTTTGTCTGCATAATAGGTATTCCAATGATTGCTTTTCCTTGCCCACTGGACTGTGAGTCTGTGTGCAAGGCTCTTAGTAATTCATAGTCTTTGTCGTGCTCCTTTACTTTAGCTTCAGTTTCCTTCAGTCCCTCTTCTTCTGCTATGATCATTTCAGATTTGAACTGCATGCTCTGAAACCATTCAACTACAATTTCATCCCCTTTAGGCAAGATCTTTGCTTCTACAACCTCCTTTGTCTTCATGTGAATGATCATTTTCAATAAGGAAACACAATCATCGCTCTTGATTTTCTCCGCGGCCAAGGTGGCTCTGTTTGATGATATGTTGTCCTCTGTTTAAAATCTTAGTATAGCATTGCCAATCTGCTCTATGATGGAGAGTCCTTCATTCTTGACTTTTTCGCTCCACTCTCTACCAATTTGCCCGAAATGCTTATCTTCCTGGAGCTGGGAGATGAGGGCTTGAACATTTGTAGCAGTAGGATCACTAGTCATAGGCATCCTGAAAATACTCGCCAATGGAGTGACCAATTGCCTGATGAAACTGTTTAATTCTTGTATTTCGGCCTTCATTCTGACCTTTGACAACTTGAGGATTTCTAATTGCCCTTCAGTTACTTCATTTGTTGACTTCCATAGGCCGACCTTGGTGTCATGTCTGGCTTCTCCAAGATCCACAGAGTGTAAGGAAAAATCATTAGGAGACATGTCCTCCAATCTTCCTTCCTTGATGGGCTTGGCAACTTCCATGGTCAGATGCCCTGTTTTAGGATCTTGCCCAAGGATGGACAAAGTCTTTTGCTTCTTAACTTCACTCAATGTTGATCCAGAGCAAATGGCAAGGGACAAAGTATCCTTGTTGGGGGCGCCTTCATCCTTCCTCTTCCTTTTTCTTTCTAAGGTATCTTCCAACCATGAATCTGTACTTATTAGTTTAGAAGCCGTTTCCAAAGAGTCTATGCTGAACATCTTCCTTTTGGCTGGAGTGGGGGCTTTGGTAGTCGAAGAAAAATGATTCTTCGGAGTTTGTGAAACCAACTGCGACGCACCTTGAGCTTTCTCCAGTTTCCTTGGATTTCTTTGCCACCACATTAGATTCGGTGGATTCACTGTCACTACTTCCACCATCTCTCAAATCTATCAGTTGTACCTGAGAGCTACTTGGTAGGAGTGCAGGGCTTACTGACAGAACTGGACTGCTATGAGGCGAAGGGGGAGGAGTGACCGTTGTATCTTTGGCTTCTTCCGCCTTCTTCTCAGCATTCGATGGGGATCTGATCACCAGGAGGGACCATCATGGCAAGTTTGCGCAATAGAGATATTCTTATTAGGAGGTTGATCACCTCTGCTGGATGGTTGGGCTGGTCGTTGGGTGATAGCCAATGTCACACTTGAGGTACCACCTTGAGAGGAGGGAGCTGTTGCAGCTGCTGGGGAGGCTTGATCTATCGCACTTTTGCTTCAGCTCTTCCTTCTTGGTTCTCTTGATAATTTTGGCCATCATCACCTCTAGTTCGTCACATGCATCTTCATAAGGCTCAAAAGTAACACGAGTACCCCTCAACCTTGTCAGATAGGTATTACTATACATGTTTTGTCCATCATCCTCAACTCCTTCGACATCAAGATTGATTCCATACATTTTTACTTGATCTACTGTGAGCCTGGCAAAAGCAAAGTCATGGCTCTTGAATTCATCTTTGCAATCGGCCCAGTAATCTTTTATAGTGGCGATATGCTTAATCACACTTCCAATCTGAAGAACATCTTTTGCATATCCATTTGGGTCAAACATAAGTCTAAGGACCTCCTACACTTCTAACTTTTACTTCATCTCGAACACTTTCAGCATGTTCTTTGCATCAGAACGAGATCCGCAACTGAAAGCTCCCACCTTCATAGAAAACTCGTAGCCTTTCTTCTTTAAGCTCCCACTCAACACGTTCAGTTGAATCGCCTGCCTCACGATCTCAATCAACACGATCATGTCACTCGAGTACCTTGGTAGCTTCAAAGGGAACCTGTCAAAAGCTGCAAGACGCAAATACGAAAAGGATGAGAACTGGATGAAAAAGCTCCCAAATTGACTGATAGCTGCCATAGCTTCTGGGCTAAATCTCCTTTCTGGAAACCCTTGGAGTTCCCTGCAAATTCTCATAGTAAATGCGTCATTAACTCTTATATACTTTGCATAACTATTCTCCAGTTGTAAGCAAGGGTAGAACTCATAAGACTTCACATCATCAGGAAAATTCTCCACCCTTGGGAGGCCTGGCCATAATTGCAGAGAAGCTAACATATAAATGAGGAAAGAGAACATATAGAATGTGTTGTAGAACTTTGCAGCACTAAGAGCATTGGACAGATTCTCGCTTACCTCGTAGGCCCAATCAATGTATTGGGTATCAAAACAAATAAATTGCACCAAGAAGAAGTATTGTTCAACAAAATTCAAAGCTTCTACCTCACCTTTAATTCTGTGCAAGAGTACCATGATGTTGACAATCTCAGGTTTGAGATTAGTACCAAACAGAGTCTTAGGGACCTTACTCTTGGCGCTTCGTGGTTTTTGGAACCATGATTGCATAATTTCTTTCCTCCAGACCATTTTCTTTTCGGAAAACTTAGAGACGGCTCCATTAATTGTCAAATCTGAAAATTCTTCTCGCTCTAGGACTCGAAGACAATTTACCACAGTTTGCCTATCAATAGAGATCTATACTATGTTATTTGGCAATACAATCTGCTTGGTGTTTGGATTATAATGATTTATGCATTTGTAAATCAATTCAAGAGCTTGGACTGCAACTGGGAGACCGGCTGCTTCAACTAACCCACATCCTCAGAGCTTCTCAATAATGGGATGGATTGGCTCCGATTTCACCCTTTTCTGAAAGTCTTGCATGTCAAAGAAACAGAGAGAGGTATCTGTGAAATTTTGTAGAGAAGACTTGATTCCATTTAATCCATTAAAACCCGTGAATCTAGTTGCCTTTCCGTTCGTGGGTGAATTTCAAAATCTAGAAAAGTGAAGAATGGTGAATGCACAGATGCTAGCTTTTCAAACAGAGTTTGTGCAAATTAACAGAATAACAGTTTGAGTAAGAGCGGTAATTTTTGCAACTGTTCATAAATCTCTATATAGGAGTTTCAATCCATCCTTTAATCTTTAGGGTTCGCACCACATGAATGAGTTCAAGGAGAGGTCCATTGTAATAGTAAATACGTATTTTCAACGGATAACTTGATGTCTTTTCACTTTTCTGTTGGGCCAACAATAATTTTCTATCCTTCACATTTACTTTCCTGTTTTACACTAAGTTTCATAAAGTTATAAACAGAGTACTCCGTAACAAATTATCCGTTGAAGCGAATTCTGCTTAGTAGATCTTTCCTAACATGGTTAGGTTTTTTCCATTATCATCTTGAGAGGTTTAGCAATGGAAAAATGGGTTTCATTCACTCACCAACTTGATTTTCTTTAAAATTTGGAAAATTGTCCTAATGGGTTGAAAACCCACTAAGGAGAAGATAATTTTCATTTCTCCCCCTAGACATGCCTTTCAACTTTACTTTTTGATTATGGTTTCCTTTGGGTTCAGAGATGTCCAATAAGTAGTGCGAGAAGTCATTAGGGACGCCCCCTTTCCTCTTTTCCTTCATAATTGGCTTATTCGGGAAATTGAATTCATGGGTTGAAAACCTGCCGAGGAGACGTCAGTTTCTAGTTTTTCACCCGGAGTGATTCTAAGAGTTGTGATGGATTCTAAATGCTTCTTGAAGTAGATAATTGTAAGAGGAACCTCAATTTGTCATAGGGTACCTTTCTACCTTCTTACTTCGGCCCGTATGTATCATTTATTGCTTTCCGCGAAAAATCGCCTTCATGGGTTGAAAACCTGCCGAGGAGAAAGCGAAGTCCGGATTTCCGCAAACTTCTGTTCTTATGAAGAAAACAATGAATCTCAAGTGAATATAACTCTTGTAAGTGCTCTTTGCATGTTATGAGAATCTCCATCGGATTAGGTACTAAACTACCCGCAAAAACTCACAACACAAAAGGAAAACCACCCGGCTATGAAATGTGGGGAAGGGGAAGATGAACAATCCGATGAAGACTCCTTCCACCTAAAAGGGGCTTGGACTTAGACTCGGACAAACCTAGGACTGTACTAGACACAAAGTTTCTACTTTGCAAATTGGTTAGATAATGAAAAGTGGGGCAACAATTTCAAACTGAATTTCCTTCAAACTCTAGCTTTATAGGGTCTGACATTTCTTTACTCCACCCCAGATTTCCCTCTCTAGTATGTTTTAATTCTGATTCTCCTTATTTCCAAGCCCAAATCACTTTTCCTTTTTTCCTTGCAAACTCCGAATTCTGATTAGATAAAATCAGAGATTGGTCTTTCAAGGTTTCTCCAAGTTTTCCCAGCCATGCATGAAATCAGATTTTCATTTTGCTTTTGATTTTCTCATATCAATTGATTTCATTTTGCATTGAATGCCCTTTCATGTCAAGGGCATAGATGTTAAGATCTTGGGAATGGAATTCTCAATTTAGTGAAAGTTCTGCCCATCTTTAAGAGTCTTATCCATCATTTCGCTTATATATCTGGCCAATTCATCCATTTCAAAATCATTTTGTAGGCTTTGAATCTTTGTTTCTAACCTTATCCATGTTGAAATTTGAATTGGAGAGATTGCAGAGATTTCAGGATCTTACGAATAAAATTCCCAAGAGTTGAAAAATTCCGACTCCTTTATCCTTTCATATTTCGATCCAACTCCACCATTTTCCATCTCTTTGAATCCATACGAGGGGTTTCAGTCTGATTTCATCATCTGGTGCTTTGCATTTTATGGTAGAAATCCCAAGATCTTGGGAGTTCTGCCCCTATTTGGAGCAACTTTTTGTCTTCATTCGCTTACCAACATGGTTCTTGTCTTGCACTTTCATCGAACTTGCAACTTTGGACATCATCTTTCACCTTTTTGAACAACTAGAAGCTGATCGATCTGATCAAATACTGACTTAAGGTATGGTGGAGATTTTGGATTTTGGAGAATTTCTAGGGGCAGAATTCCCAATAGCTTGGGAATTCTGACCCAAATTGGAGTTGTAAATCTACTTCACTCACCCAATAACTTGGCTGTTTTTCCTTAATTTCATCAACTTGCATCGTTGATTTGCACTCCCTATTGAAAACTTCATCTAAACCTCATCCAAGGCAGGGTAGAATTTTGGAGAGTTGGGGTGGTGAGAAATTCTGCCCAAGGGTGTTCATGGCAGAGATTTGGAGGAGTTGGGAATAAAATTCCCAATTTTTGGAGAATTTCGCTCAAGTTTTGACATCGATCATTGGATTGTTTGGTCTTCATTTGAAAGGAGGGTCGACATTGTTTTATTGCTTCTCATATCCAAACTTGTAACCCCCTCTAGACCATGGCAGAAATTTTGAGAAGGGAATTTTCTTGGGTGGGGAAATTCCAAGATCTTGGGAATTCCAACTCTAAACTTGCTCACTTCTATTTCTTTATCTTGGAGGGCAAGATGATTTATATAAAATATACCATTAAATTATTATACTCTAAGTTGTATTGCATATAAATATTGTCAAGATGTTTGGAGAGTGGTTTTAGGTTCATAGGAGTTATAATAAATATTTTAGATTTTGTTAGATTCTAATAAATTCTAGACTTAGCCAAATTTTAGGTTTCAACATGCCTCCATCAATGTTATCTCCCATAACCTCTCGTGAATTCATAAGATGAAATTGAAATTGGAGTAAGGATTTTAAAAATATTTTAACTTATTTCATCACAAATCCCCTAATTTCAACATCATTATCCTTGACTAGCTTAGCTCGGCTCTCGTTCATATCCCTGATTGGCTTGATTACGTAGTGAGCCAAAGTTGCTCAAACTCATCTCTAAAACTTGGAGACTTGAAAATTGCCACTAAGACAACCTAAGACCACTAACTCTACTGTTAAGCGAAAAGATTGGGTCCCCATTTGCAGTGAGGCAATGGTGTGAAAACCTCACAACACTCCCCTTTATATCTTCCATTGTAGGGGAAATTCACACCTCTTCACCATAGCTTCCCTTTGCAATGGTAACAATATTTTGCCATTGCCACCCTTAGGAAGAGTCACAACCCTTCATCATTCCTGCCGTTTGTAAGAGTCAATTCCTAGTTTTCTTCCTATTTTCTTTTTCCATTTCTTTAATTCCTATGCTTACCTCGTTCTTTCTTCCTTTATATCCACTATCAAATGTACTCTCCTTGCTTTTATATCTCATGTTAGAGGGAGTCACAACTCTTCATTGCATGTCTAATGAGCTTTCATTAAACTTAATTAACATGTAATACTAATTATATTATATTATACTTTATTATTTATTTATTCTTATATTTATTTTCATTTTAATATTTATTATTAAATCCTAGTTTAGAAAGAGGACATTAAATGCTTACATTCTTGTCATGAACAAAAGCATATGAAGGGATTTCCACATTCTATGCACCATCATTAGTTAGTAGAGGGGTGAGATATCAGGGAGGATGGCATGAATATTAAAGAACTATCTCTTAAGTCTTGTACTTCCCTCCCAATGTTAGTGAATATGCTGAATACAGTTCACATGCCTCAGGTGTGTTGAAAACTGACTTTAACTAGAGTCTTAGGCCGAATACAATACCCTTGCCTCAGGTGTGTTGGAAACTGCCCAGTGTTCGTGAATATGCTGAATACAGTTCCCTTGCCTCAGGTGTGTTGAAAGATAACTTTAACTTGACTCTTAGGCTGAACAAATTCCCTTGCCTCATGTGTGTTGAAAACTAACTTTAACTTGAGTCTTAGGCTATATACAATTCCCTTGTCTCAGGTGTGTTGAAAACTAACTTTAACCAGACTCTTAGGAATGGTAAGAACATTCTGGTATCTGGACAAATGACCTATTGGCAAGTCACGCTCTCCCTTCTCTAGCCAGATTTATCATAATCTGGTCTTGCAAACAGTTGTGAGAGGCCTGGAAACATCAATAATGATGGTTTTTTCATTGCTGTTGTTCATGGTAGTCAAAAATATCATTAAGGTTTCTTGAATGGTTTTTGTGTGTCTTATGCTGCATATAAATTACACTGCAGTTTGTATAAAACATGGGCAAATATTTTTTAATTATAGATGGTAAAGTGAGGTTAGCAATGTCAGTGAAATATCCTGAATGGATATTTTCTTTGCTGCTACTCTAATTTTTAATTATATAAATTATATTTTCTTGTAGATTTTTTGTGATCTTATAGAGCTAGACAAAAGTTGTAGAAGAATGTTGTTTCTTTTTGTATTTTTCATAATATAGATATTACAATGAATAAATAACAGTAATTTGTGAAATAGAAGTGATAAAAATCATATGCAGCAATACATACTAATCTGCAAATGATTTTAAACCGTACCAGCAGAGTGATTTATTTCAGAATAATCCCAGTACAGATGTACTTCAAACAAGGTTTACACTAGCTAAAGATGGGAACCAGCTACAGCCAAACAAGTTCAAATGATAATGCCTAAGCTGCTGCAATAAAACAACTCCAGTCTGCTGCAATAAAACACTCCAAAATTCCTCACGTGAGCTGCTACAAGGAAACGCCAAGCTGAATCAAAGTGGCTGCCTTTCCTAAAAATCCACTGCCTGCAAAGTGTGAGTGCAATAATAGAAATCAATCCTCTGCCTTGATCAAGCTGTTTGCATAAGGACCTTAGAACCTGATTTTGTTGAGGGTTATGTTCCAACAAATTTGCTTTCAGCACTAGGGTTTACGTCCTAGGTGAGGACTCTTCCAGAGCAATGGCGCCCAAAATAAGTTGACAAAATGATAAAAGATGCTCACCTTTAGGTTGGCTTCTCCTTATATCCCCTCTCTAAGGCAATTCGAACCCTAAGAGAACCCTATAGTGGAATTCATTTAAACTTTATAATATAACCTTATTTTCCCCAATAAGGCGTCCAAATAAAAAGAAATCATTAATTTATTAATGACCAAGAGCTCCAAGCATCAAATAGGTCCCAGTCAGTGATAATCACACATAAGCAAATCGATCTAGATGGAGCCAAAAAACTCCTTATTACTCCAAAATGGCTAAATACTTAGCCTTATTTAAATTATTAAAATGCAAACTTAGGAGAATATTTAAATATATTAAAATATTTCCCGAGTAGCCAAGGAACAACCCAGACACCTCCAAAACATGAAACTAAGTTTATTACTTGCCTATGACTGATGTCGGACAACTTGGGCCAACTGGTAGTCTCACCCTCAAATCTATGCATACTCCTAAAAAATAGGGAACACACCCAAATCTCTTGAAATTGAGACAAGGGGGTGACCTCATAGAACCTCAACTTTGGAAAACATTACAACCTCCTAAAAGGTAGGAATCTTCTCCTAAAATCAAGGAACTACTCTCAATTGATCTACTACTGCCTTTAATACCAAATCTGAACATTGAAAAACCTTGATTGAGTCCATGATCACCACTGCCAGCTTATGAGACTCCATAATAGGTTAATTCTCATGTCATTGCTAGACAGAGCTAAAAAGGGGACATGACAATCCTCTCTTCTTGGAGATGCTTGCCCACAATCAACTACAAAGATGGATGCTATAAATAGTCTCGCCCTCCCAAGTGGCTTACTCTATAGGGAGACCTCTCCAGCGAATCAGATACTCTCGAATCACCTTGCTTCTTAGTTGACATTCCCTCTCTTCCAAGATCTCCTCAGGAACCAATGTCAGCTTAAATTTCTCATCCAATGGAGGTAGATTTGGAGATGGTATAATATGTTGTCCCATTACCTTTTTCGGACACGACATGTGGAACACATTATGAATCCTAGTGTTAGATGGTAACTCAATCTCATATGCAAGCTCTCCAACACGCCTGATAATCTTGTATGGTCCATAAAAATGAGGCTTGAGCTTCTCAGCTCCACCCCTTTTAAGGGTGCTCTGCCGGTAAGGTTGTAGTCGTAAGTAAATCATATCCCCCACCTCAAATATCCTCCCATTCCTGTGTCGATCAACGTAGACTTTCTGCTGATTTTGTGCCTGTTGAAGATTCTCTTGGAGAGTTCTCATGATATTTTGGTTCTCTTGCACCCAATCCTATGCCAAAGGAACCCTGCTGGCACTAATCGCCAGATCAACAAAAGATAGAGTATCATAACCATAGAGGGCTCTAAATGGAGTTATAGCAATCGACATATGATTCGTAGTATTATAACAATACTCGCCCAAGTGCAACCCACGCACCCATGTCCTCTGCTGCCTTGACACATAACTATGTAAATACCCTTCAACCCATTTATTAACAATCTTGGTCTACCCATTTGTCTGTGGGTGGTAGCTAGTACTAGGTGTCAATTCCGTACATGTGAGCCTGAAAAGTTCTTGCCAAAAAGAACTCATGAACCTGCTATCCTTGTCACTCACTATGGTCTTGGGAAGACCATGTAGCCTAAACACCTCTCTAAAAAAATAACTCTGCTACTTGAGATGCTGTGAAGTCAACTGTAGTAGGAATGAAGTGGGCATATTTAGTCAACCTGTCAACTACCGCGTATATGTATGGGTAAGGGTTGCAATAATCAGCAGGGTGAGTATGCTCAGACTTATTCTGCTAGTAGGTCTTACACTCTCGAACATGACGTAGAATGTCATCTTTGAGACCCTTCAAGAGAATCTCTCCCTAATTGCCCTATAAGTCTTACTATACCCTGGGTGCCTTGCTGAAGGAGTATCATGGTAGGCCTACAGAATTTGTTCCTTCAACTGAGAACCAGGAACAAGGACTCTGCCTTTGTAATAGATGACATCATCTACTACACTCTACCTATCATCTAAAACCAATCCATCCATGACTTCACATGCATGTTGATCTTTGGAGTATTCAACTAAAAGTTAAGCCTTCCAATTTGTTAAAATCTCACTCAATGAACATAGGGTGGCGACTGAGGGTTTCCTGAAAAGTACATCAGCAACGGTATTGTTCTTGCCCTTAATGAACTCAATGTCAAAGTCATAAGCTTGGATCTTGCTCACCCATTTTTGTTGTCCATCATTGAGTTCTGTATGATCAAGGAAGTATTTCAAACTGTTGTGGTTTGTTCTTACCATGAATTTACTGCCAACAATATACTATCTAAACTTGGCTAATGCATGCATGATAGCCAACATTTCCTTGTCATATGTGGAATGCAACCTCTTATTATCCCACAACTTCCTACTCTCATAGGCAATGGGGTGCCTGTTCTGCATCAAAACCGCTCCTATGTCCATGCCTGAAGCATCACACTCAAGCACAAATGGCTGCAAGAAGTCAGAAAGTGCCAAAACTAGACAAGTACTCATAACCTCCTTGAGTCTGTCAACTGTTTTGTCCATCTAAAAGCTCCTTTCTTTGTGAGGTCTTCCAGTGGTGTTGCCAATTGAGAGAAACCCCTCATAAATCTTCTGTAATAAGCACACAAACCAAGGAATCCACGCAACTCAGTAATGTTTCTGAGGGCAGGGCTAGTCACGAATCGCCTGAATTTTCTCCTCATGCACCTTCACTCCATTAGCACTGATCACACGTCCCAAATATAAAACCTCTCTAAGTCCAAACTCACTTTTGGACAACTTAGGAAATAGAGACTGACTCTCCATGATGCTAAGTACCTCCTCCACATGTTCGAGATGGTCCTCCCAAGTAAAACTGTAAATCAAAATATCATCAAAGAATACCAACTCCGATTTCCTCAACTGTTTGTTGAAGATGTGGTTCATGCATGAGTGGAAGGTGGCGAGTGCATTGGTAAGACCAAAAGGCATCACCAGGAACTCATAATGTTCGTGGTGGCAACAGAAAGCAGTGTTGTGTACATCCTCTGATCATACACAAATTTGATGATAACCTGAACGAAGATCAATCTTAGAGAAGTAGATAGCCCCATGAAGCTCATCTAACAACTCATCAATGTGTGGGATTGGATATCAGTTCTTGATTGTCTTTTTGTTCACTACTCTGTAATCTATACACATCCACAAGGTCCCGTCCTTCTTCTTGATAAGTACCACAAAAGAAGCAAAGGGGCTAGAGTTGGGGCGCATGAAGCCCATGTCCAACAACTCATGAATGGTCTTCTCAATCTCATCCTTGTATGCTCTAGGATGACGATATGTGGTGGTGATCATTGGTTTAGTTCCATTGTCCATCTGTATCCCATGCTCAAAACCTCTATCCGGAAGTACACCAGGAGGTATGTTACCAAAAACTTTGCCATGTCGGTCCATTATTGATTGAATATCAACATGAAATGTCCTTCCATCCTGAGGAGTAGGTATTTTGGACTTCACAAAACATATAGCCCAAATCATATCATCAGTCTAATAATAGACTCCATCCTGTGAGAAGTCACCTCCTTAGGTCCACCGTCTGAAGCTGCTCTCAAGATCACCTTCTTCCCATCAGATAGAAACTCTAATTTCATGCGGTGATGATCAATAATATACCTTCCAATACCCTATAGCCATTGCATACCCAAAATAACATCATAATCCTCAAGGGGTAGAATATATAAGTCATCTGTCAAGGTGAAATCCCCCATTTGAATGCTAAGCTGTGAGATCCTCCTAGTGCAGCCCAAATTTGCACCATCTACAACCTTTACTCCAAAACCATCAAATACCTCAGACTGGAGCCCACGTTTCTCAACCAATTTCTGATCAATAAAGTTATGTGTGGCTCTTGTATCGACCAAGCTCATGACTTGCTGGCCTTGTAATGTACCTTTCAGCCGAAAGGCGTGGACTCTGGGATAACTAGATAAGGTAGCCATAGTCACTTTGGTTGTCGCCAATGACTTTGGTATGTCCAACTCCAACTGTGGTTGCTCCTGACGAGTCTCCTTGGGATTGTCCTTAGTGTCAATGTCTGGTATCTCCTCATCTCCATACTCAGATGTCACCTCAGTCAGATGAACCTTGCCCTTTCCCATACAACAGTGCCCGGGCTCCCAAGGTTCTTTGCATGAAAAATATAGTTTCTTCCTCAAATCATTCCGTGTCTCTGGGTCCATCCTAGGAGGTCTAGCTATTTGACCATCCCTACGCTGTGAGGTGTTGGCCTTCTGTGGAGGCCGTGAATATCTGAATGACTTCTTATCCGATTGATAAGTAGGAGTGGTGTCCAGTCTCAATGTCACATCAATAGCATCCTTAAGAGTGGTTGGCTGGAAAGCGGGAACCAATCCCTTAAGCCTATCTTGCAATCGCTCAATGAATAGTATTACACTACGCTTTTTGGGCATATTAGGTACCATAATTGCAATGCACTGGAACTCATTAACATACGCCTCTGCATGTCCAATCTGTCTAAGATGCGCCAACTCTCTATAGTAGAGTTCAATGTCCTTTCAGTCAAACTGGGTAATTAGCCACTTAGGGAACTCTGCACAGGAATGAATCAAGCTGTGATCCTAGGTAACCAAACCATGGTGCCACTAGTCATAGGTGACCCCATCTAATTGCAATACAACAAATTGTATAGCCTCTCTCTGGCATGGGTCGTAAGGATAAATAAATGTCCAACTTGTGTACCCAAGCTCGTGCACTCGAATCACTAGTGCCATCATAAGTAGCCAATGAAATCTTCCCAGTAGCTCTGCTAAGATCTTTGTTTTGCTGTGTCCTATAGCCTCTGTCTCCTCTGAACTTGGTAGTATCCCTGCATTGTGAACAATATTAGGGAAGAGGGAAAGCATCCCTAACCTCTGGGGGTAGAGCTCTCCACTCAACTGTGGCTGCCATGATGGATTCCTGGAATCCCATTTTGGATGGAGCAACCTGTGCTGGCCGCTCACTAGGTAAAAGTTGTGGAAGAAAGGGTCTATCCGTAGCAGGTATACGGGGTCGTTCCTGTTTTTGGGAATGAAGGGAGCTCTCAACCGACGCATGGGATCTATGACTTCCAACAATTGACACAAATCTGTTGCATCCTTGCTTGCCTCTTTGCCTATCCAACTCTATCCACTCCAAATTTTTGTAAAATCCCTAGCTGGATACAACTCAACAAACTCGAATTATATCTTAACTTAATAGTTGTTTGACATTTTGTCAAACACTTTTCAAACAACCTTAGATATCAAATGAACTTGTTTCTCTATTTTTGGAAATCCTTATATTTTATGTATGTTGGATATATGTGCCTTCTGTGATTTTAAAATATATGCATGATGCTGAAATAACAATAACAAACATATACTGAAAAGGCTGAATGATAAACTCAGATTTCTCTAGACAAGTAATGGCAAAGCAAAATATTTACTAACTGCTGATGTATTCAATTATAACTTCACACATACAATTGTATTCAATATCAAAATGAGGTCGACAATTATTGCCAAGTAACAGTAAATTCTGTTGGACATATTATTACCCTTATATAACAATAAATTGAGAGTGGATATTCCAAATCAACAAACAAATAAAGCACCTGGAATCTCTGTCCACTCTCTTGTTCGATTTGAAGTAGGTGATATGTCTGATCGCAGTCCCTAACAAGTCAAATGCAGCCCCAAAACTAATCGCAGGTCATGGACAATTGATTGCAGGCCTTTAGAAACAATGTACATGCCATTGTAATTAAATGTTGGCCCTCCAATGTTAAACGCAGATCCCAATGGGTAGATTGTAGGTTCCAAATAATAATTTACAAGCTTCCAGAACTAAATCGCAGACCTCCAAGATGGAATCATAGGCTTAAGCAAGAAAATGTTAGGTCTGTTATTTCAATTACAGACCACCGAAAACCTCCCACACTGCCCAGATTTTGCAAATAAACAATGTCCAACAGCACTGGAAGTTAGACGCTCAAATCTGATTATAAAATTTGCAGATGGAAGTATACTTAACTCTTCAATCCCACAACATCTCCTGGCAACAGAGAATACAAGAGGGAGAACACACAAACTTAGAATTGCGAGACCAGAATTGATGAAAAAGTTCACAATCCATTTATCCTTCAAGTTGAAAAACGCTAACTCCAGATTGCAGCTCCTCTTAGACACAAATGTCACAGTAGAAGAGGAGAGGGCAAATTATTTACCTCAGCATAATTTGCATACAACAACTAAGAATTTCTCAAAATTATAATCCCAATCTCCCAGACACAGATAATCACAGAGAGGAGATTGAACTAATGAAACCACTTTACATCAGCAGTGACTTCAAACAATCTTTTGAAACTCAGAAACTCTTATACTTCAGCAAGGGCACAAAATTCATAACTCAGGAAAAAGCCATGAAGACAACAAAAACAAATATATATTCAAGCATGCTTTCCTCAACAAATGGGCTTTATTTATAACCTCTAGATTCTCTTTTGTTGCCAAAAAGTAACTTCACTCAAGAAGCTTCACCACACAACATTAATTAGAAGCTTCCATTAGATTCTCTCACTTGACTTGGCATAACTAATTAATAAATGACACTTTCCAATGATAACTCAACTCTCAACTTAAGTGAAATTATAAAGCTAAATTATAACTGTATAATAAGCCATTTAATAATTAATAATAATTTGGCCACTAAAAATATAATAACTCCCAAAATACTCATCATTTAAATATGTCATTTGAAATAGGAGTCATACCTATTATTTCTCCATGTGACCAAATGCACTTTCAAAAAATAGAAAGTGTCCATCTCAATCAACACCAACTTACCACAAATAGTAAGTACACAAAACTAAGCCCAAACAAAGTCCGATTTGAGCCAAATGAAGACCAACCTTTAGCTTACTGAGATGTGGAAAAGATAAGACTCTCCCAGGCCAAGTCATTGCCACAAAAGATGCTCTACCCACAATAATTAATCTACGAGGATCACAATAATAGGCTAATCCCTAAAACTCCAATGCTGTGAAAAATGGAACATAACAATTTTCTTGTAACCTCTCAAGCATCTAGACTATTATAGGCTGATTATTGATGAGAGTCCTCATCAATTCTCTTTCATCCTCATTAGTGGTGTTCTGTTTGTTTCCTTCCTGTTCATTTGCTATAGTATTTTCCTGTTCAGTTCCAAAACCTTGCTCAAGGTGAGCTCTCTTGTGTGTGTAAAATTTGTGTATTTCAGCTCTTGCATGCATAGATTTGTAATCAAATCCATAGGTTGGCAAGATTTGACTCTGATACCATTGAAATATCCCAAATGGATATTTGCTCTGCTGCTGCTATAATTTTTAATTATATAAATTATATTTTGTTTGTAGATTTTTTGTGATCTTATAGAGCTGGACATAAGTTGTAGAAGAATGTTGTTTCTTTTTGTATTTTTCAGAATATAGGTATTACAATGAATAAATAACAATAACTTATGAAATAGAAGTGATAAAAATCATATGCAGCAATATATACTAAGATGGAAATGATTTTAAACTATACTAGCAAAGTCTGATTTATTTCAAAATAGTACCAATATAGATGTACTTCAAACAAGGTTGACGCCAACTGAAGATGGGAATTGGCTACAACCAAACAAGTTCAAATGATAAAGCCTAGGTTGCTGCAATAAAACAACTCCAGTCTGCTGCAATAAAACACTCCAGAATTCCTCACGTGAGCTGTTGCAAGGAAATGCCAAGCTGAACCAAAGTGGCCGCCTTCCCTAAAAATCCACTGCTTGCAAAGTGTGAATGCAATAGTAGAAATCGATCCTTTGCCTTGATCAAACTGTATGCATAAGAACCTTTGAACCTGATCTTGTTGAGGGCTACATCCCAACAAATTTTCTCTCAGCACTAGGGTTTGCACCCTAGGTGAGGAATGCTCTTCCAGAGCAATGACGTCCAAAATTGGTTGACGAAATGATAAAAGATGCTCACCTTTAGGTTGCCTTCTCCTTATATCCCCTCTCCAAGGCAATTTGAACCCCAAAGTGGAATTCATTTGAACTTTATAATATATCATTATTTTCCTCAATAAGGCATTCAAATATAAAGAAATCATTACTTTATTAATGACAAATAGCTCCAAGCATCATAGGTCCTAGTAAGTGATAATCAAACAGTAGAGACTGAGCTCTTTCCAACAAGCTATTACACATGCAAACCGATCCAGATGGAGCCAAATAATTACTTATTAGTAAAAAATGGCTAAATACTTAGTCTTATTTAATTTATTAAAATGCTAACTTAGGAGAATATTTAAATATATTAAAATATTTTCCAAGTAGCCAGGAACAACTCAAACACCTCCAAAACATGAAACTGAGTTTGTCACCTGCCTGTGACTGATGCCGAACAACTTAGGCCAATTGGCAGTCTCACCCTCAAATCTAGGGATACTCCAAAAAAATAGGGAACACACGCAAATCTCCTGAAATTAAGACCAGGGGGTGATCTCATATAACCTCAACTTTGGAAATCGTCACAACCTCCTAAAAGGTAGAAATCTCCTCCTACAATCAAGGAACTGCCTCCTAAAATCAAGGAACTGCTCTCAACTGATCTACTATTGCCTGTAATACCAAATCCGGATGTTGGAAAACCCTAACTGAGTCCTTGATCACCACTCCAGCCTACGAGACTCCATAATAGGCTAACTCTCATGTCACTACTAGACAGAGCTAAAGAGGGGACATGACAGTTAGGCAGAAATAATAAGTGCAATTAGCCAGATGCAGAATTATAGTTTGTTAGGCAATGAAGATGAATATTATTTCTTGAGTGCTGTATAGGAGGGATGTTTGCCAGGTGGAGAATAGGAAAACTGTTTTCTTTTCGCTGAAAGGAAGGTGTTTTCTGAAAGATGGAAAACTCAAATTTTTAGTGGTTGATAATGACAAAATGTCTGTTGTGTATGAGAGCGCAAATATATCTGCTTGTTATATTTTTTGTGCTTATGGATAAAAATTGATCAAATAAAGCTCATTTTTATTTCTCAAGTCTAAAAACTTTCTGTCAACATCTCATCTTCTCTTGCATGAGATTGTACTTTGTCTCTTATATATATAAAATTCTCTTCTATCAATTAACAAAATTAAATGGGTAGTCCACTTATCATGTTTTAAACTTCATCCAATCATGTGGAATCTTCCACTTATCATGAGCCATTCTTTAAACTTCATCCAATCCCATGGAATCTTCCACTTATCATGAGCCATAGCTATCCAGTCATATGGATTGTCATCTTATTATGCACCATTGCTATCTAATCACATGTTTAATTCAATTATCAATTATATGGGACTATAGTTGTCATCCCTTTAAAGAACTAGTAGATATAGCATTTAGTCAAAGATAACTGAATAGGTACGATATTCAAACTATTTACCTTTAGAGTAAGGATCTAATCAAAATTATATTAAGTTTTTGTCATACCATTAACCACATAGTCAAATACATTGGTATAAGCTAAAATTTGGTTGAAGACTTGAATTAACTTGTTGTTACTGAAAAGGCAATACTAGTAGATTAGCACCACAAATTCTGGTCATTATTTTGTTGACATAATATCTTTTGTTTTATCTTTGATGAACATTGCACGACATTTAATTTTTATAAATGCCAAAATTTGTGGCAAGGCATTAATGATTAAGATTTTGGATCAATGCAGTAGATGTCATTCCACTATTTAAGTTGTTGATGTCAGTCCACTAACTAAGCTGTACATATTCCTTCTGCAACCAAATAATTTTTAACTATTTTACATGGGAATGCATCCCCTATTTCTGGCTCTCGAGGAAATATCCTGGAAACGCAACCAGTCCTGTTCCCTGTCCCCATTCCCAAAATACAGTGGAACATTTTAAAAGCCAACACATCATTGTTTATCTTAAGATAGCAAGGTTGCAAATCGGAGTGGGCTCTAACACTAGTTAATGGTTCAAAGTTTGCACTAAGTTGAATCTATGTTTCATGCAGGCATCAAAGTATTGTGAGTTGTAGGCATATTTTGCATCTCTAACAAGACATTTTCTGATTTCACCATAAATGGTGTTAGTAAAATTAATATAAAACATTAAAAAAATACAATATATTATTATCTTTTGAAACATTCATATAGATATATACTGCCGTCCCCTTTTTTGGTCCTCTAAGAAATATCCTAGAAATATGTCCCCTGCCGTCCCCTAAAGGCTGTGGAGCATGGATAAATTTTGTTTGTGAATGAGTGAATGTGCAGAAATGTTAGTAAAAGGAGTGGCAACTATTCTTATGAAAGATGGAAAGGGGTAATACATTTAGAGAAACCACTTCCATGTGCACATATAGGTATTCCATGTCTGCATGGCATGATTTTTTTTGGTGTGCTATGTTTTATTTTCTTGGCACTCTTGTAATGTGTATATCTTTATTTTGAAATGAATTCTTATTGGATGGAGGGGACATGCTAACATTCTGTCAACTTTATCTCATCTTTAGTAGTTTGTTACTTAGATTTTCTTTTGAATTCCATGTTGCCCATTTATTAATAACCTAATTTTCTGTTGTGTTGTAAATGCTACGATTGCATATACAAGTTTTATAAGATTTTTTTTCAAACAATTTTAGTTTTATTCTAGTTGTTTCACAGTTTCATTGTCTCTCTTGTTTAGTGCTGTTTCTCTTTGTTTGCTTCTTGCTCTGTTGGTTTTCTTTTTCTCGGACACCATTTGGTGGTCCTGCTGCCTTTTGGCCTCTGTTTGTACTTTCAGTCCCTTAGGCCTGTTTGTGGTCTCTTGTTGGACATCAATAATTTATCTTATCTTATCTTATCTAACTTGGAAAGCAATGCACAACATTCACTTTTGCAATATAAGCCCATTTTCTATCACAACAACTAAATAACTAGGCTTCTTTTCAGCCTCCAATTTTTTTTGCCATATTTGTTTCTATTGCATTTATCTATCAGTTTTGGAAAAAACCCATTTCGGTCAGACTCTTGGGAGTTTCCTGTTTGTTTATTTAAAATAAAGAAGAGAACAACTGGCCAATGTGCACTCAATAATTTTAAAGGGAAAAATAGGAAAGAAAATATATAGCTAAATCTAGATTATGGAAATGGACAAGAAAAATTGTATCCCTAAGCCAGAGTCTTTTATAAAGGAAGAAACAAAAGACAAGTAACTCCTAATTGTTAGGTGTGGCAGCTTGTCCTTCAAATCTTGAAGGGTTTTCTTTGGGATCTACTTATTGTCATTGATGCAACTGCTATCATGTTTGGCATGGAATAACGCGAGTATAACAAGTTGGATGTAATTTACTAAATTAGCATATGTTCTTATTAAAATTTTAATCCATAATGAACAAAAGGTAGTTGTCATTGTCTTGTATACGATTTAATCATTTTTATACAGGTTTTTATATACTGGTAATTTTATTTTTATTTTCATGTTTTGGAAATTTTGGAGCTGTCATTTCTATTGAATTACATAGGAAAACATGCATTTGATAGTAATATGTGTGTTGCTAGTTTTCAAAAATTCTATATTTCAAACAATGATCATGGGAACTTTTCTTTTAAAATATTTTGCATTATCTCTATCATGGGTGGCTTTATGGTGCCCTTTCCAAAAATATATGACAATGTCGTGACAACAGTATCTTGTGAATATGCAGTTTGAATACAGGGTGAATATGTTCCGGTATGAGGATAATGCTTTGTCAAAGCTTGAGGCTCGACGACGTGCTCGAAAGCACTGGGATAAAGTATGGATAACTTTCTTTTGTCATGCTTGTTCTTCATTTCTGTTGAACTTGTTTGGAGCTACTATGCCTAACTGAAGATGGTTGCAGGCATTGAGTTCTTTTTATTTTCTGTACATCAAAAAGATTTTGTACGTTAGGCTTTGAGATTATATTTACATTCTACGGAAAAAGAAAAAGATTCTTATCTTATGTGGACTATCTGACTGCTACATCTCTTTCAATTTGAAGCTGAGAAAGTATGTTATGTATACATGGGGTCGGAATATTTCAGATACATCACCTCGAGGGACAAATAAATCAAATTATGTTGAAAGGAGAACCAAAGGTATTCATCGGCCACTTGAAGTTGGTGAAAGATCCACTTCTTCTGAAATTAGAGCCCAAAATCACCAAATTGGAGATAGAGAGTCTAGTGGTATTGAAAAACATAAAATGTGGCAGCAACTGAAGGTATCATATAATCATAGAAGATTTCGTTTTTGAAATTTGTTTGAAGCTTTATTGAAAAAGCTTCTTAAATTAAAAAAATTATAGAATAAATTTCTCATTCTTTGCCAACTGCTAATTCAATTCTTTTGATTTTCCTAGAATTACCTATGTGGAGGTAGTGGGATGGAGCTCAATAAAGGAAATGCGCAAGATATTGAAGGACGATTGAAAGGGCCATTAAGCATTGAACCAGTAAGTCAAATCATATGAAAAATATTTAGACTAGTTTCTTAATATGTTTTCGTTATATACAGTTTGTTTGGTCGCATGCACTAATATTCTTTTTTCATACTTGGCAAAACAAAGTATTTTATACTCAAGTCATTACAAGTTGGTATAAATTATGATCGTAGAATTGATGTGGTATATGTGAAAAGCTTATAGCACATGGCAGATTCAACAGTTATACTTCTGTGTGTGTTTTTAAGCTGGGTCTTTTTTTGTCTAACAAATGAACTAACTGGGAGGCTATTCTGTCTCATTCCAGCATGAGAAAAACAAATTCAGCTTATTCACAGGATTTTGTTTGCTTTTTCTATTTCCATTGTAATGGCCCCACTCTAGCAGTTAAATTAATTTCTTATAAAGTCATTAAATAAATTAAAAATTAAAAGGTGACTTTATATTTAATTAATTATTGTATTACAAGGGAGAAGCTTCTAGAGTATGTATTAATTATTGGAAAGGGGGAAGCCTCTAGTAATTTAATTTTCTAGAAGCACAATTAATTATTGTATTGCAAGGGAGGAGCTTCTAGAGAGTGCATTAATTATTGGCAGGGGGAAGCTTCTAGCACTTGCAACTAATTAATATTTGGTTTCCTTTTAGAAGGGGGTAGGGAAAGTATAAATAGAGGTGGGAGCCTCATTGTTTAGCATCGGATGATTGTGAATTGCATTTGATAAGAGCTTGGATGTGTGAGTCACATATCTTTCTTGGCATTAGAGGATGTTCATCCTCTCTTGTAACATTCTAAACGTCATTCCCTTGGGTTTGGCCTTTGGAATACATTGCTAGGTACATGATTTTATCATTGTGAGAACTAATATTATTTTAGTAGCGGTTCAGTCTTCAATTTGCATAAATTCCTTCTTGCTCATGTTGTGTGGATTGAAACTTATGCAAAGACATTTAAATCGCTTTTAATAGTTGGTTCAGTTTTTGGGCATTTCCAGGGTGCCTATTACAGTGGTATTAGAGCTATAAGTACTGCCATCCTGTGGAGGTCTTATAGGGAATTTGGAACAATCGGATAGAGGGGAAAATGTTTAACAAAATGTTCAGACGGTTACCAGGTACATTAGAGGAGGGGCAACATATACAATAGGAGCAGAATAGGCAAATGGATATGATATTGCAGCTTATGGCTAGACTGATGGGCATCAATATTGATGATTAATATGTTGCTGCAGTGTAGGAGGTAGTTGATTCCTCAGATGGGATTGAGACACGTATAGAGCCACCTAGCTATGATGTTGGTAATTTGGGTGTTTCAGCAGAGTCAGTAGATGTGGGTTTACGCTCTAGTATTATTCATTTGCAATCTGGCATTGAGTCACGTGTACAGAGTCAAAAGTCCACATATGTAGCTTTGTCAGGGGATGGCGATGCAACAATAGTGGGATTAGGAGAATGTGAGGATGTTGTCATATCAGCAGGCACTTCTGTGTTTGTTGAAACATCCGATGAGGAGACACCTATTGTTGATACAGTTAGCATGAGTGCATTTGGTTCGCTTGTCGTTACATTTTCTTCAATGCATGTTGGTGATGATGGCGATTCCAATCCAATTTATATTATGTGGGTGGATACGAAGAAGAAAAGGTTACAAAGATCTTCTACGGAGTTACCTTCTGGTGACATTCTGACTTCTACATCATTAGCACAAGTTTTGGGTGCTAGGCTGCAGGACATATGGTTGGTCTTGATGATGCTGGTTTGTAGTTGGTTTAATGTCCACAGGGATGTCACATACTACTTCAATCAGGATCTAGGTGGAGGTTAGAGTTCATTGTGTTGTTGGATTGCTTGAGGACAAGCAATTTCAAAGAGGGCTGACTGTAATGTCTCCACTTTTGCAGTTAAATTAATTTTTTATAAAGTCATTAAATAAATTAAAAATTAAAAGGTGACTTTATATTTAATTAATTTAATTAATTATTGTATTACAAGGGAGAAGCTTCTAGAGTATGTATTAATTATTGCAAAGGGGGAAGCCTCTAGTAATTTAATTTTCTAGAAGCACAATTAATTATTGTATTGCAAGGGAGGAGTCTCTAGAGAGTGCATTAATTATTGGAAGGGGGAAGCTTTCAGTAGTTGGTTCAGTTTTTGGGCATTTCTAGGGTGCCCATTACATCTATCGATGGTCATTTTAGTGACTGATTACATTGCCAATTCTTCATGGTTTTACTTTGCCCACCACATATAAATATGACAGAAAATGTCATGGGAATTTTAGAATATAACAATAGCTCAAATGTATCATGTGATGAAGGCAGGGAAATTTTTTCTGCTTTGATATTTGATCCTATGATCTTTGGCCCTGATGTATGTTCTCTTAGAAGTTTTTCTAAATAGTTCTTTATATAAATTCAAATGTTGGCCTATGATATATTTAGAAAATTGTTGAGAATGTCTTGTATCTTTGCCCCAAACATTTCGATTTCGGTCATACATTTAGAGCATGTATGGCAGGGTGGGGGGAGGGGGAAGCACATTTTAAAATCTTAACAAGTTTGCAAAAGCAGGGCAGAGAAGAAGGGTCAGAATGGGCAAATCGTAATCAAGGACTTATGTCCATTATGTAAGTCTTCAGGAAAGCCATTTGGTTGCTTCCTATTATATTACCTTCAAAGGATTTTGTGGATGGAATTTGTTTGAAGGTTTTGGAGCTCTCCTTTCTTAACATGTGCTACCTATTTTACAACTATATGCCAAAAGTATTTATCTTTATAGTTGATAGAACTTTAATTGTAGGTCAATGACCACTGATGTTTTTATTTGGATTTTGTTTTAACTTGTCATATAAGTTTTTATTTATATGTTAGTTATGACAGTGAATTGATTGGGAAACCAGCATAGCTAATTCTTAGGTTGTTCATCAACAAAGAATTCTTACTCTCAGTGTTAGTCTAATTCCATTGATGAATAAAAACAATTTAAAAAAATTAAACAACACAAAATGCCTGAATGGAGATACTTCACTCACTATGCAATCCTTCTCAGGAACAAAAATCATGGCATTAACATTTCATACTATTGTAAACCTCTTTTCCGTGACACTGCTGTGCTGTACAATGCTCAATAGAAGTTAATTGAATGCTTTTTCTTACTTGAGTCGAATTTATTTGTATTCTTGTGGTATGTTGATTTGCATTCTTGTTTAAACTGAAAACAAATAAAAGAACAGCCTCACAAATGAGGGAGAACAAAAAGTTTATTGTAACATCACTTGCTGGGACTGGACTTAATTTATCCTAAATTTCTCAATTAGGGTTTGAATTGGGGTGCCCCTTGATAGGATTAGTCATTATCTTATTAGATTCAAGCCACACTCATATCCAACCTAACTACTATTTCAACTCAACGATGGAAGGTGTGGGTGTTATCCAAGTTGCCTAAAAACCAACAATGGATTCCCTCAAAGTGTACAGGTCCAACTTCGTATCATGAAGGCTTATAGAGTGCTGACCCCTATCCTCTCTTTGGATGAGATCCATTTTATTGGATTTATACGAGCCCCTCCTTGTTAACATCACAAACTTCCCTTCTATTAATCAAATAGAAATAGGATTGGTATATAATTTCTATATGCAATTATTAATGTTTAATTTATATATCTTGAATATATATATTCTTATTTATAAATATATTTATCTAATGATCACCATGATCACTCATTCTGCTCACGTGCCCACAACATGAGCTGAATGACTCTCTAGTTTTCCATCGCCTGCTGCCATTCGTGCTCCCAATGTGTTGCGTCGTTTGCCTCTTGCATTTATGTTGGCTCCTATTTTCATCTTTGTTTTTGCCTCCCATGTTTCTCTTGCAGTTGTTCATGTTTCTTCCCAAAGGCGCTCATCTTCTACTCGTCGAGCTCTTGTCGACTTTTTTTTTTTTGTTTTTGTTTTTCTGAGTGGGATTGTCGTGTATCTCTGCCACAGATTGCACTCCTCCTGTTCGTTTTGCTCCCTTGTCGCTCATGTTTTGCTTGTGGGCTTCTATGTGTGAGTTTCACGTTTCGCTGTCACTGCTGCTCGCCTTCTATTTGTTTGTTGCTACCCTTGGTCAGCTTGCAGGCTCCTATAGCATGGGGTGTTTGGTAGACTGGTGCTCCCTTTACTTTTTGTGGCCTACTTTGCTCGTTGTTTCTCTGTTTCCAGTTGCCAACTCTCAGAGCCTTCTCTTGAAGTTCTTGTTCTTGCGTTGGCTCAAGCATGCAGTGCAGTTGAAATTGTGAGACTTTGTCAGGGAAGGAGGTAAAGTCCTCCTGTGTGCTCTCCTGAGCTTCCTTCTATTGCTGCGGCCCGTGTTTTGGTCTTTATCAGCTTGACGATTCATGCTTGTTATACGCGGGTGTGGAGTGTTGCTTGTCTTTTGCTCACAGTTTGCTCTGATCGTTAACTAGTGGTTCCTTCCATGGGTTCTTCTACTACTCTTGCTCAACCATCAACTCCATTATCCACTCCACTCACCTATCAACGACTCATTGAAAGAGTGGTCAAGCTTGAAACTGAAATTGTTGTGCTGAGAAACAACGTAGACTCACTAACTGGTCTGATAACAAAATACAAATTTGTTGTTGAATCCAATACTATGCAGATTGCAAAAATCTTTACCAAATTCTCCACTACTATTTTTGATACTGTAGACCTCAAAGTGATGGCAAACTCCAGTATTCAATAGGCCTTTGAGATCAAATATATTGTTCACAAGCAAACTGAATTAGACATCAAGCATAAATCTCTCAAAACTGAAACAAAACAACTCCAATCTTGTGCTTCGCTATACAATAGCAGTAACACAACACCTCTTTTGGGCATCAAAGAGATAGTTCATGCCAAGCTTGCAGATGAGAGGGATAGACGGGCTCGTGAGTTCAACCTGTGTGTCTGAGGACTCCCCCTTTCACCTCGGATCCTCTTTCAACTGGTATATCATTTCTCAGTGAGCAGCGTGACATCATAGATATTTCACTAGAGTGTGCCTAGATTGGTCATGACAATAAACTCTATCTCAACTTTCTCTTGCCTATGGATTGTCTTTGTCTTCTTCAAGTGAAGAGAAAACTCTTCTCTCTTCCATCCAAGATCTACCTTGATGAGGACCTCACCAAGTCCTAGGTGGTTGAGTTGAAACACTCGAGAGGTCTAGTTGTTGAGGCTAGGCGCAACAGGAAGTGGGTCGTTATTAGGAACCTTAGGGCTGTTATTCGGGATTCTCATACGGCTGGATGGGAAGCGCGGTTGGCTCCCAAGGCCAAATGATGGTCGAGACGATAGTTGGACATAAGAGGCCTCCTAGTGGCTCCCTGTATGTCAACTGCTAGAACAACAACAGTACCTTATAGTTCTTATTGGGTCTTCTCCGGGATGCTCTTGGTTTCGCTAACATCCTCCTTGTTACGGAAACCCACGAGAGCCCCGCTCATCCTCTTCTGGGCATCTTTGGCTTTCAGTGGTTGTCTATTTTAAGGGATGAGGTTAGGTGTTTTGGTGGGGTTAGGGGGTTTGGTGGGGTTGCCAATTTGGTTAGAGATCACCTTCTCAACACTATTTCCGTGGTTTATTCCGACAACTTTGCCAAGTTTTTGTCTATTCGTATCAGTCTGTCGACGTCACTATATAGGGACATCTACATTGTAGTTTTTTATTTTCCTCTGGCTTCCACTTATTATGTAGTTCAAATCACAGAGGGGGGGATCCTTACGAGGACCTCCTTGAGCACATTTTCACATTTTCGAGCTTGGGCATCATCAAGGAGATTTTAATGCATGGACCAGACACTTTCAGACACTTTCATGATCGTAGGTAAGATCCATTTGCATGACTAAATCCGATGCAGAGACCCTGGGGTTGCAGCGCGTCTTCGAGGACATTCAAGGACCCCTCACTTGTTATGGCTTCCATTTACTACAATTATGCGAGTCCTCGGACTTGTTGATCCTAAACGGACTTTCCTTCTTTCCTAGTTTCGGTCTTTTCACTTGTTGGCCCATTGTGGTGGTGTGAGTGTTGTTGACTATGTTCTTGCTAGTGCTTCCTCCATCTCCTCCATCAATTACTTCACCATTTCCTGCCCCCCCCTTGCCAATCACACCTGTCTTAGCCTCACCCTTCGGGGCCTCTCACCCCCTTTCACCTCTTCCACCCTTGCTTGTGGTGACGCCCCACGCCCCACCAACACCTCCTTTCATTTTAGTAATGGAGATCCCGACCTCTTTAACCACCACCTCAGAGAACTCCTTTAGGATTCCTTTACCGACTCTGGGGATGCTTGCTCCATGTTTGACTCGCTCGCGTCCTCCCTCCTCTCCATTCCCCACCACATCTCCTCCCTTGTTCGTAGCCCCAAGCACTAGAGTACTTGCCCCATAAACTAGTGGTTTGACGAGGACTGCAAGTCTTTTCGCCGCTCGGTTCGCTTGGCTTCTTCACCTTGTCCCCCTCCTTTGCTTAGTTGAGACTTGCTTACCTTCCACTTTTGCCGCCACAAAAAGTGGCGAAAGTTTTGCCTGATGCAGTGTAGATCCCTATATGGCTCTCCTAGTCCTCGAAGCTTTTCTAGCGCACTTTGTTTCCTCGCCACCCTCCCCTGCCCTCCACCTTGGATCACAACTCTCTTGCCTCTCCTATGTCCACCCTCTATGATATCCCTGACTAGCCACCTCTCCACCTCACCCCTTCGCCCTGTTGCCACCTATTCTCTTTCTCTAGCATCAGCAAGACAGTTAGATACATGAATTGTAGCAGGATAGTAGATGAGGAAGAGTTCCAAGTGGAGCTCTTCAAGCTCGGTATTACTCTTACTATTTTGGATTCCTTTTACACAACGCTCTTTAACATAGTGGATTGTATTGGCTTCCTCAACTCTTGGTCACGACATATTATCTACTTGATCCACAAGTCCCAATCGGTCTCAGACCCCAAAAACTACAGGGCTATCATGGTTGGGCACACATTTGCCAAACTATATGCCACCTCGTTGAATACTATCTTATCTAGAGAACTTGATCGGTGACATTGTTAGGCTAGGGGTCAGGCAGGTTTTCGTACAGATCTATGGATCACATTCTGATTCTGCAGGTTATCATTGAGGAGGCGCGACATCACTTGGAAGTCTACTGTTGCTTTGTAGACTTTCTCAAAGCCTTTGATTTTGTTCCTTAGGTGGCTCTCTTTCAGAGGCTTAGGGACACTGGGATTTTTGAGACTCTCTTGATGGCTATTTTGGGCAGGTTCAGGACTCCCCAGGGATGTTTGGATCCTATTCATAGCACCACTGGGGTGAAGCAGGGCTGTCCTCTTTCACCCACCCTTTTTGGTATCTATATTGACGAGCTTGAGGCTTTCCTCTAGGACTTCTCAGTCCTTGGGGATGGCTGCTACTTGCACTAGGTTTTGATCTCCATTTTATTATTAGCTGACGATGTGGTTCTCCTTGCTTTTTCCCTCGAGGGGCTTCAACGGCTTCATGGTGAATTGGCCTCCTTCTATTACTCATGACATCTTGTTGTGAACCTAGGTAAGACCTGGGTTATGGTCTTCAACTTCTTGAAGACCTCACATCTTCATTTCTACTTCTAGGGCATGGAGATCAAGACCACATTCTCATACACTTACTTGGGAGGTACATTCTCTGGACTTGGTTTCAGGTTGAGACCGACCATGCAGCCCCAAGTTAGTAAAGAGCTTAACTCCCTTGCTATGATTGAGAGACAATGTTTCAACCACCACTTTCTGGATACCACGACAAAGTTGTCCCTCCTAGACTCTTTGGTCAAGCTGACCGTCCTCTATGACTCCATTGTGTGGAGGCCCTCTCTCTTGGATTTAGATTGGGCTTCTGTTTAGAGAGTTTAGATCCTTTGCCTTTGGCGCATTATCAGATGTCATTGACTTGCACCACACAGTATTGTTTTGGCCGAGTTTAATTCTCATTTTTGATTTGATTTGGTTTCTTTGTTGGCTTCGGAGGTTTGGTGACTCTTCAAAGGGTCCTCATAGGTATTCCTTTCTGGCCTACTATTCTTCGGAGGCAGTCGTCGGCTTTGGTCATGGTTGTAGAGCTCATTGCTTGCTCGCCCAAGCCTTTGCCATTCTTGACTCGATTGGTATTACGATGGACCGCCTTCCCCCCTTCTAGTTCTCTCTGGATGCCCTCGCTCACCTCCTTCTGCCACAACATTTTTGAATGTGCATGTTAGATTGGACATCTACAGACAATACATCATCACGACTTAGAGCAACCCATTAGGGGGGGGCTCCACCTAAGGATGGCTTTCTATGTCGAGCACTTCATTGATATTTAGAATGGGGTTATTATGCGCCCTTGGTACCTTACTCGTCGTTGGACTCATGACCTTCGCATCTCCTTGGGATCTTTTAGGGTGGGCTCTCATAGGCTTCATATTTAGGCTGACGACTTGCTCGATAGGGAGGATAGGATCTGCTGCCTTTGCCACCTTGGAGAGGTGGAGATTGAGATCCACTTCTTTGTTGCCCCATCAACTATGAGATCAAAGGGAGGTTCCATTGCTTGTTGAGGGAGTGTGGGTCCCAATCATTATTGTTCAGTTACATTGACCAACACAATCTTGCACTTTATCTTTAGGAGACTTTGCAGCTTCGGGATTACACTCTACAACGTCAATTCCCATCGAGACAAACTTCAAATCAGCTCATCACCTCCTTCACAACCGTGTCTCCTGCACGGGGAACAAAGCGGTCTCTCTGCCCTACTTTGAGTCCCGCCAGATCTATGAGGCCTTGCAGAGGACACACTCAGTAGCACCATCCCACTTCTAGTAGATCTCAAAGATGTTGGTCTAGGGCGCCTTCTCACCTTGAACCATACCCTTTAGTTCTCGACTACTTCTCGTTTGTGAGGAGTACTTAGTTTTTCTTTCTTGTTTTAGTGCTTTGTTCTTTTGCTTTAGTGTTATGTCTGTGGATACCATTTGGTGCTTCCCTTGCTGATGTTTTCCCTAATGTACACCCTTGTTGGTCTCTTGTTGGGCATTAATAAATTATCTTATCTTATCTAATATAAATCAGGGTAAATAACAATCTCTGATCCTAATAGAAAGCATATATAATATTCTGCTATATATCATTGATTAATAGATAAATTAAAGCATGTCACTATGCTGTCATATGATACTTGCCAACCATTTCAATAAAATGAATCCTCTTTTAATAGGCACTGTTAGTATGTATTATGGATATCAAATATAAATAATTATTTTCCTGTCCTATTGTGAGTTGAATTAAATGATTGAGAACGTCTTCTTGTATCTTGCTATTAGAAAGGATTGCAACCCTTCATAATAGATGCAACACAACTGTTGTTAACTGATTGTCACTAATCACACTATCTTAAATATAGTAATTATTTTAATATTATTTTCTTTTTATAAAATTCTTCTTCTTATTATTTCATTTAATTATATTATTATTAAATACTATTTTCCAGGGGGGACATAACATTGTTCCCTCCCAGAAATTGCTTGTCCTTAAACAATTATGTCTTTCTCCTTATAATTTGATAGTAACATTTGGTGACTTTAGACGAGTTTTCTCTCATTTTTCAGAGATATGATCTTAGATCATTATATAATGGTGCCATTTGGAGTTGGCCAAAATGTTTTTTGCATGATGGTATTAGATTCATACCTCTCTAGTTATTCTATTATGCTAGATAAACCAAAGTAGAACCGCACATGGGAGAAAAAAATGAAATTGTTGGCTAAAAATTTTGTACGTCACTTACCACAACTTACAAAATTGTGACTTTTGGCAACATTTCATGAGATTTCTCTCGCCTGTCAGCAAAAGGGGAGGTTCCCTTCTTATTGTTTACAGCTTCGGTCGGATTGAATTGATCATAAATTGTGTTAATTATAGTTGTCATGATTACCAGGTTAATCATCATTATCCTTGACTAATAATCATTAGATAGTCACACACACACACACACACACACACACACACACACACACATTTGCCTCATAATAATATCATCTAATGATTATTGTCAGCTAATAATAATTATTGATCAAGAAAATCAAATCCGACTGACTGATATTAGTCCAAGAGAACCAGTCTTACTAAATACCAATTATACGATAAAGCAGATCATGGCTATGAGACTGTGACTATATTATGAATCAGCACCTTTGTATGCTGTGTCTTTTAGATGACTGAGCATGTCCCATGTAGGGGGATGTCCCTACGTGGCTTGGGCCACATAGAGATATGTCCTTAGATGGGACATGCCTCTCCCACATCTATATTTATATGAGAAGGATCTCTGCTGTTTGGAAAATACAGCACACATCAGTACTATTACATCTGCAGCATTCTCTATTTAATTCTACATTTTACATTAAGAGTAAATTCGGAATATGCTTACAGTATTGCAGCCAATGTATATGTCCAATTCTGCAAGAAGAATTTGCAAATTACATAAACAAGAAGATGCAAGTTAGTGAATTAATCACATAAGGGATATACATAAAATAAAAAGGGTATTACTTCTAGTTCTGATCCTATTTTCTTAACATGGTATAAGATCCAAGCTAGAAGTGATACCAAGAACATATACAACCTCAGAAAATCTAAAAACATCATCTAAAGGGATTTGCAATTAATTATCAATCATGGTGAACAGAGTTAAACTTGAAGAGATTTGAGGGTGCTGCAACTTTTGTCTCATGGAAATTCAGATCAATGATGACACTTAGAGAACAAGAATTAGATTCATTTGTGGAAAATATTGTACCTATATCAGATGATAAGACTGAGAAAACTCAATGGAAAACGAATAACAACAAAGCATTGAAGATCCTAGTAGACTTAGTAAAGGACCGCATAGTTCCTATCATATCAAAATTGGACACTGCTCATGCCATGCTTACCTTCTTAGAGAACATGCATGAGATAAACAATGCTAGTTGAGAAAAATGAACAAGGGTGAAACCATTGCATCTTACTTTATACGGAAAACTGAATTGAGGGATCAATTATCTACAATTGGACAAATAATTGATAATAAAGAATTCACAATGTTTTCTCTAAATGGACTCCCCACATTTTGCGAATCGTTCATACAAGGGATAAGTGCCCGATCCAAAAACTTCCGAAGTTTGATCATTTGAAAACTGACTGTATTTAAGAAGAGTTACAATTTATCACTAGAGGAAGCATTATGAATAAATCTAGTGAAGAGATTCAAGTATTAAATACAAATTCTCACAAGAAAGGAAAGAAAAGAAACTTCATTCATTTAAAAGAAAGAAGGATATGTCTAAAGTACAATGCTATTGATGTGATAAGTTTGGACATCTCACGATAAAATGCCCTAAGAGACTCAAGCATAAAGTCTGAATAGCAGAAGTCAAGGATACAAAAAGAATGATATTCTATTCTGCATTATTAAGTGAATTAATGACCAATATAAATACTTGGATAATAGACAATGGAGCATCTTGTCTGGATTCAAAGAACAACTAGATAGTCTTGATGAAAATTCAAATGAAGAAGTCACTATTGGAGATAACTCCACACACCCTGTGAAAGGAATTGAAACCTACACAATCCAATTAAAATCCAAAGTTTCCTTACAACTAACTGAAGTGCTATTTGTACCATGAACAATTGGAGTTGGATTAAAATATGATAATGTTGATATACGTCTATATGGATATTCAAACTCAGATTGGGCCGATAGTGTTATTGATCATAAAAGCACCACAAGGTGGTATTTTAACATAGGTTCTATCATGATATCCTAGTTCAGCAAAAAGCAATCTTAAGTTGCACAGAGTTCTACAGAAGTTGAGTACATTGCAGCATCCATGGGAGCTCGAGAAACAGTATGGTTGAGGAAATTACTTGTAGGATTGTTTGGACAATCCATAGACCATACTATTATGCACTATGATAATTAGAGTTGCATAAAACTCTTAATAAATCCAGTCTTTCATAATAGATCAAAACACGTTGAGATCCCCTTGTTGGTTATTATGGACTGCTGCAAATGTACTAAGCATTACCATTATTTTTGTGTCTCAAATGCATATTGAATGTTATATAAATATGCATAGAAGAGACTGAGACACGTCTCTATGGTAATTTATAAATTAATCATCAATTAGACAATATTAACATTCATATATAACATATATATAACATATATATCATATATATAATAACAATATATAATATAATACATATAATAAATATATGAGGGTTTGTCTAATTGATGATGAATCAATAACCATAGAAGGATTATCTCTAGGTCAGTTCAATCTGTTTGAAGCTACAACATTAACACTCCCTCTTAGCAAGGGAGGATTGTTATAGAACACTTTATTCTCTCAAGCATATAGAGAGATATGATCTCAATATGATATTCTTGGAATGACATATTTAAGGATATCAACATATATCCATCAACTTAGATGTTATCTTTTAATATCATATGAAGTATGCTTCAACAAGGAAAATCAATCATATGATATTCAACATACTTATATTGTCTTGGTGTGCACTATGCATCATGTTCATGATGCCTACCAAAATAATATGTAATATCCTAGAAATGATACATGTCATCTGATCTCCAACACATTTCGGGACAACAACTGAATGTAGTCTATCAGATAACAATCATAATCTCAGCAACTTAATATCCTAGAAGGATATGCGTTATCTAATCTCTGACACACTTCAAGACAGCAACTAAATGTAGTCTATTAAATAATAATCATAATCTCAAGGACATCAACTTAATGTAGTCTCCATTATGACAAGTATCATGATCTTCAACACAATCCCGGACATCAACTAATGTAGTCTTTCATAATACGTTTGTTATCATGTTCATTGACACATTCCAGGACAACAATTTGATGTAGTCTATCATGATAATAGAGCAGGAACACAAGAACAACAGATGTAATATCATGATCTACAACACATTTTGAGACAACAACTTAATGTAGTCTATCATGATGCATTTTTATTGTGATCTCTGACACATTTTGGGACAACTTATTGTAGTCCATCATGACAATAGGTTAAGCCATTGTTAAGATTGCCACCTTACTATAGCGACCTCACAAATACATCAATGAACGATTGTCTCCTTTGACATAATCCACATATGCAAAATAGTAACTCTCATGATATCCACCATGGACCAAGTCAGGGGATGGATACTCCATAGCTCTTCCTATAGGGTGGTACAAGGGTTCTCACCTCAAACTTCTCTCTCATAGAGAAGAATGCATTAGAAGGAATTTAATTTCGAACTTCTCCCTCTTAAATTGTAGACTTTTTCAGCCCAAGGTTGCTTCTGAGGTAATGTCAGATTCCCTTTGAAACTGATATCAACCTTCTGACCTCCTCGTACGAGGTTGTCTTTGATGAAGTGTTAGTCTCCCTTTGAATTTGATATCATCCTTCTAATCTCTTGGCAACAAGTCGTGTCATACTTCCCTAGCTCAACAAGTATCTTGATAGCACAAGGCCTTCTAGCCTACATACATGATCGTTGGAGAATCCATCTCAACATGGTCTACTCTGTCTGAATCAATATGATCAAGATCAGCAAAGATTTGACTGAAGCATATCTTCTATTTGCTCACTCTATTTGTCCAAGGTTGCCTCTAATGAACTGTGATGCTTCCTCTTGATATAGAAGAATACCTAATAATTTCAATCATCAAAGATATAAGCTTCAAGAGGGTTACTTTATCTAAACCCAATCTTCAAATGACTAATGAATTCCAGATCACAACTTTGTATGAGCTATTGTAATAAGATTGAGTGTGCACAATATTTGGTAGCATGTATAAAGTGCCAATCGTTGTGTATCCATTTATAAATAATTCTTCATTTCCCAACTGTCTAACTATTCCTCTAATCGATTCTTCTCCATGATGTTGCTTATTGCTTATTATTCTGGACTTACACCCATTAGAACAATTTTAGTGGTGAATGTCAATTCATTGTTTGACCATTCTTGACTTCACTGTTTTGTAGTTAATTTCTTTGATTGAGTAATCCGTGATTTTCTCCTCTCCAAATGAAAATAGATGAATAATGATACAGCAAATAATATCATTGTAAATCATTGGTAGGTACTGTCGTATATAATGAAGGCACTTTAACTATTGTTGAGTGTAATGAATACCTCATAATTGATATACTTATTTTCAGATTCCAATATTTGCAAGCAACAGTTGCAGCCAACACGACTACAACTAATAATACAATATTGACAATCTCAAAGGGATGAATTTAAGAATCCATGGCACTTCTTGAAAAGATAAAATTCCAAATCAATAATATGAATCAATCACTAGATTATATTCTCAAACTCATTCAGCAAAATAAAATTCTCGCATCCACCTCAAGTTGACAACCTTCATAATTGTAAATGGGTCACTATTACATAGCCTCCAATGTGAATATCAAACTAAGAGGAGGACATCTATTCTCCATGAAAGCTCTATTGATTTTGTTGAAGGATGCAATGCTGGTCCTTCACTAAAACAAATGAGTGACTCGAGGTGGAAAGGAGAATGCGTTGCTAGTGAAGGCTTAATAATTGAAGAATTTTCTGTGTATATTTCCATTTCGAGCAGAGTGAATTTTCTGCAGAAGATATATTTGCTCTTCGTATCTTTACATATCTAGATATTAGGGGTGGGCCACTGGTTTGGTTCATGTCCATTGTACGATATTCATGCATTACGCACTCGAGGTGTCCACGTTGGTGCTTATATGTGCTTGTGTCACTTCTTGGTAATAATGGTCTGAAATCACTATGCCATTACCTCTATTCTTGTTCGTTGGTCTTCCTTAATTTTGTTCCTTCCTTTCTTATTCGACACCTTCTCATTCGTCCACATCACATATGCTTGTACGATGGAGACACATTTAGCCAATCAGAGGTTAAGTATTTTTTCTCCTTCGTGCATGGTGTTTTAGCTCGTTAGCGCACGTGATATATTCTTTTTTTGACTTCTTTTTCACATGGACACCACAACTTATGTATTGTCATAGGATGTATGAAGGGCTGTGACCTACAATCCTCCTTAGTTGTTCTTGTATATCAACCCTTATTGAGCAATGGGTCCAACCTTTCTGCGTGGCGTACAACCTGATTGATATCAATTGTTGAGTTTCAATTTTGGAAATACATCCGAGATTACAATTGCTTGATCAATAGAGTAAAGTACTTCCTCTATCCAGTGTTCATCAGAACATTCATGTGATTTTCTTTTGGTCTCCATAAATTGCAGACGAACCCTCTTCTCCTATCAGACGTAGTTGCTGACTATTCATGTCTAAACCCCTGTTATACTCAGCTACTTTATTATCGTTGACCATAATATCCAGATTATTAATTGAGGGATGGTATAAGTTTGATCATAACTATCTATCATCTGAACCAATATTTGATGAATAGACTATAAATGAACAACACCACATTTGGATATCTCTTCATTAAGAATGCCTCTTTGTTGCAACTTGAAAAATCTCATCAGAATAGTCATGCCCACTAAAAGCTTTGATTACATCCAAGCCATGTCATTCTTTTCCCTTTTGTTATCTTTTATCCCTATTCTTTTGCTGCGTCCATCTTCGTTGGTGATTTTTTTGATTTTATCATTACAAGTAATGTTGGGTGCTTAACCTTATATACAATCCTTTTTCTTTATTTTCTTTGTTCATTGCTGCCTTTTCTTATGTCTATCTTCGTTGGTGATTCCCTATTTTCTGATTGTTGATAATACATCAAACTTTATGCATATTTGATCTTAACCAATTTTACTATTTAATGGCATTTGTGGATCTTTCCAAATGCTAGATTATAGGCCCTTTGAACGCTAGAATTTGGGTTTTAATAATTATTTAATATAAGTCTTCAATGCTATCGGCTCAAGAAATTGTATCACAAATATAACTGCAAGATATAACCAATTTATGAATGCAATTAGTCTTTAGATAATTGTATTATTCATGAATTGCTAGTATATTTTCAATGATCATTCATTCCCTCTCCAAACTGCATCTTTCTCTCTATCGATCCCTTTTTCTGAGCTTCTTGCCCTTTATTAAACAAATCAACATTGTATCTATTCCATCGTGTCTACTTTTATATATCTGCTGGTTGTTTGTTCATAGACATTGACCTGCAATCATCATGCCTCCCTTTTGTCTACCCAACATTAAGGGTAGCACTGTGTAATACTAATATACATCTCTTGTATACATGATATTTCTCTGTTCATTCTACATATTAGTTATCCACTGACTCTATTATGGCTCCAACCACGTGATCGATACCTTTCATGAGCAATAGTCGTATCTAGCATTCATATAATTCATTCGATAAATCTAGTTCGAACATATCAACTTTGTTCTAATTCTCCAAGTGAAATATGAAACCAGCTGAGGTTCCATTGTCTTTCTATTACCATTTCCTCTCTAAATCCATCTATTTGTTCCATATTTAACAGTGTCGTAGATCTAGCTTCAAGCTGCTTAAGCTTTATAGAAGGAACCAGGGTCTGATACCATGTTGGTTTTCATGGATCACTGCAAATGTAGTAAGCACTGCCATTATTTCTGTGTGTTCGAAATGCAGATTGAATGTTATATAAATATGCATAGAAGAGACATGTCTATGGTAATTTATAGACTAATCTTCAATTAGACAATATTAATGTTAATATACAACACACACACACACACACACACACACACACACACACACACACACATACACACACATATGAGGGTTTGTCTAATTGGTGATTAACCAATAACCATAGAAGGATTATCTCTAGGTCAATTCAATCCGACTGAAGCTATAATATTAACATTTCTACCATTATATCATAGATATGGTGGAAAGAAATGCCATACAGCTAAGATATATTAGCACATATGAGAAAACTGCTGATATTCTTACCAAGGCCCTCTCGACATTAAAAGTGGATCATTGTAGAGGTAAACTTGGTATGACTAAAATGTAATTATATTTTCTGTGGTTCAGTCAGTTAAGTTTTCATTTAATTAAAACATATATGTGTATATTCTTTTTATCATGTGAGTTACTACATGATGATGTAGAGACATCATGAAAGGGGACGATCTTTCATTGATGTTTTATGGTGGTTACTATTGTAAGGTGACGATCTTACCAATAGCTCAATTTGCTGTCATGATGGATGTCATTTGATTGATGTCTATGGAGATCATGATAGTACATGTCTCTTATGCAACTTATGAAGTTACATTATTGAGACATGGCATGGTGTATATTATGAAACAAAGTATTGGAGACACCATGTGCAAATATTTTCTTGTTAGGCATCATGAGACTTGATGCCAGTGCACATGCCAAAGAAGATATATGGTGAATATCTAATGGATGATATTCATAATTGTATGCACATATATGTGTATATTCTTTTTATCATGTGAGTTACTAGATGATTATGTAGAGACATCATGAAAGGGGACAATCTTTCGTTGATGTTTTATGGTGGTTACTATTGTAAGGTGGTGATCTTACCAATAGTTAAACCTGCTATCATGATGGATTTCATTTCGTTGATGTGTATGGAGGTCATGATAGTATTGGAGATACCATGTGCAGATATTTTCTTGTTAGGCATCATGAGACTTGATGCTAGTGCACATGCCAAAGAAAATATTATGTTGAATATCTAATGGTTGATATTCATAATTGTACCATACTTTTGATGATACTGTAAGGTAACATCTAAATGATGAGCCTACGTTGTTATTAATCTCACCCTTTTCGAATATCATATTGAGATGATATTTCTCTCAAACTATTAGAGATCACCATCTATTGATCTAACATACAACCCTCCCTAGCTAAAAGAGAGTGCTAATGTTATGGCTCTAGTCAGATTGAATTGATCATAAACTATGTTAATATATATATATATATATATATATATATATATATATATATATATATATATATATATATATATATATATATATATATATATATATATTCAGCACACACACATACACACACATATACATATACATATACATTTGCCTCATAATAATAACTTCTAATGATTAATAATTATTGATCAATATAAACAAATCTGACTTACCAATATTATTCCAAGTGAATTGGTCTTACTAAATACTGGAATTGGCACCTTTGTATGCTATGTCTCTTAGATTACTGGCCATGTCCTATGTAGGGACATGTCCCTACGTGGCTCAGACATGTCCCTGCATGGGACATGCCTCTCCCACATTTATATTTACATGAGAAGCATCATCGCTGTTTGGAAAATACATCACACATCAGTACTATTACATCTGCAGCATTCTCTATTTAATTCTGCATTTTATATTAAGAGTAAATTCAGAATATAATTACAGTATTGCAGCCAATATATATGTTCAATTCTGCAAGAAGAATTGACAAATTACATAAACAAGAAGATCCAAGTTAGTGAATTAATCACATAAGGGATATATATGAAATTAAAAAGGTATTAATTCTGATCCTATTTCCTTAACACTTTCTGCTGGTGGCTCCAATAGAAACTTGACTAGAAATTATAAAAAGAGTGGTTCTCTTAATTAATTCCTCTATTTTCAAGAGTGATCTGGAAGCAACTACAACTTTCAAACTTAACAAGAAGGTCCTATTGCTACGATAATACCGTTGGCTTGGGGGTTGATCTAAGAACAACACCAAAGACAACAGTTTACTTATATATATTTGTGAAACAATTACAAGAACCCAACATCTCGTGCACTTGTCTCGTAAAGATTCAAGCATAATAGCCAGTAAGGCACAAAGTTTGTTACTTGATACTCTCAAAATTAATAAAAACACTTACAACTAGAACCCAAAAGTGTTCAGCTCTAATTTATTGCAACTACTACTATACAGTATGTCCTTTTGCAGCATAAAGTCTTCGAAAGTTCAAATTGACTCTGAATAAATAGGCAGCTCAAAGTCTGCAAAATAGAATTAAGATCCCTTTTGAACAAAGCAGTAAAACTCACGATCAATTCAAGAAAATGTAATCACTCACGATCAATTCAAAAAAATGTAATCACATAGCAAGTTGAATTGGCACAAAGTCTCAAAACAACCTTCATCTTTTATGAAAGCAATTCAAATTTACATCTAAGCTCAAAGTCTTAGAGTGCATATGCAAATTGGCAAAATTTTGTTGCCTTGCCCAAAAAATGATCACAGTAAGCTCCCTCCTTTAGAGAGGAAAAGAAGAGAGAGAAAGGTGGAGAGAAAAGAGGAAACCCTCAACCACCTTGACTTATTCAAAAACAAACTCCTAATTAATTTTGACTTAGTCAAAGTTGCATGCCTAATGCAGTTGCAACTTGATTACGTGTTACAACTTTGTACGTGATACTGTCACATGCAATTACATTTTGTTTTTCCATTACATGTAATATGTCAGCTACAAATTACAAAAACATGATGAAAATGTTCTAAATGTTTGACAAAACGTGTTCTCTTACATCATCGATTTTAGTATTCATGATGCCTAAGGAATGCGTTATGAATAATGTGCTCAAGTTTGGTGGAAGTATCTCGAACCGGAATATGTATATGCATCCTTGATTGTTTCGTTGGGTGTTCATTGACCATTTTTGTCTTAAAAGCATTCTATGCTTGTAATTGTTCTTTAACCTTCTTGTAAGCTCCATTATGTGAACATACTTGCCTCGTGTCCCTCTTTCTTCTTTACATGTATAAAACCAGCTTTTTAAATGTGAGAAAAACTTAAAATAGGGATTTTTGGGAGCATTGCATATGGAGTACGAGTGACAACAAATGGATAGGTGCGTTTAGGCTTAAAATAAGTACTTGTATGATAGAAAACCCAAAAAACAGATTTTCGGGGAGCAATAACATGTGTGGAGTGTTGATGTTTGGTAGCTTCAGTTGAGTAAACTATGAGACTACAATGCATGAATATGTGTGTGTGTGTGAGAGAGAGAGAGAGATTATATATATATATATATATATATATATATATCTGAAATATTATATAATTAAATAATCAGCTGTTATTATATTAATTAGATAATAATGGATAGACATGTCTCATGAGGAGACATGTCTCTTCATGTCTCTTCCTTAATATAAATAAGAGTGATATCTCTGCCATTGGAAAACATATACGAAAAATGATAATGCAACTACATTTGCAGCGATCCACATAAAATCAACATGGTATCAGAGTCACGTTGTTGCAAATGTAGAAAATGATCAAAACCATGATAGAAAGATTCATTCAGAAAATAGAGAACTATAAAATATCATTGCTACTCAAAGATGAGTAAAAATATGAACGCATAATGCAAAAAAGTTTTTAAACAGAAGGTGACACTCCCATTGGCTCGAGCCCATTGAACAAAATGAAGAGGACTAAATAAATTGCAAACAAGAGACTCAAATCTACATAGGTATGTGAACATGTCAGAGGAGACTGAATTAACTTGGCATCTGAAAGGGTTTCATATTGCCATCGGCCATCCCTATCTTACATCAATAATAAGTCCTTTGACTCATTTACATGTTTCAAAACAAGACTCGATTGCCATGTGTGATCAGTGAGGATTTAACATGCCTAAATGGAACTATCTTATATTGTGTGTTGAATTTTCTATCAATGAATCATAATAAGGGCAGGATTAATAATAAGTCCAATCACAAGTTCAAAAGGAAATATAGAAGGTAGAGATTGTAACTATCTCCCCCGTGAATAAGGATCGGTGGATATTTTGTACACTGCGCTCCAATAAAAGCATGCAATGTGGCAATGATCAAACCAGCATTAAGTATGACGGGGATAAACCTTCATTCTCATTTAGATATAAGCATACGTGAAGGTGATGTAGAGGGCATGACCCCACCTTATATTAAATGCAACTTGATGGAATATCATCAACCAAACAAGCATATTCCTATTGATTAATGTGACTAAGAATTTAATGATATCAAGGATAGGCTTGTATAAATCCAATCTAGTGGATTTGTCCCAATAAGATAAATTCTCTTTTGAGTAAAATTTTCAATTATTCTATAGAAAATCTCTCGTATTTGTATTTAAGAGCTATGTGCCTTGATCTTTTCCTCCAAGAATGTTATTGTAGGATGAAGGAGATTGAGGTTTAGAGGGAACTTGACATCTCATTAGATGGAACCTTGAAAGAGAGGGAGCAAATAGAGGATATGGTTCAGTCAACCTTTGGTGATCTCGGCCATATTAATTCAGAGGGAGTAGATCATGTTGAGATGGATTCTCTAGTGATCCATAAATTGCAGCAGTCAAGAGGACTGTGATTCATGAATAAACTTCATGACTATTTGGGCCTAACCCTTTTATACATCACGAGGAAGTGACGACTTCCAAATGATTATCGCTTGAATTTGCAAAAATTATTGAAAGGTGACGATCTTACAATAACTTAATTTTCTATAATGATGGATATCTTACAATGTCTATGCAGATCATGATAGCTTATACTTTGCATGGTGGATGTTCATACCATAGTAACGAGAATCACAACTATTCACACAATTTGGTGATTTGATTCATGCCAAACGATGATTTATGAATCGATGAATCGAATCAGCAATAAAGGGTTTATGAAATAAGTTAGTAAATTTCAAGGGTTTTTTAAATTTGCCGATTCATGGCTGATTCGATTTTGATTCATGGCTGATTCAGGATTCGATTCAGCCTTGCTGATTCTGATTCCAATTCCGATCTTGATTTTGATTCTCATTACTTTGGTTTATACAATAAGCATTATGAGAATATGCGTGCACATACCTTATGAACATTTTGAGTATATGGTGAATTCTATGCAAATTGATGTGCAGTAGGTCATTCATAGAGTACTTGGTGAATATCAAATGAGTTGACATTCAGGATGCCATTACTAATAGTACTTGGTGAATATCTTGCAACTCAACATTCAGGAGGCCATTGCTCAAAGAATACGTGGTGAATGTCAAATGAGTTGACTTTTAGGAGGCCATTGCTCCCAATATCTTTATATTACATTGAGGTAATATATGTCACGTGTTTATCCTCCCTAGCTAAGAGAGAGTGTTGATGTTTGGTAGCTTTAGTTAGATAAACTATGAGACTAAAGTGCAAAAATATGTGTGTGAGAGAGAGCTATAATAATAATAATAATAATAATAGTAATAATAATAAAAATAATATCTGAATCATTATATAATTAAATAATCATTTGCTATTATATTAGTTAGATAATAATGGATAGACATGTCTCATGAAGAGACATGTCTCTTCCTTAATATAAATAAGAGTGAAAATATATACCAAAAATGGCAATGCAACTACATTTGCAACGATCCACATAAAATCAACATGGAGAGCAAGCTTTATGAGTGGAAAATGCATGGCAAATGGGCAGTATAACTTTTACGTATAATGAATTCTTTATGTTTTCATCATGAGCAAGCATGTAAGCAACCACCGTCATAAGTTTTAAGTCATGTGACAGCGATATAGCAAGCGCCGATGAAGTGCATGCAAGCATGAAAGTTATATTTTTGGATGCAAAAGCTTGTTGCAAACAGAGCTTCCTTCAAGAACAGAGTTTTTAACCTCTATTGCATATGCAAGCAAGATGAAGCACTTGCATATGCAACTTGGAGAATTTAGACTAAAGATAGAAAGAACACATCAGATACAAAACAAATGGAAATCTTAAAAATGAAATCAAGCTATTTGCAAACAAAAAACTAAAGAACTCTTATATACAACTTTGCCCTATGAAACTCACAAGAAATTTACCATTTTCCTCAAGAAGCAAGGGAAGAAGTCTTTAATCTCCTGTGCAAAAATCTGAAAGTTAATCCAAAGAGATTATTTGGATTTAGAATTATTGCATGATTGAGAGTTAAATAGACTTTGAATCTTGCATCAATCTTTGCGAAGTTTGAGTCAAAATTTGTAGCTTGCCAAGTGTAGGAAGTTGGAGATTAAAAATGCATCATTTTAGCAACCATTTTGACCAAGCAAATATGCAATGCATATTAAATATGGCATCCACAACATTATATGCAACTTGAAAAGGATTGTATTCAAGCTGAAATTGATGAGCAATGCTTTTAGATGTTACCTTGAGCCAAATAGTTAAAAAATTGATGAAGAAAAATGCCTAAACACAAGGCATTTTTGGGCAAAGACGTGCTCTAAATGGGCTGTAATATGAGCAAAAAGGTCTTTAATCTGCACTTTTGAATATCTAAGAATGATCCTTTGGTGATTTCATGCAAAAACAACCCTATGGAGAGCAAAATCCATCACCAAGATATGAGTGCTTCTTTGCTGCAAAACCCCGTTTTTCTCATGAACACCCAAATAAGTGGGCTTTTGCAAGTCAAAAACATGTTCTTTTGGGCTGAAAATTGCCACTTGTGCTTGGGTGAACAAAAATTCCGTGTAAAATGAATAAACTTGCACTTTTTAGTGCTCAAGACATGTGCTTTTGCTCTCCAAATCCCCACTTTATGAGTTTCTAGTGTTAATGGAAGTAATGAAGCCCCCATGTGTCATACCTCCGTCAACAATGCAAGTATATATGCCATATCCACTATCTAAATCTTGCACACATGAGGAATACATAAAAATGAAAATAGGCCCAAGAAGATCATCAAACTCCTGTCGCTCAAATTTGACCTCTTCACCATGCCAGAAGTAGTGAAGCCCATTAGTGGAACCCACCCAAGCTATTGTCAATACTCGGGCCCCAAAGCAAACTACCCTCACACCATTGGTCTCATAAGGGGATACAAACCACTGAAAGAACTTGCAACCCCACAACTACCTCAGATTTTGACAAGACCCCTACAGATATCCTGACTTCGCAAGTAATCTAGTTTGTAGCAATTGACACCATAATAATCTTGTAACCTTGTGTTTGCTTGAGATCTCTTCGAACAAAAGTAACTAACCCTCTAGGATACATATCACTATGGTGGAGAATTGACTAGTGTCCCTATAAGTAATCTCCCATCATTACCTAATTTAGATACTTGTAGCCCCTAGTCTTGTCTTTTGGAGATGGAAAACCTCCATCCCACAATGGATGGTACCAACTTTGAGCTAATCTACACACGTGCCTCATCAAATGCTCCATGTGTGGATCAAATGAAAAGTGATGAGCACTACTCACTGTATATTCACAATGCATAACCTCAACCTCAGTCAATGACTGACCATGCAATACTATGTGCCCACTAAATGTGTACAAAACATGTACATGTTGATCAACCCTCTCACTATCATTACTGTCAACCTCTTCAACTCTCACATCTGAATGTTGAGCGTGCAAAATTTTATTCCTGATTAAGCTCAAAACTCTGATTTCCTGCCTCATGAGATGCTACTAAGGCAGCTTCTAGGATGTCTTTGGTATCCGTGAGCTCGCAAGAAAGGATGTCCACTTCTTCTTTCTTCCTTAATGCTTCAGAATAGATCTTTGGGAGATTGAGAAGATGATCATGATTTGAAAGGAGATGTTTGTAATCTGATCTTGTTGTTCTTGTCACTTCCTTAATCAAATACAAATGTGATTACTCCTCTTTGAGTCTTTTTTGTCTTTTCTCTTACTGCTCCCGCCAAAATTGTTTTCCAACCATATCATATATGTTACCAAAATGTGATAAGGCTGCAGCGATATTATTTTCAGTTGCATTTGTTTGACTCTCCAAACAAGGTGAACTAGTAGGTGTGAGAAAAGTCAAATGCACATGTGGCAGAAGAAGGTGATTCATCACATATCTACATCATAAATGTCATCTTTCATATCCAATTGTGTACAGGAATTAAGGGCAACATTATGGTCAAAATTAAACGCAAGAAGAATCCATACCATATGTAGAGACCATTAAGTTTGGATCGAAATAAACATCAACACTCACAAAAGATGTGGAGTCATCATCGTTGGTTGATTGGACAATTTTATCACATGAACTATCGGGATGTCTCTCAAGAGCACTAGTGTAGGAAGCCCCACAAGATATCTCTATGTCCAAACTACCTATCAAACCTATGCCATTAATATCTTTCACATGATTGTGAGAAGGCTGCAAAGCGCTGGTAGTTGGTTGCTCCTCCTTTTCAAGATCACCTGTAAACTGATTTGTGATTTCTGAAAATTCCTCATGCAATTTTTTGCAAGCTCCTTGTTCCAGAAGTTCAAGAGCTATCTTATGCTATTGTTTCTTTGCTGCATTATTCTTGTTTCCATGTAATTGGTGAAAATCGGTGAAAGGTAAGTCTTTTTGAGCACGTGGAGGAAGTTCGTTATAATCATCATACATATCAAGTACTTAAGTTCTCTTTTTATGTTGTGAATTTTGGGCTAACTTGTTTAGCTTGACCAAGATCCTTCATGATCTTTTCTAGTCTTGGCAAATTTTTCATGATTTCAAGGATTTTGTCAAATAGTCTGCTTACTTCTGCTGTTGTGAGTGTTTATTTGTTTGCAGTGAATATTATCTTCACAGATGTATGCAACAGTCCAAGCAAGAAATCAACTGCTGTAATCCTTCTGTTTGACCAAATCGTATTGCTGTGAGTTCCTACTCCAAACCCCCCAACTTATCAGGATAGCTTCTCTTTCAAAGATTAGAAGTCTGATGTGCTAGGACCTTCAATAACACTGTAAGGGCTGCCCCTGCTGTCACTAATTTATCACAACCTTAGTCATCCCTTTATCTCTCAAACATTTTGTCAAACAATTGACAGTTTCATATCCCCTTTTCCAAATTCTATTGCAAATCTTTACCATTCCTAATCCATGCATTTTCACAAACATAAGATGTATTTTCTATTTCAATAAGCTGTGATGGCGTTTACAATTTTAAAATTAGTAATGATTTTCCTCAGGCTACTTTACTCAAGAAGAGTAAGACAATAGAGACCCCCATTCATAGAATATCACTGGACAGCATTATGACAGTTTAAGCTACTGATTTCAAATAGAGTTCCAGATTGGCAGACTTGAAAATTAATAACATAAAGGAATCAAAAAATAGATACAGTCAATGATTCAAATTGCAGAATTTCGGAATTTATTGTTTCAGAATATAATATCGCTATCTTACACCTGGAATAGTCTGCTTAGTACCAGTTGCTAAGTCAGTCAGCTTCCAAAATAGTCTCTTCTTCAGACATGACACTAAACACAGCTTGACCCAGCTTGCATAAATTTGAATGCCCAACGAGAAATGAAGGAATGCTTTATCAATTTTCAGTCCCCTGGAGGTATCACAGCTATCTGAGAAATCAGTTTCCTTTATCGTGGAGCTGGGAAATTTCCGCGTTGAAGCTTTAAGGCCAAACTGATCCTATGCCAAGCATGAGCTTCCAGCTCCTAGCCGCTGCCTATAACTGTTAGTGTTGCCTCAATATGAAACCATGACGATCATATATGCTCTGGCGCAGTTAATTTGGGCTGCAAATACTTGCAATACAATATACCGTCTGTAGAAAAATTTCCTTAAACCCAATGAAGAACCATGAAGAGACACTTGTTTCATTCAACGTTATCTTTCCTCCAAGTATTCTTCACTGAAACAAATTTCTGATGGCACCAACTGCTAAGTGTAAGGCTCAAGAAAATGATCATGGCAATTTCATCTTTGTAGCACTGGAAACTCCATGACTATACAAAAGCTTTCGCAGCGACCTACACCCACAGGAATTCTTTTTTCCAAGCCAAAATCATATGTTGCCCATCGATATACTTTTTGTAGTGTTTTAATATTTCTCCAGTGTTGCGTTCTTGGAATTATTTGGAAACAAATTATTTGCATTTCAAAAGTCTTGGCTGAAATATTAACAAATTCCAACTGTAATCTTCCTGAAATTATTGTCCACTTTATTATTTTCAAATGACATTTGAGCATAAACTACAGGGTTGCATTTATTTTGCTGATAACTCAGTAAGAGTCGGCCCCACAAAAAAATATGTATGCACTCATAATAGATATTTATCAACAACAAGCTTTAGCTTGGATATTTAATCACCCAAATAATTCGATCTCATAGCTATTGTCGTGCGTTGGTAATATATGGCAACAATAAAACTTTTAATCACTACCAATGTCAATAGTCCCTTAATAATAAAATGCGGCTCAATTAAAACATTTATGGAATACTTGATCCTTGCCAATAATTTTTCCAATCCTCAGGTTTTACAAAAGTTAAATGGAATGAACCGCCAATGTCAATCTTTTATCACATGATGGTATAACAAAACACTTCCATATTTATTTATTAAATTAATACTTGCCCCTTAATCATTGACGGCAATAAATCATTTCCAAGTAATAACCTCAAAGGAATTCACCCAAGGCGATAGACAGCTGGAAAACTATTTGGTCTGTATATTTTCTGCCAATATTAACATCAATGTGTTGTAAAATAAATATTTCCTAGAGGTATGGAACTTCTTTGTGTACGGACATAAGGGAGAAATACTATTCACAGAAGGGAGAAATATTATTCACAATTTCATGCCACTTGTATTTGGATTTTTTTAAAACTAATTTCATCCCAATTTCACCTGGCCCAATAATGACTGCTGGCAGGATACACGCCTCTGATGAAAACCCATTTGTAAATTATTTCTGATGAAACCTCTGACTATACCCAACAAGATGACATGATCAATGCTCTGATACCACTGTAATATCCCATTGGATATTTTTATCCAAAATTTCTCCCAGACAATTTAAAAACAGTAGTAGTTAATGCAATTTAAAACCAGCAATTAACCAGTAAAATACTAATGCAAAATATCTCAAAATTTGTTATTACATTATAAACTAGCAATTCAATAACATGCATAGAAATTATCTCTTAGAAACAACTACAACAAGGTCTGATAATAGAAAAGCTGAACCTGTAATACAATGTGAAACACCTGCATGATGTCTCCAATCGACAATGTGTTTTCGTTGACTACCCAAGCCTGAGTTTCTCCGTCCTCTCATCTGCTGAAAGATGAAGTTTTTGAAAATAACTCTCCAATAGAGAAATCGAAATCAAAATCACAAAACCAAGTATATTGGAAATGAGCTCCTTCCATTTTAAGGAAAAACAAGTGACTCTTTGCATTCCCCTTTTTGTTTCTTTATTTCCTTTTTAAGATAATACTTTTACTTTTCCCCTGCTTAAGGAAATAAAGTGCCCATAGATAATAAAGTGACATGAACAAAATGAGCTTAAGTTATAAAGTCACTTTGTAATAAATTAATTAATTCTTCATGCATTAAAATTTCTAATTAGATGGACTCGGATATGGATGTATGATAGCTTGTCGGGAAAGTCTTGACAAGATGCTACTAGTCCAACCCTAAAATGTCAAGAATGTTGAGTCTGATGACTTACTAAAAATAGTAAGTGTTTGGAAACTCCACTGAAACAACCCTGATTAGCTCCTAACTGAAATTGCCTAGGCCAAAAACTGCTTTGATCGTATAGAAATCTGGTTTGCCCATGGGACCAAGGCAAAACGGGCTAATGGCACAACAAAGCTTGCTGGCTAGAAAAGGGAACATGACATTTCCCCAAGGACCTTGGGCCCATTTACATGTCCTTGATAAACACTTGGAAAACTTCAAGAAATAAATTACAACATGAAAACTCCAAATAACACTTTTTTTGTATTTAACTAGCTGGCCCAAACTCCCAAACTTGCTCATAACGGTTCCTATGCCTACTTGAAAACAACATGCCATTTTGAACACATCCCAGGCTTGAATTGGAATCCCAAATAATGAGAAATGGACTAAAGTGCCTTATTTCTGTTGCCTCTGTTGTTATGTTCAAATTGGACAGAACTGCCAGTTTTCTACAGCCAACAATTAAAAAACTGCTGGCAATTAAGAAACCACCTGTTTTCAGTAATTGGCAACGAGGAAATTGTTTTTTGATAGAAACGAAATAACCACTTAAATGCTAAATTTGTCCTCTATCTCCTAGAAACCATTGTTTTTGCATATGGAATCAAATCAAGTTGTTACTTTTTCAAAAGGAATCTGAATATGTAAGAATATTTAACATTTGATGTCATGATAAGAACTTGGCCAACCACTCCAAGGAGTCACTGAACTTAAACAGCTGTGATTGATGATGAATGAGACCCTTTTTTAGATCAAGGATTTCAAGAAACTATAACAGCCCTGATCAATACAAATTTGTGAACCTTTTTGGTACATGACGAATTACCCTCTGAAGTCTAGGTTATGTTAATAATAGTTTGGATAGTTCAACTGGGTTGTTTTCTTACTGTTCGCTTCTTTGGAAATTTCTTTTTCGTGTAAGCACTGTAAATTTCATATCTCATGCTTTTTACATTAGAAAAGATATCCAGTAATGTTTGATTTTTGTGACCTTGAAGTTTAAGTACGTTTGTCAATGGATTGATCTTGATTCATGCATATGTTATTTTTTGGAACTCTGCAATAAAATATTAAACATTATAAAATTAACTTTATAGGCCATGATGCTCACCACTTCATCTATGCTTGGTAATGCACCTTACTAGATAATGTGTCTCCTTTTCTGGTTTGCACAGACAAATTTCATGCTTGTATATATTCTTAATGTTACAATTCCATAAAATATTCTATTAGGTTTTCTTATTTTTTGAGATTTTACAGTAATTACAAGAAAGTGTTTGCTTGAGCAAATTGCTTTCGAGTCTTTGATACAACACGGTTATGTTTATCTATTAAGGGATTTTTCTTTTCCCTTTCCTATTATCATATTCTGAAGTGATTGTCACTGATCAAACTAGAACTTATTTGCCTGTGAAAATTGCATTACAACTACATGTTGCCTTTCTTTATCTCTACAGGAAATATTTTTTCTGTTAATAATATGTTGAAGTGATTGTATTCTTATTGAAAGGCTTCAGAAGAAGAATGTGGGTCCATTGAAATAACTGGTTCAAGACGAAGAATTGAGACATCTGCGACAACCAGGAAATCTGGAAGTCTCAGTAGAAATCCTCGGTTATCCAATAACAAATTCCTGCCAGCTGTTCCAGGTAATGAAACAACTTGCAACAATATCTTTACAAGCTCAAAAAAGTATAGTTCAAGTTTTTAGACATTCATAACTGACATTTGCAGATTCTTCTTTCTGAGATTTACCATGTCTAGAAATTATGAATTATATTTTGAAATAAAAAATGTAAACACCTGGTATATAATTATTATAGAATTCACCACCTACCAACACAAATCTTTATATTTCCAAATTTCCAAACAGCAACTTGATATGGTTTCTATTCTCTTTTAGATGTGTTTATAAAGCATTGCATTGCACCATAGAAATGAGTTGTTCAAGGGTCATGAACTAGAGTAGAGAGGTGTATGCATGAGGAAACAAGGGAAGATTGTCAAGACATACACAAAGCATGGCAAACAATAGATTATTTATTGTAAAGAAACACAATGCAGAGGAAATCCCAAAAGATTAAGGCCTTGCCTTCATTTGCTACTAGCTCTTTTGCATTTGGAAGCTTACTGCTTTCTTCAGGTCTTCAAGTATGTGAGTGCCATTTCCAGTATCCTAAGTTTTTAACACTACAATTTATTGCATCTTATTCATACACAGTTGTTTTGCACTCAAATATCGCAATGGTCAATCAAGAACCAAGTGATGGAAATCAAATACTCAAGGGATGAATCTATACCAATATATCAAGTAAATCTTAGATCAAGAATCTCACTATCCAAAGAACTGGAAGAGGCTATTTGCCACCACTAATCTTTTTATTTTCACATGAAGTCTGGTTTGCCTGCCTGACACCCTGTTTAGTCCAGGGTTCGAACTAGTTCTTGGTTCGAGTTTGGTTCGCCTGTGGGTTCAGACAGGGTTCGAACCTAGATAGGTTGGTTTGTCTGGGCCGAACCTAGGTCGAACCATGACAGACCCATGCAATTTCACTGAAAAACTTTCTATAATTTAGTGCGGGAAACAATTATTACAGAATTTCAATGAGATCTTTAACATTACAAAACAGGTTTTTCTGAAGTTCAAATATATATGACATCAAATTAAACTAGCCCTGAAGATTCCCTCTAGTGATTTTTTAATATTTAATTGCTGTTAATGATCCCAGTCTGGTTAATTGCAAGCTTTCTATAGTGATAAATTGTGTCACAAGGTGAGCTGAATTTTCGGCTCCAAGTTTGAAATTGGGCAAACCTAAAGAAATATTAAAAAATTCATATAAGTTCGGCCTAAATTCGTCGATTCTGAAACCGTGAGTGCAGATAACTGTGTATTGGTCGCAGGTTGTTTTTTCTAAACCGTGAGTGCAGGGGAGTCCATGTACAGGTGAGTTAGTCCGTGTACAGTCACAGGGGAGTCCGTGTAATGGGTTGTCTTCTTTCCCGTCTGCTTTCTCTTGAACGAACGGTGTTTGCTTTCCATGTACAAACTTCATACCCTGCCAACAGTGTCTGAGAAAACTCCGCTTCCGTTCCTCCTGTTGACAGTTTGCGGCATAATTATGATTTGTAATGTTTTGATATTATTTGGGTTTGATTTTATTTAATAGTTTTGAATTTTTTATTATAATAAGTTTAATGTTTTAAGAGTAGTTAGTTTTAAGTTTACTTGATATTTATACAAAAAAAATTGTTATTATTATTAATTATTAATTTATTATTGTTATGAATTTTATATTATTCATCAAATATTAAAATATATCAATATTATTTTATATTATATAATAATAAATAGTCTGTACTTATAAATTATAATTAAACATCACAATACCTATATTATTTATCAATTATTAAAATATAATATAATAAAAATAGTATATATTATATATTTTTAAAATTACATTGGACAAATTTAATGTCGAATTTTTTTAAATTTTTTTGACTTGTCAAACTTCATCCAAACTTCATAGTTGAACTCGAACTCGAACTCGAACCTTGTGACTTAGGTGATAAATTACATTTTAAACATTAAACAATATCTTTAATAGGTGAAAGGAGTTGCAAGCTACTTTTTAATATTTTTCAAGTAGGATGTTAATTACAAACAAACAAGCTCTTCATACATTGAAAAAGTAATATGTACCTAAGGACTTGGAACGCAAGAATGCTATTTGTGCAGCTGATCTCATTGGCATTGGTACCATTTGTGAATCAACTAATGCCTTTGATTAAGAAGTAGAAGAAGATGAAGATATAGATAATACATTAAACGATTGAAACTTAGTATAAAGTATCAATTGTTGGAAGTCAAAACAGTGATAGTTGAAGTCAATATTATTATTCTAATAATTTGATGTTGATATGATGCCTTGATTACAAGCTTATGGTGTTTTGTTGTTTTTATGACATTGTGAGATTCTATTCTTAATTCATGCTTCTAGGCTTCATACATACATAATTTTTACATGTTTTTGTACTTACTAACCCAAACAAACCTAAACCCCATTTCAAAATTTTGTCATACTAGCGAACTGGTTCTTTGAACTTGCACTTGAATTTGAACCCAAACTGACAACATAGTTTATTATTTATCTTAGATAATACTACCATGCCTTCTGCTTGTAGCCACCACTTGTGAGCAAAACTGCCAGTTATTAGTAGAACCATAGCAGCAAAAACTGTTTGGGAAAAAATCTGTAAATCAGTAGCATACGATTTTTTGAAAAAATGGATTTTAAGCTGTATATTATTATTACAATATTTTATAATAATATAATTTAAATCATATTAATATATTATAATTATATTTTATTATTCTAATAGTACAATATTATAATACACTAATGTAATAGTTATGGTATATATATATTATAGTTAATAAGTTATAATACAATAATATAGCAATTATATTATTTTAATATTATATTATTATTAATACCTCTCACTAACGAGACAGTTTAAAAGGAACAATAATGAATGCAATTGACTTGGAAGCCACTTTTTATCCCCTTTCACCTTTTGATAGCTTGAACTTTCAACTTGATTGGCTCAGATGGAGGGAGATTCCTTGCCTTTGATTATATCATTAGCTGAATATAAATTAGCAAAATGAAAACAAAAGTCATCCCATTTGCTACAAAAGATAATGGCTAACATATCATGTAAGAATGACAGAGAATCCCAAATGAAAATCTTGAAAAACCCTTGTGAAAGTCATAAAAACCCTAATGTAAATAACTAAAACCCCTAATGACAATTAATGGGAATCATAAAATACCAAGGTCATCGTGAGATGGGGAGACTTCAAGGTCTCCGGTACTAGTACAGGTACCGGTACAACAATTTTTCAAATAGGAGATGGGGGTACTTGGAGACGGCAATTTTTTTATTTTTATTTTTTTAATAGTTTAAAGAGTCTAATACTAAAAGTAAATACAAAATTTGAAAATAGTAATACTGTAAGACTAAAACACTAAAGTAAATAATAATAGTAATGTCACATTTAAAATTAAAATAGACTCAGAGTCAAAGATTTCAAAACTCACATGATCACAATATTGTATCTCATAGACATTTGTTTTTCGAATATTGCATATGATCACCATCATATCAGATTGCTAATCGTTGAGTTTATCATTACATATTCAAATTTTAAATTCAAAAAAGTATAGTTTGTTGCCGAATTGCTGATATGCAAACAAAAATGAACACTCTGTACAATAAACGAAAAACAGAAATATATCTAGTATTAGTATGTCGATGGTACTATCATCTACTCCACAAGGTTGTGATCATCCATCTCAAGGTCTTCAACTATTATGCTCTCCAAAAAATCAACACTCTCCAACTCAGGTTCCTCTGATGGTAGTACAACCAGGGGCAAATCATTAAGACCATTTAAAGTTATTAATTTATTAAATAAAATATTTTAAATGATTTAATCATTTAAATTGTCAGTGGTCTTAATTTTTGCATTGAAAACATTAAAAAGAGGGCTAAAATATATTAAATTATTTAATATTATATTTTACATTTATATTTTATTAGGAGACTTCGAGGAGACTTCACTTTTTAGATTAGGAGACGGGGAGACTTCATGATGAAGTCTCCAACCTTTTTTGAGGTCTTCGGAGACGCGAAAAGTCTCTGAGACGCGCGACTTTTAGGGGGGAGACTGGTCTCCCTGTAACCATGTAAAATACCCTTATGAAAATGTCGCAAGATAATTTTGTAGGTAACTATGGGGAGAACTCTCATAAATCAATATTAAAATAAAAAAAGCTGATCAAAATCAAAGGAAATCAATCAAAATTGGCAATCAAAAAAATTATCGAGAGAAATTGTATTTTTAACAAAGAAAAGATTGGGAATTTTGCTTATTCATGATTTTTCACCGCTTTCCCATTTTCTTGATTTGTGCTTATATGGTTAGAATTGACACTTCTAGGAAAAATCATCATAGCATTGGGAAAATCGCTTTGTTACAACTCTCAACAACCATGATACAAATGAAATCAACATCCAATTGCGTGGTGTTTTTTCAATTAATGAATGAAAAACTATCTTGTTTCTATTTGTTTCTTTCTAAGTTACCAATTCGGATGTGGATTCGGGAAGCGGATGCAGGATGCAGGAATTTTTTTTTTTGGATGTAGATGCGGTGGCGGGAGGAAGCGTATGTGTGTGTGTGTGTATATATATATATAAAGAAAAAAATGCAAGAAATATACAAAAACAAATCATTCGATAGTATGACCATGATACTTCACCCTCTATCAAAATGCAAGAAATAGCAAGAAAAATTTATTCCACATTGACTACAGGAGAGAGTGAAGCTGCATGAGGATGTTATAAAAGAAAAATTGTAAGGCTCATGTGGTATGCTGGATTGAATTAGTAAATTGCAAATTGTTTGGAGTGGTCATCTTCAAGGGTTTGTGAGGACAAAAACTCTCATGAGAACCAATCTTTACGCATCATTAAATTGTAACAAACATGCATGAAAGTGTTAGATTTTTTGGTTTGATAGTTTGAATCATAGTTGAAAAACTTGCCAAAGGCAAAAACTGGCCAAGCCGTGCAAGAGTTTAATCAAGAAAAACTCGACGATTTTAAAAAACAAACTTGGGAAAACTTGGGAACCTAAAAAAAACCGCTGAAATTTAATTAAAAATACATTTATTTTGTGAAATTTAATGAGAAGATGCATCTAATAAGTTAATTAAAGGGAACACAAAAGAAACAAGCAGAGTTTAGATATATATAAATGCACAGTGGGTACAAAATTGCATTCTCATGGGGAATGCTCATGGCAGGAAGCAAAATAGTAAATAGTTTCAATCTGTCAAACTAGAAGTAAATACTAAAAGTCTAAATACATCAATACAATCACATCTTCTTCTTTCCAGCTGCATTGGCAGGAAAGCAAGGGGGGCTAGTCCTTGAAGAAGTGCCCCGCACTAGGATAGGGTGTGTGCTGCGTGACTGTGAACTCTGTGGTTGTGCCTCCTTGCTCAACATCCCCACTAACTGGCTCGATCATGGAGGAGGATGTATCTCCTCCTATATGTGCCACTGGTAATGCCTCGTCCTCTGAGCTTGAATCATCATCATCCTCGTCCTCAATGTCATCCATTGTGAAATGAAAATCAGTTCCAACATCCCCCTCCATGGTCTGCCTCTCCAAATCAATGATCTCATGGGGTGAAAACAATGGACTTGGCTCCTGTGCTGTCCAATTAGAATAAGGATCTATCTCTTCTAGATCAAGTGGACCAGGTAGTACTGAACTCTGTGCCCTTTGTATGCGCAACTTAAGATTATAGTGCACATAAACAAGGTCATTAAGCTATTTTTGAGTCATTCTGTTTCTTTTCTTTGTGTGGATGGATTCAAATAAGCTCCAGTTGCACTCACAATAGGATGAGCTACAAGGTTGGCATAGGACTCTGAGAGCAAAATTCTTTAAATTGGGGGTATTGCGACCCCAACTTGCCCACCAAGCATCTGGAAAACAAAATATAAAAAGTTATAAAGCAATAAAAAAAGATAGTCAGAAACACAATTTATCAATTTGCAAAAGTTTTAAAGTTTGACGCTTTACCTAGTGCTTGAGTAGATCTTGCTCTCTTTGCTAGCATAGAAGAGAACAAATTACCCCTCAATTCTACATAGACTTGTTCGGTCACAACAAGGTCTCTCTTCGCTTCATTGGATATCATTCTCTCAATGCATTTAGAGACACCTTTCATGACCTCTCCGTTAGGATCTCAGTAGGAATCATCAGCCCTAAAACAAATAGAAAATGATATCAAGTCTTAGTACACAACTTTAAAAAGTAAAGTAAAATAAAGTCTTAGTAAAATCTCAACTTTAAGGATAATCATAGTCCCTGAATTTGGGGTTGAGGAAGTAGCCTATTGCATGAATGGGTTGGTGGAGCATATTGTTCCACCTCCTATCAATTATTTCCCAAATGGGGTCAAATCTGAGTCTGTCCCCATGATAGTAATTTCTAATAGCCTCTTTGGCCCTATCCATGGCCTCATAAAGACCTCCCATTGGGGATTGTTTCCCATCACATATGTGCAAGACTCTAACTAGGGGCATAGACATCTACATTTGAAATTTGAAAAATACAAATTAGTTAATAACATAGTAAGTTATGAATTAATAATGAAACTTGAATCAACTAAAAATATAATGTTTTGATTCTTGAAGTTACTTCCACAATCTCCTTAGCCTTTGCAAAAAAACTATCATCAAAGACTATCTATGCCACAGCCTCTCCTTTGGGCTTCTTTGAGTAAGATGAAGCAACCCAATCAGCACACACAAACATTTGTTTCAGAGCCAATATGTGGTCGAGAATACTTTGCAATGTCAAGAACACTGTTGCAAACCTTGTCATAGCGGGTCTCACCAAATCTTTGCCTTTAGTGGTCTTTCTCATCAAACTGAGAGCCAATGGGTGATTATAGATATATTTGGTGACTCGCCTAACATCTTCCACAACTGGACTCACCAAATCAAGTTTTCCTATAACCTCCAAAAGAAGGTCAAGGACATGTGCTGCACAAGGTGACCAAAAAAGTGTGGGATGCCTCTCTTGGAGGATTCTACCTAAAAGATTAGTAAAAAATCAATAATTAGTTACAAACTTTCCATATTTGCATCAAATCTAAGTTGAATAATACTATAGCATTGTATTCATGATTCATATTGAACATAAAAAATTAAATTTACCTATTGCCACATATGCTTCTGCATTATCTGTGATTATTTGCACCACATTCTCTACTTCCACCTCCATGGCAACATTCTCCGACATTAAAGCTAATGTGTGCATTTTTCACTTTGTCGGAGGCGTCAATAGATTTTCAAAACACCACATCATCTTTGCAAGCAACCAAGAAATTAATAATGGTTATACTTCTTCCATCTGTCCACCTAGCAAATAAAATGGTGCAGCCATACTTCTTCTACTCTTTCTTTTGGTCTTCTATAAATACTCTTGCCCTACCAATCACATGGTCAAACAACCTACAAAATTTAGGTGTAATAAAGTGTTAGTAAAAAATAGGAAATAACAATTAAGATTTAAAATATAACAATGAACTGAAGTGAATCACAATTATTTACAATTACTAAATAGTAATATTCTAACCTTCCATTCATATCCTTGTGAGTAGGCGGCTTGTACCCTTTGCCCGATATTGAAATTGCATTCACCAATTTCAACCAATAGGGACTCAGCCGCACACATTGATATATTGTTGAAAAACCAAAAATCAGCTGCTGCAATGTCAGTTTGCTCATGCACCTCCTTGAACCATCCAGTGCCCTCTAATGATGGCTGTGATCCAGCTGTGTTCCTGGGCACAAAATAACTCCCTATTCCTGATGTGGATGGTGATGAAGAACTAGGAAATGTAGAAGAAGTGGAATTGGCAAAAGAGGCATTTTGTTTGTGGATCCGTGGGCCACAAAGAGATCCTAGTATGTTCTCAAGTGCTTCTTCTTCTTCTTGCATATCAAAAAGAGCTCCTTGAAATTCAGCTATGGCTGCCCTCATAGCTAATTTTGCCCTCTCCCTATTCAATTTTTTTCTCTTTAGCAGCTGCAAGTAGGGCATTGATGAATTTTTTTTCTTCTTCAGTTACCTTGAGACAAGGATTTGAATCATGTTTCTTTATGTCTGCAAGGTAGTATTTGAAGTGGTTTATGCCTTCAGAAATAAGTCTCTCACATGGAATACATATAACCTTCCCAACATCATCTGGAGCTTCATAGGCATACTGCCATGCCTTATCTCTTGCATTTTTAGGCCAAGTGCTTATATATGCAGAGGGGCATGGTGTTTGTGGCCACTCTTCTTATGGGTTTGTCATGTTTTGTTAATGCTTGACCGCTGCCCTACACATAAATTTATAGAAAAATGTATAAACAAAGTTATAACAACTAGGGTTTGTTTTTAGAAAATCTTACATATTCTTCAAAAAAAATTGTGCAACATAGAGCTGAATGGCTTTCAAATGATTCAAACATAGAGTTAAAATGCTTTTAAATGATTTGAAATCATTTACAAACAACAACAAAAACAATATAACATTTGTTAAAACTATAAAAAGTTTTCAAACTATGATAAAAAGAACATACTTGGAAAGATTTGTCTTCTAAAACCAGTTAGAATCCTCTAAAATCATAGTAACACGGAGATGCATCCCCCCTCTTTGCCCCACGTCCCGGAGACTTGGACGCACCGAGGATTTTGGGACTTCATCTCCCTGACCCCAGCGGTACCACCAAATTCCGCCACCTCTGCCAAGGATGAGGGACGTCCCAATCTTGACTATTTGTTGATTTGACTATTTATGTTCAATGTTCAATGTTCAATTTTCAATGTTCCAATTCCATCCGTTGTTCAAGTATTTACTCTTTTACATCTTTACATCTTATATTGCAATACATCTTTTGATAACTAGCAATTTAATGTACCATATGTATATATATACACACCCCCTCCTATCCCCCGCCACCGTCCCCCCTCCTTCCCCCCACCGTCCCCAAATTAAGGCAACTCTGTCCCCTCGTTTCGCCGTCCCCCTGTCCCCCAAGGTGGTGTAACTATGTCTAAAATCCACTCAAATCTGCCTTGAATCACTTGCAATCAGCTAAGAATGCTTCCAAGCCTTATTCTCTCCACACCTCAAGGCTCTAGAGAACACAAATGCAACAAACAATGCAAAAAAAATGAGTTTTTTGCCCTATTAAGCCGTCATAGCATGTGGATTACCTGAACCACGAGTTTTTATTAAAACTCGCCGATTTTTTGCCTAGGCGCCAAGTTTTTCATCCTGCAAGTTAATCTGGGATTTACTCGGCGAGCTTAAAAACTCGGTGAGTGTTTGGAACTCGCCGGGTACTCGGCGAGTGTTCCAACTATGAATATTAGCATAGTGGTGTATGAACTAGTTTTCTGCAGCAAATTTTTACATATATATAAATTTTTTTATTAAAAAGATTCTTGTATGGACGAACCCAAAATGAACTTGAACCCAGCCCAAATTGTTCTTGAGTGAATGTCGAACCCCAATGTCGACCTTACATACGAACCAGATTCTGAACTGGCAACTTAGAATATTTACAAAGGAGCAAAACTCTTCTTAAGTAAGGGATACAAACAATTTATCTGATAAGTTCAACAACTAAGAAAAGCAGATGACAAGTAGCAGAATAAAGAATATCCTTGAAGTCTAACCTAATGACTCAGGTGACCATTAAAATTAAAGACTTATTGTAATTTAATAATAACAGTGATCAAGAGAGACACACAAGAGATGATGGTATAAAGAGTGTCTTAGTTATTATTTTAGTACATAATTCATTAATGATGGATATGACTGCACCAATCTATTTGTATAATATGTCTGCTTGAACTTAGGGTGGTCTTATTTTATAAAAGTAGTTTTTATTTTCACTACCCAGTGGAGCACCAATTAGGTGTGTGAATGCCTCCTTTTTTGCTGTTCAATGTGGTGTACACACAATACTTTTCTCTAGATTAAAAATGTTACTCTATGAAGTCTGGAAACCTACCTTATGTACAAAGGAAAATCTTCATTTAGTGACACCTTGTTGATCTCCAAGTACATTAATGGTGTATCTATTTTGGTCCATTATAATTCAGTCATCATCAAAATTCATGTTCCAAAATATCTCACGTTCTGGCAGAAAAATGGATGGAGATGACTTTGATATTGAATTTGTAAGGAAAAAATAATGTTGTTGCTGATGCATTTCCTAGAACTTTTCTGCCAGAATGTGAGACATTTTGGAATGTCGAGGGGGTTGCACAGGCATCCCTCAACCATTCGAGGGGCATCTTGCTATTCCCTGATAGCCAGCGAATCATAAAAAGGTTTTAAAAGTTGTATGTTTTTTAATTTGATTTTGTATTCGATTTGATTTGCATGCAAAAACATAAAAATGTTGCATTTCCAAGGGAGGCCAAACACATCGATTTTGGGAGGAAAATGCTTCAAAAATGAAGAAACCAAAGGCCATACGAGGGAAAACGTACTTGGCAGTGGCCCTCTTGACCTCGCCTTGTATCATGACGTGCTCTAGGTGCTGCCTTGGGATCCTGCAAGGGTCGTTGTCCCTTGATCCCACTGGGGGCTGCCACTCCCAGACCTCTGCTTTCAAATTTAAAAACAAAAGAACAAATTAATGGGAAAACTGCATTGAATCAAGTTGATGTTATAATGCCCAGTTAACTGATATCCATTGATGAGGAGTTTGCCTTGAGGGATGATTAGAGGCCTCCCTTCACTACATTTTGACATTTTGCACTTGTTTTGGTATCAGGCTACCTATTGTAATCATCTTTATTATTATTTTGGTATTCATATAATAGAAATCCTCCATTCACTTATTCAACAATTTCATTAGTCATTTAAAAATTTTATTTAGTATTTTAATTCTATCAATATTCAGTGTTCAACTATTTAGTATTACTGTATTACAGTATTAGTTTACAATTTTAGTATTTTACTTCTTAATATCTTTTACAGCTTTTTGTAACTAGCATTTTAAGTACTATGCATAATATACAAGACCCTTGACCCCCGCTGCCGCCCCCTGCTGTTCCCAAAATTGGACTCTTTGTTTTCCTGTCTTGGGGTAACTATGCACAGCTCATAACACATGATCCTCCTTTGCACTTGTAGTTGGTATTACTATTAGTAATTATCTGTGTAATTTGTCCAGGTCTAGATCAATGTCCGCACTTCATTTGTGGAATGTTTTAACTATTTCTTGGTTTAAGCATTCTAGTGCCTGTACCTTGGACATTTTCTGTTGCAGGCTTGCCTGAAACCAAGTTCCCTGTCATGTAGCTCTATGAATAGCATCGGTGTGGCTGAAATTATCAATCAGTGGCACAGCCCTGCTTGAAATTATTTATATGGTGTTTAGGTGGAAACCTTGTTCGTACTTTCATTTCCACTTATTGACACATTTTAACATGGTTTGGTACAATATCTCTCATACTCAGAGCTTTTGATGTATAAGACATCTCCTGCCAAAGTTAAGTTTTTATCTAGAATTATTTCATTGAAGTACAAAAAATCCTTTTACTGAATAACTGCAAAGCTTCCTTTTTTTCTTTCTTGTGTCACATTATGTTATGTAGATATAAACTGCACACATTTTTTGAGATAACTGATGTTGAAGTCATGCTTGAGATAACTGATGTTGAAGTCATGCTCTTATTACTTTTCTTTGAGATTTACCTGAGATTATAGCCATAACTTTCATACAATCTTTACTACAGATATACCTGCAGATCAGCAGATGGATATTGCATCAGTGCAGACATATCTTAGGCATTTATATGAATACAATGTCCGCCTACGGGAAGACTTTTTAGCTGCAGAGTCTGTACTTGGAGATATTGTTCAGCGGCTCTCTCCTCATAGTGATATTTGTCGGCAATAGATTTTTATATGAATATAGATTGGTTTTTATATTGTTCTTGTTGCCAAGATGTTCAACTTCTATGCTTTGTAGTTGCTATTTCCAATGGAGAGCTTTAGTTCAGGAGCAAGCCATCTCCCTAGCTTACCAATATGCTCGCCAATTCATTTTGTCAACATGGGTAAGCTTTTGTTCGCTTTTAGAGTCCATATTCAGAGGACTGCCAAGACATCTGCTCAATATAAGGGACAGGAAAAAAGATTGGTGAATTCTCTAAAAGAAGCTTTATGGAATTTAATCATATGGTGGTGTTTTTGGTAAATAATTTTCCATACCTTGGGGACCTAATCTGGTAGATTCCCACTTGGATTATAGAGATGTTTCACAGGTGGTGATAATTGGTATAACTGGATGGCTTTGAATCTTGTAAAATGGTACAGCAAATGTTGTAATATATCGATTCATAATTGCTCAGAAAATTGTCCATTCTCAAACTCAGTTAATTTCTTAAAGTTTAGGCTCTTGCTGGTGTACACTGAAGATGCGTCCAGACAGTTTCTCACTTGAAGAAGATTGTAGGTTGGCATAACAGACCAATTATATATGAAAATCTCACTCACTAAAAGCAAGGATGAAGCATGGCTGAAGAAATGTTAGAATCTCAAGAAATTACCGTAAGATCAGTTAAGTTCCTTTAATAACCTCTTTCATGAAGTTACGAGAGTTGATTTTGATATAGACTTCATTTGTGGTCATGGTATTTTATATTGAGTTTGCCATTGAAAACTAAGATCTGTTGGATGATTCTTTTCGTTGATTGGAGCTAACGGGCTCTCCCTGTGCTTTTTTTTCCAACTCAATTACTACCATCATTCTTTTAAGAATTGTATTCTGTTAGGAAATTGTTTGCTGACTATCATCATAAATTCGGTCCCAGGCTAATCAGCCACCCGCTTTAACTGCATGGTCACTTTTGAACGCCTTACTCTGTAAGAGACTGCACGGCCTGAATTTGTTAACATAGATAATGCAATATCTGGATTCTTATTTGTTGACCATCGCAGCTATTACTTGTAAAGATAAATGTGCGGAACCATTTATATATGTTCATCAAATATGCCTGGTTATTTTAGTTTGCTAGTATTATTAGCTCATTGCATAAATAAGATTCAAATAACTTGACAAAACTTTTAGCAAGAGAACAAGAGTATGGCAATGCAATTCAAAATTTTTAGTGTATTTTTAAAAAGAAAATTTCTCATATCAATAAACTTCCTTATATTTGCTTCCCCTTTTATAATATACCACATCAAGCAAGTGCCTATGTGCAGGAAGAGATGTGGAACATAAAGTAGAATATTATCCTTCTGACATAGACATCTGAAAATTAATTTTATATGAGCAAGACGATGACATTATAATGTAGCAGCGGGTGCACTGAGCACCGTGAGTTACTATGCTGTAATAGTTTGACTTTTATAGTTATCACAATGTGAGAAAAAATGTTGCGGTTAAATCGAACTGGAAGTTAATTTTGTTTGATGCACATGGAAAAAAGTATATAATTTTATTTGCTGAAAGATGAGCAACCCTTAAGAAGACCATTTGGACACTTCAACGACTCTCCGCAGCACGGCTGTCATCTCCATCGGAGAAGCAGCGCCACCCCGCCCTCCTCAAATTTTGGCAGCTGGTACCCATCCTTGTAACCCGATCTACCCTTTAAAAGAAACTTTTTGTGGAAATAAGGCGACTTTTGCCATTTTATACATACATGTTATTAGTTTTTTAGCATGTTATTATTAGATACTATTGCACCTATTCAGTTTTAAAAAAAATATAAAATTGTCTATTCAATTCATTTTTTTCAATAAAATTGACCAATCACTTGATAGAATTTGGAAAGTTCAATAAAATTTTAAATGTTTACATCTTTTGTTTAATTTTTAATATTTTATAAGTCACATTTTTCACTAATCTTATTGGCCTATGCTAATTTTGGTAGGGATACAAATTGAATTTCTTCAACAAAAATACAAAATATATGCTATGTCATGTCATGAATTAATAACAAATTTACTTTTTAACAATTACCATATTGACTAGATTTATTCCCAACATATTAAAAGATGTTTATGTCATTTATTAATAACTTCATCTTTTTATGATGGGGTAATTAGATTTTTAATTTTTAATTTTTTTTGTTTTGACTTGTGCATTTTTACTGTATTAGAATAAAATATAACTAGTGTATATATACTTATATATTATGCTGAGAGTAATCATTCTCGAGACACTTATTTTTATTTAATCCCAAGGTTATTTTAATTGCAGTTGGGATTTATGAAAATGGACGCCTCGAGAATGATTACTTTATATATATATATATATATATATATATATATATATATATATATATATATATATATATATATATATATATATATATATATATATATATATTGGCTTTATATATATATTGGCAGTCGCGATGCAATAGGATAAATATTTATTTATTTTTTAATATTTTGATAAGGTTATTAAAAAATTGTTAATTAATTTTTAGTTAGAGTTGTATAAAGTTACTATAAAATTATGCTTCAAAACTTTAAAAAAAAATAAATTTAATAAATGGAGTTTAATTTAGATTAAAAAAAATTATTTAATTTTTTAGATATTGTAATGTAAAATGTTATAGTCAAATAGGGACAAAGTTACCATTGCCGTTAATGTAAGCCTTAGGGATAGAATTAGGATTAGGGTTAGCATTAGGGTTAGGGTTGGAGTTAGGGTTAGGGTTTGAGTTATGGTTAAGGTTAGGGTTAGAGTTATGGTTATTGTTTGAGTTATGGTTAAGGTTCAAATTAGAGTTATGTTTATGTTTAGGGTTAGGGTTAAGAGTTATGGTCATTGTCAAGGTTAGGGATAGAGTTATGGTTAGGGTTAGGGTTTGAGTCAGGGTTAAGGATAGAGTTAGGGTTAGGTTTTGAGTCAGGATTAAAGTTAGGGTTAGGATTAGAGTTCAATTATGGTAGAGTTAGATTTAGGGGTAGAGTTATGTCTATGGTTAAGGTTAGAGTTAGAGTTATGGTTATGGTTAAGGTTAGGGTTAGAGTAATGGTTATAGTTAGGGTTAGGGTTAGGGTTATTACAGGGCTTGAGTTAGGGTTAAGGTTAGAGTTAGGATTAGGGTTAGGGTTTGAGTCAGGGTAAAGTTAGGGTTAGGGTTAGAGTTTGTGGTAGAGTTATATTTATGGTTAACGTCAGGGTTAAAATTATGCTCATGGTTAAGGTTAGGGTTTGGGTCAGGGTTAAGGTTAGAGTTACGATTAGGATTGGGGTTTGAGTCGAGATTAAAGTTAGGGTTAGGGTTATGGTTAGAGCCCAATTATGGTAGAGTTAGATTTAGGGTTAGAGTTAGGGATAGAGTTATGTTTATGGTTAAGGTTAGTGTTAAGGTTAGGGTTAGGGTTAGGGTTAGGGTTAGGGTTAGAGTTAAGGTTAGGCTTAAGGTTAGAATTAGGGTTAGGGTTAGTGTTAAGGATAGGGTTAGGGTTAGAGTTAGAGTTAGGGTTAGGGTTAGCATTAGGATTAAAATTAGGGTGAGGGATAAGGTTTGAATTAGAGTTAGGGTTAGATTTAGGGTTAGGGTTACAATTAGAGTTAGAGTTAGGGCTAGGATTAGAGTTACAATTAGGGTTAGATTGAGGGTTAGGATTAGGGTTAGGTTTAGAATTAGTTAGAGTTAGGATTAGGGTTAGGGTTAAAATTAGGGTTACAAATATAGGTAGGATTAGACTTAGGGTAATAATTAGGGTGACGGTTATAATTAGGGTTACAAATACAATTAGAGTTAGGGTCAGGGTTAAGGTTAGGGTTAGAATAAGAGTTAGGGTTAGGGTTAGGGTTAGAGTTAGAGTAGTTAGAATTAGATTTAGAATAAGGGTTAGAGTTAGAGTTAGGGTTATATTCAGGGTTAGAATTAAGGATGGGGTTCAAATTAGAGTTAGAGTTAGGGTTAGGGTTAGTGTTAGGGTTAGCATTAGGGTTAGGATTACAATTAGAGTTAGAGTTAAAATTAGAGGCAGTGTTAGTGTTAGTGTTAGTATAAGATTTAGAGTTAAGAGTTAGAATTGGGGATAGGGTTAGGGTTAGAATTAGAGTTAGAGTTAGGGTTCAAGTTAGAGTTAGAGATAGGGTTGGGGTTAGGGTTATATTTAGGGTTAGGGTTAGCATTACTTGGTTAGATTTAGGGTTAGAGTTAGAGTTGGGGTTGGGATTAGGATTAGAATTAGGGTTAGGGTTAGGGTTAGAGTTATATATAGTATTAGGGTTAGGATTAGGGGTAGGTTTAGAGTTAGGGTTAGGGTTAATGTGAGGGTTAGGGTTACAATTAGTGTTAGAGTTAGAGTTAGAATTAGGGGTAGGGTTAGAATTAGAGTTAGAGTTAAGGATAGAGTTAGAGTTAGGATTAGAATTAGGGTTAGGGTTAGGGTTACGATTAGGGTTAGGGTGAGAATTAGAGTTAGAGATATAGTTAGGGTTAGAGTTATAGTTAGGGTTAGATTTAGGTTAGGGTTACGGCTAGAATTGGGGTTAGGGTTAGAATTAGGAATAGAGTTAGGGTTATATAGGTTAGGGTTAGGGCTAGGGGCAAAATTATAGTTAGAGTTAGGATTAGGCTTAGGATTAGAATTAGGGTTACAAATATAATTAGGTTTAGAGATTGAGTTAGAGTTAGGGTTAGGGTAAAGGTAAGAATTAGGGTTACAAATATAGTTAGGGTTAGAATTAGGGTTAGGGTTAGGGTTCGATTTAGAGTTAGGGTTTGAGCTAGAGTTTGAGTTAGAATTAGAGTTAGAACAACTTGGGTTAGAGTCAGAGTTAGGGTTACAATTAGGGTTATGGTTAGCACAAGGGTTACAGTTAGAGTTAGGGTTAGCATTAGCATTAGGGTTAGGGTTACAATTAGTGTTAGTGTTAGAGTTATAGTTAGGGTTAGACTTAGGGTTAGAATTGGAGCTAGAATTGAGGCTAGGGTTATGGTTAGAATTAGAGTTAGATTTAGGGATCAAGTTAGAGTTACAGTTAAAGTTGGAGATAGAGTTGGGGATAGGGTTAGATTTAAGGTTAGGGTTAGAATTAGGGTTTGGGCTAGGATTATAATTAGGGCCAGGGTTGGAGTTATAGCTACATAGTGTTAGGGTTAGGATTAGTGTTATATATAGTGTTAGGATTAGGATTATGGGTAGGGTTAGGGTTAGAGTTAGTGTTAGGATTAGTGTTAGGGTTAGAGATACAATTAGAGTTAGAGTTAGATTTATAATTAGGGTTAGAGTTAGAGTTAGGGTTAGAATTAGGGTTAGCGTTAGGGTTAGGGATATAGATACAGAGTTAGGGTAAGAGTTAGAATTAGAGTTAGAGTTAGGGTTTGTGTTATTGTTGTGGTTAAGGTTATTTTTGGGTTACTAATCATATTATAGTTGATGTTATTGTTATTATTACACTTTACCTTAGTGTTAGGGTAACTATCAGGTTAAATTTTTATGTGGGTTAGTTCTATTATAGTGCCCATGATTAGTGTTATTGTGATACAAGTTATTAACCTTTTTAATAATGTAATCCCTCCCTCCTCTCTCTCTCTCTCTCTCTCTCTCTCTCTCTCTCTCTCTCTCTCTCTCTCTCTCTCTCTAACTTCACCCAATAATATCTTCCCCCCGTCTAAATACACCCTCTAATCTCCGTCTCTCTAGTCTCTAGATACACCCCTTAATCCTTCTCTCTAATATCTAGATACACCCCCTTATCTCTCTCACCTTGCTCTATAGATACACCTTCTAATCTCTCTCCCTCCCTCTATTCTCTTTGGATACACCCTAATCTCTCTCTCTCTCTCTCTCTCTCTCTCTCTCTCTCTATATATATATATATATATATATATATATATATATATATATATATATATATATATATCTTTCCACTTATGAAAATATAATATAATGTTATTTCTAGTTACTAGTACATATAGGGTTAGGTTAAGGTGTATAATTTACTAAATGCTTAGTATAGTCATAAATAGAGTGATAGTTAGACTTAGGATCCAAGGTTTACAATTTCATTTATATGACAGTCGGTGTTATGGTTAGGGTTAATAAGTAGTTAAATGTTACACTAAAATAAGAGACATGGTTAAGGGAAATATGAGTTCTAGGCGTAGTGTTGGAGTATTTGAGTACAACTATGGTCAAATTTGGGATATATGTTATACAAATGACTTGAATAGTGGAGAAATTTTAATTCATGAAAGGGAAATTATATGTCCCAACACAACTATTTAGATGATGTAAAAAGTGTGAAAGAATATAAAAGAATCAATTTTATGGAAATTATTTCTCCATGATGATGTGAAAACATTATATATTGTTGAATTTTTAATAATGCTAATGCAATTTTTATTGCAATGGTTAAGAATTGTAATCAATAAATATGCCTATCATTAAGGACATCTATTTAGACTTATGTTTTTCTTTCTTAATTAACATATTTAATAGCCACATCCATTGAAAAAATGTTTTGTACAACAAACTAATTTTTTATTGTTCTCTTCTTCATGAAAGTTACGTAGAACAATGTGGAAACAAAACTGCCAATACAACTAATTAGAAGTAAAATTTTGAAATTGGAGACAATAATGAACTACATGCAAAAAAAATCTCTATAATGGTGTAAATACATGCCACATTCTTCAATGATTAGGATTCTTTTGCAACCTTTATTTGAACAATGATTATGAAAGACTTCTTTCATCGAGGGAAATCCATTCACTTCTGTAGATGTATCACATAGGAATTTTTATGCATCTTTTGTATGCATTCTTCTATTTCCTCAACATAGTCAATTGGAAATATTGCATTCTCCACAACTTTAATTATAATTGTGCACATCTCTTTAATTAGTTTTAGGCATTTGTCAAACTCAGTCTCAAAGAAATCATTTGAGGTCATTGAAGTAGTCAGGCTAGTATCAAATAATGTTTGACTCTCTATTCGAGGCATCCATAACTCAAATAGTAACTTGCAAACTTATAAACAAACATCAACATATATAAATGTTCATAATAAAAAAGTATTAATAATCAACATAAATTCTTTCAAATGAATAATGTTTAAAATAACATAAATCAAAATCAAAGCTATTTCAAAAAAATAGTTAGATTGTAATGTTTGAAATATGGTGGCATTGTCTTCCACTTTTCAAACATTAAAAACATAAATATTAATAAAAATCTATGTATATTATGAAAAATATTTAAATAAAACACATACATGATCTAATTAAATGACAAAATATAAACTAAATATATGATTCATATATTAAAATCAATCATTGACTTAAAATACAAATTTTATTGATAAGGCGACCTTGCCATCCACATTAATGATAAAATTTAATTATGAAACATGAGAAATATAAATAATATGAAACATACAAATATAAAATTATAATAAAACATACAAATCTCAAACATGCAAACCAAAAGCATTTTAAAATATGCAAATCTAAAACTAATATGAAACATGCAAATGTAAAACTAAATTGAAGCATGCACATTAAAAATGTACAAATGAAATGTATTATCAAATATCTAAATCAAATAGATATTAAATCAATTTGAATTCTATATCTAGAACATGCAAGGCTAAACTATATGAAACTTATTGAAATTAAAATCTAAATCAAAGGAGAATATTATAACTAATTTTGAAACTAAATTTACATTTAAATCTAAATACATAACCAGATCTAAACCTAAATGCAAAACAAAATTGAAAATTAAAATAGAAATCTCATATGCAAAATATTACTCCAAAACTTTAGTCTACTTCTCTTCACAAACTCTAATCTGATCCAATAATAACTAATTTTGAATCTATAGTTAAAATTAAAAAAATGAATTATGTATTGGCAAGAATTGATGCTATATAATCTAAAAAATACATTGCACCATTGGCAAGAACTGATGCTATATAATCTAAATTAAATAAAGTCTTAAAATATTTTTTTAGTTATTTTATTGCTTGGAGATTGTCCAAGCTAACAATTGAGGAATATATTTTTTTGCTTTGTTTTGTCTCTACCTATATAAGCAGAAACTAATGTTTTTAGTAACACAGGTATATTAATTTGTAGAATAAAAATAATCAAAGATTGTAAAGTTTGAAGAAATTTATTTTTGAGACTTAATTTCTCTTTTCTTATTCTAGGGCTGATTTTCCTAGGGATTTAATTATTTATTCAATTTAAGAAATAACAAAAACTACATATCTCTCAAACTTTCCGTTTCCGGTTCCCTCCAGAACTTTCCATTCCCTACTTTATTATGCTAGCAACATGATTATAATTCCCATCACTACTCCCTTTCTCCACCTCCTTCATCATTGTAGTCTAGAAGATTAGTAGTTGTCTCAGTACCCAAACACATTGCAAGTGGCCCTCAAGTGTTTTTTTATAGAATTGTGGGAATATCTACTTCCTTACTATGAGTACCCTGGTGGCTTTGTAGAATTCCCATACCAAAACAATATTAGCGAAGGATTTGATTCTTTTAAGCCATGGCCGTAGTAGATTGTAGATTCTCTGCAACCTAAAGATATACTTGATTTTGAGTAACAAATCCAATAGTTAAAGTAATTTGTCCAAATAAGAACAAATTGTTTTGATATTTTCTTATGCTCTGCTAGGGTTGGTGTCAACAAGGTAACATTCATGACAATTCATTTCATTTTAAAATTAAATTTAAGATATTTATATTTCAAAAGAATATCTATCTAATCTATATGTAAATTATTCTTCTTGGGAAAAAAATCTATGTAATTTAGCTTAGGTATCAATTAAAAATATTTGTTAGATTACTTTCACTGAATTACATGTAATATTAGTTTTTTTTTTCCAAATAAAGTTTTAAGTAATTAAGGAAGAGTTATCAATTTAAAGCATAGCAACATAGAGACACGTTCCCCCCTCTTTGTCCCATGTCTCAGAGATGAGGATGCATTGGGGACTTGAGAATTTCATTCCCCGTTCCTAATAGTGCCACCAGATTTTACCACCTCCGCCAAGGATAGGGAGGCATCGTCATGTTGACTATTTGGTGATTCAACTATTTATGCTAAATTTTAAACACTCCAATTCAATACAATATTCAAGGATTTACCCTTTTATATCTTTATATATTATATTGCAACACATATTTTCATAACTATAATTTTAAGTACCATATGTATAGTTATACAAACTCACCTTGTCCCCTGTCATTCCCAACTTAAGGCCCTTATGTTCCCCTCTCCTAGAAATGTGTCCATTGTTCTGCCTTGCCATCGTCCCCCAATAGTATAACTATTATTTAAAGACAAGAGGAGGAGAAATAATTGTAAAGATATAGATAACAATTCCAGTACTTAAAACTGAAAATATAATTAAGTTGTTTAGAATATTCAATATTTATAGTATATAATACAATATATAATATTACATTACTATATAAATTAATATATAATTTTAATTTTATAAATTATTAAACAAAATTTGAGAATGTTGAGCTGGTTTTACTTCGATTGAATCTACCAAGCTAAACTCATTTTATAATTGTTTATTCTTATCTAAATTCTAGATTTTAAAAGGTCAATAAATTAAAATATGTTATTATTATGTATTGTTATTTATATTTACTTTAGAATTTAAATTAAAAAATTATTTAAGTTTGAAAAGTTTATTAATTCAAAGTTTTCAACTCTTAAAATAAAATAACTCCAAAATTATTTTGTGATTAAGATAAATATGAAAAAAATCCCATTTTATAAATCAAACAATTTCATGAATTAGTCAATCTTATACTTATATCTTTTGTTCCATTTATCCATATGAATCATCGATAATTTGATAGTCTTATTGTGATACCCATGAATAAATATTGCAACTTAAACAATTTCATGAATTAATCAATCTTATATTTATGTCTTTTGTTCCATTTCTTCATATGAATCATCGATAATTTGATAATCTTATTATGATACCGATGAATAAATATTGTAACTTCTCATCTATTTAAACCTTGCACAAGCCCTCTGAGAGCTTTTGTTTTCACTAATGTATCAAATTATGTGATAATTTAGCTTATCTCTCACTTGAAAATAATTACCTGTGATCAAAAATAGTCCTTTACACTCATTCATGCAGTAATTACTAATTTCGAGACTTCACCATGAATATATTGGATTTTGATTTATCTTGGAGTTGGCATTTGAGTTTGGTTATCAGAAACAATTTGAGATTTGGTCAATAAGATTAAGCATACTAACATCCATAAAATAAGGGCCAATTAAAGCTATATCTTATGTTGTGGATATCATGTATTAAAGGGAAATCAACATTCAATGTTTCTCATCATAGAAGTAAAAATGTAGAATTATGTCAAATGATAAGATCTTACTAGTGTATAGATTTATGACAGTCATAGTGCTAGATGTCTTATAGTAAAGATAAACCATAAACTACATAACTCACAGGAGATTCAAAACTTTTGTTAATTTGAGCTGGTAGGATAACAATCTTATGAACATTGAACTTTAAAGAATTACATGATGGTTATTTTATATGATGTATTCTAAGAATTATTCAAATTCAATATTTATTAAGTAATGGAGAGAGTTGATCTAATCTGAGTTGTTTATGAGCTCTTAATGAAGTAGAGAATCTATTCTGGAAATGAAATAATACATAATATGAAAGTATTCAGGATTAGACACTCGCGGACTACTTAAACATCATACACTAAAACTTGTTTCTTAAGTTGAAAGTGTTAAACAGTCAAAGTTGACTTCCTTTTTTTCAAGCTTAATTGTTTCCTTAGTGTGATGTTTAAGGGTGGTCAACCCATACTAGCATAAATCTCACTATGGGTGGTACAATAAATTGGTCAACTTGTTTCTTCCTTGATAGATAGGGGTGCGATGTTGACTCCCTTGCAAAAGCAGTTGGCCAGTTCATCTACTCGAAGAGACTAGGAACTCAAAATGACTCACCATGTTTGTTGGAAGCTTTATTTTAAAACTATTTTGTCATAATTAATCTTTGCCTCTCCAAAGGGAATACCATGCCTTGAAATTTGATAAATGTTCTAGAACACAAATGTGCAAACAAACAAATGACTATGTTTTACACATGCACATATACAAATACCAAGATCATTGTGTGTGCACTATACCTTAGCTTATATTATTATTTTATGATGTCATATATGAACTATAAATTCAAATAATTTAGCTTTTTTTTCGTTGAAAAATACATTTACTAGTATGGTAAATTACAATTGGTTCAACATGGTTGTTTTAATTAATCTTTATCCTCTTAACCGAAAGTGCACCCTACACATAAAATTTCCATGCATATCATTTTGGTTAACCTTGCATTACATAACTTTTGATTTATATTTGCATATATTTTTGGTTCATATGCAATGATTTTTTGACATTATTACATATTTTCATTTCTTGATTAATCATAATGTTGTTATATCAAATTATTTAGTCAATGGTTAATTAATCACAATAATACACTTTGTTGTTGTGTTGCATCATTGATTTCTTATATCATCAAAGTAGTTAATTAATTACAATGTTTTTTGATTAAGATGGCATGGAGAAGGGCCTAAACCAAAGACAAATATCACATTACAATTTTAATTTTAACACAACACCAAGCCATTACATCTAGGTGCAAGCAACATTATCATCTAACAAAAAAATCAAAAACATTCACCAAAGTCATATATCCACAATAATGTCTTTATCTTGAGAAAATTTATTAAAAGTATAATCTAGAACCCCCTCTCTAGTGACATCATAAATAAAGTCTTTAGAAGTCTTAAACATATTATACCAAAAAGCAGATAACAACCAAAACCATAAAACAACTGTACATGTTGTCGATAGTAACAAAAAATAAAATCATCTAAAACTATTGACAACTTCCCAGTGTTTAGTGAGGTGTTTATGCTTTCTATTGCATCCAACTTAATTCTCATCTTCCTAGTTGCCCCCATTCTCTTCTTCCTTATTGCTTCTTTTCATTACTTTTTTCACTTTTCTCCTTCAAGTAACCACTCCAAGGACAACCTTGTTCATTAGACTATCTTGAACCTTGCATATAGAAGTGACAATAGAGCAAAGTTCCTCCATCATGATAATAGTAGGAATGACTTGTTTCATAGGGCCTAAATATAATTGATTTTTTTTCCTTTGATAGTAGCACTTTGCATTTGGGTTTCCCAAATAGCATTTCCCTTCCTAGTTTTCGTAGGGTCAGGGGACTTACACTTTGAATCCCTCATCTCTTGCACATTCCCTAGATTCATCGCAATCTTAGTAGGATTTTCATCCTTTCAGTCCTCATTTTTTTCTTCCTTATCATAATCTTTGGCCTCATAATTATTTATTTCTTCAACTTCCTTTGGAGCATACTCTTGATCTATTTCGTGAACAAACCCATTTCTTCAAGAATCAATTACAACGGTATAGTTTAGAAAAACATATTTGTTTCTTTAAATATCTCATTATATTAACTTTTATACCATTGTATCCCTCATGAAATTATTACTAACGAGAATATTTTAGCGGAAGATGATATCTTTAAACACTTTTATCTAATTATATCTTCTTAACTTTTATTAGACCATTCTATTTATTGAATGATATCCCTTTTAGAGATTTAACATTGATAAATCATGCTTGTTCTTGCAAAATTGGTCATATTCCTGAGGATAATGCTATGTTTTGTAAAGATGAAGCTTTGGTGAATAAGGAACCTTCTTAAAATCAAGTCAACATAATTGATGATCTTAGTCATACACGTGAAACCTCCAATTATCACCCATATTTGTCTTGATGTTCCTTACCCTCAAAATAAACTTGTTATTACTATTTGAGGAATTCCAAACCCTTGAACTAAAGTAGAGATTGTTAGAGAAAAAAGGTTAATTTAATTTAATTTATTAAATTACCTTTTCCCCCTTCTTAAGATTTTACTTTATGCACCTTGCATTTCTATTTAATAATTAATTAGGAATTATTCAATGACATTTATGTCTTAGGGTTTCCTGTTTAGGGTTTTGATCTCCTTCATAAGGATTGATCGGTTGTAATTTCATTCATTTAGTTTTGCACAAGCAAATACAATTTTCTTGTTTGTTGGGAAAACCCTTCTCTCTCTCTCTCTCTCTCTCTCTCTCTCTCTCTCTCTCTCTCTCTCTCTCTCTCTCTCTCTCTATTTTTCTTTCTTCCTTATAACAAGTTATTTACATGTAGAATATCCAGGTTCTATGGATTTGTTCATCATCAAATCTTACATGGTATCAGAGCCTTTCCCGTGGTTTCCTATTCTTGTTTGAAGTACACAAGGTACATGGTTTTTTCAAACAAATCTTGTGATTTTTTGTTGTTTTATGTGAAAATAGGGGGTCTATAAAATTGAGGGCACTTTGAGTCCAAATAGACATTATGGTTGGATTAAAAAATGTTAAAACCCCCATTTTCATATAAAGCACATCCTGTTTGGTCATCATTGCATTATGTGGCAAAAAAATTTGCTTCTCGTGGTGATTTTTTCAGAAAATTAAAAAAATCAAAAAACAATCTGTATGTTTTTTTTGAAAAAGGAAAAAACTTGCTATAAAGTTTTTTTAAAAACAAAAACACAAAGAACATTAAGTATGCCTGCATCAGCAAGTACACAAGCATTGTAGACCTGCACAGATGCTAATGTTAGCAGGTCACAGGTGCTAATGTCAACAATTTGGGCCGAAATTTGACAACCTTCAAATTGTCATGTGTTTGATTTGTTTTGTTCTAAAAACCTATTGGTGGTTTTTTCACGATATCTTGAGCATACAGGTGTCTTTTTTCGATCCGAAAGAAGTGCAGGAAAGTTGGTTCAAAGAAGGAAACAATGATGGAGGTTTTTTTTGGATTTTTTTTCAGTTTGTTATTTTTTTTTGTGGTTAAAGTTTGTTGATGACTTCTATCTTTTGGGGGGCGTAACTTCTTCGTTATAGCTCTTTTTTTTGATCCAAAAAAAAAGCATTGAAAAGCTCTTCATGAGCCCTATTTAGATTCTTTGCTATTTTTCATCAGTATTCATCAAAGGTATCATCTTGTGATTGTGTACTCTTGTGAGTTGTAATGTTGACAACATAGGAGTCCGCACCTCTTTTATGCACATGGTGTCTACAACACATGAGTTAACACACTAATTAAGAACATGGTGTCTACAACCTTGTCATTCTTATCCACTCATCTAGAATGATGGATAAGGCATGTGCTTAGTTGTCATGATGCTTATCTTATCTTTTGGTTCTTTCTAATGACATTCTAGGTGCTACCTAAGAGGCCTTTATATATAGGCACTCCTAGTGTGTTTGTATATCATATACTGAACAAAGCAATGTATTAGGACATACTCTGATTAATTGATCATATCCATTTTTGGTCTACAATTGTGTTTGTGTTTGAGTTCTTATTTCCTAGGTGAATTTTTCCCTTTGGAAAATTCTTACATGGTGTCAGAGCTATACCAAATTCTTACACGGTATGAGAGCTTGGAGATTTTCTCATCACATAGCCATTCGAGACCATTGTTGCTTTAGCACCTCAGCTCAAATCTGGAGTACTACAAAAATTAGGAGCGTCTAGAGCTATATCTGACCTCACCATTGCGTCCAAAACATTGATTCGATGAAAATTGACTATAAAGTTGCCTACGCTAGGCCAAAGTCAATTTGAGGCAATTTTTTTTGCAAACTAGCACCCGAAGGACCAATTTGCAGAATTGGTATGATCATTTTAGATCTGTACATTTAATTTTAAGATTTTCTTTTTTTTTTTCATTTGCATCTCTGCTATTCTTTTCCAATTTGCATTATTTTTTGAATTTTTTTTGGCCATCAGGCCATAGGAGAGATTTTTTGCAAGTGAAGATTGGAGCTTGCTGGTGCAAATCAAATATTTGCATCACATTTAGAAGGTCCAAAAACCCCCAAATTGGATTTTGTTTTATCCAAATCGAACATCTGAGGCAAAATCTAGAGCTATTTGTTTTTTGGAGGTGTAGCGGCAATTCAGAAAAAATAACAATAATAGCAATTTTCAATAGCGATATCTTCCTCATACGAACTCCTTTTTGCGAGCAATTTTTTCTGTTTTGGGGTAGGATTTCATGATCTACACATTGGTGCAGGAAGTTTGACATCTTTGTTCCTAATTTTTTCTGCAACTTACAAATCCAAATTTTTTCCACTTAAAATGCTTCGTATGGGCTCATTTGGACTCCAAATCAGGTTCCATTTTTTTTGAAAGTGCATATTTTTTTGGTCTACTTTGTAGATTTGAAATTAGATTATAGGTGCTATAGATAGAAATAATGCTTTTAGAAATAGGCCCTAAATTGGCAAGTGACTACCAAGCGCCTATATCATACATTAGGGGGGTTCTTTCATTCATTATTCTTTTTTTTTAGAGGTTACATTGATTCGTCCATCATGGAAGAGGCAGATTTAATTTATTTGACCCTAGAAAACTATTAGGAATGGAGTCAACTTGTTATAAAATATCTCAGTCAGCACAATGCACTACCATATGCGCCAGATCTTGAGTATAATCATGACTAAATTCACATCGTTTGGTGTACTCTCTTTCTCTTTGTGGTTGATGACATTCTAGATACAATGTCTAACATTAAGTCATCTGATCTGTATGTTACTTAGATGTATCTTTGGGAGAAGTATGGAGATCCAAACATTCCTCCATTTCTAGAAGATACCATACCTCTAGTTGTTGCCGCATCCTCTTCAGATGAGATCGCACCTCTAGCTTCTGTTGCTCCTACCGATTCTGTTTCAGCCTTAGATTCTTCGAATTCAGTGCAATAGGACCCTTTATGTCTTCCTACTCTACTTTCATGTGAAGACTTCCTTCTCGCCCTTGCAGGCCTGTTCATGGAGTCTCACATCGAAGATGTGGGAGACACTCTTGAGGATATTTGTTTTCTCTTTGAGGTGAATTCTTCATTCATTTCTGCAGTGATAGATTCATGTAGTTTAGCACAACAGGGTAAGCATGGTCTTCCAGGTGATGAGTTCTTCTCCGACATTTTAGCTTTGTTCATGGAGTCACACACAACCAATTTGGAAGACTTCTTTGATGATCTATCGCTTCTCTTTATTGAGGACGATCCTTCTACAATTGTTTCAAGGGCCCACTTTGACCCTCATGTCCATTCTCTACATGATCAGTCTTTCTAGGTTGATGTGATTGTGGATCCTTATGTACAACAATTGGAGGAGGTCTCTTTGTTAGTTGAGGAGATAGATGGTTCATTGGAACATGTTCAATAGACATCCTTGCCAGATTTGCATTCGTTCTTTTCAACACAGTTGGAAGGGGCAAGCATCAACATCAACACAGGGATACTTGAGTAGGTCTTAGAGATACTATTCATCATTGAGATTCCTTTTTCATACAGGGGACGCATCTCCTTTGTACCCTTTTCATTGTTCCTTCCAAAGGGTACGGACATCATTCAACAATCATGGATAAGCTTCTACGTCAAAGCATTTCTCACTGTTGGCACACTACTTTTAGGGGGGGGGGGGAACTACCTCATGTCCTTCTTCTCATTTTTTGAAGGGGGGGGACTTTTTTCCCTCTTAGGGGATTTTGTCCTTCTCCATTTTTCTCTTGTATATACATGATGTATGTCATAATGGGGGTGTCTTGATTACTCCATCCATCCATGCATCTCTTTTTATCTCTCTTTTGGGGGAGGGTTTTTCCCATGAGGTTTTCCCTCTTTCCCTGCTTTATGAGAGATTTGCATTTCATTATGTACATGGGTACCTAACATGGTCTAGTAGTTGGGACCCATTATGCATTTCATCTTAGTTTTTGTAAGCTTAAGGGCATTCCCCTAAGTTGCACTTAAGGGGGGTGTTGGTGTAAATAAGTATTTATTATTTACACTTAAGTTTACTTAGGTTAATGCAATTTATTTATTAGTCACCTAGGAGTATGTGTACTCTTGTGAGTTGTCATGTTGATAACACAAGAGTGTTCACCTCTTTTATGCACATGGTGCCTACAACACAAGAGTTAGCACACTAATTAAGGACATGGTGTCTACAACCTTGTCATTCTTATCCACTCATCTAGAATGATGGATAAGGCACGTGCTTAGTTGTCATGATGCTTATCTTATCTCCTGGTTCTTTCTAAAGACATTCTAGGTGCTTCCTGAGAGGCCTTTAGATATAGGCACTCCTAGTGTGTTTGTATATCATATATAGAATAGAGCAATGTATTAGGACATACTCTGATTAATTGATCATATCCATTTTTGGTCTACAGTTGTGCTTGTGTTTGAATTCTTAGTTCCTGGGTGAATTTTTTTCTTAGGAAAATTCTTACATGGTATTAGAGCTTGGATATTTTCTCATCACATAGCTATTCGAGACCATTGGTTCTTCAACACCTCAACCCAAATTTGGAGTACTATAGAAATTGGGAGTTCACACCTCTTTTATTTATAGTCTATAGTTCCATCTTGATGGGAGCAATACCCCTTGAGCTATGTGGACCAAGCTTGAAGGCTTGTTTTGTACAGTGAATGAGTTCATGACACTTTAAATTGAGCCAGAGATTACCTCTCTTGTACTAGATTCTTTTCTTTCCATTGAGGACTTCTTGATGAGGTTCAATCAACATAGATCTTTATTGCAAGGATGTGGGAAGACCAAGACTAACACTGAGTGCATTTATTTGATTCTTTCTAAGCTTTGTGGAAATTTTTATATTTTTGCTTCTACCTTCTATTACACCAAAGATGCTTTGGGTAATAGATTCACCATGCCATCCCTTGAGATTTTTTGTGATTGTTTGACTCAAGAGCAAGCTAAGATCTCTTAGTTGGATTCTCTCACAGGCTCACAAACTTATGCATTGGTAGCTCAACCATCTTTAGGGACGAAGGAGAAGACACATAAATATCAAATTAATTCTAGCACTCATAGATCATCAAGGCCACCTCCTCCTAAGGGGGGTAAATCAAAGATAGAAAGACCAAGGTGTGCTTATTGTAATAAGCTTAATCATAATGAGTCACATTTCTATGATAAGAAGTTAGATGACTATGCCAAATAGGTTTCAAATTTGACAACTCTCCTTCAGAGGAGCAACATTGATAGTCCTTCTACTTCTCATAGATCTTCTTCATTACCATCATTTTAGTTAGATGGTAAAGACATAAGAAAGGGTCATGCACTATGTGCAACTACTATTCATCATTCTTCTAGATGGTTACTGGATTCAGGTGCTTCACACCATATGCCATCTTCTCAAGATTTGTTCTCTTCTTTTGAGGCTTCTCTTACTCCACACATTTTGATGGAGAACAACATTGTTATGACTATATGTAGGAAAGCTTCTATTGATATTGATAATGGTAATTTCATGATGTACTTTTTGTTCCATCTTTGTCATCTAACCTTCTCTCTGTTTATCAGATTACACATAGTGGGACATGGATGATAGTTGAGTTGGACAAGAATCAATGCACAACAGAGATAGTGAGACAGGCAATATTATTGGTACATGGACTGTTGATCATGCTTCCCACCTATATTCCTTCTCACATATTGGTCCACCATCTCCACTATCGGAGACTCACTCTCATTTTTCATGAGAGTCTATTGAGGTGAAGTTAGATCGCTTGAACTTATGTATTGTTCCTAAGACCAATGTTGTGACTTCTACACCTCCATCTCTTTTTTAGATTCCATCTCTCGCATAGGATTACTCTTCAACATTGCCTACTATTGCAGCTCTAGTCATCAATTGGCCTACTATAGTTGTTGAGGATCTATCAAAGGACACACATCTCCTCTTAGATGGTAGATTTAGCACACCTATTATCCCACCTCCATTGGAGATTCCACTTAAGGATTCTCATGCTTTCTCCTTTAAGAATTAGCTAGGACTTCCAACTATACCTTATATACATGGGTTTTATCATCCTTTTCCACTGCCTTTGTTTCCTTCAGATTTGATCCACATTGGTATGTTGATTGACATAGGAGTTCTGCCATTTTGGGAGGGCAATGGAGTCTCAAGCTTATATCATGGAGGCTTTCATTTTACTTATGATCTTGAGAGATTCTCTTGAGATATTTCGTTTGTGCATCCTTTTCTATCTCTTTTTGTAGTAGGTTTTTTCCCACTGGGTTCTCTCTATTTCTCCATTTCATAGAGATTTGATTATGATTAGGTACCTCATCAGGCCTTTCTTTCAGCATTGTAGTTTCTTTGGATTTCTTGTAGCTACATTGTTGCTCATCTTAAGGAGGGTGTTAGAGAAAAAAAATTAATTTAATTTAATTTATTAAATTATCTTTTCTCCTTTCTTAAAATTTCACTTTATATGCACCTTGCATTTCCATTTAATAATTGATTAGTAATTATTAAATATCATTTACCTCTTACAGTTTCCCTTTTAGGGTTTTGATCTCCTTCATAAGGATTGATTGGTTGTAATTTCATTCATTCTATTTTGCACAAGAAAGTACAATTTTCTTGTTTGTTGAGAAAACCTTTCTCTCTCTACTTTTCTTTCTTCCTTGTAACATGTTATTTGCATGTAGGATATACAGTATCTATGGATTTGTTCATCCTCAAATCTTACAAAGATTGTTATTCAAGGTATTGAAGACCCACCTGGACTTACTACTTAAACAATGCAAAACAACTCATTTAAAGTAGTGGACTTAATTAACAAGTGTCACAACAACATCATTATCATGTGTGGTTGAATTTGGAAGCAAGAAAGAGAGGAAGATTGCCAATATTTTGCACAACCAAATGATCAAGATTGGAGTAGAGGAAGAGAATATTGGTAACAATATATAATATAACATAGTACAATAGAGAGTATTATATTGCTTAAAGATTAAACAACTATGTTGCTTCTTAAAATCTAATACTAGTTTCATAGTGCAATGCGAAGTCAAAGGATGATCAAAAGTTTCTCACAAATATTTGAACATACTTTTGAAAAGATCTAATGCTCTTGACAATGGTTAGATATAAGCTTAAAATCCCACTACTAGGGTGATATTTGGTCAAGTGCAAACAATGCATACATTAAACATCCAAGGAACGAACATAAACAACCTTAAAAATCTCTTGATATCCCTCTAAAAATTTAGGTTGCATGTCTAAAATCAACTTAGTACAACTATTTATTGGCATGCAATCATGCACATTAAATCTTCACAAAATCAACATACCTTGGCTTGACCAAATATTTTTTCACAAAGTTGAAATATGTTGATCCCCATGTGATATCCTCTTCAAGGAATTAAATTAATTAATCAATATAATATAAATAATAATAGTAATATAGTTACTAATCTATACACCATTAATATTAATTACTAAATTAATATCATTATTAAAGTTAACCGATTGATAATTAACATATATAATTAACAAATAAAAAATTAATAATAATTAATATTATTAATTGAAATTAATTACATTTTGATATCAATATGATCAATATAATTATATAAAAAATAAATCCTTATAGCTTATTAACCAATATATATATATATATATATATATATATATAAATATTTAATTGATCAATATAATTAGCATTAACCAAATGATGATTAGCAATATAATAAATTTCTCGTCAGTAACACTAATAAGTCGGTGACAAATAAATAAATATTAATAGTTGACCTCAACAATAATTGACATATTGTCTAGTATGAAATTACGGGAGTAAGGTTATATACATATACATATACATATACATATACATATACATATACATATACATAGTTTAGAAAAAAAGGAAGATGTGGGGAGGCAAAAAAGATAGGAAATGACCAATAAAGAAGTATGATTTTTAGAAATAAAGAAGATGAGGGGATGGAACTACAAATGTAATAATATAAAATGTAAATACAACTTTAGCGACATGCATTCACCGATTATGATAGGAGAATATACATATATTATAAAATGAATAGTAAATATGGATTAGATGGTGGGTTTGATTATGATATTGGAATATGAAGTGGTCACATGCAACATCATGGAACAAATCTTTCTACAATTTGATTCTCATACAAACATTAGTCACTAAGGTTAGGAGGATGTATTGACACATAAATCCTTATCACCAAATAATAGTGTAGACATATCCTCCTCTAACCCTTGATTGTAGATATCATGCAATATGGAATAAAGAATAATTCTAGTAAGAAAGACAATAGGAAAGGGATTTAAAACAACAGATTACAAAGTCAACACCAATATCAACACAATATGCATTAGTAGTTAATAAAATATGCCAATAGTAGGGTACCATAACTATTTGATTACTTATATATCAGAGCATAAACATATAATGTTTTGCATTGAGTATTTGCAACAACCTGAAAGTCTTGTAAATGAAGAAGCACGATTGATGTGTGTGTGTGTGTGCGCGCGCGCATGTGTGCATGCGTGCATGCTTGCATGCTTGTGTGCGTGCGTGTGTGCATGCATGCGTGTGCGTGTGCGTGCATGCGTGCATGCGTGTGTGTAATCATGATATATAAATTAAACATTTATAATTGCATACATAAATTACATTCCAATCCTATTTATATTTGGGTAAGAAGAGAAGATTGAAGTGTTACCAAGGAGGGACTTTTATAAAATCCAAGCAATGAATCCCTGTCCCAAGATAGAGTGGGGATCAATGACCTGAGCGCCTTGTAGGTATAGACCCAAGAAAGGCTTAATGACTTTTTTCATAAACTTTGAAGGAATCATTTGTAAGTTGGTCTCTAAAGAACCTAGATAACATATACTCCTTTCATATTTGAGGCGAATTAGTAATAAAATTTGATATGAATGATAAATATAACTTAAATCTAATAAGATGAACAACTATTCCTATTAGGGAACATTACAATCCAAATACTAATTGAAAATAATAAGATAAATGGAGGTTCCAATAGGGGACATTATACTCTATCACAATGACATATTTAGTAGCCCTAATATGTTTCATAACAAATATTTAAATAAATCTAAGGCTCAAGCTTCCTAAATCACCATACTATTGGATATAGACAAGATATAAAAAATATTCAAGAAAATCATCAATATTTATTATATTGATAATGTATTAGTAGCCCCAAAATGTTTCATATCAAAAAAAACATAAAATTGAGACTTTAGCTTCCTAGTTATCACTGTGCTATTGCCTATAAACAAGATATCAACACCACACAAGAAAATAATCAATATTTAATCATATAGTTAGTGTAAATACAATTATCTTCCTTGCTCCCAAAGAGCCCAACTTTAGTGAAAATCAAATTAAAAGGGGAAATAAAAAGGAAAAAAAGAAAGGAAAATAAATGGATATCTAGAGGAAAAACAAAGGGTCATTGTAATGACCTTGAAAAGGAGAGACTATTTCTAGGTATGTTGGCTTCATGCTTGATTTTTTTTTTCTCCTGGGGAATTTAGGAAGCTTTGGCTTTTAGTTTTGAAATATGAGGGAAACATTTAGGATTTCTTGATGGATTGGACAAAAAATATATTCATCTTTGTGAAAAAGTTGACAATTGAGCATTGTGAAGTTATAATCTGAGACAAATTTTTAATATATGATGTATTTCATATCCACTCTAAAAATAAAACTATAATGATTCATTTTTCATATTTAATTTCAAACCTCTATGATTTTTAGTATAACAAATTGCATAAATAGAAGTCATTTGATACAAATTGTTTTCTTAAGGTTTCTATGGAATATTTGGAAAAATATAAAAAATGTCCTACTGGGATTTTTTAGAGGCATTAAAGTAATATATTTTTCCATCCTATGAGATTATATGAATAATACAAAAATACTTGGTTGCCTAGTCAGTTACTAAGGTGGTTGTAAATTGGAATAAATATTCATTGTTGATGAGGTCCTAATTTCCTCTATCTATATGAATGCTTGGTGTTCGAAGGGTGTAAGGTATATAAAACAAGAAAATATTTGTATCTAGATGGGTCATGTTATTTGTTGTATAGTATATAAGAGGAAAATATTATGTTATGCTGAGTGAATATATTGTTCAACTAGATTAATATTTTACAATATCTATTGTTGACAATTGTCATTATTGAATATTTCTACCACTATAAAGCTTACCTTTAGAATCTAATATTTTTCCAAAAGATGATGCTAATTGTGAATAATGGTTCTAAGTACGTAGTAGAGTCATTTTGTGTTGCTAGAAGTGTTTTCTTTTGCAAAGATTACTTGGTTGCTAACTTTGTCTTGAGAACAATCTAGTCAATTGAAGCTTAGGATTTTGGGTAGATTGTTATGACATTTTTCGTTGTCTAGGGTTCATTCACATGTAATTTATAGGCAATATCATACTTATTTCAGAATAACATGCACATTTCAGAGGTTGATGTGTAATATCTATATGCAATACTTCAGGAAAATTTGTTAATAAATTTTTGAAATAATAAATGTTTATTTACATTCTAATACTATTCCTATGTCTTAACATTTACTATATTAATTTAGCTTCCTGGCATATAATTCTATCCTTTTTATGTAAGAGTTTCTCATAGTGGATATGGTAATAAATGGTTGTCTATTACCAATTATAAAAAATGCATAAAATATTATTATATTCCAATGTCAAAGATATTACAATTGATATGCATTTTATAAAGTGGTGGAGATGATAGAAAGCAATTGAATAAATTAACCATGCAAAACCTAGCTCTCTATCTATCTATACTAGTCAATGTAATACATTATACTGACAACCTAATACATTATATTAACAAATCCCCCTATTACATTGTTCTCATAATTGTTTTCCCAGAAAACCCTGTCAAGCCTTGCATAATAAGAATTGTTGACTACAAAATATATATAAACACTTTTTGTGAAAAATGTTTTTGGAAAAATAAATTATGAATCAAGTTTAGCTCCATCATGTTGTCTCATAACCCTAAAAAAGGTGTACCCTCTATTTGATATACCAAATTATTCAACAAAACTCCATACCAAACCCTCCAACCATATTGATCCATCAAGTTGATTGATGACCCTCCAAAGGGAATAATTCTCAAACACAACCTCAAGTATTACTAGTAAATTGTCTATATTGAGCTTTACACTAAATCCATTACTTATCTCCAAAACAAAAAAAAACTTCACAATACATGAATCTTCAAATATTCCAAAAACATCAAGGAACAAACAAGAACCCAAAATACCAAAAAATGCTTCTTAAGAAAAAACCAAATCTCAAAGTGGGAAGCTAACTTGATATGATAGAAACCCACCATGATCACATGTCACCAACCTACAATATAGAAAAGACCTATAACTCTTCTCCAAAATCACTAAGAGAACCATAAATAATAACTTGAGTATTTGATGAATCCCCATGCTCAGTAGATTTTTTTTCCTTCATTGATTTTATCTTTAAATTTCCTTTAAGAATATCTCTAGCTCAAATTTTACAAGATTAATCTCTGTGACCTTTTTTTATTATAATAGAAATATTTAATGTCTTCATTACTTGTGTTCGATCTTTTATTATAGTTTTAAACATATAAAACATTTTCTAGTTGAGATTTACAATTAAATCTTTCGCATTTGTTCTCTTTTCTTTTACTAAATAGGTTGAAGTCATATCTTCTAAATTTTGGAGGTTTGGCCAAGTGTAAAAATAATATTATTGTAAAATGTAGACAAGTTGCTTAACAAGATAGCCTTAACATCTTCATCATCTAATAGAGCCTTAACTTTTGCTAATTTTCTAATAAGAGATATCAAACTACTTATATGACTTGATAATTGACTCCATTTTCCATTTTGAACCTAAACAATTGAATTTTAAGAGAGAATTTTGCATTAATCCCTTTGCTCGAAACAATTTATTAAGATTATTCAATTTTTTTTTAATGATTTATCAAAATCTATATGATGTAATCCTGAATTAGAAAGAGAAAGACCAATAATAGCTTTGGATTTATCATATCTATTTATTCCTCTTTAAAAATTTAGATACATATGTAGGTTTTTTTTCTTTTCCATTTACCATCTACTATAAATGTTTATGTATTAATTGCATCTCAATTTTTCTTTTCCAAGTATAAAAGTTAAAACCATGATATATTTATCTACTGGGTCAACCACAACCACCATAACAAAATATCTCCTTTTTTTTTGCAATTACTTTTCTAAAATTGCAATTTTTTTCTAAGCCCTAACTTCCCCTTGTAGAATAAAGAAACAAAGAACTCCAATTAGTTTACATATACAAAGATTTTTGAATTTGTCATAAAATAGGAACAAATATTTCTTACTATTTTGTCACACCATTCTTATACACACATAAACATATGCATAGCTCCATATGCTCACTACATATTCACAAGTGCTTAGGGGGATTACTTTAACATAGTGCAAGGTGAGAGAGTCCCTAAAGGAGATGTCCTAGCCCCTAGCTAACAACCACACAATGAAATATAAATGATAACACAGAGATTTAGATCCATACAATGCTAATTCTCATAATAATATTTCCATCCAAGATGCTCGGTTGTAAGGCCTTCTAGGTTACCACCAAATACATCAATAATTACAATAAAATTTCACCAAGATCTCGCAAGATCCAAACCACTTGCTAGCTAAGATTCACAACCTGGTAGAGAACTCCAAGAAGAATCTCAATTCATGTTCATAAGCCACCAAGAAACCTTCTTGTTTCCCAAGCCATAGTTAGCTACTAGCTTTGCACAAACTATGCTATCTTAGCTACTCCTCTTCTTCCACTAGAATTCCCCCAAAATTATGCCTACAACAATACCCAAGCCCTCCTTAAATAATTGCATGGCCATAGGTTGGAGTATTGTTGTTACATTTATTAAATGCACCCAGATTAAATATATCCTTCAAGCCATAAGCTAGCTTGCAACATATATTAAATACATGACATAAAATTACTTAGGACATGCCCTGAGTTTACAATGCATAAAGTGAACTCATAATACCACATAAGAATATGTGCACTTAGAAATAGGTCCATGTGCCAATCAACTATCTAGATCCAAGAGTGCACACACCAACTCCCTCATATCAAAGCTCACAAATACAATCTCCAAAGTTCTACTAGTAAATAATAACACATTACCAACAACCACTAAATAGGAACACATTACCAACAACCACTAAAATGACCTTAACTCTAGGAGGATGACTCCAAACATCACACACACTTAAGGAAAGGTTCCCCAATATGCCTTGAACAAATCCCCAACTTCGTGAATCATAACTCCACAAACTCAATCATGAAGCCCTTACATATATGGTTGCTAACTTCCCTAGGATGTTCTTACATTATACACCCCAAGTGAGAAGAAAAGATCTTCTTAATAACTGGAATAACATCTTTCAAGGTTCAACACATAAACCCTCAAATGGTTCTTCACATATATGTACGCTCTTGCCCTTGTTCTTCTTCTGCAACTTCTTTTCTGCAACAGTCATCTTCATATTTTTCTTTGGTGCACAATAAGTTTTCTTTCCACACTGATCTCTAACCCTTTCAAAATCTCCCAACTCAACTTAGCTACCAAAACTCAGGTTCTTATTGGGATATCCATTCTCCAAAGGAATCAAAGAATGCTCCCTGCCATCCTTCTCGACAATAAACACATTCTTGACACAACCATGCATAGCTATACAGTCATACTGCCAAGGTCTATCAAGTAATATGTGATAACTACTCATGTCCACAATATTACATAACACTTGATTCTTATATTGCCCAATCTAGAAATCAACAAGACATTGCTCCCTCACCTCCAAAGCATGTTCATCTTGTAACCAACCAATCCTATAAGGACAAGGATGTCTTACTCTCTTCAAATTGTTGGAAATATAGAAAGGAGTAACTAAGGGGGGGGGGGGGGGAATCAATTACTACTAAAATAAATCCCAAATCCCTTAGATGTCAACAATAAATTTAGATTGAGAAAATTGATTACTATTGTTACTCAATAAACACATAGAAAATGCTAGCACTCGGTAAATGTAGAGTGTGAATTACTTTTAGCAAATCTTAAAAAATTAACAATAATTAAATTGCAAGCATAAGAGAAGAAACATGAACACATGAGACACTGGGATTTAACATGGAAACCCAATTTGGGAAAAACCACCAATGTAACTAGTTACTATTTTTTACTCTTCTGAAGTGAGCCTTGTAAGGAGCCAACCCTGTTAAAGGTTACAAAATGCACTGTTAGGTGTGACCCTGTTAGAGGATTTAATCACCCTACTAGGAGTGGCCTTGCAAGAGGTCTTAAAACAATTCAATTGAATTACCACCTTGTTAGAGGATTTATAATTTGGCTATTAAACCAATTCTATTAAGAGATTTTAGATCACTGCTACAATGGTTAGAGAGTAACAATGAAATAATTTGATTGTGATGCAACTGAATTGTTGATTACAGATCTTTGCTTTGGTTCATACTTGATCCTTCCTAATTGAATAACTCTTTTTTGCTCCACAAGGATACCTAGCTATCCTTCAAGTTCACTCCCTCTCTTTTCTTTTCAATTCAATTAGTACACTTGCACACACACTAGAAGTCTCAACTTGACATTTTATTTATACCTTCCAAATTGTCAAGTCGGCCCAAATTCAAATTACAATAACTAATATTCATCATCATAGTTGGCTAGAATCAATACATAATGTAATTAAGATTTATATGCCAAAATAAGAAAAATCCTTTGTAAGCTGACCTTGCTAGGTAGAAACTAACTTTGGAACGATTTCCTATGTTAACCAATAGAAGCTCGGTTAACACTGCGAACTTGCAAAAATCCTTTGGCAATCGAATGAACTCGATGAATACTAACTCTGTCCAACTTTTCCTTCATTAATCGAGTGAGCTCGGTTAACACTCTTTTCTGCCTCAATTCCTTCCATGCCCAAGTGAGCTCAATAGACACTATTATTTGTTTAGAGTAAAGTAGTGAATGCTCAACAGAAAAAGAAAACTATCTTCACTGACCAAGTGAGCTTGGTAAGTACTGTCTATCAATTGATATGACATTTGTGTAACATCAAAGACAACACACAATTAATCAATTATATCCAACAATCTCCCTCTTTAGCATTGATGGCAACACAACATGTCATAGCACAATGAAAATTTGAGAACAAGACTCCTTTTGAAAAAAAGTTTCTCCCTTTTTGATTTTACAGAAGAATTTCTTCTTTATGCTATATTCTTCCTTTGCATAATTTTTTTTCAAACTTCTCCCTCTACAAAATTTTAGAAAGATAAAGATATGACAGTAAACATCTCCCTCTTTGACAAAAAATGCCAAAGACAACACATGTCAAATTTGTATCAATGTACCTTGAGTACTGATTCATATGCAATATTCTCTTGATTATACTACATCAATTGATTGATCTTTAGCTTGGTTCTTGTTGATGCATCACTAAACTTTATTTAGTGAGCTTCAGATAGGGGAATGAACCCCAACTTACCTCTTAGATACAAGAATGCATCCTTAGGTAATGGCTTGGTGAATATGTTTGCAATTTGTTCTTTTGTATGGACATATTCCAATTTGATTTCTTTGTCCTGCACCAATTCTCCGATAAAGATATATTTAATAGCAATGTGCTTTGTTTTGGAATGCATCATTGGGTTCTTTGATATATTAATTGCGCCGGTGTTATCACAATACATGACTACTGGCTCTTTGATTTCAACCTTCATTCCTTCTAGCAACTATTTGAACTAAACAATGTTAGAACAATTTAGTGCTGTTGCCACATACTCTGCTTCTGCTGTGGATTGGGATGTGCAATTTTGCTTCTTGCTTGTCCAAGATACTAGTCTTTTACCAAGAAAGGAAGCTCCACCATTGGTGCTTTTTCTATCATCAAGATTTACTGCCCAATAAGCATTAGTAAATACCTTTAAGTCTAGGTTTCCTCCAAGTTTGTACCATAAACCATAGTCTTCAGTACCTTTCATATATCTCAAGATTCTTTTGATTGCCATCATGTGATTTTCTTTGGGTTTAGCTGAGAATCTTGTCACTATCCCAACTGCTAAGGCAATATCAGGCCTTGTGTGAACTACATACTATAATTTTTCAATCATTGATTTGTATAAGGTATGATCTACTTCTTTGGAGTCATCATCTTTGGTAAGCTTGAGTCTAGTACACATGGGTGTATTAACTAGTTTTGAATCTTCCATACATAACTTCTTGAGTATCTCTTTTACATACTTTTATTGGGTGATATAGATACCATTTCTATTCTGCTATATCTGCATTCTAAAAAAGAATTTTATTTCACCAAACATGGACATCTCAAACTCTTTATTCATTTTTTCAAAAAATGCTTTGCATAGGTCATCATTTCCTATAAATAGAGTATCATCTACAAATATCTCTGCCAACATGATTTTGTTATCTTGTCCTTCCTTGATGTACAGACTACTGTTATCATTTATTCTTTGAAAACCAATCTGTATCAAGTAGTTATGTAGTCTTTCATACCAGGCTATAGGAGCTTGTATGAGACCATACAGTGCTTTGTGTAATTTAAAAACCATGTCTCTTTTGTCAGGATCAACAAAACCTTATGGTTGTTCAATGTAGACTTCTTCATCAAGAATTCCATTCAGGAATGCAAATTTAACATCCATTTGATATACTTTGAATCCTCTGTGAGATGCATATGCAAGTAGGGTCCTAACACCTTCTAATCTTGCAATAAGAGAAAAAGTATCACCATAATCAATTCCTTCTTCTTGCGAATAACCTTTACACACTAATCTAGCTTTGTTTCTTGATACTTGTCCATCTTCATTCAGCTTATTCCTGAATACCCATTTTGTTCCAATCACATTTTTATCTTTAGGCCTAGGAACAAGAGTCCAAGTTTTGTTTTTTTCTATTTGTTCTATTTCTTCATTCATTACCTCAATCCAACTTTTATTTTCTAGAGAATCCTTAACACTTCTAGCTTCAAAATTAGCAAGTAAACATGTACTTTTTAATTTTCTTCTTGTCATAGTACCTTCTGATTTATCTCTAATAATTTGATCAAGTGCATGATGCCTTTTGAAATGCTTGGCCAATACAATTTCTTTTCCTTTTGAATGAATTGCACTGTCTTCATTTTGAATTTCAACTTTAGGCTCGGGTCGTTCAGACTTAGTAGGTATTGACTCAGTAGCTTCAAAATGTGACTCGAATCCCTATGACTTAGTTTGTACTTCTTGCAACTCAGTAGCTATGGAAGACTCGGGAGATGAAGTCTCCTTATTGCTAGATGTTCCTGGTAGTGTATTAGGTTCAAAGTAAACAAATCTTTTGTAATCTTCTGATTTATTTTTTCTTTCTTCTTCAGTCTTTTCTGCAAACTCATCAATTCTCACATGTGCACTTTCTATGATTTTATGAGTAGACGAATTCAAACATTTATATGCCTTACTTTTGCAAAAATATCCTAAGAATATACCTTCATCACCTTTCACATCAAACTTTCCTTTTCTAGACTCTTTCAAGATATAACATTTACTGCCAAATACTTTAAGGTAACTTACACTGGGTTTGTAACCATACAATAATTCATAGGGAGTTTTATGTGAGTCCTTCTTCAACCGTACTAAGTTCAAAGTATGAACTGTAGTGTTGATGGCTTCCAGTATTTGATAGAAACATTCTTTTTTATCATTAGAGTCCTTGCACAATCCATGATGAATTTGTTTCTTCTTTTTGCTATTCCATTCTGCTCAAGAGAACTAGGGGCTGATACTTGCTTTTTGATTCCTTTTTCAATGTAGAAATTATTGAATTCATTGGAGATGAATTCACCAGCTTTGTTTGATCTTAAGATTTCAATAATTTTCCTATTTCTTTTTCTACTCTTGCCAAAAACCATTTGAATTTCTCAAATGCTTCTGACTTTTCTCTAAGATACATAATAGTCATCATTCTAGTGTAGTCATCAAAAAAAAGAATAACTAATTTTTCTCCACTATAAATTTCTATTCCAATGGGTCCACACAAATTAGTATGCACAATTTCCAAGACATCTTCAGATTGATAGTTTTTTCTCTTAAAACTAGTCTTTCCCATTTTGCCAATTTGACAATTTTAGCATAATCCAACATCTGGTTTCTTCAAACTAGGGATACCTCTTACTTTTCTAAATTTACTTATCTTAACCATATTATAAAAGTTTACATGACATAGTCTTCTATGCCATAACTAACTTTCTTCCATTTGGGCAATAAAACATGAGCAATCACCAAGATCAAGATAAAATAGGTTACCTCTTGTTTGTTTTCCTGATCCAATCAAATTCCCCTTGTCATATAGCAGTCTTGCCTTGCCATGCATGAATTCTACCTTGAATCCAATGTTGATTAGTTGTGCCACAGTTAGTAGGTTATGTTTCATCCCTTCAACCCAGTAGGAATTGTCACATACAAGTTTATTGGTTAATGATATGTGACCTTTCCCTTTTATGCAACAAGGTTCATTGTTTCGAAACCTTACACTACCTCCACCATAGTGTTCAAAGTGTTCAAAATTTGTTTTATCTCCAGTCATATGATGTGAACATCCACTATCTATGATCCATGCGTCATTTTTGCTAACATGAGAGATAAGTTCCATCTTATCTTCTTCTTCATTAGATTCTTCTTTTACGGTAATGTACACTTATTTTATCTTCACTATTATCAGAATATTTAGCCATAAAACAAGTCTTCTTACCTTTGTTTTTGAAGGATTTGTGACTTTTGGATTCCTTCTTTCCTTTGTACTTGTTGCTCTTCTTCTCATCCTTTCTTTCTCTGTTTGGGCACCTGGTAGCAATATGAATAATTTCTTCACATGAAAAGTAGATTAAAGGAACTTTACCTTTGTACTTTCCTCTACCTCTAGAATATTTCTTTGCAAGTAAAGCTTCAATAACTTCAAGATCACTATCAGAACTTTCCTCTGTTTCCTCTTCACTTTTTGATCGAATGTCCTTTTTTTTCTTGCCTTTTTCTTTGAGTGAAAATTTAGCTTCAAATGTAGACTCAATATTTTTGGAAGATGGAACATAATTGTCAAAGTTATCTAGCTCAAAAGCTGTCAATCTTCCTACTAAGGCATCCAACCTTAACTTGTGATTTGGGTCAGATCTCTTTTCTTGAATAGAAGATACTCTAATTGCATAGATATGAAGCAATGTTTTGAGAAATTTACTTACAATAGTTTCTTCCTTAGTTTCTCCTCTAGAAGCTTTGATTGCATTGACACTAGCTTTGATTCTTTCCACATATTTGGCAACATTTTCATCTTCTCTCATTTTCATTTGATCAAACTGTCCTCTAAGGATTTCTTCTTTGGCTCTCCTTACATTGTCATCACCACCATAGATATCCTTTAGCTTGTTCCACATATCAAAAGCAGTTTTACAATCTTTGGTCCTATCAAATTCATCATAGCTAAGAGTAGATGCAATATTAGTCATCATGATGTTATGGTTCTTTTTCTCAACAAGATCTCTTACAGATAATGTACTAGTAGGAGTTTTTTATTCTTCATCAAGGTATTTGTAGCCTGAATCATTAATGGTAGCCAAATAAAGTCTCATGAGTCCTTGCCATGCTAAAAAGTTATCTCTTTTTAGCTATGGAATCTCTCTCTTGTAAGACATCTTGATCTTTAGCTTAGGTCCTTGAAACCTTTCCTGAAAGAACCAAAAGCTCTGATACCACTTGTTGGAAGTACAGAAAGGAGTAACTGAGAAGGGGGGGTGAATCAGTTACTACTAAAATAAATCCTAGATCCCTTAGATGTCAATAATAAATTTAGACTAAGAAAATTGATTGCTAATGTTACTTGGTAAACACACAAAAAATGCCATCACTTGGTAAATGCAGAGTGTGTATTACTTTTAGCAGATCTTAAAACATTAATAGTAATTAAGTTACAAGCATAAGAGAAAAAAAACGAACACATGAGACACTAGGATTTAACGTGGAAACCCAATTTAGGAAAACCGCCAATGTGACTAGTTACTATTTTTCACTCTTATGAAGTGAGCCCTGTTAGGAGCCAACCCTATTAAAGGTTACAAAACACACTATTAGGTGTGACCTTGTTAGAGGATTTAATCACCCTGCTAGCAGTGGCCTTGCAAGGGGTCTTAAAACAATTCAATTGAATTGCCACCTTGCTAGAGGATTTACAACTAGATGTTAAACTAACTCTGTTAAGAGATTTTAGATAACTACTACAATGGTTAGAGAGTAACAATGAAGTGATTTGATTGTGATGCAATTGAATTACTGATTACAGATCTCTACTCTTGTTCATACTTGATCCTTCTTGATCGAATAACACTTTTTTGCTCCACAAGGATACCTACTTATCCTTCAAGTTCGCTCCCTCTCTTTTCTTTTCAATTCAATCAGCACACTTGCACACGCACTAGAAGTCTTAGCTTGACCTTTTATTTATACCTTCCAAATTGTCAAGTCGGCCCAAATTCAAATTACAATAACTAATATTCATCATCATAGTCAGCTAGAATCAATACATAATGTAGTTAAGCTTCATATGCCAAAATAAGAAAAATCCTTTGTAAGTCGACCCTGTTAGGTAGAAACTATTTGGAATGATTTCCTTTGTTAACCAACATAAGCTTGGTTAAACTGCAAACTTGCAAAATCCTTTGCCAATTGAGTGAACTTGGTGAATACTAACTCTGTCCTGCTTTCCCTTTGTTAACCGAGTGAGCTCGGTTAACACTCTTTTCTGCCTCAATTCCTTTGATGCCTAAGTGAGCTCAGTAGACACTGTATCTATTCAAAGTAAACCAGTGAATGCTTGGTAGAAAAATAAAACTATCTTCATTGACCAAGTGAGCTTGGTAAGCATTGTCTATTAATTGATATGACATTTTTGTAACATCAAAGAGAACACACAATTAATCAATTATATCTAACACAAACCAAGTTTTTGAACCATCTCTTTAACAACTAGATTATCAATACTACCACCATCCACAATCACATTACATATTTTACCTCCAAATCTGCAATAAGTCCTAAAAAAATTCATCCTTTGACAAGGTTCTAGTGTCCTCTTTCCAAGAAACACTCTTTGAATCAAAAAGTTATCACCATCTTGCTCAAGTTCATTCACCAAGTCTTCGACCTCTTGCACTGCAAAAATTCTTCTCTCACCAGCCTTATGTCATTCAACATATCTATGAGCTTTTTCACCACATTTGTAGTAAGTAACCTTAAATGCACCTTTGTCTATCCTCTTCCTCTATTCAATAGGTTTCGGTTCATCTTCAAAAAATTATTCAATTCTTCACCAAGTTATCCCACTTCTCCTTCCCTCAAGGATTGTATTGATGTCTCCTCTTCAGCTTCTCTTATGTACTCAAATCATATTGATAAGCATCCTCAATCGAAGCAATATTCAACATACCAAATTTATCCTGCATATTTTAATCTCAAACCATTAATATGTCTAGCTACCTTCTCGTTAGAAAATTCTCCATGTCCAAACTAAATAGTCAACTTGTAAAAATCCTTTGTATAATCTTTTACAGTCATATCTTTCTTCTTTAGATTCTACAACTTCTTAAATAACTCAAGTTCATAATCAACATGAATGAACTTAGCCTTCAGTTTAGTCACTAGATCAATCTCCATCTACTGACCTGCATTTCACCTTCCTCTTCTTTATCTTTTTGCAATTCCTTCCACCATAAAGAAATATGTCCTTTCAACTTAGTTTGTGCCCACCTCACTGTAAGAGGATCTTCAATAAACTCTAATTCAAATTAGTCTTCTAATTCACCAATCCAATCAATTAGGTTTTTAGGTTTCAAGGCACCTAAAAAAATTAGAAACCTCTATCTTATGCTTTAGCTTCAACTGAGATCTAGATCTATCAAATTGACTAATCCCATTTCTCATAAGTCTCTCAACTCGATCATTTCTACCTTCACCACTTGATCTAGCAACCTCAAAGTCTTTAGTAGCTTCCTCATAACCATCTTCAGTACACATATGCTGAGGTACACTACCTATAGAAATTATCATCTTAACGACCATATCACTTATCATCAGTGCCATCTTAGATCTAAACTTTTCTTTAATCTTCTCTGAGATCCTTGCTTCCACAACATCACAGAGATCTTCAATTGCCCTAGGGTCCAATTTTCTTAAAGGCACATTCCAAGATCTTTTCAAAACCCAACCAAGAAATCTTTAACCAAATCAAACGTTCACTCTGATACCACCTGGCACAGTGCAAGGCAGGAGAGTCGACAAAAGAGATGTCCTAGCCCCCAAAAAACAACCACATAGTGGAATATAAATAATAATATAGGGATTTAGATCCAAACAATGGAAATTCTCATAATAATATTTTCATCCAACACGCTTGACTGTAAGGCCTTCTAGGTCACAACCTTATACATCAACAATTACAATAAAAGTTCACCAAGATCCAAACCACTAGATATCATAGATTCACAACCTGGTAGAGAAATATAAGAAGAATCTCAACTCATACTCACAAGCCACCAAGAAACCTTCTTGTTTCCCAAGCCACACTTAGCCACTATCTTTTCTCAAACCTTGCTCCCTAGCTACTCATCTTCTTCCACTCGAATTACCCCAAAATTATGCCTACAACACTATGAAAGCCCTCCTTAAATACTTGCATGGCCATAGGTTGGCCTATTTTTGTTACATTGATTAAATACACCCACATTAAATATATCCTACACAATCCACAAGTCAATTTGCAATAGATACTAAATTCATGACATAAAATTAAATACTTAGGACATGCCCCAAGTTTACAATGCATAACTAACTCATAAGACCGCATAAGAATACATGCACTTAGACATAGGTCCATGTGCCAACCAACTATCCAGATCCAAGAGTGCACACATCAATTCCCTTAGATTGAAGCTCACAAATATAATCTCCAAAGCTCTGCCAATAAATATGAACAAATTACCAATAACCACTAAAATGGCTCTAACTCCAAGACGATGACTCCAAATATCACATGCACTTAAGGAAAGGTTCCCCAATATGCCTGGAACATATCCCCAATTGCGTGAATCATAACTCCACAAACTTGAGCTCAAAGCCCCTACATACATGATTGCTGACTTCCCTAGGATGCTCCAACATCATACTTTGATACAAGCTATTATTAAAAATACATTAAATATGAACTTTTATTCCAATGTCAAATATACTACATTTGATATGCATGTTATAAAGTGGTGGAGACAAAAGAAAGCAATTAAATAGTTTAGCCATACAAAAATTACCTCTCTATCTACCATAATCAATGTAATAAATTTACTAGCAATGTCATAAATTATACTAGCATCATCAAGATTAACAGGCATGTCTTAGACCTATAGATGCTCCTAATGATAATTTGGGAACCTTGATCTTGTAAACAAAGACATAATTTTTGGGACATGATTGAGTTTCAAGATAGGTCATGACAAGTAAAATGTCACTGTAAGTATGGAACAAATTGATCAATATATCATTTTTTTATTGTTACTATTGGGAATTAAGGTGGTCTTCTTCACTCTACACTAAATAAGATAATTATATGAAAAAATTCAACTATTAATGTGAGTAAATTATACTTATTTGATATTGTACTTTCATTAGGAGCATTCAAAAGTCTTTATTAGTAATTTATAGATCTATATTGATATGGATCATATTGTTGTCACATTGATGCTACATGACATCTTCTAGATAGAGAACATAGTGTAATGGAGATAATGTGTTTATAATTTAGAAAGTGAACTATGTGACAAATCACATGTACCCTAGACGAATTTGAACATAGGCCCTTTGCATTGCAAGATTTTAAGGATAGATCATTGGTATCAAGGAGAGGGTTGTGCAAGTATAAAAAAGGGTTGACGACTCTCATAAATACATTGAAGATCTTATTTGAAAAACTTAGATTGATGAGAAACAAATAAGAATTTCATGTGGTGTTACTAGTGCTTTGTTGTGTGCCATAAAAGAAGCATTTGAAATATCAAAATTAGACTACTTGTAGATGTTAATGAATAGGGATATTTCTGTCAAATTTTGAGGATGATGTATAAATGAGGTTGATGATCCTTATTACTATCTTAGTATGAATAATTTTACACTATACTTGAATAAAAAATTAGACATGTGTTTTTATCTACAACTAAAGATCAAGAAGTATATAAGAGTGATGTAGATCATATAAATAGTATAGTGATTGATGAACTCACAAGAGAAAGAAATGAGAGACAATGATTCCAACAATTTACATACTAGGGACATCTCATATATTGAAGAATTCCACAAAGAAATACCTAAAATCATTGTAACATCATTTCAAGAATCATTTGAGACAACACCACCTCTGACCACTCTGAGAGGAGATGCAAAAAGTCAAACATTAACCTATATTATCAAGCCGACCATTAAGACAAAATTCATTAAGTGTTTAAACCCTCAAGAAAAATGGAAAGAGGCGTCTCCTTGTAATGTGAGTATTCAAATCAAATTAATTATTCTATAACATCTCAACTAACATTTGTGAAATCCTCTTAGATAGGGACCTTTTTTATTCTCTGAGTCTAGGACTATCATGGTCTCTTAAAAATTGGTCTTGTAACCCACTAGGACAATTGGAAAGGCATTTTTAAAGTAAAAGAAGATTAAAAATCATCAACATTTAAGTGAGCATTTTTTCTCAAGATAGGTTCTTACATTATCACTATTCTACTCTACTCTTGATGTGTTGTTCTCTTGAATTGCACATTAAGCATGTGCTACTTGTTGAGGCTATTTAGGCCTCATGTTCTAGGAAAGGATTTCATAAAAAAACTATTGATAATAATTTTTTATAAAAATGTAGGGATTGGTAGGTCCTTGAAACCTATTACAACAAAAAAATCTTCACAAAAGAACAATGAACAAAAGCCTAACTAAGGAAACACATTTCGAAAGCCAAGCCAACAATTTTTGAAGGGAACCCAAAACATTGTAGGGTTTTCAGAAGGACCCCAAACCTTCAAGGATTTTCTCTACAATACTAAACCTACAAATCTTGTCAAGACTATCATGTCTTCCCAACCAAAATCAACAAATAACCAACAAGTGCCCTTTAAAATTGATAGCATGCCTCACTATCACTACAGAGAAACTAGAAATAAAACAACCTAACAAGAAATAACATGCTGACATTCAATAACAACTTTAAAAGAGACAAAGACAAAAGGGAGAAACTAACCTCTAAACATAAAATCATAAAGAGAAGAAATCATAACAACTCTATGGCCTAAAAATAGAGAACAAAAAATCTTACTGACACCAGATTACAAAAATAAAGGGATAGAAAACCCACAAAATATAATCCCCAAAAGGGACCACCACTAGCTCTTGACCAAGGAAGTGGAGAAATAGAGGCCGTTTTATGCAAAGACACCATCTCCCTAAGTGTTCTCCACTGATACCAAAGTTCCTTTCCCAACTTTCATCCAACAACAAAATTGCTGGAGACCTCCAACTAGATCACAACTAGATAATCAACAACCAAAATGTTGTCATAAAATATGAATCTCTTGTCCTTGAGAGGGGAAAGCTCCACTTCAATAGGAAAGCAACATGGAAGGGTAGCAAAGAAGCCACTATCAATGTCTTTAGGGTGCCACCAGAGTAATCTTCTAGAGGGACACAACATCTACAAGAGAAACCAAACACCACAAAGGAAAAAGCCCTAAAACCAAAAAAGGCACAACCTTGCAAGGTAAAAGCCAAGCACAAGGAACCTACAAAGGGTTAGAGTCTCTTAGAGAAAGCCCATCCAAGGGTTCAATATAAGATATAGAACAAGACCCTAGGTTATCAAGCATCTCTCCAACTAAAGATAGCCAACCCTTCTTAACATCAAACACCACATAAAGATCCATACCAAAAATCACTACAACTATCAATAAAGGAATGAAACCTTCCTCTCTAAAACCACACTAGTCAGACCCATAATGGTCTACACAAAACCACAACAATAAAAAACACCTCTGTTGGCATCCAAATTGACTGCTAGCCATAAAAAATGTCCCCCAGCAAGGAAACCACTATCATCAAAGGATGAAAAAACCAATATAGCCTTTCCTAGAGAAAATAATCCTCTCCATCAACATCTTCAACTTCAAAAATGTCTCCATAGCTGCAATAGATCCTAATCCCAAAAAGAGGAATTTGGGAGATAAGATTAGGAAAAGACACATAAGTCCTTATGGAAATGATAAACTAGTTCAAGTACAACACAGAGCCAACAATACTTGTTGTTCACCTCAAATATAGCCAAGACATAAGCATAATGAGATTTGTCCAAAATGTCACTAAAATAGGGGTAACAACTAGCGATAGCAGAGGCACACATCCTCCACCAACAACATCCATGGAAACCTCCTTTGAAAACAAAATACCAGCAAGGAAGAAAATGCATATCTCCTTCCAAAATTAAAGCCCTTGGTGTAGAGCCAGACCCAGCTCTATGTGCTCCATTCAACATTCTTAACTATATTTTGCTAGTAATAATTGTTGACCAAAGAAAATGACCACTATTGAGGTTGTCTTACCCCTCTCACCTAGGAGCATATCTCTTTCTTCTTTGTCTTCTTGACATTAGAGATCCCATCCATAGTTATCTATTCTCTACTAGTAATATCCTTCTCTATTTTTCCTTCCTTGCTCTCCTTTTCTGATAGTCTACCTAGCTTACTTTCACTACCTACATTTGGTTTCTTTTTTCTTCCTTCCTTTCCCTTCCACAATATTCCTATTAGCCTCCTTAGCCAATAATATGAAGCCTTTACATCAAGGTTGGGGGGGGGGGGAGGGGAGGGGCAGGGGTGGGGGGGTTGGATGACGAACCTAACACTAAAATTTGCCACTTTAGGTCAATATAGATGCAGAGAAGCCACTAGTGCGTTGAGAGGTCACAAGTGAGAATTTTTTTTCCTTTTTCTTCCTAGGCTCCTTTTTAATGAGACATTTAGGTTCCAATAACTACAACTATTGAACCATAATATTAACTACATCTATTTCCTTAGTATCCTTTGGATTTAATGTATTAAGTTGCACCACCACTTCATCCAATGTTACTTGTTCAGAAGTGTTAAGTGATAAGTCAGTTTCAAAGGTGACACAACTTTGTACTTTCATCCCTTAACATAGAAAAGAGGTCCTCTTTATTCACAAAGATAAACAAGAAGATTCTATGAGTCATAACATTAGTTTTAATGCTACCTTTAGGATTCCAACAATTCACAACCCATTTAAACAACTAGTCTATATAAGGCCCAAACAAGAAGAATTTACCAACCAAAGAAAGCTTCGACACATTAATTACATCCTTGAGGACCTCATTATGATCTTGAATGGCCATGCCATTGATCTTTTAGGAAGCACCATATTTTTTCTTTTCTATATTGGTCTTCATGGAGAGCAATTGGAATCTCACTACTTTATCTAAAATGGAGGATAAAGAATATTAACCCAAAAAGGAATTCTGAAGACCTTGCTACCACCTCCAAAGAGGTTAAAATCAATAGAAATAGGTCCATAAAGAGAAATCATAGAGGACATAGAAACATGAAGGAAGAAAAAGTGAGATCAAGGGCTAGGGAAGTTGACCCTGGCAACAAATAGAGGAAGAAACTCAAGAGGATCTTGAGGACAATACTTCTATAGGACCAATCTTCAAGGGCTTCTAGATGGGAGTGTAGGTGACCCAAGCATGGTCTCCCATGAGAGACCCCATAGAAGGTGGTAAGAAGAAACATAATTGAGAATAAACAAACTAGAATAGAGTAGGAAGGTTTTTATTAGTGATGTTGTTGTCTAGCTAGATCATGGCAAGTTCCCTTTGTTAACTTTTTTCAAGTTTTTCTTATTGAATATCTTGAAGATAAAAAATATAATAATGAAATAATTGGTAATGTGGAAGGTATGGTCCCCCATTAATACTTTGAACCTTAATAATGGGTGATCAAAATGACCAAGGTACAACTTCTATCCTTTTGATAGTAATGTCAATGAATTTTGCATTACTATTTATCTTTTTGATTGTGTCGTAATTCTTAATTTAATTAATAAATACACTATATTCATCTAATAATATCCCTTAGGAATTGGCCTTTTTCGGATGGATGTCATACTATTTCCATCACAAATTGCAATCGCAAGGGCTTCCATCACAATTGCGACACATAAAACTATCATGAATTGAAGCTAGATTGTGCAATACACTGCCATAATTATGATGTCTATGCCATGGAGACTCCATTGCACGTGTGAAATTCATGACGAAAGCTATGCTATGCTATGGGTTAAAATACATGGTTGTGAAAATTTTAAATTTTCAATATACTATATCTAATTAAAACATGATAAACTCTAATGAGAATATTCTTGACTTTGAGCTCTATAAAATGGTATTTATATGTTACTAAAAAAAATCATAAAAAATAGTAAGAGTTATTGAAATGCCACTTTTTTGAAATAATTTTATTTCTTTAGTAATTAGAGACAAACTAGTGTAAAACATGCATTTAATAGACATTTCCAATTGGAAAAGTCTGAGACCATATATAAATTAGCTAGAATGAATTTATCTAGATCATATGTTTTAAAAAAATTGAATTTTAGATGGAAATACTAAAATTCAGTCATTCTGATAAGTTAGCTTGAAAGGTGACACAACTTTGTACTTTTATCGATATATGATGGGGAGGAAAAATACAAGAACAGAGATATGGAAAAGATTTTTTTCTAATCATAGAACTAGTAAGCATCATACCTTGTAAAAAGTCAAGATGATATATAGCCTAGAAGGTTTGAGACAATTGGAGAAAGAAGTAATTGGTGTAGAGATGTTGAGGGTGATAGGTAAAAGGAACAAGGAAGATAGTAATAAGTATGATTGTTAAGTCAACAATTATAAAAACATGATAGCTAGAGAATGTTTACTTGACATGAGAGGTCTGCAAGTGAGGGTGTTGACCAATCTTGAAAACTTGAATGCTAAAATTGATTTTGATAAGGATATTATGGGAGCTACTAGATAGAATCCAGGAAAGTGTTGTGGTAGGTACTGTGACATTGAAAACATCAGTTAAATTGGTCTAGTTACTAATTAACTGGGTTGATTACTTCATTACTATATGATCCAATGGTAATGTTATTATTTTGACATACATAAACACATTATTATTATATATACATACATGAAAATAACAATGCACTTTCTAAGAGTTTACGATTGTTCAAAAAAATTAATGTTTTACAAGAAAATTTGCTTGAAGAACTATTAGCTTAGAAGCAAGAAAATGTTGCTCAAACAATACAAAAATTTCTTGACATTAGAGGTCTGCAAGTGAGGGTGTTGACCAATCTTGAAAACTTGAATGCTGAAATGAAAGCTATCAATGATCAAACACCTATGCCAAAGTTGCAACACAATGTGAAGTTGATTTTAGATAAGGTAGAGGTAGATATTCAGAAGTTTGATAATCAAAATTTAAGGCATGCTAGTGAAGGAGGAGCGAATTTAGAAAGAAAAGGAGAAGGAGTGGCTTTAGAAAGAGACTACACAACAAAAACAACATCTAGACAACATTGAGGATATTATAGGAACCTTGTGATTATGAAATTTACAGAAAATAAAAACTTGCTTCTTCAACTCCTTACACTCAACTCTTCACAAAATTTATTCTTCTAGCAGTGAGAATAGCTGCTACAATTCCTAGGAGCATTCAAAGATGAACCATATCAAACCATTTTTACGTTGACTTTGGTGCATGGTTCATCTTATTCAATGATCATACACAAATGAAGTTGAATCTTATTGTTTGGCGAGTTTGAAGTTTTAAGGAATATAAGTGATAATCTAATCCAAGCTTCATTATCTGGCCTATGGTATATCACCTCTAAATGACTTAGAGCTGCCACATGGGAAGACATATGGTGTCTCTCTATTTCATACCTGCACATGTATGACCATTTGGTGTTGGAGATTCAGATCCTTAATAATTATGCCATGATCTATACACCATTTCTAGCTTACACCATCTGACCTTACTCTGCATGCCTCATTTTCCAAATGAGAGAAATCATAAATATACCAAATGCTTGATAAGTTGCAATTTGATAAAGAGGGATGCCAAGTGGTGGATCAAATGTATTTAGTGGAGATTCATCACAATTTACTTCAAGGCACTCTAAGTCAAAATTGGTTTTGATACATGTTACTTGGTGTCACCTTATTCCATGTTGTTTTGAATATGATGAGCCTTTGATATCCATTGTGGTGATCTTCAAGAGAAAAAAATCATATTCCCAGCCCATGAGGACACTACACAACTTTTAGAGATTTGTGTTTCATGCTTGATGTAAACTTGGTGTTTCAAATTTGTAAATGTTTCTGTAGACAAGAATGTAACAAGAATCACAATACATACGAACTGTTTGACAAAATAATTCAATTTCTAGCCCATGGTCAAAGAACTTTCCTATACAATTATTATATAGCTTTCAAAACTTTTGTGAATTGTCCTCTTCGATGACAACCCATATAGAATATTGCCAAAATGTTTAGCGGAGGAGATTTGGAGTCTCTAAATCACCACCTCAAAAATTGGGTTTCTAAACTAAAGGTTCATGCCAAGCCATGAAATATTGAGCATTAACAAAATACAAATCAACTTCAAAAAAATCTATATGCAAGGGTGACTGTAGAAACTAGATAAGAAGCCAGTACCCACAAAATGATATTTGAGGAATGAAAATAAATGTGAAGCTTCTTATCTAACAACACTTCGTAGTGACAACTCATCAATCAGGCAATAGGGTAAGTGCACTAGGTTGTGGTGCCAAAAGGGGTGTATAAGTGGACACATTTTTCTTGAAATCTACAAATTTTGAACTTCAAAAAGAATTTGAAGATAGTTAAACTCAAAATTTTAAGATATGACAAAAAAAAAAGTCATAGTCCTTTGAATCTAGCTTCTAAACTACTAATTTTTTTTCAAAATGGTTTAGTTTTAGGTCCTCAAAAAAGGGGGCCACAAAAAGTGGTACTAGATTTATTCCAAAAAAAATTAACATAGTACAAAGAGTGGGCCCCCTAAAATTTTAACTTTTTTTTGAAATTCTTTTATTGCTCTAGTCAAAAGTTACTTAACACTATGTAGTTTATCCCAGATTTTTTGGGTAATTTTATAATGTGTATTTTTCTTTAATGAATTTTTTAACTAGACACATCCCAAAAATGTGAAATATCTATGTGCTCCCCCTAGAAATAATTGAAAAGTAATCTAAAATCAAAACTTTTTTTTTTCAAAGTGTGTAGAATGGAGTCTAGTTTCTAAAAACTAAGTTGTTGCAAAATTTGATGAACGAGCTAAAATCTATAGCCCAATTAGTACATGGTGGTTTTTGACAATAAATGAACATACATTCAAAATAAATTATAGATGAAAGGCTTGAAATAGTTCAAATTGAAAATAAATTATATGGTTAGATAGCTAACACAAAGACCTATAATTCTATGTAACCTGATCTTATCGATACCCAACCACGAGGAATCTTGAAGGAGAGCACACAAGAAAAATCAATCATTTTTGGTATGTTTGCTAGAAAAAATGTCTTAGACTTGTTTAGAAACTCCAAATCTTTGGGTTGGATCTCCAAGGCAAAACCAAGCCTTAGGCTTGATTTTAATACAAAGCTTTCAATAGCATGTGCACCCTATAGCGCACACACGCTATAGCATGCACACGCTATTAGAAGCATTTAAATTCTCAATAGCGCGTGCACGCTATAGTTTTAAGGAAACTCAGGTGCGAAAATAGCTTCCTACGCTAATCTCATAAGGAAAGTATGATGCAAATCCTATTAAATTTTTTTACACTTACAGATTCAATATCATGTAAACAACAATATTGTAGCCAACCATGCATACAAAAATTAGACAAAGAAAGGAACACATAACACAAGGATTTTCCGGTGGGGAAAAACCTTTCGGTAAAAAACTCCACCCCTTCATAACCTGCACAATGTATTATCTTCAACACGAGGTTACAATACACTTGCAATGCAAGTTCAAACATCAACAACAGAAGACTCCAGTAGCTACTCGCAGTACCAACAATACACCTTTTTCGCATTGCATCTCTTCGCAACCCTAAAAAATTCTTATAAAATGCACTTCACTTTAGGGCTACTCCCAAAAAGGTAAACCGTATTAGGGTTTTACCATTCTCTGAGAAAATAGGAACCCCAAAAAATTGATGCCTCGAATCCCACTATTGGGGTAGAGTGTAAAGTACTCAAATATCTTAGTTGCCACATGTCTTCACCTATCATTAAATCTTCCTAACATAGCTCTTACATGTCGTAGGAATCTGTCATAACAGTTTTAGTCATGATCTCCTTACACACAATTCAAGATGTCGACACATCAACATTATTTGCAAGAAATACATTTTACAAAAAAAAAATAAGAATAGGAATTATACAAGGTTGAGACACCTTATTCCTAACAATAGTGCACACACACTACTGAGACCTAAATTGCAACCCAAGAGCAAAAGAGAGATAGGTGGGGGGTGGGGTGGTGGGGGGGCAAGGGAATGACTATGTGTGTGTGTGAGAGAGAGAGAAAGAGATAGAGAGAAAGTAGGGGATGGGAGAGGGGAGAGAGTACATGATGGGAGAGAGGAAGTGAGAAAGAGTAGTGGTGGAAAAGAGAGTATAGGATGGGAGAGTAGGGGTGGCAGAGAGATTACAAGATGTGAGAGAGAGTACGGGATGGGGGAGAGAGATTGAAAGTAGGGGACGAGAGAGAGAGGAAGTGTGAGAGGGAGTATAGGTTGGGAGAGAGAGAGATTGAGAGTAGGGGATGGGGGAGATAGAGAGTAGGTGGTGGGAGACAGAGTGGGAGAGGAAAAGTGAGAGAGAGGAGGATGGGAGTGCATGTGTGTGAAAGAGAGAGAGTAGGGAATGGGAGAGGGGGAAGACATAGTTGTTCGAGAGAAACTAGGAGATGGAAGATAGAGTAGGTGATGGGAGAGGGAGAGAGAGGGGGGATGGAAATGTGTGTAAGAGAGAAAGAGAGAGAGAGAGACTAGGGGATATGAGAGACTGTGAAAATGAGAGAGAGAGTAGTGGGTAGCAGAGAGAGAGTAGAGAGGGAGAGAGTGAGAGTGAGAGAGAGTGTGAGAGTGAGAGTGAGAGTGAGAGAGAGAGAGAGTGAGAGAGAGAAGGTAGTGGGAGAGGGAGAGAGAGTGAGAGACAAAGTAGGGGATGGGAGAGGAGAGAGTGGGGATGGGTGTGTGTGTGAAAGATAGAGGGGAGAGAGAGATAGAGAGAGTAGGGGATGTGAGAGAAAGAGAGTAGGCAATGGCAGAGGGAGAGAGGGGGGATGGGAGAGAGTGTTAGAGTGAGAGAGAGAGTAGGGATGGTAGAGAGAGAGAGAGAGTGAGAGTAGGGGATGGGATAGAGAGGGAGAGAGTGAGAGAGAGAGAGAGAGAGATAGTAGGTGGTGGGAGAGGGAGTGGGAGAGAGAGAGGGGGGGAATGGAAGTGTGTAAGAGAGATAGAGTAGGGGATGGGAGAGAGTAGGTATTAGGAGAGGGAGTGAGAGAGAGAGAGAGGGGGGAATGGGAATTTGTATAAGAGAAATAGAGTAGGGGATGGGAGAGAGTGTGAGAGTTTGAGAGAGAGTAGGGGGTGGTAGAGAGCTCGTACGGGATGGGGGTGAGAGAGAGAGAGAGAGAGAGAGAGAGAGAGAGAGAGAGAGAAGAGAGAGAGAGAGAGAGAGAGAGAGAGAGAGAGAGAGAAGGGGATGAGAGAGAGTATGAGAGAGAGTAGGGGATGGAAGAGAGAGTGAGAGTAGGGGATGGGAGAGAGAAAATAGAGAGGGAGAGAGAGTACTAGAGAGAGATAGTAGGCAATGCAAGAGGGAGTGGGGGAGGGAGAGAGAGGGGGGATGGGAGTGTGTGTGACAAATCTAGAGAGTAGGGGATGGGGGAGGAGAGAGAGAGAGGGGGGATGGGAGTGTGTGTGTGTCTACAAAAGAGAGAGAGAGAGTAGGGGATGTGAGAGGGGAGAGAGAGAGAGTAGGCGATGGGGGAGAGAGTAGGCGGTGGGAGAGGGAGTGGGAGAGGGAGAGAGAAAGGGGGGAATGGGAATGTGTGTAAGAGAGATAGAGTAGGGGATGGGAGAGAGTGTTAGAGTGAGAGAGATAGTATGTGGTGGTAGAGAGAGCTCATACAAGATGGGAGAGAGAGAGTGAGATTAGGGGATGGGAGAGTGTGAGAGAGAGTAGGGGATGGGAGAGAGAGAGTGAGAGTAAGGGATGGGAGAGAGAGAAAGAGTAGAGAGGAAGAGAGAGATAGTAGGCGGTAGGAGAGGGAGTGGGAGAGGGAGAGGGAGAGAGATAGGGGGGATGGGAGTGTGTTTGACAGATCTAGAGAATAGGGGATGGGAGAGAAGAGAGTGGGGGGATAAGAGTGTGTGTGTCTATGAAAGAGAGAGAGCAGGGGATGGAGGATAGAGAGTATGCAGTGGGAGAGGGAGAGAGTGATAGTAAAGGATGGGAGAGTGTGTGAGAGAGAGTAGGGGATGGGAGAGAATAGAGAGAGAGAGGGGGATGAGAGTGTGTGTCTCTCTGTGAAAGAGAGGGAGAGTGTGGCAGTGAGAGAGAGAGTAGGGGGTGGCAAAGAGAGAGTATGGAATGGGAGAGACAGAGTGAAAGGATGGGAGAGAGTGAGAGAGAGAGAGTAGGGGGTGGGAGAGAGAGAGAGTACGAGATGGGAGAGACAAAGTGAAAGGATGGGAGAGAGAGTAGGGGATGGGAGAAAGTGTGAGAGAGAGTTGGGAATGAGAGAGAGAGAGTAAGAGTAAGGGATGAGAGAGAGAGAGAGAGAGAGAGAGAGAGAGGGAAGAGATGGGGATACATAACTTGAGACAGATGGATAGTAGGCGGTGGGAGAGAGAGTGAGAGAGGAGTATAGAGAGGGATGAGAGTGCATGTGAGAGATCTAGAGAGTAAGGGATGGGAGAGGGGAAAGAGAGGGGGATAGGAGTGTGTATCTAAAAAAGAGAAAGTTTAGGGGATGAGAGAGTAGCGAGAGAGAGAGAGAGAGAGAGAGAGAGAGAGAGAGAGAGAGAGAGAGAGAGTAGCAAATGGGAGAGAGAGACTAGGTGGTGGGACAAGGAGAGAAGGGTGGATGGGAGTGTGTGTAAGAGAGAGTAGGGGATGAGAGAGAGTGTGAGAGAGAGTAGGGAGAGGGAGACAGAGAGAGGGGGATGGGAGTGTGTGTGAAAAATCTAGAGAGTAGGGGATGGGAGAGAAGAGAGAGGGGGGATGGGAGTGTGTGTGTGTTTCTATGAAAGAGAGAGAGTAGGGGATGGGAGAGAGTGTGGGAGTGTGAGAGAGAGTAGGGGGTGGCAGAGAGAGAGTATGGGATGGGAGAGATAGAGTAAACATATGGGAAAGATTATGAGAGAGAGTAGGAGGTGGCAGAAAGAGAGAGAGAGAGCATGGGATGAGAGAGACAGAGTGAAAGGATGAGAGAGAGTGTGTGAGAGAGTAGGGGATGGGAGAGAGTGTGAAAGAAAGTTGGGGATTGGAGAGAGAGAGTAAGAGTTGGGGATGGGGGAGAGAGAGAACTTGAGAGGGAGATAGCAGGCAGTGGGAGAGGGAGTGGGAGAGGGGGAGAGAGAGGGGGATGGGAGTGTGTATCTGTAAAAGAAAGAGTTTAGGGGATGGGAGAGGGGGAAGAGAGAGAGAGAGTAGTAGATGTGAGAGAGTGTGAGAGAGTATAGGGGATGGGAGAGAGTAGGAGGATGGGGGAGAGAGAGATAGTAGGAAGTGGGAGAGGGAGGATGGGAGTGTGTGTGAGATATCTAAAGAGTAGGGGATGGGAGAGGGGGGAGAGAGAGTGTAGGGGATGGGAGAGAGAGAGTAGGGGATAGGAGAGGGGAGAGAGAGTAGGGAGAGGGAGAGAGAGAGAGAGAGAGAGAGAGAGAGAGAGAGAGAGAGAGAGTAGGGAGGATGGGGAGTGATTTGTTTTCACATAAATCACCTAAAAATGGTCAAAAAGAAAAATTGGGGCCCATTTCATCCATTCTCTACTTTTGGTCTATTGTGCACTTTGTTATTTTGATAGAAATCATGGGTTTCAATATAGAAAACACTATTTCAACACTATTTCAAGTTAGCAAACACCAAATTCAATCATTGGATACACAATTTGAAGACTTTTTGAATATTCCTTGTATAGAAAAGGTTAGTGCAATCCATTTTAAATATTGTTTGTCGATATATAGATACAAATTTGATTATAATTTGACATGTTGTTTAATATATAGTGAGTTCATTGAAAATTGTATGTTTGAATGAAATGTTATTTCGAAATGGTTAGAAATTTGACAAGTCATTTGATATATATTGTGTATTCATTCAAATAATTATAATTTTTATATGTATTTGAATAATTTTTAATTTACACATTTTAAGTAGTTTAGATGTTTGAATAATTTGACATGTAGAAATCATCATCATGCCAAGGAAGAAACCAATAACTCAAACAAATGAAGATAGGGAGAGAGATTTGGAAATTAAAAGAGATAAAATAAAATTACTATTTGAACAAAGAAAATTGCAAAGAAATAATGAAGAATTGACTTTCAAAGAGGATCAAGAACCACCAGTACAAAGAAACAAAGAGGAAGAATTAGAAAGACAAAGAGAACAAATGAGACTGTTACGCTCAAGAAGATAATTGAATTGTGAAGCTACACCATCTTCCAATGTTGGAGTCATATCGTCTGCTACACCATCTTCCAATGTTGAAGTCATATCGTCCTCTCATATTGAAGAGACTGATTTGTAGATCCGACGATATACACACTCCATCATGTCATGTTGAAAGCACAACATCAACACATCAAGTAGGTGATATTACATCTTTTACATTTTATTGCCAAGGCACATCATCTTCGGTTCAAGGTACGCAATACACTCAACCTTATATTGATGTTCAAAATGTTGAGAGAATTGAAGAGATTAGAACACCTTCTAGAATTCGTTTTAGAAGACCAAAATATTTGATTGATATTGATACTAACATTTTGAAATCAATGCCTAACAAGATTAGCAAGCGAACTTTTCAAAGAAAAGTTGATCATATGTGGAGATTATTTTTTGAAGAATTAAATATTATAGGTCAATGCCAATTATTTGTTGAAATGATGAGGAATTTGAAATTTAGGCCTATCATGAAGATTCTTGGGCTAAGAACGATGGACGATTCAAATGAAAAAAACATTGTAAAGAATCTAATGAGTGCTTATGACAAAGTGGGTTCTAAATCATACACCAAAGATAACAATATCACAAGATGAGTACTTGCATCGACAATAGTAAGTAGCCAAATGAAGAAAGCTTGACTTATGAGAAAGACAAGAAAAAAATTAAAAATTGGTAGAGGTACTCTAAGGAGAGCCATGCTAAGGCGTGAGAGATTGGAAGATCCAACAAAAAATGAGTTATGGACATTTAGTGGTAGACTACCATGAAAGGATAAAGAAATTAGCGAAGCCTTGAAATCATTGATCGAAGATTTTTGGAAAAATAACACACGTGTTTCCCCTAATCAAAGAGATGTTGTAAGAAGGAGGATTGGTAGCCAAAATTGTGACCCACATGCAAAACATTTTTTTGACTCAACTTAGACACAATTATTTGCAAAATTTATTGGTATGTATCCTCAAATTCGAATAATTCAAAGATTTTTTGAGATGGGTAAACCTTTTTATCTGAAGATAAAACACACACGCACAACTTGTTGTTGTAGGATACATATTGAATTTTCTAACCATTTTGATTTTTTTAGGCATATATGCGTAGTTTTTCATTCTCAGTTTATTTTGTAGGATTGTGACATGAATGAGTCACCAAGATCTTCAAGGAAATTCATATCCAACATTTTATGTGAAATAGGGAATGGCCAAAAAGTTTACAAGACATCATGCTTGGATGGTACATGCTTATTTTGTGGTTCTTTGCAACTTTTATCAACTTGTCAACATATGGATAGTACACATGCAATTGAAAATGAAATAGTAGATTACGTAAAATTTAAGATAGTGACATATGCTCTAAAAGATGGGAAACATGGTAAAAGATGTGATTTAGTCATTGAAAAGATTCCAGTGTATGAGTTCATGAAGATTTTTTGTGAAAAGATTATTTATGAGTATGCAAGGCATACCCATAGAGCTCGATGGTTGGATTTGCAATTCAAGTTGTGCAAGGATACATTTCCACTGGATACCATTTTTTTGGTTGTAGATTTCGTAGAGAACAACACACTACAACCACAAAATGAGGTGCAAGCAAAGTATTATACTTCTCAACAGGTTTCCATATTTGTTCACATAACATTCATGCATTCACCTACAAGTACAGAGGATGACAAAAAGATTTTGAAAGAGTACCATTTTTACATCAGCGATGATCGATCACATTCTGTGGAGTTCGTACATGGTTGTTTTCAACTATTTTATGGAGATTTGGCTAACAAGAGCATAACATATCATCAACACATTATTTGGTTTGACAATTGCACAGCTCAATTCAAGAATGCACAAATGTTCTATTTCTTTTTTTTTAACATCTTCATATGACAATTTATTTGTATAAAATCTTTTTTGTTCATCCCTCTTAACCCACCAAATATCTAATTGACCACTAACTAAGGCTATTTGGGTCTTAATGGATTCAAGGGATGATGCCAATTGAGTCCTCATTAGATTGGTTTGTCCAAATTCTTTCAACTGAGCAATGAGTCCTTCTAATTTAGTTTTTCCTCCCTCTATTTCATTTAATATATTTTCTTGTGTGCCTGGCAGAGGTCTTGCAATTGGTTTGGGTTGTGGAATTTGTTGTTCTTCTTGGGGAGGGTTTTCGTTTTGAGGGTTTTGACGTTCTTGTGGATTTTCTAGTTGATTATGTACATTTCCTGATAAAAAATCAATTGAAATCCAAATAAATAAAAAATTTAAATAAAAATTGTAAAAACCTTACAAAACAATATAAAAAATGTACAAAACAATATGAAAAATATATCAAACAATGCAAAATGAAGTTAAGATCACATACAGTGTTAGCATGGGCATGCTTGTGATCTCGAATTTTGCCGACAAGGACGCATATTGGCAACCAGGATGGCAAAACCCTTTGTTTCTTGAACCAGCGTACGTGCTATTGGTGTAGGAATGTGAAAAAATAGACATGAAGATGATGGGCTGTGGGTATGCAAGCCATCTATAAAAATTCACTTTTTTAAAAGCATGTACACACTATTGAAAATAGAAAAAAAAAGAGAGTTGTCACCTTTTTGGCACCACAACTTGGTGCATATACCCAATATAGACAAGGCACATGAACTGTTTGATAGAATGCTACCATGATATTTGTTGAAAAGATTGTCTAAAATTTCATGCAAAAGTCAAACATTGGAAAGCATCATGTTGGAACTAGAGGACATCATGCTCAAGTGGAATGGAGAAAGCTTGAGGAGGTACCATAGTGAAGGGAGACATGAATCATTTGTTGCAATGTGTCAATAGAGAGGTCATCCCATGAGATGGAGAAAAAGTGGAGTAATAATTACATAGAATACAATAATCATAGAGTATGCACAATATGGAAGCATAGACAAGCACACGAACAATTGGGAAAGAGGCCCAAGAGACTGAATTTTTTTGAATTGATTGGTTTTATGAGTAATATATAGTGCCTACCCCTAGTTTACTTTTCAATTTTTATAGCCAAACTCTTTTAGGCCAGTTTATGTTTATGCTTGATAATTAGTAACATTATTTTCTAGATTATTGGATATTGTTTTCATACTCAGTTGATTATATGATGAGACTACTTTGGTACTAGTTATTTCATGTGTGCATTATTACACCTTGATGATGATTATTTATAGTGATTTTAGTTATTTAATGATGTTAGTTAGATGGATTATTTATACATGTTTCCTATGGATACTTACCCCATATTGCATGTGTATGCTTTCTTTATGTATGATGTTTTTGATGTGGTTAAGGAAGGGAGTCATAGTCACTTGCTAGTTAGGATCTACATGATACACCACTTCTTGCCATTAGCTATTTAGTTTAGAATACATGTTTATACATACATGGATTTTATGCAAATTGTAGGTACCAGGTATCAACTTTCTAAAATTGTCAAAATGAGCGTACCCTATCACAATATCTCAATGGTAAGAGAGGAGAGATAGATTCTTGAGTCCAAATCCTAACCTTAAAACAAATTGTCCTAGAAATTAGGAAAAGTATCTGAGATGATTACCCTTTCAAATTTTTCATATGACATAAATTCATGATTATAACCCTTGAGTTGGATCTTGTATGTGGTATTTTATGATGGGTTTTCATCTTTTGTCTTGTAGGTCTTTGGTGATTTTTCTGTTAATTAAGTCAAATTAAAAGAATATTTAACTATTTAATTTAATGGAAAATTAATACGATAATTTCAATATTTAATTATGTTTAATTAATTGAGAAATTGATTAAATAGCAAAATTAAATTTAAAGAGAAATTTATAGTTCTAATTTTAGAGCATAATAATATTAATTTAATTTAATAATAATATATTTAGTAGATCATTTAAAAAAAAATGCTAAATATTATTACTACTTAAGTTAATAAATATTGTTATCAAAAAATGCTTCAAAAATTAATTAAAGAGAGAAAGAGAAATTAATTTATTAAAAGATATTTTTAATTGCAACAAGTGTTCATGAATATTCAAAAAAGTAATAAAATATTTAAAAGTTTGTGATTAACGAGTTTCCTCGCATGATTGTACAATCAGTGCCCTGAATTTAGGGGAGAACTCCTTATTAGAGATTGAGAGTTCATTTCACAGGGACCGAAATTTTGGAGGAGGGATTTTCAGAAAGAAGGTTTTGAGAGAAAAGAGAATTCTCTTGCAATCTTTAGGTAGTTGTGTATTAGCATCAGATTCAGGTAGAATCTCGTGTTTTATTCACACAATAAATTATGTTCTTCAAAATTCCTGTCTACATCATGTTTGTTAAATCTATTTTCCAAATTTCATTTGTGATGAATCTTTCATTATTAATTTATTGGTATTCATTATTAGTTTTGTTATTTAATTAATAACTAATAAATTATTAATATAGTTTTAAAATAATTATTAATTTACTTTAATTAATTTAGTTTAATTAGAGTTTTTAATTAATAATAAATATTATATAATCAATGCTTAAATTTATTTATTGATATTATTATTTGATGATTTTGATTATTAATAAATCATAGTAATTTTATTTAATGGTCAATAATTATTATTTTAATAAATTTTAATATATAATTATGTTAACTCATCTTATGATATTTAATTGTGAACCTTGAAATTTCATAAGATAAGGGTAATTGTGCAATTTGTTTTATCACGAGAAATGGGTTAAGTGGTAAGGGTAAAATGTAAATCTTATCTACTAAAACACTTACATTGAAACAAAAACTTAAACCTTATTGTTAACTTAGATTGTGTGTCTTCAAAATCAAACAAAACTATGAAACTATGCTATTAACTGTATGTTGTCTTATGTTTTGGGTTGGGTTGACTAGAGTGTTGATCAGTCCTAGGATGTTTACTAGAGGCCAGGAAGTGTTATTTTGGTGATTATATATGATGATTATGTTTTGACTTATGTGTACCTTCTTGGATTAGTCTTGTTAGGATGATCATATTTGTGATGTTGTACTTTGATTAAGTGATTTTTATACTTGTTAGTTGCTTGTTTAGAGAGCTGATGTATGGTTTGGGTCTTTTGAGATCTTTTTGCTTTGTTGAGCTTAAGGTAGGTTATTTGTATGTTAAGTTGGGAAGTGACCTACAATAGAGGCTGAGGCCCTAAAGAGGTTGACTGGTAACCCATTATAAGTAGTTAATAAGTGAAAATACTACACTAAATGAGAGTAAAATGAACCTAATAAAAGTCTTTGTCATTCCTCACCCATGCCTCAAGTGCTAGTACAAATTAGGATGGGAGTAGAGAGGATGCTTGGTTGTTACCATGCATCATTAGTATGCCTTGTCATTATGAAAGGATACTAGTGCTACATAGAGTCATTAGGGGGCTAGAGGATTAAAAGACTAGCCAATAACCCTAGAGTTGGCTTGTGTGATGACACTTTCCCAGTACCATTATAGATTCCCTACGTGTCTTGTAGCCTTTGGATTTTATATGTCATTTTATCTTGGAACCTTTGAGTTAGATTACTTTTAGGGTTTTCCTTGACTTAGATTCTAATTTTGATTTTGGAATTGTTATCCTATTTGGGACTTGAGACTATCTCCTCAGCATGGTGGGAATGGACCTTTTTGGGTTACCATGAGGTTAGGTGCTAGTGCTTTTTACTTTTACCATTGAGATCCATCAGACGATGCCATGGTTGGAGTTCCTTGTTCTGCATTTCCTTTCATTCTATCTTTGTGTATTATGATGGATGGTTATATCTATATGATGGATGATTTTACTTATTGTATTGTATTTTGCTTCATGAATCCTAAAGGGATGATGTAATCTATTTTATAAATGTATATTCTTTTAGCCTTTCATACCTTGTGACATGTATAATGGATGATTGTGCATTTTGAATTAATGCCAAGTGACATTCAAAAAAAATGTATATTATTTAAATAGATTTAAAATTGTAGTTATTCTTTTATGTGGATGTGTTATTTATTGGACTTAGTATTAATTAAATTTAAATGTGATTCAATGCCTTGGGATCCTTAACAAATGTAATTTATTATGTGTTGCTTATGTATGATTGTATGTTATTGCTTCCACTATTTTATAATTGTTGTTATATGTTATTCAAAAAAAAGTTTGACAAACTTAGTCAAACTTTGGCTTAGTTCTTTTGGATCGCTTGGCAAGGCATTACATCTGGTATTAGAGCCTGAGTTCTACATTGGGAGATCTGGGCATATTGGAATACCACTAGTTGTTAGCTAGTTGAACTAAAATAAAATTTAAACTATCATGTATATCCCTTACAAACTGAAAACTTGAACTGAAACAAAACTTAAACTATTAGTTGTATATTCTCAAAATTGAACACTCAAACTTTAAAACTGAAATATACTTAAACCTAAATTAGGCAAACTGAAAATTGAACTTACATTATTTTCAAAACATGTGTCTTTTATGTATTCCTTATAGTAGTACGTTTTATGTTTATTATAACATCTTGTATCTTCGATATTATTGTAGGATGGTATCTAAGACGAGATCTTCAGTTAGAGACCATAGCCTTGGCCATGGACAAGGAAGAAACATCAGTGTACATGAGTTTTCCCATGAAGGCCTTAATCAAGAAGAGGGTAGGGAAGAGCATGTCAGTTAGCATCAGGGAGAGAACCATAGAGAGTAGTATGCTGACTTAGAGGAGGTTGACTTGAGGCAAATGATGAAGACCATTATGGATCACCTACCTCCTCTTTAGAGCATTGGTTAGGATGGAGCACACTAGAAAGGGAATGAGCATAAACCTAGGTCTAGGAGCCCTCGAAGGGACCAATAGAGATAAGTTGTAGCTGCTTAGATGAAGGACCTTCAGAGGTCCAAGGTCAAACCCTTTAATGGGTTGGGTTTAGGTTATGTAGTAGAGTAGTGGCTTATTGTTCTTGACATGGTTTTTTCTATTCAAGACTTTGACACTAATGTCAAAGCAAGGTTTTCTATTACCAACCTGAAACTCTTTGGAGCCACATGGTGGACTATCAAAGATAAGAAACTAGGTATAAACATGAACAATGTCACATGGGAGTTATTTCTAAAAAACTTCCATGAGCGATTCCTACTAGAGGAATGGAATCAACGGAGAATAGATGAATTCCACAACCTAAGATAGTTCACTATGACCATAGTAGAGTATGAGCCCAAATTGTATGAGCTTATTCCCTATGTGAGAATTAGTGATAACCCAACACAGTTAGCACAACATTTTATCAGAGGTTTGAATAATCATCTATTTGGGGGTGTTAAGGTATTTGAACCTAAAACCCTAAAAGATGTGATAAATTGAGCCATAATTGTAGAGCAGAGTGTTAACCTAGGACATGGGGTTTTGTGGGAGCACCTATAGTATCAGGATCTAAGGGTAACCACAACTTAGGTTAGAACAAGAAACCTCCTTTTGCTAAGGGAAATTAGAACCAACAACAACCTCAACAACAACAAAAATAGAAGGGATCATACCCTCTGACATAGAGTGGAGGCAATGGTTCCAATGCTAGGAACTATCTTAACACTCAACACAATAGGAAAAATTAGAACACTTAGCCTGCTCAGAGCATCTAGTCTTTTGCTAGTAAGGGTAGCCGCCAATAGTCAAGTGCACCTCCAACAGGGAAGTGATCTGGGACAGGCACATGATGTTATTCTTGTGGACAATTTAGACACATTGCAGCCCACTACCCATAGCATACATCCCACCTTTCAAGTTCTAGGCTAGCAACATATGAGCCTACAGTTGGAAATACAAGTAGAGCTCACAGGGTATTTGTAGCAATGGATCACCATTAGGTAGATGATCAGAGGACCGTGGTTGAGAATATGAGAACTATCTAAGGTAGACCTCTCTCTGTCTTGTTTGATTTAGGTGCCATAGACTCATTTATTTCACCATCCCTAGTTGCTAAATATAAGCTAGAAGCAGTAAAGCAAGATTTGGGTTGGCAAGTGGAACTAGCCTCAGGTGCTAGGGTTTTCATAGATTTTGTAGTACAAAAGTGCAAATTAAGCTCAGGAGGATTTTTGACATTAGTTGACCTTCAGGTCATTCCTCTTGGCTCTCATAGAGATAGTATAGATTCATAAAGAAGATAATTTCGTGTTAGGATGATCAAGGGAAGGATGCAGAGATTGTAGGTATCTAGAGACCTATATTTCTATAGATGATATCCACTATGCAATTAAAGTAGAGCTTTTGTAAGGGATGTTAGGTATTTTCCATTATGGTAAGAGAGCTAGAAGAAGAAGAGTCTATAGGAAAGAACATAGATGACCCTATTCTACAGGAATATGTGGATGTCTGTCCTAGTGAGATTCTAGGCAATGCCCCGAAAGAGAGATATTGATTCTAGCATTGATCTCATTCTAGGAGCAAATCCTATTCCTAGAGCAACTTATTATATGACTACTCAATAATTGAGTGAGTTGCACCTATAGCTTGAGGACCTTTTGGCCAAGGGCAGTATCCGACTGAGTGTATCTCCATGGGGAGCACTAGTTCTCTTTGTGAAGAAGAAGGATGGTTCATTGCACTTGTGTATTGATTATAGATAGCTGAACAAGGTGAGAGTAAAGAACATGTATCATTTATCAAGGATTGATGATTTATTTGATTAGATCAAGGGAGCCACAGTGTTCCCCAAAATTGATCTTAAGTTAGGATACCATCAAATTTACATTCAGGATGTGCACAGTCATAAAATTTCCTTCTGAACTCACTATGGGCACAACAAGTTCACAGTAGTCCCATTTGGGCTAACGAATGTGCCATCAATTTTCATGTGTCTGATGAATGGAGTGTTCCATTCCTATCTTGATCAATTTGTACTTGCATTCCTAGATGATATTTTGATATATTCTAGATCCTAGAAGGAGCATGAGGTACATTTGCATTTGGTTTTGCAGTGCTTGAGAGATAATCAACTTTATGCCAAGTCGGCAAAGTGTGATTTTTTTCAATCAGAAATACAATATTTAGGGCATCATATATCAGGTGATGGTATCTCTATAGATCCTACAAAGATTTAGGCAATGTTAGATTGGCCCACACCCACTCCCATATCAAAAATTTGTAGCTTCATGGGTCTAGCTAGTTATTATCGTAGGTTCGTCCAAAACTTCTCCAGAATAGCACATCATATAACTTCCCTTCAGAGGAAAGGAAATAAGTTTTTATGGATGGAGAAATGCGAGGAAGTAATTTAGAAGCTCAAGGAGCTAATGACTAGTGCACCTATCTTATCTATACCTGATCTAGTAGGTGACTTCATGGTGTGTACAGATGCTTCCCTAGAGGGGATTGGAGCAGTATTGATGCAGGATGGATGGGTGATTGCATATGAATCATGCAAACTCAAGGACCATGAGCTAAATTACCCTACACATGATCTTGAGTTAGCTGCAGTAGTTCATGCCCTACTGAGATGGAGAAACTTCTTGTTGGGGCACAGATTTTAACTTCATAGTGATCATCACAGTTTGCATTACATATTCACACAACCTAATTTGAATGCTAGGAAAAGGCATTGGATGGAGTTTCTTTGTGAGTATGAATTTGAGGTGAAGTATGTTTAGGGAAAGGAGAATGTAGTAGCTAACACTTTGAGTTGTAGGAGACATGTGGCACTATCTTTGACTCTCAGTGTGGATTTGAGGAGCCATATACTTCTGGTACTTCCTACATATATTTGGTATTAGGAGGTGAGCAAGGAGATAGATTCAGGGAGAAAATTGGAGGGCAAGTTTTCAGGTTATATTTTGGAGTTAGATGGCCTTTTGCAATATTTAGGAAGGATCTATGTACCACTACTAGATGAGCTTTGTACATTGATCCTATTAGAGGCTCATCATGCACCTTACTCGTCACATCCAAGTTTCAAGAAGATGCATGTATATTTGTGATGTCTATAATAATAGATAGGGATGAAGCATGCTATCGCTGATTTTGTGGCTAGGTGTCTTGACTACTAGAGAGTCAAGGTAGAGCACCAACATCTAGTAGAGCTTTTACAGTCTAATCTCATTCCTTCATGGAAGTGGGATATCATCTCTATGGATTTCATTGTAGGATTGCTTATGACTTCTCATTGACATGATACTATCATGGTCACCATTGATCAATTGACTAAGGTGGCACATCTTTCACCGATGAGGTCATCCTACACTATAGCTTCTGTAGCTAATGTCTTCATGCATGATTTCATGACATTACATGGTATTCCCTGAAAGATCATTTCGGATAGGGATCCTGTATTCACTTCCACATTTTGGATATCACTACAACATGATCTTAGAGCACAATTGAACTTTAGCTCAACTTATCACCTAGAGACAAATGGTCAGTCAAAAAGAGTGAATTAGGTTCTGGAGGATTGTTGAGGATGTATGTGATGGATAGAAAAACTCTTTGGGAGGATTATCTATACCTAGTGGAGTTTTCTTATAACAATGGGTATCACAGTTCTATTGGGATGACACCTTTTTAGGCTTTGTATGGTCATCCTTTCTATACAAATTTGAGTTGGGATAGTCTTGAGGATCACATTTTTTTGGGTCCTAAGATGCTTCAAGATATGGAGCAATAGGCAGTGTGCATTTGTGAGCATGTGTCTATAGCATAGGATAGATAAAAGAAATATGTCAATGCTCATAGGATGGATAAGCAGTTTGTTGTGGGTGAGAAAGTTTTCTTGAGAGCACATCCGAAGAAGAGTCTAATCCCTTATGGAAAGGGTTCGAAGCTAGCACCTCGCTTTGTGGGACCATTTGAGATTCTTGAGAGGATAGGTCCAGTTGCCTACCATCTTGCATTATTGCCTAGCCTAGCTTGTGTTCATGATGTTTTCCATGTTTTTGTACTTAGATAGTATATTCCTGATGTGATACATGTTCTTGATTGAAATGCATTATAAGTAGAGGATGGGTAGTTGGCTTTGAAGCCAGTTAACATTCTGTAGCAGTGGGAGTTGACCCTCAGGGGTCAAACCATAGAGCAGGTAAGGGTCCAATGGGACCCTACTAATGAGTCATCAGCTACATGGGAGGATGCATCTAGTTTATGAGGTTTATATCCCTACTTTTTTATAAGCTTCCAGAAGTAAGCCTAAGTGCAGGGGGGTGGATGTAGTGCCTACTTCTAGTTTACCTTTTAGTTTTTATTGCCAAACTCTTTTAGGCCAGTTTATGTTTATGCTTGATGATTAGTAACATTATTTTCCAGATTATTGGATATTATTTTCATACTATTGATTATATGATGAGACTACTTTGGTACTAGTTATTTCATGTATGCATGATTACACCTTGATGATGATTATTTATAGTGATTTTAGTTATTTAATGATGTTAGTTAGATGGATTATTTATACGTTTTTCCTATGGATACTTACCCACACTGCATGTGTATGGTGTGTGTGTGTATATTTTCTTCATGTATGACATTTCTGATGTGGTTAAGGAAGGGGGTCGTAGTCACCTGCTAGTCGGGATCTACATGATGCACCACTTCCTGCCATTGCCTATTTAGTTTAGAATATATGTGTTTATGCATGCATGGATTTTATGCAGATTGTAGGTACTAGGTATTGACTTCCCTAAATTGCCAAGATGAGTGTACCCTATCACAATATCTCAATGGTAAGAGAGGGAAGATTGATTCTTGAGTCCAAATCCTAACCTTAAAACCAATTGTCCTATAAATTAGGACAAGATATCTGAGATGATTATGCTTTCAAATTTTTCATATGACATAAATTCATGATTATAACCCTTGAGTTGGATCTTGTATGTGGTATTTTATGATGGGTTTTCATATTTTGTCTTGTAGGTCTTTGGTGATTTTTCTATTAATTAAGTCAAATTAAAAGAATATTTAATGATTTAATTTAATGGAAAATTATTAAGATGATTTCAATATGTAATTAATTGAGAAATTAATTAAATAGAAGAATTAAATTCAAAGAGAAATTTATAGTTCTAATTTTAGAGCGTAATAATATTTATTTAATTTAAAAATAATATATTTAGGAGATCATTTTTAATAAATGCTAAATATTATTATTACTTAAGTTAACAAATACTGTTATTGAAAAACGCTTCAAAAATTAATTAAAGAGAGAAAGAGAAATTAACTTATTAAAAGATATTTTAAATTGCAAAAAGTGTGCATGAATATTCAAAAAAGTAATAAAATATTAAGAAGTTTGTGATCAACGAGTTCCCTCGTGTGATTGCACAATTAGTGCCCCAAATGTAGGGAATAAATCCTTATTATAGATTGAGAGATCATTTCATGGGGACCGGGATTTTGGAGGAGGGATTTTTAGAAAGAATGTTTTGAGAGAAAAGATAATTCTCTCACAATCTTCAGGTGGTTGTGTATTAGCATCAGATTCAAGTATAATCTTGTGTTTTATTTGCACAATGAATTATGTTCTTCAAAATTCTTGTCTACATTGTGTTTCTTAAATTTGTTTTCCAAATTTCATTTGTGATGAATCTTTCATTGTGAATTTACTGGTATTCATATTGAATTTTATTTGTATATGAGGATTGAAAGATTAGGAAACTCTCATTCTATAAAATTGAATAGTTGTTATTTTAATCAGGAATAGTTTTGAAATGAAATCAAAATTTATAATAAATATTCAATTGGTTTATCTGGGTTTCCCTATCAGATCAAATTCACAATATATATATATATATATATATATATATATATATATATATATATATATATATATATATATATATATATATATATATATATATATTGCTGGGGGAGGTTTGTTTTGTTTATTATTAAATAAAATATCTTTCAAAAAATATGTTAAATTTTTTATTAAAAAATTATAATAAATAAAATTTGAATGGGGGTAGGGCCACCAAATCCCCACCTCCCATTTCTCCCTCTGCTACGACAGTGAGAGGGCTGCCAATGTCCTCTAAATGGCGTCATGAAAGACCTACTGCCATGACAACAGACGTACTACTATGGCAATACTCTGCTATCATGACAACAAAGCTGCTATGGCAACGTACAACTATTAATTAATTTTAATTTTAATTTTAATTTTTAAAAAGTTTTTATAAAATTTCAATTATTATTAATTAATTAATTAATAAATAATTTTTGTTATTTAATTAATGATTAATATAGTTTTGTTTTAAATAATTATTAATTTAGTTTAGTTAAAGTTTTTAATTAATAATAAATATTATATAATAAATGCTTAAATTTATGTATTGATATTATTATTTAATGATTTTGATTTTTTTTTTTGTTTTGATTGGTAAATGACCAAAGCCTAGATTAATTACTATTATTTGTTGGAATTAATTATTATTATATGTTAAGTGAAGGTAGATTCAAACCCAAGACCTCCTACATGAGAGGCTCAGAACATGACCTACACCATGAGCTACAACACAAACCCCACCACGAGCTACACCATGAGCCACACCATGAGCCACACTGTGAGCTACACTAGTAGGAGTCACATTAAGAGCCCCATCACCCTTAGGTTGATGATGAGGTTGATCATGTGAAGTCATATCTACAATGATCGAGCTAATATATATTATAAATACACATATACATACATGTGCAAAGAGCTACTATGATCGAGCTAGATAAATAGTTAAATTTATAGTAGTCTAGTACACAAATTTATATTTAAAAGATAAAAATTGAACATCATCTAATCTACACATCTATGTCATACATGAAAGAGAGCTCGTTTTGTGAGGAAAGAGACTATGAGGCTTGAGAGAAATTATGAATATGATCTGAGATAGGATTAGGGTTAGAGTTAGAGTCAAGGTAAGGGTTAGGGCAAGGGTTAGAATTAGAGATAGAGTTAGGATTAGGGTTAGGGTTAGGGTTAGGTTTAGAAGAAGTGTTAGGATTAGGGTTGGAGTTAGGGTTATGATTAGAATTAGAGATATAGTTAGGATTAGGGTTAGGGTTAGACATGGGTTAGGGTTAGGTTTAGAATTAGTGTTAGGGTTAGGGTTATAGTTAGAATTAGAGATAGAGTTAAGATTAGGGTTAGGGTTTAGGTTAGAATAAGGGTTAGGGTTAGGTTTAGAATTAGTGTTAGGATTAGGGTTATGGGTAGAATTAGAGATAAAGTCAAGATTAGGGTTAGGGTTAGGTTTAGAATTAGTGTTAGGATTAGGGTTAGAGTTAGGGTTATGGTTGGAATTAGATATAGAGTTAGGATTAGGGCACTAGTGGATTTAACCCTAAATGGCGACCAAAATTTGCGACCAAGTTTTTAAAATGGTTTGGTTGGTTGCATTATAAAGCAATTTTTTTTAAATTTTAATAACTAGCCTCTGTTGGTCGCAATTGCGACGAATTACTTTAGTCAGAATTGCGACCAACACGACAGAATAAAATAAAAAAAAAGGCAAAAATGTAATTCACATTTCATTTTTACTGCGAGTCTACGAGTCTACGTCAACATTTGAGCGAAAAGGGCACAAGGGCATGTCTGCGTCAACATTTGCACGAAAAGGGCACAAGGGCACAAGGGCATGGGTGCATTAAACTTTGTTGCGACTTATTGCTATGTATTGATCATTCATGTTATGGGCATTTTTGCTCTTCTTTTTGACTTCCCATTTAGTAAAGATGTTTAAACTTTCTGCCAGCTACTCTTTGCTGCGAAAATGCCTCCCCTATCTGGCTTGTTTCTCCCTTTTAATGCCTGCTACATTCTTAACACGGCTTCTCTTTGTTGGCGCCTTGAAATCTCCCACAATGGCCACAACTTTCTATCACTTGCGTGAACTTCTTTATCGGCCTACTCTTTGTCTTTAATCTATGCGTGAGATGGGAACCTCTTCAATAAGCTTCCTCTCTGTTTGTTGTATGGGCAGCTTTCACTACATTTTTCTTGTATTCAACTACTCGTCTACTCCTTTAATCAGCTTTGAGTGTAGCTGGGTGCACTTAGCAATTGAGGCATTTTCTAAGGACATAAAATTAAGACCCCACTAAACACCCATGGTTTGTGTTATTAACATGGACTTGGAAAAAATAAAATCCCATCAACGCACTCAGACTCCTAAATTTATGAAAAAGGAATTGAGAAGCATATATGTTGTGTTTTTTCAACCCTAAACAAATCATTTTCACCATTCAATATTTTGGAATATGAAAACTTCAAATAAAAAGAGCCTCTCCTTAGGGTTTGAACATAATCACTAATTCTTTTACTGAGCCTTCATGCAGTTTCCTGGAATTTTTTTGGATGATTTTGCCACTATTGTTTAGAGCTTTTCGCCATATTCTCCATAATTTTTATATGAAGGTAACTACGTTTGAGTAATGAGAATATGGTATCCTATTGCTTTCAGACCTTTATAATAACAAACCCCTTATTGTCTTCTTGTAGCATTTCATTTTTATGTTTGGAGTAGAATCCGTGGCTTTTCCTACTAAACATTTGGGCATTCTTCACCATTTTAAAGGTATATAGTGGATTATTTCCTCCATAGAAAAAGTTATGTTTTTCCTTTCTATTCTCTGCATATAATTCTTCCATCTTCATTGTAGGAGTTGGAAGAAAATCATGGGGTTTTGAAAATTTGTTATTATTGTTGAACCCAACTTTTTTTCCTATAGAAGATTTCAATTTGTAACTCACATGCAAGTATCTCAAATGTTAGAAATCAAGTTTCATTTTCTTAGAGAATTCTCACTAGATATTTTTGTTGGCATTTCATGAGTATAGCTATTTGGGTCTGGTTACTATCATGTATGTGTGCAAGTGTTTGAAAACTCATACACTTTTTTCTTTTTAGTTATGCATGTAATATCTCCAATATGTGGTTCTCTTTTACTTCTTCTCCTATGTTTTAGACCCCCTTCTTGTAGGATTACGCTTTGAAACAAGACTATGACTTATCTCTGTGAGTGACAAAAAAAAATGAAATCTACATGAACAAAATTTCTTTCATTCTTGCTACGATTGTGCACATAGAAGCTTAAACCCCTTCTAATCTTGCCTTCTTTCTGTTGTATAAAACCTCAATGTATATATGTTGCTTAATTGTTAGAATTAAATCTTTGGTTGAAGCTCTAACTCATACATTTTATTAAAAATCTTTTGTCTTGCTAATTCAAAACTTTGGATTCATAGAATTTTTATTGTGAAACTAATTAGATGGAAGCAATTGAAAACTTTTGAAGAATATGAATATGTTTACATTTTTATTCTGCAATGCATTTGGTGATTCTCGTGGATCACCATGAAAAATGCTGGTATGAAAATTGTAATTTGTAATTTATTTTTTCAGTATTATTCTATTATGGTATGATTAATATTGCTACAATTGATGAATTAGATAAAAGTCTTCTAGGTTCAAACTATATGTACTAATTTGATCAAAGTTTAGTTTCTATTTATATCTACCGATTTATCACATCAAGAAGAAGTGCTTGAAAAAATAGATTACGGTCTTCTTCCTTTGAAATGGATGTCATTTGAATTGACACTGAGTTTCTTATCAAACGCAATTGGCTACTTTGCATAATTCACACTAATAGAAACAACAACACCAACTACTTGTTACTCTGATAGGAAGATAAAGCATATACATTGAAGTACGCAAAAAATGATATAAAAAAAGGACAATATAGGCTGCCATAAAAATAATAAATAGAAAAAATGTAAAGATTCCCTACAAATGATTCGTTTGAGGCTTTTTGAATAGATCTCATTTAATTACGTCAAACAGATTTGGAGGGGACAAAGCATATTTGACTGACTAAACTTTGAGGTATCTTATCCATCATCATCATATGCATCATCCTATCTTGGAATCTGTTAGGTTAAACCTTAAGAAAATAGATAATCTATTTTCAATTGTGTGTTCTTCTAATCTAGAATCTGATAGGAAGATAAAGCATAGACATTGAAGAACACAGAAAATGTTCTAGAATAAGGACAAGAATAGGTTGCCCATATAAAACAATAAATGGAAAAAAAGAAAAGATTCCATACAGATGATTCAATTGATGTTTTTGACTTGGAACAATGTCAAACAGATTTGGAAGGGACAAGGCATATTTGATTGACTAAATGTTTAGGTAGCTTATCCATCATCACTCTGTGCATCATCTTCTCTTGGAATTTGTTTAGTTAATCCTCAGGAAGCCTAGACATCATCATCAAAGGTATTGTCTTCTATCGGACTCTATTTTTGTAAGGGTTCTTCATCTTCAGAATCAGTGTATGCATGTCTCCTTCATGATTTTGCTGAAACTGGAGAATTTGTCTCGCCATCATCAGAGTCTTCTAGACCTGCAGCTGCAAGAAGATCTTGGGCATTTTTTGTATCAGCTTCTGCCTTATCACTCATATAATTTGCCTCATTTTCCATGGAAATATCAGGTTCCTCCATATTAGAATCATAATCCTTGTGATCCTTATCCTTCTTCATTTTCTTCTTTTCCTTCTTTCTTTTCTTTTCAGACTGACCAGCCTCATCATCATCATCATCCCTATCCTTATTCTTACTCTTCCATAATTCTTTCACATGTTCAAATTTCTCCTCTTGTTGCATCACCTACCGCAATTCTTCTTCTTGCTTTCTCCTTTCCATCATAATCCTTTGTTCTTCCTCAACTTTTCGTTTTGCCTCATCAGCCAGGACAAGTTGGTGTGCTACTTCTAGCTTTTGACGGCTTTGCTGTTCTTCGCATTCTGCTGCTTCTTTGTGAACTTTGGCAACATCAAGCAAGTGTTTATAGTAGTACACATGCAACTCTATCTTCTTCTCATCAAAGCCATGTGTATGAGGGCTTGGCACTACTGACAGTTGTCTAAACACACAGAGCGCATTCTTTAATTCAGACACTACTTGACGAATCTCATCAACAGTACGTTTTTGCTTTTGAAGTGTTGAAGTTGAAAACTTCTGCATGGCCACACCAGCATCAAAGCGTAACATGTAATTTGAGGGTGCCAAATGTACTACTCTTAATAATGCTCTTTTACAATCTTGCCACTGTTCTGCTTCATAATGTGATCGAGCTAAATATAATAAAATTTGGGTGTCAGTACCAAAATAGAATTTCCTCAAACAATTTTTATACATTTTCATTGCAAGCTCAAATTGTCCTTGTGCAAAGTAAACATGTGCTAGATTTACCCACACATCAGGCATCTGAACAAAGATGTTTCCTACTGCAGCTTCTTGAACCTATGTGAAAATTTCCTTTGTAATATCAAAATGACCCCTTTCGGCTAGCACAATGCCTGCCCCATTTGCAACATAGACATTTCTAGGTCTCTGAGCCAACACTTTACAATACAGTTCCCTAGCCTTATCAAGATGTATTCCCTCCGCATCTGGATCCTTCTTCTCATTGCGTGAAGTTGCAAAATAATTCCAATTTCCAAGAGAATTAATGTCAACATAAGCATCCTTACCATCTGATACATTTTGTGCAGCTTTAATTGTTTCTTTTGCTTTAAGCCAGTCATCTATTTTCAGTTCCAAGTTGCCAAGCATGGTAATCGCATTTACTAAGGTTTTATCCACCTTAAGTGCCTCCCCAATCAATTCTAGGCTTAGTTGGATCTCATTTCGAGCTTGGGCCATGGCTGCAAGTCATAGATATGCATCCACATAATCAAGAAACTTGAACAATATTAGCATGTACAAAAGATTTTCTTTTTCAGTGTCATGTAGCTGTTCAAATAGCCTGACAAGATTAAATAGTATGGTCTAATGATTTGAGAGAAAGAGTTGAGAGACAGATGGAGAGAGAGATAATACAAGTGATAGAAAGACTCCTAGATAATATTCTTGAGGACAATGTGTATTATAGTCCTTACCATGTTTTCCTTTGATCTACCAAAAGGATGGTGGTGTCTTGCAAATGGCATGGCTCTTTCTACCACTTGTATTATCTCTCTCTCCATCTGTCTATCCATTCTTTCTCTCAGATCATCTGACCAACATTCCCAAATCAAATCTTGACCCTATTTAGTGGATTCACAACATAAACTTCAAATGCTTCTCGTATCAAATATGTAGATTTCACAATAGCTAAGAAACATAATTGTAGGCATCATGGTCACATTTTTTTGGAAACGTAATTGGGTTGTATACCCAAGCAATGCAAAGCAACTTCCACACCTTCGATTCCAAGTCTAATTCATCTGTAAGAATGATCGCTTGCCAACAGTTGCTGAGTACATCTATAGCTCATGAATGCAAGGTCCTCCAACAAATGTATTCAACAACTGTTGGCAAGCGATCATTCCTAGCTCATGAATACAAGGTGTAGGTCATGAATACAAGGTCCTCCCACAAATCTATTTAATAGATATTGGAAAGCAATCATTCCTAGCTGCTTTTTTTTTATAAGGTTTGTCTCAATCCCAATAGGTTGTAGTTTCATTTTCTAGATGCACTTCGTCGCTTGGGTATACAACTAAATTACATTGATTCCAAAAAAATGTGACCATGATGCTTACAATTATATTTCTTAGTTGTTGTGTCCTAAGATCTCTTATGACCCTTTACGACCATTTACGATCCCTAAGAATAAATCTTAGAGCTCTTAAAATGTCGTAAAGGGTCATAAGAGACTCCTAGGAGGGGCCATGATGAGCTTCCACCTTCACGTGGTTGGCCCTGTTAAGTAGAGAATGCTATAGTTTTCACAAAACAAAGAGAAGCTCAATAATTTAAGGTCTTAGTCCATAGACAAATTAAATTAGACTTATTATCCAAAACACATAAAAAACATGCACATAAACATGGTAGGCACTAAATAGAGATAGTTGGAAGAGAATTAAAAAAAAGATTAAGGATTATGTTATTTTAAGAAATATTTAAATAACAATTATAAATTGAGTTAAATCAATAAGTATTCATTTCTACCTTTTCCAATATAAATATAAATATTTAATTTAAAAAAATAAATTGTTGACTCTAAACCAACAAAAGAGTAAGTTTGAAGAACAATATTAGTTTTACAAATTTTAAAAGCGATACTAATTAAGTAACACTAGAATAAGTAACATATGTACAAGATGTCATAACCAAAATTTGTATAAGTAACATTTATTTGCATAGATGACATTTTCATAACCTCATCGACCGTACATTTTTGCTTTTGAAGTGTTGAAGTTGAAAACTTCTGAATGGCAACACCAACATCAAAGTGTAACATGTAATTTGAGGGTGCCAAATAGTAGTAGCGGCCAGCAATTTCATAATCACCTTTGCTATGATAAGATCGTGCAAGATTATAATATGAATGAGATTTCATGAGAGGGTGGTTTGTTGAAACAAGAGCTATCTCAGTCAACTATTCATTTGGATCTCCACATTGCTAATCACTTGGATCAATGCTTTTCTCTTTCTTCACAAAATAGGATTGGTCCCAGAGTTTAGCAAGTCAAGAAAGTGAACCATTTAGGTTATTGTCTCCCCTCCCAAATGATTTCCTCAAAATCAATATAGATGGGTTTTGAAGGAGTAATCCATGTCCAACAGGAATGGGTGGTACTAGTAGTGGAACTTTAAGCCCTGTTTAGTTTTTCTTTTCTACTTCCTTAAGTACTCATTCTAAAAATTAGATGGAAGCTTGGGATATTCTCTATACTCTTGAGAAAGCCTGTGTATCAGTCTGGAAAATGATTTTTGCAAGATGGACTATGATTCTTGTCACCCTTCTGAATAGTGGAAATTTTCTAGATTGCTCTTGGAGGCTAGCCCTGGTGGCTATGTTGATGTACAATTTAATATGTTTGAGAATGAATATGAACCTTTTTGTTAATATGATTCTAGATGTTAAGTAGTTAGCTATAGATACACCCTTATGTGTGATCTTTTTTCTTAAATCAATATAAAAAGGTGTGGCCCCTCAGGCCACAATTTATGTGGAAATGAAAAAATGTAAAATAAACATAGATATGAGATAAGAAAAATAATAAACAATGGAATAATAAAAAAAGAAATAGCCATTGCTAAAGTCTACCCTTCTCATACTTTGTCACTTGCATAAGCTCAAAAAAAGAGATGATATAAGCCCTAGAAAAGACATAGCTGTTGAACCTAGGAATTCTCATTAAACTTTTCAATGTGGAAATCGTTTCTGATCATGCATCTAAAAAATAAGTCTCGCCGTAGATTTTTCTTAAAATCACAGTCAATGAATTTAAGGACCCAATGACATTTGTTTTTGTTCAAAAGTGGCACCATACTAGACTATTTGCAAACAACCATGCAGATAGGCATTCTATAGATAGACTTGGGAACATCTTGCCAAGTCTTCAGTACATAATAAAGCAACTGAATTTCATAAATTGTTTTTTTGATAGTCAATTTGTTTAAATATTGCCCATCAAAAATTACTTAGTACATCTCATCTTTTTTCTGCACAGGAGCTTGCAGTTCTAAAGAATCTGATAGCAAAGAATTTGAAGAAGATATTGTAGCAAAGGTATATTTGGTGTTCTTTTTAAAGTGAAAATGTGATTGGAAATTTTGTATATTGTCATATTTCACTTGTAGAAAGGTCAAATTGTAAATAGAGGTGAAGTTGTATGGATTTAAGTTTCTTCTTCATTATTTATAATGCTCTCGATTCCTCCTTTGTAGCTATAAAAATACTTGTTTATTTTCACCTTTCCATATACCCTTTATCAAGTTCTTCAAGATTCTAAAATATCTTGGGCTGACCCTACTCTAGCATGTCCTAACTCCTACTTGGTTTAGAGACCTAACTCCTTTTCATATGTGTCTTCCTCTTACTACTCCATCTGTAGGTTGCAAAAAAATCATCCTTCTTCCACCAACGAGTCATTCCATTCAAGAAAGACCATGTCTGACGATATCAATGCACAAAAAAATAGGGAGGCAATTGCTAGACTGCAGTCTAACTTAAAAAGAAAAGGTGATGGAACATCTTATTGTCCTTGCAAAATGTGTAAGGGCTTAAAGACTCAAAGATATCTAATCACAACAGCTAAGCAACATTGTAGGCAACATGGTCACATTGAAGGGGGAAACGAGTATTGCCCATTGGTATGTATTTTAATAGTTTATAAATTACATGAGACATGATTTGATGATGACATCATGGTCATGGTTAATATAAGGTCATCATTTTCATATAGGTCAACATCCCTGAGTTTCATGTTATGGACCATGACAATTCTGAGAATGCGAATTTCCAAACGAGGGAACATGGAGGTGTGAATATTGAAGTAGAAGGTAATGATACCATGGAAGAAGATTAGGATGATGAAGATCATGATGATCAAAATGATCATGATGATCAAGATGATAATGATGATGATGATGATGTAGAGTTTGATGTACCTTTACTTGAGAAGGCAGAGCAGCCCCTATATGAAGGCTCGAAAACAACTCTTCTTGTTGTTGTATTGCTATTGGTGAACTTCAAGGTAATGAATGGTTTATCCAATGTAGCTATGACACGTATGTGAAGGTATGCCATCTTCTTTCATTATTTTACTTGTAGTTCCCTTACAATTAACATTGGGTTCATGTAGCAATTAATATTCTTTAAATTAAGAAATTATATTTTTGGTCGTAGGTTGATAGGTGAGTGTTTGTTACCACCATCAAACATTCTACCTCGCTCGTACCGAGAATTATCTGCCATCATGAAAAATATTGGAATGGAGTATCAAACAATAGATGCATGTCCTAATGATCATATTATATATTATAAAAAACATGAACTTTCAACACAATGCCCTACTTGTCATATCAGTAGATATCAATCAGATCGATTAACAAAAAAGGTGCCTCGCAAGGTTCTTCAGCATATTCCCATTATTCCACGTCTGCAACGATTATTCAAGTGCAATAGTTTGGCACAATTTATGGATTACCATGCACGCAATAGAAGTCAAGATGACATTATGCGAATGCCTACAGATGGTTCAAAATTTAAGGAAATAGAGGAAAAATGGCCACACTTTAAAGAAGAACCTCGTAATCTCAAGCTTTCATTGGTAGCAGACGGTGTCAATCCTTATGGAGAGATGAGATCTACTTACTTAGTGTGGCCTTTTTTTGTTATCAACAATAACATACCTCCTTGGTTGTCCATAAAGAGAGAGCACATAATGTTGACACTGATTGTTCCAGGTATTTTTTGATTTAGTGGTCATTTAAATTAATTTATTATTACTAATCCATCAAATGGTCAAAATAATTATGTAATGTTTTTGCTCATTCAACTAGGTAAGTGCCAAGTCAAAGATATCAACGTATATATTGAACCCCTTATTGATGAGTTGGTGGTGTTATGGAATGGGGTTACTATGTATGACATTTGTAGACCAATAGGACAAAGACAATTTCAATTTCATGCAATGCTTGTATGGACAATACACGATGCCCCTGGGCTAACACATTTTTGTGGTATGTTCTCTTCTTGACACCTCTTTTTTGGTATGCCAAAGTTAACACATTTAATCCAATTATAAACAATATTGTAGGTCTTCAAAAAAAGGGTAAATTTGCATGTCCAGTTTGTGGTCCAAAGGCAAAATCTCGTCATTCAAAAAGTTAAAGAAAGCAGGTGTTTGATGAGAATAGACACTTTCTGCACAAAAATCATAAGTACCAAATTATCGAAAAACATCTTTTCAATGGTCTAGAAGAGAATACATCAAAGCCACAGAGAATGACACCTTGCCTATGGAAGTTGGCATACAATAAAATAAATCGTCGAGGTAATGTCATTCCATTTGATGCTTTTTGTTTCAAATTTATATTTCGATATTGTGTTTTGTTTACTGATGATGCGATTGATGGTTGTGAAGGTCATCAAGACACCAATGTCCAACTTCCAAAAGGACTAAAAATTTATCCTACACAATTTACTAGGTTGCCATACTACGAGCAACTCCCAATTGTACATTTGTTTGATCCTATGCATATTGGAAAGAATGTAGCAGAGCCATTATGGAAAATCTTGGATGGAAGGTGTGACAAAGACCAAATTGTCAAAACTTGTAGTGACATTGAAGAATCCAACCATGCATTTAAAAATGGTATTCGACCAATTAACAATGGAGACCAGATTGATACAAGTGCTCTTAGTTGGTTATTGTCAAAGCAGCAGAGCAATGCTATAAAAGAAGTCATTAAAAAAATACGATTTCCCACAGGATTTGCTGCGAACATAAACAATGTCATATCAAATAAAAGTGAATTTGGGCCAGGGTTGAAAACACACGATTGGCATACATTTATTAAGGTAATTCATGTTATTTTGTATTCACTATATATTTATATACTGCATGTAGTTTCAATTGCATTCTTTTATAAAATATTGACAATATCATTTTACAAATATTGCAGCACGTTAATCTACCTCGATCTCTCCCACACCACTTTGCCAACAATGTCAAACAGGTTATATATGATCTTGGAAAATACATGAGGTGGTTTTCATCTAAAGAAATCAATAAAGAAGATATAAAATATTGGAAGAGAAAAATTCCTCTTCTAATGTATGAAATGCAAAAGTGTCTACCTCCAAGTTTTTTCAATGCACAAGAACACTACCTCATACATCAAGTTGAGGAGATTAAATTGTGTGGACCTATACCAACCAGGTCAATGTGGATGGTTGAGAGGCACTTGAAATTTTTGAAAGGCTTGGTTCGCCAGAGAGCACATCCCGAGGGTTCTATGGTGGAGGGATATATGGTATACCAGACCATGGTGTACATTACTGAATATCTTCCTAAGTTTGTAGCAAACATCCATGTAGATCGTATTTGGGATCCCAACTCAATTAACAAATTCGAAGGGGAGTACTTGATGGGCAAAGGTAGATTGAGGAAAGTGAGAGGTAAATCTAAGATTTTATTGTAGCTAATTAATTCATATAAATCTTCAATATAAGTTATTTTTAATTAGCGTATTTATTTGAAACAGGTGGTCGAGAGTGGGATGCAATACATTTGTATATTGCGAACAATCTTGATTGGATGACGGAATGGATTGAACGATGTCAACAAAATGGTTGCTCATTAACATGGGAAGGTGTTGCTTCATTGGTTACAGAAGCTCATCATAATGGAGATTCCAATGTTATGCCGATGGTAGTTGATCTAGTAAATGGTTTAAGAGGCGGAGAGGTACGTAGAAATTTATTAATGATCATAACTCGACGTATGTTTTGTATGAACTCACGATGCAAATAATTTACACAGACTTCAAAAATTGCAGGTCAAGCACCATAAAGCTATGTACTATCATGGCCACAAATTCCGCATAAAAAGGTTGGATGACACAAAGAAAACTTGTGATTCTGGGATAACTGCAGTTTTCGAGGTCACCAATATATCATCTAGAAGTGACATACATCCTCAAAAATCTCAAAATCAATACTATGGCATCTTGGATGATATAATTGAGTGTGAATTTAACACCTTCAAAGTAGTTCTATTTGTTATCAAATGGTACAGGTTACGACTAAATCAAAATGATCCAGATAGAATGGTTATTCAACATGATAATGGATTTACAATGATCAATACAAGGTCGTTTGAGCCAGTTGGAGATGAGCCCTATGTTCTTCCAAGCATATGTGAGCAAGTGTTTTACTCAGAGGCTCCAAATAAATAGGGTTGGTCATTTGTTGTTAGACATGATCCAAGAGGAAGGCCGATAAAGTGTAATGTTATGGAAGAAGAAGATATTGAAGATGATGAAGAAGCGGATGATGAAGATCAAGATGATGGTGATGATAATGATGATGGTGATGGTGATGGTGATTATGATGATGATGATGGTGATGATGATGATGATGGAGATGGTGATGATGGCGATGATGGCAATGATGATGGTGATGATGATGGTGATGATGGCGATGATGATGATGATGATGATGATGATGAAGAAGAAGAAGAAGAAGAAGAAGAAGATAATCAATGACTACAAACGTCGTCACCCCTTCTATTGATGATCTTGCATTCCATATATAAGGTAAATTTGTTCATGTTTATGTTGTTGCATATTGTTCATGTTGTCTTCTAAGTTATTTGTAGCATACATGTATCATGTAATTTTTAGCGAACTTAAGATAAATTATTAACATATGTAGGAAATTTGATTATATATTTATTGTGTTCATTTCTAATGATTACAACATATGTTATTTATAGTTACCAATATTTATGTTGTGTCTGATTATAACTCTTTTTGCAAACAGTCAATTGACTACAGGTACATCATCACCCCTTCTGTTGACATGTTTGCGATGTTGCCTATTGTTCATGTTGTCTTCTAAGTTATTTGTAGCAAACGTGTATCATGTAATTTTTAGCTAACTTAAGGTAAATGATTAACATATTCAGGAAATTTGATTACATATTTATTGTGTTCATTTCTAATGATTACAACATAGGTTATTTATAATTACCAATGTTTCTATTATGTCTGATTGTCACCCTTTTTGCGAATAGTCAATTGACTACATGAGATTTGACCTGTTTGGCATGGATTGTGCACAGTGACATGGATCAGCAGGTATAAGTCAATAAATAGACATAATTTTCTTATATTCTTCTTGTTTATCATTGAGCACATATGTTATAAATAGACATTATATAATCATATAATGTATATATAGACAAAGAAGGTCCGTATAGAAATATAATTGTATAATCACTTTCAACTTACTACATTTTATATATGTCACTTTCACTTTCCATTTGATGGATTGCAGTACCCACCAAATAGGTACTTGTCAGATCTATCTACATCGAATGAGGGAAATGAGGAAATGATAGATGAAAGCTCTACATGTAGTACGGCTAAAAGAGGGAGATCAACTAGAGGTCAAAAGAATAGAAAAAAAATTGATAAATGCATGAAATTTTTCCTTGCTAATGGGGGGTCATGTTCTTATGATGATGAGACCAAAGGTGACATCAAGGTGCCCTTTTGGTACTCACACATTGAGAAAGAATGGATACCCAATGAGCTACCTCCAATTAACACAGATTTTTGTGTTAATGAGAGGATATATCGCATTGCTCCATCCTCATTACATGGTTTGGGCCTATTTTCCATGGATGGGATAAAGGTATGTTACAACAAAGTTGTCGAATTGTTCAAGTATGTCAGTCCATGTTACAATTACAATGATTGGATGCGAATTGTTCAATATAAAAAAAGTATGCGTAGGTATGGGGTATCAACTAATTATATACAATGGAAAGAAAATGATCAAAGAAAAAGATTTGCCATGTACATTGATGGGAGACCAAAAAAAATAGGTAATCATTGTAGGTTTTATAAATAGTACGTGACCTGCTTCAACTAGTAAGCAACCTAATTGCATATTTGAGGCGCGTGAGGGGACTGAAGTTTTTGTTTGTGCGATAAAATCAATAATTGTAGGGGAAGAACTGCTAATTGATTACCATTTAAATCACATAGATACAAACAATGTTACTATCATGAGGGCTGTAAATACTATTTACCATTTTGTTAATAAGTTTTTTTTTGCTGTCTATTGCTTTCAGTTAGCTGAATTTTTTATGTTTAATCTTTGTGATAGGATGATATGGATCTGATAGATGATAGAGGTCAGCAGGATGCTACTCCCACCCCTTCTTCAGTGAGGGTAAATCTTTTTGAAATTGTACAAATTAGATAGTTGAAAAATGTTATATTATTGCGTTATTTTATTTACGGTTTTTGAGTTTTTATGATAGTTTTATTGATATTCCTCTCACAATTTGATGTTTAAGATAAGGGTAAAGCAGTAGCAGTGACCACCGAGCCACTAGCTATGCATTCTGATGAGGCCGATATTGCTGATACTCCCAATTTTATAAAAATGTTGAAAATAAAAACTAGGCAAATTAATTTAGAAGCAATGCAAATTTTGGATGAGGCAAATATGGAACCCGAGGAGATGAGGAAGAGGCTATTAGAATTGAAAGCGCAAGCTCAACGTTATGAAGTGAGCTCCAATGAATATTTAGTTATAACAAAAGTTCAATAAAGATTTATATTTAATAATCTTTTATGTTGTGAAGTAAAATATGTCATAGGTGCAAAATTACTTTATTGATGCAATTTTTAAAAAGAGTTGTAAGAAACTTTAACTACTAAATTCTTGTTATACAGGAATTTTTGGGAATTGATCTAGAATGTGGTCAAGGACAATGCGGTGAGGGCAGTAGTAGTAGAGTTCTGGCTGTAATTGGTAAAATAATCTTTTAGTTGACAAGTTAGAAGGAATTTTTTATTTCGAACATTCAAAACTTCTTAACTCTTACTTTTATTATTTCAGAATGTCTTTGCTAACAATGTATTGTTCAAGTCATCTAGTGCAGGAGACTCTTACGAGGTTGACGAATGCTCATACGAGATTGCCAACTGCAATGTCGGCAATAAGGGGACATCCAGCTGGTAAATCCTTGTTTTGCTATATTTGGTTTTGTGTTAATTATGAGTTGATAATATGTGCTTTAATCTTGGGATGCATCACATAGTGTATTGTTTTTTTTGTGGTAGGAGATGCACCGTCTGGTACGCCATCAAATGCGGATCATAGTACATCTATTGGTGATAATTCACCATCATTTCTTGGAGCTACCCATGTTTCTAGCACGAGATCTATGGAGACACCGTTGTTGAATCACCATAATGAATTAATTCCTATGAAATGTCCTAAGCTTCTAGGTACTTTAAATAATTATTTTTTATATCGTAATAAGGATTTTCTTGCAAGATGTAAACATGATAGGAAGTGGTGAATGCAAGAGCTTTTGATGTGGAGTGATGCCTCATGACATTTAGTGTGTCGTATTGTGCAAGTTGTTTAATTATTCTGGAATTCCTTTTTATTAGGGGTTTGGTAGGATCATCTGAATTATCAATGACCTCTTTTCTATACCAGTAATTCTCTAGTTTAGTAATTTGGTACATTGCAATTTCATGCTTTGAGTAGAAGATACTAACTAATTTTTCTACAGAGAACCAAAAGTAAGAGTCTTCTTTCATATGATTCATTTTAATGGTTTTTACTATTAATTATCCCATGACATTTTTTGTAGGAAATGATACATTTTATAGGAGGCTTTATGACCTCACACTGCGAAGATTCGGGCCCACCATACGTACTAGGTTGCTATACATCATAACTAAACTAATTTTATCGCACTATTTTTTTTCATATCATTAATTGGTGCAACATTTTTCCTTTCATTCGAGTCTTTTCTTATACTAGCTATATCTAACAATTTTGTGTTTTTTCTTAAAAGGTGGAACTACTAATCTCAAAAATTAAAAGATAAGCTCATCAAAGATTAGTAATATTTTTGATCGTAAGAAATTGTTACAAAAAGCTGCCAGACATCTTAAGGTTGTGAGGGACACATATAGAAAGAGCCTCGTCCACAACGCGAAGTACGAGTGTCCTCCCTTTGTTTCAGTTGGGGACTAGAATGAGTTCATTTTGGATGCAAAGGAGAAAGGTCAATGTCCGCCAAAAGAAAGTGCACCGGCAAATCCAAAAAGGTATGCAATAGTATTAACTACTAGTACATTAATGAGCAAATTTAGGGTTCAACTTTAGTATCAACAATTTCAACTAGCTCAATTTAATCTATCTATTGATAAAAGGTATGTAAGTCATATGCTGACACAATTGCTTATAAATCTCAATCTCAATCTGGGCATAAATCCTACATAAGATATATTGAAAAAATGAAGCCCTTTATTCATATTTAGTGACAAATATTAGAGCCTATGTCTCCTATGGGTTCTTTTCTCAAATTTTATCTTCGCTGAACTCAAACTCTAATTCAATTAAGAAATTCCTACTCAAAGTTGTGACAACCGAATCTTGTGATATGATGTACCATGTTAGATTTTGAGTCATAAAAATAGGCAATGCATTGACCACTATACTTGTTGACTTTCCCTTTCTTTTACAATAATTGCTCGCTATCTTGAGTTTCCTTTCCCTTATTTTCTTTTGGGTCATGTGTGCATCAAATCTGCACTTAATCTGCATGTAAATCCTGATGAAATCCATCATTGAAGATATCAAATCCCATATTCTGTAGTATTCTGTTAACAATGATAACAGTATATAATGTTGTCATTAGTGATTGTTATTTTATACTGTCATCAATTCCATTTTGTGCTTTGTTGCATATCAAAAAAGAAGTGCATATACACTATACATCAGATTTAAGTGTGAAGCATCACAAAATCTAATCTCTATCTTCAGATAACAATGTAGTCTGAGAATCCTAAAGAATTTAAAGCTGAGCATTTCCACCACATCCAAAATCCATTCTTCTTTTTTAGTATTTTTCGTTGTTGCTGAAGCTTTGATCACATGGATTATGTGTCTATACCCAACCAATAGATTATCCTTTTTAGGGAATCCCTACTTTATCTCCTATGGAAACTGTAAAGATGGAAACTCATTAAGAGATTTTTTCTGATATCGCCCTGCTTCCAATCTTTCTCTTCCATTCCTTAGCTCTTTGCAAGCTCACAAAAGGCGTATCAGCTTTGGTGACATGTTAATTATTTGTGTGTAGACTAATTCAAACACATATATCAGTGAAGTAAAGAGACAAAGTACCAAGCCTAACACATCTACCTTGGGGGAGCACTCTTAAAGTACAACATAATGTACAAAAAAATTCACAGTGTGTACAAATGACTTTTCATGTGATTTGAACCTTCACCTGCACCTCTTGTTCCTTCACATTCTCATCCTTTTGAATTCAATATTTCTCACTATACTGTTTTGTCAAAATCCCTAAAATAGGAGTTATTTCTCCAACATACTACCACACATAATCCTCAATTTTGGTATTTAAATTTTGTTATTGTAAATATGAAAGGTATGTAATTCATATGCTGATTGCTTATAAATCTCAATCTCAATCTGGGCATAAATCCTACATAAGATATATTGACAAATGAAGCTTCTAATATGTTCTCTCTATGACCAAAGACACTCACCCTTATAAAACCTTCACCTGTGGGTCCAAACCCACTTCCTGGAGTTGTAACTATATGTGCTTTCTCAAGGATCTCAGTAAAAATATTCCATGAATTTTGACCAGGAAATCGAACACATACATATGGCGCATTTTTTCCTCCAAAGACATCAAACCCAAGTGAATTAAATGTTTCCACAATGATTCTAGTATTCTCTTTATATCATCTAACATATTTCAAACTTTTCATAGGTTGCAGGACACATCAAAGGCAACAAAGGCGAGGCTGGAAAAGGTTGGGCAACACAAACTTAGCTCTGGGGGATATTCGAAAATCAAAGCACGCATTGTAAGTAGCAATAAATGAATTGCAAAGAAAAATTATTTACAAAATGAAAATAATTTTGTTAATTAATAAAAAAATTTAGGGCATTGATTTTAATCTGGAGGCCACAGAAGAACACAAAAAAATTACCTTCAAGCAAGGCTATGCAGCGGTGGCTGAACGCCTATGGAAAGCTTCCATTGCCCCAACCGAATAGTCTCCTGCATCATGTGCACAGGTAAATATGCAAAAAAATATATTAGAAATTGAATACTTGAGCAACAATTTATTTGATAATAATGTGCATGACATTGCAATGCAGCCTATTAATCCTGACACAGATCATACGTAGCATCATGAAGCCCCTGATGTGCATCGTACCATCGATGGAGGTGCTCATTTGTTATTTAAAACTAATTATGTAATTATTAATATAATTTAACATCTTTAATTGAACTTGGTGTAACCTTTTTGTGTTGAGGATATAGAATCATGTCATGCTGAACGAGTGCCAGAGGATGTTCAGACTGATCAGCAGGTAGATCATGTGGCACATTCAAGTAAAGAAAATCTATGTTTTGTTCTTTTAAATTAAATTTTTGATTTATAGTTCTTTTACTTAAATAAAAACTCGTAATTCACTAATATAAAATGGTGGGAATTTAACCTCATGAAGTACTTGTTATTGCAGCAGACCACCCTTTGGTGTAGCGGCCTCATGGTGTTCTTGAACAGATAAGGAGGAGACATGTGTTAGAACCAGTAGAGGAGGGGGATCCTAATGAGGACATTGATATTCCTCTTAGAAATTTTATGAAAAAAAGAAATGGCAAGAAAGAAAAAAAGAGATGATTATTCATGAATGACTTACTCTTGAATATTGTTAATGAATATTGTGTTAATGAATTATTCATGAATGACTTACTCTTGAATGTTGCGTGTTAATGAATTATTTGTGAATGTTGTGTGTTTATGAATTTTATGTGTTAATGAATGTTATCATGTGATTATAATGATTGAATGTTCTATTTCAAAAATGGATGAATTCAATGTTATTAAATGTTAATGGGGAATTTAGAGTGATGTTCGGGGGGGGGGGGGGGGGGGGGAGGGGCCAAATGAGCTTCCACCTTCATGTGGTTGGCCCTGTTAAGTAGAGAATATTTAACTATTCTCGAAACCAAGTGAAGCTCAAAATTTAAAGATAAGCTTATAGTTAATAGTGACAACCAATTAGCAAGTCGAAATGAAGTTCTTCGTTACAGGTACCTTTTTAGTTTTTAAAGTACGATATCATGTTTTAATATTGTATAGTTTTTTTCTCTTAAGTTAAAGTATTCTTTTACTATAACAACATAATTTATGACCATTTTAGTAACTATTCTAACATTGCTTTATGACAAATCCTGTTTCTCAGATGTTGAGCATGGTTGCAGTTGTGCAATTGGCATTTCAGAGTATTGGTGTGGTTTATGGGGACATAGGAACATCACCACTTTATGTGTATGCGAGTACTTTTCCTGATGGCATCAAACATCCTGATGACATTCTTGGGGCTTTTTCTTTGATCATATATTCTCTCACTCTTTTGCCCCTCATCAAATACGTCTTCATTGTATTGTGGGCCAATGATAATGGAGATGATAAGATTATAACAACTCTAGTTTCACTTTGTTTTTAGGTCAAAGTTTGATCTTTTTGATGTGAAAACATGTGTTCTAAGTTTAAAGGGATGATTTCTTTTTTAGGTGGAACATTTTCTCTTTATTCTTTGATTTTCCGCCATGCAAATGTCAGCATGATACCCAATCACCAGGAAGAAGATAGGAAACTCTCCTCATATACACTTGAAGTGCAGGTAGACAGCCCAATAGAGCCATTAGGATAAAGGAAGCTCTTGAAAAAAGTAACTTTGCCAAGAGATGTTTGTTAATAATAGCCCTTGTGGGGACTTGTATGGTTATAGGAGATGGCATCCTCACCCCTTGCATCTCTGGTACATATTATTGTTTTTACAATATGTAATGCTTTTTGTTGTTATTTTTCAATATATTATATGCTTGTTATATCAATGTTTCAATAGTGTGATCTATTATCATATGTTAGAAATCAAATGATCTTGAAGTCTACTTAATTCACAATAAATCCATTAGATTATACAAAATTTGTTAACTTTTCCCTTTCATTTGTTCAAGTAGTTTCACTAACACTTAATTTGTTGATATATTTTAGTTCTTTCAACAGTGGAGGGAATCAAAAGGGTGGACAAGTCACTCAACCAAGGTGAGTTTTCGGCATTTGCTCACATTATAATATTTGAGATGGGTAGGAAGGTTATGGTGAGCAGAAAACATGAACACAAAATTAGATTGATAAACTAATGACATTTCATTCTTTGTCATATTCCTCAATTTCATGCTTGGGTTTTGTAACCCCAATTGATCTTCCTTAAAAAAATATTCCATTTCTTTTATGAATTTTGAAGTCAGGAATCTTTGAAATTGTAATGAATTTGCAAGGTATCCCAACAAATCTCAAATTCACATTCTTTTTTTTCTATCTTAAAGTCTTGCCTGTAGGAAATTGTGATCTTGTGTTGAATACACATGTTAACCTGCAAATTTATCTAACTTTCTCTTTAGACCTACTTTTGGTGTAATCTTAGAACCCATATTGTTGTACTTGAATTTGGAAGGTGCGCTGGAGATGGCATAGCTGTGAAATTCCTATGTTTGGAAAGCTGTTTAGTTTTTATCTTGATTGATGAATAGTTTGCTGTCATTATGTGGATAATGGCTTTGGTTATGAGCATCTTATCTTTCCAAAAGCTATCATACCTAATGACCTGAGAACATCCTAAAATTTTGACGTGTTATATCTATTTTGGAGGAGGAAGAAGTACAAACGATTCAAAAGGTTGTCTAGAATGAGAGAGTAGTGTGCTTCCATAGTTTTCATCTGTCTTTTTGTATATTGGAATGACTTGAATATTTTTAAATGCAGGATGAACTGTGCCAAAAAGAACGTAAAAATCGAGATGAATTTTGAAGATTGCTGGAGGATCATAAAGCAACTAGCTTGCTTACAACAAAGACACACTTCATCTGAAGCAGGCTCTTTGCTTTATGATCCTCCAGTTCTTTGATAAAGTAAAGAACTGGAGGATCATAAAGCAAAGAGCCTGCTTTAAATACATCTGGTTCACCACCCAAGGATTTGTTTGAAGATGTTGTAGAAGGGATGAAAAAGAAGGTAAGAAAGTTGCATATATTTTAATGATTTGATTGTAGGATTTGATTGCACTTTCACAATTAGGCTTGCAATCATTATTACTCAAGCTAATGTATGTTTGATTCCTTTGATGTAACCATTTTTTGAATATGTATCTTTGGTAGTACTAGGAGGACAAATCAAACATAAAAGATGCTATGGAGTCAGGAAAGGTGTGCCTTTTGTGCTTTAAGATTTTCCATTGGATGTAAAATATATTGTAATCTTTTTGATGTAATGATTGCAGCTCGCAGTAACATCAGCATGGACTCTTGACAAGTTCAAAGCCTCCATTGGGGAACTATATGATTTGGCTGCTGCATCTGAAACAAATCTTAAGGTTTGTTCTGGTTACATTTCTAGATTTTTTGTCTCAGCTACAAAAGACGTCACAATAAAAGTATTTGGTATTTGCCTTTGAACAATGTTGTCACATATTGTTATGTTCCTAGTAACTACTATTTATACAAACAAGGATCTTATCCTTATGTTCCATATGACTCTGGTTCCTAATTGATTCAATCATTGCATCAGCTATATTATGTTTTGACTCATTTGCACTGGTAAGTAGTTGCTGGAAGTGAATCGCTATCACAAATGCATTAGTCCGTTCTCATTAGTGGATAATGGATTTTTATTAGGTTAAACTGAAACAATTGCAAATGTTGAAAGTAATGCAAGTTATTTAGGGATATATGATTTTGTTAGGTCTTACTGACATCCTGTGTATTGCTTGCAGCTTGTGTTTGAAGAAGTGATTGAACAAGTAAAGGAAAAGGAAGAGAAAGAAGCAAAAAGGAGGGAAAGGCTGGTAGATGATTTTATGGCTTTGCTTTATTCTTTGAAGGTTTACATTATTCATTTCGGAAAAAATCCTTCTAATGTAGTCTCTTTTTCCTCTACTACTTTTACACCTGGAGTAAAATTTCACAGAGTTTTGTACATTAAAAATCCTGAATATGAATGAATTTCTATTCTTATCATAAATGAATTTCTATCTATGTAACGATAAATTAGTTATATATTGTTTTTCCATTTCAGGAAATTGTTGCTTCCTTAGAATGGGAGGATTGCATACCTTTTCTCAAAGATGCGAAAGCATACAGGTAAAAGAGCCACTATAAGGAATTAATCTTATTGTGAGTAATTAAAGGTAGTTATCATGTACCTTACACTAGTAGTAGCTATAAATATATTGGATATGAATATTCAAGACAATTAGTGATGAAAGCCTCTGTCGGGAGATATTTGATAAGTACATTGCAAATCTTCACGAAAAGGTTAAGGAAAACAAGCGCAAATGAGATGAAGAAGAGGTACATGACCTGATTATCATTTCCACTTTCATATCTAATTTTGTAAAGATCTAATTGCTGTTTAAATACCTTTTGAAAGCATATTTGGGTGAGTGTTGTATTGAGAATGCAAATTAGACCTCCTTATGAAGATAATTGTATTACTAACAAGTTATTTTGACTACTTTTACAAACTAGCTATTAGAAGTTAAATTGTTGCAAACTAGCCCTTATCAAGATCTGATATGACCTAGATGAGATGAGTTAGGGTTAGTAGACTAACCAACATGAAAGGTCATTCCATGTTGAACTAGAAAAAAATAATTTTAAAATTTAATATGAGAGGCACCCACCAGATAAGATTTGGATGTTGTCTACAAGCACAACTCTTAACTATGGTGTGTTAAGATTTGGATGCCTTAGTTCAATTTCCTCTTGGTAGAGTTTCAAACATTAGCTCAATGCAATCCTTTTGGTTTAAAATTTGACAAAAAAAGTTTCTTAAAATTCTTGTAAATGACAAAATGTTTGTAAAATAAGCCCTCATATTTCTATACAGTGAAATTTCTTTTTAATTACAAATTAGATTAATTGAAACTGTGCACTTCACTGTACTATGACCATTTCTGCCACTTAGGATAGCCCATACATTGCGACCAGTCTTTTTCTTGTATTTGCAGCTTAAGTAGTTCACCGCCAACAATTTTTCTCTTCAGTTTTGCTACTATTAAGTTAATCCATACGACTAGTTTCTTTTTTATTCGAGCTTCTCTTCAAGGCTCTCATACATGAGGAAAATGGGGCAAAATTAGTGCCTTGGCTGTATTGATGTTTTCACATATTATTCACCAGACCTAATTAGAACTAACCTATGAGAACTTTCTGCCGTAGCAACTTTAGTAAGTACATTATTTGTGGATTAGATAAAAGGTTCTGTCTCCAGCATTGAATGCCTTGTAGATGGAGAAGAAGTCTAGTGCCAAGGTTTGTACATTCCATAGAGATTTTTGCTGTCTTTATCACATGGCACCATCATTTTTTTGTTTGAGGTATAATACAAAATGGTGATGTACAAAATGTAAGGTTGCTCAATCAAATTATATTAAGTTCCTCATTTGTAGGAATAATTTAAATAGTTAATACTACAATATATTGCATTATTATTGATTAGTTTCAAAGGATGATGAAAGATTTTTAGGATAAGCAATCTATGGTTTAGAACATTTTGTTGTGCCGTCATAAAAAAATCAACTCTTCAATGGGCAAGTGACCTACAACAGTTGTCATCTTGACTATAATGATTACAAATATATGTATACATTATGGTTAACTTCAACAAAAGTCATTCTATTGGCACAAGATTCATATACATCGGCCATTTGTGAAGCAAATATTAGCCCAAAACAGTTGGAACATAGTCATCAATGTTAAAGCCAAAAGAAATACAAAAGTTGTCAACAACACTCTTGACATTCTCTATGTATATCCTAAACAAATGTGCTATCATCAAATGCACTTATCGATGATGTCAACCATTCCAATATGCATGCAACTTTAATGTTAAATGAAGATAATTCTAATGTAACAATCAATCATTCTAGTGATTCTTTTGGCCACAACTTCTTCCAGGCTAAAATCTCTTCCTCTGTAATTAACTTTCGAATGCCTCCATAAAATCCTTCAGCCTCACCTCCTACTTCATGATGATGTTTCCTATTGATTGGAGCACATCTCCATTGAGAATCAGAGGTATATTGATGAAGAGATATTGAATCTTATTAATATAACAACTAACTTGATAGCATTAATATACATTATGGATGAAGAGATATTGAATCTTATTATGGACCTTATCCTCAAGGTGGCTATGAAATGACATCTAACTTGATAGCATTAATTTTGAAGTTTCTAACTAAATGCCCTTAGGCATTGGAGCATTATTAAAGAAAACATCAAGGGATAATATTTGAATTGTGGATATTTGTAAATTATGTTGGTTTTAGATAGTTATAGTTATAGTTATATATGCGCTCTTATGATGATGTGATTGGGACTGTAAGTTTTTTTGTCACGTTTATCTGTTTGAAAAATAGATGAAATTATTTGCTTTCATTCCTGATAAATAATTATTTCCTAATTTTATTCTTCCCTGCAAGAACCAAAATTTAGACGCGCTGTGCCAATTATTGCAAAGCCTTTGCTCTCATAGGAGCCTTCTAAACTCCACAAAATTTGAGTTGTAAAGCATAATAGCTCGGTGGAAAAAGGATATCATGCACATTTCTTCCTCCTTCCCATTGTTTTGTATAAAATAAATCATTTGACGAACGAAACAATAGTGTGGAGGAAGAAATGTGCATGATACCTTGACTCTCATGCATCAAGCAATTACGCTTTATAATCAAGTTTTGTGCAGTTTTGAACGCTCCTATGAGAGCAAAGCTTTAAAAAAAAATGGTACAGCACGTCTCAATTGCGACATATGTTGGTCTCAATTGCGACCAATCTTCGTCGCAATTGAGACACCAAACTGGCACCATTTATGTCGCGAGTATGGCTCCGACATCGAAAGCTAAGGGTTTGTCATCGAAATTCCAACTCAAAATTGGGCAAGTTTACATCAAAATTGGGAAAATAATAGTTTAGGCTGGATAGAGAAATGGACAAAATTTGTGTCAGTAAATCAACGTTTATGTTGTCAAAATTCTGACGTGCAATGAATGTGGCAAAAAACTGACAAAATTTGTCTGACGACGACTTTGGTGGCTTTAGTGACCAACTTGTGTCAAAATTGAGACCTTTTCGCGTCGCAAATTAGGCCTAAATTTACTAGTGGGGTTAGGGTTAGGGTTAGGTTTAGAATTAGTGTTAGGATTAGGGCTAGAGTTAGGATTACAGTTAGAATTAAAGACAGAGTTAGGATTAGGGTTGGAATTAGGGTTAGATTTAGGGTTTGAGTTTGAGTTAGAATTTGAATTAGAGCTAGAGTTAGGGTTAAAATTAGAGTTAGGGTTAGAGTAGAATTAGATTTCTAGGGTTAATGATAGGGCTATAGTTAAATTTTGGGTTAGCATTAGGGTTAGGCCTAGTTAGAATTAGAGTTATAGTTAGGGTTCAAGTTAGAGTTAGAGCTAGTGTTAGAGTTAGAGTTAGAGTTAGTGTTTGGCTTAGGGTTAGTGTTAATATTATAATTAGGGTTACAAAACTAGGGTTATATATAGTGTTAGGGTTATGGGTGGAATTAGAGCTAGATTTAGGGTCAGAGCTAGGGTTAGTGTTAAAGTTAGGGTTAGGGTTAGGGTTACAATTAGAGTTAGAGTTAGGATTAGAGTTAGAGTTAGATTTAGAGTTAGGGTTAGAATTAGGGTTAGGGTAAGGGTTATAATTAGAGATAGAGATAGAGCTAGAGTTATAGTTAGAGTTAGGGTTTTAGTTCAAGTTAGGACCTTAGAGTTAGAGTTAGAGTTATAGTTGGAGTTAAAGTTAGGGTTACAGTTAGGGTTATAATTAGTGTTAGGATTAGGGTTAGGGTTAAGGTTAGGTTTAGAATTAGTGTTAGGATTAGGGTTAGAGTTAGGTTTAGAATTAGTGTTAGGATTAGGGTAAGGGTTAGGGTTAGGATTAGGGTTAATGTTAGGCTTAGGGTTAGGGTTACTCTTAAGTTTACAATTAGATTTAGGATTAGGGTCATAATTTGATTTAGCGTTAAAGAGTTAGGGTTCTAGTTCAACTTAGAGTTAGAGTTAGAGTTGGAGTTAGGGTTACAATTAGAGTTATAGTTGGAGTAAACATTAGGGCTAGAGTTAGGGATAGAGTTAGGGTTAGAAATAGGGTTGGGGTTAGAATTAGGATTAGAGTTAGGGTTAGAGTTAGAGTTAGAGTTATTTTTAGAGTTAGAGTTAGGATTAGGGTTAGCATTAGGGTTAGGGTTATAATTATAGTTAGAGTTAGGGTCAAGATTAGAGTTAGAGTTAGGGTTTGTCTTAGAGTTATGGTTAAGGTTATTTTTGGGGTTACTACTCCTATAAGAGTTGACATTAGTGCTATTATTACACTCTAAGTTAATGTTATGGTAATTGTTAGGTCAATTTTTTAATGTGGGTTAGTTATATTAAAATGCTCATGATTAGTACTATTGTGACTAATATTTTTCTAAATTTTTTCCTAATGTTATATACTAATATTTTTCTAATATTCTAGACTAATGTTTTTTTAATATTTTTCTTATATTTACTAATATGTTTTCTAATATTTTCTAATATTTTTCTAATATCCCTAAGATTTAATTAACCAATAAAAAATAATTATGACCTTTAGCTCTCAAAGAAAATCATTTTTTTCTTCTTCTAATGTTATACTAATATTTTTGCTATACATTTAACCAATGTTTTCCTAATGTTTTGTAATGACTTATTATTATTATTTTGTGTTTTCTAATATTATAATAATATTTTCTAATTTTTTTTCTAATGTTATACTATTTTTTTCCTAATATCCTAGACTAATGTTTTTTTAGTATTTTTCTATTTTTTTCTAATTTTTAAAAAATATTTAAAAATATTTTTCTAATATTTTCAAATGTATTTTCTAATATTTTCTAAAGTATTTTCTAATATTTTCCTAACAACGCCAATATTTTTCTAAATTTGTTTCCTAATGTTATACTATACTTTTCTAATATTCTAGACTAATTTAAAAAAAATATTTTTCTAATATTCTAAACTAATTTTTTTAATATTTTTAATATTTCAAATATTTTCAAATATTTTTTTCTAATGTTTTTCTAATAACACTAATATATAATTAACCTATTAAAAAATTATAAACGAAAAAGTTAATATAATTACCTAACATTAATAAGAAATAAAAATATTAAATTAACACTAAAATATTTATTGAAGTCTTAAAAAACATTTTAAAAAAATTCAAATAATCACATATAAACATACCCAAAATAGCGCAATGACCAAAAACTTGAGAAAAATGACGTAACTCGCTCAACACCCACGACATGTTCACTCCAATCTCTAGACCAATTTCTATCGCTCTAAAAGTAAAAATGAAAATGGAAAACAATATAATAGAGGTTAAAAACACAACTTTTATATGTTTGTGTGAACATATGGTGCACATATGTTTGTGCAAACATAATTAATTATGTTCATGTGAATGTTTGTCAAAGGTATGTTCGCATGAACGTTTATTTAATGTTCACGTGAACATTGGGAGTTTGGGTGAACAGTTGAAAACCATAAATTTTTGTACTGTTGTAATTTTTTTCATGCCACAAAAGTGACACCCATTATTGTGGGATCACCCAAGTACAACAAAATACAAAGATGTGCAAGATTTTGAAGTGCAATAGAGTGACACTTTATCTTAGCGTGTTTGCAAAAATACTACAAAAGGATTTCAAAAAAGATCAAAAGAGACATAAGGTTGATACAAGACCTAGTACAACCCATGAAAAATCATTCGAAGCAACAAAATTGAACCTCAGACTTGAAACAACCAAGATATCCACCATAATGCAAACAAAACTAAATAGAGTGTGTCTGAAGTAGAATCTAGAAAAAAACCAATATCAATGGAAAGAGTATAGAAAGATCTTTCCAATGATATAAAGAATTCCCAAATCAGAGATCAGATGCTCAAGATATGTCTCTTGGAGTGCAAAATAGAACTTTTAGCTTTGATTGCATAAAATGTGTTAGGATAAACCACAGACAAAAATAAAAACTACATGCAAATATAACCAATAACAAAAAATAATAGATCACATAGAAATGAACACAAGGCACCAAGATTTAACGTGGTTCACCCAATCCATGGGCTACATCCACCAAATAGCAAGTCCGATCTTATTACAATCCAGTGATTAACACCTGATTACAGTCCGTAATCCCTTACAGCTCAATACTGCCGCAAGAACCAATTTCGCATCACAACATAATGAAAAAATACCCAACCCTAAACCCTTTTATACAAGTATTAAACCATTTTAGGGTTATAACATGTCGGCCATAATCAACCATAACTTTAGTACTAATTATGAAGTATGTACAGTACTTTCTTGATCAGTCACCACAATCTAACAAAATGGAAACCAAACAACATCAAAAGTCTAAATAACCTTCACCATCATGATGAGCTTGGAAAGAGATTTTTGATAATATAAGATTTGTCAAAAAATACTTGTGTATGACCAAGATATAACCAAAAACCCACAGATAGTTTTTTAAGACAAAACAAATCAAAGAAGAGACAATTTGTAGGTCATCAAATTTTGGCTCCAAAATTATTGACATCACACTTGTACATGCATCAGTACCTTGTTGACATATGCATCATTCAATGATGCAAGGCATCACATGATGTTTAGAAAAAAAATGCACTTTTCAAAATGCTTTTTGAAACTTTAGTTTAAAAAAAAAGTGGTTTTTTTAATAAAGTGCTTTTTTTTTTTTGTGTTTTTTTTAATAAAAAATTAATTCATCTCCTTAGGAAGCATGCCTAGATCTAGGAGAAAATTGTTTGTGTTACTAGTCAACTATGTCCAAATTGGACAAATTTTATATGAAAATAAAGGTTTTTGGGTGACACAAATCCAATGATGAGGTCTATTTGGGCTCAAAATGCACCAAAAAAATAACTCCGTAGATCCAATATAAAATATTTTTGAAAAGTGAAACCCTCTGAAATAGAAATACAGATCTAAAAACCAAACCAAACCTCTGATAAACAGAACACAGGCATGAAGATTTGGAGTTTTGATAGCATGTTGAAGTTGATGAAAGATCAACTCCATAGCTTTCAAGAATCACTTGAATGCAAACACTTGTCACAAAAAGAGAGAAGCAAAAGCTATGGAGGATGAAAATCCTAGATCCATAGATACGACATTCTTGATGAGCCAAATTAGAAATTGCTATAATAAAAAGTAAATTAATAAATTACAAAGAGATCTATCCTTATAAAAGGAGATCAAAACCCTAATAGGTAACTAATCTAAGTTGCATGATAATAATTAATAAAAGAATTAATTATTATATGCCCAAAGTTTAGCTTAAATAAACTAGAGATAATAAGTGACTTAATAATTAAATCAATATGATTTAATTATTTAAAAAAACTTTATTACTCTAATAGAAACCATACAAAATATAGAATTTTCCTTAATGCATTCATTTCAGATCACAATGAACCGTGGATTTCAATATACATTGTAACATAAATTCCAGATTTGATCATGGTGCCCTATCATAGACATTACTATAAGTTGTTACCATTAAAGTATTCAATAGGTACAACCCATAGATTTTGTAATAGATTTCAATGCATACACTCCATAATGCCTTATAACACAAAGTTCTTTCTAATAGATGTTCCCAAACTATGTAGATGCATTATGACTAAATTTCAACCACATTCTTACTACACATTCAAGTTTCAACAAAATTTTCATTCACTCCTAACTCAAATGTACATCATACAAGAACAATATGGTGATAGTTAATGTTTTTATTTGAAGTCAACACATCTATATTTCAATCGCATGAATCTTGGCTCCTGATACTAGTAAGTAGAGTAGAGAGTAACTAAGTTCAACTTTTTGTTTCTATGGTATTCAACATTCCAAAATGTAACTGATATATTTCAAGAAGGAGAGGTGACAAGCTACATAACCACTCCACTCTATGGTCATCAATTGTAAGGAAATACCATTAATACATTCTCAACATTCACAACATTGGAACCATCACCATTCTTTGGTCCTTATAACACTACCAACCATTTGCCTAACTTAATTTTAAGTCATTGTCACCTCATTCAAACTTTACATGAGAAAGATCTAGTGAATCTTAAGCAATCCTATAATGCATATTACATATCCCATAACTTCTTAGTTTTAACAAAAAAAAATGTAAAAAATGTCCATATGTTAATATGATTGGAAATATTTACTACACATAATGATTTTCATTGGTTTTTATTTTGAAAGAAAATTATATACCATTCAGGCATATTCTTTACATGGCTATTATGATGAAATTCACCCTCTTAATACATTCATGGCAAAGACAAAATATAAAATGAACAACATTCAAAAAAAGATTTTTACTTATATTCATTCCATTCACAAAAAGACATCTCAATTCCCTCTTTTCTCTACACTTAACAACATTATTACCAATCTTTGGGAATCGGTTCACATTATTTACTATTCACATCAAACTCTTGGAAGTTTCTAGAAAACTCTGTGTTTCCATTATCTTCTTGAATGGAAAAGATGTTTGGTTGATAATTCTTAGAATTTTTTCTATTCAAGAAGTATCTAGGTCTAGAGACATTTAGAGAGGAAAGAGATTCATATAATTCTCAACTTTGTTTTGGTTTAGATGAGGTAGTTTAGATCTATAGAGATTTTAATTACTATGGTTTTGAAAAGATTCATGGTCCAATGTATGACTCTAAGCATATCGAATATGTAAAGTTTTGGTCAAGCTCAACAACCACATCATTGTGGTTAGAGTATACTCTAATGTCAGGCATGATTTGATTAGGTAGATCTTTCAACAATACAATGTTTACAAAACCATTTTCCCATCCACATTATCTACAAGATATGGTTTTCATGTTCTTGGCTTGTATTCTATTGGCCACTACCTAGTATGAATGAAGGAAAATTTTCCATATGAAAAGATCACAACAACTACTGAATATGAAGGTGGAAATTCTAGTGGACTTCAACCAGAGGAATGGACCAATGACCAATACAAAAAGATCAATTATGCTAACAAGAAACAAGGTCTAATCATAGGTTAATCCTCAAGAAATTTTAAATACAATCGAGCCTCGAACGAAGGCACAATAGATTTAAGAAAGAAAAATGAAGATCTACCATTAGTTAACATATATCTTTCAATATCATATGGAATTTAGTAATCTACATAAGACAAAAAGGGGGAGCCTGGGGATTTAAGCTTTCTTTCCAAAGCCTAATTGCTCTTCCCAATTCCCAACTGCCTTCTAGCTCCATTCTTTCTTTCTATTCTCCCCTCTCTTTTTGCAAAAAGAGGGGTAAAAATTTATTAAGAAAGAAAGGAATACAACAAGGAGAGCTCAACAAGGAGCTTGATCCTGAGCAACAAGATCATCAAATTCTTGCACCATCTCAAAATAAAGTTGCCTCCTATCCCTAATATTCCAACCCGGATCATGACTAGATGCCCATTTGGCTAAACAATCAACAGTTCTATTCCATTCACAAGGAATATACGTGAACCTAATGAACTAAAAAGAGGAAGAGAAGAAAAAAATCTGCTTAACAACAGTAGCTAGCTGCCAACTAACATCCTCAAGCTCTTGCGAAGAAAGCATGTTCACCACTACTTGGGAATCAGACTCACAGATAATCTTACTCCATCCCCGCATGCAACACTGTTCCATAGCATATAAAATAGCCTGAGCTTCCATGAGATTGTTAGTATAATCACCTTATGAAATGAGAAGAAAAATTTTAACATCCCCAGAACTACGAGCCACTTCGCCAATACTAGCCGGACCAAGATTCCCACGGGAAGAACCATCAGTGTTAATTTTCAGAACTCCACAGGGAGGAGGAGTCCAGTGCCCATCCCGGTTAACCCGATCCTTCCTCTAATGATGAAGCTACCTGGACATAGAAGGAAACCTATGAGCTACAACCCCATCCTGCAGATGAAAATTGAGGCGATTATAGATAGCAAGATCAACCGGATCCATACCCCCATCAAGCCCAAAGTTGATGTTGTCCAGAGCACCATCGCCAATAAAGTTTAGTAGCCAAAGCTTGACTACTCAATAGAGCAGATCGAAGACCAAGACCACCCTCCTTTTTAGGCCTACAAACAGTTGCCCAATTAACCAAGCTCCATTTAGTACTATGCAAATTACCACTCCAAAGGAATTATCGAGAAAGAGCATCAAACTCCTTGAGAAAGTAAATAGGTGCAGTGTGAACCATGCTTCGATAAGTAGGAAGAGCTTGGATAACAGCTTGAAGAAGAGTAACCCGGGCAGCAGTAGAAAGCCATCTATGAGTCCAATGATTTACCTTATCCTGAAGCTTGGTAATCAAATTTTGCTAGAAGAGACGTGGCTGCCTGGAAACAGGAATAGGGATGCCAAGATAAGTCAAAGGAAGTGATCCTATCTGAAACCGTAGGATACCAACAATCCTGTGCTGAATAGAATCAGGAGTGTTAAAAAAGTAAATGGAAGATTTGTGCTCATTAACTTTCTAGCCTGAAGCTACCAAATAAATGTCCAAAGCATGTCGAAAGGCTTCAGCTTCCTTGATCCTAGCAAGACCAACAAGAGCAGAATCATCAACAAATTGAAGATGGGAAAGAGAAGGTAAGACAATACCCCACTGCCAGCCTTGAATAGAGTTCTGGGACACCTAAAGCTTAATGAATCTGCCCAAGCCTTCAGCCATGATGATGAATAGATATGGGGAGAGAGGGTCACCCTGGCGGAGGCCTCTAGAAGCACCAAATAGTTGAGAAGGTTGACCATTAATAAGAACAGAAAAAGAGGCAGAAGTAACACAACTCATAATCCAACTCACCCAGTCAGAGCTAAATCCAAAAGAAAGAAGAATACACCTTAGGAAGCTCCATTTAACTCTATCGTAGGCCTTAGCCATATCCAGCTTAACAAACATGGCTCTCTCCCTTGAAGTAGCCATAGAGTGAATAGCCTCAGTAGCAATAACCACCCCATCCAAAATTTGTCTGCCAGCAACAAAACCACCTTGTTCTTCTAAGATAATAATGGGAAGCCACCTTTTCAATCTCTCAGCAATCAACTTAGTAATAACTTTGTAAACCACATTACATAAGGTAATTGGTCTAAAAAACTCCAATTGATTAGCACCCTCTCTCTTAGGAATAAGAGTCAAGAATGTAGAGTTCAAAGCTTGAAGCATCTGCTTGCTAGCATAGGATTCTTTAACCACCTCCAACAAATCATGATTAATGATGTCCCAAAATTCCTGAAAGAATTCAACTAGAAAGCCATCAGGACTAGGAGCCTTCCCTTTAGGCATGCCAAAGACTACCTCCTCCAGCTCTTCCAAAAAAATAGGACGCATGAGATAATCATTCATTTTCTAAGTGATAAGGGAAGGAATACAGGACAAAATAAGATTTTCTTTATTATTAGCAGGAGGAGAGTCCTCAGAGAAGAGGGTAGAGAAGTACCAAATAGACTCCTGGAACAAATCTGGCAAGGAATTCAGTTGGATACCTTGAGAATTAACCAAAGAAGAGATAGTGCTCTGATTCCGACGAGATTGCACTGTTTTATGGAAAAAGGCAGTGTTACGATCACCTTCCTGGAGCCAATCAACTCTAGCCTTTTGCTTCCAAAAAATTTCCTCTCCAAGTTCCCATTCTTCTAGAGCTCTAGAAGCAAGGGATTCAGCCTTGCCAAGATCCTCTGAGAAACCTCGATCTCTAATCTCCCTTGTGATGACATCAAGATCTTCTTGAGCAAGCCTCTTCATAAAGTGAAGGTTCCCAAAGCATTCCCTATTCCATATCTTGAGCTGCCTTTTAACATATTGAAGCCTTTTAGAAAATGAGAACATTGCAGTACCATATGCAGGAGCACCATCTTTCCACCAACAGAAAACACAATCATGAAGAGAGGAGTCCCAAAGCCACATCAACTGGAACTTAAAAGGAGGATGCTTCGGAACATAAGCCCCTATAGCGGAAAATTTGATTGGCCAATGATCTGAACCCCTCCAATCAAGGATTCCTGAAGAGATAGTAAGGGTGCCACTAACCCAGAAGCAAGAAACAAGAAATCTATCCAGACGTTTTGAGATAGTAGCAACACCAGTCTGGCGATTATTCCAGGTATAGAGACCATTAGAAGGCTTAATATCAAAGAGATGCAAAAGAGATATATGTTACCGAAGAAGAGTAGAAGAAGGCCCCAATCTAGCCAAACCACCATGCTTCTCCTCCAGACTTAAAACTGAATTGAAGTCCCTTGCTAACACCCAAGGATGATAAGGATGACAATTTCTAACATATTGAATATGTTCCCAAAGTTCCTCCTTTCCCACAAGATCAACAGGTGCATACACATTAGTAACCATGATTACCTCTTCTGAGTCTAGAGCAGAAGCTACCATAGAGAGAGCTGAGTGAGAAGACATCTAACCAAGAGGAGAAATTTTTTGAGGATCCCAAAATATAGCTAAACCACCTGCACTGCCTGTTGCCCCAACACACTGGCATTGGCCACGAGACCAAATACTAGAGGCATGTTGGACCATAGACTCCACAGAGAGCTTAGTCTCTTGGATACAAAAAAAATCAGGGCTATGATCAACCACCAAGTTATGAATAGCCTTTTGTCTAGGGATGCTATTCAACCCCCTAACATTCCATGAGAGAATAATCATCATTGGGTAGAATTGGGAAAATGAGAATCCAAAGGTTTCACTGAACCAGACTCAATCAATATATCTCCTATGAGTTTAATCTTCTCTTGGTCTATTTTGCGCCCACTCCTTAGAGGAGGAGTAGAAGAAGCCCGCTTAAAGGGTCGAGAAATCAACCCCAAGCGGAGAGGAGAACCCCTGCCCTTACCTGATGGTAGCACATCCTTAACCAAATCAGCTAAAACAACATCATTATCCTCCAACACTGCAGGAGTCACCAGAGCCTCTGTCACAGGAGCTACAGGGACCTCACAGTTCTGATATACTACAACTTGGGATGCCCCACAAACATCATTAGGAATAGATCTCTCATCTGGGAAAACTAGATCAGAAGAGATAGGAGGAGGAATACCCTCCTCTAGAACCATACTATCCAACACCTCAAAGCGGTTAAAACCTAAATCAGATAATCTTTCTTTCAAAGGCCTCTTTTGACCACGACCCTTAGCACGAGAGCGAACAGGGGTAAATCCATCCTTATCCTACATTTGAGCCTTACCCTTACCTGTAGCATCTTGTGGATTCATCCCCTTGGTAGTATTAGCCATTTGAGATTGTCCTTTCCCTGTAGGATCTGCCAAACCACCAGTATTGCCAGCTATAGAACCATCCACTCCTTTGAAACTTGAGTTACGAGGGTACTAACGCAGTAAATGACCATACTCATGAAAAATCTGGCAATGAAAAGGGAGAGATTCATAATCTAACTGCTGCACCCAAGAAAAATCCCCCATACAAATTTCCAAAGAATCTGGTAATGGGTTATTCAAATTAATTTCAACACAAATTCTAGCATAAGAAATAACCTTTTTATCGAGGGATTGATGTGCGATCGCATCCGGCTTCCCCAACAAAGTAGCAATTTGTCGAAGGATGTCTTCACGCCAATATTCCAAGGGAAGACGAGGCAAGCGAACCCAAACTGGCACTATTGAAGGGAGATCCTCAACAGAATTAAAACCTGAATGCCAAGGTTTGACAAATAACCCCACATAAAGGGATGACAAATAAAGGGATGCGTGAGGCATTTTATTACAACGCTTGCATTTATAGTGATTCATCGATAGGTAATGAGGGAAGATCAATGCTATTGATTTTTTTGTTTTTAATTGGGGATCATACGGGATCAAGGAAAAACACTCGATAGGACATGGTGCCCAAAAGTTGATGATTGTGTTGTGGTATAGTACACATCAAATATTCTTTGGTGGAAAGCTTTGTGTGTTTTCTATTGTCTTTTTTGTCTTGCAAATTCTTTAGGTAGTGGTGTTTCCTTTACTAAGATTAAATTGTGTTCTATGGGAGCAAAAAATTTAGGCTTATGGTTTCTAAGTGCTAAAGTTTCTTCTCTTTGTGAGCCAGTGATTAGGAAATACTTGGGAGGGGTAGGAAGTCATATTATTCCCCAGTTCTTTTGGATGTTGTTTGTGTGACTCAACCTCAACGTACCATTACATGGGATAAATAGTTTTCAAACCAATTTTTTTGACAAAATTCTAAGAGTGATAATTATATATATATATGGTTGACTTTCTCTTCTCGATTTTGGTCATAATATTGTTAAATGTATCATTTTGTGCAGCTATCAAATGTTGAAATGTCTGTAAGTTTGGTTGATAACCCAACTTTATCATCTCTTCATACTAACTTTATTGAACTAATTAAAAACAACAACATAAAGAGTAAAAATAGAGCTAAAAAAATAGAGCAGCGAAAAAAGATTGAACATATCAAATATGCACACTTTATATTATTAAAGCACTATAATTTTTCTTCATGCATTTACAACTAAGAGGAATGCTCTATTTATAGAGCTTATACATATTTCCAGAGATTTCTTGAGAAGCTTCAAGACAGGAACCATTCTAGAGATTTCTAGATATATATTTAAATTTACATATTGCTCAAAGAAAGAAGCTTCATGAGGTAAGTGGAAAGTTCTAGAGTATGCATTAAATGCATTCCTACCACTGAATAAATAAACATTATTCCAACACCCTCCCTTAATTTCCACCACTAATGGATCTATATGTGGGAGAAATTAAAAAATCAAATAGGATGGGTCTCAACATTTAACCTTCTTAGGTACCCATTTACAACATAAGATCTTTGTTCTACTTATCACTATCACTTTGTTTTTGTTGTCATTATACTTTGGGTTTTAAATCGGTTTACTCGTAACCATTTGAGATTTTTCAACTAATACATTTTATTTTTGCTTTAGGTTTTTCACCCAAGAAAGTGGTTTTGGATTACCACAAATCCTTCAAAGACTTGGCACAAATATCATCTCAATGATGGGGAAATGATCTTTGGGCTTTCTCCTTTATGAAATCTCACTTTTTGTGGATGTTACTAGATGATGATTTTGATTTGCTCATACCATTTGTACTCCTTGAGAATTCACAATTTGATGGATTCACACTTGAACATTTTTACTTAAACAGACCTTTGATCATACCTACAATCTTTTGCCAACTTGATCCATAGCTCCATCCAAAATTCATTTTTAAGCACTTTTCCATAGAAATATTTTTACACTCTTTATTCCAACACATCTTTTCAATATGACTATTTAAGCCACAAATATCACATGGATGTAGATCCCAACACTTGTCTTTCGTGTGTACTTTCCTATTACAATTTGAACATTGCATATATTATTTACTTTGAACAATTTTTCTTGAACCAATAACATCATTTCTTTCATTTGTTGTAAATCCTAGTCCTTCATTCTTTGGTCTCATTGTTGGTAGAATAGGTTCTATGATTCCTTGTTCATGTTTTTCCAATCCTTTACCTTTGTAACCCATTTTCTTCATAATATTCCAACCAACATTCTTATTATCACAACTAGTATTAATTGTGAACACACTGTCCTTTTCTTTTTTACATTCGTTATCATCTTTAAAAATACATTTATCAAGTGATGATTCCAAATCTTTCAAATCTTCTATACTACATGAAATATCACATATTGATTTTATCTCCAAGCATACATTCCTCAAAGTGAGTGATTGATTTAGTTCATCTTTTATCAAGTCATTCTCTTCTTTTAGTCTCTTCATTTTGTCCTTTATTTCATCATTTTTTTTCTTAATATTATCAAACATTTTTAATTTTTGTTCTAATTCTCCATTTGATTCTATATAAACATTAATTTGATCTAGAAAGTTACATCTTTCTACACTTAGTTCATTTCTTAGCTTTTTCAATTCTCTTTGCAAAACATCATTTTCACATATCACTCTTGTATTTTTCTTTCTTTACCTTCATTGATTCTTCTTCTAAATTATTGGGCTTCTCCTTTTTAACTCTTCTAGCTTTCCCATTGAGATTAAACTCTCTCTCTTTTGTCAATTTCTTTACAATATCTCAAATCTTTAAAAAAACACATTTACTGAATAATTATTGTTCTATTAACTTTAACCTTCCAATCCAAGCTAACCCTCAAGCTATACACAAATCTTACACTCTTTGTCAACATCAACAATTGTCATCAAATCTTATGCGTACCTTGATTCATTTTTTATGACACTCTTGGTAGCGATTTGGAAACTTTGATCATTTTCAACCTTGGCCAGGAGCTGAAGACTTCAATCTCCTACTGAAGACACATAGCCTTTTTTAATACACTTTAATGTGCTTTGTAAACACAATAGTGCCTTTTTTCTTCTTCAGAACTGGCTGATCCAAAACAATGCTTGCTCTTTCTTCTAGCTAAACCAATCATTTTACCAAATCAGACTTCAACAACATTTCTCTTCTCCAGTCAAATTTCTTTACAACCACCAATTTGTTTATTACAGAACTTTAGATCTACAAACAAATTAGAGTTTCACATAAAAGAAAAAATAGCACAACCCATGAATCACAATATGCTCTGATACCATATTGAACTAATTAAAAACAACAACATAAAGAGTAAAAACAGCGTTAAAAAAATAGAGCAACACAACAAGATTGAACATATCAAATATGCACACTTTATTATCAAAGCACTATAATTTTTCTTCATGCATTTACAGCTAAAAGTAATGTTCTATTTATAGAGCTTATACATATTTCTAGAGACTTCTTGAGAAGCTTCAAGAAAGTAAGCATTCTAGAGATTTCTAGATATATTTTTAAATTTACATATTGCTCAAAGAAAGAGGCTTCATGAGGTAAGTAGAAAGTTTTGAAGTATACATTAAATGCATTCCTACCACTAAATAAATAAACATTATTCCAACAAACTTCCTCTAACAAAAGCGCCTTCAAATTTCATGTGGTGTAATTTATAAGACCCATTTTCAATCTTGATCTAGGCTAGGATCTTTTGAGAGAATATTATTTATTTCTTTGATCTCCCCAATGCAATTATTTAGACCTTCTTGTGTTGTGTTTGCTTCAGCCATTGCAAGAAGGGAACTTGTGTTAAGCTAAAGTACTGCTTCCTCAACATCAAGAACTGCACATCTTGAATCTTAATGTGTGTTCTTTTCTAACAATAGAACATAAAGCATGATCTAAAACAATAATTAGTTTATAAAAATCTTTAATATCAGCTATGATCAATAGACCATTGGCTAATAAACACACTTGATAATCTCTTTTCAGGGAAAGTATTCTCGCTACTTCAAATATCAGGAACCTTCGTCCCAATTGAAAAGATTAAAACATGCGGTGTTTTATCTAGTGTTTATTGGCAGTCTAGAGACTAAAATCAAATCAATCTATTTTTTTCTAAGCTTTTCTTGAGTGAGCTCACATAATAATGAAGAACACTAGATGTCTATTTTTACAATACTTAGTCATGAATAGTTTTTGATATCTACATATAACAATCTATAGTCTGTTTTGTTTTAGAATACTTGACTCTACGCTGTAATATTTTTTTGTTACCTTGTGATAGAAATTTGCTCATTTCTATTTAGTGTATTAGTATTTCTTTCTAAAATTTTCTAAACATAATTAGCAATTAAGTAAATAAAATAGTTCAGAAACTACTCATTTTGAAACTCTTTTGTCACATTGTCATGTTTACAACAGCTTCATATTAAAATTGGTTAGACCCTAGTGACAATAATCTTGAAGGCATAACTGATCCCAATTTCCTATCTTCTCAATTTAAGATGAATGGTCCATTATTATCTCATTATTAGAGAATAATGCTAGGGTCCCATGGGGGGGCGCTTGGGCTCTATATTTAAGGAGCTGGAGATCTCATGATAATATTTTGGAGGGGCTAAAGCTTAACTTGGAATCTTTTCCTATTAACTAGGAGCCCCTACTTTTTAGTTGAGCAGATGAACATGTGGGGGGGGGGGGGGGGGAAGGGGCTAGAAATAGCTCCACAAGCTTAGGGAAGAATTTTTCCACTTGGCAAGAACCTACCCTTCATTTTCCCTCCAAAGTGAAATCATCCCCCCAAAAAATCTAAAAACAACAATTTATATTTTTAATATTTCATATGCTGCCTGCGCATGATGGTGATTGCACACTAGATAGAGGAAAACGACACAAGAAGCAGAAAAAGGTACCATTGTTCCTCGTTAATTTTTTTAATTTGTCTTTGTTGATTTATTGCTAGTACCAGGGATTGTAAATTATTTCTACTTTCTCCTTACAGTGCCTTCTCTGTGAAATATTTTAGTTTTTCTAAGACTTCTGCAATTGCATTTTGGTTTTTTTGTCAGGGGAGAGTGTATTAGGTGTGGGCTTTTTATGCGGGTCTATTTTTAATGTTGATTCTATGTGGTTTTGTTCAAGGTGTGTAGAGTTTATATTGAAATATGATGATGGTTCCTCCCCATAGCAAGAGTTGCCCACCATAGATCATGAAACCTACAATTGAACCCCCAATCCCAATGCCTAGTTCAGAAATGTGTTCTTTGAGTATATAAGTATTCATCAATTTATTTGGTTTTTTTCTCTTGAGATCAGCTATATTTTGAAATTTCTTGTTGATCTCAAAGTTTTCTTGGTTGTTGAAACATACAAGCAGTTTTGAAAATTATCTGGTGAGAAAAGATTTAGAAGGAATTCACTGCTTTTCTTTGAATATAGAAGTTTCTTTAGTTTTAAATCTTATCAAGTGTCTGTAATGGAGTGATTAGGGATGTTTAATATTGGACAGTTTGGAAGAAATTGATTGAAGCAGGGAAAACTAGGAAAAAATACCAAGAAACAGTCATCCATGCTTTTCAAAACATTTTTTGAGTGGTAAATCTCTAATGCGACTAATGTTGAAGTGAGAAAGTAGTGATTTCATTACTTAGAGTTTTGAATGGATTAGGTTGATAATGTTCTATATGTTGGAACAAATTTTGGCTTCCTTATCTTAGTTTTGTCAAATACCTGTCCACTGTGCTAGATTATCTCCCAGACCTATAAATTTTTTGGTATCTTGAATCTCTTTTATATATATTGCCAAACTTGCAAAAAAAAATAAATTGCTTGCTACTGAACAAGTTTGGGTTTTTTTCTCTAATCAAACGTTGATTTGATGCAACATTAAAACATCTGTGTGCATGTATGATACAATTATATACTTTTTAATTGGAATGAGGTAGGGTATAGTTGTGCTGCACTATTGTATTTAAATTTTTTGACTTCAGAATCAGAAGTGACAAAGTTAAGGTAGTGCTTTGTTTTTCAATATCCTCTTCCACTGAATGACCCTTTTACTAATATCATCTTTGACTGAATGCTCTATTTTTCCAATGCCATTAGCCTCCAAATGCTTTGTTTTAACTACAAAAACATTCAATCTATCACCATCATTGATCTTGAAATCCCAAATTTTAGTTGGTCTAACCCAAATGGTTATTGTAGTTGAAGGGAGAAATCTCCTCATCTACAAGTTTGAGGGAAACTAATCCCAAGATTGCTGCCACTGAATACAAGACACCTAATCAATCACAAATTTAGGAATTTATTGTTGAGATAATGGGTGTTGCACACATTGCATAATATTGTTATTTTATTATTTTATTTTATTATGTAATGTTGTACCTAGATGGACGTGCAACATGTAAAGATTCCCATGGAATATTCTTCATGAGTTGTATTGTAACATTGTGAAAATATTTCATGTAATTATTTAATATTGGGAAAAAAAGAATTAAATGCCCAATATTAAATGTGGGGTCAGTGGGTTAGGTAGCACATGGTTTTAGCACATGGTTTATGTAATACCACTTGGTGGTTTTGTGGGACTTGCTACTATATAAGCAGCCACAAGGGTAGTTGTTGTAAAGAGAGAGAGTGAAAAGGAGAAGAGAAAGGCAAGAGTTGAGCGGGACAAGGCTTGACAGGTTAGCCAAGGGAGCATTTGTGAAGGTTGAAAGCATGGCATGGGATGTGTGGATTCATGCTTGTTCACATAGTTTGCTCAGTTGTGGCTATGGCCATGAAGGCTTCCATGGATGTATGGCAATGGTATTTTTTGCTGAATAATACATGGTGATGGATGCTTTTGGAGGCTGGGTTTTTCCCTCAATGAGGGTTTCCCAGGGTATATCTTGTGTCACATTTTGTGGGTATGTTGTCTATTCTCTTGCATGTGGATTTTAATTCTATGTTTAATTTTAGATCTATTATGGGTTATGTGGAAACGGTTATATTCTTTATTGCCAAGTTTCCTTACATTTATTCCTTAAATAAAACATATCTGTCCAATGATGGCCTCTCCATCGAAAGGTTAAAAAAAAAAGTAGGGAAAGATATAACTGTATCTTATCAACTTTGCACCAAGGAAAAAAAGTTGATATTATCACCTGCAACATGTCTCTGAAATAAAGGGTCTCCAAACACTTGCATCCACATGTAGTTATCATACAGAGAATGATACACTGGATAGTCTTCTCAAAATTTGATTCAAATCAATATTTGCTGTAAAGCCATACTACTCTGGGGTTGCTTTTAGTGATCAAGATTTTTATCTTTTCAGATCTTACAGTAAATGAAATATTAATTAAGTGATCTTGTAAGTTAACTATAGGCTACACTGTTTAATAGTTATTGACTCCTAAGAAGATTACAGCTCCATATAGGGCACCCATAACAATAAATAGATTAGTATTGTTGCCCCTGATGTCAAAAAAATCTATTTGTTACTTACTAAGATAATCACAAGCTCAAATGGATGTTCACTAGAGCCAAAATAAGTTATTTGATGTTTCTGTATTCTATTTAGTAAAGCACAAACAAGTGCGAAGAAGTATCTAACACTGTTATAATTAGGGCTATGCCAGTAAGTCCCCATTGCTTCCACAAGCAAGACTTGAATTGTCCAAAGAACGATTGAGAATATTGGGTTGGAAAGTGAAGTTCTTTTGCTTGTGGAGGTGGAGTATTAAGCTCTTTCACCAGTGCTTTATTCCTCTTGTATATGAAAAAAATGACTCGATGTGAAAAATTTGATGTACTTTTATGTATTTGAATGTAGCTTGGTTTGGTTTTTTAACTGTATAATGGTCTTCAAGCTAAACTTTAACAAACTTACTTATAGAGGGATGAGTTTCTATAGAGCTTTGTAAAGTCTTTTCCCAGATGAACTTCAGCAAAAGCAAAGCTAGCCTCTAGCATCCATGTAGCAGGGTTATATTTATCTTTGATATGTATCACTCTTGGAATGGCCTATAGTTCACAATTGTGCAAGTTTAACAAAAATACTACCTTTCCTATTGTAAATTTATAATACCTTATCTAGAAATTCTTACCTCAAGGTATTTGACAACCTTGTGAGAATGGATTGTTTAGATTGGTTGAAAATTGATCAACATAATAGTAAATTGAGTATTGCTATGAGCCTAAGGTACTAGGAACTTCTTTTTATAGTTCTATTATTTGGAGTTCACCGTGACTATCAGCCACTGCCTTTGCTGGTGTATTAAAGTTAAACATTGTATTAATTTGTCACTTTTAGCTCTTTTCTTTTGTATATAAATTCTAATGATAACCTTGTTAGTTATACAAAACTCAAAATTTTTAATCATACTAGTTTTTCCTCATGTAACTTATGTGTGTCACTGCAAGATTCTTACTAAAAATTATAATTTTTCATCATTTATTGTAGCGTAGAGCAAGATATTTTGTTAGGAGGTTTACAACAATGTTATCCCAAAATTACATAGAAGATGATGATATATATTCTATTAATGAAGAGTTCATTGGTTTTTTCCCAAGTTCTCAGAAAATGAATGAAACATTCAACTCTGATATTTCCCAAAATATAGAGAGGGAAAATGAGGAAACAATACCATGTACTCCATTTGAACAACAATCAAAAGTTTAAGAAAAAACACCTATGGTTTCTTCTACACAGAAAGGAAGGACACGATGGACCATTTCGGACACCATAGTACTCATAGAAGCAAAGCGCAATGAGAAAGACACAGTTTCAAATGGTGGGCCAATGAAGAGGGCTACACCATCTATTGAAAAGTGAAAATTGTGGAGGAACATTGTTCTCATCATGGAGTCTTGCGTACAACAAATCAATGTCAAGACTGCTGGGAGCATGTTTTACCAGACTACAAGAGAGTAAGAGATTATTAGTTGCATATTCCCTTTGGCCATGGTAGTTATTGGACTATGACAACTAGAGAAAGAGCAGAAAAAAGACTTCTATCAAACTTCCCGAAGGAGCTTATGGATGCAATGGAGACAAATTTTGGGACTGACAGAGTTATTGATCTTGGAAATACTGCTATTGACACTTCTTACTACACTAATACATCCAGTGACAAAAACACTATTGAAAATGAAAATTCTCCAATGGATGAATTTGATAAAAATGATGGAGCATGTCAAGGGTCAATGCATACTGACAATGAAAGTGAAAAGGGATACACGGGAAAAAAATGAAAGGAAACTTTGAAAACAACTGGCATGAAAGATACAATTCTTGAAAACAATAAACTAGTTGTTTCTACATTACAACCTGCTAAAGATGGCCACATGAAATGCCATGAAAAAGACTACGCTTTGATGGAGATGTGTCACGAAAAATACTATGCTTTGATGGAAAGGCAGTTGAGTATGGAAGAAAAAAATGATGAAAAGTTGATCAAATTGGAAGAACAAAAACTCAATGTGCAGATGAGCCTAGTTGCTGCCCTTAGTTCTATAGGGCAAGCAATGGTTAAGATATCTGAATCATTTTCAAATGAACAATGATTCAACTTAATTTTAGTACTTATATAGGTTAGAGTTTTATATGACATTCAAGTAATATTTTGTTTGACATTTGAAATCATTGCACTTGCTTGTCTTGTGCACTACTTTCATGGAACACCCGTGCTTGATTTTCATTTAAATTTAAAGTTCAAAATTTTATATTATATTACATGGTTCTTGTCTGGAATGCAATCTGTTGGTAGCTCTTCTACATTGGGATCTTTGGTGTTATCTTTTTGAAAGCTTCTCTATTGAGTGGTTTTCTTATATTGCTTTCATACCTGTAAATGAAATTCTGGGATGGTTCATATATGGGGAGAAGTTTAATTTTGTAGATGAAATTCTGGCAGTATTCATATATGGGGATAAGTTTAATGCTGAGAAAATAAAGTAGTTTTCTTTTTAATTGCAAATGTATTTGCTTTGATCCACTGAAGTAAATTTAGAGAGTTATATTGTTAGTTAAATTCTTTATTGAATAGAGTTGGGAATTGTCATATCTATAAAAACATTAAATCTGAAACCAACACCATCATAGCTCTAAAATATTTAAATCTGAAACCAGTAAAGCCATAGCTCTAAAAGCATTTTCTTTGGAACTAGTACAACCATAGCTCTAAAAGGATAAAATCTAAAACCAATAGTCATAGGTCTAAAACATTAAATCTGATTTGCAAATAGGAAATGTAGTGATAAATCATAAGTTTCTTCCTAGGTACATAGAGTCCAATTACTTATTATTATTGTGGAGCCAATTGCCATGTGCATTTTTATTAAGCATCTTAGGAAGTAGAGTTATATGCCTTATTTATGTAGCTGTCTATAGTGGTTATCGGACTTAGATCAAACTTGTTCATACATATATATTTGATAAAGTATTAGTAGAATGGAAAATCTGGCAAGAAGTCATAACCTTAAATGGCATGCAAAATGAAAATACTTACTTTTGTTTTTGATCTATTTCTTCTATTATGTGTTCATACTAAAATTGTATTTCTTACCATTGTTAATGTAATTTTTGAAGTGTTAATAATTGTTTTGTATTTTGTTTTTGGCAGGGTGGACCTAACCACTGCATAATGAATTCCAATTCAATCAAAAAAAAAAAATTTCTTCTTGCTGTTGCATCAAATGTTATCTAGTTGGCATTACAAATCTGGAATGAAACTCAGAGCTCAAAAAATATACAGAACAATTGTAAGAAATGTAGAGTAGATTTCTCTAAAATGATACAATTGACAAAAAATGGACTTAGATGACATGGAAATGGTCCTTCATGCAATCAATTTTGAGCTAGAACGTGAGATTATTGGAAATGATTTATCTATTTCTCAGTGGGAAGGAAGAATTTAGGGTGAGTGGTATGTCAAGCTGTACTCTTTACATTGGTGGAACCACTATATTTTCCAAGTTAGATGTGATGATGAATGTTTTCGTAGCATTTTTAGGTTGCCTTATGCATTATTTAAAAATATTTGTGAAAATTTGAATGATGAGTTGAAGCAAGGTGTAGTACCATATTCATTTTCTACTAGCATAAAAGGTAGGGTATTGTTAGTCAAGAAACAGGTTGCTGTTGCAGTTTTATGACTGTCATCCAGAATGACAATGATTAACATTAGTGAATTGTTTGGCTATGGTAAGTCCACTGTGGTAAGAATTATAAATAAGTTCATTAATGTCTTTTATTCTCGATATTGAAATCATATCCAATGGCCTAGTAACCAGATGTCACTTGAACATGTAAAAGAAGGTTTCCATTAGAAATGAGGATTTCCAAATTGTTGTGGAGCGATAGATGTAACTCATATTCAATTTCATTTTCCACCTAATGAGTGCTCTTCTGATTGGTTTGATGGTGACCATAATTATAGCATGTCATTAAAAGCAATCGTTGACAACACTGTATTTCATGGATATTTTTACGGGTTGGCCTGGCTCTGTAAATGATTCTAGACTTCTATGAAACTCAAGTTTCTATAGAATGTGTGAAGGTGGGGAGAGATTAAATGGGCATTCAGTATCAATCAGATCATTGAATACGAGGGAGTACATCATTGGTGATGGAGGATATCCATTGTTGCCATGGTTAATTACACCTTTTAGTGGAGGTCTAACAATTAGTCAAAAAGAATACAATTTTAAGTTGTCATAAACACATATTGTGGTAGAATGTGCATTTGGGAGGCTAAAAAAAATGTGGTAGATTTTGGAATAAAAAATGCGGCATCCAAATCTGGAAGTACTTCCAAAAATTATATTTTGTTGTTGTGTATTGCATAACATCACATTAAATGTGGAAGATGAAGATGACACATGTGATGATGTTTTTGATGGAAGTGGAACAAATATGCCAACTAATGAGTGGGCAGATCCAGGTGCAACAATTGCTTAAGAAGCATTAATGGCTTTTGGAAATGGTGATATGAATAATGTAAGCATGTAGAGCGATTAAGAAATCAAAGGTTAATGAGAATTTGACTCTTTTTTGAAATAGTTTATATTTTTGTTTAAGTTTCGGTTATTATATGAATACTAAAACTTTGATGTATACAAGTCAAATCAATTTACATATACCTTTCATGGGCACCTATTATTGTAGGTTTATGATAATGTGTTAATGAGCTTCACACCCATAAATCAACAAACCTAGTTGAAAGTGCGGCAATATTATTTTTTCATGTTGTTTAATATAATAAAAAAGTATGAAGATAAATGTGAAATATCATATAATTTTCAAACAATACAAACAATTTTTTTTTTTTCAGTTTTATTATATTTAAATAAATTACAATAGACATTATACAATTTTTATTATTAAATATCATGATTCTAAAAAATTCATATATATGCAAAGTACACTATTTATAAAATAAAAAAGTTTAATTATGATTATTATAAAACATTATTATCAAAAATTTACAAGTTTAAGCTGATTTCATTTTCAAATTCATGGGACCACCCGCTTCCTTCAATTTAAGAGCTAATATTTTAAAGCAGATTTATATGTAATGTCCATGGGACTGCTCCTCTTTAAATGTTCCTAAAAAAGCTTAGTGACACCTGCTCTATTTTTAAACAAGTGGGTGCCCATGAGACCCCAGCCTAAGGCTATTAAATCTACGTGGCATAGAATTCCCAACTTTGTTCGGGTTGTAGGGAAACGAGTTGTGACACCAGAACAAAGATGTGTTTTGGAAAACTTATAAGGGAATCAAGTCATTTGAAATTGAGGATCCCTTGCAGGTTAATTAAAGTGATACCGCCAGCTCGATAATATTAAAAAGAGAGGTTAATCCTAAATCAGGTTTCCCTATCATGTCAAAATAATGTGCAAGTTGGTGAGATGCTTGGGTTTAGTGGACTGCAACTGTAGTGACAGTAAACGAAGCTCTGGTTTTCGCTTCGTTTACCTGGTGATCTTGTCAGGTATTGGCAATCCGAGGTGGGCCTTGCTTCCTGTGTAAAAGATTTTTTATTGCCAATCTAAGTTTTATTTATATTATATCCGCCTTCGCTCATTTGGGTTCATGTATATACACGATTGATGCATCCAATTGAAAGAGAAGTTTGAGTCTGTGATTCGTAGTAACAAAACAAGATGGTTAAAGTTGCAGGAGAAATGCCTCATGCATTGCTTGTGCCATTTCCACTTCAAGGCCATATCAATCCTATGATGCAGCTGGCGCAGAAGCTCATTTCGGACGGATTTATCGTTACATTCATCAATGGCGAGTCCAATCATTACCTCATAATGGAAGCGAAGAAGAAGGTGGGATTGAGTACAGATGCACTAGATACAGAGGAAATCAGAATGGTATCACTGCCCAACAACTTCCCGCTGGCCGAAGTGCAGCAGGGCGATGTTCTGAAGCTGCTGGACTCAATTCAAACGCTCGCATCTTCTGTGCGCAAACTCATTCAAGATAACAACGAGAAAGAAGAGCATAAGATCACTTGTTTGATTTTCGACCTTGCCATTTTTTTCATCAAGGAAGTAGCCAAGCATTTCAATATTCCATATGCTATTTTTCCGCCAGTCTCCGTTGCAACAGCCGCCACTTGCCATATGCCATCGAGATTGACCTCTTCAGGGATCATTTCTCCCAATGGTACATTCCTTCTCTGAGCCTGTTTATTCAAACTTAACTTTTCACAGATTATCGGATTTACCAATAATCATTGCTGCTGCAATTTATTGTATCAGGGATTGCAGAGGTGGATAAGATGATCAACGTTTTTCCTTGCATGCCGCCCTTGCATTCCACACAGTTTGCGTGGATGCTGGGGACCGAAGATGAAATTCACAAGACGTTCCAATCGGCTCTGGCTACGGAGAAACAAGTTAGGGAGAATATAATTCTGTTCAACTCCTCCTACGTTCTGGAAGATGCAGTTATAGAGGAATATCCAGAGAAAGGAGTGGCTGTGTCTCCAATTGGTCCTCTCATTCCTGCACAAACAGGGCACCATAACAGAGCCGGTGCGTTTTGGGCGGAAGATTTGAAATGCTTGGATTGGCTGTACAAACATCTTCCAATGTCTGTCGTCTACGTGTCATTTGAGAGTATAGAGTGTTTAAACGAGAAGCAATTGCAAGAGCTGGCTCTGGGTCTCGAAGCCACCGGAAGACCTTTTTTGTGGGTGTTGCGCTCTGATTTTAAGGAAGCCATTTTTCCTCCTGGATTCGTGGAGCGCGTGGGAGATCGCGGGTGGTTTGTCTCATGGGCTCCGCAGCTCTCGGTTCTTTCGCATCCTTCGATTTCTTGTTTTATTACTCACTGTGGGTGGAATTCGACATTAGAGAGCGTGAGCACCGGCGTTCCCATGCTTTGTTGGCCTCAGTCTATGGATCAATTCCTCAATTGCTCTTACATTGTCAATTGCTCGAAAATTGGGTTTGAATTGGAAAGGAACGGTTCGGGTATAGTTGAAAAGGAGGTGATTCAGCAGGCAGTAGAGGGACTTTTCATTGGGGACGAGGGTGTCGAGATGAAGAAAAGAGCAATGATGCTCAAGGACAGTGTTAGGGTTTCTGTCAAAGAAGAGGGCTCTTCCTCTACTAACTATACCCGAATTGTAGAGGCTATGAAAAGCAACCTTGAATTAATAGAAATTATTAGACGACTCTCTGAAGAAAAATAAATTTATTAATTATCTTCACGGACACCACTAAAATTACCTACCAGTAGTTGTCACATTTTGTTCATGTTTTTTTACATTAAAATTCTCAAAGTAGGAATCAGTCCTCTTCCTGCGACAGTGAGTATTGATTTTTCGTCGGTAGCGTTTGTTTGTTTCTTTCATAATGGACCACGGGCCGGTGCAGTATATAAAAGAATAAAACTTTTTTCAGTATTGAAATGATTTTGGCTTTATGAAATAATTCTGATTAAACTAATGAAATTCGCTCCTTTCATCTTATTTTGTTTTAATTTGTACCGATTGATGCTCGCATATATAATCAGCGGTGACGACCTTGTTGATAGTGACAAAATAAAAAGACAGCCAGATACATTGTTGTCAAAATTATCACACTTAGAATAATATATGGGGGTCCGATTGCCGTCCTGGAAATATACATATGTAGTATGTACATTGTCTAATCTTAGAATCGTAAGATAGCTAATTGGCGTCTTAGAAAAGCAGAGAGAAGATGGAAAGGCCTCATGCAGTGCTTGTGCCATTTCCTCTACAAGGTCACATTAATCCCATTCTGCATTTCGCTCAGAAGCTCATCTACGATGGATTTCTCATAACGTTCGTCCACAGCGAGCACAATCACTCACGCATAATGGAAACAAAGGAGAAGATGAAAATGAAAGATGGCGCAAATGGGGATAATATGAGATTGGTGAGCAAATCGGATGCGCCGGACGAATCACGTTCAGATGTCCACAGACACAACTCATTGACAGAAACGCTTGCTTCTTGCCTGCAAAAACTCATTCACAACATCAACGAAACCCACCCGCATCGTATTACATGCACCGTTTCTGACTTCAGTTTGTATTACGTTCGGCATCTCGCAAAGAAATTGGATATTCCATATGTTCTGTTTTCCACGCCCTCTCTTGCTACTTGCGCCGTTTGTCACCAATGTTGGCGGAGTAATTTCTCCCACCTATCTGCCATCCACAGCCATAGACAAACAGCCAAAAGCAGCAGACAAGCAGTTGCCATTAGCCGTCCTTAGCCATCCAAGCACCGTCCAACACACCAACCTCACCGTCCAACATTAATTATAATATCTAACTCTATGCACAGCCAAGATAACATTTAATATGTATTCCTCTATAAATTAATAAACTAAGCCTGTAATCAGCAGAGCTCATTTTATGGGTTTCTCCATGCCTTTTTTTCTCTATAGCTTTCTCTCTTGTTTAGTTTCTTTGTTGTGTTGTGCTGTAATTATTCTCATGGTATCAGAGCTTATGGTCAAGATCCAAGAGTCTGAAGAGCTATGGCTAAAAGATTGTGATTGAGAAGTGTGGAGGATTGTTATTCTCTCGTGAAGAAGTCTGCAGGTGTGAAAAAGCTGCCCATTACAAAGATGGAATGAAGATTGGTGAATGTTAATTTGCTAAGTGAGCTAAAAGAGCTAAAAAGTGTTAAGTGACGAGCAATTATTTATGGAGCAGTACATCATACTGTGTATTTGATTAATATTGTGTTCTTCATTCACTTTGAGTTGTCAAGGGATCTAAGCAATGTGGTAGTAGAAATGTGCAATTTGAGTTGAGTGAAAAGAATAAAATGAGAGATTGAAGGCCTACTATAAATATGAGAGAAGCCATGAAAAGAAGGAAGTCAAAGTTGAAGTGTGTTTGAGTTAGTGTTGTGTGACACTGTTATTCATAGATTAGAAGCATGTGGAGCATCTCTATGCAAGTGGGAGTGCTAGAGAATGCATACACATGACATGGAAGATATTGATCATGAAAATGTTTATTACGTCTTTGTGTTTGAAGTATGTATGTTTGATGTTATAGAATAGAAAGTGAAAGTAGTTTGGATTGGTGGTGAGTTGGTTGTTATGATTCAAAGAAATTCCAAGGTATGTGATGATGCAAAGGTCTGCGTGTGTGCTGATTGGATAAAAGTGCTAGGATCAGATGTGAGAAAATATTTAATCAATTGTGAAGGCTATGTTGTTTTTGATAGTAGTCAATGTAATGGAAGTTTTCTGCATTGATATCCCCCAATCAAGTGATGGAGATTAAATTAGAATTGTTTGTTAATGAGCTATTGTAAGGGGTGCATTATCAATTGTATTCGACACCCTAGAGTTTGATTTGACATATTGATGAACCATGTACTTGAAAAGGATTCCTATAGAACTAGCAAGTACAACGGCTGGGTACCCATGTATATCGGTAGATGGATTTCTTTTTATATGGACTCAATAATTAGTCTAATGTAGGTCAAGAAGGAGAAAAACTAAAGTGATGATAATTTTTCCCATTATGTGAGTTTTTGGTAATCTAAAACCATTTATGATGTTTCTACATCATGTGAGTTTTTGGTAATCTGAAACCATTTGCAATGTTTCCACATCATGTGAGTTAGTGGTAATCTGAAACCATTTTGTGTTGTGTGGTGGTTTGTAATCACCACTCTTATGCGAGGTTTCTGGTTAGTCGAAACCATTCAAATGAAAAGTTTTTGGTAAGCTAGAAACCATTTGTATTACATTGGTTAGGAGTAAGCCGTAAAACTTGAAGTAATTATGACAAGGGAAAACAATATAAATGTAGTAGCATTAGTGGAAGAAATTAAGGGAGAGTGTTGGTAGAGTAATTTCTCCCACCTACCTACCATCCACAATCATAGACAAACAACCAAAAGCAACAAATAAGAAGTCGCCATTAGCCGTCCTTAGCCACCCAAGCATTGTTCAACACATCAACCTCACCGTCCAACATTAATTGTAATAGCTAACTCTATGCACATTCAAGATAACATTTAATATGTATTCCTCTATAAATTAATAAACTGGGCCTATAATCAGCAAAGCCCATTTTATGGGTTTCTCCATGGCTTTTTCTTTCTATAGCTTTCTCTCTTGTTTGGTTTCTTTATTGTGTTGTGCTGTAATTATTATCAACCAAACCCCCACTTTGCTCTCTTTTGGAATTGTGTCTCTAGATGGTAATTAGGCTCGATCACTGGGTTTTAGACTCTTCCACCGTTACCCTCTCATTTTAATGTTCCTTGTCTGTGATTGTAGAAAGTGCGACGGTGGATAAGATGATCAACGTTGCACCCTTCATGCCCCCTCTACATTCCATCAAGTTAATCTAGATGTTTGGGAGCAGAGATGCGATAAAGAAACTACTGGAGAAGATTCTCAATGTAGCAAAAGAAATGTGAGAGGAACTCATTTTGTTCCAACTCCTTTTATGACTTGGAAGCTTCCTTAATCGATGACTATTCTAAAAAGGGCATAAAACTATTGTTAGAATAAATTAATTATTCAGCATGTTCTAGAATTCAGTGGTTGGTGGTCAGTACGAACCACTCATTTTCCATGTGCAGCTATCCAAGCACCAGCCAATACATCAGTCTCACTGTCTAGCATTAATTGTATTGCCAACTCTTTGCTACAACATTTAATATGCATTTGCTTATAGATAGAATAAGTTGGGCCTATGATGAGTAGAGCACATTTTGGGTTTCTCATCTTCTTTGGTTTCTCTCTTGTGTTGTGTTGTGATTATCATCATGGTATCAAAGCAATGTTTATATTTTCATCATGGTATTAGAGTTGATGGTTGACAAGTCAAAGAAATGATTGCTATTTAATGAAGTTTTGAACAATCTATTTTGTTGAAGTGTGAGGCACTTTATGATCTATTGTGGATCCAATTTCAGGGACTTATGCTATTTGCAAAGTTGAGAATACTATTATAATGCTGCCCAAAATATTGGTGCATTGACATTGTTGAAAGTGAGACGCTTGGAGTTTGTGCGTTTTGGAGGGTATGCCCAATATTATTTTCTACAATCAAAGGAGAGAAGTGTTTGTTGCTAATTTGAATAAAGATCATAAAAGTGTTAAAAAGTCTAGAGAGCAAGAAGAATATGAAGGATTGTTGATTTGAAGTGTTGGTTTCCCGTCGATCATTAGTGGCTTGTGGAGTACCTCTATGCAAGCAGGAGTGCCAGAGTGTGCATACACATTTCTTGTAAAAAAAAAAGTGTGAGAGTATTTGATCAAGTTATTGTGAAGAAAGATGAACAACATTTGAATGCTAGTTTGTTGATGGTGCAACACAGTCTTAAAATGGTGCATTGTGAGAAGAACAAATCAAGAGACTGTTATGAGAAAGAGAGAAGCCATGAAAAGAAGGAAGCTAAAGTTGAAAGTGAAAGCTTATTTTGTTATTATTAATAGTACTTTATTATGTGTTTTTATTTGAAATATGTGAGTATTATAAATCAGTTGTAGGAGTTAGTATTCATTAGGAAATGAGATGGCATGCTAGAGTTTGTTGTCATGTTGCAAAGGTCTCTATGTGTGCTGATTGGATAAAATTGTTGAGATTGGAAGTGAGAATTTGTTTGTCTAATTGTGAAGGATATGATATTCTTGATAGTGGTCATGTAATAGAAGTTGGTTGCATTGATATCTCCGAACCAAGTGATAAAAATTGAATTAGTGATGACTGTTAATGGGCTATGTGAATGTATGGGGTGCATTATCGGTTGTGCCCAACACCCCAAAGGTTTTTGGTTTGACATATTGATGAACCACGTACGTGAAAAGGATTCCTATAGAACTTGCGAGTACAATGGCTGGGTACCCATGTATCTTGGTAGATGGATTTTTGGATTTCTTTTTATATGGACTCAATAATTAGTTTAATGCATGTGAAGAAGGAGAAAAGCCAAAGTGATAATAATTTTCCCATCATGTGAGTTTTTGGTAATCTGAAACCATTTGCGATATTTCCACATCATGTGAGTTAGTGGTAATCTAAAACCATTTTGTGTTGTTTGGTGGTTTGTAGTCACCACTCTTATGCAAGGTTCGTGGTTAGCCAAAACCATTCAAATGAAAAGTTTTCCGTCAACTAGAAACCATTTGTATTACATTGGTTATGGGTAAGCCATAAAACTCGAAGTGATTATGATGAGGGAAACAAGATGAGTGAAAGAATTTAATAATTGATTGTAAATGGGTACTTAACAAGGCTTAAGGCCAAGACCCATCGTCTCTAGATTATGGGAAGATTTTTGAAAAACAAAAAATATGATAATTAATTTATGGGGGTATCTTAGACTAAATTAATTTGTTCCAAAATGTTCAGTGGTTAGTACAAACCACTCATTTTCCATGTGTAGCCATCCAAGCACCAACCAATACACTAGCCTCACCATCCAACATTAATTGTATTGCCAACTCTTTGCTACAACATTTAATATGAATTTTCTTATAAATAGAATAAGTTGGGCCTGTGATCAACTGAACCCATTTTGGATTTCTCATCTTCTTTGGTTTCTCTCCTGTGTTGTGTTGTGATTATCATCAACTATGCACAATCGGTCCTGTTATCCCACACAGAATTCTTGAGTTGGGAGATTCAGAGTAGGGCGAGTGTGGCAGGTAGGGAAATTTGCAAGTGGAGGAGATGGGCTGTTTGGCATGGCTAGACAAGCAGCCTGGCTAGTCTGTCATCTAGGTGTCTTTCGGGAGCTTGGTGATGTTGAACGTAAAGCAGTTTGAAGAACTTGCTTTGGGGCTAGAGGCAACCGACAGACCATTTCTGTGGGTTGTCCGCTCTGATCTGATGGATAGGATGACAGGCGAAATACCTACTGGATTTGTTCAACGTGTTGGAGGTCACAGGTGCTTAGTTTCCTGGGCTCTGCAGCTCTCTATTTTGTGTCATCCCTCAACTGCTTGTTTTATTACTCACTGTGGGTGGAATTAGACATTGGAGAGTGTGAGCACCGATGTTCCCATATTGCGTTCACCCTATTTCATTGAGCAGTTCCTCAATTGTACTTACATTGTCAATGAGTGGAAAATTGGGTTGGAATTAACTGCAAATGAGGACGGAATTGTAGTGAAAGGAGAGATTGTGAATGCTGTGGAAAAGCTAATGGTGGGCAAGGAAGGTCTAGAGATAAAGAAAAGAGTGACCTTGCTGATGGAAAGGGGGAGGGAGTCTGTGAAGCCAGGTTGCTCGTCATCGATAAACTATAATCTGGTACTGGACACCCTACAAAGTAAGAAAACATAGAAATGTATGGCAACAAGTACACAATAATATAGAATAAAAGATGAAGACTTTTAATGTTATAAAAGTATTGTGTGTAATAGTTACAGGTAATAATTGTATTTTGGTGTGCAATGGTTACCTTAAATGGATGTGAAAAGTTAATTAGAAGATAGATTAAATTTATTTTTGCATACTTGAAATAGAATAACAAATTGTTTAATAAATTTATTGTTTGCGAAAAAATATTCTTCATAGTGAAGTAATGGTTTTAAATTATCTATATGTTTACTTATATTGACCCCAACATTAATAAAACAATGATTTACAATAGAAAGATAATGTAGCTTGGGGGATGGAGGGAAGGAATATAGAGATAGAAATGAAGATGGAGATGCTAATGAAGGGGGGGAATTTAGAGAGGAGAGGGAGGGATTAAGAGAGATGATTGAGGCATATATAAGATAGAAGAGATAAATATAGAGGAGAAGAGGTAATGATTTATAGAGAGAAAGAGATATATGGGTAGATAGAGTTTGAGCAATGATGAGATAGAAATAGTGGAAGAGATGGAAGAACAAATATGGAAAATTGGAAAGAGAGGCAGATAAATCTAGATATATATGTACATAAGAAAAAAGGAAAGAGATAGAGGGAGGGGGAAAGATGGATCAATGGGGTGGGGGGAGGGAGGGGGGGATATGTCTAGAGATAGAGGTGATAGAGTAAGACAACCATAGAGATATTGATAGAGAAAACAAAGAGTGAGGGAGATAATTGATAGAGGTAGAGGGTGAAGATGGAGAGGAGATATAGATAGATAGGTATGAGAAGAGAGGGGAAAAAATAGATATAGATAGAGATAGAGGGTGATTAAGAGAGGGATAAACAACATAAATTTTTTAAATCAAGTTGTATGATTTAATTATATATAAAAACTAAATTTACTTAAACTTACTTTTATATAAATTATATAAAAGTAACCTTTATAACACAACAAAAAAAATCATAGATGAGAAATAATTTTATAAATTAAAAAAATCCTTTTAAATATAAAGATAAAAATAGTAACTAGAAATAATCTATAAATATTTATTTAACATCAAATCATTTTAATATTCATTAAATCTATCTACCCAAGAAACAAAGCTATATAGAAAATGAATACAAATTAATTCATGTACACAATATCAAAGAAATTATTTTTATTAAAAAATAATAATTGAAACATAAATAATAAATAATTAAATTTAATCACAAACTTGTATAATCTAATGTTGCAATAAATAATTATTCATTTGTTAAAATATATAATATTTGAAATATGTACATCACATCATTAGTTTAAAATATATTAAATAGTAAAATAAATTGATAAAATAATGTTTATAAATATTTTATGTTATTAAGTAAAGTATATATATATTTTTTGAAAAATATGTTGAGTAATCATTTATGTAATATATATTATGAAAATTTGACAATACCTATATTATTGTGAAAATGTTTGAATTATTTTGTTACTAATCAATCATTTAAATAATGCTTATTTTATATTGCATATAGATGTTGTTAGAGTAATAAAGTTTATTCTTATTAAATAAATTATATTGATTTAATTATTAAGTAATTTATTATCTCTAGTTTACTTAAGTTAAAATTTAGGCATATAATAATTAATTCTTTTATTAATTATTATCATGCAACCTAGGTTAGTTACTTGTTAGGGTTTTGATCTCCTTTATAAGGATGGTCTCTCTTTGTAATTATTGATTCACTTTTGATAATAACAATTTCTCTTTTTGCTCATCAAGAATGTCTCATTTGTGGATTTGGAAATTCCATTCCCCATAGCTTTTGCTTCTCTCTTTCTAGGATAGGTGTTTGCATGCGGGTGATTCTTGGGAGTTGTGGAGTTGATCTTTCATCAACTTCAACATGTTATCAGAGCTCCAGATTTTCATGCCCCTATTCTAGTTGTGAGAGATTCGGCATTGATTTTTAGATCTATGGCTTTAAGAGGATTATGTATTGGATTTGTGGGGGACCTAGTTTTCAGAGCACTTAGAGCATAAATTAACATCATCGTTAAGCTTAGAGCACTTGAAAACCCCATTTCCATATAAAATATGTCCAATTTGGATGCTATTGAAATATGAAGAAAATATTTTTTGCACCCAAGCCATATTGACTGGGGCACACAAAATGAGACAGATGATTTTTTACATTTTTAAATCAAAAATACCATTTTTTTGGAAAAGCATTGCATTTTTGTTCACTTTTGAATCAAAGTTTTAGAGGATGTTACCCGTATTAGCATTCATGATTTAATCTACAAGTTAATTGAGTTTCTCCTCTTTATGGAAATCCTAAAATGTTATACTTGAAAAGTTTGGAATCTCAAAGGTGACATGGAGATAATTAGAGATGCTAATAATTATTGACTTATTTGGTTCTTATGCATGGTTGAAAAAGGTAATGCATTTTAGGAGGGACAATATTTTTATAGTTGAGTTGGGCACTTCACTACAACCTAGATTGTGAAGTTAACTTTTCTCAGGATCTTCTCTTGAGAGTTCCAATTTGGGTTCATCTCTCAAGGTTTCATTTCAACTTCTAGAGGAGTGACATTCTCTAAAGAATTACTCCTTTTTCTTGGAAAACTAGTTAGCTCTACACTGGAAACTTACAACATAACGTTACTTTGTTATGTCCAAATATGTATTGAAATTAGTTTAAGTATGTTTTCTAAAGATGGATGGAATGGTAATCAAATTATGTTCTTGTAGGTTTAATAGGGCGATAGTATGGATATAGATTTTCCCTCTTGGGTTGCAATCATATTTGTACTAGCTTGGGTGTTGATCCTAAAAGAAGTTTAAGGCCATCCCTTCAATTTGTCCTTTGATAAAAGAGGCTGAGGAATCTACAAAAAATAGTAGAGTTTCTCATGTGTTTGGGCTTGCAATGAAAACTCCTTAAAATAGGCCTCTTATAGGGAAAGAGGAAGACTAGGAGAAGGTGAATTTGATTGGTGAGTTTTGATGGAATATATGTAAGTAGAGGTTAAAGAGTCCCTTTACACCTCTCATAAATTATTATTTTTCAGGAATGTGAGGGTTATTAATAATATCCCTAGATAAAATGATATTCATGATCTAATTAAATCTCATTTTGTAAATATTCTCTTTAGTAAGAAAGTAAATTATAAGTAAATGGTTTGTTAAACAAAGCTGTTAAGATCTAATCTCCAGATTTATTTTAGATCATTGCAGATACCATGGAAATTTAGGTAGAGCAACATTCTCATGGGACCCTAGGAAGGTTATCCACCTTTAGTGGATTTTGAGCCATTCTTCTATCTCTACAGTTTCTTCTGGTGCAGACTTAGACTTTGGTGAAATATACATCTTTAGTTATTTCTATGTTCCAATATACAAATTGTAGCTAAATCTCAATGATGGGATCGTATTAAATTTGTATATATCTCTAGTTCCTTTTTTGACTTGTATAATAGGTGATGACTTTAATGTACAATGTAAACTAGAGGAAAAAAAATGATGGCTTAGTCAAGATTGATCCATTTTCTATCTTCCTTAGGGATGATATCAATTATTTGAATGTTATTTATGCAAATTCTAATAACGACATCTTTATGTAAATGAACATAAGAAGTGGTAGCTCCTAGATGCTCTTTCAAAGAGGTTGGATAGATTTCTTATCTTGCACTATTTAACAAGAGATATATGATTTTTTTCTTTCAAATATTTTATTCAATTGGAGAGGTTGTAATCATTAGACAATCAATACTCACATTAGCTAGTTTTAGAGCTTCAAAGATACCATCCTCTATGTTTTAACTTATGTGGTTGGTTGGATCATTCTCTCCATAACTTAATGACCAAATAATCATATGAAGGGAAGCATGCTTACAAAATGGCTATGTATTATTTGGTTAAAATATCACAATATGAAAAATAAAAGCTCAAGAAGTAGAATAAATAATCCTTTGAAAGCCTTCATTGTAACTAAATGGTATCTCAAGCTTAGGTAGACATTTTCTCACTTGATTTATAACCACAAACTTACTTTAGGCTTAAGTAGAGAGGAGAGTTAGAATATCGAAAATTTGGATGAATGAGAACTTCATAAAGATATATTTTTAAAGAAAAAGTTTCATATTAATTGATCTTAGAAAAGGAATAAAAATATTACCTTGGTTCATAATTTTATTGAATCGAAAAGAAACGATAATTTTATTACTTCTCTTTTGTCCTTGCATAGTGCTCAACTTTCTTCAATAGATACACTTTCTCAAGATACCTTTTAATTTTTTCTATGTTAATTAAAAATTACCCCTACAGGTGAAGATGAACTCTATATCATAGATTGCATTCTCTCATTGGTGTCTAATGAGATGATTGAATTTGTCTTGCATCCTATCTCAATAAAATAATTGGAGGATGTTGTGTTTCATATGAGAAAAGCTAAGGCCTCAGATATAGTTAGTTCCAAGATTTGTGAGAAATGATCAAATTCGGGTCCACGAATCGTGGATTAAGAAGAAGATGCTAAGAGCTAGAAATTCTACTTTTGAAGCTCTTATACCTAAAAGAGGCCATGCAAACAATACAGACCAGTTTAAACCAATTGCTCTTTTGTAAATGGGTGTATAAAAGTATCACTGAATTGATTGTGAAAAATACTCTAGCATTGCTCCAAGCCTTTGATTTCTGATAAGCACGGTGAATTTTTTATTTATTTTTGTTTTTTGGCTGCAAATGCAATTAATTCCATTGTATAAAAACACGCTTTGTTTAGCTAATATTATGATACTAGATGTGCACATATAGTCCAGTTGAATTTGAAAGTTAAAAGTAGATGATAAGTTACAGTATACAACGTGTCATGTGAAAGTAAATTTGTTTTTTATTTCTTTCTTTGAAAATTGCAATGGCCACTGCGGAGTATATGATTAAATCTGAATAAACCAAAGAAATTTGCTCGTTTCATCTTATCGTTTCCTCCCTTGGCCTGAACGCTATGTTTGTTTATTATTTGTATCGGTTGATGCTAGCATAATAATAGGACAGCCATTGTTCTCAATATCAACTCAATGACAATAATGTAGGTAGGTGGGTCCGATTGCCGTCCTTCGACACGAGTACATATATACATCGTCCGTTCCTTATAGAGTTGTGATCAGATAGGCTTGGCATTGAGAAGAGCCGAGTGAAGATGGGAAAGGGATTTGCTGGTGATCAGAAGCCTCATGCACTGGTCGTGCCATTTCCTCTACAAGGTCACATCAATCCCATTCTGCATTTCGCCAACAAACTCGTCTCCGATGGCTTTGTCGTAACAATCGTGCACAGCGAGCACAACCACTCGCGCATAATGGAAGCAAAGGAGAAAATGAAAATGAAAGATGGCGAAAATGGAGATAACATGAGATTGGTGAGCATATCCGATGCTCTTGCGCCGGATGAATCGCGTTCCGACGTCCACAAGCTACTCGACTCATTGCCGAAAACGCTCGCTTCTTCCCTGCAAAAGCTCATTCACGACATCAACGAAACTGAACCGCATCCGATTACGTGTGCGGTTTTCGACCTAAGTCTGTATTATGTTCGCCATCTCGCCAAAAATTTGGGCATTCCATATACCCTGTTTTCTACCCTCTCTGTTGCCACTAGTGTCGTTCGCCACCAAACGCCCACCTTGGTCTCTTCCGGAATCGTGTCACCTGACGGTAAGTTCGATTTGCGAGTTTAGGATTCTCTCTTTCTTGCCCTCTTTTAAAGTTAATTTTTTTGTGTGTTAATTGCAGGCACTGCGGCGGTGGATAAGATGATCAACGTTTTACCCTTCATGCCGCCTCTACGTTCCACCAAGTTAATCTGGATGTTTGGGAGTAGAGATGCGATAAAGAAACTCCTGGAGAAGATTCTCGATGTAGCGAAAGAAATTCGAGAGGAACTCATTGTGTTCAACTCCTTTTATGACCTGGAAGCTCCCTTGATCGACGAGTACCCTGAAAAGGGCATAAAACTATGCACAATCGGTCCTCTTATCTCCCATGGAATCCTTGAGCTGGGAGATTCAGAGCAGGGCGACGGTGGGAGGCAGGGCAATTTGCGGGCGGAGGAGGTGGACTGTTTGGCGTGGCTAGACAAGCAGCCCGGCCAGTCTGTCATCTACGTGTCATTCGGGAGCTTGGCGATGTTGAACGCGAAGCAGTTCGAAGAGCTTGCATTGGGGCTGGAGGCAACTGTCAGACCGTTTGGGTCGTCCGCTCCGATCTGATGGACGGGACGACAGGCGAATTACCCACCGGATTTGTTCAACGTGTTGGAGATCGCGGGTGCTTAGTTTCGTGGGCTCCGCAGCTCTCTGTTTTGTGTCATCCCTCGACTGCTTGTTTTGTTACTCACTGTGGGTGGAATTCGACATTAGAGAGCGTGAGCACCGGCGTTCCCATGCTGTGTTGGCCTTATTCCATTGAGCAGTTTCTCAATTGTACTTACATTGTCAATGAGTGGAAAATTGGGTTGGAATTCACTGCAACTGAGGACGGAATTGTAGCGAAAGGAGAGATTGTGAATGCTGTGGAAAAGCTAATAGTGGGCGGGCAAGGTGTAGAGATTAAGAAAAGAGCGACGTTGCTGAGGGAAAGGGCGAGGGAGTCTGTAAAGCCAGGCAGCTCGTCATCGATAAACTATAATCTAGTACTGGACGCCCTGCGAGGCAACAAACATATATAGTGCTGTCTGATGGTCGTTGACAACAATCTGGAATGAAAGACAAAGATTTGAATGTTTGGAGTGAAAAGTTTGCATAGGATAGTTACTAGTTAGTAGCACCCGTATCTTTATCTTTTAAGGGTGCAAGGGTCAAGTTGATAGTCTTGTTTACTTTTGATGAGTTCTTGAGTAGTCTGTATCATATTTCTAGTTATAATTAAGTTTTGGAGTTCTTGTAACTTATTTGATAGAATATATTGACATTTACTACTTTATGTTGTCAGAATAAATACATTTTGTTGGAAGTGCAATAAGATTTAGGAGAGCTTCCTCTGTTTTTGTATAACTGTATATGGATTACTTTGCAATTCTTATCTTATCTCCCCCATCCCTCCCCACTCTCTACCTCTCTTCCTTCATTCTATTATTCATTTCAGTCACTCTCCCCCACCTCTCACTCCTTATCCTGCCCTATATCTCCCTATCTCTATCATTTCCTATATGAAATGAACAACATATCCTTTTAAAAAGCAATTCAAAATTGACTTTGTCTTATTGTCTCTATATCTTCCACTCCATATTCCTCCATATTTGTACATCTGATTATCCCTTCTCCATATCTCCCTCTAGATATCCATATCTTTTTATCCCTTCCCCTCCATATCTCAATTTATATCTCCATATCTCTTTTTCTTTATCTCTCCTCCTATAATCTTAAAGAATCCTTCAAAACAATCTTGACATGAAAAAATAGTAAGTGAACAATTATGTCATTTAATTTTGTTTGGCTTACAACAATCAATATTTGATTCAAATTAAATTAATATGCATTATAATAAAAACCTACTTAGTATTAATCTATATTCAGTCTAGTTTATTATTTGAACAATTTCAATATATTCTTTCTTGATTGGGTGAATATGTTTTAATTTAAGTTGGTTAATAGAGTGAGAAGTGGTAGTCTATCCACTCTCTATATGCATATTCCTGAAACAAAAATAATGGTAATTCATCAATCTCTGTAATTGATGAAGTTATCAACAATGATTAATCAATTCTTCATGAGATAATTACAAAAAGTTCAACATCAAAATTACTTGTGAAAGAACTTTATGTTTCAATGTCAAAATAATAATAGATTAATAATCTAATATGTTATATAAATATTAAATAAATCTATTAGAAAAAGTAAACATGGATTAAACTCCATATGAACAAAGTTAGTTAAATATGCTCTTATTTTAATTTCATCTAAGTTTACCAAGATCAATTTCAACATTTTTATAGAAGTTATCATATTTTATTTTATATTTAAGAATTTTTTAAATCATCTCTCTATTAATTATATGATTATAACTTGTTCCACATTTACCTTATTATTTTTATGATCCAAAATGGTTAGGATCACACACAAACACTTCAACAGAGAGAGGAAATATATTTAGGAGGACAACAATATGATATTAAGTATATGTATGATGTAAATAATATTGCAACTTAAGAAATATTAAATGATATAACTAAGTACTCTAAATAGGTGAAACCAAATTTACCCCAAGGCCCTCCTTAAGTACAATTTATAGAGAAGATTTATTATGGAAAATTGATGGTATGATAGGCCTCAACAACTAGGCCATGTTAAGTACCCATGTATGACTAAGAATGCACCAACATCTTACAAATGGAGATAAGGGTAAATCATCATGGGACAAAAATTTGCCCCAAAATAGAGATATGCAACTCATGTATGAGTGAGAACTTAAGTTATGTATGGAGGCCTTAGCACTAATACCACTCAAGAACTACATCCATCATGAAGATACAAACAAGATCCCCCCTATAAGATGGATGTAAATAGGCAATTTTTTCCTCCATAATGAAGCATCCTCAAAACCATTGAAACATGTTTGAAGCTCAACCAAGAAATAATGTGATTTGACTGAGAATTCCTAAGTGAAAAGTAATGTTGGGTAAAATCTTGATTGAGTGTGGAAAGACAACTTAATTGCAGAAAACTAATTAAAAGGACAAAAATATAGTTTAACTATTCTTACAATGTATAAATACTTCTTGTCCTAGATGATTCTTCTAAATGAAAATCTTTCTTTAGTTTAGGAAGAGTGGAACCTTTGTTGTGTATAAAATTGGCACAAATATAGGCTTTTAATCACCAAAAACCTTGGATAGCTCTAAAAAAATGTCTCATTATGTCTTATCCCCAACTACCTGTCATTCACGATAATAACTACTATATTCAATCTTGTTAGGCCCCTTGGATTGTGCAAATAGAAATGAATTTGGACATGTATAATAATGGGTAAAAACTTCCATTTCATATTGTCTATCTTAAGTAAATTATTTTCATTTAGGTTTAAAATTAATCAAATTTCATTTCTATTCTAGTGTGTTAAAGAGATTGAGAATTTTAAAAGTTTATGTTTAGTACAATTGATCTCCTCTATTTATCTTTCCAAGAATTTATGTTTACTATAGATTTTATTTTAGGCTAGAATAATTTGAAAATCTATAATGTACAAAAAATTTCATTTCAAATATTTATCATATTGAAAAATGTATTTGTAATGTAGCAAATAATAAATTGGGATTATATAAATTTACTTTAAAAAACAAAACTTAAAACTTACAATTAATTATACATCATGTCTCTACATCTCATCACAAATTAAAGGCCCACCCTTCCCTGAAGCTATATATATTCTAATGGTTTAAATTTGTTAACATCTTCAAGTTTAATTTAGAAAAAAATTGTATTAATATATTCTATATTATTGAAATAATTAATTTATATATACATTTTATAATTTACTAGAATAGTTTTCTTGCCTTACTAACTTGAATTTAAATATTTTATTTGATTTATATCATAATTTTATTTAATTATATAATATAATATAAAATTCTTACAAACTTATAATCTTTTAACTTTTAATATTTTAAAATATGTATCATTATCTTATACTTAATATAGTCATATAAATAATTAAAAATCTTTAAAATATCATTAAAAAATAAGTTATTTAAATTATATTAATATATAAAATTTTTTTTTTAAGTTTAAATTTTACTAAAATGAATGGCCCCAAAACTCCTGCTAATTCATAAATTTTCTATTTGTATTATTGATCTAAAAATAATTTAAAAAAAGTGATGAACTATTCACAGGATTCATTCTGGTACCAAAAAGATAGTTGTAAAACCTAAAACATTGTCGTAAATGCCAAAATATTCCATCAAAAAACTTTCAAAAAATGGGAAACCTAGATACCATAACATTAAATTTTAAGTAAATTTCTCAATAATTTAAATGGAAATCTAGCAACCTGATATAACTTATTGGGTACTCCAGTATTCAAACTGCATGCTACTTGGATTCCTATGAATTCCAATATAACTTGTATTGTGTCCTAAGGATTTTCATCTCATGAAGGTTGAAATCCATGTTTGAAGGATTTCATCTCCAAGCAACAACTGCTGCAGAATAAGAATTGCAAAGTGCTGGTTGTTGATGGATGGGATCATGGAGATTGACAACTCTAATCTTATGGCTAGAAAGAGAACTAGATGGAAACCTCTGTCAGATAACTGGGTCAAACTTAGTTTTGATGGTGCTGCCAAAAAGGAGGGTTCGACAGGAGGAGGGGTTTTTAGGGACTATAAGGGAAGGATGTTGCTGGCTTATGCTGGTTCGTTAGGGAAAGTTTCAAATAATGTTGCAGAAGTAATGGCTCTGTACTGGGGTTTAAAATTTGTCTTGAGTGTGGGATGGTAGGATGCACAAGTTGAAGGCGATTCTAAAGTCATCATTGAGATAGTTAAAGGCAATATGTGAGAGGGATGGACTATCAAAAGTATTATTAATGATATCAAGTACTAGTTAGCCACCATCAATAGATTTGATTTGAATCACATTTTTTGAGAGGAAAATAGTGCAGTTGATGGCATGGCGGTGGTTGGCTTAAAATTGGAAGGGCTAAGAGGTTGGAGGAATTTGAATGCTTTGCCAAATTTAGTGAGGGAGTTGGTGAATAAGGAAAAAAATAATGATGAATCCTAGCTAGTTAATTTTAATGCTATTGAGTTGGTAGGGTCGAAACATACTTGATGCTTATGTGGTAAGGAGAAAAGACTTGAGTACGGGAAATAATTATTACTCATGGTTCAAAAATTGGATGTTTGAAATGGGGGATTTTTTATTCATTTCCCTTTATGGATCATCGTACGTCGTGCAAAAAAAAGATTTATATTTTATATATTTGTGACATGTTGGGAATGATGGAAGCGATTGTGGGAAAGATTGTGGCAGCCAACTCATGATCTTTCTCACCAATTTGGTAGGTTCCATTATGACTATTAAATGTAATTATAATCTCTATTTATGGGTTTATCTTTCTAAGAGTGAAGTATTTTTTAGGACCTAGGCTTTGAATAAAGAGAGTGAAGAGGAAAAAATTATAGAGATGGGAGGTGACTTGTTTTGCATTGAACTGGCTATGATCAATGATAACTAGTGTGAGGAAGCCCTTGGTTTGGTACATTCTGAAAGAGGGCAATTTTGTTCATTTCATGGAGACCCTTAATGGTCATGATGAGAATTTCTCTATGTAGTTTGTAAGGAACCATTAATGGTATCTCTTTTCAGAATGGTATCTCTTTTCATGTTTCAGAAGAGGTGATTTCCATGGCAATGGGCATGGCAATGAGGGGAAGAAAATGGTAGAAGGTGACATGGGTAACTAATAAAACTAGTTTGCAATGATTCTTCGAGGATGGTAAAGAACCAGTTTGGCATAGAGGGGCGTTTATGAGGGAGAAGCTGCTTGACCCATGGAATGAGGTTTGTCTAATTATGATGAAATATCTAACCCTAGAAGGAAGGTATGGAGTTTGCTACTACTACCATTTTCCTCTTCTTAATAATTTCAGACACCATGATTTTATTTCAATTTCATTCTTCTTGTTGCATGATCTTGAAGATTCTGTTGTGGATGTGAGAGATAAAATGAGAAGGATTGTGGAAGTTGATATTCCTGTTCACCTGAACCCTAGGCCCCAAGGATTACTAGCCCCAGAGCCCTCACCCCTCAACCCTCTCCCAATGGGTACCTAGTTAATCCCTCCCCCAGGGAGAAAAAAGGAAAAGGTAAGGAAAAAATGGAAATAGAGTTAGAGGATGAGGAGAGAGGGGGAAGGAGGAGGTTGGCTAAGTCTCAAGCTAAGAGGAAGTTAAGGGAGGGAGCCTTGTAGGAGGAGGAATTGGACTATGAGGATTCAAGTTGCCACAAAAAAAGAATGAAGGAGAAAACTGTTCACTTTGGTAAGGGAGGTATGGAGGGGGTTGAAGAAGAGATTTTTGATTCCTCTAGGTCAATCTCAAGTAATGGCAAGGATAATAAGGAGGTGTTGCGTGTCTCAGTGACAGTTGTGCCCGGGTGTGTGGACCTAACTAAAGATAAATTCCCCAAAATGGTGGACAAGATACCTTCCCCTATTACAATCTTGTCCCCTGTTAAGGGAGGATCTAAAATGGCCACTAACCCCCTTATTGTGCAAGATACACAGGTTGGCAAGGATGGTCATCCAGGTACTTCAGATAAGGCTGGCAATGAGCTGTGGGAGAGAATTTAGGCACTGGAGGAAAGAATGGGACTATTAACCAAGTTTATGGTTAAAGTCACTCATGTGGTGGCCACCACTCTGTGCCTGTTGAGGGAAGTTGAAGGGGACCTACCTAAGGAGGACTCCAAGCTGCTTTATGACTTCCTGGTGGAAGACTGGGTGAATGTCCTCCTAGGGAATAAGAAGGTCAAGAAATTTTAAGGGTTCCTCCCCCCTTTTTTTTTGCATGCTATTAATCTGATAGTTTACAGACTTTTTTGGTTTTAAGGCTGTCATGCCTTGGTTTTTGTTAAGTGACTTCTATTGGCTAACAGACATTTTGTTTATAGCCTATAGTTATCTCTATAATTTTAGTATTTACTTCTGTTGCTTGCTAACAGGCATTTTGTTTAAAGCCTATAGTTACTGTAATTATTATAGCATAAACTTCTATTTTTATTTTTGAAATCTTTAGGGGTTAGTTCTGTTTTGATGGTTATCTGCTGGTAGTCGTCCAACTTGTTTGTAATGGGCCAGCCGCCTTGTTTTGGCTACTTTTATTTCAAAAAAAACTACTGCAACAAAAATAGATCATAAATCAATAATATTATCTGAGACCAAAATCTCTATTTGAAACATCCATGCACTGCCATTGAAGAAACAAGGAAAATATAACGAATGCTAGATTTCATAGTCCATGAGACTAAGCCAAGAGCAACAAAATTGCAACATGGACAAAGTTCAACTGTTCTCGAGGCTTTTCAAGCTCTCTTAAATTATCTCCTAAAATTAGGTAAGCAAAAAAAATCTCTCTTCAACAACAATCCAAGGGCAAAAATATACATAATAATATACAAGCAAAAAGAAGATGCTTTCATATTTTTTAATAGGAAAATGTTCTTCCTAGAATATAAAACTCTCCTTAAAATGTACCCAAAAAAAAACCATAATATTTTCAATGGGAGATGAAGAAAAAGTATTTACAAGTTAAATCAAATAGATCTGATGGTTCACTTGATTACTAACAAACATTCTACTAAGAGTATAAAATCGTGCGTTGCTTCAAGACACAAAAATAACGTTTTGACCAACACAAATATTAAAACAAGGCATGCACATATAATTTTAGGAAGTTCCATTCGTAATGATGAGCTGGAAACCTGCACCAAATTTGTCATTTTATGGTATACGACACCATCAGAGTGTCATAACATTCTAGTGGCAAGTCAATTATAGATGGAGGGTCTATTGAAGGACTACTTAAATATATAGTCTAATCCAAAGTCACAAATGCAAAAATTCAATTCTAGGATAATAAAATTTAAACTAATTGAAGTATACATATTCTATTTTTTCAATCCGTTATAGCTATAAAAAATTGCTAGGCATATATACAACTATTTCTTGAAGTTTTATATTATTTATATACTAAAAGATCTTACAATATAATGTGATGATCTTTGTTATGAATTACTTCTCATATTGTAATTAAGATACATACATATTTGTGACATGCACACATTTCTAAATATTTAATTCTTGGGCAACAATAAAAACAATATATTATCTAGTCATATTTATATTAATATACCATTACAAATTCAATCTCAATTTCTTAAATACATACTTGAAATATTTATTCTCTCAAAATTAAATATCTTTTTAAAAATTTTAATCTAACATTATTTATTCATCCCCATGTTGATGCCCAAATGGGTTTTAAAGCTTATTCATATACACATTTATCAAAGTAAGCTTAACCAAAGAAGAAAGACTAGTCTTAAATTAAATCAAACTAGTAAAATATATTTTTACAACTTGTGTATATTAATTCTTTCTATTTAAAATTATTCTACTCCTTACTGCTAGAAATAGGTCTTCACTAAAGATCATTATGAACCCAAATCTGCATTCTTACTTACTTTGATATTCAAAATAACGAGTAGGTCACTTTTTCCACTACAAGGTATACAAAAAATACACTTCTTATTTCAATGTTATGGAAAATAACTTAAATAATTAAAGTTTCTATGAATTAACATTACTATTTACATATGCATATACAACTCAAAAGTACTATTATTTCAATTACAAATGAAATTACTATAGAAGAACAACAGTACAAATCCACCCTTTGTGCTATCACAAGAATTATCAAGATTGATGTGAAGTATTACAAAAAGTATAAAAATAAACTCTATTAGGAGGTTTAAAAATATTGTAGATGCCATAGACACATAGGTAAATGGTACATATACCTTTAATATGATTCCCATTTATTATTAATCCTCATTTATTCCTAAATTAGACACCGACATAAATTTGATATCAATAAAGTTAATATATAGTGATTAGATAGTAGAAAATCATTTAATTTTGCATACCAATTATGAACACTTGGCTAGATTCTAGGGAAAATGTAAGCATATCTTGTTACACCTCTTCAAGTTTTTAGAGTATGGATTAAAAAATATCCTATCCCTTTCTACCAAAAGTTTGCTTTACTACACACTCTTTCCACAAGGACTAGTCTCACTTATATCATCCTAAATAGCAATTATAAAATGACCCATGGGATATGATGTGGTTGGAAGAGTGGATGTAGAAGTTTCTAGCTATGAATTCACAATTCATAACAAATTTCTAATTTCGGTTGAATGAGACTAGAACTTTGGTTGTTTTGATGGTGTCTTACTAAAAATAATTTTTGTGATTCCTACTCCATTCCTTAAGGATTTTTAGGTCTTAATGTCCCTATCTATTATATAAGCTCTTGCATTGGATGTGACAATGCCTCTATTTAAAAGGGGATTAAATAGTTAATGCTAATAATATGGTATTTCAATACAATGACATAAATCTTATATTGTTTTAAAAATACATATATTTAACACTAATAAACTAGTGTAACATTATTTTTTAATATTAACTATTTAACAAATGAAAATGATTAAATAGTCATTTTCTATTAATAAATAATATACTAGTGATTAAATTCATTAGTACATATAAAAACAAACAAAAAAATGAAAGGTCAAAGGTAGAGACGGTTGCTTCATGTGACCATTAAGATTCAAATCATGAGGTGTGTATTTTTTGTTATGGTTTTGATGGGTCTGACTTCCTAGGGAATATAATAATGTGCTATCTCACCTATGTGAACGAGGCAACAGCTAAATAGCTAAATATTTGCACCACACATCCATTACCTCCCTCATCCTTAGTTAGCAAAATCAAATTAAATCATACGTATTGAAGAGCTAATCGTCAGTTGTTAGTCAGCACAAGATTACAGTACAAAATCACTGTGTTAAAGACAAAATAAAGATGTTTTTTTTATAATGAAATTTGAGAACGATAAAAAGTATTGGTAGTCAAGGTTAAAAAATAAGAAATATATATATTATTTTTATTTAATATAATAATTTTAATTTTAATTTTTATATTTTATAATATATTATCATTTATCATAATATATATTCATTTAGTTTCATTTATGATTTTTAAATTAGTTTTTTCAAATCTATTATTAGATGTTATCAATATTGAAAATCATTGTACTTTTTAATTTTACTATAGAAAAATCTATTGTTTAATTTCTTCCAACTTAGAAAAAATTAATTATTTACAATTAATATTTTACTTTTATATCTTAAAGTTAAAATTTTCTCATTTTTTGATTACTGTTATACTCCACAATATTAATGTAATAGATATTAAATCATAATTACATAAAATGACAAATCTATTCACAAAATATAAAAAATTCATATACCTCTCTATATATTTATTATTTGTATACTTTTTATCATAGCAATTGAATAGATTTTATACTCTTCTTAATATCATCACTAACATTGAATTAATCTTCATCATTAAAATAGTTTTTACTTCTTAAAATAAGTAATGTTTAAAATTAATTAATGTGATGAATATGGTAACAAAATTAAAATATAAAAATGAAAACTTAGAACATGATTTTAAATTATTAAATTATCAAAATATAATAAATAAATTCTTATAATTCATCTCTTTATTTGATAATATAGTTTGAAAATAAATATTGTAAATTAAACGGAAAGAGTAATTCTTAAAATAACAAAATACTTAACAATTACTGATTGTCAATTCAAAAATTCAAACATTAAATCCAATAAAATCAATATATTTTATTTAAATTATTTCAAACAAATATTTTTATAAATACTAAATGTTCACATTGAAAGTTTAAATATGTAAATTTGATCTAAATAACAAATTTATATAAAATTATAAATAAAATTAAACTTTATGTTTTATAATATAACAAATTTTTAAAATAATAGTAATAGTTTGAAAAAAAACATAAAAAATTAATGTAGAAAATTTATATTTAAAAAAGAATATAAAATTTATTCAAATTGCGATGATAAAAAGTATACAAATAATAAATATATATAAAGATATATGAATTTTCTATATTTTGTGAATAGATTTGTCATTTTTAACTTACCTTTAAAATGTGTGTAATTATGATTTAATATCTATTACATTAATCTATTGTGGAGTATAACATTAATCAAAGAATGAGAAAATTTTAACTTTAAGATATAAAAGTAAAATATTAATTGAAAATAATTAAATTTTTCTAAGTTGAAAGAAATTAAACAATAGATTTTTCTATAGTAAAATTAAAAAGTACAATGATTTTTAATATTGATAACATCTAATAATAGATTTGGAAAAACTAATTTAAAAATCATAAATGAAACTAAATAAATATATATTATGATAAATGATAATATATTATAAAATATAAAAATAAAAATAAAAATAATTATATTAAATCAAAATAAAATAACATTTTTCTTATTTTTAAACCTTGACTACGAATACCTTTTATCGTTCTCAAATTTCATTGTAAAAAAAATCATTATTTTGTTTTTAAAACGGAAGTTTTGTATTGTAATCTTGTGCTGATTGACAACTGACGATTAGCTCTTCATTACGGAGAACGAGGGAAGTAACGGATGTATGATGCAGCTCGCGATGAATCTTGTTTCCGATGGGTTCCTTGTCACATTCGTGAACACCGAGCACAATCAGTCCCGCATGTTGGAGTCAAAGAAGAGAGCAAATGAAGGGGAACAGAATGATCTCAGAATGGTATATATACCGGATGGCCTTCCGCAGGATGCGAATCGGGCAGATATTTCAAAACTATTCAGTTCGCTGAGAGACACGCTTCTTTCTTCGCTGCACAAACTTATTCAAGACATCAACGAAACGGAGGCCCACACGCGGTCACCTGCATGATTGTCGACGTCAGCATCTTTTACGCTCTGCAAGTCGCCAAGCAATTTAATATTTCGTCCGTTCTTTTTGCCCCGATTTCTGCTGCTTGCCAAGTCATATGCTGCAGCGCTTCAAGCTTCGTCTCTCCAGGGATTGTATCATGCACTGGTAAAACCAATTTTGTAGGTTCACGAATATGTTCAATTTTTAAAGTTTCTCTAAAGAAATCAGTTCAAAGCGTGAATGTTTGTGATTGTAGGGCTGATGAAAGGTGGTCGCCTTAATATCATAAAGGGGGTCTCCTTAATATCATAAATCTATAATAGAAATAAAGAAACAATAACAAATGTGAGAACAGAATATAGACTTCTAAGTACAATATGCTAATCTATACGAGTACCTTCATTACATTAACTAAGCTACAAACTACCACCCAAAGTTGTTCTAGACAATGTTTTGGGCTTTCCTAAATAGGCAATTTTATGCCGTTTGAAAAGGTTCTAGACATTCAAACTTAATACCTACGGCCGACAGACCCTAACAATACATACAAAAAATGAGGGGAGGAAAAATATATAGGAAATGACCAATATGGAAGTATAATTTTTAGAAATAAAGAAGATGAGGGGATAAAACTACAAATGCAATAATATAAAATGCAAATAAAGCATTAGAAATTTACCAATTATGAAAGGAGAATATATAGATTATAAAACAAATAATAAATATGGACCAGATGGGAGGTTTAATATGATATTGGAATATGAATTGGTCACATGCAACATAATTAGACAAATCTTCTTACGATTTTATTCTCATACAAACATTAGTTGCTAAGGTTAGGAGGATTTATCAACACATAAATCCTTATCACCAAATAATAGTGAATAGACATATCCTCCTCTAACCCTCGATTGTAGCAATCATGCAATTTGGAACAAAGAATAATTCTAGTTAGCAAGACATTAGGACAGGGATTTAAAACAAGAGATTACAAAGGCAACACCAATATCAACACGATATACATTAGTAGTTAATAAAATATGCCAATAATAGGGTTCCATAAATATTCAATTAGTTATATATTAGAGCATAAACATACAATGGTTTGCGTTGAGTATTTGCAACAACTTGAAACTCTTCTTAATAAATGAACAAGCATGATTGATGTGCGTCTGCGTGTATAATAAAGATATATAAATTAAACATTTATAATTGCATACATAAATTACATTACAATCCTATTTCTATTTGGCTAAGAAGGGAAGACTGAAGTATTTCCAAGGAGGGACTTCTATAAATTCCAAGCAATGAATCCTTGTCCCAAGATAGAGTGGGGATCAACCACCTGAGCGCCTTGTAGGTATTGACCCAAGAAAGGCTTAATGACTTTTTTTATCCTTTTTGAGGGAATCCATTACAAGTTGGTCTCTGTAGAATTTGGATAACATATACTCCTTTCATCTTTGAGGTGAATTAGTAATAAAATTTGATATGAATTTTCAATATAACTTAAATCTAATAAGATGAACAACTATTCCTACCAAGGAATATTAAAAGCGAAACATTAACTAAAAAATATAAGATAAATTGAGGTTCCAACAGGGGACATAACACTCTATCACAAGGACATATTTAGTAGCCCTAATGTGTTTCATAAAAAATTGAAATAAATCTAAGACTTGCGCTTCCTAAATCACCATACCATTGGATATAAATAAGATATAAAAAATATTCAAGAAAATAATCAATATTTATTATATTGATAATGTATTAGCAACCCAAAAATGTTTCATATAGAAAATAATATAAATTTAAGACTTGTTGTTTCTAGAACTATCAATGTGCTGTTGCATATAAATAATATATCAACACCATACAAGAAAATAATTAATATTTAATCATATAGTTAGTGTAAATACAATTATCTTCTTGGCTCCCAAAGAACCAAACTTTAGTGAAAATCAAATTAAAAAGTAGAAATAAAAAGGAAAAAAAGAAAGGAAAATGAATAGACATCTAGAGGAAAAACAAAGGGTCATTGTAATGGCCTTGAAAATGAGAGACTATTTCTGGTTTGTTGGGTTCATGCTTGATTGTTGTTTTCTCTTGGGGAATTTAGGAAGCTTTTTCTTTTGGTTTTGAAATATAAGGGGAACCTTTAGGATTTCTTGATGGATTGCACAAAAAAAAATTCATCTTTGTGAAAAAGTTGACAACTAAGAAAATTTGTGAAGTTATAATCTGAGACAAATTTGCAATATATGATATATTTCATTTCCACTCTAAAATAAAACTATAATGATTCATTTTTCATATTTAATTTCAAACCTCTATGATTTTTAGTATAACAAATTGCATAAATAGATGTCATTTTGATGCAAATTATTTTCTTAAGATTTTGATGGAATATTGGGAAAAGGCTAAAACAAATATCCTACTGGGATTTTTAAGAGGTAACATAATAGTATATTCTATCATCCTATAAGATTATAGGAATAACATAGAAATACTTGGTTTCCTAGTTAGTTACTGAGGTGGTTTTACATTGGAATAAATATTCATTGTTAATGAGGTGCTAATTTCCTCTCTATATATGAATTCTTGGTGTTCAAAGGCTGTAAGGTATATACAACAAGAAAATACTTATATCTAGATGGGTCATGTTATTCAATGTATAGTATATAAGTGGAAAACATTATGTTTATGCTGAGTGAAAATATTGTTCAACTAGATTAACATAGTTTTACAATATCTACTTTTGACAACTATCATTATGAATATTTCTACCATATAAAACTTGCCTTTAGAAAATAATATTTCTCCAAAAGATAATGCTAATTATGAATAATGGTTTTAAGTATGTAGTAGAGTCATTTTGTGTTGCTAGAAGTGCTTTCTTTTAAAAATATTACTTGGATGCTTGACTTAGTATTGAGAATAATCTAGTCAATTGAAGCTTCGGATTTTGGGTAGATTATTGTGGCTTTTCCTTTGTTTGGGGTTCATTCACATGCAATTTATAGGCAATATCATACTTATTTCAGAATAACGTGTACATTTTAGAGGTTATTGTGTAATATCTATATGCAATAACTTCGAGAATATTTTTTTAATAAATTTATGAAACAATAAATGCTTATTTACATTCTAATACTATTCCCTCATCTTGACATTTACTACATTAATCTACCTTCCTAGCATATAATTCTATCCTTTGTCTGGAAGATTTTATCATAGTGGATATGGTAATAAATAGTTTCCTATTACCAATTATAAAAAATACATAAAATATTCTTATATTCCAATGTCAAAGATATTACATTTAATATGCATTTTATAAAGTGGCAAGATGAAAGAAAGCACTTAAATAAATTAAGCATGCAAAAACTACCTTTCTGTCTATCTATACTAATCAATGTAATACATTATACTAACAACCAAATATGTTATACTAACAAATCTCCCTATTACATTGTTTTGATAAATCTTTTCCTAGAAAACCCTCTCAAGCCTTTCATAACAAAAAATGTTGATTGCAAGATTTATATAGACACCTTTTGTGAAAAATATTTCTGGAGAAATAAAATATGAATCAAGTTTAGCTCCATGCCGTCTCATGACCCTAAAAAAAGTGTAGCCTCTATTTGATATCCAAAATTATTCATACCAAACCCTCCAACCTTATTGATCCATCAAGTTGAATGATGACCCTCAAAAGGGTATAATTCTCAAACACAACCTCAAGTATTAGTAGAGAATTATCTATATTGAGCTTTACAACAAACCCCTTACTTCTCTCCTAAACAAAAAAGCTTCACAATACATGTATCTTTAAATATTCGAGTAACAACAAAGAATGAACAAGAAACCAAAAGACCAAAAAAATGCTTCTCAAGAAAAAAATATTAAAAAATCTCAAAGTGGGAAGCTAACTTGATATGATAGAAATCATTCATCATCATGTGCCACCAACCTACAATATAGTAAGGCTTATAAATCTTCTCCAAAATTACTAAGAGAAACATAAATAATAACTTGACTATTTGATGAATCCCCATTCTCAATGTTTTTTTCTTCTTCATTGATTTTATCTTTGAATTTTCCTTTAAGAATATCTCTAGCTCAAATTTTACAAAGACTGAACTCTATGACCTTTTTTTATTACAATAGAAATATTTAATGTCTTCTTTACTTGTTTCAAACATATAAAGAATTTTCTTGTTGGGATTTACACCTAAACCTTCTACATCCATTCTCTTTTCTTTTACTAAAAGGATTGAAATTATATCTTCTAAAATTTGGGAGGCTATTTGGCCGTGTGTTAAAATAATATTATTGTAAAATATAGACAAGTTTCTTAACAAGATAGCCTTAACATCTTCATCATCTAATGTAGCCTTAACTTTTGCTAGTTTTCTGATAAGAAACATCAATCTACTTATATGACTTGATAATTTGATTCCATTTTCCATTTTAAACCTAAAAAATTGAATTTTTAGAGAGAATTTTGCATTTAATGCTTTTTTCTCGAAACAATTTATTGAGATAATTCCAAACTTTTGTTGATGATTTATTAAAATCTATTTGATGTAATTTTGAATTAGAAAGAGAAAGACCAATAATTTTTAAAATGGATTTATCATATCTGTTTAATCACATTTAACAATTTAGATATATGTAGGTTTAATTTCTTTTCCACTCACTATTCCCATTAATTGCATCTCAGTTTTTCTTTTCTAAGTATAAAACTTAAAACCATGATATATTTATGTAGTGGGTCAATCAAAAACACCATAACAAAATATCTTCCTTTGTTTTTGTAATTACTTCACTAAAATTGTAATTATTTTCTCTAAGCCCTAACTTCCCCTTGTAGGATAAAGAAACAAAGAACTCCAATCCATTTACATACACAAAGATTTTTTAGTTTTTCATAAAATAGGCACAAAGATTTCTTACTATTTTCTCACACCATTCTCATAGGCACATAAACACATGCATATCTCCAAATTCTCATTGCATATTCACAAGTTCTTAGGATGATTCCTCCAATACAATTTGTTATAAAAAATATATTAAATATTATTTTATTCCATTGTCAAAAATATTACATTTGATATGTATTTTATAAAGTGGCAGAGAAAAAAGAAAGCAATTAAATAGTTTAACCATACAAAAACTACCTCTCTAACTATCTACCATAAGCAATGTATACATTTACTAGTAATGTAATAAATTATACTAACATCATCAACATTAACAAACATGTCTTAGACTTATAGTTGTTCCTAATGATAATTTGGGAACCTTGATCTTGCAAACAAAGACATAATTTTTGGGACACGATTGAGTTTCAAGATAGGTCATGACACGTAAACTTTGTCATTGAGAGTATTGAACACATTGATCAATATATCATTCGTTTATTATTTCTATCAAGAATTAAGGTGGTTTCCTTCACTCTACATTAAATAAGATAATTATATAAAATAATTGAACCATTAATGTTAGTAAATAAATATCTAATATTGCACTTTCATTAGGAGCATTTGAAACTCGTTATTAGTAATTTATAGATTTTTATTGATATGGATCATATTGTTGTCACATTGATGCTATGTGAAGAGTTCATGAAATCTTCTAGAGAGAGAACATAGTGTAATGGGGATAATGTGTTCACAATTTAGAATAACTTAGAAAATGAACTATGTGACAAATCACATGTACCCTAGATGAATTTGAACATAGGCTCTTTGCATTGAAAGATTTGAAGGATAGATTGTTGGTATCAAGGAGAGGGTTGTGCAATAACAAGGATTGATGGCCGTAATAAAAAATTTGAAGATATTATTTGGTAAACTTAGATTGATGAGAAACAAACAAGAATTGCATGTGGTGTTACTAGTGCTCTATTGTGCACCATTAAAGAAGCATTTGAAAGATCAAAATTAGACTACTTGTAGATGTTAATGAATAGGGATCTTTCTATTAAATTTGAGGAAGATGTAGAAAATGAGGTTGATGATCTTTGTTACTATCTTAGCATGACTAATTTCTCTCTATACTTGAATAAAGATCAAAAAGTTCATATAAGAGAGATGGAGATCAAATAAATAGTATAGTGATTGATGAACTCACAAAAGGAAGAAATGGGAGACAATGATTCCAACAATTTACATACTAGGGATGTGTAATATATTGAAGAATTCCACAAAGAAGTACCTAAAATCCTTGTAACATCATTTTGAGAATCATCTAAGACACCACCACCTTTGACCACTCCAAGAGGACATGTAAAAGGTCAAATATTAACCTATATTATTAAGCCAACCATTAAGACAAAAGTCATTAAGAGTTCAAAGCTTCAAGAAAAATGGAAAGAGGTGGCTCCTTGTAATGTGAGTATTCCAATCAAATTAATTCTTCTATAACATCTCAATGAACATTTGTGAAATCCTTTTAGATAGGGACCTTAGTTATTCTCCAAGTCCCGTATCACAACCTTTTAAGAATTGCTCTTGTAACCCACTAGGATAAATGCAAGGTTATTTTTAAAGTAAAAGAAGATTAAAAATTATCAACATTTAAGTGAGCAGTTTTTCTCAAGACAAGTTTTTACATAATCACTATTCTATTCTATTCTTGATGTGTTGTTCTCTTGAATTGCATATTAAGGATGTGGTACATGTTGAGCCTATTTAGGCCTCTCATGTTCTAGGAAAGAATCTTCATAAAAAAACTAGTAATAATTATTTTTGAATTAAAAAGTTAGGGATAAGAAGGCCCTTGAAACTTGTTACAACAACAAACTCCTCAAAAAAGAACAAGGAACGAAAGCTTAACTAAGGAAACAAGTTTTCAAAGTCAAGCCCGAGGGTTTTTGAAAGGAACCCAAACCTTCAAGGATTTTCCCTAGGATCCTTAACTTACAAAGCCTGTCAAGACCACCATGTCTTCCCAACCAAAAATAACATCTAACCAACAAGTGCATTTAAAAATTTATAGCACACCTCACTATCACTATAGTGAAACTAGAAATTAAAAAATCCAATGAGAAATAACATGCTAAAATTGAATAATAGCTTGAAAAGAGAACAAGACAAAGGGGAGAAACTAACATCTAAACATATATAAAAGCACATAACAACTCTATGGCCTCAATATAGAGAACCAAAAAGCCTCCTGGCACTAAATTAACAAAAATAAAGGGATTGCAAACCCAAAAAATATAATCTCCAAAAGGGATAACCACAGGCTCTTGATCAAGGAAGTGGAGAAATATAAGCCATTTTATGCAAAAAAACCAACACCCTAAATGTTTTCCACCCCTACCAAACTTCCTTTCGTAACTTTCATCCAACAACAAAACCACTAAAGACCTCCAACTAGATCACCACCAGATGATCAACAAGAAAAATATTGTCATAAAAAATAAGACATCTCCCATCCTTGAGAGGGGAAATCTCTACCTCAATAGGAAAGCAACATGGAAGGGTAGCAAAGAAGCCACTATCGATGTCTTTAGGGAACTGCCAAAGTAATCTCTTAGAGGGATCCAACATCTACAAGAGAAACCAAACACCACAAAGGAAAAAGCCCCAAATCCAAAAAGGAATAGCCTTGCAAGGTAAGTGCCACGCATGAGGAACCCACAAAGGGTATTGTTAGAGTCTTCTAGATAAATCTCATCCAAGGGTTCAATTCAAGATATAAAACAAGACCCTAGGGCTTCAAGCATCTCTCCAATCAAAGACAACCAATCCCCCTTAGCACTGGAGACCAAATGGAAAGAGCTATGCCAAAAAGAAATACAACTATTACCAAAGGAATGGAACCTTCCTCCTTGAAACTACACCAGCCAAACCCATAATGGTCTACACAACACCACAACAAGAAAATCAAATTTTTTTGCATCCAAACTAACTGTTAGCCATCAAAAGCCCCCCTAGCAAGGAAACCATTGTCATCCAAGGAAGAAATAACCAATCCAACCTTCCCTAGAAAATAAATCTCCTCTCTAACAACATCTTTAGCTTCAACAATGTCTCCATAGCTACAACAAACCCTAACCCCAAAATGAGGAAACTCAAAGAGAAGCTCAAGAAAAGACACAGAGGTCCTTTTGGCAAAGCTACACTTGTTGAAGTATAGAAGAGAGCCAACAATACTTGTCTCCAACCTCAAATATAGTCAAGAAATAAGAATTTCACAATGAGATTTGTCCAAAACATCACTAAAATAGGGGCAAAAACCAGTGGTAGCAGATGTACATGTCCTCCACCAACAACATTCATGGAACCCCCATCTGAAAATAAAAGACCAGAAAGGAAGAAAAGGCTTGGAGGAATCTTCATCTAAATTTGAATCCTCCTCCATATCCACTTCCAAAATTAAAACCCTAGGTGCAAAGACAAACCCAGCTCTGCGTGCTCCACTCAACATTCTTAACTATATTTTGCTAGTAATAATTGTTAACCAAAGAAAATGACCACTCTTAAGGTTGTTAGATCCCTCTCGTAGAGGAACACAACTCTTTGTTCTTTTTCTTCTTGACATAAGAGGTCCCATCCATAGTTATCTATTTTCTACTAGTAATATCCTTCTCAATTTCTCTTTCCTTTCTCTCCTTTTGTGATGGTCGACCTAGCTTACTTTCACTACCTACATTTGGTTTTTTTTTTCTTTCTTCACTTTCCCTTCCACAATATTCTTATCAACCTCCTTACCAAACAATTTGAAGACTTTATATTGGATGAGTAGGTGGAGGGGGAGGTGGATGACAAACCTAACACTAAAATTTTCCCCTTTAGGTCAAAAAATTTAGAGAAGCCACTAATGTGTCGAGGGGTCACAACTGAGAATTTTTTTTCCTTGTTGTTCCTAGGCTCCTTTTTAATGAGATATTTAGGTTCCAATAACTACAACTATTGCACCATAATATTAACTACATTTATTTCCTTACTATCCTTTGGATTTAATATATTAAGCTACACCACCACTTCATCCAATGTTTCTTGTTTGGAAGTGTTAAGGGAAAAACCATATCTTGTAGACCTTGCCTCTGTAAACAAATCTCTAAAAGCTTCTCTATAATAGAACTAGTATTCTACTAACTCTTGTTCTTAGTGTGAATATATTTCACTATCCTGGAGGCTAGATTAGGATCCAAGGAAATAACATTCAACACCATTCCATCCTTTGAACCTAATAAGGATCCCCTAGTAGAGGCACACGAGAGGAAGAAGAGACCCAAGAAAAGAATGCAACATCCATAGAAGAAGACATTCCTTGAGGATTTAACTTCTCATATTCCCCCTTTTGAAATTTACAAACTTTATTGAGATGCCCATATTTCTTATATATCTAGCAAAACATTTTCAACATTCTCATACTCTAGGTACGAGATACAATATCTATATATTTTGATTATAGATTTATATATGTGGGTAACATAATGTTAATGTTCACATTAATATAGGTACATGCAAAATAGGATATGATATTTTAGTTGAGTAACATTATCAACAAGGTATAACTAAAGGACTTTGCAATACCTCTAAAAACTTTATTATTCCAAGAAGTTCTAAAGGTAGGCCAACAAGATGAACCCAAGTTGGAGCCAAAGCATCAAGAACACCATGCATATTTAGCCCAAGTTTCTATTTTACATAGAGCCATGATATTCCTCTAGTTTCTACCATATGTCTTAACATAGAAAAGAGGTCCTCTTTATTCAAAAATCTAAACAAGAACATGCTACATGAGTCATAACATTAGTTTTAATTCTATCTTTAAGATTCCAATAGTTCGCTACCCACATACACAACTCGTCTATATAAGGCCCAAACAAGAAGAATTTACCAGCCAAAGAATGATGCGACACATTAATTGCATCCTTGAGGATCTCATTAGGATCCTAATGGCCATACCAATGATCTTGTAGGAAACACCATATTGTTTCTTTTCTATCTTAGTCTTCATGGAGGACGATTGGACTCCCATTACTTTATCTACAAGGAGGATAAAGATTCCTAACCCAAAAAGGAATTTGCAAACCTTGCTACCACCTTCAAAGAGGTTAAAATCAATAGACCTAGGTCATCAAGAGAAACCATGGAGGACATAGCAATATGAAGGAAGCAAAAGTGAGATCAAGAGTTAGGGCAGTCGACTCTGGCAACAACAATCAGAGGAAGAAACTCAAGAGGATCTTGAGGACACTTTTGCAAGACCAATCTTCAAGGATTTCCAAATGGGAGCATAGGTGGCCCAAGCATGGTCTCCCATGAGAGACCCCTTAGCAGGAAGAAGGAAGTAACATAACCAAGAAATAAAAAAGTAGAGTAGAACAAGAAGATTTTTATTAGTGATCTTGTTGTGTAGCTGAATCATGGCAAGTGTCCTTTGTCAACTATTGTCAAGTTTTCTTATTGAATATCTTGAAGATCAAACAATATAATAATGAAATAAATGGTAATGTGGAAGGGATGGTCCTCCATTAATACTTCGAACCTTAGTAATGTATAGGGCAATCAAAATGACCAAGCTACACCTTCTATCCTTTTGGTAATTATGTTAGTGAATTTTACATTAATATTTATCTTTTTGATTGTGCTGCAATTTTTGATTTAATCAATAGATGCATTAAATTCATCTAATTAGATCAATTTTAAGGGTGTAAAGACATTGTTGAGACACAAATTTGTTTTGAAAAACTTATAAGGGAATAAAGTCATTTCATACCGAGGAGCTCATTGATTCCATTGCAGGTTTCTTTATGGCATTGGCTACGGTGCAACTTATTTGCATTGAGCCTCTTGTCCCATTAGAATGCCTCATATTTAGATGTTGTACTTTTCCTACAGCTGACACAATTTTGAAACGGTTGTGGTAACTTTTAACCAAAACAAAAATACAATAAAAGTGAGATACAACAAATTATAGAAAATTTTTTCCAAGGAAAAAATATAGATTCACTTTTAAATAATTTTTTCTTGGGATTTTGTTATATAATATTAACAAATATTATAATGACTTTTTGGCATGTAAATTATTTTTTTGTAAAAAATTATTTATAGATGCACTTTCATAAAAATTATTATAAAATATTGATAATATCATGTTTTATTGAATAGTTAAAATGACATGTAAAAATTTATTTATTAGTAAAAATATAGATTAACATTTTTAATTGAATAGTTAAAGTGATATGTAAAAAAATAATTTATTAATTTAAATTTAATCTATTTATTTAACTTTTATTTCTCAATAAATATTATAATATATTATTAAAAATCTTCTAAAAAATCAACATTTAATATCTATTTTAAATAAATTAAATATTAGATTGGTAATTTTTTCACTTTATTTATATATTTTCAATTTTTTCATTTCCAAAAAAATAAAATTCTAGCAATAAAATAATAAAATATATAATTTATCATAGTTAGTTTTTTCATTATATTCTTAAATATTTTCTTAAATTATTTGTAAAATTACAAAATCTCACATAATTTAAATGTGTATGATTTTAATTATTTTATAATAATGCAAATCATGCTAATAAATAATTTTTGTTTAATTATACATTACATATCATATCATATTATTTTAAAATTTTCATTAAAAATATGTTACAGATATTTTATAATATAAAATATGAAAAGCAATTATTAAATTATTAAAAAAAATTTAAATTTTAAAGTTAAAGTCAACTTTTACCATCTCAATATATAAATTTAGAGTTTACATTATTTAAAAAAGAAATTGTAATATTTGTTAATATTATATACCAAAATCACACCAAAAATAAAAATTATTTAAAAGTGAATAAAATAATTTTACATGCTACTTTAATCTATAATTTTTACTAATAATTAAAATTTTAAATGTCACTTTATCTATTCAATAAAATATGATATATTTTATAATTATTTTATCCAACTAGCTCTATAATTAAATTGTTACATGTCAAATTTTACCATCACAATATATAAATTTAAAATTTAATTTATTTGACAAAAAAAGTATAGTATTTGTTAATATTTAATATTATATAAAAAATCATTTGAACAATAAAAATAAATTAAAAGTGAATCGGTAGTTTTTTCCTTAAAAAATCTAATTGTCATTGTATTTCAAAATCATATCAAATTAGCGTACAATGTGGTTATCCTCCCACAAAAATGTAAAGTTGACCAATTTTCAAAAGTTTGAAAACGTCATAGATTTTTTCCAAAATTTCAGAGTTTGATCTAAGTTGGTAGTTGAAAATAATAAAAAATTAAGAAAAAAATCACTATGTTTTCCTAAAAAAAAAGTTTGACTTTCTTATTGTCTTTGCTTTTTTTTTTTTTTGGTGAGAGACTAACCTAATCCATACGAGTAGGATATTTTGATAGGACAAGAGGCTCGATGCAAATAAATTGCACCAACCGGTGACCATCTTTATAGCCAGCTCGAATAATATAAAAAATAGAGACTAATCCTAAATTAGGTTGCGCTATCATGTCAAAATAATATTGAAGTTCTTGAAGTTGGTGAACTACAACTGTACTGACATTAAAAAACGCTCTAATTATCGCTTTGTTTACTTGGTGAGTGTCAGGTATTGTTAATCCGAGGTGGGCCTTCCTGTCAGAGAGATTTTTTATTGCCATTCTTAAGTTTAATGTGTGTTGTTTCCACCTTCATTCATTTGGGTTCATGTATATACACCCAATGTAATAATCCAATTGCGAGAGAGGTTTGAGTTTGTAATTGGTGGTTAAAAAACAAGATATTTAAAGTTGTAGAAGATAAAACTCATGCATTGCTTGTCCCTTTTCCACTGCAAGCCCACATCAGTCCTCTTCTTGTGACAGCTAGTTATAAATTTTGCTTCGTAGCGTTTGTTTCCTTATTTCAAAATGGACCACGGGCCGGTGCAATGTATAAAAGAATACAACTTTTTTCAATATTAAAACAATTTTTTAATGCAATAATTCTGATCAAACTAATGAAATTTTCTCGTTTCATCTTATTTTGTTTTAATTTGTACCCATTGATGCTCACATATATAATCAACGGTGATGACCTTGTTGATAGTGACAAAAGAAAAAGACAGCCATAAATATTGTTGTCAAAATCATCACACTTAGAATAATATATGGGGGTCCGATCACCATCCTGGAAATATACATAGTCTAGATAAATTCATTCTAGCTAAGTTATATATGGCCTCACACTTTTCTAATTGGAAATGTCTATTAAATGCATGTTTTATACTAGTTTGTATCCAATTACTAAATAAATAAAATTATTTCAGAAAAGTGACATTTCAATAACTCTTACAATTTTTTATGATATATTTTTAATAACATATAAACACCATTATATAGAGCTTAGAGTCAAGAATATTCTCATGTAGAGTTTATAGCGTTTTAATTAGATATAGTATATTGAAATTGAAAAATTCCACAACCACATATTTTAACACTCAAAAAGATGTCAGTTTTGAGAAAGAAAAAAATATTAAATCATATTAAAAAAATTTAAAAATTATATGATGTTCTATAGGAGAGAGTCCTCTTCTAGAATGTATAATTTTTCTCTAGGTTAGAATTGATTTGTTTTGAAAAATGATGGGGGAGATGAGAACTATTGATTTTAGGTGAGTTAAAACTTCAATCCTTATAAAAGAGAAAATATAGTTCTAAAGCTAATTTTTATTTTTGATTGTTCTAGATATATATGTTATCTATAAGATAGCCAGAGATCAAAGGGAAATACATTTATTTGCATATAGTTTTGTGGTGGGAACTAGACCCCTAATTTTCAATGCTTTTTAGCACCTAAAAAACTATCTATAAAAGTTATGAAAATATATCTATTCTTATTCCAAATAATTATTAAAAATTGTAATCCTAAAATTCATCCATTTCTACACATTTCATTATTTTATTTCATTTCCAAATTCAAAATAATAATACCAATTTTATGTCATTGAAGGTGAACAGTTATACTTTTGTTAGCCTTTTCCTTTAGAAAAGGGTGACATAGGTTTGTGCTTTTATTAAGGATTATGATATAAATGTGGGCCTCAAAACTCAGAAACAAACTTCAACATAGTCATTTCATGATGGGTTTCATTTGAGAATGAACATGAGATTATCCATCTCGAAAGACCCAATCATATCAACTTGTTTCATTCTATCTAGTTGAGAATCGAGAGTTTAGTGACCAAAACAACTAAGAATGAAGGATTTGGGCTAGAATGAATGCCAGATTACACTAGATTTTTATTATTTTCTATGCAAGAGAAATAAATCTAACCTAGATGAATGTGCAAATTTAAGCATAGAAAAAAAGAACAACTAAGCTAGACATGATTTCAAAATAAACTAAATGAAATCACTATAAGAAAAATACAATTGAAATCTCTTGAATGCACAAATGTTGAGTTTTCAAACTAACATAGTGGCTTTTCTCACAAATTGCATCCTCTCAAATGAGAGACATAATTTCCAAATCTATAAAATCATAGAATTTATCAACATTGGAGATCAAATCAGATGAATGATGGAGATTAGATGAGAGTCCAATTTGAACATCAAGCTTCCAAGAGAGTAGCTTTTTTAAAAAAAAAACTAAAAGAGGGGTAAAATTTTTATTGAATACCAAAGAGAGTAGAACAACACAAGAAACAAAGAGAACTACAAAGCTTTATCCTAGTCCACAAGTTGATCCAACATCTAAGATAAATCAAGGGGAAGCATCCTATGATCAATAATGTTCCAAGCCAACCCATGCTCAGAGGCCCATTTAGCCAAATAATCAACCACACCATTCCACTTACAAGGGATATGCATAAAAGACACAGAATCTAGAGAACTGCATAACTAAGTGATCTGCTGAATAACTAGAGCCAAATGCCAATCCACATGCACAAGGTTCCTTTTATTCAATACATTCACAACCACCTGCGAGTCAGTCTCACAAATAATTCTTCTCTAGCCACATTGATAACATTGTTCCACTACAACCAAGATAGCCAGGGCTTCCGTGAGGTTATTAGTATGGTAACCCTTGTATATAGAAAATTAAAAACTAAATATCACCAGAACTATCACGCCCAACTCCCCCAATACTAGCTAGACCAAGATTTTCCTGAGAGGAACCATCAATGTTGATTTTAAGAATTCCAGCCTCAGGAGGAGTCTAATGCCCCTCATGATTAACACACTAAGAGTGTTGCCTAGCTCTATTCCTAGAGTGGCTATGGGGGACTAAGGGAGTGCCACCCTGAAGAGGAAAGGAAAGGCATGAGTAAATACCAACATCTCTAGGATCTAAACCTCCATCAATGTCACATTTATCTAGGAGTGTTTCATGAAGAGAATTAACAATTTTCTCCCACAGGTGCCTAATCTCAAACTGCACATCATGAAAGATCCTCCTATTTCTCTCAAACCAAAAATACCATAAAATAAGAGAAGGGCCAATAGTCCAAGCAACCTAAAGAAAAGAAGTCTTGGAAGGGGGATGGACCACACACTCCACTAGAAGTGCCAAATCTATTTGGAAAAGGGGCACTGGAAAAAAAGGTGAGAAATAGTCTCTTCACTATTGCAGTATAAAACATAGATGGAAGGCCCCTGGAAGCCTCTTTTGTAGAGATTATCCCAAGTAAGACAACGATTGTAAACCAAAATCTATAGGAAAAAGTTACACTTAGGCTGTGAAAAACTATTCCAAACTTTTGTCCACCAGGAGACCTCCACCTCACCAAAAAGTTGCTTAGTCAGTGTAAGGTACTTGAAGAAACAAAATGCTTGCCAAAAGAAGCACCTCCCCAAGCCAGAACATCAGGTTCCTATAGAGAGCTACACTCCCTAGAAGCCAATATTTGAGATAGTTCCAACCGATCCCCCAAAGAGCCACCCAACGGAAGAGAGTAGCTTTTGAGAGTTTCTAGGAAATAAGATTTAGTTTTGAGTCACGCAACTGATTCATTTCTTCTTTCAAGTTAACTCAAATTTTCCATTTATGAGTTGAAGAGAAGATTTTGGAGATTTATATTTGAATTATTTAATTATGACATCATAATTGAATATTCTTAATTAATTAAATAATTAAATTAAATAATTGAAATGAGGCTATTTAATTAAACCAAATGTATTTAATTCCTTTTTTGTGTGTATTTAGCTAAAGGGGCTTTTTAATTAAATTAAATGCATAGGACCTTTAATAAAATTTAACTAATTCGATTAGAGGTGTTTATTAGCCAAATTAATTCAATATTAGGAATTAAATAAAGAGATGTGATTAATGCAAATTAAAGGTTTTCTACTTTTGACACTTAGGTCAAGTAGAGTCAAATGATTAGAAATGCCTAGTATATTAGGACTTTGTTGATTGAGAATTTGATGTTTCAAGACCAATACGTCAAATTAGATTAGGATGCCAATTATAGGGTATTAATTTTTCCCCTCTTTGAATTGATGTTCTAGCACCGCATTAATTCAAAGATTTGATGTCTAAAACATAGAACTATAATTGAGATTGGTTCTAAGATTGATGATAGAGAAGTCAGTTAATGAGATAGAATTGATTCTAAACTTGGTTTGAATGAAAATCAATCTTCTGGAGTTCAACTACCATGGAGTTCAGAAAAATAAATGCATATCATTTGAAGATACTATAGGATTATCTCTAGGATGAAGCTTAATCCTCTAGAGTCAAGATAGAACACCTAAATATTGGTCCAAGAGAACAAGGATTCTCATGATTCATAGGATTGTCCCTAGAACAAGGCTCAATCTTTAGGAGGCTAGATAGAACATCCCAATACTTTTCCATTAAAACTATGACAAAACTAATCATAATTCATAAGATTGTCCCTAAAATGAGGCTTAATCCTTAGGAGTCTAGGTAGAATTCCTAGATACCTATCTATTAAAAGGTGACTAATAGAGATATGAGATGCAAGAAACAAAGATGCCCCTAGTAATGAGTTTCCCATCCTAATGGGGACTTTGAAATCTGATCTGAAGCAAGATCTAAAAAGATTTGAAGCAAGACTTGATTGATGCAATTATATAATCATCCTGCGCCCTCTAGTCAAAAGATGACACTTCATAACAGTAGTATAGAGTGATATATTGAAGCTAGAGACATAATAAAAAATATGAATATTGTACTAGAAATATGGACTGCACAAGCACTCGATCACATGAGTCCCAAAAATTAAAAAATATGATTTAAAGTTGTTTATGAGTGTCAATTTATTAATATTCTTATGGATGTACAATTTGTTTACTCTATTGTGACAACTGTACTAGTGCATTGGCCCTCTTACATTAATATACATGTGATAACCATTCCACAACTTACCTTAATTTATAAATGTTTATCCATGGATTACTTACCTCTATTTGTGGTGCAATTTACCTCTATATTATTTTTGAATATTTTACTATGGGTTTGCATTAGCAAAGAATGTGATGTTTTTGTTTTTGTCATTGCCTAGCAATGGAAAATGGTAACTATAACTTTTTTAGACAGCAATTTAAGGTAGCATCTATCTAAATCTTGCCATTGATGTAGAGTAAAATATTCAATTCATATTATAAGTTTTGCATTTTTTCTAAATCTTTTTCTGCATGGATTACTTACCTCTATTTGTGGTGCAATTTACCTCTATATTATTTCTAAATATTTTACTATGGGTTTGCATTAGCAAAGAATGTGATGTTTTTGTTTTTGTCATTTCCTAGCAATGGAAAATGGTAACTATAACTTTTTTAGACAACAATTTAAGGTAGCATCTATCTAAATCTTTCCATTGATGTAGAGTAAAATATTCAATTCATGTTATAAGTTTTGCATTTTGTCTAAATCTTTTTCTGTGGCTTTGTATTAACAAATAATGCAATGTTTCTATCTATGTTGTTATCTAGTGATGAGAAAAAGAAACTAATAACAAATTTGGAAAATATTTAAGGTAGTCTCTTTTTGAATCTTGCCATTTGTGGCAAAGTGAGTTTTCTAGTACAGTTTTTTCTTCATATTCTTTCTAAATTTTTAGTTGTGGTTTTTCATTATCACATAATATGATGTTTGAATTTTTTTTATTTCCTTATTTTGAAAAATGAGTAAATGAAAAGCATTTATTATAAGAAAATTTGCATCATATCTTTTGAAAATCTTGATCGAACTTTCATATTCTACTTTATACATCAGCTTTTGACCATCTTCAAACCTACAAATACTCAGTTCAAGTATGCACTATAGGGACTTGGTTTATTTATTGGAACACCATCCAATAAGGTTAATCTAGGCTTTTGATGTTGTTTACAGTTCATGTTTACTATGACATGATAGATGTTTACTGTATTACTATTTGGAGCAACTCTTGCAAATTCTAAGAGATTAAATAAAGGGTTGAAAATGTATGGAGGAGTACATTAATCATTGGGTTTGATCTATAGTTTTTCATAGTAGTTTAGAAATCATTTATGAATGTTATTAAACCCATGCATGGTTCATTTCATCATATGAAGGTTAGATTTAGATATTTTAGTGTTATTATTCTTATATCTACTTTTAAATGTTCTCAAGTGATAGGTACAATGGCCTCTTATTTTTTAAAAAAAGTAGAACAATGCAAGTAAATCAATAAGAAGAACACCCTCACCTCTAGATGCCCCGTCAATGAAAATAAGTTTGGCATGGTGAATGTCTTAAAGCTTTAGCCATTGAAGTTTCCTTGTCTAAGATTTGGAAATGGTAACTGAATGAGTTGAAATCAAAGTTGCTACCTTAGAACAATAGCTTCACATCAATAGGAAGGCATATGTAAGTTGCCAACAAGGATTCATATGACACATTTTTATGTTGGTTGCTTTCAAAATCCTATTACAAGAAACTCACTCAACTGATCCCTCCATCCAATGATAGGTCCCTCCATTCAAGGTACTTGTCTAGTATGAGGATAGCAAGAGCTATGAATAGTTCAACCATAGCTAAATGACCTATCAGGAATATAATCAACACTACCAAAGCTAAAGAATATTGGAAGTTGATTAGATAGAAAGACACACATATTTAGATATTTTAGTGTTTTTATTCTTATATCTACTTTTTTTTTTAATATCAATTTTTTATTTTTTTATTTTGATTATGTATATTCTTTAGCAAAGAAATGCAATAAAATGTAGATGAGTAATTTTTTATTAGTGTAACATAGGCATTCTCCATTGTAAAATGGCTATAGCATAATAAGTAATGATTTCCTTATGCTGGAATTTTTTTTGTCTTTACTTATACTAGCCAACTTTGGGGTGCAAGAGGTGAATCTTATTAATAACTACACTTGGGAGGAGACCCCTTACAATGTGTTTTTTTGTTGATTTATGATTTTTGATAATTTATTAATGATTCATTGTTCAAATTTCAGCAGTGAAAAAGGAAAAATTAACCATATATCATATACAACAATCCTAAATAGCATGGATGATGATATCCTAGTCTTCCAAACACCTTCTTCTTCAAAGAAGGTATTTTGGAAGCCATTCATGGAGTGCAAGTTTTTAGACTTGTTCCATGAATAGGTAACTCTAGGAAGGAAAGGTGAGGGAGACTTCAGAAAAGAAGCATGAACAACCATTGAATGGAAGTTCAAGGTAGACCTAAACTTAAACTTTTCAAAGGACATGTCTAAGAACAAACTCAAAACATGGAAGTAAGGGTAAAAATGATAAAAGGGCTGAAAAATACTAGTGGTTTTGCATGGAATGAGGCAAATCAATCCATGGATGTTGATGACATCATTTTGGATGAGTTTTTGAAGGTAACACACCCTTCCAAATCAAGCATTTTTATTAAAATCTAACTTATTAAGTTACCAATGCTAGTCAAATAAGCATTTCAATCTTTATGTCTACATGCAAACAAAAGTTTCAAAGTGTTTAAGAGGCAATCATTTAAATAATAAAATGACTTAGTCTTGATTGTGGGGAATGACATGGCTAAGGGTGCCACAACAACAATAGATGCAAAGACAAAATAAGGGCATGCTTTGGATGAAACCATAGATATTGACGATGATTATGCAGATATTGGTACACCAATTCAAGCTATTGCTGATTTGGATGGTGAAAATATGAGTCCACCTATACTAAATGAGACTACCACAACAAGTGTCTTACAAGCTCAATAAACATCATTATCAAGGAGGCCAAAGAAGAGGAAGACATATGGCTAGTTCCATGGACACGATGTCTCTATCAATTGATAAGCTAAATGAGACCCTCATTAAGCCTTAGGTTGTCCAATTGGATGAATCTCTTGAAGGAAACCATTTATGAGATGTCTATGCTACACTAAAACTTAGTTGAAGTGATATGCATGTGGATTTGATGTTTGTAAAAGCACAAACCTATGTCACCTTTTATAAAGAAATAGGATATCAGAATGCGACAATTCAACATTAATGACAAAAAATTGTATTTGTGTTTAGAATATAAAGATGATGTAAACTAATGAAATTTGTATAATTGGATGAATTTTATGCCTATATTTTTTGTAATTTTTTTGAGTAAGAATTTATTCATTTTATTTTATTTTGAAATCCCTTTTTTAACTATAAAAAATATAGGGTGTAGTTCCTGTCAAACAAGTATATGCAAATTATCCTTTTTTGTTCTGATTTGAAAATATCCTATAGATGACATGTATAGCTAGGGAAAAAAAGAAGAAATTATTATTTTTGATATATATTTTCTTTACTATAAGTACTCAAGTTTGACCTTATTAGAATCCAACAATGTTTTCCTCCCATCAAAACATCCCTATCAAATCTATACCTTCTTGAAAACAAATTACATATTCATGAAGAAGATTCTCTCCTCTAGAGATAGATATGATTTTTTAATTTTTTTGATATGATTTATTATTTTTTTCCTTTTTTGCGGGAGCATCTTCTGAAATGTTGAAAAATCAACTTATAATATTTTGAGATTATAACATATTTTGACTAATCAAAATACTCAAAAATTTATATAATAATGACATTGAATCTGAGATCTATAAAAGGGTATTTTTAGTTTTTGAAAAAAATTGAGTTTTGATAGAGAAATGAGATTTGACTAAAATAGGTTTTGGTATCCTAAATGGTGACACAGATCTATGCTTTTATAGAGTCTATCCAATGGGTTATTGATGATAACTAAAGAGAAGAGATTAGATTACATTTAATTAAAGTTTCCTACTAGTTTTTGATTGAGTAGGGTTGTTTGATTGAGTGGAGATAACAAATCTTCATCTCATTTGGATTTGAACAATTATTATAACATTTGAGATGTTATGAAATTATCTTGTTATTTGTTTGACTCTAATGGATTTTATTATATATCTCATTATATGAATTTTTATTATGTATCTAGTAATAGGAATTTTATTATATATCTAGTCATATGAATTTTATTATATATCGATGATCTTACAAGGCCTTATGTTGTATAGAATGAGTAACATTGTTTACTGGTGTTCTTTCTCTTTTATGTATACATAGATGTTTTTTTCTATTTATAATAGAGTTCTTGTTATGGACTTGTGCACTAATGATTGGAGTATCACATAGTGCAAATGTTGCATTCTAGTGTAATGCATTCTTCCTTTGCTCTCCCATGCCCTTTGATTTGCGCTTCTTATTCTTTGCATTGCATGCAAATGAACACCTTAATTTGTTTTGCATTTAGCAACATAAATATTCCCATTGGACAATATTAACACAATCATGACAAAAAAAACAACAATCGTGATAGAAAAGCATGTTAGCACAATTGATGTACAATAGCACAAATAATAGGTAGGTTAATGAAATTGATGTAAAATTATCTTAGTGAAAGTACCTAGGCCTCTTCTTTAAAGAAAATGTTGCTCCTTTACTATGTTTAGCTGATATACTCATCTTTGGTTTTTTTAATTATTTAGCCACTATTATTTTTCTGATTGCATTTGTCATTGTGAGAATAAATTTGTTCTTGGTAGTTTCAGTGTGATGATGTAAAAAGGAATTATACCTTTTAGATAGGTTTTTTTCCCCCTTTGTGGCTAACATTTTATACGATAGAAAATATGTTGATAGTGTAAAATATTTATTTTAGTTCTTTATTTTTCTTTGATTATATATATATATATATATATATATATATATATATATATATATATATATATATATATATATATATATATATATATATATATATATATATATATATATATATATATATATATATATATATATATATATATATATATATATATATATATATATATATATATATATATATATAGGTGTGAGTGTGGTTTTGGCCCTGTAGCAATAAAGACATCACACACTGTGAAAATTATCTTAGTGAAAGTACCTAGGCCTCTTCTACAAAGCGAATGTTGCTACTTTTCTATGTTTAGCTAATATACTCATCTTTAGTTTTTTTAATCATTTAGCCACTATTATTTTGCTGATTACATCTGTCATTGTGAGAACAAATTTGTTCTTGGTAGTTACAGTGTGATGATGTAAAAAGGAATTATACCTTTCAGATAGGTTTTTTCCCCCCTTTGTGGCTAACATGTTAATTATATGATAGAAAATATGTTGGTAATGTAAAATATTTATTTTTGTTCTTATTTTTCTCTGATTATATATATATATATATATATATATATATATATATATATATATATATATATATATATATATATATATATATATATATATATATATATATATATATATATATGTTTCATGGCTTTGTCATTGATGTGTGAGTGTGGTGTTGGCCCTATAGCAATAAAGACATCACACACTGTGAGTAATCCTGGGCAATTTTTTTCCATTGTCCAAATAGACAAAATGTTATTACAAGAATTTTTCTTAATGTTTACATTTTATGTAAGAACTAATTAATTTCAGTAAGCATTAATGTAGTTTTGGCATTGTAGGGGGTCAATGGTTGTCGATTAATTTGGTGGGTTGATGATGCCCCACCTACATCTACCACTTCTCAATCTATAGTAGATAAAACTCATGAGTGCAAGTTGTGCAAATTTGAGAGAATACTACCAAAATAATGTTTCTACAATGTGTTATTTGTGTCCTTTGCATTGTGCTTATTTTAATCACACTAGTTTTTTGGGAGCATACACTCAAATGTGGTTAAAAGATAGAGAAACTCGTCGAGATTGTAACTATTTTTGTGTTTTTCAATACAAACAGTGGACAATTTATAGTTGTGACATGACTATTTTGTTCTTTGCAACTTGTTTATGCTCACGAAGACTAATTTATGTGTGATTTTGTATATAATTGATGAACAAATAGAAGTAGTTTCATGAGTTTTTTATTATTTCTATTTGTTCTAAAAAGTTAAAATAAATTTAAATTCTACAAAACTAACTTAACTCAATAAATTTCCAATTTCACTTATTTTATAGCTAAAAATGCAATTTTAAATATTGGATTTTTTTTCTTAATTAAAAAAAATAAAAATATTCTTAATTAAATAGCAAGATTCTCTTGAGAAGTAGAAAATAATTTAATATATGTATTATTCAATTGTGACTAAATATATAAACAATAATTATAGGAGATTTAAGGCAAGAGCCTACATCACAATGGTAACTTGTGAGCCTCTCATGTGAGAGGTCTTGGGTGTGAATTCACTTAACACATAAAATAATTAATTACAATAAATAACAATAATTAATCTAGGCTTAGGATTTTCTTTTGCGTGTGAATTCCTTTTCATTGCCACTCTAAATTTTGTCTTTATCATATCCACCTTTCATTCATTTGGATTCATTAATATACATGATTGATGAATCCAATTGAGTTTATGATTCGTAGTTACAAAACAAGATGGTTAAAGTTGAAGGAAATAAAATGAGTTTTACTAATTTCCACTAGACCAAAGGTCTATGGGACCAAAAGGGGATCCACTAAATATTCTATTATGATTTCTCTAGGCCGTCCCTTCTTTTGTGGAGCTACATTAGCAAGGCAACCACCTTGTGAAGTCTTGGCCCCTCAAAAAGCTCTTTTATACTGTTCACTTGTATCATGTCCATGAATTGGACCTAAATGTCTTCGTTTGACATACACTCTTTGATATAGTGTCATTCTATCTCCACTACGCCCTTGTTGTAAGACCTAGAAATTCTCTCCTCCCACCTTTCTTCAGGGATCTTCCATCTACCAGTTTCACACCTCTAGTGATTTCAACCAGACCTCAGTTGAGTGATCAAGATTCTTGCCTTTCCTTTGATGTCAACTCTAGGTACTCTTTGTCACCATGCTCACAAGTGTAGCTAAATTTGTTGATGTAGTAAGCCTTTTTTTCTACCTACATAATTTGTCCACATGACAGTCCTAACTTTTTCTAATACCCACTTTTTAAAATCTCTATGTTGGTTTCAAGGCACTCTTGATAATCAATGTTCCATTTGTTGAGCCATTTATTATTTTATTTCCTCCATGTCTTCTTTAGATAGTCTAGCTCCTCCCCAACCACTAACTTAGTCCAGCGGTGCATATCCATCTTTTCTACTTTTTTTAGATAGCTTAGCAAGCAATTAACTGCACAGGTCTCCATTGGGAGGATGCTTGCTTCAGCTAGTAGAATCTCATAGGGAACTGCTGACTTGACTTTGAGGTTGGTGGTAATGAAATGTTTTTGAATTATTTTTATTTGTCTCCATTTATGGTCTAATACGCCACTTCCCCATATTTTATTATTGTATAGGAGAACCAAAATCACCAAAAGTCCAAATAGGGTTTTCCTAGTCTTCCAATCCCACAACTCTACTTTCCTACACCTATTCTAAAGGAGGTAAGAGGCCTTCCAACCCATCTCTATTGTTTTTGATTTGCAATTCTCCCAAGCTAGTTGATAATGGAAGTCAACCCATAAATATTAGTATTCTTCCACAGTCTCTAATGTGGTACCCTTAAATATGAATCCATGTTGTTGATGTCTTTTCTTCTAGGAGAAGATCATGATTTTGGTCTTAGATGTGTTGACTTCCATCTCTATCTCCATGCAAAAGGTCTCTAGTGTACTCAAATGTTTCCTCAAGCCTCCGAAAATCTTAGTGATGAGGATGAAGTCATCCACATAAAGAAGTAGTCTAATCACATAACCAACAAGTTGGATACCTTCCCCATTGGCCTTGTTTATCCATTCCTCTAGCTTATCTACATAAAGTCTAGACATGGTAGGGGAATGTGGGCATCCCTCTTTGACCCCAATGTTATTCCCAAAATTCTTTGACATTCTCTCTTTAGTTCTAATTTTTGTTTTAACTTGTTCATACAAATTGTAAATAGAAGCCCTATATTCTTTTGGCACTTCCAATTCTTCCATTCCACTCTATATTTTATCTCTAGGTATAGTATTGAAGGCTTTCTTACAGTCAAAAAAGAAGAAAAAAGCTTCATCTCCTTGTTTCTCCCATACTTTCTTGATGAGATATCTCAAGGCAATGCATTGATCTATGGTGGAGTGTTTTGGTCTAAATCCTGCCTACCCTTTTGCTCTTTTTTCCTCTTTTTCTACCCAATTGTTGATTCTACGCTCTATCATACTCCCATAGACCTTACCCAAAAGAAGATTCACCATGACAGTGTAGTAGTTAGAGGGGTTGTTGACATCCCCACTCTTGTATAGTGGGATAACTATGCTGGTAATCCAATCTGTGGGAAAGTAGCCTTGTGAGACTTTGTTGAAAATGTTCTAGATGTGTGGTGCCAATAAATCTACCCCCCATTTTAAGAATTCTACCTATAGCCCATCAATATCTTGGGATTTTCCACTTGCTAACCTCTTTATCCCTAGGATGATGTCTTTGATTGAGAATAAGTCATCCAAGTTGTTGATTATAGGAGGGGGGTCTCTCCTTTCGGTCTCTCATTTAACAATTTTGCATATTCTAGCCATTGAGAATCCATAATTTTATTTTTAGCATGTTTTCTAACCCATTGTAACTCTCTCCAGAATCCTTTAGGATTAAATTTTCGTAAATTGATTAGCTCCTTCCTTTAGTTTGTCACATATTCATCTTTTTTTGATTTGATTAGTTGTTTGTATTCCCTTATTGTTGCTTTGTTTTCCTTTCTCCCTTTAAGACCTCTTTTTGTAGTTTTGCATTCTTTTTCATACCATGATTTGATGGGAACATGTTTGAGATGTTTTTCTTTGATCTCATTCTCTTACAACTCTTTAGAGATTTTTGGATTAGAGGAATAATCAAACTGCTACTAATATACTCTTTCTTATTATTTTCCTCAAAATTTTGTTGTTATGTTCCATTTGAATATGTTGTTCTAGTGTCGCACAAAATATCTTCATATTCTCATAGTTTATAAGTATTTTCCCCTCTTTGTTGCCTTTTGTGATGTCTCCCTAGTCTTGAACATTGTGTGGTTTGCTAACTCTGATATTTACTTAATATAGAGAGGCATATGGTCTAAATTTAGCTTTGTAGGGCAGTGCTTGATCCTAATATCTAATATTTTGGTAATAGATAAGTGAGATCATATCACATAGTCTACTATGCTTTGTCTACTATAAGTTTTACAAGTGATTCTATTTGATTTTGGCCATCTCTTCATGTCATTGCAGATAACTAGCTCGTGAAGACTATAGAGCCCCAATAATTTAGCTCCAAAGTGGGATATGCCACCTTTCTCACCCTATGAGAGTATTTTACTACTACTATCCTCCACTTATTTTAGCTACAATGGATTGTTGTTCTTCATTAGGTCATTGTTCAACTGAATAAATTGATCATTCATTGTCCTAGCATTGAAATCTCCCATTAGGATAGTGTCCCAATAGAACTAAAAGAGATAATATCTCTTTTTAGTGCAACAAAAAAATCTTCATTGTCTAGGTTTCTCCTTTTGTAGAACTTGGAGTTTTTAGGTGCGAAATAGCATGCTACTAGTGATGTAATCTCCTCCCTATCTTTAATCTCTAATCATATGAATTATTTATTTGGGTCTTCTTTCTCCACTTTGATGTCTTTATTCCATGTGCCTTTTTTTTTTTTTAAAGAGGGGTAAATTCTTTGACTTGGAGCTATGAACCAGTGAGGCCAAAAATGGGGGACCTCATCCCCATTAGATTTGAACCTTGATGATAAGGATAAAAAATCAACAACTTAACCATCACAACATGCTACTATTGGCCGATTCCATTTGTCTTTTATCAAAATAGTAATCCCTCCATTTCCTTTGTTTATTTCCATTGATTCATTCCATACAAATACTTTATTGTATGCTTCAAATTCTAGAATCCTACACCCTTCATGTTCATGTGTTTCTATGAGGCATATAATGTCTTGCCCTTTGGCTATGGGCCTTAGCTCTAGTCCTCTTCTCCATGGGTATCCTCTACAATTACAACTCACCATATTTATATGCTCTCATAGGGCCCTAGATTGCTATTGTTATGCTGTTGATTTATCAACAAGTTGTGCTCTATAATTTCTCATCCAAACCCATTTCCCTGTTGCCCTTGCTAATTTTACTTTCTCCCTTTCCTTTCTTTTTTCCTCTTGCTAGTTGATTGTCAATCCTCATCTAGGTAGATTTGGGTATCTTTAAGTAGTCTCCTATTCTTCATGATTGTTGTCTTATCCCCTACCTTTGTTAAGATGACTCTCACATGCCTATTTCTTCCCATTCCCATACTTTGGCCAATCTTGCTTGCTTTTTGTATTTTCCTTGCTCATTTCAGCTTGTCCCTAAGGAAGTCATGTGCCACATTTTCTATTTTTTCACATTCTCCATAGTCTTTTAGGCCTTTAATAATGATGTTTAATTTTTTTTCTTGTATTTCTTTTCCCTCCTTGATTTGCCTCCTGATTTGCTTTCCAATGGTTTCCATTTGTTCCAATGCTGATTTGCTAGCCACTTGGGCCCATGATTTGACCTCTCTTTATTTGTTCTTTTAACTTATTCTCTTTCATCATCATATCTTCTAGGGCTACTTGGACCTCTTCTATTTTGTTGTCTTATTTGATTTGGTCGTTGTTTCTGAGTTACCTTCTATTATTGTTTTCCACTCTCCCAACGCTTGTCTAAGACTGATAATATCTTGCTACCCCTTTTCAATGTCATCTTGAAGGCTTAAAACATGTTTTTAGCCACCTATTCTCTCTCTCAAGTTCCTAGCTAGTTGTTGTGACTTCCTTCAATTTTGCACTCTCTTGGTGCCCCTTTTCTTCCAAGGCTTATATCCTTCTCTTCATGTCCATAAGGTCATTCACATACATCTTTGATGACCAAAGTAGAGGGTAGGATGAGGGACTGTAGGGTTCCTGCAAGAAACCTCCCTCATTAGATGCCTTGTTATCCTCCTCTATTAATTTGGGAGTTTCTATTATAGTTTCCTTGGTTCCTTTGTGTGATTCCTATTCATTTATTGTTTGCTCCTTTAGTGCAGTTATCGAGAGAGAATTGGCTGCCCTAGGTAAGATCATGATAAGTTTTTCCTTTTGAAGTTTCTTTTTCTTCTTTTGGATCTATCTCCATTTGAGTATCCTCACATATTGTTTTTCATTTATGAAGATACACTTAGTGTTTGTGTCACGAAGTTCCTTCTATTGAAACTTTGGTATCCTAGTCTGTTAGTTTGAGCTGATCTCTAGTGGCATGCTTTTTAGTTGAGGATTACACAGTGCCCAATGTGCCCTTCCCAAGGTGTTTAGGTAGTGATTCATGTTTCCATACTGAGTGTTCTCATGGTCTTGATTTTTTAGTAAAAGACCTCCTAACCTTAATCCTATAGTTTTTTGCATGATTCTATGAGGACTAGATGTCAAGAGACCCCAAAAAGAGACAAAGCCCTTTTGTTACCCTTCTAAGCCTAGATTACACTACCAAGAAAAGAAAAGACCCTAACTCCATGGTGTAATGTAGAGCTCTCTTGGTAAGTTTTGAGTGTTTTAGTTTGGTGTGACAAGATGGTTAAATGTAGTTGGAGACCAAAAGTTTCTTGATGAGCATATGATTAACAAGATAAATAGGAAATAGGAAAGAGAGGGGAACAGGGTAGACCTAGTTCAAGCCGTCACTGTCACTACAAGCCCTAGCCCTCATCTTTGTAACATCTTGACCCTTCATCTCTACAAATATCCCTTCGACATTGCAAATATCCCTTTGTTAGAAAAGCCTCATGCTTTTCTTTTGCCATTTCCATTGCAAGGCCATATCAATCCTATGATGCAACTATCATAAAAGCTTGCTCTTGATAGATTTCTCGTTAGAGTCGTCAATAGTGAGTCCAACCAAATTACCTCATTTAATGAAAGTTAAGAACAAGACAAAATTGAGTATAGATGCACTAGATATAGACGAGATTAGAATGGTATCACTACCCAATAACCTCCTACTAGCCAAAGTGTCATAGGGCAATGTTTCTAGAAAATACCAGACTCCTTAATTCAAATGCTTGCATTCTTTGTGCACAAAATCATTCAAGAAATCAATGAGAAAGATGTGCATAAAGTCACTTGTCTGATTTTTGACCTTGCCATATTTTTCATCAAGGAAGTAGCCAAGAATTTATACATCGCAACTGCCGCCACTTGTCATATACTATCGAGATTGATCTCTTCAGGTCAGAGATCATTTCTTTGAATGGTTCATTCCTTCTCTAAGAATGATTATTCAAACTTTTTTTTCACAGATTATCAGATTTGCTAATAATAATTGTTGCAATTTATTGTATCAGGAATTATAGAGGTGGATAAGATGATCAATGGTCTTCCTTGCATGCTGCCCTTGCATTCCACATAGTTTGTAGAGGCTATGAAAAGCAACCTTGAATACAAAGAGATTGTTAGACAACTCTTTGAATAAAAATAAATTTATTACTTAACTACATGGACACCACTAAAATTACCGACGACCAGTAGTTGTCACATATTTTAAATATTTTTTTACATTAAAATTCTCAAAGTAGGAATCAGTCCTCTGTGAGTATTGAATTTTCCTCGGTAGCATTTGTTTGTTTCTTTCCAAATGGACCACAGGCCATATTAAAATGATTTTGTTTTTATGGAATAATTATGATTAAACTAATGAAATTTTCTTGTTTCATCTTATTTTGTTTTGATATGTACTGATTGATGCTCACATAATCAGTGTTGATGACCTTATACATTGATAGTGACAAAACAATAAGAAAACCATATTTTATTGTCAAAATCATCTCACTTAGAATAATATATGGGGGTCTAATTATCGTCCTAGAAAAATACATATGTAGTATGTACGTTGTCAAATTTTAGAATCATAAGATAGCTAATTGGTGTTTGAGAAAAGCATATCAAAGATGGGAAGGCCTCATGCACTGGTTGTGCCATTTCCTATACAAGGTCACTTTCGTCAACAACGAGCACAACTACTTGCACATAATAGAAGCGAAGGAGAAGATGGAAATGAAATATGGGACAAATAGAGATAATATAATGAGATTGATGACCATATACAATGCCCTTGCACTAGATGAATCACATTCTGACGTCCACAAACAAAATTGAACTGCACCTAATTATGTGCACCGTTATTGACTTTAGTGTGTACTACGTTCAACATGTCAAAAAGAAATTGGATATTCTATATGTTCTATTTTCCACACTCTTTGTTGCCATTTGTGTTGTTTGCAACCAAACCCTCATTTTGATCTCTTCCAGAATTATGGCTCTCGATGGTAATGAGGCTCGATGATTGCATTTTAGATTCTTGTTCCTTGTATGTGATTGTAGTGTTAGTTTTAGGTATCTTGGATAGTTTTTCTTCCTTATGTGATTAATTAGAAAATATTTGTCAATTAATTGACTCCTCTAGAAGCAGCTAGTAATCTATTGGTTAGGTTGTTATCAATAAGCAACCAAGAACTTCTTGGTTAGGTTGTCTTGATCAAGAAGCAACTAGAAACCTCTTAGGGCCTGTTTGGTGAACGAAATAGGAATACGTATTCAGGAATACATATTTTGGAATAGAAAGGATTCATGTTCTTTGTTTGGTTTAGCCAATATTTGATGGGAATTCGTGGACCCAAAAATTTATGTTTTCTAAAATAAAAAAAATGGAATAGGAATACGTATTCCAATACCACCTATTTTGGTGGAATTGCAAAACCCCATTTTTGGTCCAAAAATGGAATACGTATTCCATTTTTGCTTCATATTGCAATCCCATTTTGGCACATCCAAGCAAGGAATTCACAATTTTTGGAATATGTATTCCAGAATACGTATTCCTATTCTGCTCACCAAACAGGCCCTTAGTTATGTAGTATAAAAGGGGGGTCAAGGAGGCATTTGAGGAAAAGAGGAATAGAATAACAAGAGTTGTAGAAGCACTTGCAATGTTAGAAAATGAGTTTGTAGTGATAGCAAATAGTCTTGCATTGTTAGCAAGGGTGCAGTGATAGCGTTGGGGATATTAGTGGGTAATATCAGCAAGATAAATTAGGAGGTTGTTTCAATTCTGCTAGTGAGAGGTAAGGAATTTTATATCTCTTGATTTGCTCAAGTTAATAAATTTTCCATCTGTAGAACTAGTTTTCCCTTAGGGTTTTTTCTAGGGATGAGTTGTCCAAAAATTTTGTGTTCTTTATGTTGTGAATTTGTTTCCATATTTTATTAGTGAAGTTGCAGTTGTCTTATTTTTTGATATTAGCTATGAATTTATTATTGAAAATTTAATAATCATTTTTGATAAGAGATTAATAATTAGTGATTACAATAGTGTTAATTTTCACATGGTATCACAGCTAGGTTGAGGGTAGAAGAGTTTTTCCCTAGGAAAGAAATTAAGGGTTTATATACCCTAATGCGATCTCTTCAGAATTATTATTGCTTTAATCCCTTAAGATGGCTTTAGCTAGTTTGAGAGATTAGGATAGATTGGATGGTGCCTTGAATTTTTGTGTTTGGAAGGCCATAATTTCTTTATTGTTGGAAGAGAATGCTATCAATGATTATGTTGCCAGTGTTGTAGCTATACCAATGGATGCGATGAAACTTGCAACATATAAGAAGGATGATGCCAAGGTGAGGAGGATTATTCTTGATGGTGTCAAGGGTCATATCATTCCACATATCTTAGAGCTAGATACAATAAAGAAGGTGTGAGATGCCATTTTGAATCTATACCAAAATGTTACCACCAAGAGAAAAATGATTCTCAAAGAGAAGCTAAAGAATACCTTGATGAACTAGGGAGAAGAAGTTACAAGCTACCTCATCAGGCTTAGACTTGTCAAGGATGAGTTAGTAGCCATTGGAGATAGTCCTAGTGATGGAAAGCTAGTAAGAATAACCCTAAATGGGTTTTCTAAATAGCAAAGTATCTTTTTTCAAGTTGTCAATGGATGAGATACCTTACCAAGTTGGGATCGACTATGGAGTCATTTCACTTAGGAGGAGTTTAGACTAAGTCTTGTCAATGGGGCCAACAAGAGTCAGAAAAGTGAGGTAGAATAGGAGAATGTTTCCCTAGCAGGGAAAGGGAAAGCAAAGAAGGGATCTAGCAAAGGATTGAATTCACAAAGTGAGAAGAAGAAGAAGGACCTTTCTAAGTCAAGTGCTTTGGATGCCACAAGTATGGTCACTATGTCAATGATTTCCTAGAAAGGAAGAAGGCAAAGAGGCAGGTGGCAGCTTTAGCAAGTGTAGAAGAACTCTCCAATAGACTAGAAGATGAGTTTGTAATTATAGCTTGTATGGTGAGCTCAACCTCACAGACTATCTAGTATATAGATAGTGGGGCATTATTTCATATGATAGGAGTTAGAGAGTACTTCTCTAGTTATAAGGAGGAGAACATAGATATCAATATTTCTATGGGAAACTTGTCCAAACTCAACTCAATTGGGAAAGGGATTGTTCATTTTTAGAGGGAGAATGGAAAGATAATTCCAGTTCATGATGTGTTGAATGTGCCAAGATTAGGTATGAATTTGATTTCTATATCTATTCTTCAAGATAGGAGGTATAATGTACTCTTTAAGGGTGAACATATGTTGATTAAGCACAAGGATTGAAAATCACCCATAACTATTCGAGTTAGGAGTGGTTGCCTCTATAGGTTACAATTTGATACTCCTAATACACTCATGAGCAAAAATAATCCTAGAGGTCTTGGAGAGCTATGGCATTGGAGGATGGACCATATTTATCATGGAGCACTCAAACTGCTCCATGAGACAGTGACAGGTGTTCCAGAGGTGAGCACAGAGCATGATGATGTATGTAAGGGATGCATGCTGGGGAAGTTTGTGAAAGCATCTTTTCCAAGGAGTGACACTAGATCTAAAGGTGTTCTTGATGTAGTATATTCAAGAGTATGTGGATCGATGTCAACAAAGTCTCTTAGAGGATATGAGTACTATGATACTTTTATTGATGATTTCTCCAAGAAGACCTAGATATACTTCTTAAAGACCAAGGATGAGGTTTTTAGTTGGTCCCAAGAGTTCAAGGATTTTGTAGAGAACTTGATAGGAAGGAAGATAAAGATTCTTTGGTCAGATAATAGAGGCAAGTACAAAGGAAATAACTTCTAGGAGTTCTGTACCAGAGAAGGAATCAAGAGAGAGTGGATTGTTCCTTATAGTCCATAGTAAAATGGAGTTGTTTAGAGGAAGAACCATTCTATATTGAATATGGCAAGAGCTATGCTACATAACTAGGATATACCCCACAACTTATGGGAAGAAGCATGTAGTACAATGATCTACATTTAAAATAGGGTTCCACACAAGGTACTAGAGGATGACACCAGAGGAAGCTTTCATAGGGAAGAAGCTTGATGTTAGTCATTTTAGAATATTTGGGTGTGTCACATATTGCCATATTCTAGGTGATAGACATGCAAAGTTAGATTAGACTGCAAAGAGAGGGTACTTTTTTGGGTATAGTGAAACCTCAAAGACATATAGGATTTTTATCCCTAGGATAAAAATCCTTGGGTGTTTCACATATTGCCATATTCTAGGTGATAGATGTGCCAAGTTAGATCAGACTGCAAAGAGAGGGTACTTTGTTGGGTATAGTGAAACCTTAAAGACACATAGGATTTTTATCCCTGGGAATCAAGAGGGATTGGATTTTTCCTTATAGTCCACAATAAAATGGAGTTGTTGAGAGGAAGAAACATTCTATATCAAAGATGGAAAGAGCTATGCTACATAACCAAGATATACCCCACTACTTATGGGCAGAAGCATGTAGTACAATGATCTACATTTAGAATAGGGTTCCAAAAAAGGTACTAGAGGATGACACCAGAGGAAGCTTTCATAGGGAAGAAGCCTAATGTTAGTCATTTTAGAATATTTGGGTGTTTCACATATTGCCATATTCTAGGTGATAGATGTGCCAAGTTAGATCAGACTGCAAAGAGAGGGTACTTTGTTGGTACAGTGAAACCTCAAAGACATATAGGATTTTTATCCTTGGGATTAGAAGAATTATTATCAGACATGATGTAAAGTTCATGGAGGACAAGGCATTTAGAGAGTCCATAGATTTTCTAGCAGATGGTTAGAGTGAGTAGCCAATAGAAGCTCCAAGGCCTAGTCAAGGGTAGCAAAGCACAAGTACAGTTACCAATACAAGTATAGGCTAAGGTGGTGAAATTTCACAGAGCATGGAGTAGTAGGTGAAATAGGAAATGCATCTAGAAGACTTAGAGGTTGATATTTCATCCTCTACAGTTAGTAGTAGGAACCAAAAGGTTCAAGAGAGACTAAGGAATACGTAGGAGTTTGTGGGAGCTCCTAGAAAGAGTACTAGACAATGGAAACAACCAACCAAGTTTTATGACTATGTGGCATTAGTTAGTTAGTTAGTTTGTAGATAGCGAGCCTTCCAGCTATCAAGAGGATGTAGAGCATCAAGTATGGCAAGATGCTATGATTGAGGAATATTCTACAATTATGTAGAATGATGTGTGGGAGGTAGTTTCTAGACCAATAGATAGAGTAGTAGTTGGACCACATTGGATCTATAAGATAAAGCATAGTGCAAATGGTAGCATCGAGACATACAAGGAAAAGTTCATGGCCAAGGAGTTCTCTTAGGAGGGAATAGACTATGAGGAGACATTTTGTCTAGTGGCTAGTTATAATTCTATACAAGTTGTGATCTCATTTGCAGTAAAAATGGGATGGCAGATCCATCAAATGGATGTTAAGACAACATTCCTTAATGGTGAATTGAAGGAGGAGGTATACATAGAGTAACTAGAAGGCTTTGTAGCACACAATGAGACCCACCTGTGCAGATTGAAGAGAGCATTATACAAACTCAAGAAGGCTCCTAGAGCATACTAGTATGAGTGCATTGATACATACTTGTAGGAAATGGGCACAGTGAAGAGTGAAGCAGATGCTAACCTCTACTACTTGGTGGTTGGGGGTGAGGTTCTCATTCTTGTTCTTTATGTGGATGATCTATTTCTTACAGGTGTACTAGAGCTCATAGAAGACTATAAGAGGACCTTATAGAAGAGTTTGAGATGAAGGATTTGGGACTCATGCACTACTTTCTAGGCATGGAGGTGTGGTAGACAGATGGAGAGATTTTCCTTGGTCAAGGGAAATATTGCATTGAAATTTTGAAGAGATTTGGGGTGGAGGATTGCAAAGCCATGTCTACACCCATGATCATGAATTGGAGGAAGATAGATAAATCTAAGGAGAAGGATGTAGATCCCACCTTATATAGAAAGTTGATTGGTTTGCTTATGTATTTGGTAAACACTAGGCCAAATATAGCACTTGCGTTAAACTCTCTTAGTCAGTTCATGGTTGAACCAAAGAGAATTTATTGGATAGTGGCCAAGCATGTATTGCATTACTTGTGTGGTATAGTTGAGTATGGGATCAGATATGTTTGAGGTGAAGGTATCAGAATGATAGTCTATACCGATGCATATTGAGCAGGAAGTACAATGGACAAAAAGAGCACTTCAGGGTCTTATTTTAGTTTGGGATCAGGAGTTGTATCTTGGTTCAACATGAAGTAGAAATCAATGGCTTTGAGTTTAGCATAAGAAAAATACATAACAGCTAGCATGGCAACATGTGAAGCTCTATGGCTTTGGAAGTTGTTAGTAGTCTTGTTTGGTTGGAAGGTTGCAACTATTGTGATACATTGTGATAATCAAAGTTGCATCAAGTTGTCTAAGAATCTAGTATTTTATGATAGGTCTAAACATATAGACATCAAATATCACTTCATCAAAGATTGCATACAATGGGGGGTTGTTCAACTACAATACATACCTACAAAGAAGTAGGTAGCAGACATTTTGACTAAGGTAGTGGGGAAGGAAAAATTTATCTTCTTTAGAGATAAGTTAGGTGTCACGTAGAACAACTTCCTCACTAAGAGGGAATGTTAGTTTTAGGTAGCTTGGACAATTTTTCATCCTTATGTGATTAATTACAAAATATTTATTAATTATTTGACTTCTTCTAGAAGCAACTACTAACCTATTGGTTAGGTTGTTATCAAGAAGCAACTAGAAACTTCTTGGTTAGGTTGTCTTGATCAAGAAACAACTAGAAACCTCTTGGTTAGATAGTATAAAAGGGGGTTCAAGGGAGGCATTTGAGGAAAAAAGGAACAAAAGAGCAAGAGTTGTAGAAACATTTGCAGTGTTAGTAAATGAGTTTGTAGTGTTAGTAAATAGTGTTGTAGTGTTAGCAAGGGTGTAGTGTTAGCATTGGGGATAGAAGGGGGTGATATCAACAAGAGAAATTAGGAGGTTGTCTGAAATCTTTCAGTGAGAGGAAAAGAATTTTGTATCTCTTGATTTGTTGAAGTTAATATATTTTCCATTTGCATAATTGGTTTTTCCTTAGGAGTTTTTCTAGGGACAATTTATTCAAAAAATATTGTGTTCTTTATGTTATGAATTTCTTTCCATATTTTATTGGTGATGTTGTAGTTGTGTTATTTTTTGATATTAGCTATGAATTTATTCTTGATAGTTTAATAATCATTTATGATAGGAGATTAATAATCAGTGACTACAATAGTGTTAATTTTCACATATAGGAAATCTGACGGTGAATAAGATGATTGACCTTATACCCTTCATACTGGCTCCATGTTCTACCAAGTTAATGTGGATGTTTGGGAGCAAAATGCCACAAAGAAACTCCTTAAGATGATTCTTGGAGATAAATTCAAGAGGAACTCATTGTGTTCAACTCATATGATCTAGAAGCTCCATTAATAAATGAGTACCCTAAAAATGGCATAAAACTATGCATAATCAATCTTCTTATCCCACATGGAATTCTTGATTTGAGAGATTCAAAATTTCAGAGTAGGATGAGGGTGGTAGACATGGCAATTTGTGGGTGGAGAAGATGGAATATTTGGCATGGCTTGACAACCAGCCCCACTAGTCTAGGATCTATGTGTCATTTGGTAGCTTGGTGATGTTGAGCGTGAAGCAGTTTGAAGAGCTTGCTTTGGGTTTGGAGGCAATTGATAGACCATTTATGTGGGTCATCTGCTTCAATATGATGAACGTGGTGATAGATGAATTACCTCCTGGATTTGTTCAATGTGTTGGAGGACATGAGTGCTTAGTTTGATTGACTTATTTTCTATTGTATTTTGGTGTGCAATGGTTATGCTAAAGTGATGTGAAAATCTAATTAGAAAATAGATTAAATTTATTTTTAAACACTTGGAATTAAATGATAGATTGTGTAATAAATGGTATTGTTTGTGAAAAAAAAGTCTTAGTAGAGAAGTAATGGTTTGAAATTATCTATGAGTTTACTTATATATGTCCCAACATGAATAAAATATTATTTGAAATAGAATGATAATCAAGCTTGTGGGGAGAGAAAATGTGAGAATATAGGAAGCACAAATATAGAGATAGAGATGAAGATGGAGATGGTGATGAAGGGGAGGGGTGTACAAAGGAGAGGGAAGGATTAAGAGAGATGATTGAGACATAGGTACAATAGAAGAGATACATATAGATGGGGAGAGATAATAAATGATTTATAGCGAGAAACACACACACACACACACACACACACACACACACACACACACACACACACACACGTATTTCTCTCTATAAATCATTTATTATCTCTTGCCATCTATATCTATAAATTATTTATTATCTCTCCCCATATATATATATATATATATATTCTCTCCTCATCTATATGTATCTCTTCTATCATACCTATGCCTCAATCATCTCTCTTAATCCTTCCCTCTCCTCCCTACACCCCTCCCCTTCATAACCATCTCCATCTTCACTCTATCTCTATATCCTTGCTTCCTATATTCTCACATTTTCTCTCCCCCAAGCTTGATTATCATTCTATTTCAAATGATTTTTTATTCATGTTGGGACATATATAAGTAAACTCATAAATAATTTCAAACCATTACTATATATATGTATGTATGTATGTGGATAGAGTTTGAGCAATAATGAGGTAGAAATAGTGGAAGAGATGGAAGGAAAAGTATGGATAATTGGAAAGAGATGAAAATAAATCTAGATATATATGTATAAGAAAAAAGGAAAAGGAGAGAGGGAGGGGGAAAGATGGATCAATGGAGGTGGGGGGGTGGGGGGAAGATATGTTTAGATATAGAGGGGAATAGAGTAAGATTACTATAGAGAAAGTGATCAAGAAAAATAAGAAGAAAAAGATAAATGAATAGAGTTATGGAAAGGGCTAGCGGGGGGAGTGGGGGAGGGGAGAGAGTGAGGGACAAAATTGATAGAGGTGGAGAGTGAAGATGAAGAGATGTAGAGAGATAGGTAGGAGGAGAGAGAGGGAAAAATAGATATAAAGACACACAAAGATAGAATGTGATTAAGAGAGGGACAAATAACTTAATTTTTTAAATTCTAAGTTGTATGATTTTATTATATATAAAAATTAAAGCTACTTAAATTTTCTTTTGTATAAATTATTAAAAAACATCTCTCGTAATACAACAAAAAAACCATTGATGAGAAATAATTTTATAAGTAAAAATATAAATCTTTTGTAATATAAGATAAAAATAGTAACTAGAAATAATTTATAATAATTTATTTAATATTAATATCATTTAAATATTCATTAAAATTGTTACCACAAGAAATAAATCTATATAAAAAAGGGGAATAGATTAATTCATGTACACTATATTAAAGAAATATTTTTTATTAATTTTTTAAAATTGAAATCTAAATAATAAGTAATTAAATTTAATCAAAAACTTGTGTAATCTAATGTTACAATAAATAATTATTTATTTTGTTTTGTAATTTAGTGTAAGCTAGTGACTTCAGATGTCAAATAGGTTACATGTTTTGTGTGATCTACACATGCCGAATTGTAGATGATGCCGAGCAAACCAGAATGTCATATGTGCTGAGTATGCTATAGTGGACATTCTGACGTCACTCGATGGTCACTAAGCATTATCCAAATTGGGCATTGAACATTTATGGAAGCTTTCATAAATTAGGCTCCCATGTATGAGATTAAGGAAAAATCATGATAAATATTCATTGTTAAATATAATTTCATTGGCTAACATCAATTGAGTATGATCTTGTTTCAGTATGGTCATGTGGCACTTTGTACTCAACAAAATTAAATTCAACATATACGACTACAGTTCAAGTTACTCACTCTTCAATTTTGGGTGCATCAGATTAGTACTTTACCCTTCTCAAATTGTAACTGATTTCTGATTTAATGGTAGCCTCTTTATTACACACGAAGTACAGGTACTCCACTTCCTGTGTGCATATGCTAAGAGATTTAATTTAAGGTGTAGAATGGATTTCAATCCAATTTATTTATCTAGCTTGTTGTGTTCACCATTCAAATTGCTTTCAACATGTCATCTCCACAAGAAGTATCTGTGAAATGTGATTCTTGCCATAAGTTCCATCACAACACCTTGCCAAAAAAATTTAGAATTAAGCTTCATCTAGCATTGGATGAAGATGCAATTTCTCACCCTCTTGAAGATGCAGTTCTAGGTAATACGTTTATTGTACACTCTTATAACACCCAGCATACGATTCAAACCATAATTAGGGAGGATCTTTTCTCTGCATTTGCAAGGAATGTTTTATTCCCTTCAACTTTGGTCTTCATTTTTCTATCCAATGCCATGGATCTTCTTCAATCTTCATTGAGACTGGAAATTATCACCATCAAGGTGGTTCAGCTAGAATTCTGGGCTGATAATAAATTGAAATGTGCGATGCAGAATTATGATTTGTGGACCAATAATGCCCTAGTAGGTGGCATATTTTAAAGCACCATGCTCATGAAGAACCATGAGGCCATGATGACCTTTGAAGTAATGCAGAAAACCTTTGAGAAGCACAACACTCAGTTCCTGCTCAAGACCCTACAATTCACAACTTGTGCTCTAGGTTTCCAGTTGACCGAGGAGGTGAAGAAAGTTACTTTTGCTTTGATTGACATTTTGGGGATTCTAATTTTTGATGCTTGAGCAAAAGCTACCCAAGTGAAGATACCTTTGGCCACCCCAACTCATTCGGTCAGTGAACCTCGTGCCTAGTCATTTTTGGCTTTCAAAGATCCTAGTCTTGGTCACCATGTCTCAGCAAAAACTACTTGGCCTTTGCATCCAGATGTCACTATACCTAGTGGTTGGGGCATGCCTTCATCTGTTGGTTTTTCTGCTAGCACTTTAGATGTTGTTGCCGAGGGCTTGAGTTCAGGTTGGGACGTTGCTCCTGTATCATGTCCAGATTTTGGATGGGGCTTCTCTATAATGGGTGCTTCCAGTGAGGATATGGATGAAAGATAGCACAGTGGTATCTTTCTGTCTTGTTGGGGTTTTTTTCTCCTCACTTTAGGCATGTTTTATAGAATGTTGAAAATCTTTTTTTGACTGAATTTGAGTCCCCCATGCCTGCTATGTGATGAAATTTTAAAAATTGATAAATTTCAAATTTTGATTGGTTGTTCATCGATATAGTTGAATTGTAAATATTGCAACAATGTTAGGTTTTCTTTCTGGTTCTTTTCCAATTGAGCTCTTGAACCAGTGAAACACCAACAACTGCTGGGCTTCTGAAGGGCCATGGGATTTCCTCTAGTCTACTGCGCTTTTCGAATCCCAACATTTCTCGTCAGATTGATTTGTGTGTTAAGAAATACTATTTGTTGGATTTTGTGTTGGGAGGAAACGTCTGATTCGCACCCTGCAATTTCCCCTGATTTTACTGAGAAGATATTAGAAATGCTGCCTGTGATTGTCTTTCGAGATCTTGCGGAGAGCAGATTGGGGGAAACTGAGGATGATTTCGCGTGTGCCGTTTGCCTCGGCTCTTTTGAGAAAGATGATGAAATTCGAGAGCTCTGCAATTGCTCTCACGTGTTTCACAGAAAGTGTTTGGATCACTGGATTCGTCACCGTCAACAGACGTGTCCTCTCTGCAGGCGCTCCCTGATTCCTCAAATGGAGGAGGAACAACATGAAGAAGATGAAGATGACGGAAATGGGTGGATGCTTGACCAGATCTGCTATCTCCTCGGACAAGATTTAATGGTTTCTGGCGTTCAATAGAAGCGGAAATGTAATTATTTATTTTTAAAAATATATAATTTTTGAAATAATGTTCATCACATCATTAGTTTAAAATATATTTAATAGTAAAATAAATTGATTAAAAAATGTTTATGGATTCTTATGTTACTAAATAAAGAATAATTTGTTTTTGGAAGAATATGTTGAGTAGTCATTTATGTATTATATATTATGAAAATTTGACAATATGTATATTATTGTAAAAATGATTGAATTTTTTGTTACTAATCAATCACTTAAATGGTGTTTATTTTATAATATCTATAAATAAAATTACACATATTTTTTTAACTAAACATTTCAATGTAGTAAAGATGTATTTGAAAAATAAAAAGAAAAAAATATAATTTTTTTCTTTATCAATATTTTCAAAATTAATCATGTCACTAAATAATATTTATTAGTTTCAATCAATTTGATTGTAATGTTGAAAAATAAAGCCAATTTTTATTTTTGTTTGTTCTAGCTATATATGTTATCTATAACATAGTCTTAGTTCAAATGGAAATAAGTTTATTTTCATATATTTTTGTGGTGGGAACTAAATCCTTAATTTTCAGCATTTTTCAACAAGTAAAATATTATCTATAAAAATTAAGAAAATATATCAATTCTTATTCCAAATAATTATTAAAAATTATAATCCTAAACTTCACCCATTTCTACACATTTCATTAGTTTACTTCATTTTTAAATTCTAAAGAGTAATACCAATTTTATATCATTAAAGGTGAATAGTTATACTTTTGTTAGCCTTTTCCTTTACAAAAGGGTGACACAAGTTTGTGCTTTTACCCCTATCTTATTATTAATCTTCAAATAATGTACTATTGTTAAAACCAAAATTTTTATTACAAATATATTAAATTAATTCTAAAAAATTATTTATTTTAAATCAATTTTAGAATGAAATTTGGTGATTAGTTATTAAACATAAACTTTAATATTATTTGTAAGTTTGAAAAAATGTGTAGTATGTTTGCTCATGAATTATATCTCCTAGTACATAAAATATTTACCATTGTAATAGTTAAATTATTCTTAAAAAGGGGAAAAAATCCAATTGTAGAAAGACATGTTTTGAAACAATTATTACAATGATTCATAGTAATTGAAAATTCCATGGAGATGAAAAAACCATAATGAATAGTGTGACACAAATGTGTGAGAAAAATGGTAAGAAAATTAGTAAAATGATGGAAAGAGATTGGCAACTGTAGATGTTGAAATCATCTCGCATGCTCCTTAATGAATATAGACCATCTAAATCTGAAATCCATTTAATCCATTCCAAATAAATAACACCTTTGGCATAAAAATAAGGATAAAGCTAAACTCAAATATTACATATTTCAATATTTTTCATATATAAATTTTCTTGATACTAAGATATTTTGTTCATGGCAACTTGATCCCTAAATTATTTAATATCATGTCCTTTTTTGAGAATATCTTCAATTTTTTAAAGTTATGATTATTTGGAAATCTATATGTCATGATTGTATCATTTTTCTCTACAAAAGAAAAACTAAACTAATATGTTGATTGAGGTAGAATAATATTTAGGGTCAAATCATAGAGTGATGATGTTGATATTGTAATGTGTCAGTATAAGAGGTGTCATGGGATGGGAAAGCCTTGCCCATAAACTATCTTATTTTCTTAGTTGTATTTTTTTGTTCATGGGGGGATTTTTGGTGTTTTCTAGGACAAGGAGGTTGTTGGTGCAACCTTTTTGGTAAATTTTGTGATGATAGCATGTTTCTTAGGGTTTGTGGTGGATTCTAGTTGCATGAAGTTACTTTTGGGGGGCATTGGGTTTTTTTGTGTGCAAAGTTCATTTACCATTTTTTAGGTTATAGATATAAAAAAAATTCATTGGAGTTTTTTAATCAATGATTCTAATATGCATCTTTGGTTTTCTCCTTGTTTGGTAATGAACATGCATGATTTATCTCTAAGTTTGGTTATCTCAAGGACTATGTATATCTAAGATGTATATCCTTTTTTGCATGCAAATGCTATGACACATTAAAAAAAATGTGATAGGTGATAGCTCTTCTTCATTAAAGGATTTTCCACAACTTAAGAAGGTTAATGGATGTTTGAAGTGATCACATGAATGAATAGTTCAAGCGATTCAACCCAAGATAGTTTTAGAAGATGTTACCAATTAAGCATTCATGATTTAATATACAAGTTAGTTGGGCTTCATCTCTCTATGAAAATCCTAAAATCTTATGCTTGAAAGTTTGGAATCTAAAAGGTGACATGGAGATAATTAGACATGTTAAAAATTACTAACTAATTTTGTTCTTATGTATGGTTGAAAAAGGTAAATAAATTTAAGAGGGACAATATTTTTATAGTCAATTTGGGCTCTTTGTCATAACCTAGATTGTGAAGTTCAACTTTTCTTACGGGCTTCTCTCAAGAGTTCCAATTTGGGTTCACCTCTCAAGGTCTCATTTCAACTTTTGATGGAGTGACATTCTCCAAAGAATTACTCAATTTTCTTGGAAAAATAGTTATCTCTACACTGGAAACTCACAACATAAAGGTAATTTTTTTATGTCTAAATATGTGTTGAAATTAGTTTAAGTATCTTTGTGGTGTAGGGGCACCTAGGTGGGCTAAGGAGGATGTAGGGCTCCCTTTTGGATTTTGGCTAGTGGTGCTAGCCACACCACTAGGTGTATAAAGGGACTCATGAAGTCCTAAGAATTTGTGGGTGTTAGGTTTGACAAGCCCAAATAGGTCAAAGTTGCTTGTAGTTGCACACTAGGCTAGATTAGGTGTTTTGGGGCCTAAAAGGGTAGAATGGTCAAATAGAGGATTTGAGGTCATATTTAGGTGGTTTAAGTCCTATGTGGAAATTATGAAAATTTTTATGGCCATTGGAGCAAGTTTGAGGGTCTAACTCTATAAGATGTAAAAGTTGCTCAATTGTTGTCAATGTTGTCAATGACAACATTGACAACTTTTCTTAGATTTTGTGTAACTTTGTCAATATGAAGAGATAATTTTTTGAAAAATTTAGGAGCACTCATGGTAATTCCATAAGAGGCCATTCTAACTTGTACAATGGGCTGGAGAAGTTAGTTTTTACACTGTATGGGCTGAGCAACAAATTCTTAGGAACAATTTTATGATTTTGAGTATTTTTGGCTTGTACATGGATTAGATTTGGAGCTTTTTAGGTTGGAAGTGTTAAAGTAGGTTGATTTGAGATTTTTTATGGATTTGGTTTGTTGTTTTATAGAGTTTTTAGTGCTTGATTAAATTATTTTGGTTTCCACTAGCATGTTGTTTTGAATTAGATTGTTTGTAAGAATGGGGTCATAAGACCACTTCCCACTGTAGCTTCTTTACAATATTTTGGAATTTGGAACATGACTCCATTTACATTGTGTATAGTGAATATGGGACCCTGGAATGCTAAGGAGCTATTTTTGAAGTGATGCCCTAGGCAAGACCTAGTAACTTGGTTAGGGATCATAGTATAGAGCAAGTGAATTTGGAGAGGTTGAATGTTTGTAATACATCAACTAGAGCTTGGAATATGTTAGAGGGTATTGTGGTTTAACCCCAATCCTAGTGGGAAGAATTGAGAAAATCCCTAAGAAAGGAAAAACCTTCTTTGTATTAGAGTGTCTACCAAACCCTCAAAACTCTTGTTTTAAGGCTATAATTTTCTCATATGGTATAGACAGATTGAGAACCCTAGACCTCTAGAATCCTTAATGTCTCTAAAAAGGGTTTTTTGGAATGGTGGTTTTTTCTATCCCTTGTTAAAGGTTTCTGCAAGATATTTGGGTTTTACCTTAGTTGGAGGGCTAATTACTTTTAGCCCTATTGCAAGAATTTAGGATACATTTTGGGTTGTTTGGTGGAACTTGATTAGGGTTCCAAGTATGATTGTGGCTAGGGACATTGAAGGAAGTCCAAATACCTTCCCAGATGGCCATTCATCCATTTGGAAGGTCAGATGAACATTTGAGGTTACTTGTGATGGTGGTGAGTTAGTAAGCAAGTTTGTTCTACCTAGTTGATGTACATCAATTGAATGGTTTAGGATCTCTTGGATAGAATCCTAAGTAGCATAGGGTGAGTAGAAGCCCTATTTGGTCAAGTACTTGACCTAAGGAAACCCTAAGAGAGCTTGGGGGAATAACAAGATTGGCAATCACATCACTTTTCTAAAGCTAGATGGAATGATAATCAAATTATGTCGTTGGAGGTTTAGTAGAGTGAGAATATGGATATAGATTTATCCTCTTGGGTTGCAATCATATCTTTACTAGCTTGGGTGTTGATCTTGAAACAAGTTAAAGGCTAGCCCTCCAATCTCTCCTTTGATGAAAGAGTTTGAAGTGTCTAAGAAAAATATTATGGTTTCTCATGTTTTGGGCTTGCAATGAAAAATCCTTAAAATGGCTCTCTTATATGGAAACAAAAAGACTAGGATAATGTAAATTTGATTGGTGAGTTTTGATGGAATATAGGTAAGTAGAGGTTAATGAGTCTCTTTACACCTCTCTCATAAATTAATAATTTTCATGGAATGTGAGGGTTATTAATAATATCACTAGATAAAATGATATTCATGATCTAATTAAATATCATTTTGTAAATATTCTCTTTATTTAGGAAATTAAATTATAAGTAAATGATTTATTGAATAGAGCTCTTAAGTTTTAGTCTCAAGATTTATGTTAGAGCATTCCAGATCCCATGGAAATTTAACTCCAGAGTGACCTTTTCTTGGGACCCTAGGAAGCTTATCCACCTTTAATGGATTTTCACCCATTCTTCTATCTCTATAGTTGTTTCTAGCATGGACTTTGGTGAAATATATGACTTTAGTAATTTCTATGCTCCCATGTACACATTGTATTCAAATCTCAATGATGGAATCATATTAAATTTGTTAGATCTCTAGTTCCATTTTTTACTTGTATCATAGGTGATGACTTTAATGTACTATGTAGTTTGGAGGAAAAAAATGATTTCTTAGTCAAGATTGATCCGTTTTCTATCCTCCTTAGGGGCGATATCAATTGTTTGAATGGTATTTATGTAAAGCCAAATAATGACATATTTATGTGGATGAACATAAAAAGTGGTGCAGATGCTCTTTCAAAAAGGTTGGATAGATTTCTTATCTTATGTTATTTAATGGGAGATATATGAAAAAAAAATCAAATATATTCAATTGGAGACGTTCTAATTATTAGACAATTGATACTCACATTAACTAGTTTTAGAGCTTCAAAGATACCTTCCTCTAAGTTTTAACTTATGTGGTTGGCTAGATCATTCTCTCCATAACTTAATGACCAAATGGTCATATGAAGGGAAGCATGCTTATAGAATGGCTATGTATTCTTTTGTTAAAATATCACAATATTTAAAATAAAAGCTCAAGAAGTAGAATAAACAATTCTTTGAAAGCCTTCATTGTAACTAAATGGTATCTCAAGCTTAGCTAGACACTATCACTCACTTGATTCATAACCACATACTTACTTTAGACTTGAGTAGAGAGGAGAGTTAGGCTATCAAGAATTTTGATGAATGAGAACTTCATGAATGTATATATTTTTAAAGAAAAAGTCTCGTATTGATTGACTTTAGGAAGGGGATAAAAATATCACCTTGTTTAATAATTTTGTTGAATCTAGAAGAAATGATAATCTTATTACCTCTATTTTGTCCTTGAATAGTGCTCAACTTTCTTCAATAGATAAAATTTCCCATGATGCCTTTCAATATTTTTTTACTATGTTAATTAAAACTGCCACTAGAGGTGAAGATGAAGTCTATATCTGGATTGCATTGCATTCCCTCTTTGGTGTCTAATGAGATGAATGAAGTTGTCTTGGATCCCATCTCAATAAAATAATTGGAGGATGGTGTGTTTCATATGAGAAGAATAACTCGAGGATGTTGTGTTTCATATGAGAAAAGCTAAGGCTCCGGATATAGTTAGTTCCAAGATTTGTGAGAAATGATCAAATTAGGGTCCACGAATCATAGATTAAGAAGAAGATGCTAAGAGCTAATATAAAAATTCTACTTTTGAAGCTCGTATACCACAAACCGGCGATGCAAACAATCCAGATCAGCTTCAACAAATTGCTCTTTTGGAATGGGGTGTAAATTATCACTGCATTGATTGCAAAAAAACTCCAGCATTGCGCCAAGGCTATAAATTCTGATGAGCAAGGTGTATTTTTTTGTTGCAAACGCAATTAATTCCATTGTAAAACACGCTTTGTTTAGGTAATATTATCATACTAGCTGTGCACATATAGTCCAGTTGAATTTGAAAGTTACGTGTCATGTGAAGGTAAACTTGTTTTTTATTTCTTTCTTTGAAAATATCAATGGCCAGTGTGCAGAACAAGAATAAATCTGAATAAACCAAAGAAATATGTTTTCATCTTATCGTTTCCTCCCTTGGCCTGAACGCTTTGTTTGTTTATAATTTGTATCGCTTGATGCTCGCATTATAATACGACAGCCATTGTTCTCAATATCATCTCACTGACAACAATGTATGTGGGTCCGATTGCCGGCCTTCGACACTACATATGTAGATTTTCCAATCCTTATAGAGTTGTGATCAGATAGGCTTGGCATTGAGAAGAGCCGAGTGAACATGGGAAAGGGATTCGCTGGTGAGAAGCCTCATGCAGTGGTCGTGCCATTTCCTCTACAAGGTCACATCAATCCCATTTTGCATTTCGCCTACAAACTCGTTTCCGATGGCTTTCTCGTAACTTTTGTCCACAGCGAGCACAACCACTCGCGCATAATGGAAGCAAAGGAGAAAATGAAAATGAAAGATAGCGAAAATGGAGATAATATGAGATTGGTGAGCATATCCGATGCCCTTGCGCCGGATGAATCGCGTTCCGACGTCCACAAACTACTTGACTCGCTGCCGAAAACGCTCGCTACTTCCCTGCAAAAGCTCATTCGCGACATCAACGAAACTGAACCGCATCCGATTACGTGTGCGGTTTTCGACCTAAGCCTGTATTATGTTCGCCATGTCGCCAAAGATTTGGACATTCCATATGCCCTATTTTCTACCCTCTCTGTTGCTTCTTGCGTCGTTTGCCACCATACGCCCACCTTGGTCTCTTCCGGAATTGTGTCTCCTGACGGTGAGGTTCGATTTGTGTGTCTTGGATTCTCTCTCTTTTGCCCTCTTTTAATGTTCGTTGTTTGTGATTGCAGGCACTGCGGCGGTGGATAAGATGATCAACGTTGCACCCTTCATGCCGCCTCTACGTTCCACTAAGTTAGTTTGGATGTTTGGGAGCCCAGAAGGGATCAAGAAAAATCTTGAGACCGCTCTCGATTTCGCGAAAGAAATTCGAGAAGAACTCATTGCGTTCAGCTCTTTCTATGACCTGGAAGCTCCCTTGATCAACGAGTACCCTGAAAAGGGCACGAAGTTGTGCACAATTGGTCCTCTGATCCCCCATGGAATTCTAGAGGGAGATTTAGAGCAGGGCGACGGTGGCAGGAAGGGCAATTTGCGGGCGGAGGAGGTGGACTGTTTGGCGTGGCTTGACAAGCAGCCCCGCCAGTCTGTGATCTACGTATCATTCGGGAGCTTGGCGATGTTGAGCTCGAAGCAGTTCGAAGAGCTTGCTTTGGGGCTGGAGGCAACCGGCAGACCGTTTCTGTGGGTCGCCCGCTCCGATCTGATGGACGGGACGACGGGCGAATTACCCACCGGATTTGTTCAACGTGTTGGAGGCCGCGGGTGCTTAGTTTCCTGGGCTCCGCAGCTGTCGGTTTTGTGTCATCCCTCGACTGCTTGTTTTATTACTCACTGTGGGTGGAATTCGACATTAGAGAGCGTGAGCACCGGCGTTCCCATGCTGTGTTGGCCTTATTCCATTGACCAGTTCCTCAACTGTACTTACATTGTCAATGAGTGGAAAATTGGGTTTAAATTAACTGCAAATGAGGACGGAATTGTAGAGAAAGGGGAGATTGTGAATTGTGTTGAAAAGCTCGTGGTGGGCGAGGAAGCTGTAGAGATAAAGAAGAGAGCGACAGTGTTGAAGGAAAGGGCGAGGGAGTCTGTGAAGCCAGGCAGCTCGTCATCGATCAACTATAATCTGGTACTGGAGACCCTGCGAGGCAACAAACAGATATAGGGTTGTCTGATGGTCGTTGACAACAATCTGTGCATAAAAGACGAAGATTTGAATGTTTGGAGTGAAAAGTTTGCGTAGGGTAGTTAATAAAAATAGGACTAGAAGCGAATTCAAATATCATAGATTTTGATATTTGCAATAAGTAGTTTCTTCGGTATGGAAACATTATGTTCATAGTCACTTAATTCCTACATATTTTTTATGTATGGATTGTTTTTTAGAAAGGGATTTTCGTTTTCTTTATTACGAGTACAATTAAAATAGAATAATAGTTGTAAGTAAAAAGTTTGACTTAGTTTTGTAGTAGGAAACTATTGTTCATAAGAAAGATTACAAATACAAATTATAAAAGAAATCATTTATGGTAATATTTATATTAATAAGTAGGAGATAATTTCTATAGCAAGTTATTTGTGATATTTCTTTCACGATTTAACTGTGTGATTTTGAGTCAAACTTATTGACCCATGTTTCATGAGTAGTGATTCAACATGAATTCATCTCTCATGAGAATAAATGGAACACTTAGCACTCATTGCATCTAGGTGATGCTTAGAAGGGTGAAGCACCGAGACTTCCTGGGATGTCACCCATCCCAGTACTACTCCAACTTGAGTGCACTTAACTACAGAGTTTCCTCCATGGCTAAACCCAAAGCTTGCAACCTCATTTGCAAAACATTCACCAACTGTTGTGCCTTATGAACCATTCATTAGAAAGCCCCTTAAGCTCATCAACTGATAAGTAGGAGATAACTTCCACAGCAAGTCAAATTGCGATATTGCTATTAGGATTTAATTGTGTGATTTTGAGTCAAACTCATTGACCCATGATTCAAAATCACACAGTTAAATCTTGATAGCAATATCACAAAATTTATATTCTTGAAGTTTATACCTTTCAAATTATATTTTAAAATGTTTTTCCTTTGTTTTAATAGTTTATGAAATCAATGTTGTCACAATTAGTAATTCTTTCTTTGATTATAGTATATCATGCTATTTTTATCTATCGTATAAATATTATATAAGTTTGATATTTTTATTTTATTTTTTACAAAGGAATATAATGCATTTTCACACGTTTATTATGATGATGGATGTTAGGCTAGTATCAATTATGAACAAACATACATCAAGGATATGTTCCATTAGGAGTTATATTCATAAATGTGTGTTAATATCACACTGAGATATGAGTTATCTTAATCATTAGGACTTAATTTCCATCCCTTTCTTTTGTTATTTGTTTATATTCTTTATCTTAATTCAATCATTCTTTTATATAAAGAAATTTGTTATATCGTCTATTTTAGTTATATATTTATTATTTTTCTTTGAGCATTTTTTTTCAATATGTTGATCCCTTTTATTTGAAGTTGTTATTTGATAAAAGCTATAACATTAACTACAAAAGTAATAAAGAAGACACCCTTAGAAGATTTTTGATCATGATATTTAATGTGTGACATTAAAAAAAATTATTAGTACAAAGTTTTGACCATTCCATATATTATACATTGCAAATTCAACTATAATTAAATGTTAATTTATTCAAAAGTATTGATGAAAGGACTGAGGTTGAATTAATTATTTGATAGTAAGATATTCCAATTATTTTCTTTTATTATTTAAATAATTTTCTCATAGAATATAATGTGAACTAGTAGTTATCTTCTCATATAGAGATACTAATGTCTTAGATTAGCTCCTATATCAATCTTTTTTAAAAAAGTAGTAGAAAGAGGGCGTTGGCCCGTGGTACAATCAAGTGTACTAAAAGAACATTAACCACACATTAATGATATCCAGAGTGTAAAATTTTAGATTTTTCATCAAAGACCCATCTCTATCAAAATCAAGTTTTTGAAAGGTATTGAGCAACCATATATTACAAAAAAAAACATTCATCAAAATAACCAACATAAAAGTATAGTAGTCTAACTAAAAATAAATATTAAATGGCATGATATGTCATACAAGGAAAGAGTCCAAAATAAAACTTAAATAAGAATTATTAAAACCAGTAAAACAACCCAAAGGGATAGTAAACTTGTTACAAAAGCACCACATGGACAACAACATTAACTTCCACAACCCAACCTCTTAGATGGTAAAACATCTATTGACTCCTCATTTAGGAACTAGAATAGTGTTGGCATAATTGTCTAAGAATCTAAGGAATAACAAGTGGAGTTACAAGTGTACTCAATTATGACTAAGTTTTCATTAATGTCAAGGTGAAGAAGGAATGTTGACTGATATGAAGCCAGGATTGGTGAGGCACATTGAGAACATATGTAGGACTCTAGTTCACAAGGGTGACCAGAGAAAGGAGAAGGACAAGCTCGAAAGAGGCATTAATAAAGGAAAAGTAATTAAAAGGAGTCATGCTAAGTGAGTTAGAATATGAAGAATGATGTCAAGTATGGATGCAAGGTGGTGTGACTGGTAGTCATGAAAAAAGGCTAGGCCAAGTAAGCAAGAGGAAGCTAACAACAAGATACTCATGACTACTACATCACAAAGTAGGTAGAATGCACTCATTCTTATATTTAATGGTGATGGTGTTGTCAAATTGAGGAAAGATAAAATATCAAGTCATCATGGTGACAAAAAATCCATGGCTTTTGTTTATACATGATACATCTAACAAAAATGGTTCATGATAGCAAGAGGATATCAAGCAAGGTATAGGCTTGAGATTTCAAATTTTGGATTCAAAAATTAGGGTTTTGAAGAAGAGCATGTAAATAAAATATAAGAGACTATTGCTTCAAGGAAAAGGTTATATTTCTCTAAGTGAATAGAAAGAGATCCAAAGAGTTGATCTAAGTGTAATCTCAAAGTGAGAAGTTTAGCATTGAGTAGTCACAAATAGTGTGAGGAATTTAGTGTGTTGAGGAGAAGCTAGTGTGCCTAATCAACACAAGTGATGAAGCACACAATAGCCAGCAGAGACAAGAATGTAAGTGATCATGTTTGAGTTATAGAGCTGAGGGAGAAAAAACTAAAGTCACACATAGGTTCGAGAGGTATCAAAGATATCTTTATTCAAGATAAGAAAAGTAGCTATTCTGATTAGAGCATTCCCTCTATTTTTTCTAATCAATACAATAGTAAATCTTGTTGAGAATGGACTTTAACAAGTTCCTTGTATTAAGTCCCGTAACAAAGTGGCACACTATTTTGTGTTCGAAATTCCTTTAACTAGGTTTCCCTTAATTGGGAAATACTTTCACATGTATTATATAAATCTATTAATCGAGTGGCACCTATCACTATTCTTGTCATTTTTTAACAGAGATAAGCTCTTGACTAGGTGCAATTGAAGAGAGTGTAAGATTTTTTTATCCTAGTTGGGTTTCTATGAAATAAATACTTGTGTTATGTGATGCTATGTTTGTCATTATTCTTTTTTCTTAATCTTGACCTGTTAAGTTGTAGCTAGCATTAACCTATAAATTAGTGTGAAGATAGAGAGGTGTGAAAAGTTGAATTTATCAAGGATATATTAAGGGGTGGAACATAGTGCAATGGAGTTCATACAGAAAAAACATGGGGCCTTGATGGAGGATAACCAATTTCTTCCCTAGGCCTTTGGCTTCAACATAATTAGACACAGTTCTTTCCAAGGAGTGGAGCAAAAAGAAAGGGATGGAAATTAAGTCCTAATGATTAAGATACCTCCTATCTCAATGTGATATTAAGGCACGTTTTTATGATGATGGATGTTAGGCTAGTTACACCTCTTCAAGTTTTTACAGTAAGGATTAAAAAATATCCTATCCCTTTCTACCAAAAGTTTTCTTTACTACATACTCTTCTAATTCCACAAGGACTAGTTTCACTTCTATCATCCTAAACAGCAATTGTAAAACAACCCATGGGATATGATATGGTTGGAAGAGTGGATGTAAACAATTTTAACTATGAATACAAAATTCATCACAAGCTCCTGTTTTTTACCATAGTGAGCGAAGGGGACCAGAACTTCTATTATTTTGATGGTGTACTATTACAAGTATTTTTTGTGATTCCTACTTCATTCCTTAAAAATTTGTAGGTCTTAATGCCCCCATCTATTATATTAGCTCTTGCATTGGATGTGACAATGCCTCTATTTAAAAGAAGATTAAATGGTTTAAGCTAATAACATGGTATCTAATACAATGAGATAAATCTTATAATGTTTCAAAATAACATTTTTTTAATACTAGTAAACTATTTCAACCTTTTTAAAAAATATTAACTGTTTAAAAAACAATAACAATTACATTAATTATTGCATATAAAAACAAACACAAAATACGAAAGGCCTAAGGCAGAGACAATGACTTCCTCTGACCATATTTAAGATCCCACTAGTGAGGTGGGTTCATCTACATGTGTTATTGTTTTTGTTTTGATGGGCCGGAATTCGTAGGGCATCTAATAATGTGCTATTTCACCTCTCTGCACGGATTCAAGTGCCTGTTATTCCCTGCAATTTTGTCGATTTTGCGATATTCCTTTGTCATGACCTTCGTGCTAGGGTGAATCGATTATGTTTTGTCGAGCATTGCCTTGTAATAAGTCGGTGCGACTTCAAATCACGGTAGCGACTAAACGAAATCGACTAGATTGTATGATTTTTCTCCTATGTTTTCTAACGAATGTGCGAACGAGGAAGCCGGCAATATCCTTTGATCACCACAATTCCTTTGATTGGTTAAATCACTCTATTTCGTTATGCAAATAATTTTATTGCTCGACTTTGTACTTATGTTCCTGTCCGCCTTCATCGACTCTACCGTTTGCGTTTGTAACGGATTTACTTCAAGCTATTTTAATACAGCTTGAAATTTCTGTGGTTAAATGTCAGCTAGGTTCGTAGATTTAGCAGAGCCTGATTTTCTGTTTCTGAATTTCTCGACCTTTGACCCGTATCTGTACCTATCTCGAAGTTCAAATTTAGGCATAGAAAAATTTGCAAGGAGTAAATGGGTTTATGTGGAGAAAAACCTCACGCTCTACTTGTGCCTTTTGCTGCTCAAGGCCACATAAATCCCATGATGCAGCTCGCCATGAATCTTGTTTCCGATGGGTTACTTGTCACATTCGTGAACACGGAGCACAATCAGTCCCGCATGTTGGAGTTAAAGAAAGGAGCAAACGAAGGGGAACAGAATGATCTCAGAATGGTATGTATACCGGATGGCCTTCCGCTGGATGCGAATCGGGCAGATATTTCAAAACTATTCAGGTCGCTGAGAGACACGCTTCTTTCTTCGCTGCCCAAACTTATTCAAGATATCAATGCAACGGAGGCGCACGCGATCACCTGCATGATTGTCGACGTCAGCATCTTTTACGCTCTGCAAGTCGCCAAGCAATTTAATATTTCGTCCGTTCTTTTTGCCCCGATTTCTGTTGCTTGCCAAGTCATATGCTGCAGCGCTTCAAGCTTTCTCTCTTCAGGGATTGTATCATGCACTGGTAAAACCAAATTTGTAGGCTTCCCATATGTTCAATTTTTAAAATTTCTCTATAGAAATGAGTTCAAAGCGTGAATATATGTTTGTGATTGCAGGGCATCCGAAGGTGAATGAGATGATCAAATCTTTTCCCTCGATGGCCCCTTTGCATTCGACACGGTTTCCATGGATGTTTGGGAGCGAAATAGAGAAGGAGAAACAGTTTGAGTCTCTCGTCGAGCTGGAAAAGACTGTTGACGGGGACTGCATTCTGTTCAACTCCTTCAACCTTCTCGAAGAATCTGCAATGGACGAATTCCTCCGAAAAGGTATGAATGTATACCCAGTTGGTCCTCTGATTCCATTAAACATCATCGAGGGAAAATCAAGAGACCCAAGCAAGGCAGCCTTGTTGGCAGAGGAAATGGAGTGCTTGGGTTGGCTGGACAGACAGGCTCCCCAATCTGTCATCTATGTCGCCTTTGGAAGCTTGACATTGCTCAACGAAAAACAAGTACAAGAGCTGGCTTCTGGTTTGGAGGCAACCGGAAGACCTTTTCTGTGGGTCGTACGTTTTGATTTGATGGATGGAACGACCGGCGCTTTACCCTCAGGATTCGTTGAACGCGTGGGAGATCGAGGGTGTTTTGTATCGTGGGCTCCCCAGCTGTCGGTTTTATCTCACGCTGCCATTGCATGTTTTGTTACACACTGTGGATGGAACTCAACCATGGAGAGTATTAGCATGGGCGTGCCGATGCTCTGCTGGCCTTACTTTGCTGACCAGTTCATCAACTGCTCTTATATTGTTAATGAATGGAGGATTGGGTTGCAGTTGATGGGAAACGCTCAACGTATAGTGGAGAAGAGGGAGATTGAGGATGGTGTGGAGAGGTTACTTGTTGCAGAAGAAGGGCGCGAGATAAAGAAAAGAGTGGCACTCCTCAGAGATAGCGCACGAGCTGCTGTCAGGGAAGGCGGATCATCACATCTTAGTTATAAATTGTTTATCGAGACGATGGAAAGTAGAGTGAAACGTCCCCAATCTCTTGATGCTGGAGGAGGATCACTTTAATTCTATGCAAGTATTGAGAGAGCAGAGCTACATTTGTTTCATTGTAACATAGATAAGCATCGACCACTTATCAGATTTATATATAGACCTAGATTGTATTTGCGTTAGGGAAAGAGTGACAAATTTTCCCAACCTTGTTTGAGATATATGGGAGACTTGTTTTTTTGGGGTCGTCTTAGCGAGGCTACCACCGCCACTCTATTCCATTCAACCCTTCAAGTTTTCAGTCTTCCTTTGATCATGGAGTAAAACAGTTTGGAAAAGATTCAAAACTCTAATAACAAAATGTCATGTCATTAGGATAAATATAGACAATCTCTTTCAGTTTTGTTGTGTTATCTAAAATCCCCTTGTCTTATTATAACCCCTAATAGTGTAGTGTAGTGGTTAGAGGAAGGAAAAAGTAGACGGAGAGGACAATGATAGAAGAAGTGTCTGACATCATTTTGGAACTATTGATCTTTAAGAGTAATGATAATAATTATTGTTCTCTTGTAGTTAAAGAATGTTTACGTTTTCATTGTTCATAAGTTTACTTCATTGAAATATTAAATGAACTAGCAATTGCATTTCAATAAGGTGCAACCAACACACTTTGGCAATATTTTTCATATATTTGAAAGGTGAGGCAAATGTTGATTCGGAAGATAAAGAATAGTGAAAATTGAAATGTCCCCAATGCTCCAAGAATCGACATCATTACAAAGTGTTAAACATTATGACTCCGATGCAACTTGAACGGGCAAAATCAGAGTCCACATGACCAAGTTATGGCCAGTCAAAATTTGGTCAAACCAGGAACATAGACCATAAAAAAGTACCAAAAAAAAAAATCTCAAAAGTGGTCAAAAATAGATTTCAAATTAAAGAGCACGTCAAAATATTTCCAATGACGTTTGTTTCATCAAAAATAAAATCAGTGTGTGGAAGTTACGACCATTTGAATTTCAGTTAGAAAAAGTAATCTTGATGACATTAGCATGACTTCATCATGCTAATGTGGCACATTGGGCATTGGGTGGCAAAAAATTGTTTGAAAGAGATTCAAACTCCTAACCACCATCAAAATAACATCCCACTGTAACTGCTAAACCACACATGCATTTTACTAAATTTTGGAGGGAGGTTAGTTTTGAATTAAACATAGGCACCAAATGAAGAATGGAGGCCAGTAGGGGTGGGACCCTTGACACCAGCCTCCCAAAATTTTACATAACCTGGATTATATTTTATTTAAGCTATCATTGATTCTACCTATCTTTAGTTAATAAGGACATGGTTAAAACAAAACCCCAAAAGTGCATGGTGGAAAATGAGTTGTAATTTGTAAAAGGGATATGGACAGGCATAGGTATATTAAATAGTGATTTTATAGTCCTGAGGGTTTTAGCCTAATTATGGCTAATTTTATGTATAAAAAGAGGCATTAGTCCTTTGAAAAATCATTTAGGTGATGAGAAGAAGATTATGATTTTGGAGACTTGGTGATTATTTCCGCACATTGGAGATAATGTTGCAATTGTGCTTGAAGGGAATTATTTCAAAACACTTGTAATTTATTTTGGAGCTAAACAAATTAGTCCACCTATTGGAGCAAGACTTGGAGACATAGTCCAACCCACAAATGAACTCTGTTATCAATTGTGTTTTGTCTTCTATCTTTCTTCTCTCTTTCTTTCAGTCATTACCTTATTATTTTTTGCCCATTTAAGCATTCTAATTATGTAATTTCATTAATTAATGCTTTGAATTAACTTTATATAATTGTGTAAAGCATTCCTCTATAATAGTCTTAGATCCTAATCAGATCAAATTTGGTATCAGAGCTCTTGTGTGACTAGTATTGTAGATTTGAATGCTAACAAGATCCAGGATTGAGAAAGGCAAAGGAAAGCTTGAGGAATACAATCCTAAGATCAGAAAATGAAGGACTAAACCATCATCACAAATGGTAGACAAAGATGGTGGACATGTTTTTCAACATAAGAGTATCTAGAAGACTCTTCAAAATTTGTAGACAATGGTAGAAGTTTTGGTACAAGAAAGAGAAGAAAAGATGTGGAAATGTGCAGCTTGGAAGGGGAAAGGCAAAATGAAAGGAGATGATCATGATTCTCCAAACACACCTCCCTCTTCTCCTCCTTCTTCCTCTTCTCTTTCTTCCCCTTCTTCTCCTTCTTCTACCCATTCTAAGCCTTCTAACATTTTTAAGGGTGGACATAGGCCTTGAATCCAGTTGGATGTAAAGTTTGACTTGCCAAAGTATTGTGGGGAGTTAAATGTCGAGAAATTAGATGACTGGATTCAACAAGTAGAAGTCTACTGTAGTATTCAAAACTTTGTAGATGATGTTGATAGAATTCAGTTAGCCGCTCTTTGGTTAGGTGGTCTAGCTCTAACCTAGTGGGAGAATAGGACTTGGGATGAAACTTTACAGCATGGAAAGTTCAAATTGTCTTGATTAGAATTTGTTAGCGCTTTAAAGAAGAAATTCTACCCCCTATGCCATATGTTTTAGTTAATGATGAATTGGCAACATTTTAGGCAAGGGAAGGGTTAGACTATCCAAGAGTACACCCATGAATTTCACAAAAAGGCTATTTCTCTAAATGTTCCATTATACACCCAAGGTAATTTACTCAAGTACATAGGTGGTCTCCATTCTTACTTTAGACTTTCTATTTTTGTATTAAATCCATATAATTTGGATGAAGTATGTGTACAAGCTATACATTTGGAGTCAAGGGGTAAGGGTACTTTCATTGATAAGGTTAATAAGAAGCCATCTAAGTTTGAAGGTAAATCTAAAGACAAAGGGAAGGGGAAAAAGATAGCTACAATAAAGAAAAAGGGTGAAAACCCACATGCTCACATTGCAAGAAAGAAGGACACGATGATTCTAAGTGCTGGAAGTTGCACCCAGAAAAAAATGCCAAAGAGATATGGTGGAAATAAAGGCAAACAAAAGACTACTACTATAATTCAATAGGATCTTGGATTTGACTTCAGAGATGAGACGAAGATTGTTGCTGCCGGAATCTAAGGCAAAGGAAAAAGTATATCTCTTTCTCAAGCTACAAGTTCTTCAAATATAAGTGCAAGTACAAGTAAAGAATCTTTTCCTAAGAATGATAAGAAAATGAATGAATTATTTCATATTCCGGTTGTTATCAAACATACTAAGGTTGATACTTTGTTTGATATAGGTTCTCAAGTTAATTTGATATTTGAAGAGGTTGTTAAAAAGCTTAACTTGACAACAACACCTCATCTGAAACTATATCCACTTGGATGGGTTTGCAATGATGCATAGTTACAAGTAACTAAGCAATGTAAATTGAGATTTTCTATCAGTGCAAACTTTGTAGATGAGGTAGAAGTTGATGTAGTCCCTTTAGATATTTGTGGTCTTGTGCTTGGGAGTCCATACCTATATGATCAACAAGCTATCTTTTATAGGGGGGAGAACAAATATCATCCTTTCAAAGATAAGGTTGAATACATTGTGCAAGCACATAAGATAAAGACTAATCTTGCATTAGTTAATGCTGGTCAGATGAAAAGGTTAGCCAACTCTAGTAAGAAATTTGTATTAATGCTTGTAAAAGCCAAAGAAGATGAAACATTTGAGGCATTCAAGGGGTGTGATGCTAAACATAAATCTGAAATGGTCAAGATTGTTTCTACTTATGGTGACCTATTTCAGGAACCAAAAGGATTGCCTCCTAAGAGAGAGATTCAACATGAAATTCAGTTATAGCAAGATGTGCCACTTCCTAAAATCAGCATGTATCATTTATTAGTTTTGCAGAATGAAGAAATTAAAAAGTAGGTTTAGGAGCAAGTTGAGAAAGGAGTTATTTGTCCACGTACTTCTTCTTGTGGTTATCCTATTGTGTTGGTTCCAAAGAAAGATGGACTTGGAGAATGTGCATCAACTACAGGGCTCTGAACAAGATAATGATAAAAAAACAAGTATCCTCTTCCTAGAATAGATGATTTACTTGATTAGTTGAAACATGCAATTTATTTCACTAAGTTAGACTTGCATAGTAGATATCATCAAATATGAATTGTAGTTAATGATATCTGGAAAACTACTTTTAAGACAAAACAAGGGCTATTTGAGTGGTCGGTCATGCCTTTTGGGCTTTTTAATGCACCATCTACATTTGTGAGAGTCATGAATGATGTCTTGCATCTCTTTATTGATGATTTTTTCATAGTCTATTTAGATGATATTCTTGTATTTAATAAGTATTGGGATGATCATGTAACTCATGTAAAAAGAGTCTTGGATGTATTGAGAAAAGAAAGACTTTATGTAAAGATGTCTAAGTGTGAATTTTCTAAGACATCATTAGTGTACTTAGGCTATGTCATAGGGGATGGTCAATTTAAAGTAGACCTTGTGAAGGTCAAATGTATTGTAAAGTGGCCTAAGCCAAGTATAGTTATAGAAGTTAGGAGCTTCTTAGGTGAGATTCAATATTGGGGGAAGTTCATTGCAATCTTCTCTTACATTGCATCATCATTGCATGCATTAGCCAATACAAAGGCAACTTTTTAGTGGGGAGGTTCGCAAGAGAAGGATTTTGACACTTTGAAGGAAAAGTTGAGCACTACACCAATTCTAGCTCTACTTGATTTACACCAACCATTCAAAATCGAGATAGATGTGAGTGGGTTTGCCATGGGAGTAGTATGAATGGAATGAGGTAACTAGTCTGCTACCACTCTGAAACATTTTTAGGAGTAGTAAGTAACTATCCCACTAATGATAAGGAAATTTATACTTTGGTTCTGAGTGTTAAAAAATGGAAGCACTACTTAATGGGGAAAGAAACTATAAACCACATGGCTCACCAACTACTTAATGGGGAACGAAACTATAAACCACATAGATCACCAACCACTTCAATATTTGCACTCACAATCTAAGTTGCAACAAAGCAGGCACTTTAGGTGGATGGGTTTCTACAACAGTTTCATTTGGTTGTTAAGTATAAGAAGGGTGTCCATAACAAAGTAGTAGATATGCTCTCTAGGCTTCCTATTAAGAATGCTTTGATAATCCTTCAAAATAGTTCTATGGTTCATGAAAGTTTTTAAGAACAATATGGTAATGATGTGAACTTTAAGGATATCTATGCATCTTTAATCTAGGGTAAACATGTAGAAGAGAAAGATTACTATGTGTAGGATAATTTATTGTACCTCTTGGGAAAATTATGCATTTTTAATATTAACAAGCACATGTAATCCGGGAAGCACATATCTCTTTGATTGTAGGACATATTCGGGTAAGTAAAACATTAGCCCAATTGCAAAAACATTGTTTCTAGTCTCATAAATAAGAAACTGTCACTAAGTATATTAAAGGATGTGTAATGTGTGCAACTAGCAAACCAAGTAATAGGAAATTGGGTCTGTACACACCATTACCTGTACCATCTCATCCATGGGAAAGTGTATCTATGGACTTCATGGGGGTTTACCTATGTCTAGAAAGGGTCATGATTATTTGTATGTAGTAGTTGATGGGTTCATAAAAATGTGTATTTTAATGCCTTGTAAAAAGAAAATCACTACTAAATTGACAATTCATTTGTACTTTTAATTTGCATGGGTTCATTTTGGGTTACGTACTTCTATTGTATCAGATCGAGATTCTTGATTCTTAAGGGAATTTTGATTGTCTTTGTGGGGACTCATGGACACCAAGCTAAAGAAGAGTACAACCTTCCATTTGTAGATTGATGGATAGATAGAGGTAGTCAACATGATAGTTGTTCATCTGCTTAGAGGTTATTGTAGCAAGCATCCTAAGTTGTGGGATGAATGTCTTTACTATGTGCAACATGCTTACAACCATGTAGCACACTCTTTTACAAAGAGGTCTCCTTTTGAGACTTGCTTCGGTTACTTGCCTAAGACACCAATAGATTTTTCTTTTGGGAAGGTGACATTTTAGATGGATGCCATGATGCAAAAAAGGCTTTAAAGTTCATTCAGAAGGTCAAATCAATCCATCAGGTAGTAGAAGCACAATTGGAATAGAGCCAAGCAAAATACAAGGCTTGTCATGATAAGCATTACATCAATCACCATTTCCAAGTTGGTGATAGAGTTTGGTTACATATTAGCAAGGAAAAAATGCAAGGTGAAGGAAGGAAGCTCAAGCCTATCCGATATGGTCCTTTTGAGCTCTTAGAAAAATTGGTACCAATGCCTTCTGCCTTAATCTTCTTCCATACATGCAAATTTACTTAGTTGTCAATGTTGAGAATTTGAAATTGTACAAACCTCCAATAATCTTGGATGAAGTCACAAACATTCAAGTTCCATCCGTTGATGATCTTTCACCATAGTACATGTTAGAATTACTAGAAGATGTTATCTTTGATAGGAATGTTAGAACATCATGAAGAGGACCGGTTGAATATATACAATTGGGATGCATCTAAGAAAGGCAAGATGGATGAAGATTGGTAAAGTGAGGGAACTATACCCTCACCTACTTTTTGAGTAATCAAACTTTTGGAGGTCAAAAGCTCTTTAGTGTGGAGGCTTGATTTGGGGAATAAAAATTAGTAAAAATTGAAATGTCCCCAATGCTCAAAAAATTGACATCATTAGAAAGTGTTAAACATTATGACTTTGACACAACTTGAATGGGAAAAATCAGACTCCAAATGACCAAGTTATGGCTAGTCAAAGTTTGGTCAAACTGGGAATAGAGACCATAAAAAGGTGAAAAAATAATCATCTCAAAAGTGGTCAAAAATATATTTCAAATTAAAGAGCACATCAAAAGCTTTCCAACGACGTTCATTTTGTCAAAAATGGAGTTTGTGTGTGGAAGTTACGACCATTTAAATTTAAAGTTAAAAAAGTAATCCTAATGACATTAGCATGATGCCATCATGTTGATGTGGCACATTGGGAATCAGGTGGCAAAAAATTATTTGGAAGAGATTCAAACTCCTAACCACCACCAAAATAACATCCCATTATAACCGCTAAACCACACATGCATTTTACTATATTTTGGAGAAAAGTTAGTTTAGAATTAAACAGTCATGTTGAAATGGCACATTGGACATTAGGTGGCAAAAATTTATTTGGAAGAGATTCAAACTCCTAACCACCACCAAAATAACATTCCACCGTAACTACTAAACTACACATGCATTTTACAATATTTGGGAGGGAAGTTAGTTTTGAATTAAACATAGGCACCAAATGGAAAATGGAGGCTAGTAAGGGTGGAACCCTTCACCACCGGCCTTCCAAAATATCATATAATCGCTATACCATTTAATTTTTTTTATAGGTATGTGGATTTTATTTGATTTAAACTATCATTGATTGTGCCTATCTCTAGTTAATAAGGATATGGGTTAAAACAAAACCCCAAAATTGCATGGTAGAAAATGAATTGTAATTTGTAAAAGGGATATTGACAGGATTAGGTGTTTTAAATAGTGATTCTATAGTTTTGGGGGTTTTAGCCTAATTATGGCTAATTTCATGTATAAAAAGAGGCATTAGTTCTTTGAAAAATCATCCAGGTGATGAGAAGGAGATTATGATTTTGGAGACTTGGTGATCATTCCTGCACATTGGAGATAATGTTGTAATTATGCTTGAAGGGAATTATTTCAAAATATTTGTAATTGATTTTGGAGCTAATCGGATCAGTCCCCCTATTAGAGCAGGACTTAGAGACGTAGTTTGATCCACGGACGAACTTCATTATCAATTGTGTTTTGTCTTCTATCTCTCTTCTCTCTTTCTTTTAGTCATTACCTTATTATGTTTTCCTCATTCAAGCATTCTAATTATGTTAATCTGCTAACTAATGCTTTGAATTAACTTTATATAATTGTATAAAGCATTCCTCTATAATAGTCCTAGATCCTAATGATATCAAATGGTGATTAGCCTATTAAAAATCTTCCAAAACTTATATTAATCAAAACTATTACTACAAATAATAATCAACTCACACAAGCTGATGTAGTCCTCAAAGATAAAACAATGACAAAGCATCAACAAATATCATATATACCTACTAATAAAATAAATGAAATATTGAGAGTTTTCCTTTTATGAGTGTGATGGGAAAAACCTAAAGTTTATTTTGTAAGAATTTCTAATAAAAACACTTGAAAATTAGATGTTGTAGGTGATCCAAACATAAAATTGAACAAAAGGAGGATAAATTAAATAGCAAAAAAAATGTCAATAAGTATGTTGTGATAGTTGGAACTCCTATAGTGAAAACTACGAAAAATATGACATTTTAGGTTTGAAGTGGGACTTCTTTCAATATAATGCTATTATTAGATTGTTTACTATATCCTATAAATGTCCTATTCTTCTAATATGTCAATAATAGCAAGTCTAAAATGGATAGATATGTATATAATGTTTGTTTGTATTCTCAAGGAAAATGATTTTTAAAATTGTTGTCCTAAGGCTAATAATGATGAGTAGCCTAGACTAACTCTTTTTTACAAGAATAATCCTAATAAACCAACAACTTGATAAAATGTTTACAAATTTTCTCTAGTTTATCTTAGAAGCTATCATTATGTGACTATGTGTGTAATTAGGTATTCATACATTTTACTCTTCTAATTTTCAAGGTTACAAGGCTTTGTTAGATTATTTCTAGGATTGTTGATATTTAATAGCCTTGTAATAGTCATTAAAAGAAATTTCTATTCGTAACAAATTTCATAATACAATTTCAAATAGATATTTTTTGGATATAACTATAGAAATAAAGGCAACCATTGATGGATGCAGTCATCCATTCAAAGATTGCAAGTTTAGAGTTAAATTGTAATATTTGAATACCATACTATAGAATTTATTTTTCTATTGAGTATAGAGATAATAGTTCCTATTATAAATGACTCAAGTATATTCATATATGTTCCTTCATATCACATTGAGATAGGATTTATCTTCATCATTAGGACTTAATTTCCGTCCCTTTCTTTTTGCTCCACTCCTTGGAGAGAACTATGTCTAATCATGTTTAAGCCAAAGGCTTAGGGAAGAAATTGGTTATCCTCCATCAAGGCCACATGTTTTATCTATATGAACTATGCTATGTCCCACCCCTCAATATATCCTATATAAATTCAACTTTTCACGCCTATTTATCTTCACACTAATTTTCATGTTAATGCTAGCTACAACCTAACTTGTCAAGATTAAGAAAAAAGGAAAAGACAAACATAGTATCACATAAGACAAGTATTTATCTCATGGAAACACAACTAGGGTTAAAAATATGGTATGTGAGATGATCCTCACAAATCTTGCACTCTCTTCAATTGCACCTAATCAAGAGCTTATCTTCATTAAAAAATTACAAGGATAGTGATAGGCACCATTTGATAAATAGATTTTAGTAATACATGCAAAAGTATTTCCCAGTCAAGGGAAATCTCATTAAAGGACTTCCAAACACAAAGTGACGTACCACCTTGTTAGGGAACTTAATACAAGGAACTTGTCAAGGTCCACCTTGACAAGATTTACTATTGTATTGATTAGAAAAAATAGAGGGAATGATCTAATCAGAATAGATACTTTTCTTAGCTTGAATATAGATATCTTTGATACTCAAACCTATCTGTAACTTTACTTTTCTCTTCCCCAGCTCTATAAATCAAACATGATCAGTTACATTCTTGGCTTTGTTGGCTATTGTGCACTTCATAACTTGTGTTGATTGGGCACACTAGCTTCTCCTCAACACACTACATTCCCCACACTATTTGTGACTACTCAATGCCACACTTCTCACTTTGAGATCACACTTAGCTCAACTCTTTGGCTCTCTTTCATTTAACTTAGAGAAATCTAACCTTTTTCCTTGAATCAATAGTCTCTTATATTTTTTTAACATGCTCTTCTTTAAAACCTTAATCTATGAATCCAAAATTTGAAATCTCAAGCCCATATACCTTGCTTGATATCCTCTTATTGTCATGAACAAAAGTCATGGATTTTTTCTGACCATGATGACTTGATCTTTCATCTTTCCTTGATGTGACAACACCATTACCATTAAATGTAAGAACGAGTGTACTCTACCTACTTTGTAATGTAGTAGTCACGAGTATCTTGCTATTAGCTTCCTCTTGCTGACTTGGCCTAGCCTTTCTTCATTACTACCAATCATACCACATTGCCTCCATACTTCGAATCATTCTTCATATTCTTATTTACTTGGCATGACTCCTAATTATTTTTCCTTTATTAATGCCTCTTCTGGGCTTGTCCTTCTCCTTTCTCTGGTCATCCTTGTGAACTAGATTCACACATATGTGCTCAATGTGCCTCACTATTCCTAGCTTCATACTAGTCAAAATTCCTTGTTCACCTTGACATTAATGACAACTTAGTCATAATTGAGTAGACCTGTAACTCCACTTATTATTTCTTAGATTCTTAGAAAATTATGCCAACACTATTCTAGTTTCTAAATGAGGAGTGCATAGATGTTTTGATGTCTAGGAGGTTGGTTTGTGGAAATTAATGTTGTTGTCCATGTGATGATTTTGTAATGAGTTTTATAGCCCTTTGGGTTGTTTTACCGGTTTTAGTTCTAATAACTCTTATTTAAGCTTTATTGTGGACTCTTTCACTATATGACATATCATGTCATTTAATATTTATTTTTAGTTAGACTACGATATTTTTTATGCTGGTTGTTTTGATGAATATTTTTTTTTATAATATATGGTTGCCTAATACCTTTCAAAATTTTTTTTTTGATAGAGGTGGGTCTTTCATGAAAAATATAATATTTTACACTCTAGATATCATTAAGGTGTGGTTAATGTGATTTTAGTATGCTTGATTGTACCATGGGCCAACACCCTCTTTCTACTACTTTTTTCAAAACGATTGATATAGGAGTTAATCTAAGACATTAGTATCTCTATATGGGAAGATAACTATTAGTTCACATTATATTCTAAGAGAAAATTATTTTAATAATAAAATAAAATAATTGGTATATGATGCAATAGGGCCAACCATAAATGTCTTAAAAGACCAAACTAGTCCTCAAGATCCTCTTTGTTGAGGTATTCAATAAGAATGGTGTCTATTTTAGGCCAAAGAGCTCAAAAAATCATCAAAACTATTCAAGTAGGTGGTTCATGGTTCTCTCAACCCAACCCAAAATAGGCAATCCTAATCACTAGGATACCTCAAGTTCTCTAAGACAACTAATCACTAGTTGCCCACTATGCACAATGAAAACTTTTGACACAAGTCCCCTAAAACAAAAACTAGGACCATGGGTGACTCTAGGATAGAAATATGGTCTATCTAGGTCCTAAAAAAAGTGGGATGATGGATAGATCCATAGGAGGCAACTTCCTTGTAAGGATTGCTTCACAATCCCTACTCTAGACTTGTAGCCCTTCAATATTGCAAAATAAGCCTAAAATGAACAATCTCCACATAAATACTAAAGTGAATCATGATTTGGATATCCTTCTAGGGTTCACAAAATATACCTAAGCACTAGGATTTGAAGACATAAACCAATCAAGTTTCATTCACTTTTTGTTCTAGGTAATTAGCCCTATTAGGCTTCCATTTACAAAGGAACTATACTTTTTCCTTGTGAAAACCTCAAATTAGAAATTGGAACATGAGTTTACACACAAATGAAAGTTAGAAATGATATTTGAAGTCCTGATGATTTCTTTGGAGCAAGTTATGGGAGTTGTTTCTCAATGCTATGGTATGCACATGGGACTTGCATGCCTATGGCATCAATTTCCTTCCTGTCTCCTGCAAGTTATCTTTTGAAACCAAATGCATCTTAAATTATAGGTTTTTTACTTGGATTTAACTAGAGGCCATTAAATTTCCATGGTGAAATCCCAATAGATGACTAATTTTGTATGAAACCCTAGGTCTAGGCAATCAACTATGATAATATTTATAATAATGCAGATATCTAGAGATAGGGATTGATTTAGAACCTCAAAATAAATGAATTGGAAAGACATTTTATCCAAGAATCCAAAAATGTGACTCAATCACTTTGGTTTGTCCATACATGTCCGTACCACCTATTACAACATCATATTTGCAGGAAAATAGTTGTATTTTTATCGATTCAAGGAAATATTACACATTGTTGTCCTACCACCCACTTGAAAGGGATATGTAGGCATCGCCAATGATCATAACAAACTTTTAGATCAAATTTGGCCATTAGGTAGTGAAAATACAAAATTTTCAATTTCTTGCTAAAAGCTGCTTGACAGCTTTTAGCAACTTTACAAGAATTGTGCAACTTTTGCAATAATTGATAAAATCATGATCAAGACTTAAATAAATGATCCAACATGAATCCAAACATGTTAAAAAAATTAAAATAAGAAATATGCTAAGATCTAAGGTTATTTTATATATTTGACCAATAGTTGACTAAGGGCTTATAATGTGCTAATCTTGGAACTAGGTCATACAATTGGGTCCAAGTAAATAACCTTCATTCCTAACCTATAATAATAGTTCCTAGGACCTCCAAGAAGTCCATCAAGTGCATAGAAAAAATTATTTTTGTGAAGGTTCTCCTACACAAGTATATCTTACTATCAAATAATTATAATTCAACCTTAGTCCTTTTATCAATACTTTTGACTAAATTAACATTTTATTATAGTTGAATTTGCAACGTATAATTTATGGAATGGTCAAAACTTTATACTAATAATTTTTTTAATGTGACACATTAAATATCATTATAAAAAATCTTCTAAGGGTGTCTTCTTTGACATTTTTGTAGTTAATGTTGTAGCTTTTATCAAACAACAACTTCAAATAAAATGGATTAACACATTGAAAATAATTTGTCAAAGAAAATTAATAAATTTATAACTAAAATAACTAGTATAATGAATTTATTTATATAAAAGAATGATTGAATTAAGATAAAAAATATTAACATATACAAAACCCTAAAAGTCCTATCATATCCAATAATATATAATATTAAGGAAAACATTAGTATTCTAGAATAGGATATTTTGAGATATCCAATGATGTCCAAATAGCATAATTAAATTGGTATCTATCTTGGAAAAGAGTGGGTTACATGAATGTTATTATAAATTTATTTGTTGGTGAGTTGATACAGATGGCCTACTCAACCCTGGTCTATGATACTTTTTTGGTCTAATTTTCTCTATAAATGTTACAAATGAAAAAAATAAAAATTAAATGTAATATCAATTACACTTCCATATATTTGTTTATATGATGATAATTGACTCTCGTTTCTTTACAAATGATTCATAAACTATAAAAAAAGATTCAATGAAATAAAAAAAAATTTATATCAAAAAATGTGTATTTATTTTAATAGTATCATACTAAAAAATATGAACTCACTATATATACTTAATTGATTTATATCACAAATAAAATTTACACACCACTTTCAAATAAGATGTACATATATCTATATTACAATGCATTGTAATAATCAATTTAGGGATAAGATATCCTACTACTTTGGGATGTGATTTCATGTTTTCCTTCTTATTTTGGTGAGGGTCTCAATTTGCAAATTTTTGGTGAAATTGATGTCAAGATATTTTAGTTTATTGATTTTTAAAAGCTAATTTGAGAATAAGGAATTCTCATTTGTAGCCAACATGAAATCCATTTTACATCCACATTGCTTTGCATCCATGAAATTTTGAAATGAATTTGTGTCAAACTTGATTACATTTGTTGACAATATTTCACACCAATGGATGGATTTTACCCTTGAATTTAGTCAATAGTTGGGAGAAACAATACATGATTGCTAATTGAATGCCCTTTATTTCTTCTTGCATTCCTGTTAGTCACCACTTCTAGTGATCTATCCTATTAGGAGCAGTAAGGGTCTTGTAAGTTCCACAGTGTTAAAGGATTAACAAACATACAATGAAGTATGGACTTAGTTAAGAGATTTAGAAAAAGATTTTTAAGTCTACCATGTTAAAGGATTTGACTGATGCACCTATTGCAATGAACCAGTGGCTGATCTCTGATCTGCAACTTTGATTTGGTAAATGAGACTCCTTGAATTACAATAATCACCTAATTGTGATAGATAAATCTCTGTTGTCCCTCAAAGCCTTCTTCAATTTGTACTCCTACTCATCATATTATTTTTTACATTCTTCTTTGGATATGATAAAATACATTACATATATACCAATCCAAATCACAACTTAGTAAAGTCAGCTATAATACCAATTTCATCATAATTCACAAAGTAAGCCCAACTGTTGTAACTCAGGTTTTGAAGACAAACTTGGTGATGTTATGACACATGACAAACACTGTCAACACTCAAAAGACCTTGACGCTCAATTGAACTTGAATCATGGTCTATACTAATCACTTCCAAGTAGCTCAAAATTGGTCAACACTATGTGACTTAGTGAAAATTGAGAAACTCAGCAGCTACTGAATCACTTGGTTGACACTACATGACTCAGTCAATAATAGATTAATATTGTTAACACTATAAGCTCAGTAGACACTGTAGAACTTGGTTAACACTATATAGATCAGTTAACACTACAATCTTCTTCACTTCCACTGAATAGCTCGATAGCCTCTACTACACTTGGTTTGCACTGAACTTTGTTTCTAAATCTTGGTAAACATTGTGTAGCTTGGCAAACACTACAAATTGACTCAAGTTCTTGGTAGATATTGTATTCTAACTACTTGGCTCAGGAACAACTAAATTAGTTGGTTAACACTATAAATTGAATGATAAGCTCAGTAGCAACTATAGAGCTTAGTAGCAATGTAACCAATTGACTAAGTGTTGAGTCACTAATAGAGAAATTGATGTTAATGTCAACACTAATATGTCATAAGGGTATACATATATGTATATGTATATGTATATGTATATATATGTGTATGGATATGTGTATGCATATGTATGTGTATATATATGTACATGTATATATATACTTGTGTGTATGTATATGTGTATGTGTATGTGTATGTATATATATATATATATATATTTGTGTCTTTGTATTTGTATGTGTATGTGCATGTGTATGCACATATGTGTATGTGTATGTGTATGAATATGCATGTGTGTGTATGTATATGTGTATGTGTATGTGTATGTGTATGTGTATGTGTACGTGTACATGTATGCGTATGCGTATGGGTATGTATATGTGTGACTCAATAGTGCAAGACAATATAACATTGACATAACTTGGATAAGGATGCGTACTACTTCAAGTTTATGTGGTTTCAAGCAATTTCATTTTCAAATAAAATCAAGGTTCAAGCTAGGCAATTTCATTTTCAAATGAAGTTTCAAACAATTACATTTTACCACCTCTCCTTACACCCATACAAGAAGTCAACACAACATCTCCCCAGAACACACATACTAGATTTTGAAAAGGGATAAGTCGACATCTAATGAATTGGTGAGGGCTTCCTTAGCCTATATAGTGGAGGATAGTTGAAACAATCCATTTATTTTGTTGTTCTTTTCTGAGCAGATTGGGAAGAGAATTCAATAATAGAGGCTCTTAACTTTGTTTATAGTCATGATAAGGGTGATGCAATATTGCCTCCTAGATTTACGTTCTATCCCACTAATGAAGATATCATAATACATTGTCTCATGAGAAAGGTTTTAGACACTCATTTCATAGGAAGGGCCATTGCTAAAGTGGACCTCAACAAGTGTGAGCCTTTGGATCTCCCTCATTTATTGTTCACTATTTCTATAATCCTATACACCCATTTGATCTTGAATGATGATATGTGCATATTGAATGCTAAGTCTCTATTTTGAGTAGTCCAAAATCATCCATTTCACACCCTCATTTGTACATAATATCTTTCTAGGTTCCTTGTAATCACACACCTATTTCATACCTTCATCTACACACAATGTCTTTCTAGTTTCTTTGTACTTACACATCCATTTCATTTCATATGATCATATAAAAATCTTGTCAATGTAACCTCTCAACTATTTCCTCTCTTTTGATCATTTCATAAAAACTAAATGGTGATGCACCGATAGACATGTATGAAAAATATAAAATAATAGACAAGGAGAATTATTCTTTCACATAATAGTGTAAAGATATTTCATCTCATGTAAATTCATAATTATGGGATATGTAGTAAATATATATATTAAATATAGGTTGTTCAAACTTGTAAGCAAATGGAATTGTGCATTTCTAGATGCACATTTCAAATTTCATAGGATTTTGTTAGTTGGAGAGGAAGATTTATGCTATTAACCACTCTACATAGTTCCATTTGTTTAGAATTTATTAAAAACTATATTTAATATATCCATATACAAATGGGCCAGGGGGTTACATTTGTGCAGAAAAATAGATTTAATTTGAAAATGTTGGTGCCACAAATTATGTTGGAGAGGAAGACTTAAACCATTTGATAGGGAACACATGTAATATAACTTCTTAATGATCACTCTAAAAGTTCTTGGAAATGTAGAGAAGGTTATGTGAATGGGGGGATCAAGAACCAATAGAATTTTAACTTCAATTCACCAATTAATCCTTCATAAACAAATATAATCTAATTACATGCATGAAGGACTGAAAGAAGTAAATCATTCATACTAGTTGACACAATATTTGGTAATCTAGAAACCTTCCAAATAGAAAGTAAAAATGGCATGGGGATAATACCAACAAGCTTTAGTATTTCAGTATAAATTTTTCCTATTAACGCTTACAAATGATCACTTCTAGTGATCTACCCTATTAGGAGAAATAAGGACTGTTAGGTCCACCTTGTGAAAGGATTTATACAATACAACAAAGTATGTACTCAATAAGGAGATTCTGCATAAGACTATTAAGTCCACCTTGTTAAATGATTTGACTGATGTACTTATTAGGATGAACCAATAGCTAATGTTAGCTTTGCAACTCAGTTTTTTGAATGAGATTCCTTTGATGTAGAAATATCACCTTAATGTGATCAATGAGACTACTTTTCCTTATACTACTTGTAGCATTTAAACTTGCATGTTCTTCATATACCATAATCATTTGAATATGACAAGATATCTCTCATTTATATTAATCCAAATAATTAACTTCTAGAGTTGGCTATAATATCATGTTAAACAATCTTTTCTAACTCAGCTTAGTGCTGACACTTGAGTTCAGAAGTCCACTCGAGTGATATTCTGACACTTAGCAACATAGTGAACTTGAAAAAACTCTGGCACCCAATTGACATTGGTACATGGTCCATAATGATCACTCAGGAGCAGCTGTGAACTTGGTTAACACTGATGACTCAGAAAACATTATAGAGCTTGGTTGACACTACAACAACTTGACTAGAACTAGAGCTTGGACAACACTACTATTCATTCTGCTTGGTTAATATGGCTAGAATTGGAGCTTGGTCAAAACTACTATTCCTTATATTTGGTTAACACAACTAGCTCACTTGACACTATCATCTACTTTTTCTTGGTTAACAATTCATGTTGGTTTTGTTGACATTGTCTACAAGGTTAACTCTATGGTGCTCAGTAACAATATAACCAACCAAAATGATTAAGTGTTTTGGCACTGACTAAAAAATAGTCTAACCTTAGGGTCAAAAATCTCCCCCTTCAACATTAGTGACAAAAATAGTTATCATACCAAAATTTTGAATAGTCAAAATCATGAGTCAAAACTCCCCCTATCAATATACTTTTGTATGTAGCTCAGTTTTGACCACTGTGTTGATACTTGATTGACACTGACTTTGTTTTGATATTTCAAATTTGTTTTTGTAGCTCTACTAAATACATATATTTTTTCTAGATAATTTTATTTCCCCCTTTTATAAATATGTGTATCCTATATTCTATGTTTCCCCCAAATGTTAGTTTTGACACAAATGCCAAAAAAAAATTCATATACACAAGGTAATACCAAAATGTGAGAGGAAATCACTATGTACCTTCAAAATTAGACATGGTTTTGTCCCAATTTTCTTACAAAAATTTTGAAGTGTGCAAAGCTATCTGAAATTTTGCTAACAATTCCATCATATGATCAACAATAGAAAAGTTGTTATCATGGATTAATGTCTTTACATGAATAATGTGTTTTTGCATTATATCCATGTTAGCAATTATCATACTTTGAATTTATGACAGTGTAGCCTTGATTCTTTCTTCTTCTCTCAATATTTATGCCTACAAGTCAATCATATACCTGGCCTTCTCAAATTGTGCTGAGCTAGTACTTAGGTCAAGTGACAACTAGTTTGCACTTTCCTTTGGATTAGTATCAGTCTTTGAAAACTTGTCTCTAATTTCCTTGGTAAAGTTGGTAGTATCACTTAATTTACAAAAAATAAACAACATTATTTATAGTGCTCTCAAAAGAATTAAGGATAGTGGAGAGTTCCACATGGTCTATGGAAATCTTCTATGCCACATTATCCACAAAAAATTTCTCAAATTTTCTCTCTTCCCTCTACAGTAGTTTCTCTTGAACATTTAAATCTTCATTAAAATCATGAACTATGTCAACAAGTTGGTCTAAGATAGATTTCTTCTCATTAGGTTCAATACTTAATGCATCACTAAATATACCTTTAATATATTCAATCACTTGATTTCTTTTCTTCTTCTTTTCTCTTAGCTTCTGTTGTCTAGCTCTTTTCTTCCAAGGTTCTCCAAGAGTGTCCATCTAATTAGGAGTTAGATTGGAGAGATCCCAATCTAGAATTACTATGTCTTCCTCTAGATCAACTTCATGAATAGAAACTTCTTTCTCTTTTCCTTCTCCCTTTGGAATAGATGAAGGATTGGTTTCCTTACCTTTATTTATATCTTTAGTGCTAGGTTGAGGCTTGAATTCAACTACCATTGCACTTGCTATGGAATCATTTGCAATAGTAACAACATGACTGACTAGAGAAACATCAACAATTGTAGTAGTACTTATAGTGCCTTGCTATAACTCAGTTAGGCTTGATTATGTGCTGAGTGGATCATGTAGCTCAGTAGATGAAATAGTGGCAATTGTACTCATCTCTAAACTCAGTAAGAAAAATCCAACATCTAATTGAGTTCTTGGTTGAACACTATTTAACTCAATTACCCATGACTTAGATGATGTCTCCTCTAAGCTTGATGTTACTAATGCTTTTCTTGGAGAGTTAGGAGAGAGGCCATAACCTTTTCTACAATCCTTTGTGGATTTGAATCTTCAATATTTTGTATTTTAGGTAGATCCTCACTGATTGTTTCATCTTCCCTATCCTCCTCATCATCATTCACATCATCAATCTGAACAAATTCTTTACTAGGCTTTGGAACATTCAATCCATAAATTTTCTTCCGTGTATTGTATTGGATTCCACAACATATTTAATATCATTTGAAAAAATTAGGAGTGCATTGAACTTAGTGGTTAATGCTTGTTCATGTCTTTTCAATGCCTCCTAAACTTCTTTGTTTGATAGGCCCTTTCTCAAGGTTTGCTCACAAAGGTCTCTAGTAGCCATTACTGCATTTTCCCATCAATGTGATACTCCCTTAAGTAGAATACCAGGAACTTGAATGCTTAGTTCACTTAGAGAGTATTTCCACTTTGCCATCTTTTCCACTAAAGATTCTTCTATTTGCTTCTTTTCCTCTTTATTTGTAGTATCATACTTGAGAAACTTGAAATCTACCATACCTCCTCCTTCTTTGAGTTGGTTCAGTCTATCTTCAAAGCTTAGGTTAGGCATTTTGAATAATATTTAATGTTATTCTTCTTCATCTTCATCTACAAGTCTAAGCTTCTTCCTTTTTATCATTGTTTTGTTGGTGTTAAAGGTAGGAGTTGACCTTGTAGCTCTCCTTGTTATAGATTTACTCTTCATCTTGGGTGGTTATTCTTTCGATTCTTCTTCTTCTTCCTCTACAATATCATCACCCTTACCTTCTATGAGTAGAAGAGGGGAACTAGATTTCACATTCTCCTTCTTAATCTATTCTACCTTCTTCCTTCCTCTTTTGATAATTTGAGGAATTTTGATCCTAAGTGAGATCATGGCTTTTTCTTCTTCATATGTTCCAAAATAAGGTGCCTTTGGGTCCATAGGCTCATTACAAGAGCCTTTATGATTTCCACAGTATCATCAATGTTCATGTGATATCTAAGAGGTCTAACCCATGCAACTCTAGGCTTGACTACCTGAATATATACCCTATCAAAGTCCACAAGGAAACATATGTCTTGTTCATTCATTCACTAGTTGCTTAGGGATTCTGAATCTACTTTTCATTCTTTCCTTGAAGGTTTCAAAATATGCATCCATGATGCCCTCAAAATTGTCTCCCATTTCAATTATGAATTTATTTATCTAATATACAATGGGTTTGTCCTTCTTCTATACTACACTTCCCTTGGAAGGAAAAATTTATGAACATAAAAGAATTAGAAGACTAAAAAGGTAAAAGCACAGATTTGTGTCACCGTTTGTGATATGAAAACCTGTTTTGGTCAAATCTCATTTCTCTATCAAAACTCAATTTTTTCAAAAACTAAAAATACCCTTTTATAGATCTCAGATTCAATATCATCATTATATAATTTTTTTAGTGTCTTGATTAGTTATAATATGTTATAATCTCAAAGTATTATAAGTTGATAGTTCAACATTTCAGAAGATGCTCCCTCAAAAAAGGAAAAAAAAATAGTAAATCATATCAAAAAAATTTAAAAATTATATTTATCTCTAGAGGAGAGAATCCTCTTCATGAATATGTAATTTTTTTCCAAGAAGGTATATATTTGATAGGAAAGTTTTGACGGGAGGAAAAAACTGTTGGATTTTGATAAGGTCAAACTTGAGTACTTATAACAAAGAAAATATACATCAAAAATAATTATTTCTTTTTTTGTGCACTAGCTATACATGTCATCTATAAGATATTATCAATTCAGAACAAAAAAAAGATGATTTACATATACTTGTTTGATGGGAACTGCACCCTATATTTTTTATAGTTAAAAAAGGGACTTCAAAATAAAATAAAATGAATAAACTATTACTCAAAAAAATTATAAAAATTATAGGAATAAAGTTCATCCAATTCTACACATTTCATCAGTTTACATCATCTTCATATTTTAAACACAAATACCATTTTTTTTGTCACTAATGTTGAACTGTCACCTTCTAATATCACATTTCTTTATAAAAGGTGACACAGGTTTGTGCTTTTACCTAAAAGTAAACCAAACTTACATGGATTGGTCTTTGATGCCCAAACATTTTCTATGTTCTTGCTTAATTGGTTCAGCTACACCTTAGCGAGATCAAAAGAAATATTATTCTTCACTACCTTGAAGGGAATTTCCATAGCTTCACATGCAACATTGTTTGGTCAGCTGGAACTATAGATCTTATGTGTAATCAAATGAATACCAAAATTTATTTCCATGTCTGTAACACCATTCAACTTCATTCCTCTACCATCCTACTAAGCAAGAGTCTTCTTTGCTAGGTCAACCCGACCTACCATTTTTCTCATCTTGGCTTTATCAAGCATGGGAAATCTAGTACAACTATGAATCATTTTCTTTGTGATCTTGATGGGTTGATTGAACCATTATTACATATCATGAACATGGCTCAAGATAAGTGTAATCCACTAAATTTGAAAATTCTTCGACATGTGCAATATATGGGTCAAGCCCTTCACTTCTAGGTGCTTGTGCTTGGGTTTTAGGTTTTCATTGAAACACAAATATTCATATGCTTGATTCATCTCTAAAGTTCCCAATTTTTGAATTGAACAATGATAGAAGGATCTAATATCATCTATTCATAGTACCTTTGGTGGAATTCGCAAGTGCACATCAACTAGGTCTAATTCCTCCACAATCATAGGATTGAGCTTGAACTTTGGGTCTGTAGGCACAACATTCTATACTAACATCTCAGATCCCTTCTTTTCTTTGCCACTTGATGAGGATTCCATTATGGTCGCTGATGAATGAATAATCTTTAAAACATTTTCTTTGAATTATTTCTCTATTCACTCTGAAAATCATAATAAAAAGTAAAACATTTGATTCCTCCTTTTTGATCAACATATGTCTTTAAGTCACCATTAATGCATTATACTATAGAAAACTTAGTAAAAATTTTTTAACTCAGCATACATGAGAAGTTCAACTATTACCTTTGTCTTCAAATTAGATCTTTAACTTAGATTTCAACTCAGATATTCAACTTGGATCTTTAACTTAGTAGACTCCATTTACATCCACACTCAGTTAGGTCTTCGAACTTAGTGAATATAGGCTAGAACTAATTTTTCTTGACTATGTTTAGGAAGGTCATGCAACCCAACTTTTCTTGGTAAGGTCTAAGACACTGGCACCAACTCGATGATCCCTAATGCATCTGAAATGATAATTTGGATATTCTTTCTTGCTGACTAGAACTTATGTATGATGTTTCTTTAAATCATAGTTCCACTAATCTCCATGGGTTATTAGCATGAATTAGTTGAATCACCCAATTCATTGACTTGGGTGTCAATGCTTTCATGACTTTGAATTGTATTCTCTAGAGATTTCTTTATGCATTGCTACCTCATTTGACTTTTGATATTGTTAGCCTTTTCTTTCTTTTCATCTTCAACTATAGCTTAGTTCATACAATTCTTGGATAGATGACCAAGTTCTTTGTATACAAAATATCTCTTTGTAGGGTCTCTTTTTCTCATGTGAGTTCTCATGCAATTTTATCCAATGTGACATTATCACCACAGAAGTAATATTTGCACCATGTGTTATAGTCCTAACCAAAGATAGCTTTCACAATTTGTTTTTTGGGGTCCATTTCTTGGTTTTGCATTCTGAAGATTTGTGCCCTTGTTTATTGTAATTGAAACATTCTCCTCCAAATTTGGTTTTCTCAATGCCTTTACTTTCTCTATGACCTTGTTTGTTACAACTATAACATTTTCTACTAAATTTTGATTTACCATTCCTCCAACACTTGTTTGATGTATGCCTTGCCTTTCTATAATGATTACATGTAGGCATTTTGTTCATCTAAGCTCCTTGTTGTGATGATTCATCTTCATTTGTATAGCCTAATCTAGCTTTTCCTTTGTGTCTAAATTGAGTTTTCTTGTCCAATTGATTCATGCTTTCTTGAGATTTCATCATCCTTTCATTGGTTTTCCTTTATATGCTGAGATCATTTTGCAATCTTGCATCGTCTATCCTCAAGTTGATAAGCTTTTGATTTGCACAATTGAGTTGATTTATCAAATTTGGTCACTGAAGAGATAGGTGTTGAATTTCATTATCCTTTTCTTCTATCTTTTTAGTTAGAAATATATTCTCTTCTTTTGCTATGTCCTTTTGTTCCATATCTTCACACATTCTGACTGACTGAATTTCTTGTTCTCTTTTCAGTTTTCTAGCTTCTTCATGTAGAGTGACATTCTTTTCAAGTAAGTCTTTAATTATTGCATCAACTTAATCTACTTTTCTATCTTGGAAAATGTCTTCAATTATTTCTTCTATGTAGAGATTTTAATTCATTTGTGCTGCTAGTTCTTTCCTTCTTTTCAAGGATTTAAAGAGCTTCTCCTTTAGTTTCTTGAATTGATCTAGGGCATCTATGGATCTAACTTTTCATTCTCAATGGCTTTGTCTAGTCAGTACACTTCCATTGCCTCTGATCTTTTCTCAAGCTACTAACATTTTGATGTGAGAACCAAATGCTTTGATACCAATTATTGGAAACGTAGAGAAGGCTAGGTGACTGGGCAGGGGTGAGGGTGGGCGAATCAAGAACCAATAGAACTTTAAATTCAAGTCATCAATTAATCCTTCATAAACTAATCTGATCTAATTGTATGAAAGAAAGACTAAAAGCAATAAAACATACATAATAGTTGACACAATATTTGGTAACCTAGAAATATTCCAAATAGAAAGTGAAACTAGGGTGGGCATGATAACTAGAAGCTTTAGTACTGTAGTATAAAGTTGGCCTGTTAAAGCTTACAAATGATCAATTGTGGTGATCTACCCTGTTAGGAGCAATGAGGACTATTAGGTCCACCTTGTGAAAGGATTTATACAATATAATGAAGTATGTACTTAGTTAGGAGATTCTAAATAAGACTATTAAGTCCACCTTGTTAGGGGATCTGATTGATGCACCTGTTAGGATGAATCCATAACCGATCTATTCTCTACAACTTAGTTTACTGAATGAGATTCCTTTGATGTAGAAAGATCACCTTAATGTGATGGATGAGACTATGATTTTTCTTATACATCTTGTAGCCTTTAAACTTGCATGTTATTCATATACCATACTCATTTGGATATGACAAGATATCTCTCATATATACCAATCCAAATAATTACCTTCTAGAGTTGGCTACAATATCATATTAAAAAATCTTTATTAAGCCAACTCAGTGCCAAAACTTAGGTTTAGAAGTCCACTCGGGTGATATTTTGACACTTGACAACATAGTGAACTCAAAAAAATCTAGCACTTAGTTGAAACTAGTACACAATCCACACTGATCACTTAGTAGGTGTGAACTCGATTAACACTAATGACTCAGGAAACATTGTAGAGCTTGGTTGATGTTGCAACAACTTAGTTGGAACTAGAGCTTGGTCAACATTACTATTCCTTCTTCTTGGTTAACATGACTAGCTTGGTTGACACTGTTTTCTACTCTTACTTGGATAACACTTCATGTTGGTTCAGTTGACACTATCTACAAGGGTAACTCTGTGATGCTTGGTAACAACGTAACCAACCAAATGATTAAGTGTTTTGGCACTCAATAGAAAATAGTGAAAATAGGGTAAACAAAAGCATACTAAAATATTGGATATTCTCATTCGATGGTCAAAATTAGTGCTAAGTTATTCTTTCACATAATGCTTTAAGGATATGTCATCTCATAGAAATCCATGATTGTGGGATAAGAAATACAAGGTATAGGTTATTGTTCAAACTTGTAAACTAATGTAATCGGTGATAGCAGATGTTAGGAAACATTTTACAACTCTTATAACATGCTTCTTAGCTAGGCTAAAATGGGAACAAGGTATGGACATAAAGAAAAATATAGTGGTTAATGGTGGAAGTCTTCCTCTCCAACCAACAGAATCCTATCATTCTTGATAGGTACCATCACCAATTCTACTTGTTTACAAGTTCAAACATAAGGTTGGACATTAAGAATTTATATTTCATTTGTTTCCTATCAAATGGTGGAAAATTGGAATCATACTTTAGTTCATAATTTGAACTTAAGAGATTTTGTTTAAATCACATCTCTTGCTTGACATCGAATGGTCTTCACTTTGTCTAAAATAGGGTATCTAGTCATGTGATGAATAATAAACTTTCTGATCTTGATTGGTCTATTCTCCAACCACAATTTCATGTCATGTATTTGGCATAACATAATTTTTATCCATTCAACTTTAAATGCTTATCTCAATCTTCCATTGTCACACAACTTATCATAAGCATTTCTTAGCTCAAAATGGCCTATCTCTCTAATCTTGCACATATTACATGATCTAACATTGTGTGCCATAATTACTCTAGGTGGGATTGTAGATAATGCTCTTAGAAAATCTTGTATTACAAAAATGTCTATATATATGCTTTAAACTTTAGAGGAGGGCATGGATCATTTTGAACAATCTACGTATTGTTATCCCTTAATGCCTCCTCCTTCTCAATAGTAGATGTAGATAATGCCATCTTTCTAATCTAGGGTATCAAAATAAAAATACTTCACGACTTAGCCCAAATAAAACCTTACACAACTTGTTGATTAAGCTAATGAAACACTCTTGAATCTCTTCATAACTTCACACAAATTGCTCTGAAAATTGCTTGAATTATGTCACTCTATAAACTCAAAAACCTAGTGAGTTGAAATGAGCTTCATAATCCACTTTATAGGTTAAAACAATTGAATTAAGTCTTCATTAAATTCTATATATGATGATAAGGTGTACAATAAGTGTGTACTAGTTGTCTTGTCTTACTCAATGAAATTTGGTTGCATACACATCTTTCAACTTTTCGTAGTTAGTATCATTGCTCAGTTCATACTAATATATAATACTGGTACTTAGTCTTCTACAATTTTTTTAACTTGTTAGCACAATTCATCTTTAGCTCAAATATTAACATATATCATTATGCACCTGTAATCAAGCTGATTTGGACTTGCATGCATGTAGTATTACGAACTAATGTATGATATATCAATTTGAAACACAGTTCCATACATACCTTGTCATTTAGTTTGAGATGGGGGAATCACCTAATCCTTTGGATTCGGTGATAAAAAATTCTTCATTTCACTATTTCCTCCATTTGACTTCTTTCTCTTTGTTTGATTCATTTCATTCCTTACTTCCTTAGAATTGATCTTTTCCTTTCCATTGTTTCCCTCCACATTTGGTGTTGGTTCTCAATTCATACAATCCTTTCTTACATGACTGACCTCCTGAAAATTGAAACATACTGGTCCAAAGTTACTTTAGTTACTAGATTTTCCTTTGAGATGTATCCCAACACAATTTGGTGTAATGTGTCCATACTTCCCACAATATTGATAATTTACCCAAGTATTGTAATACTAATTTATGGTATTAACTTTCTTAGGTGCTTTTTCTTGACCTTTAGGTGTCTAACTATTCTTTTCTTTATATATTCAGTCTAATGCCTGATAAACATATATTTGACATGTATGCTAGTAACCTTCAAATATAGAAGTCTTTGGCGATTTATTAACCTTTGATCTAAACTCACGTGCTTGATGACCTTGTTTATTGCAAGTGAAAAAATAACCATTGAACTTGGGCTTAGGGTTTGACATACCATTCTTGATGTTGCAAATTTTTGTTGTATGCCTTGGTTTTCCATAGTAATAACACGTAGGTTTCTTACTCATTGTCTTTGTATTTGCATTCCTTTGTTCTCCTTTCTTTGATGATTCTCTTTTCTTGACACTTGATAGGTGTTGGAATTACAATAGGAAAGGTAAACTTCTAATGGGTGGGGGGGGGGGGTGGTGGTGAATTAGTAGTTTAGACTTTGACCCATAAAAACTTTCACCACACATCCATCTCATACATTTAATAAGTAAACTAAAATATCATTTAAAGCATGCACATCTAAAACATGTAAGAAAGTAAACATTCACATAGATATAACACTAGATATGATTACCTAGAAACCCTCCAATGAGAAGGTAAGGGGTGGTGATGACACCTACAAATCTTCACTACTATAGTAATAAAGTGTATCCAATGAAGGTTATAATGTTTTGACCATGAAACATGATCTACCCTATGAAAGGTCTACCCTGTAAAGGCTTACAAAGACCTTTAGGTCTCACCCTGTTAAAGGATTTCAACACTCTATTAGAAGTCTGCCTTGCTAAAGGACTTCAACACACAATTAAGTAAGCATCTTGTTAGAGGATCTCAATACAACCTGTTAGGACTACTCTATTAAGAGATTTGACTAATTCACTTGCTACAATGATTCAACAATGATTCTGTGGTTAACACTTAGTTTCTTGATGACATATCACCTCTAAACTGATGTATTCTCAATCCTCCTTATCAAATGTCTCTTTGTTGTATCCTTTTCCTTTCCTCTTTTCTGCACTAATTGATTCTACAATGCAATATTAGATCATAATTCCTTAGCCACCATGTATGCTCTATTTGCACATGCAACATTTTCTCTTACTCCTTATTTTCATGCTAGAAAGTTTAGGGTTTTTCCTCCTTAAGAATACTTAAGTGACTTAGGGTTATGACTCAACATCTATATCACTTGGCATCCACTATTTACTTAGCTCCTGTGTCACTCGACATACACTATCTACTCGGCACTTGTGTGACTCTCCACATGAGTGGCTTGACACTCATTGTGGACTCGACATGCTCTATAATATATATGTTGTGCTTGGCATATACTACTTGTTCAACATAAACTAAGTAAATGACTTAAGTGTGTGGACACTCAATTATCAAAACCAATTTGAGATCAGCAATCTCCCTCTTTGACATGAGTGTCAAAAACACTTAAGTATGAATTAATATCCTTAATCTCACTAGCATAACATATCTCTAACTCAGCTTATGTACAAAACTTCAAAATTTCAATATTTTGTAACAACTTGTATACCTCAAAATTTTAAACTCCCCCTAAGTTGATAGGTTTGTTTTGCATCCAAAAAAATTGTACTTCTATTGAGTAAATGTGTCTTAACTAATACTCTTTCATCTAATACTTCTTGTATTTTGATGCTTGTGATTCTTGCTCCCCCTTTTTTCTTTATTTCTTTCTCCCCCTTAGCTTATTCTAGCTTTTGTCTAGCCCTTTTCTTACTCTTATCTCCTCCAATTTATGCTCCTTTATTTCTCACTCTCCCCTTTTATTCTATAGTCTCCCCCTTTATTCTATCTTCCCCCCTTTTTGACACGTATGTCAATGGGCTATACACTTATTGTGTGTTTTTCCAAGAAAGATTTATGGACATCTAAGATAATCTTGAGAGCTACATCCTAGTTTTCATAGGATACATCCAAAGACTTGATTTGGATAGCTAGCTTGGTAGCAAGGTAGACTAGACCATCTAGTGTAGAAAGATTTGGGTCTTTCTTCATTATGGTTTTGACATAGCCTAGTTCCTTGTGCAAAATTTACATATGAGGGATTAAAGTTGTTTGGATGCTAATCAATTTAGCCCTTATATTGGCTTCTTCTACTGACCATGCAACTAATTGACTCTAGGTTTGTAGCAATGTTTTGAAGTTCTTTTCACTCTGAGCTGGTGTCATAGGTAGTTTTGCACTTGATGAACTAATTGGACTTTCCAAGCTCAAAATGTGACTTTTATTCTATTGTGTGAAGAGTGTTGGATTGCACAATTTTATGTACAATGAGAAGATATTCTTAAGTACCTTCTTCACACTTTCTAGTTTTGTTGCCAATGCAACTTGTGCTAGTGCTATGTCACCTGATATCTTTTCATTTACTTTTCTCTAAAATTTATTTTCTAACCATTCTAACAATTTAATAGTTGTATCTAGGTCAACATCACTCACCTTTTCTACTATATTTGTTAGTTGTTTAATTAGTGGCTTGGTCTCATGTGGATTTGGTAGGATGAATGCATCTAGAAAGATATCTTTGATATCCTGCAATGCTTGGTTTTGCTTGTGCTCCCTTCTAAGCATTTCATGATGCTTCTTTCTTGCTAGGGCTTGTTGCAAATTACCCATCTGATCTATACACATTGTGTCATAGTCATACTTTGGTAACATAATTTCTTCATCAAGGCTCACATCTCCATATTGTATGACTTATTTAGCCTTTGATGAGCTCATGCTTGGCACAAAGATCTATGATGTAGTTACATTCGTGCTCAGCTTCTAAAGAGTTTAACTTAAAGGTGTGCCAGATATTGGTAAGGTTACCATGGCTTGAATAGGTACTTGTTCTTTCAGCTGTGGTGTCACCTCTATCTCTTTAGGCTTGTCCTGTTCTACTACAATACCTTGTGATACACTTGGTACTTGTGCTATAGATGCAGATAAGTCTATTTGATCTATAAATGACTTTGTTCTTTAGTAGTGGCTTGTGTTTCCACTATATCCTTTTTAATTGTATCAACCTTTTTAGATGTAGTTTTTGGTATGTTATCCAATGGTTGTACATGAGTGACTTGAGGGGTAATAGTAGGTGGTTCTTATGTGTTCACCTCTTCCCTAGTTGTTTCAGTCACTAATTTTTGCAATTCATCCACACTAACCAATACAGGATTATCACAAAGTTTTGCCTATAGTGTGGATTGATCAAGTACCTTCTTAAGATCTTCCTTTGTAAGAGGATTGATGTTCTCAGCTATGACATCATAAACATCCTTCACTATTACTATTTCAATATTCTCACCTGTTACATGTTAAGGGCTGACATTAGGCAATTGTGTGTCTTGCACACTCTATTCTTCTTGTTGCTCTTCCTCAACTATTGCCTTATCATCTATGTTCATTTCTGTTCCTCCCTCAATTGTGTTTTCATGATCATCTTCTTCATCATCATATTTTACCTCTATGGGCTCTTCCTGATCTTCCTTCATTGTAGTTAACCCATATGTAAGCTTCCACATCTGTGTGGACTTCTTAACAATGTCTTCAATATTGTTTTGCAAAATGAAAAATGCTCTATATTTAGTTACAAACCTAACCGAATATTTCTTCATAGCCTTATCAACCTATGCCTTACTTAGTTTAGGAATTACTTGTGCAAGAAATGTCTCTCTTATCTGTCTCTCCAAGTTTAGATAGTAGTGCCATTTCTGCTCAACTCTATCATATAGGCTTTTGGGCATTGAGTTGGCAATTTCTAGTGGGGTAGTCTTGAATTTTACCATCATGACATATATAGCCTCCTCCACTTGATTCTTCTACACTTTACCAAGATTATCAAAGTCTATATGAGAGAATCCTGATAAATCTACACTATTCTTGACATTTTCACAAAGATTCTCAAGATCTAACAGAGGATTGTGAATCACCACTTTGAATTGGCTTATGTCATCTGATTCTATTTTCTCCTCATCTGATTTAGCTTTTGCAATGTACTTCCTTCTTGGTCTTTTCTACACTTGTCCTCCTTGCTCTGTAGGTTTTGTCTTTTCTTTATCCTTTTGTGCAATTGCACATGCACTTGCCCTTATAGTAGGTGTAGTTGGTTTGGGCTAACTCGGCTTGGCTACCTTTCTGGCTTTTGTTACAAGTTGGGCCTTAGCCTTCCTCTTCTTTCATTTTTTTGGAGTAGGAGCTTCCTTGGCTTCTTCTCCCTTGGCACTTTTATAGACTTTAGTCTCTTCTTCCTATTGGTCTTCTCCCATACCCTGAGTTAGTGCAAGAGGTGCTTATGTTTGAGAATCTTATTCCTCTTCATCCTCTTCTTCTTCTTCCTGCTTGGTATCCTTTCCAAATTTGGCTTTCAACTTCTTCACCAATTTATCCTTCTTCTTTATTACAGAAGCAATCTTTAATTCCATTGAGATTTTGGACTTGGCCAATTCATAGTTTGCAAATGCCTTAGCATTTTTATCAACATCTTCTACCCGTAAAGTTGTAATAGCTATAGAGGCCTCATCCACACTTATTTCATATTCAAGTGGCCTTAGCCATCTCACCCTTGGTGTTGCTACTTGGACAAATGTGTAGTCAACATCTGCTAGAAAACAAACATCATCACAGTGTTTTTGTACTAGAGATACTAGTAATCTCAATCATTTCTTCATTGATTGCTTAAAGTCCTCAAAATAGCTAGTCATAATTGATTCAAAACTATCTCCCAATTGTTCAATGTATTCACATATCTGTACTGCCACTGACCTATTGGTTTTCCATGCAACTATCCCAAATGTAGAGAAAGTGTTTTGAACATAAAATAATATGCTTATCAAAATAGAACCAAATTTACATTGTGCACTTTTTGTATTCCTTATTGCTCCAAGGTTCTCAACTAGTTGTTGTAGTTGTAGTTCTGCTAGATCATATGTGTGATCTTTCTTGAAAATTTTATATCCCACATCTACAGCTATATAGGGAACACTATTCAATTTTATAGATTGCCAAAACTTGTGTGAAATAACCCTTACTACAAATTCTATCAAAGGATCAGTAATTGTGTCAATAGTTATTCCTCTTTTATTCCACATAGCTCCAATGTTCTTCTCAATGACCTCTTCTGAATCACTTCTCAATGTCTTAGGAAAATCTAGGGTTGGATAACTAGTAACCCTATGTATTATCCTTTTGGTTATCTTGATAGGTCCATTGTATAGCCATAATGAACTATCATGAATTCTACTAAGCACTGTTCTTATCCATTCAGTTTTAAAGACATTTGGGAAATTTAGGGCTCGTGTCAACCCTTTTTTTTCTACAATTTTGAATTCTTCCTTTAGTAAACCATTCTAACAAAGTTTGTCATTTTCTTTCCTAATCTCCATATCCCCAATGCTACCAATTTTACAATTATAACATTTCCTAACATCTTGTGCCATTAAAACATTCAGTGGTATGATGGATAATGCACCAGAGGGGTCTTTCTTGTAAGCAATATTAGGAATAGATTTGAATACGTGTTGCTTAACTTCATTACTAACTAGTTGAATTTTTAAAACCTCCTTACGCTCTACATTCTTTTAACTCGATGCCATAGTGTGAAACTAGGGTTTACTTTAAATATAAACTATGTAGCTCAGCTCTTGATAAATACCTTGTAAGATTTGGCAAACTGGCGATGAATCATTGCTTAAACCTTCTACAATTACTTTGAATGGATTTACAGATCACCTTCTACTCTCCTTGGTCTTTCTCAATTTGAAATGATGTGAAATGAGTCAAAAATCAATCAAACACTTTTTGAAACCCTACAATAAATGTTGAGTGCTTACACTACTATAAGCTTGACATAAACCAATTTCAGGCTTACTTTGCATCCATTAACATTCTATTCACTCAGCATTCATTACAAGCTTCACATCAACTAGCTAGTCTGTTAGCTTGGCATCTTCTAGAATTTTACTTAGCACACATAGGACATATTTCATGCTTGGCAATAACATGAAAAACTTAAAGATTTTTCTTGAATTTCTAACAACATCATGCATCTTTTTTCATTCTTATGTAATCTTTTTAGTATTATATCCTGTGAAACTAATGTATAATGTAACCTTTAAATATCAATCCCACATACCTCTTGATTTCTTAGTTTGATGAGGTGTGATCACCTAACCCATTGGGTGAAGTGATACCTTCTCCATTTGATGTGCTACAATCATTTTTTTTAATGTCTTATTCATCTCATCTTTGACATTTTCAACATCTGCCTTGACTTTTCCTTTATCAAACTTGCAACTTGGTGCCTTTGACCTTGTTGGGAAATATCTATTGATGTGACTAATCTTTAAACAACTAAAACATGAGGTTTGACTCAACCACCTTTTGTAGTTACTTCTAAATTATGTCCTAATACAATTTTCAGGAACATGTCCATATTCTTGACAATAATGATAGCTATATCTTATATTATAATCCTAGTTATAAGAGTTGACATTGTTCCTTACCTTTACTTTCCTATTTGATGACCACATGGGTTTGGATCTACATTCAAAGGCTCTATGCCCATAGTTTTGATAGTTGTAGCAATATCCTTCAAATTTTTGACTGTGCATGGTCCTAGTTCTACATTCATGTGCCTAATGACCTTGTTTATTGCACTTATGAAAGTGAACCATGCTCTTCTACTTGATATTTAGATTTATAGTCTTTCTTTTACACACATTAGCAATATGTCCTTTCTTACCACAATTATGACAAGTAGGTTTGGAATTCTTACCTTTTCTATTTCTTTCTTCAACATTTTTTGATGACTCTCCTTCTTTAGTAGTTGTATATCCCAATGTAGATGTATCATTATTTGTTCTAGGGGATCTCAATAATTGTTGAAAGTATTTGATGGCTTCATTTGGTTTGTTTAAAATTTTAGAAAATTCATTTTCTCTCTTTAGATCACTCTACCATTGCTCATTCTATAGTTCCACTATTGTCATCTCAATGTCTTTGACATTCAATTCATAGTTGGCATTCATCATTTGACTTAGAGTATCCAATTGCACGTTGGAAATATTGGTTAGCTTTGTTGACTTCTCTTCTAGTCTATTGGTCAAAATTCTTTTATCTTCTTCAATCATGGCTTTTTCTTCCACAAATTTCTTCTTCTGTTTAGTTCCTTCACATAATAATATGGCTTGTGATTCTTTCTCTAACTTGAGATTTCTAATTTCTTCTACTTGGACTCTATTCTTTTCAATTAGATTTGCAACTACTACATCAAATTCATTGGAGTCTCTATTAGCAAATAACTTAGTAGTTTCGATCTCTATGTATTATGTGTCATTCTCTGTAATAGAAATTTCTTTCCTTCTCTTCAAAGATTACTTTAGTTCTTCTTTTGCTTCATCCAGTTGATGTAGAATGAGTTGTATTTTAATTCTCTAGTTCTCAATAATCTTTCCCAACTTGTAGACTTCTATTTCAAGATCTTTCCTCAAAGCTATCAAAGCTACAAAGCTTTGATACCTGTTGTTGGAAATATCATGTAAAGCATGTACATCTACAACGTGTAAGCAAGTAAACATTCACACATATATAAAACTAGATATGATTACCCAAAAACCCTCCAATGAGAAGGTAAAACTGGGGTCAAGATGACACCCATAGATCTATGCTACTATACTAATAAAGTGTATCCAATGATGGTTACAATGTTTTGACCATGAAACATGATCTACCTTGTGAAAGGTTTTCCATGTTAAAGGCTTACAAAGATTGTTAGGTCTCACTCTGTTAAAGGATTTCAACACTCTGTTAGAAGTGTTCCTTGCTAAAGGACTTCAACTCACAATTAAGTAAGCACCTTGTTAAAGGATTTCAATACAACCTATTAGGACTACTTTGTTAAGAGATTTGATTGATTCACCTACTAGAATGATTCAATAATGATCATGTGGTTAGCACTTGCTTGCTTGATAATAGATCACCTCTAAACTAATGCAATCTCAATCCTCCTCGATCAAATGTCTCTTTTTTGTATCCTTTTCCTTTCCTTTTTTCTTCTCTAGTTGATTTTTGCAACGCAATCTTAGATCATAATTCCTTAGCCACCATGAATGCTCTATTTACACATGTAAACTTTTCTCTTACTCCTTTTCATGCTAGAAAGTTTAGGGCTTGTCTTACTTAAGAAGACTTAGGTGTCTTAGGGTTAGGTATGAATCAACGGTTGTGATTCATCCATTTTTCCACTTAAACCTTTCCTTTTTTTGATTGGCTTCATGCAATGCATTGGGAATCAAACACAAGATTCATCCTTATCTCCAAAACATTGTAATTCCTCCTTAAGTCAGCTCAAAAATGGTTTACATAGTTTTTTGTGCAATTACAAATAAATATGTCAAAACTGTGTCACTCAGCATTTGAAGTCTCTGATGCTTGACATATACTATCTTCTATACTATGACTCGACATCCACTATTTACTCAACTCTTATGTCACTCAACATACATTGTCTGCTCAACACTTGAGTCACTCGACACATGAGTGGCTTGACACTCACTGTGGACTTGGCATGCTCTATAATATATATGTTGTGCTTGACATATACTAATTGTTTGGCATGAACTAAGTAAATGACTTAAGTTTGTGGACACTCAATTGTCAAAACCAATCTGAGGTCAACAATAGGAACTTAACATAGCCTAGTCTAGAACTGTCATGACATTTCCTTGATGTAGTAATCTATTAATTAAGAAATCTCATACCCTCTCTAGATTTGTTCAATCTCTCAACAAATTTCTTTTCATCTTTCAACTCATTTTTCAATCTATTCTTCTCAGATTTCAGATTTTTTAAATCTCCAACTCTTTTCTTGGAATCTCATGATTTTCACTTAGTAACTAATTGAGCATATGAAACTTATTATGTATTAGCTTCTACACTTCTTTGATCCTTTTATTAAGTCATGCAACCAATTGTCTCTTGTATTCATTAGCAAATGCCTCGTCTTCACTGTTCTCTTTATCTTCTTCACCCTTTTTCTTTTTCTCGATTACTTCACATAGCCTTACTACTTGAATTTCATGTTCTCTTTTCAATGCTCTAACTTTCTCATTCAAGGTATTGTTCCTCTCTAATAGATCTTCTATTACTGCATCAAATTCACTAGATCTTTCTTCATCAAATAGTTCTTCAATAGTCTCTTCTTTGTATTGGGTGTCATTTTGTTATATTTCCATCTGCTTCCTTCTCTTTAAGGATTGTCTTAATCTTTCCTTTGTGGAATTTCCTTGTTCATATGGAAGTTGATCATCAATATTTTGGTTCTCAATGATCTTTCCTAGTTTGTAGGCTTCCACAAGATCTTTAACTCCCAAGTGGTAAGACTTCTATTAAGAGTACTCTTCTCTAATGCCAATTTTTTGAGATCTAATAAGGAAAGTATGGTACGAAGAGGGGGAGGGGTGGGTGTAAATAAAGATCTATAAAAATTCTTTCACTTCAAATCATGAAACACATTGATATCACCACACAAAATCTTCATAAAATATTTATTTCATATCAATGTAATTATTCATATTAACATAATATTAGCTACCTTCTAAGTTCAAGAATGTAAACTCATAAACATATAACACACTAACAGACATATTTGTTAATGCAAAAACCCTCCATGGTGAAGGGAAAATTGTGGTGGGGATGATACCCAAAAAATCTTCACTACTATAGAAGTAAAGTTGTGTATGTTAAGGCAACAATAATTTGATCACTTTTGATGATCTACTTTGTGAGGGGTCTAACCTATTAAAGGCTAAAAGAACTACTAGGCTCTACCTTGGTTATAGGATTTTACATCACAATTCAAAGTGGGTACTCTATTAGGAGATTTACATAAGCCTATTAAAGATACTCTATTAAGAGATTTAAATATTGAAACACCTGTTAGAATGTTTGGTACCCTATCCTTCAGTTAGTACTTTAATGCTTGATAACATATCTCCTCTATGCAATATAATATCACCTTTCTATGATAGATCTCCTATGTCTTTTCTCAAAACTCTTTTAGTCTCTAGACTCTGATTCACCTCCAAAACTTTGCATGTAATCAAAATAAATAACCTAAGTGATAGACCCTCCTTAAATAGATATCTAGATCAAATTTCTAGACCCAAATCAATGATCTAAAATCAATTCATTTTCTTGTTTAGTCATTGCATTTTTATTATTGGTGGATTAACCTACCCAGGGATTAATGATCTTCCTTTAAATGCGTAATCATCTCCTTGATTACCTCCTTGATGTTCAAAACATGATTCCATCTCAATAAAAATGGTTAACATAAAATTTAGTGTCATTCTAAAAAAATATGTTAAACTATGTTTCTTAGCACTTACATCACACTAATACTCAGGATAAACCATTTCTTTATTTTGTCCATCGAGATGAACTATGCTCGGCATGAATTGAATAAATTGAACTCTGTATCTTTCAGTGTCCACTACCATCCTTGATAAACTTGACAATCAATGAATACTCCACAAACATTATCTCACTCAACAACAACTACTACTCAGCCCATGACTTAGAATATTTACAAGTCTTCACTCCTTATCCTAACCTATATAGGATGACTTGGTCATAGTGATGACTAAATAATCCTACCTTGTGAATGATTAAGTGTTTGACACTAATAGACAACATGATATCAAGGAGGGTTTCTACATTACCAAATCTCTATCCTAATATTTTATGTGTTTATGAGTTTATGTTCATGAAGTTAGAAGGTAGAAATCTGGTATTATGTTAATGTAAATGGTTACATTGATATGAAATGAATGTTTAATTGAGAGTTTGTGTGGTGATTTCAATATGTTTCATGCTTTGAGGTGAAAGAAGTTTTATAGATCCTAATTCATCCCCCCTTTCAGTATCACACTTTCCCTATTAGATTTCCAACAGAGAGAATAGTTCATAATGATATAAATTATACATTAGGTTGATCTTTTATATAATAAGAAGAGTTCATAACAAAATTGGGCTAAACTTGTATAATTGGAATAGTTCATAATAATTTAATTATGCTAAGTATTATTTCCAACCTTTAACTATTAAAATTATGAACTAATATTTGATAAAAAAAATTGTAATGAATAATTGAAGTGTGACTTTTGGCCTTTAACTATTCAAATTATAAACTAATAGTTCATATCAAAATTTTGATATGAACTTTTATAGACCTAATATAAATGGTGTGATTTTTATTATGAACTATTATTATAGTCAACCTAATGTAGCTAGGATGAACCTTATTATGAACTATTCAAATCATACTTTAGTTCATATAAATGTACAATATTATTATAAGCTATTCTAACAATTAACCTAATGTAATGAGATTATAATGGCTCACAATTGAATTGTAGAACATTGATGATCTTCTATTGCACATGTATCTTCTTCACTTTTTTTCTTCTTCTATAAATTGAAATCCTTAATTTAGATTACATAAGGATATAAAGAGGCTTCAACATGGATTATGAAGCTATTATTGTAGAATCTTCTAACTTGGTAAGTAGTAATGAAATATTTAATTATAAAAAAATCTTAGTAATGGTTTATTTTTATACTCTTTTATGTTATTAACTATGAATGTGTTTGTTTTACAATTTTTTTTTTGCATAATCATAGGCCTTATCACCATGATCAGGGTATCTCATATGGACCAAGTGATGCCCATGTTCTATACACCACTTGTGTTTTCCATTGAGTATATAAGAATGAATATTAGTTGTTAACAAGGAATTTAGAGTTATGTTGGAGGTGGGGGGAGGGGAGAAGTTGAGCTTCCATTTTTATATGGTTGGCCTTATTAAGTACAGAATAGTAAACTATTCTTGAAAAAAAGTGAAGCTCGATACCCAGTCACCTTATCAAACTATGATTATACCAAAAATCCTTCACATTCAAGAACCTTATAAATGGTCAAACACCACCTTAGGATCCATTATTCTCCACATATCACTTACCTTTAGACTTCCCTTTGTAATCCTCTAATTTAATGACTTTGATAAAAATTTCCATCATCATATCACTCAGATCCATCTCTTCTCTAAGTACTCTTTCACTTTCTCCTTCAATATTGACCTCATCCTCTTCATCCTCACCCTGATCCTCTTGATGAATCCCTTGCTTCCTCTTCTTTTTTACTTTCTCCAAATCCTTCTCCATTCTTCTCATCTTTTCCATCACCTTCTTGTACCCCTCTTCCTATTGCGCCACAAGTTTGGCAAGTTCAATGTTGGTCATCCTTGCAAGCATGTTTGGAGCCTCTCAAAAGTCTACCTCTTCTAACATGTATACCCTCTCCATTATTTGTTCCCTAGAATCAAAGGTATGTGACTTTATCACTTGTAACTATAATTTTAAAATAATACAAATCACAATAGTTTCTTCTAATTTTGTGGTTCTCTTTGTAATTTTATCAAATTAATTATATTTACACACATCTTTATAAAATTTGATAATTTTTTTTTTTTTTTGGCTTATAGTCTAACAATATTTGTTCAAAAAATATGCTAACCATGTGGATTTTGAGCCAAACTATTGTAAGAAAAATCATGCCAAAAGAACATCAAAATCTCTAGTTAGTATCACTAGTGCATGATCATAATATTTTTATGCTCTTTTTGTCACAACTGTTCTTTGTTTTTTGATTTCTAATGATAATGAAACTCCAAATTAATCAGGTATAGCTGATCTAAAATTGATTTTAATTGATTGAGGTATGTTTAAATACCTTATTTCATAGTTTATTGAATTCTACATGTTTATGTGCTAGTGTTAATGAATGTTAGATGTTAGCTTTCGATAAAATGAGCTTATTGTATGGATGCTCATATTTTATTTTAATTCATGTGATGATGAATGGATGTTACATTTTATGAATGAATAAATGAATGAATATTAGATGTTAATAGGGAATTTAGAGTTATATTGGGAGTGAGAGGTGGGTGGTGTTGGGTTATCGAATCTTATTAGTTTACTATGTGTTTCTCTCCTTATTATTGATATTCTACATCTCTTTATTATGAATTTCAGACTTTCTTGGTTTATCATTTAATGAAATGAATCTTTTGTATGGATGACTATCAAATAGGAGTGGGTTTTTTGGCTTCAACATTTGTAACTTTATCACTTGTGACTATAATTGGCAAGCACTACAAATAAGTGATTTCCAAAATAGTTTCTTCTAATTATATACTTATCTTATACTGTGAAATGAGCAGACCAAATATCCAGCCAATAAATTGTAATTTTTAAAATCATTTTACATATTTATCCACAAATGTATGGAATGTTATTTTTCTTATACAATTAGCTTACATATGTTTCTAAAATATGTCTTTTGTGGGATCAAGGATCATTGCATTATCCAACATGGGAAATAGATTCATATAAATAGGAGTCAACAAAAGAAACTGATTGGAAAAGTATTGACACACAAAAACAATATGGGAGAAACAAATATATTTAGAAAAATACTCAAAAAAAATAAATTTGAATATATACCATACATATAAAATAAATAGGATATCACAACTCTTTGCATGGAATGAGAAGAATACAATTTTCATGTGAGGGGGCAATATTGAGGACATCATCATTGTACCAAAAAATGAAAGGTGCTTCCAAAAAATGAAATTGAAATGCAAGGTTGATGGAGATACCTATGATGGTAGGTATATCATTTTATGTCATATTTATAGGGTAGAGAAGAAAGTAAAAATTATCTCAGAGTTCTCACATGTCACTTCTTAACTTAGAGAAGAAAGTTTATAACTTGTAAAAGAAATGACTATTTTGAAGGAATTCTCATTCCCATCTTCTTGTTCTATGTTCTATAATTTTTGAAGCAAACACAGGTGTACTTTTATAGGATCAAGTGTCCTATAAAAGATTTTCAAAACTTCATGTTTCTTGGGATCATCTAGATCATCAATTTATTGAAGAGAAGCTATAGTAGGATAGACATAATCATTTTTGTTGATGGATGATTTAGTGAAATGGTTATCTAAAACTAATTGGTTCTTTCCTCCATCTCTTGCTTCAATATTTCTCATTGTTTAAAGCAGAGAAGGATGAATTCTTTTTTGATCTAACCTTTATCCAACATAGAAACTCTTCAAGAAGCTAAACTATTTAGGATCAATGAGAACCTAATTTTTTGAGTAGTAGGTGTAGGTTTTGGACTACGTTCCTTGTTATCATCACCTATTAATGATGTAGATGAAAGAAATATTTCATAAAGGACTTCCTTATCATCCATAATGCGTCTTCATCTATTACTTTTTATTCTACATTCTTTGAACTTGTAGGTCACACCATGTGTTCTTTGTTGGAAGTCTAATGAACTTTGTATAGTATAATTATGTCAATCAAATGATTTGGGAACTAGAAATCTTCATGTTAGTAGTCATTGTATATTATTCTCCTTCCATAAACTAGTTTTTGAAGGTTTTACTTGAAAAGCATAGAAAAGTTCTAAACTAACACACAAATAATTACATGAGGAATGTTGTCTATAGAAGTGGCAAATATCTAGCTCAAAGTCACATTCTTGGAATGAGAATCAACTTAGAGACATTTACATAAGATATTGATGTAATTTCTTACATAAATGTCTTTTGAGTTGATTCTATTCTAATACTATGACTTTAAGCTAGATACATGCCACTTCTATAATCAACTCTCATAAAATTGTTTGCACATTATTCTAGAACTTTTTTGTAGTTTTAAGTCAAATTAAAAAAATAGTTTATGATAGGAGAATACTATAACACTACCAACATGAAGATTTTTAATTCTTGGATAATTGTCTAAAACAATTATACTATGCACAATTTGTTAGAATTATGACATCAATGCAATAATATTTGATGCCTATTCTGATGATTATTCCATAAATCCAATGATATTTTCATTGTAGCTTCAAATTAATATTGTAAAAATACCAATCCCTACCAACGAGATTACTGACAGGGGTGCCATATCTATGATGTAAGCATTATTGGTCATATGTTAGTCAAGTTAATCTCACATATTTTACATCCTCATATTCTTCTAACTCAAAAAGGTTTCAAGCATCTGATGATAAGTAGCCTTGTCAAAAAAATTTATGAACATTCAATGACACCTACTTTTGTCTAACTTTTGACAAAAAATCATCAGATAGAGCAATGAAGTGTCATAAAAAATTAGTGCAAAATGTCATAGTGTTTGGCCTACTAGCTCTACTAGCTCTATTTTTAATGATCTTAATCCCAAGAATATAGCTAGTTGCACCTAGATATTTCATTTAAAAGTGTGCTTCTAATAGAGACTTTACATATATAATCATTCTTCTACTATTCCCAATAAAAAATACATCATCCACAAAATGTAACCATTTTCAGATTTATATTATACACAAGGGTTATATTTAGATATTATAAATCCCAACGAAAACAAATAGGTCTCAAAACTTTGATACAAAATTCTAGGAGACTATTTCAAACCACACAAATATTTATTCAACTTACAAACTTGAGGTATTCTTCACCTTTCTTAGTGATTTGATTTAGTTGTGACATATAAATTTCCTTCTCCAAATAAAAAATAAGTAACATTATCTTCACATTTATTTTCTACACCTAAAAATCTTAAGTTTCTCCAAGTGATGATAACTTAATTGAATGGACTCCATCTTCACTACAAGAGAGAATACTCCACCATAGTCAATTCCCTCAACCCATGAATACTTTTTTGTAACCAATCATGCACTATATTTATCGACAATGCCATTTGGACCCATTTTCTTCTTGAAAACCATTTACATCCAAAAGGTTTCCATTCTTTAGGGAAAGGTACTAGATGCCATGTAGAATTACTATTTAATGTTTCCATCTCTTCATTTATGACTTCTATCTAAGATTTATGTCATTCATACTTGTAGCCTCTCTAACACTCTAATAGGAAAAACCTAGGATAGTGTAGATAGTTATGCACTCCTTGATATCCCCTACTTGCACAAGGTTAATCCCTAATCAATTAGATATAACTTCCCCTTAGACTAACCTACCATTTAGGCTTACTTACTTGATTGAAATTCCCTTTTAGGCATCCTTAATGTCTTTTCTAATCTTGCAAGGGTGGGAGGTTCTTCCTAGGGTTTTTGGGACTTCTTTACAACCAACTTCCATAATCCATCCATTAGCTTTCTATTTGATCCCTTCAAAATAATTAAAAACTCCTTCTAGGCCTAATAGCCCCCAATTAGCCCTCCAATTGGACTACATTTGGATTTTTGTAAAATTTTCCTTAACAAGGTCACAAAAAAAAATTGGGTTGAGATACCCTTTTCAAAGGCCTTCTAGATTCTTGATATCTCAAGTTCCCAAAGTTTGTCATATGCCCTAACCCTCTTTTTGATGGTTTGTTAAAGTTTATCAACAACTTGGACTAGTCAAGAACAAATCTTCTCTTTATCACTCTATAGCATCTTCCAAAGCTTTTCCCTAAAATAATATTATCTTCACACTATACTCTAACTTTACATAACACCCATTCTATTCAAATCACTTCACCCTTGCAAGAAATCCTCTTTCCTTAGCTCAATTTCTAGCTAAGTACAACTTTGTCTTGCCGAAGGATTCCAAGGAAATGGCCTATCCCTTTACTTCTTGCTCCATCCTTCATACTACATAATTTACAAGATTTATACTATAATTTATTAAGGTTTTCAAGAGTTTAAACCATGGGGAATGCTATTAGACACCATTTTGCCAAGTCTTCCCCAATACTGCACAACAAACATGCAAATTTCTGAAACGTTTGTTGTGAACACAAACTTATTGCTAATAAATTCTAACCAAAAAAATAAAAAGGTAAAAAAAAATGCAAAAACTATGTTCCAATGCAAAATAATTGGTTCAATCTCATGTCAATCAAAATCCCATTCTTTCATTCAAATTGTCATTGATTTCCTTTTTTGTTGTATGCATCCATACAACTCCAAACCTTCTAACTATACAATAGTGACTTGGAGGGATTTGAAGAATAATTCCCCAACCAAATAAACCAACTCCCACATGTTGGTAACCTTTAAATTTCTTTTAAGCACCTTTTCCACTTTTGATTAAAAAATTTGTAAAAGTTGCAACATTGTCAATGTGCAAGTTTTGCAAAATTGACAATTTTTGTATTTTTACATCTTAGCCCTGTTAGGACTATATGCTATGAATCAAAATCATCCATGGAAGTTACTTAGACCATTTTTATGTCATTTTTTTTCCTAACTACCCTTCTATTCTTATCTAGCCCTCTAAGACAACTTTTTGCTCTTTTCCCCTAATTAACAACAATGAAACATTACATCTAGTTTTGACAACCATGCACTACATTGGTGCTTCACATGCATGAGGAAACCTATACTAGGGAACTCTTTATTCCTCCTAGGTCTTATCAATAAACTTATTGTTTCCTAATGATCTATCCTAGGTGCTCCTGCACCACACTCTTAGGCTCATCAATGTTAGCAATGAAAGCAAATATACAATTAGAATCCAAAAAAGATTATCCAATTTCTTTAGGTTTATACCCATATCTATTAGATCTGTTCCTATCAAAATTAGACCTTCTAAAAGTTTTAGGTGAAGGTTCTTGAGCTTTCACAACTTCTTGAGCTCTCCTCATCATTATGTCTATTAGGAGCTTGTTGTTATTTATCCTTAGTAGTAGAGGAATATGAAGAAATTTCTTTTTCTTTTTATCTTCATTTTTTGGATGAAAATAAATTACGTAAAGTTTTTTATCATAGAATATTGTGCTTTTACTATAGACCACCTTCTCTAAAACTGAATCCCAAAGCTTGTACCCTCAAAATAAAACCATAGCCAATAGAGATACACCTAAGTACCTTATTCTCCATCTTTGATATTTTCTTACTCAACACATGATCATATGTCTTACAACCAAGGAATTTGAGACATCTCAATGAGGGTTTCTTTCTAGACCACACCCCCATAAGTTCCTTCTCAACTAGTGTTGTAGTAGGAGATTTGTTAATCAAATAACATGTTCTGGCTACAACTTTAGCCCAAATCATTTGTTTAAGCCTTACACCACTCATTATACTCCTATCCCTCTCTATCATTGTTTTGTTCATCATATCTATGACTATATTTTGTAGTGGGGTGTATGGATTTGTCTTATGTCTCTTAATTCCATGATACTTACATAACATATCAAATTTGACTAAACAAAACCTAGTACCATTGTCAATCCTTAAATATTTAATTTTTCTATAGGTCTAATTTTTGATCCATGATTTAAATTCCTTAACCTGACTAAAAACTTTAGACTTTCTTCTAAGGAATCACACAAATTTCATTTTACTATAATCATCTAAGAATGGGACAAAGTACATAGATCAAGATATCAAAGGAACATTAACTAGACTAAACGCATTTGAATGAATACAATCCAAAACCCTAGAAGATTTATGAACCTTAGTAAATACATACTTTATATAAACTTCATTTTCCTAATATTGAACATTGGTAAATACATACATTTTATATGCACAATCAATCTAAAAGTCTAGATTAATTGAATAAAAAATCATGATTGTACAATTGAACTTATACTAGAAAACACTATTCTAAATGACCCAACATTTCATATAGTGAAAATAGTTTTAATCTAATTATAATTACCTGATTGACATTTACAAACAACAAATCTTTATTATTAAATTTAAGAAAATAATATCATTTTCTTGAAATAAAATTGACTAATCCTAAATAATGAATCATGTAATGCCCTCACATGTCATTGTATGGAAAGATAAGTTGCATACATTTTAAAATAATCAAAGAACAAAAAAATAGTCATATAATTCTATAGTGTGACCAACAAATTTAAACTTATTGTTTATACCATACTAAATAATTTTAAATACAATTACTATATAAAACTCAAACCAAACTTAATATCATCAATGATTATTGAACCATAAAATAGTTTTTAAAAAATTCTTTCTAAAGTATTATTATGTATGATTTGGACTTAAATAATTGTTGAAAAAATACAATAATATAATTTATCTAACCTTTAGCAAATTCAAATTGAAATAATGTTAAACAATCCTTAAAACTTAGCTACCATTTTGATTTCTCCTAAGAATTTATATTAATATCTCAAGAATAAGACCCTACAACTAATATCATATAACAACACTACTACATCTATAGCTTATTGAACTCAATCACTAAATTTTAATTTTAAAATAATAAATAAATTAGAAATAAGCAAAATAATCCATCACATATTCAGATAATCATTATATTAATATATGTACCTACTTAATAGTCATCAATTTATAAAAAAATCTCATTTACATTCCTAATTCATATTTAATATTCTATAAAAAAAAGAACTTAAAAAAAGTCAACAAATTTCTACCCAAACAATTGATGTACAAGGCAAACTTCTAATTTTCTAAACAAGAAATCTTTCTAAACTAATTTATACCTATGCATTTTGAAGAATAGAAAATGAGAAATCAATCTTCTTATGTAAGAATATATTCTTATAATAAGATATTTTATAGAAGAAGCCTACATGCACACCATAGACCATTGTATATTCACAAAGAGAGACAAATAATATAAATAATTTTATCTATGCAGTATGAATCAAGTCATTTTATGTTAGAAGGAATACCTACATGTTTAAACTTACAAAGAAGTATATCAAATAGGTACAAGCCTTCCACCTATTTTCCTTATGAAATGATATTTTAATGTGCAAACTATCTAATAGAGTGATCATCGCCTGTATTGAGGATGTTAACATAAAGTCATGAATGTGCCAACTAGATACAAATGATTGTTTCTGAATCATATGCTACAACAACGGTGCATCCAAAATCCTAAGAAAAGAAGATGGATCAAACCTTGTGTTTGCATAGCTTGTATTGAGTATTGTTTTTGATAAAGGAAGTAGGGAGAGTTCCATGAACCCAAGGTTACCTACACAATAAGCTGAAACCATGGGCCATTACAACCAAATAGCTTGCCACATCATCCTATACTAGCAAAGAGAACACTCCCATACAAGTTATCAAAACACTAACCAAAAACTATCGGAACGATGAATACTCATTACGAGAGTAGTAATAAAATGAATCAAAGCTAACATCGAACTAAACCAACTAAAAAAAATGCACACTCCATAACCAATCCAAAAGATAAGAATCAATATAAATTGTCTGCATATAACATAGTTGTAATAGTTTGAATGCTAAATATAACTTAAATTCTTAACAATAAAAAACTAAGTAAACTTAAAGTAGCTCAAGTTTAGACTAATTTAAAACATTTCAAACTTCAAATTACTTCTAAAAGTTTTAACACCTCTACAAGAGGTGATCAAAAGACACTGGAAAGAAAAAAATAATAAAACTTTCTTAATATCATTCTAGTCTTTGACTAGTTGGGATAGCTCCCATTGCCAGTATGTGACATCTTTGGCATCTTGTTCCTATTCCTTTTCATTTTCTTCAGTGTTCACTTCCTTTATCTTTCATAGCTTTCTTTTTCTAGTAACCACATCTAGGACAATTTTTCTCCATGATTTCCCTCTAGACTCTACAGATCATCTCAGAAAAGACTAGCAATTCAAGGTTGGTGATGGTATCTTTATAAATTTTATTTAGGGACTTCATTTTTCTCTATATAGAATCCACTCTATTGGATAGCTTATTTTCAATCTCTTTAACCCTATTGATATGGGTTTCCATTTTCATGTTCGTATATTGCTCTTCATCATCATGGTCATTGTCTCCTTACTTTAGATCATTGACCTCCATAGGTTTACTCTAGTCCTCAGTGTCTCCTCCTAGACCAAATTTAATTATGGCCTCATGTTAAACCATTCCCACATCCTCTTCCTCCCCATCATAACTTTCATCCTCTTCCTCAATATAATCAACATCTTCCATGTTCTCATTCTCAGTGTCACCCTCCACTTCAATTTTAGCCTCGAGGTATTTGAATTCTTCCATAGTAACAAAATTGTCCTTCTCATCCTTTTTGTTCTTTTTTCCTTCAGAGTCATTCTAACCTTATCTCTATAGAAGTTTCCTCTTGGTAATTACCTATCTCTATGATGGTCTTATCTTTTCTTTCCTTCTCCTTATGCCCTTTTTTGTCGACATCAATGATGTTTTTTTCTATCTTGCTTCATTTAGGGGTGGAGCCTTGGCTACTCTGGGGGAAATTCTTCCTTTTAGAGGCTATTTCAAGTAGCATGGATTCTTCAAGGGATTTTTTAGGGCCACTTTTAGGGCTTGATGACCTAACATTGGTATTTTTATGGGTTCCAAGATTAGGGATTTCTTTGCTAGGGTTCAAATAAGAGGTGGGTTTAATTTCCTCAATTTTCACAATCAAGTTAGTCTCAACCAACCCTTTCCCATGGGTCAAGCTCTTGCTAAAGGTCAGGTGATGAGCAACGCATGATGGTATAACAAGAATATCAGCCCTTGATGGAGTGACAAGTTGTTCTTATTTTAAATACTACATTTTAAAGAGGGAACAAGAAGGAATGGGACATTGATGTTCTCCCCATTACGAAGAAATTTTAGAAAGAGGAAGTGATAGGAATGGAAAGGGATAAATCTCCCTTCACACAAAAAAATATTTTATAATCCAAAGGCAAATAATGGCAAAAGGGGACAACAATTCTCTATTTTTCTAATGCAAATTTATATCTCAAAATATGTATTTTAATCATAAGAACTTGTAATTAAAGAACCCTTACATTTATGATGCACATATACAAAAATTAATTAAATTTTTTTCTATGATTTAAATACCGTAGTGAAATTTAAGAATGTTGCCTTGTTAAAACAAGGGCTCTTTTGGAGCTAGAGTCCTTACCTCTTGGTTTGTTAATGAAATAGCAAGTCATTGATTTGAAGTTATTATTTTTAGTTTAATGCATGCATCTTGATTTAATATATTTACAATCTGATTTAATATATTTATACTATATAGTTTAAAAAAAAAAAAATAGTCACATTTTAATTTATTGAGAAAACTAAAATAAATTAATTATTATAATTAGTTGTATGATTGAACCATTTAAGTATATATTTTATTATTATAAAATTTAAATTAGATTTATTTCCCTTTGAATTCTGTATCTAAGAACAAATAGCAGGAAGGATTCTTGAAACTTTTCCCTATTCTATTTTGAATTATACCATTGATATCCTTCAGCATCAATAAGAGGTAAGTTTCAACAAAGTTTCATTAGTTCTAGGATTCAATTCTCATATAAGAAGCACTAAAAAGCCCAGCACTTCCAAATTGATAAATTTCAAAATAAATAAGCATGCTCACTATTTACTACGCTGTCTATGCTTTGATTTTTATAGCTCAAAAATTCAAACCTCCAATTTTATATGGAAGTAAAATATCTAATTATAAAATTAAAATAGAGAATAAAGAACTAGGCAATTATTTAACATGCAACAAACCTGAGATCCAGTTATTAAATTAAGATAGAAACCAACCATCCCATCCAATTAAAATTAAACTATAATCCCTTAACAAGTTTTTAAACTACTAAGTCTAGAAGCAAACAAAAAACACTTCTTTTTGAAGAACCTTTACATAAATATAACCCAAGACAACCATTTGATAAAGTTACAAGGGGTTCGATGAAGTTACAAGGGCCCATCTGGGCTTCCTTATAAAATAATAATTTGTTATATTTTTATTGAGGATTCAGTTAAGGGAAAACTGTAAATAATAATGTCAACTGTAAAGAGCAAAGAAAGCAGCTGAATAGACCAAACAAAAACATTAAATGGCAATAAGATAGCAGGTTGTAGCTAAATGATATCTAGTAGTAGAAAGATAATAGATGAAGTCTTTTAGTAAACATAATCACAATAGCTACATATGCATCAACATAGAAGTGTCTTTTTCCCTGAGTAAAATAGATGCAACAAGACGTGTTAGCCACCAAAGTTTGAGCTCCACCTTTGTACCATTGGAGAGGATCAAACCAACCACAAAAGAAAAGTCTTCATAATGCATGACAATTAGATTCTGCTCTATAACCATGGCATCCTTTCATATATTTGAAAATATTTAATTTCCATGTTAATTACTTATTTTATTTTAAAAATGGATTCATCTAGTACATTACACATAGTACTCTATTATGTATTAAGAGTGAGTACTATATTAAGTCAATAAGTTTGACTTTTAAAAATAGATCATATATGATAAAAAATCAAGATACTATGATCTTATATTTTATAGTTTCTTTAAGTAGAATGTCCTTTAGGGAATTAGAACTCTACAAAATTTTTATTATATTATGAATTCAATTCATAATTTCAATCCTTATATACATCATTACAATACCATCTTAAAATATAACCAACCATACAATGTATTAATCATCTGAAGATCCACATTCGATTAGTCTACAAAGAGATGGGAATCAAACTTGGATATCAGTTGAAAATGCAGACTCCTGATTAAAGTCAATAGACATTTTAAATTATAATAGGCCTTTATAGGTGCCTAATCCTCTGAAATTATAATAATAAAGAGAGAACATTCAAACTAATCTCATACTTGTAGAAGGAAAGAAACATGACTCTTCCTGTACATGTTTTCGGTCACCATAAGTTTTCAAACACCTTGAAATGTTAAAAAAAATGAAGCTTGAAAATATATGAAAAAGGTTCACCACGATGTGAATAGAATATAAAAACTAGTGTATAAAAATATCACAATCATGAATATATTACACCTCCAATCTCTTTTACTGTTAAGAGCACGAGGGTCATCAAACCTCTCATCTCTTGTATTCAATCACTTTACAATAAAAAAAAAAAACAATATACCCATCAGATCCTTGAAATAGAAAGGCTAAATTATAGGAATTGAGCTTATTTATTTTTTGAGGATAATTAGAAGAAGCACAATGAGAAGTATGATGATAACTATGATTATGGCAATGCAAGTCCACTTTCTAGTGTTGTTCTGATTTTTTCCGCCTCTTGCAAGTTTCATAGTTCCTCTCTAAACAAATGAAGAAGCAACACCCACTTGGGCTTCAATGTCCTCCAGTTGTTACCATGTTTGAGGAGCTCATCAATCAGTTTGTTGTAGTAATCCATTCCCTCTCTATTAACTTCACCGCTTCCATCTGGCGCCAAATATCAATACCATCATTTGGAATCAAGTTTATGTATCTTTACTCTAAATTTGAGTATGAACCAAGTTTATACATCTCAAAATAGAATGTTCAGCAATGAATATGGTGTGAGTTCATTCAAAGGGGATTCCAAACATATACATCCTAAAAGTTTGCCATAAATCCAAATATTGCTTTAAAAGCTATTCATGATACTACCCAAGAATAAATCCCCATATTAGAAACAAGGTAATTGTAAATTTGGGGTAAAATAAAAAAATCATAAGGAATTCTCAGTCTACAAACTAAGTTCAAACCTCAATGATGGTCATATCTGAAAAGCTGCCATGAACCATTTTCAACAGAAGGCCTAGTTTCTTGAATTCTTCCATCAGATGTTTAATGCATCATGTGGGAGTTTTACCTCTTCATTCTTCTTCTTTAAAAGTACTATTCCAATGTCAAAGGTAATGGAAGCCAACAATAGACTAAGTTAAATGAAACAAAACATAATATTACTTCAAATCTATAATAATTTATATGATTTTTTGATTTGATTGGGCAAATTATTTTTCCAAGATTGATGTGCATGTAGAAGAGGAAATTTTTGCAGCAGAACAGTGTCTATTGGAAGGCATGAACAAAGAGGAACACAATGTTATAGAAGAGAGGGATAATGGACAAATTGTTGCAGCAGTTTCAAGGAAATAGGTAATGCATAGATTTATTTATTGTATTGAAGAGGATGACATTGCAGCTTATGATTTTCCACACTTTCCCAGTGCATATTGGTGGGAGTTGGAGTATGTGAAAAGAGGGAGAAAGAGAGGAAAAATGAAGCACATAAGAGACATCAAATTCTATAGAACACTGATAAAGCATATCCATAGAAATAAGACAGAGAACTGGAATTAGAATAAGCATACACTTATTTTTTTTGCTTCACTCAAGAAACATTTCTTTCTACAATAGGTGTCTAATGTAGGGGCATTCACATTGAGGGAGCCTTGCAGAGTTTTCCAAATTATTTACTTCTTCATTACATTCTTCATGGTTTGATTCTAATCTTAGCAAATTGTTAGTGTTTTAGAAAGTAATATATGAGAATAAACAGATTTATAGCTAGGGTTTTTGTGTGGGTGTTCCTTTAAGGAGCTTGAATGTAGCTTTAGCGATAGTGTTTTTGAGGCTTCACTAGTAGTTTTGAGGAAGATATTTTTGGAGTTGTATTTTAGTTCAAGGGCATGGTTTCTGAAAAGAAAAAGACATCCCAAATTCTATTCTGAAAAGTGCAAACATATTCTGAAAAGTGTTTGAATCTAATTTCCAACTCCATTCCTGGTCTAATAGGAGGAAGTGCAGAGTGCTATTCAGATGATTTTATGGTATAATGGTGCTATAGTGAAGCATTGTAGAGCATTAAGAAATAGGTGAGTGTACGAACAGTTGGAAGAAAAAAGCATCCCACAATTAAATGTACTACCATCAACATCTGAGATATTGGGTAAGAAGCATTCTGCTGGAAATGAAAAAGAAGCAATAATAGAAGTTGATTATGAGGAAGTAAAAGATGATATTATATTTCCTACTTTAGATATTGAAGAAACCATGCCCCAACAAGAAGTTAATGAATTAAGGTAGACATGAAATTTTTGTTTCCGAATTGAATGCTTGTCATATTGAATTCCTAATGCCCACCTCTTCACTATTTGCAATTTTTATTAACAATATTAAATTTATTATTACAGAATTTAGATGCAACAAAAATGGCAAGGAAAGCCACAGCAGAAGCTGAGGCACAAGCATTGGCTAAGGGTTTGCATGTATAAACTACTCAGTATGTTTTGATTCATTTATGTATCAAGAAACATGCAATCTTCTCTTTAAGATAGTTCTTTGTCTTTTAGGTATAGTAAATGCACAAATGCATGTTTTTAGCTCATGCTTGAAGTCCATTTCAATTTTTTATACATCTAGTCCATTTCAATTTTTTACATTACATTTTTCACATAATTTTAAATGCTCACTTGGAGGAAATACGGGAGCTTGGGTTTGGCATGTATGGAACAATTTATCATGGAAAATGGAAGGGATCAGATGTTTCTATCAAGCAAATCGAAGCCAACTATTTTGAAGGAAGGCCATTAGAGCAAGAATGTCTAACAGATACCTTTTTTGGCTTCTTCTATGATACATTTGAGCGTTGTTGTTTAAAAATAGAGCTTTATTTGTTGTTGCACATACTATAAATTTTGATTTAATTAATGGAAGAAGCATGCCATTTGCGTGACTCTTATTGAAGATGAGATTGTATGAGTTCAAATAGTTACATGAACTAAAGAGAATTTTCTAAATATTTTCGAGGAGTCTAGACACTAGAGCTTCACTTACATTTTGGAAGATGATCATAACAAGTCTTTATTAATAGAGACTTGTTAGTTGTAATATGAAGAACACTATGCATAAAATTATTGACCTTTGGTTAGGCAATAAACTAAAATTAATATCAATTCTTGACCTTCACTTTGTAGGGTACTAAATAATTGACATAGAACCTCAAACAAAACTCCGCATACAACTACTAGAAAAAATATAGAGTAGACCCTTTTGTAGATTTTTCTTGGTTTGATGCATTTAGCATAGACACTGTATTTTATCCACAAAGCCGAAAAAAGCCCTAACACGATGGCAAGCAGGAGGTTGAGGGTTTTAAATCTGTGGGGAGAAAATCACACAAGAAGATGACTAATTATTCACAGGATGAAACAAATTAGGTTATTCAAAAATATAAATGAACAGTTTAGTGCTTTGGAAATGAATACAAGTACATAAACATTAATCTTTTGCGCAAGACTTGCATTTAAACCCTCGTACCTAGTATGTTGCACTCTAAATCCAGAGAAAGCTTTAAATGAAGATTTGACTTCTATCCTAACAGCTTACCAAAACAAAATAGAAATTGAAGTGTTACATATGAACAATCTATGACAATATGCTTACCTACAAAACCAAAAACTAGTAATGGATAGAAGAGTACAAAATGACATGTTACATAGCAACAATAAACAAATGTATTTAAAGATTTTTGAAAGGTAAAAACCAACATATTGCAACATGTTAATGACAAATGAATTTTTTTAAGGAATGGCCAATTTCCTGGATGCACGATGTAGCAAAACATTTGGTACCCAAAACAAGATGCATTTAAGATTTGAGCTTAATTAGGAGTTCAACCATGAAGTATATTAAAGCCCCATAAAATATTTCATCCGCATCTTCCAATCGATTTAGTTCAAAACAATTAATGCATGTTTTAGTGGAATGAACGTGGACTATAAAAGATGGGTAAACATTAATAATAATAAATTTTCAATGCCAAATTTTTAGCAATGGGTAAACAATAATATTAATCTATTTTTTTTTAAAAAATAGCTTAAAACCACTAGCAAAATTTTCTATGAACAATTAAAAAAAAGCATTAAAATAAAAAATATTTCTATTTTCAAGCTAAACACTAACATTCATTAATGTTCTTACATCTTTCCAAAAAAAATACTAATAGAAAAATTAGGTGAAAACTACAGTCTCCTGCCTATAAGGCAGGGACTAAAAAAAAAATTCATAGAAATTAAGATGGTTTGAGTTGAACATAATTCTATGGAATTATTAAGCCAATAGGCTTCTTCTCTTTGAGAGACATTGGTCAAATTGTTCAGACAATCTAGGTAGTCTTACACCAATAAGTAGAAATGTGGTGCCAAAAAAGAAGGGTTTTTAGTTGTCCAATGTGGACATGGTGATGACAAATCTGTGTGGTAGTCTTACGTGGAAAAATGGTGCCTAAAAACCCTCTCAAAATTCTAGGTCATTGATGTAGCTATTGTGTTGTTTTCAACTCTTTCTAAAACTGCTATTTAGGTTGTTTTATGTCAACAACAACTTCCCTTCCTTTGAGCACAACTTGCAAATAGTTTGTTGGCTATAATCAACATTTTGGTAGTCGTGTATGTCAAAAGTTTGTAGAAAACACTCTTCCTCATGATGGTTATGCATGTCTAGATTGGTCTATCTTAATGCTTTGAAGGTTGACTTGGATCATGATTGATGCATATTATAAGGAAATTCTTTCATTGAACTGGTCATTGTAGGCAGTGAAAAAATCTTTTGGAGCCTCTATGCTTGTATTCGTTCATTGTTTGCACAAGTATCACATTTCCTATTCGTTGTTCGCCAAGTCTCGTTGTCTTCCATCTTTCATCAAAGTTACTATCTATATATTTTGTGCAAAACTCAAAATATTTTCATAAATTTTGAACATGTTCTAAAACTAAGATTAGTGTTTGGTGTTTGATTATATTTATAGATACAATAAGTCATCATTTAAATCCAATATTTTCTTGAAGGAAAAAATTTCCAATGATTGTTGTAACTAATTTAAGGAGTTGCTATGTAATTTTTGATGGATTTCAACAAGAAGTGATGACTGCAATGTGAAAAAAACAAAAAAAAAACTATATTATAGGATAATGCCCCACACCATGACTCATTAATTCTAAGGATTTTTGTGTAAAATACTTTCCAATTACTAATTCCATGACACACCTCCTCATTCTACAATAGAAGTGTAGTAAATGATGCACCTCATCATACTGCAAAGAGATTTCCAAAAATACTGCCAAACTTTATTTGATGATATATAGTTTTATTGTAAATCCTATTCAAAATATCCAACACGACAATAATCTAACAATGGTCTAACTATACACAAAATCTAATAATCCATCAAAGAAAAATAGATAGAGAAAGATTAAGAAATGGAGAGGAATACTAATAGACATGTGTGCAAAATATTTTTACCTAGAAGATGTTCTGGTGGATAATTAATAAATGACATGTAGAACAATATGAAATGACAAATGCAACAAGAGATGACATCCTATATATTCAATGTCATAGATTAAATGAAAGAGAAGAGCCAAGTATATTTATAAATCTTTTAAAACAAATCAATGTTTAGATTTTTGTGATGAGTGGAAAAAAAAATCCCATTTTTCCTAATTCATAACAGTTATTAAACTTGCCACCACTACCTCAAGACTTTATAAATTAATTTGATTAATTTTCTTTAAAATATTAATTTTAAATTCTTATATTTATTTAAGTTTTTTTGAATTTTTTTTTCCAAGTTTTCTATTTATGTATAAATTCTTAATATCAACCTTTCAAATCATGGTGATTCATCATCACTATGAAATTATAAAATATAGAAACTCCCACATAATAAGGATTGAGATCTATTTAGTAAATAGCTATTTTGTTTTATTTTATTTTAAGAATTATTCTATTTTAGTTTATTTTTATTTAGAAATATATTATTTTATTTAATAGAACCCAAGATCTCTAATATAAGAGGCTCACAATTTACCATTGTGTTGTAGGCTCATTCCTATGAAAGTCGTTAAATTTTATTTACTTAACAATTTTATTATATTATTTAAGTTTTATAAATATAATTCACTAAAAAAATATTTTATATTATTTAAAAATTTAAAAATTTTATTTATATTGATTACTTCATGAGTTGTTACTTTTATTTACTAAATATTTTTTTTTGGATAATAATGAAATATCAAGAAACAAATAAATGCATCTTGTTCTTCCCAAAGGCCATACCACATCAAACTACAAACAATATCTAATAAGATATAAGAAATTATAGTCTAGGTGCACATATATTGATGGTCTTACATACAAGCAAAGCCCATAAGATTTAGGAGAGAACAAAATGAAATGAATGACGAAAAAAATTAAATTTAGCTTAAAGTTTTCTTTTTGTTAATCTTCAAATTGATAGTTGGAAAATGACAAGGAACACAACTTTCCAACATGTCTTCTTTTGCTTTCTTTTTCTCATTTTTTCCCTTCCCCATAGCTTTTTCATCTACAAACCTCCACATTTCCATTTTATTTTGTTATTTATTTCTTCAACATTTTCATTTTCTTCTTTTGAAATTAAAAAAATCATTCAAAACCTCCTTATTTAAGTCATCTTTCTTATCTCCTACCTTAGAAGTGTACTCTAGATATTTCTAAACTACTTCTTTAGTCTTCTTCTTTTCCTTTATTTCAATTTGTATTCTCTTGTACAGTATTCTTCTATATATTTGGTATTTTAAAATGTCATTATTTCTAAATACATAATAGATAATATTTAAAATGTCATGATTTCTAATTACACAATAGATAATATTAAAGTGCATTTTAAAGAAATTATAAACTAATTCATTAATTATGTTTGAAATAAAAATTAAAACTACTGAAAATATTTAAACTAATAAAACTTATAACTTAGATTAAAGAAAAAAAACTCAAAATTTATTTGTAAAATAGTCAATATTTATTAATATTTATACCATCAAAAACTACTTTAAATCACTAACTTCCTATATTTAAACAATAAATACATTATTGAGGGTTTCGATTTACAAAAAGACTTAATATTAGCAACCTCTATTCAACACTTATACAATACATGTTCAATCTTATTTATTTGTAATATATTTTCCAATTTTAATCAATCAATAAATAGCGTGAAATGTGCATGGAGAGTGTTGAATAAAGATGAGGAATTTCATTATTACAATCTTTCCCAGTTGCATTTTTTAAAATCAAAATGATAAACATTGAAATTCAACACATACATTGGCTATTATTAATAAGATACATTAGAGGAAGAAAAAAATAATATCATCATTTAAGATCATTGTTTGCTACTTTTCTTAGTGATGTTAGTTTTATGGAAAATTCAGTGTACAAACAAGCATTATTGAAATTTTCATTTCAATTGTTGTCTAATCTATAATTTTGATAGTCATGATACTCCTCATATCATGACATGAACCACAACAAAGTTTTATCCATAATTAATAACAATGTCAATATTCCTATAGCACCCTTTTTTGGAGAAGGATAATCAAACCTCAAGCCATTTAGATGAAGATCCTATAAGTTTAGTGTGGATGAAAAAGGGTTCAAAAAGTCTAGCCAAACTTGTAAAGAAGATAACTTCTTGCAAAGATGGGATGAACCTCAACAAAGGAAAATTCTAATAGGGTGTATTCCATGGTTACCAAGGATCACAAAATAATAAAGATAAAAATTATCTTACTAATGTTTTACTATGCACACAAAATTTTATGAGAAAAAATTTCACAATAGCTCTACACTAACAATATTTGATATATATAAAACTATTAGTGTTACCTTGCACTCTTCAAAGGTGCAAGTGCTAGTTATAACACTATGCCTAAATGATGCACATATGTAGATCTATATATTGCAATAAGTTTTTCGAGTCAATTATGTATCAATATCCATTCTTGCAAGACAATCCTTACAAGTCTATTGAGTCATTCCAAATGGGGAGGGGAGCCAAGTGGAATCAAAATTAGAAACTTTAGAGTGAAACCACACTGATATACATGTGCTCAACCAGTTTAGTGATTATTTCAAAGGTAAGCTTTCCTATTATGCACAAAGGGCATGGCTTTAATTCAATGGTTCCTATTTTATCATTAGTCTTAGCTAATTGTTAGATCAACATGATCATGGAAATGAGAAGTGAAGTCAATGATCTCCCGAGAGCTGTAAATTTTAGAAGCAAGGGAAGTTTTATTTAAAAAGGATCACACCGACTTTTTAGATAAGATCAAACACACTGTAATGCATGTAAAATTACAGCACCAACATTAAAATCAAATTAGTATTGTTTAATTCTTTTTGTAATCCATTTATATTAGGTTAACATTAGTAATCAATTAATATCAAGTTAAAATTAGTAAATTAATGACCAATGTTTTTATAAATTATATATATGTTAAATAATACTTTCATTATGTTAACATATTATTAAATCTTAATATTTTATTTAATTATTTAGAACATTATACCTCTAGACAATTAGATATCATAGTTCCAATTCATAGAAATCTCATCTGCATTAATTGGTACAAGAAATCAACATTTGATTAATCAATTTCTTTGTTTTTATATTTAAATTGGCATTTATTAATTTACTTATATTGGTCTATCTTTTTTGTCTTAAATTAGTTACCATGCTATGCTATCTAGTTAACATGAAATACTTGCACATATTTCTAGCAACAGTAATAAATATTTAACACTATTTATAAGTTTACCTCACTTAATATCCATTCTATGGTCTAGACACACCTTCTCATTATGTAGGTTAAAGTAGCACTACATCTTGCTAGTACTAGCCTATAGACTTGGCTCTATTTGTA